>CM062517.1:31994907-33386407 GCA_031439585.1 Pterocarpus macrocarpus | reverse complement strand
TTCTAATTCACCTTGAAGTTCATTTTGACATTGATTTGAAGCAAAATTTAATCCTTAAAGAATTGGTTTATCTTTTTTCTTTATGTTCTTTTTCCCATTGAGTGGAATTGAGTCTCAATTCAAGAGGAATTGGTTTCTAATTCTCCTTCAAGTTCCTTTTGCCATTGTTTGGAAGCAAGTCTTAATCCTTGATGAATTGGTTTATCTTTCTTCTTTTTGTTCTTTTTGCCGTTGAATGGAATTAAGTTTCAATTCACAAGGATTTGGTTTCCAATTTTCCTTTATGATCTTTTTTGCCATTGTTTGGAAGCAAGACTTAATCCTTAAGGAATTGGTTTCCCATTCTTCTTTAAGTTCTTTTGGGCATTGAATAGAATCAAGTCTTAATCCAAAAGGAATTGGTTTCTAATTCTCCTTGAAGTTCCTTTTGCCATTGTTTGGAAGCAAGACTTTAACCTTAAGGAATTGGTTTATCTTTCTTCTTTATGTTCTTTTTGCCCTTGAATGGAATCAAGTTTCAATTCAAAAGGAATTGGTTTCTAATTCTCCTTCATGATCCTTGAGCCATTGATTGGAAGCAAGACTTTATACTTAAGGAATTGGTTTATCTTTCTTCTTTAAGTTCTTTTTGCCATTGAATTGTACCAACTCACAATCCAAAAGGAATTGACTTCTAATACTCTTGGAAGTTCCTTTTGACATTGATTGGAAGCAAGACTTAATAATTAAGGAATTGGTTTATCTTTTCTTATTTAAGTTCTTTTTGCCATTGAATTGAATCAAGTCACAATCCAAAAGGAATTGGCTTCTAATTCACCTTGAAGTTCATTTTCACATTGATTGGAAGCAAAACTTAATCCTTAAGGAATTGGTTTATCTTTTTTCCTTATGTTCTTTTTCCCATTGAGTGGAATTGAGCCTTAATTCAAGTGGAATTGGTTTCTAATTCTCCTTGAAGTTCCTTTTGCCATTGTTTGGAAGCAAGACTTTAACCTTAAAGAATTGGTTTATCTTTCTTCTTTATGTTCTTTTTGCCCTTGAATGGAATCAAGTTTCAATTCAAAAGGAATTGGTTTCTAATTCTCCTTTGAGATCCTTGCGCCATTGATTGGAAGCAAGACATTATACTTAAGGAATTGGTTTCTCTTTCTTCTTTATGTTCTTTCTGGCATTGAATTGAATCAAGTCACAATTCAAAAGGAATTGGTTTCTAATTCTCCTTGAAGTTCCTTTTGCCATTGTTTGGAAGCAAGACTTTAACCTTAAGGAATTGGTTTATCTTTCTTCTTTATGTTCTTTTTGCCCTTGAATGGAATCAAGTTTCAATTCACAGGGAATTGGTTTCTAATTCTCCTTTAAGATCCTTGAGCCATTGATTGGAAGCAAGACTTTATACTTAAGGAATTAGTTTATCTTTCTTCTTTAAGTTCTTTTTGCCATTGAATTGTATCAACTCACAATCCAAAAGGAATTGGTTTCTAATTCACCTTGAAGTTCCTTTTGACATTGATTGGAAGCAAGACTTAATCCTTAAGGAATTGGTTTATCTTTCTTCTTTATGTTCTTTTTGCCATTGAGTGGAATCAAGTCTCCATTCAAAAGGAATTGGTTTCTAATTCTCCTTCAAGTTCCTTTTGCCATTGATTGGAAGCAAGACTTTATCCTTAATGAATTGGTTTCTCTTTCTTCTTCAAGTTCTTTTTGCCATTGAATAGAATCAAGTCACAATCCAAAAGGAATTGATTTCTAATACTCTTGGAAGTTCCTTTTGACATTGATTGGAAGCAAGACTTAATAATTAAGGAATTGGTTTATCTTTTCTTATTTAAGTTCTTTTTGCCATTGAATTGAATCAAGTCACAATCCAAAAGGAATTGGCTTCTAATTCACCTTGAAGTTCATTTTCACATTGATTGGAAGCAAAACTTAATCCTTAAGGAATTGGTTTATCTTTTTTCCTTATGTTCTTTTTCCCATTGAATGGAATTGAGCCTTAATTCAAGTGGAATTGGTTTCTATTTCTCCTTCAAGTTCCTTTTGCCATTGTTTGGAAGCAGGATTTTAACCTTAAGGAATTGGTTTATCTTTCTTCTTTATGTTCTTTTTGCCCTTGAATGGAATCAAGTTTCAATTCAAAAGGAATTGGTTTCTAATTCTCCTTTAAGATCCTTGAGCCATTGATTGGAAGCAAGACTTTATACTTAAGGAATTGGTTTCTCTTTCTTCTTTATGTTCTTTTTGCCATTGAATTGAATCAAGTCACAATCCAAAAGGAATTGGTTTCTAATTCACCTTGAAGTTCATTTTGACATTGATTTGAAGCAAAATTTAATCCTTAAAGAATTGGTTTATCTTTTTTCTTTATGTTCTTTTTCCCATTGAGTGGAATTGAGCCGCAATTCAAGAGGAATTGGTTTCTAATTCTCCTTCAAGTTCCTTTTGCCATTGTTTGGAAGCAAGACTTAACCTTAAGGAAATGGTTTATCTTTCTTCTTTTTGTTCTTTTTGCCCTTGAATGGAATTAAGTTTCAATTCAAAAGGAATTGGTTTCCAATTTTCCTTTATGATCCTTGAGCCATTGATTGGAAGCAAGACTTAATACTTAAGGAATTGGTTTATCTTTTTTCGTTCAGTTCTTTTTGCCATTGAATTGTATCAAGTCACAATTCAAAAGGAATTGGTTTCTAATTCTCCTTGAAGTTCCTTTTGCCATTGTTTGGAAGCAAGACTTTAACCTTAAGGAATTGGTTTATCTTTCTTCTTTATGTTCTTTTTGCCCTTGAATGGAATCAAGTTTCAATTCAAAAGGAATTGGTTTCTAATTCTCCTTCATGATCCTTGAGCCATTGAATGGAAGCAAGACTTTATACTTAAGGAATTGGTTTATCTTTCTTCTTTAAGTTCTTTTTGCCATTGAATTGTACCAACTCACAATCCAAAAGGAATTGGTTTCTAATTCACCTTGAGGTTCCTTTTGACATTGATTGGAAGCAAGACTTAATCCTTAAGGAATTGGTTTATCTTTCTTCTTTATGTTCTTTTTGCCATTGTGTGGAATCAAGTCTCAATTCAAAAGGAATTGGTTTCTAATTCTCCTTCAAGTTCCTTTTGCCATTGATTGGAAGCAAGACTTAATCCTTAATGAATTGGTTTCTCTTTCTTCTTTATGTTCTTTTTGCCATTGAATTGAATCAAGTCACAATCCAAAACGTATTGGTTTCTAATTCTCCTTGAAGTTCCTTTTGCCATTGTTTGGAAGCAAGACTTTAACCTTAAGGAATTGGTTTATCTTTCTTCTTTATGTTCTTTTTGCCCTTGAATGGAATCAAGTTTCAATTCAAAAGGAATTGGTTTCTAATTCTCCTTTAAGATCCTTGAGCCATTGATTGGAAGCAAGACTTTATACTTAAGGAATTGGTTTCTCTTTGTTCTTTATGTTCTTTCTGCCATTGAATTGAATCAAGTCGCAATGCAAAAGGAATTGGTTTCTAATTCTCCTTGAAGTTCCTTTTGCCATTGTTTGGAAGCAAGACTTTAACCTTAAGGAATTGGTTTATCTTTCTTCTTTATGTTCTTTTTGCCATTGAATGGAATCTAGTCTCAATTCAAAAGGAATTGGTTTCTAATTCTCCTTCAAGTTCCTTTTGCCATTGATTGGAAGCAAGACCTAATCCTTATTGAATTGGTTTCTCTTTCTTTTTCAAGTTCTTTTTGCCATTGAGTGGAATCAAGTCTCAATTCAAAAGGAATTGGTTTCAAATTCTCCTTGAAGTTCCTTTTGCCATTGATTTGAAGCAAGACTTAATCCTTAATGAATTGGTTTCTCTTTCTTCTTCAAGTTCTTTTTGCCATTGAATAGAATCAAGTCACAATCCAAAAGGAAATGATTTCTAATACTCTTGGAAGTTCCTTTTGACATTGATTGGAAGCAAGACTTAATAATTAAGGAATTGGTTTATCTTTTCTCATTTAAGTTCTTTTTGCCATTGAATTGAATCAAGTCACAATCCAAAAGGAATTGGCTTCTAATTCACCTTGAAGTTCATTTTGACATTGATTGGAAGCAAAACTTAATCCTTAAGGAATTGGTTTATCTTTTTTCCTTATGTTCTTTTTCCCATTGAGTGAAATTAAGCCTCAATTCAGGTGGAATTGGTTTCTATTTCTCCTTCAAGTTCCTTTTGCCATTGTTTGGAAGCAAGATTTTAACCTTAAGGAATTGGTTTATCTTTCTTCTTTCTGTTATTTTGGCCCTTGAATGGAATCAAGTTTCAATTCAAAAGGAATTAGTTTCTAATTCTCCTTTAAGATCCTTGAGCCATTAATTGGAAGCAAGACTTTATACTTAAGGAGTTGGTTTCTCTTTCTTCTTTATGTTCTTTTTGCCATTGAATTGAATCAAGTCACAATCCAAAAGGAATTGGTTTCTAATTCTCCTTGAAGTTCCTTTTACCATTGTTTGGAAGCAAGACTTTAACCTTAAGGAATTGGTTTATCTTTCTTCTTTATGTTCTTTTTCCCCTTGAATGGAATCAAGTTTCAATTCAAAGGGAATTGGTTTCTAATTCTCCTTTAAGATCCTTGAGCCATTGATTGGAAGCAAGACTTTATACTTAAGGAATTAGTTTATCTTTCTTCTTTAAGTTCTTTTTGCCATTGAATTGTACCAACTCACAATCCAAAAGGAATTGGTTTCTAATTCACCTTGAAGTTCCTTTTGACATTGATTGGAAGCAAGACTTAATCCTTAAGGAATTGGTTTATGTTTCTTCTTTATGTTCTTTTTGCCATTGAGTGGAATCAAGTCTCAATTCAAAAGGAATTGGTTTCAAATTCTCCTTGAAGTTCCTTTTGCCATTGATTTGAAGCAAGACTTAATCCTTAATGAATTGGTTTCTCTTTCTTCTTCAAGTTCTTTTTGCCATTGAATAGAATCAAGTCACAATCCAAAAGGAAATGATTTCTAATACACTTGGAAGTTCCTTTTGACATTGATTGGAAGCAAGACTTAATAATTAAGGAATTGGTTTATCTTTTCTCATTCAAGTTCTTTTTGCCATTGAATTGAATCAAGTCACAATCCAAAAGGAATTGGCTTCTAATTCACCTTGAAGTTCATTTTGACATTGATTGGAAGCAAAACTTAATCCTTAAGGAATTGGTTTATCTTTTTTCCTTATGTTCTTTTTCCCATTGAGTGAAATTAAGCCTCAATTCAGGTGGAATTGGTTTCTATTTCTCCTTCAAGTTCCTTTTGCCATTGTTTGGAAGCAAGATTTTAACCTTAAGGAATTGGTTTATCTTTCTTCTTTCTGTTCTTTTGGCCGTTGAATGGAATCAAGTTTCAATTCAAAAGGAATTAGTTTCTAATTCTCCTTTAAGATCCTTGAACCATTAATTGGAAGCAAGACTTTATACTTAAGGAGTTGGTTTCTCTTTCTTCTTTATGTTCTTTTTGCCATTGAATTGAATCAAGTCACAATCCAAAAGGAATTGGTTTCTAATTCTCCTTGAAGTTCCTTTTACCATTGTTTGGACGCAAGACTTTAACCTTAAGGAATTGGTTTATCTTTCTTCTTTATGTTCTTTTTCCCCTTGAATGGAATCAAGTTTCAATTCAAAGGGAATTGGTTTCTAATTCTCCTTTAAGATCCTTGAGCCATTGATTGGAAGCAAGACTTTATACTTAAGGAATTAGTTTATCTTTCTTCTTTAAGTTCTTTTTGCCATTGAATTGTACCAACTCACAATGCAAAAGGAATTAGTTTCTAATTCACCTTGAAGTTCCTTTTGACATTGATTGGAAGCAAGACTTAATCCTTAAGGAATTGGTTTATGTTTCTTCTTTATGTTCTTTTTGCCATTAAGTGGAATCAAGTCTCAATTCAAAAGAAATTGGTTTCTAATTCTCCTTCAAGTTCCTTTTGCCATTGATTGGAAGCAAGACTTAATCCTTAATGAATTGGTTTCTCTTTCTTCTTCAAGTTCTTTTTGCCAGAGCATAGTATCAAGTCACAATCCAAAAGGAATTGATTTCTTATACTACTGGAAGTTGCTTTTGACATTGATAGGAAGCAAGACTTAATAATTAAGGAATTGGTTTAGCTTTTCTTCTTTAAGGTCTTTTTGCCATTGAATTGAATCAAGTCACAATCCAAAAGGAATTGGCTTCTAATTCACCTTGAAGTTCATTTTGACATTGATTTGAAGCAAAACTTAATCCTTAAGGAATTGGTTTATCTTTTTTCTTTATGTTCTTTTTCCCATTGAGTGGAATTGAGCCTCAATTCAAGAGGAATTGGTTTCTAATTCTCCTTCAAATTCCTTTTGCCAATATTTGGAAGCAAGACTTAACCTTAAGGAATTGGTTTATCTTTCTTCTTTTTGTTCTTTTTGCCCTTGAATGGAATTAAGTTTCAATTCAAAAGGAATTGGTTTCCAATTCTCCTTTATGATCCTTGAGCCATTGATTGGAAGCAAGACTTAATACTTAAGGAATTGGTTTATCTTTTTTCTTTCAGTTCTTTTTGCCATTGAATTGTATCAAGTCACAATTCAAAAGGAATTGGTTTCTAATTCTCCTTGAAGTTCCTTTTGCCATTGTTTGGAAGCAAGACTTTAACCTTAAGGAATTGGTTTATCTTTCTTCTTTATGTTCTTTTTGCCCTTGAATGGAATCAAGTTTCAATTCAAAAGGAATTGGTTTCTAATTCTCCTTTAAGATCCTTGAGCCATTGATTGGAAGCAAGACTTTATACTTAAGGAATTGGTTTCTCTTTCTTCTTTATGTTCTTTTTGCCACTGAATTGAATCAAGTCACAATCCAAAAGGAATTGGTTTCTAATTCTCGTTGACGTTCCTTTTGCCATTGTTTGGAAGCAAGACTTTAACCTTAAGGAATTGGTTTATCTTTCTTCTTTATGTTCTTTTTGCCCTTGAATCGAATCAAGTTTCAACTCAAAAGGAATTGGTTTCTAATTCTCCTTCAAGTTCCTTTTGCCATTGTTTGGAAGCAAGACTTTAACCTTAAGGAATTGGTTTATCTTTCTTCTTTATGTTCCTTTTGCCCTTGAATGGAATCAAGTTTCAATTCAAAAGGAATTGGTTTCTAATTCTCCTTTAAGATCCTTGAGCCATTGATTGGAAGCAAGACTTTATACTTAAGGAATTGGTTTCTCTTTCTTCTTTATGTTCTTTCTGCCATTGAATTGAATCAAGTCACAATCCAAAAGGAATTGGTTTCTAATTCTCCTTGAAGTTCCTTTTGCCATTGTTTGGAAGCAAGACTTTAACCTTAAGGAATTGGTTTATCTTTCTTCTTTATGTTCTTTTTGCCCTTGAATGGAATCAAGTTTCAATTCAAAGGGAATTGGTTTCTAATTCTCCTTCAAGTTCCTTTTGCCATTGATTGGAAGCAAGACTTAATCCTTAATGAATTGGTTTCTCTTTCTTCTTCAAGTTCTTTTTGCCATTGAATAGAATCAAGTCACAATCCAAAAGGAATTGATTTCTAATACTCCTGGAAGTTCCTTTTGACATTGATTAGAAGCAAGACTTAATAATTAAGGAATTGGTTTATCTTTTCTTATTTAATTTCTTTTTGCCATTGAATTGAATCAAGTCACAATCCAAAAGGAATTGGTTTCTAATTCACCTTGAAGTTCACTTTGACATTGATTGGAAGCAAAACTTAATCCTTAAGGATTTGGTTTATCTTTTTTCCTTATGTTCTTTTTCCCATTGGGTGGAATTGAGCCTCACTTCAAGAGGAATTGGTTTCTAATTCTCCTTGAAGTTCCTTTTGCCATTGTTTGGAAGCAAGACTTTACCTTAAGGAATTGGTTTATCTTCCTTCTTTTTGTTATTTTTGCCCTTGAATGGAATCAAGTTTCAATTCAAAAGGAATTGGTTTCTAATTCTCCTTTAGGATCCTTGAGCCATTGATAGGAAGCAAGACTTTATACTTAAGGAATTGGTTTCTCTTTCTTCTTTAAGTTCTTTATGCCATTGAATTGTACCAACTCACAATCCAAAAGGAATTGGTTTCTAATTCACCTTGAAGTTCCTTTTGACATTGATTGGAAGCAAGACTTAACCCTCAAGGAATTGGTTTATCTTTCTTCTTTATGTTCTTTTTGCCATTGAGCGGAATCAAGTCTCAATTCAAAAGGAATTGGTTTCTAATTCTCCTTCAAGTTCCGTTTGCCATTGTTTGGAAGCAAGACTTAACCTTAAGGAATTGGTTTATCTTTCTTCTTTTTGTTCTTTTTGCCCTTGAATGGAATCAACTTTCAATTCAAAAGGAATTGGTTTCTAATTCTCCTTTAGGATCCTTGAGCCATTGATAAGAAGCAAGACTTTATACTTAAGGAATTGGTTTCTCTTTCTTCTTTAAGTTCTTTTTGCCATTGAATTGTACCAACTCACAATCCAAAAGGAATTGGTTTCTAATTCACCTTGAAGTTCCTTTTGACATTGATTGGAAGCAAGACTTAATCCTCAAGGAATTGGTTTATCTTTCTTCTTTATGTTCTTTTTGCCATTGAGTGGAATCAAGTCTCAATTCAAAAGGAATTGGTTTCTAATTCTCCTTCAAGTTCCTTTTGCCATTGATTGGAAGCAAGACTTAATCTTTAATGAATTGGTTTCTCTTTCTTCTTTATGTTCTTTTTGCCATTGAATGGAATCAAGTCACAATCCAAAAGGAATTGGTTTCTAATTCTCCTTGAAGTTCCTTTTGCCATTGTTTGGAAGCAAGACTTTAACCTTAACGAATTGGTTTATCTTTTTTCTTTGTGTTCTTTTTGCCCTTGAATGGAATCAAGTTTCAATTCAAAAGGAATTGGTTTCTAGTTCTCCTTTAAGATCCTTGAGCCATTGATTGGAAGCAAGACTTTATACTTAAGGAATTGGTTTCTCTTTCTTCTTTAAGTTCTTTTTGCCATTGAATTGTACCAACTCACAATCCAAAAGGAATTGGTTTCTAATTCACCTTGAAGTTCCTTTTGACATTGATTGGAAGCAAGACTTAATCCTCAAGGAATTGGTTTATCTTTCTTCTTTATGTTCTTTTTGCCATTGAGTGGAATCAAGTCTCAATTCAAAAGGAATTGGTTTCTAATTCTCCTTCATGTTCCTTTTGCCATTGATTGGAAGCAAGACTTAATCCTTAATGAATTGGTTTCTCTTTCTTCTTCAAGTTCTTTTTGCCATTGAATAGAATCAAGTCACAATCCAAAAGGAATTGATTTCTAATACTCCTGGAAGTTCCTTTCGACATTGATTGGAAGCAAGACTTAATAATTAAGGAATTGGTTTATCTTTTCTTATTTAAGTTCTTTTTGCCATTAAATTGAATCAAGTCACAATCCAAAAGGAATTGGTTTCTAATTCACCTTGAAGTTCATTTTGACATTGATTGGAAGTAAAACTTAATCCTTAAGGAATTGGTTTATCTTTTTTCCTTATGTTCTTTTTCCCATTGAGTGGAATTGAGCCTCAATTCAAGAGGAATTGGTTTCTAATTCTCCTTGAAGTTCCTTTTGCCATTGTTTGGAAGCAAGACTTAACCTTAAGGAATTGGTTTATCTTTCTTCTTTTTGTTCTTTTTGCCCTTGAATGGAATCAAGTTTCAATTCAAAAGGAATTGGTTTCTAATTCTCCTTTATGATCCTTGAGCCATTGATTGGAAGCAAGATGATACGTGCTCCGGAGGACAAATTGGACATTCTAGCATAAGCGGCCGAGATGGAGATTTTACCTTGCCAGTAGGGCCAATCACACGAGCAAGAGCAAAGAAGTTAAGAGAAGACTTTGGGAACTTGGCTAATTCAATTATGGAAGAGATGTATCAAGAATGGGCCAAGGAGACCAAGATGCCAACTCATACTAATGGACAAACCAAGATCTTGTTATTTGCTGCGAATTGGGCTTGGAAGCTTATTTTGGCGATATTGGTCCATTATCCTATTTTGGTCTTGTTTAGTTAGTTTAAGTATTTAGGATATCTAAACTTTTAGTTATTTTATTTAGTCCATGTTTTATGTTTTATGTTTTATCTAACCCAATTCATATTATTTAGCATCAGAACACTTCTTATTGGGCTTGGACTTAGTTTAAGTGTCCAACCTAGTGTAAGAGGTTATAAATACCTCAAGGAACACATTGTTGAGCAGTTTTTTGATTAATTGAAATTCTATTTTGTTTTCTTTCAGGAAAATAGTTCCTTTGTGTGCAAGTGAGGTGAGTGATTTGGTTTGCTTGTTGCATCAAGAAATTGAGAGAATTCATCCTAAGGTAAGTTCCTTGTGATATTCAATCAATTTCTGTTCTATCTTTTCCCTGTTATCTACGTTTCCAAGGACAGGTTTCTTGGGGGTTTAGTAGGGAGGGTCTTTATTCTAAATCTTGTTTTCTATCAAAGTGTGTGCCTGGGGTTTCGGGATCTTTATATTCACGGGATTCCAGCATCATTTGGTATCAGAGCAAGGTCTAGATAAATTCCTATTTATCTATCTTCATCTTTTGCATTTATCTTTTGTCTTCTTTCCTTGTTTTGCATTCTATCCTTTTGTGTTATGTCATATCTTTGTTCTATCTTTGTGTTTCTCTTGTTTTGCTTTCAATCTCTGTTGCTAGTTCATATTTAAAAAAAAAAAAAAAAGAAGGTGCAAAAAAAAAAATGAAAAAAAAAGCCAGAAAAAAAAAGGAGGACGAAAAAAAAAAAGAGGGGAAATTAGAAAAGATTGAAAGGATTATATTCAGATTTAGTTTTGATTCACATTAGATTGCATTATCTTTTGTTTCAAATTCAAAAAGATTGTGTTTAGATTCAGTTTTGATTCAAATCAGATTACATATCTTGTCTTCCTTGGAATTTAGATTTTGATTTTTAAATCTGATTTATATCAGATTTAGTTGATTTACACCAGATTTTGTGTTATCTTGAGTTCCTTGGAGTCTAAGTAATCCTTAGTTTTGTGTCTTTTGTATCTTTTTTTTTCCTTGCAAATTAAGTAACCCATTCTAAGTCTTAAACTTGAGTTTCTCTTGGTAATCCTTGGCATCAATTCTGATCTTAATATTACTTGTGGATTTGCCTTGCTTGATTTCATTTAATTTCTGAAGTGCAACATTCTAAAGTGATCAAGAGTGGTAAAAGGCAAGAGTGGAGAGCACAAAAGAGGGTAAAAGCCAAGAATTGAGTGAAAACATGAGCGTACCCAATTTTGAGTGCAAACACGTGAGAGAGTGCTTGTGAGGTCCTTTTTCTGTTATTAACATTTTGCAAGTCGTTCAATGGCTAACAACTCAAGGAAGGAAGGAAAAGAAAATTCAAGAGGAACTGGTATGATACTTGACATGAAGGTCATGTACCAAGCTTTTACTAGTCAATTTCAGAAGTTGAATGATAGACTTGATGAGATGGATGAATGGAGAAAGGAGATGACACAAAGCATGTCCAGAGGTAGTAGACGGGTTGATTTGAGGAATCGACGTCACCATGATTCCAACCATGAGCTATCTGGGGAGGAGTCTGATGAATTTGATTCAGCTAGAAATAGGAGAACTAGAAATAGAGCTTGGGATAGCAACATTAATGCTATCAAGATGCAGATACCACCATTCAAGGGTAGGAATGATGCTAAAGCTTATTGAGAGTGGGAAAGAAAGGTGGAGATGATTTTTGCTTGTCATAATTATTCTGAAGAGAAGAAGGTCGATTGGTCACTGTGGGAATTTTCTCGATTATGCTCTAATTTGGTGGGATGAGCTAGTTAAGTCCGTAAGGAGAAATGGGAATACCCCATAGAAACTTGGGATGAGATGAAGAGGATAATGAAGAAGAGATTTGTTCCTTCCCATTACTATAGGAAGTGCACCAAAATTGCATAGGCTCATTCAAGGCTCCAAGTCAAGAGAAGATTACCACAAGGAGATGGAAATGCTCATGATTAAAGCCAACATTGAAGAGGACATGGAAGTAACTATGGCTCGGTTTATAGGTGGTTTGAACAAGGAGATTGCAGATGTGGTAGAATTACACCATTATGTGGAGATGGAGGATTTGGTTAGCATGGCAATGAAGGTGGAGAAACAAAGAAAATCAAAGAAGGGCAGCTAAGGCATTTTCGAATTCCAACTCAAAGTGGGGTTCAAAATGGTCTAAGTATGAGGACACAAAGAAGAATAAGGACTCAAACCCCAAGGAGAAGGGACTAGACATGGCCAAGAAGAAAGGTACTTCTAATTCATCTTCTTCTACTGCTACTTCTAGACATAGAGATGTTAAATGCTTCAAGTGCCACGGTTTGGGCCATTATGCATTTAATTGCCCGAACAAGAGAACAATGGTCATTAGGGGAGGTGAAGTTGTATCTGAATCTGATGATGATGGTAAGTCTAATAGTAGTGATGATATGCCACCATTAGAGGACTGTTCTGATAATGATGAGAATGTTGAATATGCTGTGCATGGTGAGTCTCTTGTTGCTAGACGTGCTTTGAATATGCAGGTTAAGGAGGATAGTCTAGAGCAAAGAGAGAACATCTTTCACACTAGATGTTTGGTTAGTGGAAGGGTGTGTAGTTTGATTATTGATGGTGGAAGTTGCACCAATATTGCTAGTACCACCTTAGTGGAGAAGTTGGGATTGCAGCATGATAAGCATCCTAATCCATATAGGTTGCAATGGTTGAATAATAGTGGGGAAGTGAAAGTTACTAGACAAGTTGTGGTTGCATTCTCCATTCGGAAGTATAGTGATGAAGTAGTGTGTGATGTAGTACCCATGCAGGCTAGTCATTTGTTATTGGGGAGACCATGGCAATTTGATAGGCGTGTGCTACATAATGGGTACAAGAATAGGTATTCCTTTGAGTATAATGGCCACAAGATCACTCTTGCACCATTATCACCCAAGGAGGTGTATCTTGACCAAATGAAGCTTCAACAAACTTTTGTGGGGAATTTGGGAAGTGAGGAAAAAGAAAAAGAGAGAAAAGAGGCCATGAGAGAAAAGAATAAAGAACAAGGCCTAATGGTGAGAGAAAATAAAGAAAAGAAAGAGAGAGGTGAGAAAAATGCAAAGAAAGAAAAGAGTGAAAAGAAAGAGAAGAGTGAGAAAAATGAAGAGAGTGAGAGGAAATCATGTTTTTATGCAAAAGAGAGAGATTTGAAAAGTGCTTTGTTAGGCAAGAGAGCTTTGATTATGATTCGGTTTAAGGAGATTTTACTCTCTAAAACTGAGCTTAACCCAAATTTGCCTAGTTGTTTTCTTTCTTTGTTGCAGGAGTTTGAGGACGTGTTCCCTAGTGAGGTGCGAAGTGGATTACCACCATTAAGGGATTGATCACCAAATTGATTTTGTGCCTGGAGCTAGTATTCCAAATAGACCAGCCTATAGAAGTAATCCTGAGGAGACAAAGGAGCTTCAAAGGCAAGTGGATGATCTGCTAGCTAAAGGGTATGTGAGGGAAAGTATGAGTCCATGTGCCGTTCCAGTTTTGTTGGTTCCAAAAAAAGATGGCACTTGGAGGATGTGTGTGGATTGTCGTGCAGTCAACAAGATAACGGTAAAGTATCGCCATCCTATCCCTAGGTTAGATGACATGCTTGATGAGTTAAATGGTGCATGCATATTTACTAAAATTGATTTGAAAAGTGGGTATCACCAAATTAGAATGAAACCAGGGGATGAATGGAAGACTGCATTTAAAACAAAATATGGTCTTTATGAGTGGTTGGTTATGCCGTTTGGGTTAACTAATGCACCTAGTACTTTCATGCGTTTAATGAACCATGTTTTGAGGGAATTTTTGGGGAAATTTGTGGTTGTTTATTTTGATGATATTCTGATTGATAGCCAATGTTTGGATGATCATATATCACATGTTAGGGCTGTTTTAGATGTGCTTAGGAAGGAAAAGTTATTTGCCAACCTTAAAAAGTGCACCTTTTGCATTGATAAAGTTGTTTTCCTTGGTTTTATTGTGAGTGCTCATGGTATTGAGGTTGATGAGGAGAAGGTGAAGGCTATTCAAGAATGGCCAACCCCTAAAAGTGCTTCTGAGGTAAGGAGTTTTCATGGTTTAGCTGGATTTTATAGAAGATTTGTGAAAAACTTATCTACCATTGTTGCTCCATTGACTGAAATTATTAAAAAGGATGTTGGGTTTAAATGGGGAAAGGAACAAGAACTTGCTTTTAATACATTGAAAGATAAATTGTGTTCTGCTCCTATTCTTGTTTTGCCTAATTTTGATAAAACCTTTGAAATAGAATGTGATGCTTCTGGGATTGGTATAGGTGCTGTTTTGATGTAGGAAAAATGTCCCATTGCATTCTTCAGTGAGAAGCTGAATGGAGCTCAACTTAGGTACTCAACCTATGACAAAGAGCTATATGCTTTAGTTCGGGCCTTAGAGGTGTGGCAACACTACTTGCTGTCCAAAGAGTTCGTGATTCATACTGATCATGAATCTCTCAAGCACTTAAAGGGACAAGGTAAGCTGAATAAGAGGCATGCTAAATGGGTTGAGTTTATTGAAACTTTTCCATATGTGATCTCTTATAAGCAAGGGAAAGAGAATGTGTGATGAGAATTCAATCAAGGCCAATAATGTTCAAGATTAATTACAAGGCATGGACGGCCCAATGACCAGAGCTAGAGCAAAAAGGCTAAAAGAAGCTTTGCAAGGCCTAGTCAAGGAAGCAAAGACCAAGAGCAAGGAAGCAAAGACCAAAAGCAATCCAATTGAGCATGAGCTTCCAAAATGGACCAATCTTATTCAGCTTGAAGAATAGCCAAGTCCAACATGTAGAAGTCACTTGAAGACCCAAGATGAAGCCCAATTCAAGTGATCAAGTTGCAATCAGATTGGGCTGGAATAATTAGTTTTAATTAGGTGTAATTTGTCTTATTTTCTTGTAGTTTTCGTGCACCTTTTAATGTCTCCAATTTCAGAAGCTCTTCAGCTGTTTTCCAAGTCAGTTTCAAGTTTTTAAGAGTTCCTAGGCAATTATGATAGATAATGGGTCAGTTACTTGTGTTTTCAATGTTATTGGGAGTTACTATTTAGTGGAATGTGTAGTGGCTGCAACTCAATGTGCAGTAACCTTCAGATTACAAATAGGAACTCAATGTACAAACACAAGACAGATTATGAATAGACTTCTTTTTGAGTTTTCTCCCACTTGTGAGAACTTCCCTTTTGTTCTTGGGCAAAGGACTAAATCTGATCTTATCAAGGCAACTTGTGGCGATCAAAACAAGACTTATCACTCACCTTCCCATCTTCTCTTGAGTGTGGCGTCTATATCCATTTCTGATTAAAAACAAACAAAAATCAATCACAACACTAAACTTTCCCCCTGAATCATATCAATGTGGTTGCTGATGCTTTATCTAGAAGGTATGCTTTAATCACTACACTTACCACTAAGTTGTTAGGATTTGAGCATTTGAAAGAATTGTATGCTTCTGATTCTGATTTCTCTGATATTTATGCTGCATGTGAACATGGTGCATTTAACAAATTCTATAGGCATCAAGGTTTTCTGTTTCGTGGTAATAGGATTTGTGTACCTGTTTGCTCTGTTAGAGAGTTGCTTGTTAGAGAATCACATAGTGGTGGTTTAATGGGTCATTTTGGTGTGCATAAAACTTTAGATGTATTATCTGAGCATTTTTATTGGTCATACATGCGAAAAGATGTTGAAAGAATTTGTGCTAAATGCATTGCATGTAAACAGGCTAAATCTAAGTCTATGCTACACGGTTTATACACACCCTTGCCTGTTCCTACTCATTCGTAGGTTGATATATCTATGGATTTTGTGCTTGGATTGCCTAGAACTAGGAAAGGTAGAGACAACATTTTTGTTATAGTAGATAGATTTAGTAAAATGGCTCACTTTATTGCATGCCATAAAACTGATGATGCAACAAACATTGCTGATTTGTTCTTTAGAGAAGTTGTGCGTTTACATGGTGTCCCTAGGACCATTGTTTCTGATCGTGATGTGAAGTTCCTGAGTCATTTTTGGAAAGTGTTGTGGGGTAAGTTAGGAACTAAATTGTTATATTCTACTACTTGTCACCCACAAACTGATGGTCAAACTGAAGTGGTGAATAGGACTTTAGGGACTTTATTGCATGCAGTTGTTGGTAAGAATTTGAAAACTTGGGAAGATTGTTTGCCTTTCATTGAGTTTGCATATAATAGAACCATTCATTCTTCTACAGGGTTTTCTCCTTTTGAGCTTGTGTATGGCTTTAATCCTTTAACTGTTTTAGACTTGATGCCTTTACCTTTGAGTGATCTTGTTAGCTTAGATGGTGATGAGAAGGCTGAGAAGGTTAAAGCAATGCACTTGAAGGCACGTGAGTTGATTGAAAAGGAAAACAAGGTGACGGCTCAAAGAGTTAACAAGGGCCGCAAACAAGTTGTCTTTGAACCTGGTGATTGGGTTTGCATTCATTTAAGGAAGGATAGGTTTCCCACTCATAGGAAATCTAAACTTGACTCAAGGGGTGATGGTCTATTTCAAGTGATGGAGAGGATCAATGATAATGCTTACAAGATTGACCTTCCGGGTGAGTATAATGTTTCAGCTACTTTTAATGTTTCGGACCTTTCTCCTTTGATATGGATGCAGATTCGAGGACGAATCTTTTTGAGGAAGGAGGGAATGATACGTGCTCTGGAGGACAAATTGGACATTCTAGCATAAGCGGCCAAGATGGAGATTTTACCATGCCAAATAGACCAATCACACGAGCAAGAGCAAAGAGGTTAAGAGAAGACTTTGGGAACTTGGCGAAAGCAATTGTGGAAGAGATGTATCAAGAATGGGCCAAGGAGACCAAGATGCCAACTCATACTAATGGACAACCAAAGATCTTGTTATTTCTTTAATTGGGCTTAGAAGCTTATTTTGGCGATATTGGGCCATTATCCTATTTTGGTCTTATTTAGTTAGTTTAAGTATTTATGACATCTAAACTTTTAGTTATTTTATTTAGTCCATGTTTTATGTTTTATGTTTTATCCAACCCAATTCATATTATTTAGCATCAGAACACTTCTTATTGGGCTTGGACTTAGTTTAAGTGTCTAACCTAGTGTAAGAGGTCATAAATACCTCAAGGAACACATTGTTGAGCAGTTTTTTGATTAATTGAAATTCTATTTTGTTTTCTTTCAGGAAAACAGTTCCTTTGTGTGCAAGTGAGGTGAGTGATTTGCTTTGCCTGTTGCATCAAGAAATCGAGAGAATTCATCCTAAGCTAAGTTCCTTGTGATATTCAATCAATTTCTGTTCTATCTTTTCCCTGTTATCTACGTTTCCAAGGACAGGTTTCATGGGGGTTTAGTAGGGAGGGTCTTTATTCTAAATCTTGTTTTCTATCAACGTGTGTGCCTGGGGTTTCGGGATCTTTATATCCACGGGGTTCCATCATCACAAGACTTAATACTTAAGGAATTGGTTTATCTTTCTTCCTTAAGTTCTTTTTGCCATTGAATTGTATCAAGTCGCAATCCAAAAGGAATTGGTTTCTAATTCTCCTTGAAGTTCCTTTTGCCATTGTTTGGAAGCAAGACTTTAACCATAAGGAATTGGTTTATCTGTCTTCTTTACGTTCTTTTTGCCCTTGAATGGAATCAAGTTTCAATTCAAAAGGAATTGGTTTCTAATTCTCCTTTAAGATCCTTGAGCCATTGATTGGAAGCAAGACTTTATACTTAAGGAATTGGTTTATCTTTCTTCTTTAAGTTCTTTTTGCCATTTAATTGTACCAACTCACAATCCAAAAGGAATTGGCTTCTAATTCACCTTGAAGTTCCTTTTGACATTGATTGGAAGCAAGACTTAATCCTTAAGGAATTGGTTTATCTTTCTTCTTTATGTTCTTTTTGCCATTGAGTGGAATCAAGTCTCAGTTCAAAAGGAATTGGTTTCTAATTCTCCTTCAAATTCCTTTTGCCATTGATTGGAAGCAAGACTTAATCCTTAATGAATTGGTTTCTCTTTCTTCTTCAAGTTCTTTTTGCCATTGAATAGAATCAAGTCACAATCCAAAAGGAATTGATTTCTAAAACTACTGGAAGTTCCTTTTGACATTGATTGGAAGCAAGACTTAATACTTAAGGAATTGGTTTATCTTTTCTTCATTAAGGTCTTTTTGCGATTGAATTGAAGCAAGTCACAATTCAAAAGGAATTGGTTTCTAATTAACCTTGAAGTTCATTTTGACATTGATTGGAAGCAAAACTTAATCCTTAAGGAATTGGTTTATCTTTTTTCCTTATGTTCTTTTTCCCATTGAGTGGAATTAAGCCTCAATTCAAGAGGAATTGGTTTCTAATTCTCCTTCAAGTTCCTTTTGCCATTGTTTGGAAGCAAGATTTTAACCTTAAGGGATTGGTTTATCTTTCTTCTTTATGTCCTTTTTGCCCTTGAATGGAATCAAGTTTCAATTCAAAAGGAATTGGTTTCTAATTCTCCCTTAAGATCCTTGAGCCATTGATTGGAAGCAAGACTTTATACTTAAGCAATTTGTTTCTCTTTCTTCTTTATGTTCTTTTTGCCATTCAATTGAATCAAGTCACAATCCAAAAGGAATTGGTTTCTAATTCTCCTAGAAGTTCCTTTTGCCATTGTTTGGAACCAAGACTTTAACCTTAAGGAATTGGTTTATCTTTCTTCTTTATATTCTTTTTGCCCTTGAATGGAATCAAGTTTCAATTCAAAAGGAATTGGTTTCTAATTCTCCTTTAAGATCCTTGAGCCATTGATTGGAAGCAAGACATTATACTTAAGGAATTAGTTTATCTTTCTTCTTTAAGTTCTTTTTGCCATTGAATTGTACCAACTCACAATCCAAAAGGAATTGGTTTCTAATTCACCTTGAAGTTCCTTTTGACATTGATTGGAAGCAAGACTTAATCCTTAAGGAATTGGTTTATCTTTCTTCTTTATGTTCTTTTTGCCATTGAGTGGAATCAAGTCTCAATTCAAAAGGAATTGGTTTCCAATTCTCCTTCAAGTTCCTTTTGCCATTGATTCGAAGCAAGACTTAATCCTTAATGAATTGGTTTCTCTTTCTTCTTCAAGTTCTTTTTGCCATTGAATTGAATCAAGTCACAATCCAAAAGGAATTGATTTCTAATACTCTTGGAAGTTCCTTTTGACATTGATTGGAAGCAAGACTTAATAATTAAGGAATTGGTTTATTTTTTCTTATTTAAGTTCTTTTTGCCATTAAATTGAATCAAGTCACAATCCCAAAGGAATTGGTTTCTAATTCACCTTGAAGTTCATTTTGACATTGATTGGAAGCAAAACTTAATCCTTAAGGAATTGATGTATCTTTTTTCCTTATGTTCTTTTTCCCATTGAGTGGAATTGAGCCTCAATTCAAGAGGAATTGGTTTTAATTCTCCTTCAAGTTCCTTTAGCCATTGTTTGGAAGCAAGACTTAACCTTAAGGAATTGGTTTATCCTTCTTCTTTTTGTTCTTTTTGCCCTTGAATGGAATCAAGTTTCAATTCAAAAGGAATTGGTTTCTAATTCTCCTTTATGATCCTTGGCCCATTGATTGGAAGCAAGACTTAATACTTAAGGAATTGGTTTATCTTTCTTCTTTAAGTTCTTTTTGCCATTGAATTGTACCAACTCACAATCCAAGGAATTGGTTTCTAATTCGCCTTGAAGTTCATTTTGACATTGATTGGAGGCAAGACTTAATCCTTAAGGAATTGGTTTATCTTTCTTCTTTATGTTCCTTTTGCCATTGAGTGGAATCAAGTCTCAATTCAAAAGGAATTGGTTTCTAATTCTCCTTCAAGTTCATTTTGCCATTGATTAAAAGCAAGACTTAATCCTTAATGAATTGGTTTCTCTTTCTTCTTTCTGTTCTTTTTGCCATTGAATTGAATCAAGTCACAATCCAAAAGGAATTGGTTGCTAATTCTCCTTGAAGTTCTTTTTGCCATTGTTTGGAAGCAAGACTTTAACCTTAAGGAATTAGTTTATCTTTCTTCTTTATGTTCTTTTTGCGCTTGAATGGAATCAAGTTTCAATTCAAAAGGAATTGGTTTCTAATTCTCCTTGAAGATCCTTGAGCCATTGATTGGAAGCAAGACTTTATACTTAAGGAATTGGTTTATCTTTCTTTTTTAAGTTCTTTTTGCCATTGAATTGTACCAACTAACAATCCAAAAGGAATTGGTTTCTAATTCACCTTGAAGTTCCTTTTGACATTGATTAGAAGCAAGACTTAATCCTTAAGGAATTGGTTTATCTTTCTTCTTTATGTTCTTTTTGCCATTGAGTGGAATCAAGTTTCAATTCAAAAGGAATTGGTTTTTAATTCTCCCTTAAGATCCTTGAGCCATTGATTGCAAGCAAGACTTTATACTTAAGGAATTGCTTTCCCTTTGTTCTTTATGTTCTTTTTGCCATTGAATTGAATCAAGTCACAATCCAAAAGGAATTGGTTTCTAATTCTCCTTGAAGTTCCTTTTGCCATTGTTTTGAAGCAAGACTTTAACCTTAAGGAATTGGTTTATCTTTCTTCTTCAAGTTTTTTTTGCCATTGAATAGAATCAAGTCACAATCCAAAAGGAATTGATTTCTAATACTCCTGGAAGTTCCTTTTGACATTGATTGGAAGCAAGACTTAATAATTAAGGAATTGGTTTATCTTTTCTTTTTTAAGTTCTTTTTGCCATTGAATTGAATCAAGTCACAGTCCAAAAGGAATTGGTTTCTAATTCACCTTGAAGTTCATTTTGACATTGATTGGAAGCAAAACGTAATCCTTAAGAAATTGGTTTATCTTTTTTCCTTATGTTCTTTTTCCATTGAGTGGAATTGAGCCTCAATTCAAGAGGAATTGGTTTCTAATTCTCCTTCAAGTTCCTTTTGTCATTGTTTGGAAGCAAGACTTAACCTTAAGGAATTGGTTTATCTTTCTTCTTTTTGTTCTTTTTGCCCTTGAATGGAATCAAGTTTCAATTCAAAAGGAATTGGTTTCTAATTCTCCTTTATGATCCTTGAGCCATTGATTGGAAGCAAGACTTAATGCTTAAGGAATTGGTTTATCTTTCTTCTTTAAGTTCTTTTTCCCATTGAATTGAATCAAGTCACAATCCAAAAGGAATTGGTTTCTAATTCTCCTTCAAGTTCCTTTTGCCATTGTTTGGAACCAAGACTTTAACCTAAAGGAACTGGTTTATCTTTCTTCTTTATGTTCTTTTTGCCCTTGAATGGAATCAAGTTTCAATTCAAACGGAATTGGTTTCTAATTCTCCTTCAAGTTCCTTTTGCCATTGATTGGAAGCAAGACTTAATCCTTAATGAATTGGTTTCTCTTTCTTCTTCAAGTTCTTTTTGCCATTGAATAGAATCAAGTCACAAACCAAAAGGAATTGATTTCAAATACTCTTGGAAGTTCCTTTTGACATTGATTGGAAGCAAGACTTAATAATTAAGGAATTGGTTTATCTTTTCTTATTTAAGTTCGTTTTGCCATTGAGTGGAATCAAGTCTCAATTTAAAAGGAATTGGTTTCTAATTCTCCTTCAAGTTCCTTTTGCCGTTGATTGGAAGCAAGACTTAATCCTTGATGAATTGGTTTCTCTTTCTTCTTTATGTTCTTTTTGCCATTGAATTGAATCAAGTCACAATCCAAAAGCAATTGGTTTCTAATTCTCCTTGAAGTTCCTTTTGCCATTGTTTTGAAGCAAGACTTTAACCTTAAGGAATTGGGTTATCTTTCTTCTACAAGTTTTTTTTGCCATTGAATAGAATCAAGTCACAATCCAAAAGGAATTGATTTCTAATACTCTTGGAAGTTCCTTTTGACATTGATTGGAAGCAAGACTTAATAATTAAGGAATTGGTTTATCTTTTCTTTTTTAAGTTCTTTTTGCCATTGAATTGAATCAAGTCACAGTCCAAAAGGAATTGGTTTCTAATTCACCTTGAAGTTCATTTTGACATTGATTGGAAGCAAAACGTAATCCTTAAGGAATTGGTTTATCTTTTTTCCTTATGTTCTTTTTCCCATTGAGTGGAATTGAGCCTCAATTCAAGAGGAATTGGTTTCTAATTCTCCTTCAAGTTCCTTTTGCCATTGTTTGGAAACAAGACTTAACCTTAAGGAATTGGTTTATCTTTCTTCTTTTTGTTCTTTTTGCCCTTCAATGGAATCAAGTTTCAATTCAAAAGGAATTGGTTTCTAATTCTCCTTTTTGATCCTTGAGCCATTGATTGGAAGCAAGACTTAATGCTTAAGGAATTGGTTTATCTTTCTTCCTTAAGTTCTTTTTGCCATTGAATTGTATCAAGTCGCGATCCAAAAGGAATTGGTTTCTAATTCTCCTTGAAGTTCCTTTTGCCATTGTTTGGAAGCAAGACTTTAACCAAAAGGAATTGGTTTATCTGTCTTCTTTATGTTCTTTTTGCCCTTGAATGGAATCAAGTTTCAATTCAAAAGGAATTGGTTTCTAATTCTCTTTTAAGATCCATGAGCCATTGATTGGAAGCAAGGCTTTATACTTAAGAAATTGTTTTATCTTTCTTCTTTAAGTTCTTTTTGCCATTGAATTGTACCAACTAACAATCCAAAAGGAATTGGTTTCTAATTCACCTTGAAGTTCCTTTTGACATTGATTGGAAGCAAGACTTAATCCTTAAGGTATTCGTTTATCTTTCTTCATGTTCTTTTTGCCATTGAGTGGAATCTAGTCTCAATTCAAAAGGAATTGGTTTCTAATTCTCCATCAAGTTCCTTTTGCCATTGATTGGAAGCAAGTCTTAATCCTTAATGAATTGGTTTCTCTTTCTTCTTCAAGTTCTTTTTGACAGTGAATAGAATCAAGTCACAATCCAAAAGGAATTGATTTCTAATACTACTGGAAGTTCCTTTTGACATTGATTGGAAGCAAAACTTAATCCTTAAGGAATTGGTTTATCTTTTTTCTTTATGTTCTTTTTCCATTGAGTGGAATTGAGCCTCAATTCAAGAGGAATTGATTTCTAATTCTCTTTCGAGTTCCTTTTGTCATTGTTTGGAAGCAAGACTTAACCTTAAGGAATTGGTTTATCTTTCTTCTTTTTGTTCTTTTTGCCCTTGAATGGAATAAAGTTTCAATTCAAAAGGAATTGGTTTCTAATTCTCCTTTATGATCCTTGGGCCATTGATTGGAAGCAAGACTTAATACTTAAGGAATTGGTTTATCTTTCTTCTTTAAGTTCTTGCTGGCATTGAATTGAATTAGGTCACAATCCAAAAGGAATTGGTTTGTAATTCTCGTTCAAGTTCCTTTTGCCATTGTTTGGAAGCAAGACTTTAACCTTAAGGAATTGGTTTATCTTTCTTCTTTATGTTCTTTTTGCCCTTGAATGGAATGAAGTTTCAATTCAAAAGGAATTGGTTCCTAATTCTCCTTCAAGTTCCTTTTGCCATTGATTGGAAGCAAGACTTAATCCTTAATGAATTGGTTTCTCTTTCTTCTTCAAGTTCTTTTTGCCATTGAATAGAATCAAGTCACAAACCAAAAGGAATTGATTTCAAATACTCCTGGAAGTTCCTTTCGACATTGATTGGAAGCAAGACTTAATAATTAAGGAATTGGTTTATCTTTCTTCTTTAAGTTCTTTTTGCCATTGAAATGTATCAAGTCACAATTCAAAAGGAATTGGTTTCTAATTCTCCTTGAAGTTCCTTTTGCCATTGTTTGGAAGCAAGACTTTAACCTTAAGGAATTGGTTTATCTTTCTTCTTTATGTTCTTTTTGCCCTTGAATGGAATCAAATTTCAATTCACAAGGAATTGGTTTCTAATTCTCCTTTAGGATCCTTGAGCCATTGATTGGAAGCAAGACTTTATACTTAAGGAATTGGTTTATCTTTCTTCTTTAAGTTCTTTTTGCCATTGAATTGTACCAACTCACAATCCAAAAGGAATTGGTTTCTAATTCACCTTGAAGTTCCGTTTGACATTGATCGGAAGCAAGATTTATTAATCCATAAGGAATTGTTTTATCTTTCTTCTTTATGTTCTTTTTGCCATTGAATTGTAGCAAGTCGCGATGCAAAAGGAATTGGTTTCTAATTCTCCTTGAAGTTCCTGTTGCCATTGTTTGGAAGCAAGACTTTAGCCAAAAGGAATTGGTTTATCTGTCTTCTTTATGTTGTTTTTGCCCTTGAATGGAATCAAGTTTCAATTCAAAAGGAATTGGTTTTTAATTCTCCTTTAAGATCCTTGAGCCATTGGTTGGAGGCAAGACTTTATACTTAAGAAATTGGTTTATCTTTCTTCTTTAAGTTCTTTTTGCCATTGAATTGTACCAACTAACAATCCAAAAGGAATTGGTTTCTAATTCACCTTGAAGTTCCTTTTGACATTGATTGGAAGCAAGACTTAATCCTTAAGGAATTCGTTTATCTTTCTTCTTTAGGTTCTTTTTGCCATTGAGTGGAATCTAGTCTCAATTCAAAAGGAATTAGTTTCGAATTCTCCTTCAAGTTCCTTTTGCCATTGATTGGAAGCAAGTCTTAATCCTTAATGAATTGGTTTCTCTTTCTTCTTCAAGTTCTTTTTGCCATTCAATAGAATCAAGTCACAACACAAAAGGAATTGATTTCAAATACTCCTGGAAGTTCCTTTTGACATTGATATGAAGCAAGACATAATAATTAAGCAATTGGTTTATCTTTTCTTATTTAAGTTCTTTTTGCCATTGAATTGAATCAAGTCACAGTCCAAAAGGAATTGGTTTCTAATTCACCTTGAAGTTCATTTTGACATTGATTGGAAGCAAAACTTAATCCTAAAGGAATTGGTTTATCTTTTTTCCTTATGTTCTTTTTCCCATTGAGTGGAATTGAGCCTCAATTCAAGAGAAATTGGTTTCTAATTCTCCTTCAAGTTCCTTTTGCCATTGTTTGGAAGCAAGACTTAACCTTAAGGAATTGGTTTATCTTTCTTCTTTTTGTTCTTTTTGCCGTTGAATGGAATCAAGTTTCAATTCAAAAGGAATTGGTTTCTAATTCTCCTTTATGATACTTGAGCCATTGATTGGAAGCAAGATTTAATACTTAAGGAATTGGTTTATCTTTCTTCTTTAAGTTCTTTTTGCCATTGAATTGAATCAAGTCACAGTCCAAAAGGAATTGGTTTCTAATTCACCTTGAAGTTCATTTTGACATTGATTGGAAGCAAAACTTAATCCTTAAGGAATTGGTTTATCTTTTTTCCTTATGTTCTTTTTCGCATTGAGTGGAATTGAGCCTCAATTCAAGAGGAATTGGTTTCTAATTCTCCTTCAAGTTCCTTTTGCCATTGATTGGAAGCAAGTCTTAATCCTTAATGAATTGGTTTCTCTTTTTTCTTCAAGTTCTTTTTGACAGTGAATAGAATCAAGTCACAATCCAAAAGGAATTGATTTCTAATACTACTGGAAGTTCCTTTTGACATTGATTGGAAGCAAAACTTAATCCTTAAGGAATTGGTTTACCTTTTTTCTTTATGTTCTTTTTCCATTGAGTGGAATTGAGCCTCAATTCAAGAGGAATTGGTTTCTAATTCTCCTTCAAGTTCCTTTTGTCATTGTTTGGAAGCAAGACTTAACCTTAAGGAATTGGTTTATCTTTCTTCTTTTTGTTCATTTTGCCCTTGAATGGAATCAAGTTTCAATTCAAAAGAAATTGGTTTCTAATTCTCCTTTATGATCCTTGGGCCATTGATTGGAAGCAAGACTTAATACTTAAGGAATTGGTTTATCTTTCTTCTTTAAGTTCTTTTTCCCATTGAATTGAATCAAGTCACAATCCAAAAGGAATTGGTTTCTAATTCTCCTTGAAGTTCCTTTTGCCATTGTTTGGAACCAAGACTTTAACCTAAAGGAATTGGTTTATCTTTCTTCTTTATGTTCTTTTTGCCCTTGAATGGAATCAAGTTTCAATTCAAATGGAATTGGTTTCTAATTCTCCTTCAAGTTCCTTTTGCCATTGATTGGAAGCAAGACTTAATCCTTAATGAATTGGTTTCTCTTTCTTCTTCAAGTTCTTTTTGCCATTGAATAGAATCAAGTCACAAACCAAAAGGAATTGATTTCAAATACTCCTGGAAGTTCCTTTTGACATTGATTGGAAGCAAGACTTAATAATTAAGGAATTGGTTTATCTTTTCTTATTTAAGTTCTTTTTGCCATTGAGTGGAATCAAGTCTCAATTTAAAAGGAATTGGTTTCTAATTCTGCTTCAGGTTCCTTTTGCCGTTGATTGGAAGCAAGACTTAATCCTTGATGAATTGGTTTCTCTTTCTTCTTTATGTTCTTTTTGCCATTGAATTGAATCAAGTCACAATCCAAAAGGAATTGGTTTCTAATTCTCCTTGAAGTTCCTTTTGCCATTGTTTTGAAGCAAGACTTTAACCTTAAGGAATTGGTTTATCTTTCTTCTTCAAGTTTTTTTTGCCATTGAATAGAATCAAGTCACAATCCAAAAGGAATTGATTTCTAATACTCCTGGAAGTTCCTTTTGACATTGATTGGAAGCAAGACTTAATAATTAAGGAATTGGTTTATCTTTTCTTTTTTAAGTTCTTTTTGCCATTGAATTGAATCAAGTCACAGATCAAAAGGAATTGGTGTCTAATTCACCTTGAAGTTCATTTTGACATTGATTGGAAGCAAAACGTAATCCTTAAGAAATTGGTTTATCTTTTTTCCTTATGTTCTTTTTCCCATTGAGTGGAATTTAGCCTCAATTCAAGAGGAATTGGTTTCTAATTCTCCTTCAAGTTCCTTTTGCCATTGTTTGGAAGCAAGACTTAACCTTAAGGAATTGGTTTATCTTTCTTCTTTTTGTTCTTTTTGCCCTTCAATGGAATCAAGTTTCAATTCAAAAGGAATTGGTTTCTAATTCTCCTTTATGATCCTTGAGCCATTGATTGGAAGCAAGACTTAATGCTTAAGGAATTGGTTTATCTTTCTTCCTTAAGTTCTTTTTGCCATTGAATTGTATCAAGTCGCGATCCAAAAGGAATTGGTTTCTAATTCTCCTTGAAGTTCCTTTTGCCATTGTTTGGAAGCAAGACTTTAACCAAAAGGAATTGGTTTATCTGTCTTCTTTATGTTCTTTTTGCCCTTGAATGGAATCAAGTTTCAATTCAAAATGAATTGGTTTCTAACTCTCCTTTAAGATCCTTGAGCCATTGGTTGGAAGCAAGACTTTATACTTAAGAAATTGGTTTATCTTTCTTCTTTAAGTTCTTTTTGCCATTGAATTGTACCAACTAACAATCCAAAAGGAATTGGTTTCTAATTCACCGTAAAGTTCCTTTTGACATTGATTGGAAGCAAGATTTAATCCTTAAGGTATTCGGTTATGTAACACCTTACCAGACAAAGTACTATGCTTAAGTCATAATAATCTATCTGATAAGAGATTACGTGTAATGCTGATTTAATTTCTCTTTCTGTACTAGTATCAATTTCTCTCATAAGAATACCTGGTCTCATAACAAATTTTTCTGCGTGATGGCAGAATAAATACTAATCAATTCCAGAACTCTGTAAATAACTTAACATAAATAAAACACAATAAGAACAGAATAACTACAAACGGCATCATAGACATGTACATAGATATTTGATTTTAAAGTTTGTCAAAAGGTACAAGGTGTCAAAATGAGGCCGCTAATACAAAATGAAATGGCCAGTATCTATGAACGGCACCCTAAGTGGTCCCCATGGGACATTTCATGTACATCTACTAATATCTATCCATCTAGCCATGACCCAAACTGCCAAAAGTGGGTCATTCTATATACCTACTACCACCGTGGATACGCCCACTATCTAACCAGATCGAAGAAAGAAACCCATTCTCCATGGGTGCATCTCAAGGGAGGTGGCTGTGTTGGGAGCAGAGGATGAGGACGAACTCACTGCCTCTGATGGGTCCTCCTCTGGTGTCGAGGCGGAAAGCGTCGGATGTGGTGGTGACGCAGGAGGAGCCATAGGAGCAGGGGTCGCTACCAGGCTTCTGGCTGCAGGAGGAGGTGGAAACGGATGGGCCATATGAAGTGGGATAGCAATGTATGGGACAGTGGGATCAAACAGTGGGTGCATCAAGGGTACTGCGAAGTCCCTCTGGAAGAAGAAATATAAACGAACTGGCATCTACGGATATATATATAGAATCTAGAAAAGGGTCGATGTAGATGTGAAGCTACGGAAACTCAATAAATAGGACCCGGTCTTGCGTGCTCCATGGTCCGAGAATGATGCGAGTATACAATAGGGTGAGAAATGAATATTTCTCAAAGAGAAAATTCTAACTTCTATACATCTGTCATTCTTGTCATTCCCAGTTGTTTGATCGTACAAGATTTTCAGATAGTACAAGAAATGATAATATTTAACTTAAATACTCATTTGTAAAGCATACACTGAAACAAGTTTAATTTTAATTAACAGATATACTAATGTACTTAAACAGTAATCACAAAGCAGAACAATAGCATGTTATAAAAAAAATACAGAGATCTAGAACAATTAATAGAAAGTATTACATTGTACATATGCATGTGCAATGAGAGGATGCATCTTATTCTTGGAGGCTTTTGCCTTTTATAACTTATTTCCATCCTTGGTCCCTTGGGAGTCATTGGCCATATACTCCTGGGTAATAGTCCGCTTTTCAGGGCCGAGCTCGTTCTATACAGGATGGCGGGTTTACTTTCCCGACCTTCCCACTGATCTATTCCCCTTAATTTATTCCGGGGCTGGCCCAAGTGATATGGAATTTCTTGTAATATCATGAAAAGAATGCACATCTAGTTTGTCTCTTGAATATGATGCATTCAAAATATCATAAAGTTTCACAACATATGAACTTCTTAATGAGATTTTATGGCATAACGGATCAAGTCCGCTTCCCCATGAATAGTGCTGCATAATCAAGACAGTCACACAACTAATAATTTCAGTATAGACCAGCAAATATGTATAGACACTTATAACATCATTCAACAATTGCAAATCAAGCATTAAGAAGGTTTCAACTTGTCCTTCCTGCTCTGCCCGAGTTTGGCATGCTCCAATTTCTATTCAATTCAACTCATTAAATTCTCACTTTTGGATATGTTATAGCCTTATATGTCTACTTTCTACTCTCTTTAGTCCCATCTCGTTTTGAGGTGTATAACTCTAGATATAAACATTTTATCTCAGCCTGTCCTGTTCCTAGCCAGAATGGGGTTACTATGGAGTAAAATTCACTAAAAATCGAAACTAAGCTCAAATCATACGAAATTGGCCTCATATTGAAGCTAACAGGACAACCTTTCATTTGCCACAAGTTTCACTCCATTTGCTTAAGTACACCTCGAGTTATAAGTCCTGAAAGTCGACCTTCCTGAACTACTCTAGTTTGGCCTAGGTTGAACATAGGGTAACTTCCTCGAATCACTGGGGACAATTGGGACCATAACAAACTCGGAATCTTATATTGGGATGTTCCCCTATGTGTAAGCTTTCTAACAAAATTGGTTTCACTCAATTTGGAGTTGTATAGGGCGAGATATACCCTCCATAAGTCACCCTGCCCGGATGAAATTCCTGAACCCTAGGTCAAATTTCAAAAATTCGTATCTCTCTCAATACTAATCCACTGACCTATTATGATATATGTGTGGAAAGCCCTAAATATCTAGTTTCACCTAAAAATGGTCTCGTTAATTTTTAACAGCGGGAGGCGAAGCCGTACACTCCGCTGTACGGACTGCCGAGGGTTTTTGAGTTTTCCAGCCTCCGAACTTTTTCATATCTTCATTCTTCCTCACTTTCAATTCGGGTGTTAATCCCATAAACAGCCCATAACTCAGCCATAATTCATCAAAATTATTCAATTAACATATCAAAATTAAGAAATTGGACCACTATCAATTCTTCAAGAATCAAAAAAATCAAGTAAGAATTTAGAACCTCTACCTTTTACTATGAATGATTTTGGTTGAGTTTGTAGCTGGAACTTGAGTGAATCTCAAAGTTGGGTGGAGTTGGATGAGTGGAAAAAAAAGAAAAGAGAGAGCTGAAGTGAGTTCTAAGTTACGTAGAAGGGGGGTCTGAATCAGAGGAGGAGAGAGTGTTATATAGGCATGAGTGGGAGTTAACTTGGAAGGTTTTGATTGGCCTCAAAACATAAGGCAGAGTTTCACCACCTTGCTCTCCACGTTGCCCTCTTTGTGTGGTAGAATTGCTCTCCACGTCGCCTAAAGTGGGACTAGTTTCCAGTATATTCTGAAAAATGAAGTCGGAACTCGTATCCATTATGAAATCGGAACTCGTGAACATCCCATATGAAGTCGGAACTCGAGGAAGCGTATCCAGTTTATTTGGAACTTGAAAGCAAAGCCTGATGTGAAGCCAAGCACTTAAAGTCGGAAGTCGTGAATTGTAGGACCTCGATATCGGAACTCGGAAGGATAGAGAAATGAGAGCTCTTGGTGTTAAACCCAAGGTCGGAACTCGTTAAAATTTGACTCGACCGAAGAAAAATCTGATCTCGTGTCCATTTCTGGTCGAGATAAAATCGGACGTCGGAGTGTTAGGTCGGAAATATTAAGATCGGAAATTGGAATTCATACTGATGAGGTCGAAATTCTTACACGCTTACACAATGTCGGAAATCGGAAAAATGAGCCGGAAGTCGGAATTTACAAGACAAACTCGGAAATCGTAAATTTCAACATTAAATGAGATCGGAAGTCGGAAATCGGACGTTACAGGTTATCTTTCTTCTTTATGTTCTTTTTGCCATTGAGTGGAATCAAGTCTCAATTCAAAAGGAATTGGTTTCTAATTCTCCTTCAAGTTCCTTTTGCCATTGATTGGAAGCAAGACTTAATCCTTAATGAATTGGTTTCTCTTTCTTCTTCAAGTTCTTTTTGCCATTGAATAGAATCAAGTCACAATCCAAAAGGAATTGATTTCTAATACTCCTGGAAGTTCCTTTTGACATTGATTGGAAGCAAGACTTAATAATTAAGGCATTGGTTTATCTTTTCTTATTTAAGTTCTTTTTGCCATTGAATTGAATCAAGTCTCAATTCAAAAGGAATTGGTTTCTAATTCTCCTTCAAGTTCCTTTTGCCATTGTTTGGAAGCAAGACTTAATCCTTAAGGAATTGGTTTATCTTTCTTCTTTATGTTCTTTTTGCCCTTGAATGGAATCAAGTTTCGATTCAAAAGGAATTTGATTCTAATTCTCCTTTAAGATCCTTTTGACATTGATTGGAAGCAAGACTTAATCCTTAAGGAATTGGTTTATCTTTCTTCTTTATGTTCTTTTTGCAATTGAATTGAATCAACTCACAATCCAAAAGGAATTGGTTTCTAATTCACCTTGAAGTTCCTTTTGACATTGATTGGAAGCAAGACTTAATCCTTAAGGAATTGGTTTATCTTTCTTCTTTATGTTCTTTTTGCCATTGAGTGGAATCAAGTCTCAATTCAAAAGGAATTGGTTTCTAATTCTCCTTCAAGTTCCTTTTGCCATTGATTGGAAGCAAGACTTAATCCTTAATGAATTGGTTTCTCTTTCTTCTTCAAGTTCTTTTTGCCATTGAATAGAATCAAGTCACAATCCAAAAGGAATTGATTTCTAATACTCCTGGAAGTTCCTTTTGACATTGATTGGAAGCAAGACTTAATAATTAAGGCATTGGTTTATCTTTTCTTATTTAAGTTCTTTTTGCCATTGAGTGGAATCAAGTCTCAATTCAAAAGGAATTGGTTTCTAATTCTCCTTCAAGTTCCTTTTGCCATTGATTGGAAGCAAGACTTAATCCTTAATGAATTGGTTTCTCTTTCTTCTTCAAGTTCATTTTGCCATTGAATAGAATCAAGTCACAATCCAAAAGGAATTGATTTCTAATACTCCTGGAAGTTCCTTTTGACATTGATTGGAAGCAAGACTTAATCCTTAAGGAATTGGTTTATCTTTCTTCTTTATGTTCTTTTTGCCCTTGCATGGAATCAAGTCACAATCCAAAAGGAATTGGTTTCTAATACACCTTGAAGTTCCTTTTGACATTGATTGGAAGCAAGACTTAATCCTTAAGGAATTGGTTTATCTTTCTTCTTTTGGTTCTTTTGACCATTGATTGGAATCAAGTTTCAATTCAAAAGGAATTGGTTTCTAATTCTCCTTTAAGATCCTTGAGCCGTTCTTTGGAAGCAAGACTTAATCCTTAAGGAATTGGTTTATCTTTTCTTATTTAAGTTCTTTTTGCAATTGAATTGAATCAAGTCACAATCCAAAAGGAATTGGTTTCTAATTCACCTTGAAGTTCCTTTTGACATTGATTGGAAGCAAGACTTAATCCTTAAGGAATTGGTTTATCTTTCTTCTTTATGTTCTTTTTCCATTGAGTGGAATCAAGTCTCAATTCAAAAGGAATTGGTTTCTAATTCTCCTTCAAGTTCCTTTTGCCATTGATTGGAAGCAAGACTTAATCCTTAATGAATTGGTTTCTCTTTCTTCTTCAAGTTCTTTTTGCCATTGAATAGAATCAAGTCACAATCCAAAAGGAATTGATTTCTAATACTCCTGGAAGTTCCTTTTGACATTGATTGGAAGCAAGACTTAATAATTAAGGCATTGGTTTATCTTTTCTTATTTAAGTTCTTTTTGCCATTGAATTGAATCAAGTCACAATCCAAAAGGAATTGGTTTCTAATTCTCCTTGAAGTTCCTTTTGCCATTGATTGGAAGCAAGACTTAATCCTTAAGGAATTGGTTTATCTTTCTTCTTTATGTTCTTTTTGCCATTGAGTGGAATCAAGTCTCAATTCAAAAGGAATTGGTTTCTAATTCTCCTTCAAGTTCCTTTTGCCATTGATTGGAAGCAAGACTTAATCCTTAAGGAATTGGTTTATCTTTCTTCTTCAAGTTCTTTTTGCCATTGAATAGAATCAAGTCACAATCCAAAAGGAATTGATTTCTAATACTCCTGGAAGTTCCTTTTGACATTGATTGGAAGCAAGACTTAATAATTAAGGCATTGGTTTATCTTTTCTTATTTAAGTTCTTTTTGCAATTGAATTGAATCAAGTCACAATCCAAAAGGAATTGGTTTCTAATTCACCTTGAAGTTCCTTTTGACATTGATTGGAAGCAAGACTTAATCCTTAAGGAATTGGTTTATCTTTCTTCTTTATGTTCTTTTTGCCATTGAGTGGAATCAAGTCTCAATTCAAAAGGAATTGGTTTCTAATTCTCCTTCAAGTTCCTTTTGCCATTGATTGGAAGCAAGACTTAATCCTTAATGAATTGGTTTATCTTTCTTCTTTAAGTTCTTTTTGCCATTGAATAGAATCAAGTCACAATCCAAAAGGAATTGATTTCTAATACTCCTGGAAGTTCCTTTTGACATTGATTGGAAGCAAGACTTAATAATTAAGGCATTGGTTTATCTTTCTTTTTTATGTTCTTTTTGCCATTGAATTGAATCAAGTCACAATCCAAAAGGAATTGGTTTCTAATTCTCCTTGAAGTTCCTTTTGCCATTGTTTGGAAGCAAGACTTTAACCTTAAGGAATTGGTTTATCTTTCTTCTTTATGTTCTTTTGCCATTGAATGGAATCAAGTTTCAATTCAAAAGGAATTGGTTTCTAATTCTCCTTTAAGATCCTTGAGCCATTGATTGGAAGCAAGACTTTATACTTAAGGAATTGGTTTATCTTTCTTCTTTAAGTTCTTTTTGCCATTGAATTGAATCAACTCACAATCCAAAAGGAATTGGTTTCTAATTCACCTTGAAGTTCCTTTTGACATTGATTGGAAGCAAGACTTAATCCTTAAGGAATTGGTTTATCTTTCTTCTTTATGTTCTTTTGCCATTGAGTGGAATCAAGTCTCAATTCAAAAGGAATTGGTTTCTAATTCTCCTTCAAGTTCCTTTTGCCATTGATTGGAAGCAAGACTTAATCCTTAATGAATTGGTTTCTCTTTCTTCTTCAAGTTCTTTTTGCCATTGAATAGAATCAAGTCACAATCCAAAAGGAATTGATTTCTAATACTCCTGGAAGTTCCTTTTGACATTGATTGGAAGCAAGACTTAATAATTAAGGCATTGGTTTATCTTTTCTTATTTAAGTTTTTTTGCCATTGAATTGAATCAAGTCACAATCCAAAAGGAATTGGTTTCTAATTCTCCTTGAAGTTCCTTTTGACATTGATTGGAAGCAAGACTTAATCCTTAAGGAATTGGTTTATCTTTCTTCTTTATGTTCTTGTTGCCATTGAGTGGAATCAAGTCTCAATTCAAAAGGAATTGGTTTCTAATTCTCCTTCAAGTTCCTTTTGCCATTGATTGGAAGCAAGACTTAATCCTTAAGGAATTGGTTTATCTTTCTTCTTTAAGTTCTTTTTGCCATTGAATTGTACCAACTCACAATCCAAAAGGAATTGGTTTCTAATTCAGCTGGAAGTTCCTTTTCACATTGATTGGAAGCAAGACTTTAACCTTAAGGAATTGGTTTATCTTTCTTCTTTATGTTCTTTTTGCCCTTGAATGGAATCAAGTTTCAATTCAAAAGGAATTGGTTTCTAATTCTCCTTTAAGTTCCTTGAGCCATTGATTGGAAGCAAGACTTTATACTTAAGGAATTGGTTTATCTTTCTTCTTTAAGTTCTTTTTGCCATTGAATAGAATCAAGTCACAATCCAAAAGGAATTGGTTTCTAATTCACCTTGAAGTTCCTTTTGACATTGATTGGAAGCAAGACTTAATCCTTAAGGAATTGGTTTATCTTTCTTCTTTATGTTCTTTTTGCCATTGAGTGGAATCAAGTCTCAATTCAAAAGGAATTGGTTTCTAATTCTCCTTCAAGTTCCTTTTGCCATTGATTGGAAGCAAGACTTAATCCTTAATGAATTGGTTTCTCTTTCTTCTTCAAGTTCTTTTTGCCATTGAATAGAATCAAGTCACAATCCAAAAGGAATTGATTTCTAATACTCCTGGAAGTTCCTTTTGACATTGATTGGAAGCAAGACTTAATAATTAAGGCATTGGTTTATCTTTTCTTATTTAAGTTCTTTTTGCCATTGAATTGAATCAAGTCACAATCCAAAAGGAATTGGTTTCTAATTCTCCTTGAAGTTCCTTTTGACATTGATTGGAAGCAAGACTTAATCCTTAAGGAATTGGTTTATCTTTCTTCTTTATGTTCTTTTTGCCATTGAGTGGAATCAAGTCACAATCCAAAAGGAATTGGTTTCTAATTCTCCTTGAAGTTCCTTTTGACATTGATTGGAAGCAAGACTTAATCCTTAAGGAATTGGTTTATCTTTCTTCTTTAAGTTCTTTTGCCATTGAGTGGAATCAAGTCTCAATTCAAAAGGAATTGGTTTCTAATTCTCCTTCAAGTTCCTTTTGACATTGATTGGAAGCAAGACTTAATCCTTAAGGGATTGGTTTATCTTTCTTCTTTAATTTCTTTTGCCATTGAATAGAATCAAGTCACAATCCAAAAGGAATTGGTTTCTAATTCTCCTGGAAGTTCCTTGACATTGATTGGAAGCAAGTCTTAATCCTTAAGGAATTGGTTTCTCTTTATTCTTTAAGTTCATTTGCCATTGAATTGAATCAAGTCACAATCCAAAAGGAATTGGTTTCTAATTCTCCTTGAAGTTCCTTTTGCCATTGTTTGGAAGCAAGACTTTAACCTTAAGGAATTGGTTTATCTTTCTTCTTTATGTTCTTTTGCCATTGAATGGAATCAAGTTTCAATTCAAAAGGAATTGGTTTCTAATTCTCCTTTAAGATCCTTGAGCCATTGATTGGAAGCAAGACTTTATACTTAAGGAATTGGTTTATCTTTCTTCTTTAAGTTCTTTTGCCATTGAATTGAATCAACTCACAATCCAAAAGGAATTGGTTTCTAATTCACCTTGAAGTTCCTTTTGACATTGATTGGAAGCAAGACTTAATCCTTAAGGAATTGGTTTATCTTTCTTCTTTATGTTCTTTTTGCCATTGAGTGGAATCAAGTCTCAATTCAAAAGGAATTGGTTTCTAATTCTCCTTCAAGTTCCTTTTGCCATTGATTGGAAGCAAGACTTAATCCTTAATGAATTGGTTTCTCTTTCTTCTTCAAGTTCCTTTTGCCATTGAATAGAATCAAGTCACAATCCAAAAGGAATTGATTTCTAATACTCCTGGAAGTTCCTTTTGACATTGATTGGAAGCAAGACTTAATAATTAAGGCATTGGTTTATCTTTTCTTATTTAAGTTACTTTTGCCATTGAATTGAATCAAGTCACAATCCAAAAGGAATTGGTTTCTAATTCTCCTTGAAGTTCCTTTTGCCATTGTTTGGAAGCAAGACTTTAACCTTAAGGAATTGGTTTATCTTTCTTCTTTATGTTCTTTTTGCCCTTGAATGGAATCAAGTTTCAATTCAAAAGGAATTGGTTTCTAATTCTCCTTTAAGATCCTTGAGCCATTGATTGGAAGCAAGACTTTATACTTAAGGAATTGGTTTATCTTTCTTCTTTAAGTTCTTTTTGCCATTGAATTGAATCAACTCACAATCCAAAAGGAATTGGTTTCTAATTCACCTTGAAGTTCCTTTTGACATTGATTGGAAGCAAGACTTAATCCTTAAGGAATTGGTTTATCTTTCTTCTTTATGTTCTTTTTGCCATTGAGTGGAATCAAGTCTCAATTCAAAAGGAATTGGTTTCTAATTCTCCTTCAAGTTCCTTTTGCCATTGATTGGAAGCAAGACTTAATCCTTAATGAATTGGTTTCTCTTTCTTCTTCAAGTTCTTTTTGCCATTGAATAGAATCAAGTCACAATCCAAAAGGAATTGATTTCTAATACTCCTGAAAGTTCCTTGTGACATTGATTGGAAGCAAGACTTAATAATTAAGGCATTGGTTTATCTTTTCTTATTTAAGTTTTTTTGCCATTGAATTGAATCAAGTCACAATCCAAAAGGAATTGGTTTCTAATTCTCCTTGAAGTTCCTTTTGCCATTGTTTGGAAGCAAGACTTTAACCTTAAGGAATTGGTTTATCTTTCTTCTTTATGTTCTTTTTGCCATTGAGTGGAATCAAGTCTCAATTCAAAAGGAATTGGTTTCTAATTCTCCTTCAAGTTCCTTTTGCCATTGATTGGAAGCAAGACTTAATCCTTAATGAATTGGTTTCTCTTTCTTCTTCAAGTTCTTTTTGCCATTGAATAGAATCAAGTCACAATCCAAAAGGAATTGATTTCTAATACTCCTGGAAGTTCCTTTTGACATTGATTGGAAGCAAGACTTAATACTTATGGAATTGGTTTATCTTTTCTTATTTAAGTTCTTTTTGCCATTGAATTGAATCAAGTCACAATCCAAAAGGAATTGGTTTCTAATTCTCCTTGAAGTTCCTTTTGACATTGATTGGAAGCAAGACTTAATCCTTAAGGAATTGGTTTATCTTTCTTCTTTATGTTCTTTTGCCATTGAGTGGAATCAAGTCTCAATTCAAAAGGAATTGGTTTCTAATTCTCCTTCAAGTTCCTTTTGCCATTGATTGGAAGCAAGACTTAATCCTTAATGAATTGGTTTATCTTTCTTCTTTAAGTTCTTTTGCCATTGAATAGAATCAAGTCACAATCCAAAAGGAATTGATTTCTAATACTCCTGGAAGTTCCTTTTGACATTGATTGGAAGCAAGACTTAATAATTAAGGCATTGGTTTATCTTTTCTTATTTAAGTTATTTTTGCCATTGAATTGAATCAAGTCACAATCCAAAAGGAATTGGTTTCTAATTCTCCTTGAAGTTCCTTTTGCCATTGTTTGGAAGCAAGACTTTAACCTTAAGGAATTGGTTTATCTTTCTTCTTTATGTTCTTTTTGCCATTGAATGGAATCAAGTTTCAATTCAAAAGGAATTGGTTTCTAATTCTCCTTTAAGATCCTTGAGCCATTGATTGGAAGCAAGACTTTATACTTAAGGAATTGGTTTATCTTTCTTCTTTAAGTTCTTTTTGCCATTGAATTGAATCAACTCACAATCCAAAAGGAATTGGTTTCTAATTCACCTTGAAGTTCCTTTTGACATTGATTGGAAGCAAGACTTAATCCTTAAGGAATTGGTTTATCTTTCTTCTTTATGTTCTTTTTGCCATTGAGTGGAATCAAGTCTCAATTCAAAAGGAATTGGTTTCTAATTCTCCTTCAAGTTCCTTTTGCCATTGATTGGAAGCAAGACTTAATCCTTAATGAATTGGTTTCTCTTTCTTCTTCAAGTTCTTTTGCCATTGAATAGAATCAAGTCACAATCCAAAAGGAATTGATTTCTAATACTCCTGGAAGTTCCTTTTGACATTGATTGGAAGCAAGACTTAATAATTAAGGCATTGGTTTATCTTTTCTTATTTAAGTTCTTTTTGCCATTGAATTGAATCAAGTCACAATCCAAAAGGAATTGGTTTCTAATTCTCCTTGAAGTTCCTTTTGACATTGATTGGAAGCAAGACTTAATCCTTAAGGAATTGGTTTATCTTTCTTCTTTAAGTTCTTTTTGCCATTGAGTGCAATCAAGTCTCAATTCAAAAGGAATTGGTTTCTAATTCTCCTTCAAGTTCCTTTTGCCATTGATTGGAAGCAAGACTTGATCCTTAAGGAATTGGTTTATCTTTCTTCTTGAAGTTCTTTTTGCCATTGAGTGTAATCAAGTCACATTCCAACAGGAATTGGTTGCTAATTCACCTTGAAGTTCCTTGAGCCATTGATTGGAAGCAAGACTTAATCCTTAAGGAATTGGTTTATCTTTCTTCTTTAAGTTCTTTTTGCCATTGAATTGAATCAAGTCACAATCCAAAAGGAATTGGTTTCTAATTCTCCTTGAAGTTCCTTTTGCCATTGATTGGAAGCAAGACTTAATCCTTAAGGAATTGGTTTATCTTTCTTCTTTATGTTCTTTTGCCATTGAATGGAATCAAGTTTCAATTCAAAAGGAATTGGTTTCTCATTCTCCTTTATGTTCCTTTCGTAATTGATTGGAAGCAAGACTTAATACTTAAGGAATTGGTTTATCTTTCTTCTTTAAGTTCTTTTGCCATTGAATTGAATCAAGTCACAATCCAAAAGGAATTGGTTTCTAATTCTCCTTGAAGTTCCTTTTGACATTGATTGGAAGCAAGACTTAATCCTTAAGGAATTGGTTTATCTTTCTTCTTTATGTTCTTTTTGCCCTTGAATGGAATCAAGTCTCAATTCAAAAGGAATTGGTTTCTAATTCTCCTTCAAGTTCCTTTTGCCATTGATTGGAAGCAAGACTTAATCCTTAATGAATTGGTTTCTCTTTCTTCTTCAAGTTCTTTTTGCCATTGAATAGAATCAAGTCACAATCCAAAAGGAATTGATTTCTAATACTCCTGGAAGTTCCTTTTGACATTGATTGGAAGCAAGACTTAATAATTAAGGCATTGGTTTATCTTTTCTTATTTAAGTTTTTTTGCCATTGAATTGAATCAAGTCACAATTCAAAAGGAATTGGTTTCTAATTCTCCTTCAAGTTCCTTTTGCCATTGATTGGAAGCAAGACTTAATACTTAAGGAATTGGTTTATCTTTCTTCTTTAAGTTCTTTTTGCCATTGAATTGAATCAAGTCACAATCCAAAAGGAATTGGTTTCTAATTCTCCTTGAAGTTCCTTTTGCCATTGTTTGGAAGCAAGACTTAATCCTTAAGGAATTGGTTTATCTTTCTTCTTTATGTTCTTTTTGCCATTGAGTGGAATCAAGTCTCAATTCAAAAGGAATTGGTTTCTAATTCTCCTTGAAGTTCCTTTTGCAATTGATTGGAAGCAAGACTTAATCCTTAATGAATTGGTTTATCTTTTCTTATTTAAGTTCTTTTTGCCATTGAATAGAATCAAGTCACAATCCAAAAGGAATTGATTTCTAATACTCCTGGAAGTTCCTTTTGACATTGATTGGAAGCAAGACTTAATCCTTAAGGAATTGGTTTATCTTTCTTCTTTATGTTCTTTTTGCCATTGAATTGAATCAAGTCACAATCCAAAAGGAATTGGTTTCTAATTCACCTTGAAGTTCCTTTTGACATTGATTGGAAGCAAGACTTAATCCTTAAGGAATTGGTTTATCTTTCTTCTTTATGTTCTTTTTGCCATTGAGTGGAATCAAGTCTCAATTCAAAAGGAATTGGTTTCTAATTCTCCTTCAAGTTCCTTTTGCCATTGATTGGAAGCAAGACTTAATCCTTAATGAATTGGTTTCTCTTTCTTCTTCAAGTTCTTTTTGCCATTGAATAGAATCAAGTCACAATCCAAAAGGAATTGATTTCTAATACTCCTGGAAGTTCCTTTTGACATTGATTGGAAGCAAGACTTAATAATTAAGGCATTGGTTTATCTTTTCTTATTTAAGTTCTTTTTGCCATTGAATTGAATCAAGTCACAATCCAAAAGGAATTGGTTTCTAATTCTCCTTGAAGTTCCTTTTGCCATTGTTTGGAAGCAAGACTTTAACCTTAAGGAATTGGTTTATCTTTCTTCTTTATGTTCTTTTTGCCCTTGAATGGAATCAAGTTTCAATTCAAAAGGAATTGGTTTCTAATTCTCCTTTAAGATCCTTGAGCCATTGATTGGAAGCAAGACTTTATACTTAAGGAATTGGTTTATCTTTCTTCTTTAAGTTCCTTTTGCCATTGAATTGTACCAACTCACAATCCAAAAGGAATTGGTTTCTAATTCACCTTGAAGTTCCTTTTGACATTGATTGGAAGCAAGACTTAATCCTTAAGGAATTGGTTTATCTTTCTTCTTTATGTTCTTTTTGCCATTGAGTGGAATCAAGTCTCAATTCAAAAGGAATTGGTTTCTAATTCTCCTTCAAGTTCCTTTTGCCATTGATTGGAAGCAAGACTTAATCCTTAATGAATTGGTTTCTCTTTCTTCTTCAAGTTCTTTTTGCCATTGAATAGAATCAAGTCACAATCCAAAAGGAATTGATTTCTAATACTCCTGGAAGTTCCTTTTGACATTGATTGGAAGCAAGACTTAATAATTAAGGCATTGGTTTATCTTTTCTTATTTAAGTTACTTTTGCCATTGAATTGAATCAAGTCACAATCCAAAAGGAATTGGTTTCTAATTCTCCTTGAAGTTCCTTTTGACATTGATTGGAAGCAAGACTTAATCCTTAAGGAATTGGTTTATCTTTCTTCTTCATGTTCTTTTTGCCATTGAATGGAATCAAGTTTCAATTCAAAAGGAATTGGTTTCTAATTCTCCTTCAAGTTCCTTTTGCCATTGTGATTGGAAGATAAAGACTCATGAAAGCAAAGGAATTGGTTTATCTTTCTTCTGGAAGTTCTTTTTGGACCATTGAATAGATCCAAACTCACAATCCAAAAGGAATTGGTTTCTAAATGATTTCAAGTTCCTTTTGAGGCATTGATGAAGCAAGACTTAATCAATTGGTTTATCTTTCTTCTTAGTTATATCTTTGCCATTGAATCAAGTTAACAAAAGGAATTGGTTTCTAATTCTCCTTCAAGTTCCTTTTGCCATTAGCAAGACTTAATCCTTAGTCTTTTACTCTTTCTTAATGTTCTTTGCCATTGTTGCAATCAAGTCACTAAAGGAATTTAGTTTCTAATTTATAAGTTCCTTGTAAACACCTTGATTGGAAGCAAGACTTTTGGAAAATTAAGGAAATCAAAATTCTTTTTGTCTCTTTGGTTCTTGCATTGAATAGAATCAAGTCACAATCAAAAGGAATTGGTTTTTCTAATCACCTTGGCCTTATCAATCATCCTTGATTGGAAGCAAGACTTAATCAACCAATTCCATTGGTTATCTTTTCTTTTGTGTTTTATTTTGCCATTGAATTGAATTACAAATGACAATCCAAAAGGAATTGGTTTCATGGATCTTCAAGTTCCTTTTGCCATTATTTGGTAGCAAGACTTAATCCTTAAGGAATTGGTTTATCTTTCTTCTTTATGTTCTTTTTGCCATTGAATGGAATCAAGTTTCAATTCAAAAGGAATTGGTTTCTAATTCTCCTTTAAGATCCTTGAGCCATTGATTGGAAGCAAGACTTAATACTTAAGGAATTGGTTTATCTTTCTTCTTTAAGTTCTTTTTGCCATTGAATTGAATCAACTCACAATCCAAAAGGAATTGGTTTCTAATTCACCTTGAAGTTCCTTTTGACATTGATTGGAAGCAAGACTTAATCCTTAAGGAATTGGTTTATCTTTCTTCTTTATGTTCTTTTTGCCATTGAGTGGAATCAAGTCTCAATTCAAAAGGAATTGGTTTCTAATTCTCCTTCAAGTTCCTTTTGCCATTGATTGGAAGCAAGACTTAATCCTTAATGAATTGGTTTCTCTTTCTTCTTCAAGTTCTTTTTGCCATTGAATAGAATCAAGTCACAATCCAAAAGGAATTGATTTCTAATACTCCTGGAAGTTCCTTTTGACATTGATTGGAAGCAAGACTTAATAATTAAGGCATTGGTTTATCTTTTCTTATTTAAGTTCTTTTTGCCATTGAATTGAATCAAGTCACAATCCAAAAGGAATTGGTTTCTAATTCTCCTTGAAGTTCCTTTTGACATTGATTGGAAGCAAGACTTAATCCTTAAGGAATTGGTTTATCTTTCTTCTTTATGTTCTTGTTGCCATTGTGTTGAATCAAGTCTCAATTCAAAAGGAATTGGTTTCTAATTCTCCTTCAAGTTCCTTTTGCCATTGATTGGAAGCAAGACTTAATCCTTAAGGAATTGGTTTATCTTTCTTCTTTATGTTCTTTTGCCATTGAATGGAATCAAGTTTCAATTCAAAAGGAATTGGTTTCTAATTCTCCTTTAAGATCCTTGAGCCATTGATTGGAAGCAAGACTTAATACTTAAGGAATTGGTTTATCTTTCTTCTTTAAGTTCTTTTTGCCATTGAATTGTACCAACTCACAATCCAAAAGGAATTGGTTTCTAATTCACCTTGAAGTTCCTTTTGACATTGATTGGAAGCAAGACTTAATCCTTAAGGAATTGGTTTATCTTTCTTCTTTATGTTCTTTTTGCCATTGAGTGGAATCAAGTCTCAATTCAAAAGGAATTGGTTTCTAATTCTCCTTCAAGTTCCTTTTGCCATTGATTGGAAGCAAGACTTAATCCTTAATGAATTGGTTTCTCTTTCTTCTTCAAGTTCTTTTTGCCATTGAATAGAATCAAGTCACAATCCAAAAGGAATTGATTTCTAATACTCCTGGAAGTTCCTTTTGACATTGATTGGAAGCAAGACTTAATAATTAAGGCATTGGTTTATCTTTTCTTATTTAAGTTCTTTTTGCCATTGAATTGAATCAAGTCACAATCCAAAAGGAATTGGTTTCTAATTCTCCTTGAAGTTCCTTTTGACATTGATTGGAAGCAAGACTTAATCCTTAAGGAATTGGTTTATCTTTCTTCTTTATGTTCTTTTTGCCCTTGAATGGAATCAAGTCTTAATCCAAAAGGAATTGGTTTCTAATTCTCCTTGAAGTTCCTTTTGCCATTGATTGGAAGCAAGACTTAATCCTTAAGGAATTGGTTTATCTTTCTTCTTTATGTTCTTTTTGCCCTTGAATGGAATCAAGTTTCAATTCAAAAGGAATTGGTTTCTAATTCTCCTTTAAGTTCCTTGAGCCATTGATTGGAAGCAAGACTTTATACTTAAGGAATTGGTTTATCTTTCTTCTTTAAGTTCTTTTTGCCATTGAGTGCAATCAACTCACAATCCAAAAGGAATTGGTTTCTAATTCACCTTGAAGTTCCTTTTGACATTGATTGGAAGCAAGACTTAATCCTTAAGGAATTGGTTTATCTTTCTTCTTTATGTTCTTTTTGCCATTGAGTGGAATCAAGTCTCAATTCAAAAGGAATTGGTTTCTAATTCTCCTTCAAGTTCCTTTTGCCATTGATTGGAAGCAAGACTTAATCCTTAATGAATTGGTTTCTCTTTCTTCTTCAAGTTCTTTTTGCCATTGAATAGAATCAAGTCACAATCCAAAAGGAATTGATTTCTAATACTCCTGGAAGTTCCTTTTGACATTGATTGGAAGCAAGACTTAATAATTAAGGCATTGGTTTATCTTTTCTTATTTAAGTTCTTTTTGCCATTGAATTGAATCAAGTCACAATCCAAAAGGAAGTGGTTTCTAATTCTCCTTGAAGTTCCTTTTGCCATTGTTTGGAAGCAAGACTTTAACCTTAAGGAATTGGTTTATCTTTCTTCTTTATGTTCTTTTGCCATTGAATGGAATCAAGTTTCAATTCAAAAGGAATTGGTTTCTAATTCTCCTTTAAGATCCTTGAGCCATTGATTGGAAGCAAGACTTTATACTTAAGGAATTGGTTTATCTTTCTTCTTTAAGTTCATTTTGCCATTGAATTGTAACAACTCACAATCCAAAAGGAATTGGTTTCTAATGCACCTTGAAGTTCCTTTTGACATTGATTGGAAGCAAGACTTAATCCTTAAGGAATTGGTTTATCTTTCTTCTTTATGTTCTTTTTGCCATTGAGTGGAATCAAGTCTCAATTCAAAAGGAATTGGTTTCTAATTCTCCTTCAAGTTCCTTTTGCCATTGATTGGAAGCAAGACTTAATCCTTAATGAATTGGTTTCTCTTTCTTCTTCAAGTTCTTTTTGCCATTGAATAGAATCAAGTCACAATCCAAAAGGAATTGATTTCTAATACTCCTGGAAGTTCCTTTTGACATTGATTGGAAGCAAGACTTAATAATTAAGGCATTGGTTTATCTTTTCTTATTTAAGTTCTTTTTGCCATTGAATTGAATCAAGTCACAATCCAAAAGGAATTGGTTTCTAATTCTCCTTGAAGTTCCTTTTGACATTGATTGGAAGCAAGACTTAATCCTTAAGGAATTGGTTTATCTTTCTTCTTTATGTTCTTTTGCCATTGAATGGAATCAAGTATCAATTCAAAGGGAATTGGTTTCTAATTCTCCTTCAAGTTCCTTTTGCCATTGATTGGAAGCAAGACTTAATCCTTAAGGAATTGGTTTATCTTTCTTCTTTAAGTTCTTTTTGCCATTGAATTGAATCAAGTCACAATCCAAAAGGAATTGGCTGCTAATTCTCCTTTAATATCCATGAGCCTTTGATTGGATGCAAGACTTAATACTTAAGGAATTGGATTATCTTTCTTCTTTAAGTTCTATTTGCCATTGAATTGAATCAAGTCACAATCCAAAAGGAATTGGTTTCTAATTCACCTTGAAGTTCCTTTTGACATTGATTGGAAGCAAGACTTAATCCTTAAGGAATTGGTTTATCTTTCTTCTTTAAGTTCTTTTTGCCATTGAGTGGAATCAAGTCTCAATTCAAAAGGAATTGGTTTCTAATTCTCCTTCAAGTTCCTTTTGCCATTGATTGGAAGCAAGACTTAATCCTTAATGAATTGGTTTCTCTTTCTTCTTCAAGTTCTTTTTGCCATTGAATAGAATTAAGTCACAATCCAAAAGGAATTGGTTTCTAATTCTCCTTCAAGTTCCTTTTGCCATTGATTGGAAGCAAGATTTAATCCTTAAGCAATTGGTTTATCTTTCTTATTTAAGTTCTTTTTGCCATCGAATAGGATCAAGTCACAATCCAAAAGGAATTGATTTCTAATACTCCTTGAAGTTCCTTTTGACATTGATTGGAAGCAAGACTTAATAATTAAGGCATTGGTTTATCTTTTCTTATTTAAGTTCTTTTTGCCATTGAATTGAATCAAGTCACAATCCAAAAGGAATTGGTTTCTAATTCTCCTTGAAGTTCCTTTTGCCATTGTTTGGAAGCAAGACTTAAACCTTAAGGAATTGGTTTATCTTTCTTCTTTATGTTCTTTTTGCCCTTGAATGGAATCAAGTATCAATTCAAAAGGAATTGGTTGCTAATTCTCCTTGAAGATCCTTTTGCCATTGATTGGAAGCAAGTCTTAATCCTTAAGGAATTGGTTTATCTTTCTTCTTTAAGTTCTTTTGCCATTGAATTGAATCAAGTCACAATCCAAAAGGAATTGGTTTCTAATTCTCCTTGAAGTTCCTTTTGACATTGATTGGAAGCAAGACTTAATCCTTAAGGAATTGGTTTATCTTTCTTCTTTATGTTCTGTTTGCCATTGAGTGGAATCAAGTCTCAATTCAAAAGGAATTGGATTCTAATTCTCCTTTAAGTTCCTTTTGCCATTGATTGGAAGCAAGACTTAATCCTTAAGGAATTGGTTTATCTTTCTTCTTTAAGTTCTTTTTGCCATTGAATAGAATCAAGTCACAATCCAAAAGGAATTGGTTTCTAATGCACCTTGAAGTTCCTTTTGACATTGATTGGAAGCAAGACTTAATCCTTAAGGAATTGGTTTATCTTTCTTCTTTATGTTCTTTTTGCCATTGAGTGGAATCAAGTCTCAATTCAAAAGGAATTGGTTTCTAATTCTCCTTGAAGTTCCTTTTGCAATTGATTGGAAGCAAGACTTAATCCTTAATGAATTGGTTTCTCTTTCTTCTTCAAGTTCTTTTTGCCATTGAATAGAATCAAGTCACAATCCAAAAGGAATTGATTTCTAATGCTCCAGGAAGTTCCTTTTGACATTGATTGGAAGCAAGACTTAATCCTTAAGGAATTGGTTTATCTTTTCTTATTTAAGTTCTTTTTGCCATTGAATTGAATCAAGTCACAATCCAAAAGGAAGTGGTTTCTAATTCTCCTTGAAGTTCCTTTTGCCATTGATTGGAAGCAAGACTTAATCCTTAAGGAATTGGTTTATCTTTCTTATTTAAGTTCTTTTAGCCATTGAATTGAATCAAGTCACAATCCAAAAGGAATTGGTTTCTAATTCTCCTTGAAGTTCCTTTTGCCATTGATTGGAAGCAAGACTTAATCCTTAAGGAATTGGTTTATCTTTCTTCTTTATGTTCTTTTTGCCCTTGAATGGAATCAAGTTTCAATTCAAAAGGAATTGGTTTCTAATTCTCCTTTAAGATCCTTGAGCCATTGATTGGAAGCAAGACTTAATACTTAAGGAATTGGTTTATCTTTCTTCTTTAACATCTTTTTGCCATTGAATTGAATCAAGTCACAATCCAAAAGGAATTGGTTTCTAATTCACCTTGAAGTTCCTTTTGACATTGATTGGAAGCAAGACTTAATCCTTAAGGAATTGGTTTATCTTTCTCCTTTATGTTCTTTTTCCCATTGAGTGGAATCAAGTCTCAATTCAAAAGGAATTGGTTTCTAATTCTCCTTCAAGTTCCTTTTGCCATTGATTGGAAGCAAGACTTAATCCTTAAGGAATTGGTTTATCTTTCTTGTTTATGCTCTTTTTGCCCTTGAATGGAATCAAGTTTCAATACAAAAGGAATTGGTTTCTAATTCTCCTTCAAGATCCTTGACCTATTGATTGGAAGCAAGACTTAATACTTAAGGAATTGGTTTATCTTTTTTCTTTAACATCTTTTTGCCATTGAATTGAATCAAGTCACAATCCAAAAGGAATTGGTTTCTAATTCACCTTGAAGTTCCTTTTGACATTGATTGGAAGCAAGACTTAATCCTTAAGGAATTGGTTTATCTTTCTTCTTTATGTTCTTTTTGCCATTGAGTGGAATCAAGTCTCAATTCAAAAGGAATTGGTTTCTAATTCTCCTTCAAGTTCCTTTTGCCATTGATTGGAAGCAAGACTTAATCCTTAATGAATTGGTTTCTCTTTCTTCTTCAAGTTCTTTTTGCCATTGAATAGAATCAAGTCACAATCCAAAAGGAATTGATTTCTAATACTCCTGGAAGTTCCTTTTGACATTGATTGGAAGCAAGACTTAATAATTAAGGCATTGGTTTATCTTTTCTTATTTAAGTTTTTTTGCCATTGAATTGAATCAAGTCGCAATCCAAAAGGAATTGGTTTCTAATTCTCCTTGAAGTTCCTTTTGACATTGATTGGAAGCAAGACTTAATCCTTAAGGAATTGGTTTATCTTTCTTCTTTATGTTCTTTTTGCCATTGAGGGCAATCAAGTCTCAATTCAAAAGGAATTCGTTTCTAATTCTCCTTCAAGTTCCTTTTGCCATTGATTGGAAGCAAGACTTAATCCTTAATGAATTGGTTTATCTTTCTTCTTTATGTTCTTTTTGCCCTTGAATGGAATCAAGTTTCAATCCAAAAGGTATTGGTTTTTCATTCCCCTTTATGTTCCTTTTGCAATTGATTGGAAGCAAGTCTTATTCCTTAAGGAATTGGTTTATCTTTCTTCTTTAAGTTCTTTTTGCCATTGAATTGAATCAAGTCACAATCCAAAAGGAATTGGTTTCTAATTCTCCTTGAAGTTCCTTTTGACATTGATTGGAAGCAAGACTTAATCCTTAAGGAATTGGTTTATCTTTCTTCTTTATGTTCTTTTTGCCATTGAGTGGAATCAAGTCTCAATTCAAAAGGAATTGGTTTCTAATTCTCCTTCAAGTTCCTTTTGCCATTGATTGGAAGCAAGACTTAATCCTTAAGGAATTGGTTTATCTTTCTTCTTTATGTTCTTTTTGCCCTTGAATGGAATCAAGTTTCAATTCAAAAGGAATTGGTTTCTAATTCTCCTTTAAGTTCCTTGAGCCATTGATTGGAAGCAAGACTTAATCCTTAAGGCATTGGTTTATCTTTTCTTATTTAAGTTCTTTTTGCAATTGAATTGAATCAACTCACAATCCAAAAGGAATTGGTTTCTAATTCACCTTGAAGTTCCTTTTGACATTGATTGGAAGCAAGACTTAATCCTTAAGGAATTGGTTTATCTTTCTTCTTTATGTTCTTGTTGCCATTGTGTTGAATCAAGTCTCAATTCAAAAGGAATTGGTTTCTAATTCTCCTTCAAGTTCCTTTTGCCATTGATTGGAAGCAAGACTTAATCCTTAATGAATTGGTTTATCTTTCTTCTTCAAGTTCTTTTTGCCATTGAATAGAATCAAGTCACAATCCAAAAGGAATTGATTTCTAATACTCCTGGAAGTTCCTTTTGACATTGATTGGAAGCAAGACTTAATAATTAAGGCATTGGTTTATCTTTTCTTATTTAAGTTCTTTTTGCCATTGAATTGAATCAAGTCACAATCCAAAAGGAATTGGTTTCTAATTCACCTTGAAGTTCCTTTTGACATTGATTGGAAGCAAGACTTAATCCTTAAGGAATTGGTTTATCTTTCTTCTTTATGTTCCTTTTGCCATTGAGTGGAATCAAGTCTCAATTCAAAAGGAATTGATTTCTAATTCTCCTTCAAGTTCCTTTTGCTATTGATTGGAAGCAAGACTTAATCCTTAATGAATTGGTTTATCTTTCTTCTTTAAGTTCTTTTTGCCATTGAATGGAATCAAGTTTCAATTCAAAAGGAATTGGTTTCTAATTCTCCTTTAAGATCCTTGAGCCATTGATTGGAAGCAAGACTTAATACTTAAGGATTTGGTTTATCTTTCTTCTTTAAGTTCTTTTTGCCATTGAATTGTACCAACTCTCAATCCAAAAGGAATTGGTTTCTAATTCACCTTGAAGTTCCTTTTGACATTGATTGGAAGCAAGACTTAATCCTTAAGGAATTGGTTTATCTTTCTTCTTTATGTTCTTTTTGCCATTCACTGGAATCAAGTCTCAATTCAAAAGGAATTGGTTTCTAATTCTCCTTCAAGTTCCTTTTGCCATTGATTGGAAGCAAGACTCAATCCTTAAGGAATTGGTTTATCTTTCTTCTTTATGTTCTTTTTGCCCTTGAATGGAATCAAGTTTCAATTCAAAAGGAATTGGTTTCTAATTCTCCTTTAAGATCCTTCAGCCATTGATTGGAAGCAAGACTTAATACTTAAGGAAGTCGTGTATCTTTCTTCTTTCAGTTCTTTTTGCCATTGAATTGAATCAAGTCACATTCCAAAAGGAATTGGTTTCTAATTCACCTTGAAGTTCCTTTTGACATTGATTGGAAGCAAGACTTAATCCTTAAGGAATTGGTTTATCTTTCTTCTTTATGTTCTTTTTGCCATTGAGTGGAATCAAGTCTCAATTCAAAAGGAATTGGTTTCTAATTCTCCTTCAAGTTCCTTTTGCCATTGATTGGAAGCAAGACTTAATCCTTAAGGAATTGGTTTATCTTTCTTCTTTAAGTTTTTTTTGCCATTGAATAGAATCAAGTCACAATCCAAAAGGAATTGATTTCTAATTCTCCTGGAAGTTCCTTTTGACATTGATTGAAAGCACGACTTAATCCTTAAGAAAGTGGTTTATCTTTATTCTTGAAGTTCTTTTTGCCTTTGAATTGAATCAAGTCACATTCCAAAAGGAATTGGTTTCTAATTCACCTTGAAGTTCCTTTTGACATTGATTGGAAGCAAGACTTAAATCCTTAAGGAATTGGATTATCTTTCTTCTTTATGTTCTTTTTGCCCTTGAATGGAATCAAGTTTCAATTCAAAAGGAATTGGTTTCTAATTCTCCTTTAAGATCCTTGAGCCATTGATTGGAAGCAAGTCTTAATACTTAAGGGATTGGTTTATCATTCTTCTTTAAGTTCTTTTGCCATTGAATTGAATCAACTCACAATCCAAAAGGAATTGGTTTCTAATTCACCTTGAAGTTCCTTTTGACATTGATTGGAAGCAAGACTTAATCCTTAAGGAATTGGTTTATCTTTCTTCTTTATGTTCTTGTTGCCATTGAGTGGAATCAAGTCTCAATTCAAAAGGAATTGGTTTCTAATTCTCCTTCAAGTTCCTTTTGCCATTGATTGGAAGCAAGACTTAATCCTTAATGAATTGGTTTCTCTTTCTTCTTCAAGTTCTTTTTGCCATTGAATAGAATCAAGTCACAATCCAAAAGGAATTGATTTCTAATACTCCTGGAAGTTCCTTTTGACATTGATTGGAAGCAAGACTTAATAATTAAGGAATTGGTTTATCTTTTCTTCTTTAAGTTCTTTTTGCCATTGAATTGAATCAAGTCACAATCCAAAAGGAATTGGTTTCTAATTCTCCTTGAAGTTCCTTTTGACATTGATTGGAAGCAAGACTTAATCCTTAAGGAATAGGGTTATCGTTCTTCTTTATGTTCTTTTTGCCATTGAGTGGAATCATGTCTCAATTCAAAAGGAATTGGTTTCTAATTCTCCTTCAAGTTCCTTTTGCCATTGATTGCATGCAAGACTTAATCCTTAAGGAATTGGTTTCGCTTCCTTCTTTAAGTTCTTTTTGCCATTGAATGGAATCAAGTTTCAATTCAAAAGATATTGGTTCCTAATTCTCCTTTAAGATCCTTGAGCCATTGATTGGAAGCAAGACTTAATACTTAAGGAATTGGTTTCTCTTTCTTCTTTAAGTTCTTTTTGCCATTGAATTGAATCAAGTCACAATCCAAAAGGAATTGGTTTCTAATTCACCTTGAAGTTCCTTTTGACATTGATTGGAAGCAAGACTTAATCCTTAAGGAATTGGTTTATCTTTCTTCTTTATGTTCTTTTGACCATTGAATTGAATCAAGTCTCAATTCAAAAGGAATTGGTTTCTAATTCTCCTTCAAGTTCCTTTTGCCATTGATTGGAAGCAAGACTTAATCCTTAAGGAATTGGTTTATCTTTCTTCTTTAAGTTCTTTTTGCCATTGAATAGAATCAAGTCACAATCCAAAAGGAAGTGGTTTCTAATTCTCCTTTAAGATCCTTGAGCCATTGATTGGAAGCAAGACTTAATCCTTAAGGAATTGGTTTATCTTTCTTCTTTAAGTTCTTTTTGCCATTGAATTGAATCAAGTCACAATCCAAAAGGAATTGGTTTCTAATTCACCTTGAAGTTCCTTTTGACATTGATTGGAAGCAAGACTTAATCCTTAAGGAATTGGTTTATCTTTCTTCTTTAAGTTCTTTTTGCCATTGAATTGAATCAAGTCACAATCCAAAAGGAATTGGTTTCTAATTCTCCTTGAAGTTTCTTTTGACATTGATTGGAAGCAAGACTTAATCCTTAAGGAATTGGTTTATCTTTCTTCTTTATGTTCTTTTTGCCATTGACTGGAATCAAGTCTCAATTCAAAAGGAATTGGTTTCTAATTCTCCTTCAAGTTCCTTTTGCCATTGATTGGAAGCAAGACTTAATCCTTAATGAATTGGTTTATCTTTCTTCTTCAAGTTCTTTTTGCCATTGAATTGAATCATCTCACAATCCAAAAGGAATTGGTTTCTAATTCACCTTGAAGTTCCTTTTGACATTGATTGGAAGCAAGACTTAATCCTTAAGGAATTGGTTTATCTTTCTTCTTTATGTTCTTTTGCCATTGAGTGGAATCAAGTCTCAATTCAAAAGGAATTGGTTTCTAATTCTCCTTCAAGTTCCTTTTGCCATTGATTGGAAGCAAGACTTAATCCTTAAGGAATTGGTTTATCTTTCTTCTTTATGTTCTTTTTGCCCTTGAATGGAATCAAGTTTCAATTCAAAAGGAATTGGTTTCTAATTCTCCTTTAAGATCCTTGAGCCATTGATTGGAAGCAAGACTTAATCCTTAAGGAATTGGTTTATCTTTCTTCTTTAAGTTCTTTTTGCCATTGAATTGTACCAACTCACAATCCAAAAGGAATTGGTTTCTAATTCTCCTTGAAGTTCCTTTTGACATTGATTGGAAGCAAGACTTAATCCTTAAGGAATTGGTTTATCTTTCTTCTTTATGTTCTTTCTGCCATTGAGTGGAATCAAGTCTCAATTCAAAAGGAATTGGTTTCTAATTCTCCTTCAAGTTCCTTTTGCCATTGATTGGAAGCAAGACTTAATCCTTAATGAATTGGTTTCTCTTTCTTCTTCAAGTTCTTTTTGCCATTGAATAGAATCAAGTCACAATCCAAAAGGAATTGATTTCTAATACTCCTGGAAGTTCCTTTTGACATTGATTGGAAGCAAGACTTAATCCTTAAGGAATTGGTTTATCTTTCTTCTTTATTTTCTTTTTGCCATTGAATTGAATCAAGTCACAATCCAAAAGGAATTGGTTTCTAATTCTCCTTGAAGTTCCTTTTGACATTGATTGGAAGCAAGACTTAATCCTTAAGGAATTGGTTTATCTTTCTTCTTTATGTTCTTTTTGCCATTGAGTGCAATCAAGTCTCAATTCAAAAGGAATTGGTTTCTAATTCTCCTTGAAGTTCCTTTTGCCATTGATTGGAAGCAAGACTTAATCCTTAATGAATTGGTTTCTCTTTCTTCTTCAAGTTCTTTTTGCCATTGAATAGAATCAAGTCACAATCCAAAAGGAATTGATTTCTAATGCTCCAGGAAGTTCCTTTTGACATTGATTGGAAGCAAGACTTAATCCTTAAGGAATTGGTTTATCTTTCTTCTTCATGTTCTTTTTGCCATTGAATTGTACCAACTCACAATCCAAAAGGAATTGGTTTCTAATTCACCTTGAAGTTCCTTTTGACATTGATTGGAAGCAAGACTTAATCCTTAAGGAATTGGTTTATCTTTCTTCTTTATGTTCTTTTTGCCATTGAGTGGAATCAAGTCTCAATTCAAAAGGAATTGGTTTCTAATTCTCCTTCAAGTTCCTTTTGCCATTGATTGGAAGCAAGACTTAATCCTTAATGAATTGGTTTCTCTTTCTTCTTCAAGTTCTTTTTGCCATCGAATAGAATCAAGTCACAATCCAAAAGGAATTGATTTCTAATACTCTTGGAAGTTCCTTTTGACATTGATTGGAAGCAAGACTTAATAATTAAGGCATTGGTTTATCTTTTCTTCTTTAAGTTCTTTTTGCCATTGAATTGAATCAAGTCACAATCCAAAAGGAATTGGTTTCTAATTCACCTTGAAGTTCCTTTTGACATTGATTGGAAGCAAGACTTAATCCTTAAGGAATTGGTTTATCTTTCTTCTTTATGTTCTTTTTGCCCTTGAGTGGAATTGAGCCTCAATTCAAGAGGAATTGGTTTCTAATTCTCCTTCAAGTTCCTTTTGCCATTGTTTGGAAGCAAGACTTTAACCTTAAGGAATTGGTTTATCTTTCTTCTTTATGTTCCCTTGAATGGAATCAAGTTTCAATTAAAAAGGAATTGGTTTCTAATTCTCCTTTAAGATCCTTGAGCCATTGATTGGAAGCAAGACTTAATACTTAAGGAATTGGTTTATCTTTCTTCTTTAAGTTCTTTTTGCCATTGAATTGTACCAACTCACAATCCAAAAGGAATTGGTTTCTAATTCACCTTGAAGTTCCTTTTGACATTGATTGGAAGCAAGACTTAATCCTTAAGGAATTGGTTTATCTTTCTTCTTTATGTTCTTTTTGCCATTGAGTGGAATCAAGTCTCAATTCAAAAGGAATTGGTTTCTAATTCTCCTTCAAGTTCCTTTTGCCATTGATTGGAAGCAAGACTTAATCCTTAATGAATTGGTTTCTCTTTCTTCTTCAAGTTCTATTTGCCATTGAATAGAATCAAGTCACAATCCAAAAGGAATTGATTTCTAATACTCCTGGAAGTTCCTTTTGACATTGATTGGAAGCAAGACTTTATACTTAAGGAATTGGTTTATATTTCTTCTTTAAGTTCTTTTTGCAATTGAATTGAATCAAGTCACAATCCAAAAGGAATTGGTTTCTAATTCACCTTGAAGTTCCTTTTGACATTGATTGGAAGCAAGACTTAATCCTTAAGGAATTGGTTTATCTTTCTTCTTTATGTTCTTTTTGCCATTGAGTGGAATCAAGTCTCAATTCAAAAGGAATTGGTTTCTAATTCTCCTTCAAGTTCCTTTTGCCATTGATTGGAAGCAAGACTTAATCCTTAATGAATTGGTTTATCTTTCTTCTTTATGTTCTTTTTGCCCTTGAATGGAATCAAGTTTCAATTCAAAAGGAATTGGTTTGTAATTCTCCTTTAAGATCTTTTTGTCATTGATTGGAAGCAAGACTTAATCCTTAAGGAATTGGGTTCTCTTTCTTCTTTAAGTTCTTTTTGCCATTGAATTGAATCAACTCACAATCCAAAAGGAATTGGTTTCTAATTCACCTTGAAGTTCCTTTTGACATTGATTGGAAGCAAGACTTAATCCTTAAGGAATTGGTTTATCTTTCTTCTTTATGTTCTTTTTGCCATTGAGTGGAATCAAGTTTCTTTTCAAAAGGAATTGGTTTCTAATTCTCCTTCAAGTTCCTTTTGCCATTGATTGGAAGCAAGACTTAATCCCTAATGAATTGGTTTATCTTTCTTCTTTAAGTTCTTTTTGCCATTGAATGGAATCAAGTCACAATTCAAAAGGAATTGGTTTCTAATTCTCCATTAAGTTCCTTGACATTGATTGGAAGCAAGACTTAATCCTTAAGGAATTGGTTTATCTTTCCTCTTTAAGTTCTTTTTGCCATTGAATTGAATCAAGTCACAATCCAAAAGGAATTGGTTTCTAATTCTCCTTGAAGTTCCTTTTGCCATTGTTTGGAAGCAAGACTTTAATCTTAAGGAATTGGTTTATCTTTCTTCTTTATGTTCTTTTTGCCCTTGAATGGAATCAAGTTTCAATTCAAAAGGAATTGGTTTCTAATTCTCCTTTAAGATCCTTGAGCCATTGATTGGAAGCAAGACTTAATACTTAAGGAATTGGTTTATCTTTCTTCTTTAAGTTCTTTTTGCCATTGAATAGAATCAACTCACAATCCAAAAGGAATTGGTTTCTAATTCACCTTGAAGTTCCTTTTGACATTGATTGGAAGCAAGACTTAATCCTTAAGGAATTGGTTTATCTTTCTTCTTTATGTTCTTTTTGCCATTGAGTGGAATCAAGTCTCAATTCAAAAGGAATTGGTTTCTAATTCTCCTTCAAGTTCCTTTTGCCATTGTTTGGAAGCAAGACTTTAACCTTAAGGAATTGGTTTATCTTTCTTCTTTATGTTCTTTTTGCCCTTGAATGGAATCAAGTTTCAATTGAAAAGGAATTGGTTTCTAATTCTCCTTTAAGATCCTTGAGCCATTGATTGGAAGCAAGACTTTATACTTAAGGAATTGGTTTATCTTTCTTCTTTAAGTTCTTTTTGCCATTGAATTGTAACAACTCACAATCCAAAAGGAATTGGTTTCTAATGCACCTTGAAGTTCCTTTTGACATTGATTGGAAGCAAGACTTAATCCTTAAGGAATTGGTTTATCTTTCTTCTTTATGTTCTTTTTGCCATTGAGTGGAATCAAGTCTCAATTCAAAAGGAATTGGTTTCTAATTCTCCTTGAAGTTCCTTTTGCAATTGATTGGAAGCAAGACTTAATCCTTAATGAATTGGTTTCTCTTTCTTCTTCAAGTTCTTTTTGCCATTGAATAGAATCAAGTCACAATCCAAAAGGAATTGATTTCTAATACTCCTGGAAGTTCCTTTTGACATTGATTGGAAGCAAGACTTAATCCTTAAGGAATTGGTTTATCTTTTCTTCTTTAAGGTCTTTTTGCCATTGAATTGAATCAAGTCACAATCCAAAAGGAATTGGTTTCTAATTCACCTTGAAGTTCCTTTTGACATTGATTGGAAGCAAGACTTAATCCTTAAGGAATTGGTTTATCTTTCTTCTTTATGTTCTTTTTCCCATTGAGTGGAATCAAGTCTCAATTCAAAAGGAATTGGTTTCTAATTCTCCTTCAAGTTCCTTTTGCCATTGTTTGGAAGCAAGACTTTAACCTTAAGGAATTGGTTTATCTTTCTTCTTTATGTTCTTTTTGCCCTTGAATGGAATCAAGTTTCAATTCAAAAGGAATTGGTTTCTAATTCTCCTTTAAGATCCTTGAGCCATTGATTGGAAGCAAGACTTAATAATTAAGGCATTGGTTTATCTTTCTTCTTTAAGTTCTTTTTGCCATTGAATTGTACCAACTCACAATCCAAAAGGAATTGGTTTCTAATTCACCTTGAAGTTCCTTTTGACATTGATTGGAAGCAAGACTTAATCCTTAAGGAATTGGTTTATCTTTCTTCTTTATGTTCCTTTTGCCATTGATTGGAAGCAAGACTTAATCCTTAATGAATTGGTTTCTCTTTCTTCTTCAAGTTCTTTTTGCCATTGAATAGAATCAAGTCACAATCCAAAAGGAGTTGATTTCTAATACTCCTGGAAGTTCCTTTTGACATTGATTGGAAGCAAGACTTTATACTTAAGGAATTGGTTTATATTTCTTCTTTAAGTTCTTTTTGCCATTGAATTGTACCAACTCACAATCCAAAAGGAATTGGTTTCTAATTCACCTTGAAGTTCCTTTTGACATTGATTGGAAGCAAGACTTAATCCTTAAGGAATTGGTTTATCTTTCTTCTTTATGTTCTTTTTGCCATTGAGTGGAATCAAGTCTCAATTCAAAAGGAATTGGTTTCTAATTCTCCTTCAAGTTCCTTTTGCCATTGATTGGAAGCAAGACTTAACCTTAAGGAATTGGTTTATCTTTCTTCATTTTGTTCTTTTTGCCCTTGAATGGAATCAAGTTTCGATTCAAAAGGAATTGGATTCTAATTCTCATTTAAGATCCTTGAGCCATTGATTGGAAGCAAGACTTTATACTTAAGGAATTGGTTTATCTTTCTTCTTTAAGTTCTTTTTGCCATTGAATTGTACGAACTCACAATCCAAAAGGAATTGGTTTCTAATTCACCTTGAAGTTCCTTTTGACATTGATTGGAAGCAAGACTTAATCCTTAAGGAATTGGTTTATCTTTCTTCTTTATGTTCTTTTTGCCATTGAGTGGAATCCAGTCTCAATTCAAAAGGAATTGGTTTCTAATTCTCCTTCAAGTTCCTTTTGCCATTGATTGGAAGCAAGACTTAATCCTTAATGAATTGGTTTCTCTTTCTTCTTCAAGTTCTTTTTGCCATTGATTGGAAGCAAGACTTAATCCTTAATGAATTGGTTTCTCTTTCTTCTTCAAGTTCTCTTTGCCATTGAATAAAATCAAGTCACAATCCAAAAGGAATTGATTTCTAATACTCCTGGAAGTTCCTTTTGACATTGATTGGAAGCAAGACTTAATCCTTAAGGAATTGGTTTATCTTTTCTTATTTAAGTTCTTTTTGCAATTGAATTGAATCAAGTCACAATCCAAAAGGAATTGGTTTCTAATTCACCTTGAAGTTCCTTTTGACATTGATTGGAAGCAAGACTTAATCCTTAAGGAATTGGTTTATCTTTCTTCTTTATGTTCTTTTTGCCCTTGAGTGGAATTGAGCCTCAATTCAAGAGGAATTGGTTTCTAATTCTCCTTCAAGTTCCTTTTGCCGTTGTTTGGAAGCAAGACTTAACCTTAAGGAATTGGTTTATCTTTCTTCTTTATGTTCTTTTTGCCCTTGAATGGAATCAAGTTTCAATTCAAAAGGAATTGGTTTCTAATTCTCTTTTAAGATCCTTGAGCCATTGATTGGAAGCAAGACTTTATACTTAAGGAATTGGTTTATCTTTCTTCTTTAAGTTCTTTTTGCCATTGAATTGTACCAACTCACAATCCAAAAGGAATTGGTTTCTAATTCACCTTGAAGTTCCTTTTGCCATTGTTTGTGTAACACTCTCCGTAGTACAGTACTATGCTTAAGTCATAGTACCATACCTGAGTTGTTACGTTACTTGAACGAACCTTATCTCGACAAAGAACTTCACAAGCGCTACTCGATACCTCTTGGAACTCTCTGAGACACAACACAGAAAATAGGAGTGAGAATTATAAATTCTCGTAGGGATTCTCTATAATACACATGTAATGTCATCGTTGTCATCTCCAGTTTGCTTCGGTTTATTATGAAAACGGTGAACATGCATGCTTAAACTGTTTAATTTTACATTTCAGAAATATCTTATCTGAAGCAAAGTTCATTTTAATCATATGCTTAACATTTGGGGAAAATCCATAAAATCCATTCAAATATAATACCATGAGTAATAACTGTGGCATATTAAACGCATACATAATATCTGCACTAACTTTACTCATACTTAAATTTATGCCTATACATAAAACTTGCTTTTCTTTCTGCATCTTTCTTTTTCTTTGTCATCCTAAAATCTTTGCGTGCCACATTCCAGAGTATGATCGCCATGTCATACCCCATCAGAGCGTGATCGCCATGTCACATTCCTTAGGAATGTGGGATCTTCCTTTGGTACTTACAATAGCTGGTTCAAGCCATGCCTCATGTAAGTTCTGTCCCCTATACTCACACTAGCTGGGTCGATGCCATGCCTCATATGAGTGGGGTACCTGCATAAGCTTTAATCTTTAATCTTTAGTCTTTAATCTTTAGCTTTTACTTGGCACACTTAGGCGTTACGTATCGCCGTCCCTAGGGTGCATTTACTGCCCTTGGGTAGCCTAGCCTTGGAGTGAGCTCGTGGGCCTTCACCGTGACCGACGCCACACCGGCTCACCCACAAGGGGACCCACGTGCCTCTAGGTTGGAGGGATCTCAATCTGGCCACGTGCCTCTAATATAGAGGGACCTCATTTGACCACGTGCCTCCAACATTGAGGGACCCAAATCTTAGCTGCCTTCACAAGGAGGGATTCAATGTGCAACTGCCTCCAGGTGAAAGGACCCATGTCTTTATCATTTAACTGCCTTCACAGGGAGGGATTTCAAATAACTGCCTCCGAGTGAAGGGACCCACATTTTATCTTATTAAGCTGCCTTCACAAGGAGGGACCTCAAGTAACTGTCTCCAAGTGAAGGGACTCACATTCAATATATTCACATTCTTTCATTCTCATGCTTATTCAAGCATAGTCATACTGAGTGTACTCATACATATACTTCATTTATTTTCATATATCTCATCTTATACTTATGTCATTCTCAAATATAGGGTTTCTATATACCCATTCATACTCTAATTCTTTCTTACATCTAAGCATTCATAGCTTCTTAGACTTATGTCAGAATCGTGGCATAATCGGATCAGTCCGCTTTCCTCATGAATAGTGCCACCCTCACGCATGATTCAGTCATAGCAACATAAATCAATTTAACACATATATATCAATATCAAACTGGCCATCCTCAACTCAAACTTTATATGTTTCCCTAATACTTGTGAAATCTTCAATTGGGTCACTTTGTGAAACTATCACTTTGGCCATTCTGCCACATTCTAGTCGGTTCTGCCCTGAATTTCATATGAACCACCTTTATTTCTATTCAACTCATTTAAATCTGAAATTTGGGTATATCATAGCTCTATATGTCTATTTTCTAACCCCTTTGGTCCCATATCATTTTGATCCATATAACTCAAGATATTTAAATCTTACCTCAACTCGTTCAGTCACTAGCCCGAGTTACACTCCTGGAAGTATAAATTCACTAAAAAACCGAAACTAAGCTCAAATCATGCGAAATCGGTCTCATATTGAAGCTAACAGGACAACCTTTCATTTGCCAGAAGTTTCACTCCATTTGCTTAAGTATACCTCGAGTTATAAGTCCTGAAAGTCTACCTTTCTGAACTACTCTGTTTTGGCCTAGATTGGACATAGGACAACTTCCTCGAATCACTGGGAACAATTGGGACCATAACAAACTCGGAATCTTATATTGGGGTGTTCCCCTGTGTGTAAGCTTTCTAACAAAATTGGTTTCACTCGATTTGGAGTTGTATAGGGTGAGTTATACCCTTCTAAAGTAGGTCAAACTTCAAAAATTCATATCTCCCTCAATACTAATCTAATAACCTTATATGATATATCCATGGAAAGCCCTGAATGTCTACTTTCATCTAAAAATGGTTTCATCGGATTTAACCGGCTGTAGACGGCGCCGTACACTCCGCCATACGGACTGCCGTGGAATTCTTCATCCAGACAGCATACTGATTCTTCTCTCCTTCTAATCATAATTCTAACTCAAAATCTTCTATTAATTCAATCATAATTCATCATAATCCATCATAATACATCCAATAATTCATCAAATACATGAAGAAGAGTACAATCTCATGCAATCATAGTGCAAGGAATTCAAGAATAGAAGTAGAATCCTACCTTTTTGGAGTATGACTTGAGCTAAGTGCTGAAACTTGAAGGCTAGATAGAGTGGGAGAGTTGAGAAGAGGAAAGAGAGCTGAAGTGAGGAAGGGAAAGCAACGTGAGAAATGAGCTGAAGAGGCAGGAGGAGGATATATATATATAGACAAAGCCTCGAAGTGGTAGTTAGAATGAGTGGCTTTGATTGGATGAAATTTTGTGGGCAAGGTTCAGCCATGTCTCCTTCTTTTGTGTCAAAATTGCTCTTCACGTTGTCAGAGAAGTGAAACTCGCTTCCAGCGTATCTGAACATGACATCGGAATTCGTGCATAGTTAAGTCGGAACTCGGAATAATCATCTTGTTTGTGACTTGAGGAAATCTTGTTTATGTTGAGACTTGGAATCAAGGTCGGAGGTCGGAAGACATACAGCTGACAATCAACTGATCTCGGAACTCCCAGTTCAAAGTCGGGACTCCTTGTAATAAGATCGGATATCGGAACTCGTGTGTTGTGGAAGTCAGCTCAAGGATCCGAACTCGTGTCCATCCCAATGGAGTTCAACACTAAGGCCGAAACTCGTTACATTAAACTCGGAGTTCGGTTCTCGTACCATTGTGTTAATCTATAACTTCTGAGATCGGATGAAGCATGAGGTCTGAGGTCGGAATGAGGATGCTTAAGATCGGAACTCGGGTGATTCAATCACATTTCCAAACCCAAGTACTTAAACCCGGAAATCGGTATCTTACATTTGATGAGATCGGAAACCGGGTATAATGTCTTTAAGACATGAAGTCGGAAGTCGTAGACATTGGAAATCGGAGAATATCATAAGATAAAGTCGGAAATCAGGAGTTTGAGACTAGATGAAGTCGGAAATCTGAGGTCATGAAGTCAGAATTAATGCTGAAAGTTGAACACGAACACACAAATCGGGAATAGTCAAACTTAAACGAAATCGGAAGTCGTACCAATACATGAAGTCGGGAATTTAGCCATGCAAACTCGAAAATCGGGAATAATATTCTAACTGATATCCCAAAATGAAGTCGGAAATCATGGGCTTGGAAGTGAAGTCGAAAATAGGAACTCGGATGTTACAGTTTGGAAGCAAGACTTTAACCTTAAGGAATTGGTTTATCTGTCTTCTTTATGTTCTTTTTGCCCTTGAATGGAATCAAGTTTCAATTCAAACGGAATTGGTTTCTAATTCTCCTTTAAGATCCTTGAGCCATTGATTGGAAGCAAGACTTTATACTTAAGGAATTGGTTTATCTTTCTTGTTTAAGTTCTTTTTGCCATTGAATTGTACAAAATCACAAACGAAAAGAAATTGGTTTCTAATTCACCTTGAAGTTCCTTTTGCCATTGTTTGGAAACAAGACTTAATCCTTAAGGAATTGGTTTATCTTTCTTCTTTATGTTCTTTTTGCCATTGAGTGGAATCAAGTCTCAATTCTAAAGGAATTGGTTTCAAATTCTCCTTGAAGTTCCTTTTGCCATTGATTGGAAGCAAGACTTAATCCTTAATGAATTGGTTTCTCTTTCTTCTTCAAATTCTTTTTTCCATTGAATAGAATCAAGTCACAATCCAAAAGGAATTGATTTCTAATACTCCTGAAAGTTCCTTTTGACATTGATTGGAAGCAAGGCTTAATACTTAAGGAATTGATTTATCTTTTCTTCTTTAAGTTCTTTTTGCCAATGAATTGAATCAAGTCACAATCCAAAAGGAATTGGTTTCTAATTCACCTTGAAGTTCATTTTGACATTGATTGGAAGCAAAACTTAATCCTTAAGGAATTGGTTTATCTTTTTTCTTTATGTTCTTTTTCCTATTGAGTGGAATTGAGCCTCAATTCAAGAGGAATTGGTTTCTAATTCTCCTTCAAGTTTGCCACTGTTTGGAAGCAAGACTTAACCTTAAGGAATTGGTTTATCTTTCTTCTTTTTGTTCTTTTTGCCCTTGAATGGAATCAAGTTTCAATTCAAAAGGAATTGGTTTCTAATTCTCCTTTAAGATCCTTTAGCCATCGATTGGAAGCAAGATTTAATACTTAAGGAGTTGGTTTATCTTTCTTCTTTAAGTTCTTTTTCCCATTGAATTGTACCAACTCACAAACCAAAAGGAATTGGTTTCTAATTCACCTTGAAGTTCCTCTTGACATTGATTGTAAGCAAGACATAATCCTTAAGGAATTGGTTTATCTTTTTTCCTTATGTTCTTTTTCCCATTAAGTGGAATTGAGCTTCAATTCAAGAGGAATTGTTTTCTAATTCTCCTTCAAGTTCCTTCTGCCACTGTTTGGAAGCAAGACTTAACCTTAAGGAATTGGTTTATCTTTTTTCTTTTCGTTCTTTTTGCCCTTGAATGGAATCAAGTTTCAATTCAAAAGCAATTGGTTGCTAATTCTCCATTATGATCCTTGAGCCATTGATTGGAAGCAAGACTTAATCCTTAAGGAATTGGTTTATCTTTCTTCTTTATGTTCCTTTTGCGATTGAGTGGAATCAAGTCTCAATTCAAAAGGAATTGGTTTCAAATTCTCCTTGAAGTTCCTTTTGCCATTGATTGGAAGCAAGACTTAATGCTTAATGAATTGGTTTCTCTTTCTTCTTCAAGTTCTTTTTTCCATTGAATAGAATCAACTCACAATCCAAAAGGAATTGATTTGTAATACTCTGGAAGTTTCTTTTGGCATTGATTGGAAGCAAGACTTAATACTTAAGGAATTGGTTTATCTTTTTTCTTTAAGTTCTTTTTGCCATTGAATTGTGTCAAATCACAATCCAAAAGGAATTGGTTTCTAATTCTCCTTCAAGTTCCTTATGCCATTGTTTGGAAGCAAGACTTTAACCTTAAGGAATGGGTTTATCTATCTTCTTTATGTTCTTTTTTCCCTCGAATGGAATCAAGTTTCAATTCAAAAGGAATTGGTTTCTAATTCTCCTTTAAGATCCTTGAGCCATTGATTGGAAGCAAGACTTAATACTTAAGGAATTGGTTTATCTTTTCTTCTTTAAGTTCTTTTTGCCATAGAATTGTACCAACTCACAAACCACAAGAAATTGGTTTCTAATTCACCTTGAAGTTCCTTTTGACATTGATTGTAAGCAAGACATAATCCTTAAGGAATAGGTTTATCTTTTTTCTTTATGTTCATTTTCCTATTAAGTGGAATTGAGCTTCAATTCAAGAGGAATTGTTTTCTAATTCTCCTTCAAGTTCCTTTTGCCACTGTTTGGAAACAAGACTTAACCTTAAGGAATTGGTTTGTCTTTTTTCTTTTTGTTCTTTTTGCCGTTGGATGGAATCAAGTTTCAATTCAAAAGCAATTGGTTGCCATTTCTCCATTATGATCCTTGAGCCATTGATTGGAAGCAAGACTTAATACTTAAGGAATTGGTTTATCTTTCTTCTTTAAGTTCTTTTTGCCGTTGAATTGTGCCAACTCACAATCCATAAGGAATTGGATTCTAATTCACCTTGAAGTTCCTTTTGCCATTGTTTGGAAGCAAGACTTAATCCTGAAGGAATTGGTTTATCTTTCTTCTTTATGTTCTTTTTGCCATTGAGTGGAATCAAGTCTCAATTCAAAAGGAATTGGTTTCAAATTCTTCTTGAAGTTCCTTTTGCCATTGATTGGAAGCAACACTTAATCCTTAATGAATTGGTTTCTCTTTCTTCTTCAAATTCTTTTTTCCATTGAATTGTACCAACACACAAACCAAAAGAAATTGGTTTCTAATTCACCTTGAAGTTCCTTTTGACATTGATTGTAAGCAAGACATAATCCTTAAGGAATTGGTTTATCTTTTTTCTTTATGTTCATTTTCCCATTAAGTGGAATTGAGCCTCAATTCAAGAGGAATTGTTTTCTAATTCTCCTTCAAGTTCCTTTTGCCACTGTTTGGAAGCAAGACTTAACCTTAAGGAATTGGTTTATCTTTTTTCTTTTTGTTCTTTTCGCCCTTGGATGGAATCAAGTTTCAATTCAAAAGGAATTGGTTTCTAATTCTCCTTTAAGATCCTTGAGCCATTGATTGGAAGCAAGACTTAATACTTAAGGAATTGGTTTATCTTTCTTCTTTAAGTTCTTTTTGCCATTGAATTGTATCAAGTCACAATCCAAAAGGAATTGGTTTCTAATTCTCCTTGAAGTTCCTTTGGCCATTGTTAGGAAGCAAGACTTTAACCTTAAGGAATTGGTTTATCTGTCTTCTTTATGTTCTTTTTGCCCTTGAATGGAATCAAGTTTCAATTCAAAAGGAATTGGTTTCTAATTCTCCATTAAGATCCTTGAGCCATTGATTGGAAGCAAGACTTAATACTTAAGGAATTGGTTTATCTTTCTTCTTTAAGTTCTTTTTGCCGTTGAATTGTACCAACTCACAATCCATAAGGAATTGGATTCTAATTCACCATGAAGTTCCTTTTGCCATTGTTTGGAAGCAAGACTCAATCTTTAAGGAATTGGTTTATCTTTCTTCTTTATGTTCTTTTTGCCATTGAGTGGAATCAAGTCTCAATTCAAAAGGAATTGGTTTCAAATTCTCGTTGAAGTTCCTTTTGCCATTGATTGGAAGCAAGACTTAATCCTTAATGAATTGGTTTCTCTTTCTTCTTCGAATTCTTTTTTCCATTGAATTGTACCAACTCACAACCCAAAAGAAATTGGTTTCTAATTCACCTTGAAGTTCCTTTTGACATTGATTGTAAGCAAGACATAATCCTTAAGGAATTGGTTTATCTTTTTTCTTTATGTTCATTTTCCCATTAAGTGGAATTGAGCCTCAATTCAAGAGGAATTGTTTTCTAATTCTCCTTCAAGTTCCTTCTGCCACTGTTTGGAAGCAAGACTTAACCTTAAGGAATTGGTTTATCTTTTTTCTTTTTGTTCTTTTTGCCCTTGAATGGAATCAAGTTTCAATTCAAAAGGAATTGGTTGCTAATTCTCCATTATGATCCTTGAGCCATTGATTGGAAGCAAGACTTAATCCTTAATGAATTGGTTTATCTTTCTTCTTTAGGTTCTTTTTGCCGTTGAATTGTATCAAGTCACAATCCAAAAGGAATTGGTTTCTAATTCTCCTTGAAGTTCCTTTTGCCATTGTTTGGAAGAAAGACTTTAATCTTAAGGAATTGGTTTATCTGTCTTCTTTAGGTTCTTTTTGCCCTTGAATGAAATCAAGTTTCAATTCAAAAGGAATTGGTTTCTAATTCTCCTTTAAGATCCTTGAGCCATTCATTGGAAGCAAGACTTAATACTTAAGGAATTGGTTTATCTTTCTTGTTTAAGTTCTTTTTGCCATTGAATTGCACCAACTCCCAAACCAAAAGAAATTGGTTTCTAATTCACCTTGAAGTTCCTTTTCACATTGATTGTAAGCGAGACATAATCCTTAAGGAATTGGTTTATCTTTTTTCTTTATGTTCATTTTCCCATTAAGTGGAATTGAGCTTCAATTCAAGAGGAATTGTTTTCTAATTCTCCTTCAAGTTCCTTTTGCCACTGTTTGGAAGCAAGACTTAACCTTAAGGAATTGGTTTATCTTTGTTCTTTTTGTTCTTTTTGCCCTTGGATGGAATCAAGTTTCAATTCAAAAGCAATTGGTTGCTAATTCTCCATTATGATCCTTGAGCCATTGATTGGAAGCAAGACTTAATACATAAGGAATTGGTTTATCTTTCTTCTTTAAGTTCTTTTTGCCGTTGAATTTTAGCAGCTCACAATCCATAAGGAATTGGATTCTAATTCACCTTAAAGTTCCTTTTGCCATTGTTTGGAAGCAAGACTTAATCCTTAAGGAATTGGTTTATCTTTCTTCTTTATGTTCTTTTTGCCATTGAGTGGAATCAAGTCTCAATTCAAAAGGAATTGGTTTCAAATTCTCCTTGAAGTTCCTTTTGCCATTGATTGGAAGCAAGACTTAATCCTTAATGAATTGGTTTCTCTTTCTTCTTCAAATTCTTTTTTCCATTGAATTGTACCAACTCACAAACCAAAAGAAATTGGTTTCTAATTCACCTTGAAGTTCTTTTTGACATTGATTGTAAGCAAGACATAATCCTTAAGGAATTGGTTTATCTTTTTTCTTTATGTTCATTTTCCCATTAAGTGGAATTGAGGTTCAATTCAAGAGGAATTGTTTTCTAATTCTCCTTCAAGTTCCTTTTGCCACTGTTTGGAAGCAGGACTTAACCTTAAGGAATTGGTTTATCTTTGTTCTTTTTGTTCTTTTTGCCCTTGGATGGAATCAAGTTTCAATTCAAAAGCAATTGGTTGCTAATTCTCCATTATGATCCTTGAGCCATTGATTGGAAGCAAGACTTAATACTTAAGGAATTGGTTTATCTTTCTTCTTTAAGTTCTTTTTGCCATTGAATTTTAGCAACTCATAATCCATAAGGAATTGGATTCTAATTCACCTTAAAGTTCCTTTTGCCATTGTTTGGAAGCAAGACTTAATCCTTAAGGAATTGGTTTATCTTTGTTCTTTATGTTCTTTTTGCCATTGAGTGGAATCAAGTCTCAATTCAAAAGGAATTGGTTTCAAATTCTCCTTGAAGTTCCTTTTGCCATTGATTGGAAGCAAGACTTAATCCTTAATAAATTGGTTTCTCTTTCTTCTTCAAGTTCTTTTTTCCAATTGAATAGAATCAAGTCACAATCCAAAAGAAATTGATTTCTAATACTCCTGGAAGTTCCTTTTGACATTGATTGGAAGCAAGACTTAATACTTAAGGAATTGGTTTATCTTTTCTTCTGTAAGTTCTTTTTGCCAATGAATTGAATCAAATCACAATCCAAAAGGAATTGGTTTCTAATTCACCTTGAAGTTCATTTTGACATTGATTGGAAGCAAAACTTAATCCTTAAGGAATTGGTTTATCTTTGTTCTTTTTGTTCTTTTTGCCCTTGGATGGAATCAAGTTTCAATTCAAAAGCAATTGGTTGCTAATTCTCCATTATGATCCTTGAGCCATTGATTGGAAGCAAGACTTAATACTTAAGGAATTGGTTTATCTTTCTTCTTTAAGTTCTTTTTGCCGTTGAATTTTAGCAACTCATAATCCATAAGGAATTGGATTCTAATTCACCTTAAAGTTCCTTTTGCCATTGTTTGGAAGCAAGACTTAATCCTTAAGGAATTGGTTTATCTTTGTTCTTTATGTTCTTTTTGCCATTGAGTGGAATCAAGTCTCAATTCAAAAGGAATTGGTTTCAAATTCTCCTTGAAGTTCCTTTTGCCATTGATTGGAAGCAAGACTTAATCCTTAATGAATTGGTTTCTCTTTCTTCTTCAAATTCTTTTTTCCATTGAATAGAATCAAGTCACAATCCAAAAGGAATTGATTTCTAATACTCCTGGAAGTTCCTTTTGACATTGATTGGAAGCAAGGCTTAATACTTAAGGAATTGGTTTATCTTTTCTTCTTGAAGTTCTTTTTGCCAATGAATTGAATCAAGTCACAATCCAAAAGGAATTGGTTTCTAATTCACCTTGAAGTTCATTTTGACATTGATTGGAAGCAAAACTTAATCCTTAAGGAATTGGTTTATCTTTTTTCTTTATGTTCTTTTTCCCATTGAGTGGAATTGAGCCTCAATTCAAGAGGAATTGGTTTCTATTTCTCCTTCAAGTTCCTTTTGCCATTGTTTGGAAGCAAGACTTAACCTTAAGGAATTGGTTTATCTTTCTTCATTTTGTTCTTTTTGCCCTTGAATGGAATCAGGTTTCAATACAAAACGAATTCGTTTCTAATTCTCATTTAAGATCCTTGAGCCATTGATTGAAAGCAAGACTTAATACTTAAGGAATTGGTTTATCTTTCTTCTTTAAGTTCTTTTTGCCATTGAATTGTACCAACTCACAATCCAAAAGGAATTGGTTTCAAATTCACCTTGAAGTTCCTTTTGACATTGATTGGAAGCAAGACTTAATCCATAAGGACTTGGTTTATCTTTCTTCTTTATGTTCCTTTGCCATTGATTGGAAGCAAGACTTAATCCTTAATGAATTGGTTTCTCTTTCTTCTTCAAGTTCTTTTTTCCATTGAATAAAATCAAGTCACAATCCAAAAGGAATTGATTTCTAATACTCCTGGAAGTTCCTTTTGACATTGATTGGAAGCAAGACTTAATACTTAAGGAATTGGTTTATCTTTTCTTCTTTAAGTTCTTTTTGCCATTGAATTGAATCAAGTCATAATCCAAAAGGAATTGGTTTCTAATTCACCTTGAAGTTCATTTTGACATTGATTGGAAGCAAAACTTAATCCTTAAGGAATTGATTGATCTTTTTTCTTTATGTTCTTTTTCCCATTGAGTGGAATTGAGCCTCAATTCAAGAGGAATTGGTTTCTAATTCTCCTTCAAGTTCCTTTTGCCATTGTTTGGAAGCAAGACTTAACCATAAGGAATTAGTTTATCTTTCTTCATTTTGTTCTTTTTGCCCTTGAATGGAATCAAGTTTCAATTCAAAAGGAATTGGTTTCTAATTCTCATTTAAGATCCTTGAGCCATCGATTAGAACCAAGACTTAATACTTAAGGAATTGATTTGTCTTTCTGCTTTAAGTTCTTTTTGCCATTGAATTGTACCAACTCACAATCCAAAAGGAATTGGTTTCCAATTCACCTTGAAGTTCCTTTTGCCATTGTTTGTGTAACACCCTCCGAAGTACAGTACTATGCTTAAGTCATAGTACCATACCCTGGAGTTGTTACGGTTACTTGAACGAACCTTATCTGACAAAGAACTTCCACAAGGCTTACTCTGATACCTCTTGGAACTCTCTGGAGACAACACGTAAAATAGGAGTGAGAATTATAAATTCTCAGTAGGATTCTCTATAATACACATGTAATGTCATCGTTGTCATCTCCAGTTTGCTTCGGTTTATTATGAAAACGGTGAACATGCATGCATAAACTGTTTAATTTTACATTTCAGAAATATCTTATCTGAAGCAAAGTTCATTTTAAACATATGCTTAGCATTTGGGGAAAATCCATAAAATCCATTCAAATATAATACCATGAGTAATAACTGTGGCATATTAAACGCATACATAATATCTGCACCTAACTTTACTCATACTTAAATTTATGCCTATACATAAAACTTGCTTTTCTTTCTGCATCTTTCTTTTTCTTTGTCATCCTAAAATCTTTGCGTGTCACATTCCAGAGTATGATCGCCATGTCATACCCCATCAGATTGTGATCGCCATGTCACATTCCTTAGGAATATGGGATCTTCTTTTGGTACTTACACTAGCTGGTTCAAGCCATGCCTCATGTAAGTTCTGTCCCTTATACTCACACTAGCTGGGTCGATGCCATGCCTCATATGAGTGGGGTACCTGCATAAGCTTTAATCTTTAATCTTTAGTCTTTAATCTTTAGCTTTTACTTGGCACACCTAGGCGTTACGTATCGCCGTCCCTAGGGTGCATTTACTGCCCTTGGGTAGCCTAGCCTTGGAGTGAGCTCGTCAGCTTCACCCGTGACCGTTGTCACACCGGCTCACCCACAAGGGGACCCACATGCCTCTAGGTTGGAGGGATCTCAATCTGGCCACGTGCCTCTAATATAGAGGGACCTCATCTGACCACGTGCCTCCAACATAGAGGGACCCAAATCTTAGCTGCCTTCACAAGGAGGGATTCAATGTGCAACTGCCTCCAGGTGAAGGGACCCATGTCTTTATCATTTAACTGCCTTCACAGGGAGGGATTTCAAATAACTGCCTCCGAGTGAAGGGACCCACATTTTATCTTATTAAGCTGCCTTCACAAGGAGGGACCTCAAGTAACTGCCTCCAAGCGAAGGGACTCACATTCAATATATTCACATTCTTTCATTCGCATGCTTATTCAAGCATAGTCATACTGAGTGTACTCATACATATACTTCATTTATTTTCATATATCTCATCTTATACTTATGTCATTCTCAAATATAGGGTTTCTATATACCCATTCATACTCTAATTCTTTCTTACATCTAAGCATTCATAGCTTCTTAGACTTTTGTCAGAATCAAGGCATAACGGATCAGGTCCGTTTCCCCATGAATAGTGCCAGCCCTCACAGACAGTTCAGTCATAGCAACATAAATCAATTTAACACATATATATCAATATCAAACTGGCCATCCTCAACTCAAACTTTATATATTTCCCTAATACTTGTGAAATCTTCAATTGGGTCACTTTGTGAAACTATCACTTTGGCCATTCTGCCACATTATAGTCGGTTCTGCCCGAATTTCATATGAACCACCTTTATTTCTATTCAACTCATTTAAATCTGAAATTTGGGTATATCATAGCTCTATATGTCTATTTTCTAGACCCTTTGGTCCCATATCATTTTGATCCATATAACTCAAGATATTTAAATCTTACCTCAACTCGTTCAGTCACTAGCCCGAGTTACACTCCTGGAAGTATAAATTCACTAAAAAACCGAAACTAAGATCAAATCATGCGAAATCGGTCTCATATTGAAGCTAACAGGACAACCTTTCATTTGCCCCAAGTTTCACTCCATTTGCTTAAGTATACCTCGAGTTATAAGTCCTGAAAGTCTACCTTTCTGAACTACTCTGTTTTGGCCTAGATTGGACATAGGACAACTTCCTCGAATCACTGGGAACAATTGGGACCATAACAAACTCGGAATCTTATATTGGGGTGTTCCCCTGTGTGTAAGCTTTCTAACAAAATTGGTTTCACTCGATTTGGAGTTGTATAGGGTGAGTTATACCCTTCTAAAGTCACTCTGCCCGGATGAAAGTCTTGAACCCTAAGTCAAACTTCAAAAATTCATATCTCCCTCAATACTAATCTAATAACCTTGTATGATATATCCATGGAAAGCCTTGAATGTCTACTTTCATCTAAAAATGGTCTCATCGGATTTAACCGGCTGTAGACGGCGCCATACACTCCGCCATACGGACTGCCGTGGAATTCTTCATCCAGACAGCATACTGATTCTTCTCTCCTTCTAATTTTCTCCTTCTAATCATAATTCTAACTCAAAATCTTCTATTAATTCAATCATAATTCATCATAATCCATCATAATACATCCAATAATTCATCAAATACATGAAGAAGAGTACAATCTCATGCAATCATAGTGCAAGGAATTCAAGAATAGAAGTAGAATCCTACCTCTTTGGAGTATGACTTGAGCTAAGTGCTGAAACTTGAAGGCTAGATAGAGTGGGAGAGTTGAGAAGAGGAAAGAGTTTGAAGTGAGGAAGGAAAGGAACGTGAGAAATGAGCTGAAGAGGCAGGAGGAGGATATATATATAGACAAAGCCTCGAAGTGGTAGTTAGAATGAGTGGCTTTGATTGGATGAAATTTTGTGGGCAAGGTTCAGCCATGTCTCCTTCTTTTTGTGTCAAAATTGCTCTTCACGTTGTCAGAGAAGTGAAACTCGCTTCCAGCGTATCTGAACATGACATCGGAATTCGTGCATAGTTAAGTCGGAACTCGGAATAATCATCTTGTTTGTGACTTGAGGAAATCTTGTTTATGTTGAGACTTGGAATCAAGGTCGGAGGTCGGAAGACATACAGCTGACAATCAACTGATCTCGGAACTCCCAGTTCAAAGTCGGGACTCCTTGTAATAAGATCGAATATCGGAACTCGTGTGTTGTGGAAGTCAGCTCAAGGATCCGAACTCGTGTCCATCCCAATGGAGTTCAACACTATGGCCGAAACTCGTTACATTAAACTCGGAGTTCGGTTCTCGTACCATTGTATTAATCTATAACTTCTGAGATCGGATGAAGCATGAGGTCTGAGGTCGGAATGAGGATGCTTAAGATCGGAACTCGGGTGATTCAATCACATTTCCAAACCCAAGTACTTAAACCCGAAAATCGGTATCTTACATTTGATGAGATCGGAAACCGGGTATAATGTCTTTAAGACATGAAGTCGGAAGTCGTAGACATTGGAAATCGGAGAATATCATAAGATAAAGTCGGAAATCAGGAGTTTGAGACTAGATGAAGTCAGAAATCTGAGGTCATGAAGTCAGAATTAATGCTGAAAGTTGAACACGAACACACAAATCGGGAATAGTCAAACTTAAACGAAATCGGAAGTCGTACCAATACATGAAGTCGGGAATTCAGCCATGCAAACTCGGAAATCGGGAATAATATTCTAACTGATATCCCAAAATGAAGTCGGAAATCATGGGCTTGGAAGTGAAGTCGGAAATAGGAACTCGAATGTTACAGCTTGGAAGCAAGACTTTAACCTTAAGGAATTAGTTTATCTGTCTTCTTTATGTTCTTTTTGCCCTTGAATGGAATCAAGTTTCAATTCAAACGGAATTGGTTTCTAATTCTCCTTGAAGGTCCTTGAGCCATTGATTGGAAGCAAGACTTAATACTTAAGGAATTGGTTTATCTTTCTTCTTTATGTTCTTTTTGCCATTGAATTGTATCAAGTCACAATCCAAAAGGAATTGGTTTCTAATTCTCCTTGAAGTTCCTTTTGCCATTGTTTGGAAGCAAGACTTTAACCTTAAGGAATTGCTTTATCTGTCTTCTTTATGTTCTTTTTGCCCTTGAATGGAATCAAGTTTCAATTTAAAAGGAATTGGTTTCTAATTCTCCTTTATGATCCTTGAGCCATTGATTGGAAGCAAGACTTAATACTTAAGGAATTGGTTTATCTTTCTTCTTTGAGTTCTTTTTGCCATTGAATTGTACCAACTCACAATCCAAAAGGAATTGGTTTCTAATTCACCTTGAAGTTCCTTTTGACAGTGATTGGAAGCAATACTTAATCCTTAAGAAATTGGTTTATCTCTCTTCTTTATGTTCCTTTTGCCATTGAGTGGAATCAAGTCTCAATTCAAAAGGAATTGGTTTCTAATTCTCCTTTAAGATCGTTGAGCCATTGATTGGAAGCAAGAATTAATCCTTAACGAATTAATTTATCTTTCTTCTTTATGTTCCTTTTACCAGTGAGTGGAATCAAGTCTCAATTCAAAAGGAATTGGTTTCTCTTTCTTCTTCAAGTTCTTTTTTCCATTGAAGAAAATCAAGTCACAATCCAAAAGGAATTGATTTCTAATACTCCTGGAAGTTCCTTTTGACATTGATTGGAAGCAAGACTTAATACTTAAGGAATTAGTTTATGTTTCTTTTTTAATTTCTTTTTGCCAATTGAATTGTACCAACTCAATTCAAAAGGAATTGGTTTCTAATTCTCCTTCAAGTTCTTTTTGCCATTGATTGGAAGCAAGACTTAATACTTAAGGAATTGGTTTATCTTTCTTCTTCAAGTTCTTTTTGCCATTGAATTGTATGAACTCCCAATCCTAAAGGAATTGGTTTCTAATTCACCTTGAAGTTCCTTTTGACATTGATTGGAAGCAAGACTTAATCCTTAAGGAATTGGTTTATCTTTTTCCTTTATATTCTTTTTCCCATTCAGTGGAATTGAGCCTTCATTCAAGAGGAATTGGTTTCTAATTCTCCTTCAAGTTCCTTTTGCCATTGTTTGGAAGCAAGAATTAACCTTAAGGAATTGGTTTATCTTTCTTCTTTTTGTTCTTTTTGCCCTTGAATGGATCAAGTTTCAATTCAAAAGGAATTGGTTTCTAATTCTCCTTTAAGATCTTTAAGCCATTGATTGGAACCAAGACTTAATATTTAAGGAATTGGTTTATCTTTCTTCTTTAAGTTCTTTTTGCCATTGAATTGTACCAACTCACAATCCAAAAGGAATTGGTTTCTAATTCACCTTGAAGTTCCTTTTGACAATGATTGGAAGCAAGAATTAATCCTTAAGGAATTGGTTTATCTCTTCTTTATGTTCCTTTTGCCATTGAGTGGAATCAAGTCTCAATTCAAAAGGAATTGGTTTCTAATTCTCCTTCAAGTTCCTTTTGCCATTGATTGGAAGCAAGACTTAATCCTTAATGAATTGGTTTCTCTTTCTTCTTCAAGTTCTTTTTTCCAATTGAATAGAATCAAGTCACAATCCAAAAGGAATTGATTTCTAATACTCCTGGAAGTTCCTTTTGACATTGATTGGAAGCAAGACTTAATACTTAAGGAATTGGTTTATCTTTTCTTCTGTAAGTTCTTTTTGCCAATGAATTGAATCAAGTCACAATCCAAAAGGAATTGGTTTCTAATTCACCTTGAAGTTCATTTTGACATTGATTGGAAGCAAAACTTAATCCTTAAGGAATTGGTATATCTTTTTTCTTTATGTTCTTTTTCCCATTGAGTGGAATTGAGCCTCAATTCAAGAGGAATTGGTTTCTAATTCTCCTTCAAGTTCCTTTCGCCATTATTTGGAAGCAAGACTTAACCTTAAGGAATTGGTTTATCTTTCTTCTTTTTGTTCTTTTTGCCCGTGAATGGAATCAAGTTTCAATTCAAAAGGAATTGGTTTTTAATTCTCCTTTAAGATCCTTGAGCCATTGATTGGAAGCAAGAATTAATACTTAAGGAGTTGGTTTATCTTTCTTCTTTAAGTTCTTTTTGCCATTGAATTGTACCAACTCACAAACCAAAAGGAATTGGTTTCTAATTCACCTTGAAGTTCCTTTTGACATTGATTGGAAGCAAGACATAATCCTTAAGGAATTGGTTTATCTTTTTTCTTTATGTTCATTTTCCCATTAAGTGGAATTGAGCTTCAATTCAAGAGGAATTGTTTTCTAATTCTCCTTCAAGTTCCTTTTGCCACTGTTTGGAAGCAAGACTTAGCCTTAAGGAATTGGTTTATCTTTTTTCTTTTTGTTCTTTTTGCCCTTGAATGGAATCAAGTTTCAATTCAAAAGGAATTGGTTGCTAATTCTCCATTATGATCCTTGAGTCATTGATTGGAAGCAAGACTTAATCCTTAAGGAATTGGTTTATCTTTCTTCTTTAAGTTCTTTTTGCCATTGAATTGAATCAAGTCACAATCAAAAAGGAATTGGTTTCTTAATCTCCTTGATGTTCCTTTTGTCGTTGATTGGAAGCAAGACTTAATCCTTAAGGAATTGGTTTATCTTTCTTCTTTATGTTCTTTTTGCGATTAAGTGGAAGCAAGTCTCAATTCATAAGGAATTGGTTTCAAATTCTCCTTGAAGTTCCTTTTGCCATTGACTGGAAGCAAGACTTAATCCTTAATGAATTGGTTTCTCTTTCTTCTTCAAGTTCTTTTTGCTATTGAATAGAATCAAGTCACAATCCAAAAGGAATTCGTTGCTAATGCACCTTGAAGGTCATTTTGACATTGATTGGAAGCAAAATTTAATCTATAAGGAATTGGTTTATCTTTCTTCCTTAAGTTCTTTTTGCCATTGAATTGAATCAAGTCACAATCCAAAAGGAATTGGTTTCTAATTCACCTTAAAGTTCCTTTTGACATTGATTTCAAGCAAGATTTAATCCTTAAGGAATTGATTTATCTTTCTTCTTTATGTTCTTTTTACCCTTGAATGGAATCAAGTTTCAATTCAAAAGGAATTGGTTTCTAATTCTCCTTTAAGATCCTTGAGCCATTGATTAGAAGCAAGACTTAATCCTTAAGGAATTGGTTTATCTTTCTTCTTTAAGTTCTTTTTGCCATTGAATTGAATCAAGTCACAATCAACAAGGAATTGGTTTCTTATTCTCATTGAAGTTCCTTTTGTCATTGATTGGAAGCAAGACTTAATTCTTAAGGAATTGGTTTGTCTTTCTTCTTTATGTTCTTTTTGCCATTGATTGGAAGTAAGACTTAATCTTGAAGGAATTGGTTTCTCTTTCTTCTTCAAGTTCTTTTCGCCATTGAATAGACTCAAGTCACAATCCAAAAGGAATTGATTTCCAATTCTCCTGGAAGTTCCTTTTGCCATTGTTTGGAAGCAAGACTTAATCCTTAAGGAATTGGTTTATCTTTCTTCTTTATGTTCTTTTAGCCCTTGAATGGAATCAAGTTTCAATACAAAAGGAATTGGTTTCTGATTCTCCTTTAAGATCCTTGAGCCATTGATTGGAAGCAAGATTTAATACTTAAGGGATTGGTTTATCTTTCTTCTTTAACTTCTTTTTGCCATTGAATTGAATCAAGTCACAATGCAAAAGGAATTGGTTTCTAATTCACCTTGAAGTTCCTTTTGACATTGATTGGAAGCAAGACTTAATCCTCTAGGAATTGGTTTATCTTTTTTCTTTATGTTCTTTTTCCCATTGAGTGGAATCAAGTCTAAATTGAAAAGGAGCTGGTTTCTAATTCTCCTTGAAGTTCCTTTTCCCATTGTTTGGAAGCAAGACTTAATCCTTAAGGAATTGGTTTATCTTTCTTCTTTATGTTCTTTTTCCCATTGAGTGAAATCGAATCTCAATTCAAGAGGAATTCGTTTCTAATTGTCATTGAAGTTCTTTATGCCATTGTTTGGAAGCATGACTTTAACCTTAAGGAATTGGTTTATCTTTCTTCTTTATGTTCATTTTGCCCTTGAATGGAATCAAGTTTGAATTCAAAAGGAGTTCGATTTTAATTCATCTTCAAGTTCCTTTTGCCAATGTTTGGGAGCAAGACTTAATCCTTAAGGAAATGGTTTATCTTTCTTCTTTATGTTCTTTTTGCCCTTGAATGGAATCAAGTTTCAATTCAAAAGTAATTGGTTTCTAATTCTCCTTTAAGATCCTTGAGCCATTGATTAGAAGCAAGACTTAATCCTTAAGGAATTGGTTTATCTTTCTTCCTTATGTTTTTGTTGCCATTGAATTGAATCAAGTCACAATAAAAAAGGAATTGGTTTCTTATTCTCATTGAAGTTCCTTTTGTCATTGATTGGAAGCAAGACTTAATCCTTAAGGAATTGGTTTGTCTTTCTTCTTTATGTTCTTTTTGCCATTGATTGGAAGTAAGACTTAATCTTGAAGGAATTGGTTTCTCTTTCTTCTTCAAGTTCTTTTCACCATTGAATAGACTCAAGTCACAATCCAAAAGGAATTGATTTCCAATTCTCCTGGAAGTTCCTTTTGCCATTGTTTGGAAGCAAGACTTAATCCTTAAGGAATTGGTTTATCTTTCTTCTTTATGTTCTTTTTGCCCTTGAATGGAATCAAGTTTCAATACAAAAGGAATTGGTTTCTGATTCTCCTTTAAGATCCTTGAGTCATTGATTGGAAGCAAGATTTAATACTTAAGGGATTGGTTTATCTTTCTTCTTTAACTTCTTTTTGCCATTGAATTGAATCAAGTCACAATTCAAAAGGAGTTGATTTCTGATTCTCCTTTAAGATCCTTGAGCCATTGATTGGAAGCAAGACTTAATACTTAAAGAATTGGTTTATCTTTCTTCTTTAAGTTCTTTTTGCCATTGAGTAGAATCAAGTCTCAATTGAAAATGAGCTGGTTTCTAATTCTCCTTGAAGTTCCTTTCGCCATTGTTTGGAAGCAAGACTTAATCCTTAAGGAATTGGTTTATCTTTCTTCTTTATGTTCTTTTTCCCATTGAGTGGAATCGAATCTCAATTCAAGAGGAATTCGTTTCTAATTGTCATTGAAGTTCTTTTTGCCATTGTTTGGAAGCATGACTTTAACCTTAAGGAATTGGTTTATCTTTCTTCTTTATGTTCATTTTGCCCTTGAATGGAATCAAGTTTGAATTCAAAAGGAGTTCGATTCTAATTCTCCTTCAAGTTCCTTTTGCCAATGTTTGGGAGCAAGACTTAATCCTTAAGGAAATGGTTTATCTTTCTTCTTTATGTTCTTTTTGCCCTTGAATGGAATCAAGTTTCAATTCAAAAGTAATTGGTTTCTAATTCTCCTTTAAGATCCTTGAGCCATTGATTAGAAGCAAGACTTAATCCTTAAGGAATTGGTTTATCTTTCTTCCTTATGTTTTTGTTGCCATTGAATTGAATCAAGTCACAATAAAAAAGGAATTGGTTTCTTATTCTCCTTGAAGTTCCTTTTGTCATTGATTGGAAGCAAGACTTAATCCTTAAGGAATTGGTTTACCTTTCTTCTTTATGTTCTTTTTGCCCTTGAATGGAATCAAGTTTCAATTCAAAAGGAATTGGTTTCTGATTCTCCTTTAAGATCCTTGAACCATTGATTGGAAGCAAGGCTTAATACTTAAGGAATTGGTTTAATTTTCTTCTTTAGGTTCTTTTTGCCATTGAATTGAATCAAGCCACAGTCCAAAAGGAATTGGTTTCTAATTCACCTTCAAGTTCCTTTTGACGTTGATTAGAAGCAAGACTTAATCCTTAAGGAATTGGTTTATCTTTCTTCATTATGTTCTTTTTCCCATTGAGTGGCATCAAGTCTCAATTGAAAAGGAGCTGGTTTCTTATTCTCCTTGAAGTTGCTTTTGCCATTATTTGGAAGCAAGACTTAATCCTTAAGGAATTGGTTTATCTTTCTTCTTTATGTTCTTTTTCCCATTGAGTGGAATCGATTCTCAATTCAAGAGGAATTGGTATCTAATTGTCCTCGAATTTCCTTTTGCCATTGTTTGGAAGCATGACTTTAACCTTAAGGAATTGGTTTATCTCTCTTCTTTATGTTCTTTTTTGCCCTTGATTGGAATCAAGTTTCAATTCAAAAGGAATTGGTTTCTGATTCTCCTTTAAGACCCTTGAGCCATTGATTGGAAGCAAGACTTAATACTTAAGGAATTGGTTTATCTTTTTTCTTTAAGTTCTTTTTGCCATTGCATTGTATCAAGCCACAATCCAAAAGGAATTGGTTTCTAATTCATCTTGAAGTTCCTTTTGACGTTGATTGGAAGCAAGACTTAATCCTTAAGGAATTGGTTTATCTTTCTTCTTTATGTTCTTTTTCCCATTGAGTGGAATCGAGCCTCAATTCAAAAGGAATTAGTTTCTAATTGTCATTGAAGTTCTTTTTGCCATCGTTTGGAACCAAGACTTAATTCTGAAGGAATTGGTTTCTCTTTCTTCTTCAAGTTCTTTTTGCCATTGAATAGAATCAAGTCACAATCCAAAAGGAATTCGATTCTAATTCTCCTTCAAGTTCCTTTTGCCATGTTTGGAAGCAATACTTAAGCCTTAAGGAATTGGTTTATCTTTCTTCTTTATGTTCTTTTTGCCCTTGAATGGAATCAAGTTTCAATTCAAAAGGAATTGGTTTCTAATTCTCCTTTAAGATCCTTGAGCCATTGATTGGAAGCAAGACTTTATACTTAAGGAATTGGTTTCTCTTTGTTCTTTATGTTCTTTTTGCCATTGAATTGAATCAAGTCACAATCCAAAACGTATTGGTTTCTAATTCTCCTTGAAGTTCCTTTTGCCATTGTTTGGAAGCAAGACTTTAACCTTAAGGAATTGGTTTATCTTTCTTCTTTATGTTCTTTTTGCCCTTGAATGGAATCAAGTTTCAATTCAAAAGTTATTGGTTTCTAACTCTCCATTAAGATCCTTGAGCCATTGTTTGGAAGCAAGACTTAATCCTTAAGGAATTGGTTTATCTTTCTTCTTTATGTTCTTTTTCCCATTGAGTGGAATCGAGGCTCGATTCAAGAGGAATTGGTTTCTAATGGTCCTTGAAGTTCCTTTTGCCATTGTTTGGAAGCATGACTTTAACCTTAAGGAATTGGTTTATCTTTCTTCTTTATGTTCTTTTTTGCCCTTAAATGGAATCAAGTTTTGGTTTCTGATTCTTGTTTAAGATCCTTGAGCCATTGATTGGAAGCAAGACTTAATACTTAAGGAATTGGTTTATCTTTGTTCTTTAAGTTCTTTTTACCTTGAATTTAATGAAGTCACAATCCAAAAGGAATTGGTTTCTAATTCACCTCGAAGTTCCTTTTGACGTTGATTGGAAGCAAAACTTAATCCTTAAGGAATTGGTTTATCTTTCTTCTTTATGTTCTTTTTCCCATTGAGTGGAATTGATTCTAAATTCAAGAGGAATTGGTTTCTAATTCTCCTTCAAGTTCCTTTTGCCATTGTTTGGAAGCAAGAGTTAATTCTTAAGGAATTGGTTTATCTTTCTTCTTTATGTTCTTTTTGACCTTGAATGGAATCAAGTTTCAATTCAAAAGGAATTGGTTTCTAATTCTCCTTCAAGTTCCTTTTGCCATTGTTTGGAAGCATGACTTTAACCTTAAGGAATTGGTTTATCTTTCTTCTTTTGTTCTTTTTCCCATTGAGTGGAATCGAGTCTCAATTCAAGAGGAATTAGTTTCTAATTCTCCTTGAAGTTCCTTCTGCCATTGATTGGAAGCAAGATTCAATCCTTAAGGAATTGGTTTCTCTTTCTTCTTGAAGTTCTTTTTGCCATTGAATAGAATCAAGTCACAATCCAAAAGGAATTGGTTTCTTATTCCCCTTGAAGTTCCTTTTATCATTGACTGTAAGCAAGACTTAATCCTTAAGGAATCGGTTTATCTTTCTTCTTTATGTTCTGGTTGCCCTTGAATGGAATCAAGTTTCAATTCAAAAGGAATTGGTTTCTGATTCTCCTTTAAGATCCTTGAGCCATTGATTGGAAGCAAGGCTTAATACTTAAGGAATTGGTTTATCTTTATTCTTTAAGTTCTTTTTGCCATTAAATTGAATCAAGCCACAATCCAAAAGGAATTGGTTTCTAATTCACCTTGAAGTTCCTTTTGACGTTGATTGGAAGCAAGACTTAATCCTTAAGGAATTGGTTTATCTTTCTTCCGTATGTTCTTTTTCCCATTGAGTGGAATCAAGACCCAATTGAAAAGGAGCTGGTTTCTAATTCTCCTTGCACTTCCTTTTGCCATTGTTTGGAAGCAAGACTTAATCCTTATGGAATTGGTTTATCTTTCTTCTTTATATTCTTTTTGCCCTTGAATGGAATCAAGTTTCAATTCAAAAGGAATTGATTTCTGATTCTCCTTTAAGATCCTTGAGCCATTGATTGGAAGCAAGACTTAATACTTAAAGAATTGGTTTATCTTTCTTCTTTAAGTTCTTTTTGCCATTGAGTGGAATCAAATCTCAATTGAAAATGAGCTGGTTTCTAATTCTCCTTGAAGTTCCTTTTGCCATTGTTTGGAAGCAAGACTTAATCCTTAAGGAATTGGTTTATCTTTCTTCTTTATGTTCTTTTTCCCATTGAGTGGAATCGTGTCTCAATTCAAGAGGAATTCGTTTCTAATTGTCATTGAAGTTCTTTTTGCCATTGTTTGGAAGCATGACTTTAACCTTAAGGAATTGGTTTATCTTTCTTCTTTATGTTCATTTTGCCCTTGAATGGAATCAGGTTTGAATTCAAAAGGAGTTCGATTCTAATTCTCCTTCAAGTTTCTTTTGCCAATGTTTGGGAGCAACACTTAGTCCTTAAGGAAATGGTTTATCTTTCTTCTTTATGTTCTTTTTGCCCTTGAATGGAATCAAGTTTCAATTCAAAAGTAATTAGTTTCTAATTCTCCTTTAAGATCCCTGAGCCATTGATTGGAAGCAAGACTTAATACTTTAGGAATTGGTTTATCTTTCTTCTTTATATTCTTTTTGCCATTGAGTGGAATCAAGTCTCAATTGAAAATGAGCTGGTTTCTAATTCTCCTTGAAGTTCCTTTCGCCATTGTTTAGAAGCAAGACTTAATCCTTAAGGAATTGGTTTATCATTCTTCTTTATCTTCTTTTTCCCATTGAGTGGAATCGAGTCTCAATTCAAGAGGAATTCGTTTCTAATTGTCATTGAAGTTCTTTTTGCCATTGTTTGGAAGCATGACTTTAACCTTAAGGAATTGGTTTATCTTTCTTCTTTTTGTTCATTTTGCCCTTGAATGGAATCAGGTTTGAATTCAAAAGGAATTCGATTCTAATTCTCCTTCAAGTTCCTTTTGCCAATGTTTGGGAGCAAGACTTAATCCTTAAGGAAATGGTTTATCTTTCTTCTTTATGCTCTTTTTGCCCTTGAATGGAATCAAGTTTCAATTCAAAAGGAATTGGTTTCTAATTCTCCTTTAAGATCCTCGAGCATTTGTTGGAAGCAAGACTTAATCCTGAAGGAATTGGTTTATCTTTCTTCTTTATGTTCTTTTTCCCCTTGAATGGAATCAAGTTTCAATTCAAAAGTAATTGGTTTCTAATTCTCCTTTAAGATCCTTGAGCCATTGATTGGAAGCAAGACTTAATACTTTAGGAATTGGTTTATCTTTCTTCTTTATATTCTTTTTGCCCTTGAATGGAATCAAGTTTCAATTCAAAAGGAATTGATTTCTGATTCTCCTTTAAGATCCTTGAGCCATTGATTGGAAGCAAGACTTAATACTTAAAGAATTGGTTTATCTTTCTTCTTTAAGTTCTTTTTGCCATTGAGTGGAATCAAGTCTCAATTGAAAATGAGGTGGTTTCTAATTCTCCTTGAAGTTCCTTTTGCCATTGTTTGGAAGCAAGACTTAATCCTTAAGGAATTGGTTTATCATTCTTCTTTATATTCTTTTTCCCATTGAGTGGAATCGTGTCTCAATTCAAGAGGAATTCGTTTCTAATTGTCATTGAAGTTCTTTTTGCCATTGTTTGGAAGCATGACTTTAACCTTAAGGAATTGGTTTATCTTTCTTCTTTTTGTTCATTTTGCCCTTGAATGGAATCAGGTTTGAATTCAAAAGGAATTCGATTCTAATTCTCCTTCAAGTTCCTTTTGCCAATGTTTGGGAGCAAGACTTAATCCTTAAGGAAATGGTTTATCTTTCTTCTTTATGCTCTTTTTGCCCTTGAATGGAATCAAGTTTCAATTCAAAAGAAATTGGTTTCTAATTCTCCTTTAAGATCCTCGAGCATTTGTTGGAAGCAAGACTTAATCCTGAAGGAATTGGTTTATCTTTCTTCTTTATGTTCTTTTTCCCCTTGAATGGAATCAAGTTTCAATTCAAAAGTAATTGGTTTCTAATTCTCCTTTAAGATCCTTGAGCCATTGATTGGAAGCAAGACTTAATACTTTAGGAATTGGTTTATCTTTCTTCTTTATATTCTTTTTGCCCTTGAATGGAATCAAGTTTCAATTCAAAAGGAATTGATTTCTGATTCTCCTTTAAGATCCTTGAGCCATTGATTGGAAGCAAGACTTAATACTTAAAGAATTGGTTTATCTTTCTTCTTTAAGTTCTTTTTGCCATTGAGTGGAATCAAGTCTCAATTGAAAATGAGGTGGTTTCTAATTCTCCTTGAAGTTCCTTTTGCCATTGTTTGGAAGCAAGACTTAATCCTTAAGGAATTGGTTTATCATTCTTCTTTATATTCTTTTTCCCATTGAGTGGAATCGTGTCTCAATTCAAGAGGAATTCGTTTCTAATTGTCATTGAAGTTCTTTTTGCCATTGTTTGGAAGCATGACTTTAACCTTAAGGAATTGGTTTATCTTTCTTCTTTATGTTCATTTTGCCCTTGAATGGAATCAGGTTTGAATTCAAAAGGAGTTCGATTCTAATTCTCCTTCAAGTTCCTTTTGCCAATGTTTGGGAGCAAGACTTAGTCCTTAGGGAAATGGTTTATCTTTCTTCTTTATGTTCTTTTTGCCCTTGAATGGAATCAAGTTTCAATTCAAAAGTAATTAGTTTCTAATTCTCCTTTAAGATCCTTGAGCCATTGATTGGAAGCAAGACTTAATACTTTAGGAATTGGTTTATCTTTCTTCTTTATGTTTCAAAAGGAATTGGTTTCTGATTCTCCTTTAAGATCCTTGAGCCATTGATTGGAAACAAGACTTAATATTTAAGGAATTGGTTTATCTTTCTTCTTTATGTTCTTTTTGCCCCGGAATGGAATCAAGTTTCAATTCAAAAGGAATTGGTTTCTAATTCTCCTTTAAGATCCTCGAGCATTTGTTGGAAGCAAGACTTAATACTTTAGGAATTGGTTTATCTTTCTTCTTTAAGTTCTTTTTGCCATTGAATTGTATCAAGTCACAATCCAAAAGGAATTGGTTTCTAATTCTCCTTGAAGTTCCTTTGGCCACTGTTTGGAAACAAGACTTTAATCTTAAGGAATTGGTTTACCTGTCTTCTTTATGTTCTTTTTGCCCTTGAATGGAATCAAGTTTCAATTCAAAAGGAATTGGTTTCTAATTCTCCTTTAAGATCCTTGAGCCATTGATTGGAAGCAAGACTTAATACTTTAGGAATTGGTTTATCTTTCTTCTTTATATTCTTTTTGCCCTTGAATGGAATCAAGTTTCAATTCAAAAGGAATTGATTTCTGATTCTCCTTTAAGATCCTTGAGCCATTGATTGGAAGCAAGACTTAATACTTAAAGAATTGGTTTATCTTTCTTCTTTAAGTTCTTTTTGCCATTGAGTGGAATCAAGTCTCAATTGAAAATGAGCTGGTTTCTAATTCTCCTTGAAGTTCCTTTCGCCATTGTTTGGAAGCAAGACTTAATCCTTAAGGAATTGGTTTATCATTCTTCTTTGTGTTCTTTTTCCCATTGAGTGGAATCGAATCTCAATTCAAGAGGAATTCGTTTCTAATTGTCATTGAAGTTCTTTTTGCCATTGTTTGGAAGCATGACTTTAACCTTAAGGAATTGGTTTATCTTTCTTCTTTATGTTCATTTTGCCCTTGAATGGAATCAAGTTTGAATTCAAAAGGAGTTCGATTCTAATTCTCCTTCAAGTTCCTTTTGCCAATGTTTGGGAGCAAGACTTAATCCTTAAGGAAATGGTTTATCTTTCTTCTTTATGTTCTTTTTGCCCTTGAATGGAATCAAGTTTCAATTCAAAAGTAATTGGTTTCTAATTCTCCTTTAAGATCCTTGAGCCATTGATTGGAAGGAAGACTTAATACTTTAGGAATTAGTTTATCTTTCTTCTTTATGTTTCAAAAGTAATTGGTTTCTAATTCTCCTTTAAGATCCTTGAGCCATTGATTGGAAGCAAGACTTAATGCTTTAGGAATTGGTTTATCTTTCTTCTTTATGTTCTTTTTGCCCTTGAATGGAATCAAGTTTCAATTAAAAAGTAATTGGTTTCTAATTCTGCATTAAGATCCTTGAGCCATTGACTGGAAGCAAGACTTAATACTTTAGGAATTGGTTTATCTTTCTTCTTTAAGTTTTTTTTGCCATTGAATTGTATAAAGTCACAATCCAAAAGGAATTGGTTTCTAATTCACCTTAAAGTTCCTTTTGACATTGATTTGAAGCAAGACTTAATCCTTAAGGAATTGGTTTATCTTTCTTCTTTATGTTCTTTTTCCCATTGAGTGGAATCAAGTCTCAATTGAAAATGAGCTGGTTTCTAATTCTCCTTGAAGTTCCTTTTGCCATTGGTCGGAAGCAAGACTTAATCCTTAAGCAATTGGTTTATCTTTCTTCATTATGTTCTTTTTCCCATTGAGTGGAATCGAGTCTCAATTCAAGAGGAATTGGTTTCTAATTGTCCTTGAAGTTACTTTTGCCGTTGTTTGGAAGCAAGACTTAACCCTTAAGGAATTGGTTTCTCTTTCTTCTTTATGTTCTTTTTCCCATTGAGTGGAATCGAGTCTCAATTCAAGACGAATTGGTTTCTCATTGTCGTTGAAGTTCCTTTTGCCATTGTTTGGAAGAAGGACTTTAACCTTAAGGAATTGGTTTATCTTTCTTCTTTATGTTCTTTTTTGCCCTTGATTGGAATCAAGTTTCCATTCAAAAGGAATTGGTTTCTGATTCTCCTTTAAGATCCATGAGCCATTGATTGGAAGCAAGACTTAATATTTAAGGAATTGGTTTATCTTTCTTCTTTATGTTCTTTTTGCCTTGAATTGAATCAAGTCACATTTTAAAAGGAATTGGTTTCTAATTCACCTCGAAGTTCCTTTTGACGTTGTTTGGTAGCGAAACTTAATCCTTAAGGAGTTGGTTTATCTTTCTTCTTTATGTTCTCTTTCCCATTGAGTGGAATCAAGTCTCAATTGAAAAGCAGCTGGCTTCTAATTCTCCTTGAAGTTCCTTTTCCCATTGTTTGGAAGCAAGACTTAATCCTTAAGGAATTGGTTTATCTTTCTTCTTTATGTTCTTTTTGCCGTTGAGTGGAATCGAGTCTCGATTCAAGAGGAATTGGTTTCTACTGGTCCTTGAAATTCCTTTTGCTATTTTTTGGAAGCATGACTTTAACCTTAAGGAATTGATATATCTTTCTTCTTGATGCTCTTTTTTGCCCTTGAATGGAATCAAGTTTCAATTCAAAAGGAATTAGTTTCTGATTCTCCTTTAAGATCCTTGAGCCATTGATTGGAAGCAAGACTTAGTACTTAAGGAATTGGTTTATCTTTCTTCTTTATGTTCTTTTTGCCTTGATTTGAATCAAGTCACAATCCAAAAGGTATTGGTTTCTAATTCACCTCGAAGTTCCTTTTGACATCGATTGGAAGCAAAACTTAATCCTTAAGGAATTGGTTTATCTTTCTTCTTTATGTTCTTTTTCCCATTGAGTGGAAATGAGTCTCAATTCAAGAGGAATTGGAGTCGAATTCTCCTTCAAGTTCTTTTTGCCGTTGTTTGGAAGCAAGACTTAATCCTTAAGGAATTGGTTTATCTGTCTTCTTTATGTTCTTTTTCCCATTGAGTGGAATCAAGTCTCAATTCAAAAGGAATTCGATTCTAATTCTCCTTCAAGTTCCTTTTGCCATTGTTTGGGAGCATGACTTTAACCTTAAGGAATTGGTTTATCTTACTTCTTTATGTTCTTTTTTGCCCTTGAATGGAATCAAGTTTCAATTCAAAAGGAATTGGTTTCTAATTCTCCTTTAAGATCCTTGAGCCATTGATTAGAAGCAAGACTTAATCCTTAAGGAATTGGTTTATCTTTCTTCTTTAAGTTCTTTTTGCCATTGAATTGAATCAAGTCACAATCAAAAAGGAATTGGTTTCTTAATCTCCTTGATGTTCCTTTTGTCCTTGATTGGAAGCAAGACTTAATCCTTAAGGAATTGGTTTATCTTTCTTCTTTATGTTCTTTTTGCGATTAAGTGGAAGCAAGTCTCAATTCATAAGGAATTGGTTTCAAATTCTCCTTGAAGTTCCTTTTGCCATTGACTGGAAGCAAGACTTAATCCTTAATGAATTGCTTTCTCTTTCTTCTTCAAGTTCTTTTTGCTATTGAATAGAATCAAGTCACAATCCAAAAGGAATTCGTTGCTAATGCACCTTGAAGTTTATTTTGACATTGATTGGAAGCAAAACTTAATCTTTAAGGAATTGGTTTATCTTTCTTCCTTAAGTTCTTTTTGCCATTGAATTGAATCAAGTCACAATCCAAAAGGAATTGGTTTCTAATTCACCTTAAAGTTCCTTTTGACATTGATTTCAAGCAAGATTTAATCCTTAAGGAATTGGTTTATCTTTCTTCTTTATGTTCTTTTTCCCGCTCAGTGGAATCAAGTCTCAGTTGAAAAGGAGCTGGTTTCTAATTCTCCTTGAAGTTCCTTTTCCCATTGTTTGGAAGCAAGACTTAATCCTTAAGGAATTGATTTATCTTTCTTCTTTATGTTCTTTTTACCCTTGAATGGAATCAAGTTTCAATTCAAAAGGAATTGGTTTCTAATTCTCCTTTAAGATCCTTGAGCCATTGATTAGAAGCAAGACTTAATCCTTAAGGAATTGGTTTATCTTTCTTCTTTAAGTTCTTTTTGCCATTGAATTGAATCAAGTCACAATCAACAAGGAATTGGTTTCTTATTCTCATTGAAGTTCCTTTTGTCATTGATTGGAAGCAAGACTTAATCCTTAAGGAATTGGTTTGTCTTTCTTCTTTATGTTCTTTTTGCCATTGATTGGAAGTAAGACTTAATCTTGAAGGAATTGGTTTCTCTTTCTTCTTCAAGTTCTTTTCGCCATTGAATAGACTCAAGTCACAATCCAAAAGGAATTGATTTCCAATTCTCCTGGAAGTTCCTTTTGCCATTGTTTGGAAGCAAGACTTAATCCTTAAGGAATTGGTTTATCTTTCTTCTTTATGTTCTTTTTGCCCTTGAATGGAATCAAGTTTCAATACAAAAGGAATTGGTTTCTGATTCTCCTTTAAGATCCTTGAGCCATTGATTGGAAGCAAGATTTAATACTTAAGGGATTGGTTTATCTTTCTTCTTTAACTTCTTTTTGCCATTGAATTGAATCAAGTCACAATGCAAAAGGAATTGGTTTCTAATTCACCTTGAAGTTCCTTTTGACATTGATTGGAAGCAAGACTTAATCCTCAAGGAATTATCTTTCTTCTTTATGTTCATTTTGCCATTGAGTGGAATCAAGTCTCAATTTAAAAGGAATTGGTTTCTAATTCTCCTTCATGTTCCTTTTGCGATTGATTGGAAGCAAGATTTAATCTTTAATGAATTGGTTTCTCTTTCTTCTTCAAATTCTTTTTGCCATTGAATATAATCAAGTCACAATCCAAAAGGAATTGATTTCTAATACTCCTGGAAGTTCCTTTTGACATTGATTGGAAGCAAGACTTAATAATTAAGGCATTGGTTTATCTTTTCTTGTTTAAGTTCTTTTTGCCATTGAATTGAATCAAGTCACAATCCAAAAGGAATTGGTTTCTAATTCTCCTTGAAGTTCCTTTTGCCATTGTTTGGAAGCAAGACTTTAACCTTAAGGAATTGGTTTATCTTTCTTCTTTATGTTCTTTTTGCCCTTGCAAGGAATCAAGTTTCAATTCAAAAGGAATTGGTTTCTAATTCTCCTTTAAGATCCTTGAGCCATTGATTGGAAGCAAGACTTTATACTTAAGGAATTGGTTTATCTTTCTTCTTTAAGTTCTTTTTGCCATTGAATTGTACCAACTCACAATCCAAAAGGAATTGGTTTCTAATTCACCTTGAAGTTCCTTTTGACATTGATTGGAAGCAAGACTTAATCCTTAAGGAATTGGTTTATCTTTCTTCTTTATGTTCTTTTTGCCATTGAGTGGAATCAAGTCTCAATTCAAAAGGAATTGGTTTCTAATTCTCCTTCAAGTTCCTTTTGCCATTGATTGGAAGCAAGACTTAATCCTTAATGAGTTGGTTTCTCTTTCTTCTTCAAGTTCTTTTTGCCAGTGAATAGAATCAAGTCACCATCCAAAAGGAATTGATTTCTAATACTACTGGAAGTTCCTTTTGACATTGATTGGAAGCAAGACTTGATACTTAAGGAATTGGTTTATCTTTTCTTCTTTAAGGTCTTTTTGCCATTGAATTGAATCAAGTCACAATCCAAAAGGAATTGGTTTCTAATTCACCTTGAAGTTCATTTTGACATTGATTGGAAGCAAAACTTAATTCTTAAGGAATTGATTTATCTTTTTTCTTTATGTTCTTTTTCCCATTGAGTGGAAGTGAGCCTCAATTCAAGAGGAATTGGTTTCTAATTCTCCTTCAAGTTCCTTTTGCCGTTGTTTGGAAGCAAGACTTAACCTTAAGGAATTGGTTTATCTTTCTTCTTTATGTTCTTTTTGCCCTCGAATGGAATCAAGTTTCAATTCAAAAGGAATTGGTTTCTAATTCTCTTTTAAGATCCTTGAGCCATTGATTGGAAGCAAGACTTTATACTTAAGGAATTGGTTTCTCTTTCTTCTTTATGTTCTTTTTGCCATTGAATTGAATCAAGCCACAATCCAAAACGAATTGGTTTCTAATTCTCCTTGAAGTTCCTTTTGCCATTGTTTGGAAGGAAGACTTTAATCTTAAGGAATTGGCTTATCTTTCTTCTTTATGTTCTTTTTGCCCTTGAATGGAATCAAGTTTCAATTCAAAAGAAATTGGTTTCAAATTCTCCTTTAAGATCCTTGAGCCATTGATTGGAAGCAAGGCTTTATACTTAAGGAATTGGTTTATCTTTCTTCTTTAAGTTCTTTTTGCCATTGAATTGAATCAAGCCACAATCCAAAACGAATTGGTTTCTAATTCTCCTTGAAGTTCCTTTTGCCATTGTTTGGAAGCAAGACTTTAACCTTAAGGAATTGGTTTATCTTTCTTCTTTATGTTGTTTTTGCCCTTGAATGGAATCAAGTTTCAATTCAAAAGGAATTGGTTTCTAATTCTCCTTCATGATCCTTGAGCCATTGATTGGAAGCAAGACTTAATACTTAAGGAATTGGTTTATCTTTCTTCTTTAAGTTCTTTTTGCCGTTGAATTTTAGCAACTCACAATCCATAAGGAATTGGATTCTAATTCACCTTAAAGTTCCTTTTGAAATTGTTTGGAAGCAAGACTTAATCCTTAAGGAATTGGTTTATCTTTCTTCTTTATGTTCTTTTTGCCATTGAGTGGAATCAAGTCTCAATTCAAAAGGAATTGGTTTCAAATTCTCCTTGAAGTTCCTTTTGCCATTGATTGGAAGCAAGACTTAATCCTTAATGAATTGGTTTCCCTTTCTTCTTCAAATTCTTCTTTCCATTGAATTGTACCAACTCACAAACCAAAAGAAATTGGTTTCTAATTCACCTTGAAGTTCTTTTTGACATTGATTGTAAGCAAGACATAATCCTTAAGGAATTGGTTTATCTTTTTTCTTTATGTTCATTTTCCCATTAAGTGGAATTGAGGTTCAATTCAAGAGGAATTGTTTTCTAATTCTCCTTCAAGTTCCTTTTGCCACTGTTTGGAAGCAAGACTTAACCTTAAGGAATTGGTTTATCTTTGTTCTTTTTCTTCTTTTTGCCCTTGGATGGAATCAAGTTTCAATTCAAAACCAATTGGTTGCTAATTCTCCATTATGATCCTTGAGCCATTGATTGGAAGCAAGGCTTAATACTTAAGGAATTAGTTTATCTTTCTTCTTTAAGTTCTTTTTGCCGTTGAATTTTAGCAACTCATAATCCATAAGGAATTGGATTCTAATTCACCTTAAAGTTCCTTTTGCCATTGTTTGGAAGCAAGACTTAATCCTTAAGGAATTGGTTTATCTTTCTTCTTTATGTTCTTTTTGCCATTGAGTGGAATCAAGTCTCAATTCAAAAGGAATTGGTTTCAAATTCTCCTTGAAGTTCCTTTTGCCATTGATTGGAAGCAAGACTTAATCCTTAATGAATTGGTTTCTCTTTCTTCTTCAAGTTCTTTTTTCCAATTGAATAGAATCAAGTCACAATCCAAAAGGAATTGATTTCTAATACTCCTGGATGTTCCTTTTGACATTGATTGGAAGCAAGACTTAATACTTAAGGAATTGGTTTATCTTTTCTTCTGTATGTTCTTTTTGCCAATGAATTGAATCAAGTCACAATCCAAAAGGAATTGGTTTCTAATTCACCTTGAAGTTCATTTTGACATTGATTGGAAGCAAAACTTAATCCTTAAGGAATTGGTTTATCTTTGTTCTTTTTGTTCTTTTTGCCCTTGGATGGAATCAAGTTTCAATTCAAAAGCAATTGGTTGCTAATTCTCCATTATGATCCTTGAGCCATTGATTGGAAGCAAGACTTAATACTTAAGGAATTGGTTTATCTTTCTTCTTTAAGTTCTTTTTGCCGTTGAATTTTAGCAACTCATAATCCATAAGGAATTGGATTCTAATTCACCTTAAAGTTCCTTTTGCCATTGTTTGGAAGCAAGACTTAATCCTTAAGGAATTGGTTTATCTTTCTTCTTTATGTTCTTTTTGCCATTGAGTGGAATCAAGTCTCAATTCAAAAGGAATTGGTTTCAAATTCTCCTTGAAGTTCCTTTTGCCATTGATTGGAAGCAAGACTTAATCCTTAATGAATTGATTTCTCTTTCTTCTACAAGTTCTTTTTGGCCATTGAATAGAATTAAGTCACAATCCAAAAGGAATTGATTTCTAATACTCCTGGAAGTTCCTTTTGACATTGATTGGAAGCAAGGCTTAATACTTAAGGAATTGGTTTATCTTTTCTTCTTGAAGTTCTTTTTGCCAATGAATTGAATCAAGTCACAATCCAAAAGGAATTGGTTTCTAATTCACCTTGAAGTTCATTTTGACATTGATTGGAAGCAAAACTTAATCCTTAAGGAATTGGTTTATCTTTTTTCTTTATGTTCTTTTTCCCATTGAGTGGAATTGAGCCTCAATTCAAGAGGAATTGGTTTCTAATTCTCCTTCAAGTTCCTTTTGCCATTGTTTGGAAGCAAGAGTTAACCTTAAGGAATTGGTTTATCTTTCTTCATTTTATTCTTTTTGCCCTTGAATGGAATCAGGTTTCAATACAAAACGAATTCGTTTCTAATTCTCATTTAAGATCCTTGAGCCATTGATTGAAAGCAAGACTTAATACTTAAGGAATTGGTTTATCTTTCTTCTTTAAGTTCTTTTTGCCATTGAATTGTACCAACTCACAATCCAAAAGGAATTGGTTTCAAATTCACCTTGAATTTCCTTTTGACATTGATTGGAAGCAAGACTTAATCCATAAGGAATTGGTTTATCTTTCTTCTTTATGTTCCTTTTGCCATTGATTGGAAGCAAGACTTAATCCTTAATGAATTGGTTTCTCTTTCTTCTTCAAGTTCTTTTTTCCATTGAATAAAATCAAGTCACAATCCAAAAGGAATTGATTTCTAATACTCCTGGAAGTTCCTTTTGACATTGATTGGAAGCAAGACTTAATACTTAAGGAATTGGTTTATCTTTTCTTCTTTAAGTTCTTTTTGCCATTGAATTGAATCAAGTCATAATCCAAAAGGAATTGGTTTCTAATTCACCTTGAAGTTCATTTTGACATTGATTGGAAGCAAAACTTAATCCTTAAGGAATTGATTGATCTTTTTTCTTTATGTTCTTTTTCCCATTGAGTGGAATTGAGCCTCAATTCAAGAGGAATTGGTTTCTAATTCTCCTTCAAGTTCCTTTTGCCATTGTTTGGAAGCAAGACTTAACCTTAAGGAATTAGTTTATCTTTCTTCATTTTGTTCTTTTTGCCCTTGAATGAAATCAAGTTTCAATTCAAAAGGAATTGGTTTCTAATTCTCATTTAAGATCCTTGAGCCATCGATTAGAACCAAGACTTAATACTTAAGGAATTGGTTTGTCTTTCTGCTTTAAGTTCTTTTTGCCATTGAATTGTACCAACTCACAATCCAAAAGGAATTGGTTTCCAATTCACCTTGAAGTTCCTTTTGCCATTGTTTGTGTAACACCCTCCGAAGTACAGTACTATGCTTAAGTCATAGTACCATACCCTGGAGTTGTTACGGTTACTTGAACGAACCTTATCTGACAGCAACTTCCGCTGCGCTACTCTGATACCTCTTGGAACTCTCTGGAGACAACACGTAAAATAGGAGTGAGAATTATAAATTCTCAGTAGGATTCTCTATAATACACATGTAATGTCATCGTTGTCATCTCCAGTTTGCTTCGGTTTATTATGAAAACGGTGAACATGCATGCATAAACTGTTTAATTTTACATTTCAGAAATATCTTATCTGAAGCAAAGTTCATTTTAATCATATGCTTAGCATTTGGGGAAAATCCATAAAATCCATTCAAATATAATACCATGAGTAATAACTCTGGCATATTAAACGCATACATAATATCTGCACCTAACTTTACTCATACTTAAATTTATGCCTATACATAAAACTTGCTTTTCTTTCTGCATCTTTCTTTTTCTTTGTCATCCTAAAATCTTTGCGTGCCACATTCCAGAGTATGATCGCCATGTCATACCCCATCAGAGTGTGATCGCCATGTCACATTCCTTAGGAATATGGGATCTTCCTTTGGTACTTACACTAGCTGGTTCAAGCCATGCCTCATGTAAGTTCTGTCCCCTATACTCACACTAGCTGGGTCGATGCCATGCCTCATATGAGTGGGGTACCTACATAAGCTTTAATCTTTAATCTTTAGTCTTTAATCTTTAGCTTTTACTTGGCACACCTAGGCGTTACGTATCGCCGTCCCTAGGGTGCATTTACTACCCTTGGGTAGCCTAGCCTTGGAGTGAGCTCGTCAACTTCACCCGTGACCGTTGTCACACCGGCTCACCCACAAGGGGACCCACGTGCCTCTAGGTTGGAGGGATCTCAATCTGGCCACGTGCCTCTAATATAGAGGGACCTCATCTGACCACGTGCCTCCAACATAGAGGGACCCAAATCTTAGCTGCCTTCACAAGGAGGGATTCAATGTGCAACTGCCTCCAGGTGAAGGGACCCATGTCTTTATCATTTAACCGCTTCACAGGGAGGATTTCAAATAATCGCCTCGAGTGAAGGGACCCACATTTTATCTTATTAAGCTGCCTTCACAAGGAGGGACCTCAAGTAACTGCCTCCAAGTGAAGGGACTCACATTCAATATATTCACATTCTTTCATTCTCATGCTTATTCAAGCATAGTCATACTGAGTGTACTCATACATATACTTCATTTATTTTCATATATCTCATCTTATACTTATGTCATTCTCAAATATAGGGTTTCTATATACCCATTCATACTCTAATTCTTTCTTACATCTAAGCATTCATAGCTTCTTAGACTTTTGTCAGAATCCGTGGCATAACGGATCAGTCCGCTTTCCCATGAATAGTGCCAGCCCTCATGCAGTTCAGTCATAGCAACATAAATCAATTTAACACATATATATCAATATCAAACTGGCCATCCTCAACTCAAACTTTATATATTTCCCTAATACTTGTGAAATCTTCAATTGGGTCACTTTGTGAAACTATCACTTTGGCCATTCTGCCACATTATAGTCGGTTCTGCCCGAATTTCATATGAACCACCTTTATTTCTATTCAACTCATTTAAATCTGAAATTTGGGTATATCATAGCTCTATATGTCTATTTTCTAACCCCTTTGGTCCCATATCATTTTGATCCATATAACTCAAGATATTTAAATCTTACCTCAACTCGTTCAGTCACTAGCCCGAGTTACACTCCTGGAAGTATAAATTCACTAAAAAACCGAAACTAAGATCAAATCATGCGAAATCGGTCTCATATTGAAGCTAACAGGACAACCTTTCATTTGCCCCAAGTTTCACTCCATTTGCTTAAGTATACCTCGAGTTATAAGTCCTGAAAGTCTACCTTTCTGAACTACTCTGTTTTGGCCTAGATTGGACATAGGACAACTTCCTCGAATCACTGGGAACAATTGGGATCATAACAAACTCGGAATCTTATATTGGGGTGTTCCCCTGTGTGTAAGCTTTCTAACAAAATTGGTTTCACTCGATTTGGAGTTGTATAGGGTGAGTTATACCCTTCTAAAGTCACTCTGCCCGGATGAAAGTCTTGAACCCTAAGTCAAACTTCAAAAATTCATATCTCCCTCAATACTAATCTAATAACCTTATATGATATATCCATGGAAAGCCTTGAATGTCTACTTTCATCTAAAAATGGTTTCATCGGATTTAACCGGCTGTAGACGGCGCCGTACACTCCGCCATACGGACTGCCGTGGAATTCTTCATCCAGACAGCATACTGATTCTTCTCTCCTTCTAATTTTCTCCTTCTAATCATAATTCTAACTCAAAATCTTCTATTAATTCAATCATAATTCATCATAATCCATCATAATACATCCAATAATTCATCAAATACATGAAGAAGAGTACAATCTCATGCAATCATAGTGCAAGGAATTCAAGAATAGAAGTAGAATCCTACCTCTTTGGAGTATGACTTGAGCTAAGTGCTGAAACTTGAAGGCTAGATAGAGTGGGAGAGTTGAGAAGAGGAAAGAGAGCTGAAGTGAGGAAGGGAAAGCAACGTGAGAAATGAGCTGAAGAGGCAGGAGGAGGATATATATATATATAGACAAAGCCTCGAAGTGGTAGTTAGAATGAGTGGCTTTGATTGGATGAAATTTTGTGGGCAAGGTTCAGCCATGTCTCCTTCTTTTGTGTCAAAATTGCTCTCCACGTTGTCAGAGAAGTGAAACTCGCTTCTAGAGATATCAACATGACATCGAATTCGTGCATAGTTAAGTCGGAACTCGGAATAATCATCTTGTTTGTGACTTGAGGAAATCTTGTTTATGTTGAGACTTGGAATCAAGGTCGGAGGTCGGAAGACATACAGCTGACAATCAACTGATCTCGGAACTCCCAGTTCAAAGTCGGGACTCCTTGTAATAAGATCGGATATCGGAACTCGTGTGTTGTGGAAGTCAGCTCAAGGATCCGAACTCGTGTCCATCCCAATGGAGTTCAACACTAAGGCCGAAACTCGTTACATTAAACTCGGAGTTCTGGCTCGTACCATTGTGTTAATCTATAACTTCTGAGATCGGATGAAGCATGAGGTCTGAGGTCGGAATGAGGATGCTTAAGATTGGAACTCGGGTGATTCAGTCACATTTCCAAACCCAAGTACTTAAACCCGGAAATCGGTATCTTACATTTGATGAGATCGGAAACCGGGTATAATGTCTTTAAGACATGAAGTCGGAAGTCGTAGACATTGGAAATCGGAGAATATCATAAGATAAAGTCGAAATCGAGTTTGAGACTAGATGAAGTCAGAAATCTGAGGTCATGAAGTCAGAATTAATGCTGAAAGTTGAACACGAACACACAAATCGGGAATAGTCAAACTTAAACGAAATCGAAAGTCGTACCAATACATGAAGTCGGGAATTCAGCCATGCAAACTCGGAAATCGGGAATAATATTCTAACTGATATCCCAAAATGAAGTCGGAAATCATGGGCTTGGAAGTGAAGTCGGAAATAGGAACTCGGATGTTACAGCTTGGAAGCAAGACTTTAACCTTAAGGAATTGGTTTATCTGTCTTCTTTATGTTCTTTTTGCCCTTGAATGGAATCAAGTTTCAATTCAAACGGAATTGGTTTCTAATTCTCCTTGAAGGTCCTTGAGCCATTGATTGGAAGCAAGACTTAATACTTAAGGAATTGGTTTATCTTTCTTCTTTAAGTTCTTTTTGCCATTGAATTGTATCAAGTCACAATCCAAAAGGAATTGGTTTCTAATTCTCCTTGAAGTTCCTTTTGCCATTGTTTGGAAGCAAGACTTTAACCTTAAGGAATTGCTTTATCTGTCTTCTTTATGTTCTTTTTGCCCTTGAATGGAATCAAGTTTCAATTTAAAAGGAATTGGTTTCTAATTCTCCTTTATGATCCTTGAGCCATTGATTGGAAGCAAGACTTAATACTTAAGGAATTGGTTTATCTTTCTTCTTTGAGTTCTTTTTGCCATTGAATTGTACCAACTCACAATCCAAAAGGAATTGGTTTCTAATTCACCTTGAAGTTCCTTTTGACAGTGATTGGAAGCAATACTTAATCCTTAAGAAATTGGTTTATCTCTCTTCTTTATGTTCCTTTTGCCATTGAGTGGAATCAAGTCTCAATTCAAAAGGAATTGGTTTCTAATTCTCCTTTAAGATCGTTGAGCCATTGATTGGAAGCAAGACTTAATACTTAAGGAATTGGTTTATCTTTCTTCTTTAAGTTCTTTTTGCCATTAAATTGTACCAACTCACAGTCCAAAAGGAATTGGTTTCTAATTCACCTTGAAGTTCCTTTTGACGTTGATTGGAAGCAAGAATTAATCCTTAACGAATTAATTTATCTTTCTTCTTTATGTTCCTTTTACCAGTGAGTGGAATCAAGTCTCAATTCAAAAGGAATTGGTTTCTCTTTCTTCTTCAAGTTCTTTTTTCCATTGAAGAAAATCAAGTCACAATCCAAAAGGAATTGATTTCTAATACTCCTGGAAGTTCCTTTTGACATTGATTGGAAGCAAGACTTAATACTTAAGGAATTAGTTTATGTTTCTTTTTTAATTTCTTTTTGCCATTGAATTGTACCAACTCACAATCCAAAAGGAATTGGTTTCTAATTCACCTTCAAGTTCCTTTTGACAGTGATTGGAAGCAAGACTTAATCCTTAAGGAATTGGTTTATCTTTCTTCTTTATGTTCCTTTTGCCATTGAGTGGAATCAAGTCTCAATTCAAAAGGAATTGGTTTCTAATTCTCCTTCAAGTTCCTTTTGCCATTGATTGGAAGCAAGACTTAATACTTAAGGAATTGGTTTATCTTTCTTCTTCAAGTTCTTTTTGCCATTGAATTGTATGAACTCACAATCCTAAAGGAATTGGTTTCTAATTCACCTTGAAGTTCCTTTTGACATTGATTGGAAGCAAGACTTAATCCTTAAGGAATTGGTTTATCTTTTTTCTTTATATTCTTTTTCCCGTTGAGTGGAATTGAGCCTTCATTCAAGAGGAATTGGTTTCTAATTCTCCTTCAAGTTCCTTTTGCCATTGTTTGGAAGCAAGAATTAACCTTCCGGAATTGGTTTATCTTTCTTCTTTTTGTTCTTTTTGCCCTTGAATGGATGAAGTTTCAAGTCAAAAGGAATTAGTTTCTAACTCTCCTTTAAGATCCTTAAGCCATTGATTGGAACCAAGACTTAATATTTAAGGAATTGGTTTATCTTTCTTCTTTAAGTTCTTTTTGCCATTGAATTGTACCAACTCACAATCCAAAAGGAATTGGTTTCTAATTCACCTTGAAGTTCCTATTGACAATGATTGGAAGCAAGAATTAATCCTTAAGAAATTGGTTTATCTTTCTTCTTTATGTTCCTTTTGCCATTGAGTGGAATCAAGTCTCAATTCAAAAGGAATTGGTTTCTAATTCTCCTTCAAGTTCCTTTTGCCATTGATTGGAAGCAAGACTTAATCCTCAATGAATTGGTTTCTCTTTCTTCTTCAAGTTCTTTTTTCCAATTGAATAGAATCAAGTCACAATCCAAAAGGAATTGATTTCTAATACTCCTGGAAGTTCCTTTTGACATTGATTGGAAGCAAGACTTAATACTTAAGGAATTAGTTTATGTTTCTTCTTTAATTTCTTTTTGCCATTGAATTGTACCAATGCACAATCCAAAAGGAATTGGTTTCTAATTCACCTTCAAGTTCCTTTTGACAGTGATTGGAAGCAAGACTTAATCCTTAAGGAATTGGTTTATCTTTCTTCTTTATGTTCCTTTTGCCATTGAGTGGAATCAAGTCTCAATTCAAAAGGAATTGGTTTCTAATTCTCCTTCAAGTTCTTTTTGCCATTGATTGGAAGCAAGACTTAATACTTAAGGAATTGGTTTATCTTTCTTCTTCAAGTTCTTTTTGCCATTGAATTGTATGAACTCCCAATCCTAAAGGAATTGGTTTCTAATTCACCTTGAAGTTCCTTTTGACATTGATTGGAAGCAAGACTTAATCCTTAAGGAATTGGTTTATCTTTTTCCTTTATATTCTTTTTCCCATTCAGTGGAATTGAGCCTTCATTCAAGAGGAATTGGTTTCTAATTCTCCTTCAAGTTCCTTTTGCCATTGTTTGGAAGCAAGAATTAACCTTAAGGAATTGGTTTATCTTTCTTCTTTTTGTTCTTTTTGCCCTTGAATGGATCAAGTTTCAATTCAAAAGGAATTGGTTTCTAATTCTCCTTTAAGATCCTTAAGCCATTGATTGGAACCAAGACTTAATATTTAAGGAATTGGTTTATCTTTCTTCTTTAAGTTCTTTTTGCCATTGAATTGTACCAACTCACAATCCAAAAGGAATTGGTTTCTAATTCACCTTGAAGTTCCTTTTGACAATGATTGGAAGCAAGAATTAATCCTTAAGGAATTGGTTTATCTCTCTTCTTTATGTTCCTTTTGCCATTGAGTGGAATCAAGTCTCAATTCAAAAGGAATTGGTTTCTAATTCTCCTTCAAGTTCCTTTTGCCATTGATTGGAAGCAAGACTTAATCCTTAATGAATTGGTTTCTCTTTCTTCTTCAAGTTCTTTTTTCCAATTGAATAGAATCAAGTCACAATCCAAAAGGAATTGATTTCTAATACTCCTGGAAGTTCCTTTTGACATTGATTGGAAGCAAGACTTAATACTTAAGGAATTGGTTTATCTTTTCTTCTGTAAGTTCTTTTTGCCAATGAATTGAATCAAGTCACAATCCAAAAGGAATTGGTTTCTAATTCACCTTGAAGTTCATTTTGACATTGATTGGAAGCAAAACTTAATCCTTAAGGAATTGGTTTCTCTTTTTTCTTTATGTTCTTTTTCCCATTGAGTGGAATTGAGCCTCAATTCAAGAGGAATTAGTTTCTAATTCTCCTTCAAGTTCCGTTCGCCATTATTTGGAAGCAAGACTTAACCTTAAGGAATTGGTTTATCTTTCTTCTTTTTGTTCTTTTTGCCCGTGAATGGAATCAAGTTTCAATTCAAAAGGAATTGGTTTTTAATTCTCCTTTAAGATCCTTGAGCCATTGATTGGAAGCAAGAATTAATACTTAAGGAGTTGGTTTATCTTTCTTCTTTAAGTTCTTTTTGCCATTGAATTGTACCAACTCACAAACCAAAAGGAATTGGTTTCTAATTCACCTTGAAGTTCCTTTTGACATTGATTGGAAGCAAGACATAATCCTTAAGGAATTGGTTTATCTTTTTTCTTTATGTTCATTTTCCCATTAAGTGGAATTGAGCTTCAATTCAAGAGGAATTGTTTTCTAATTCTCCTTCAAGTTCCTTTTGCCACTGTTTGGAAGCAAGACTTAGCCTTAAGGAATTGGTTTATCTTTTTTCTTTTTGTTCTTTTTGCCCTTGAATGGAATCAAGTTTCAATTCAAAAGGAATTGGTTGCTAATTCTCCATTATGATCCTTGAGTCATTGATTGGAAGCAAGACTTAATACTTAAGGAATTGGTTTATCTTTCTTCTTTAAGTTCTTTTTGCCGTTGAATTGTACAAACTCACAATCCAAAAGGAATTGGTTTCTAATTCACCTTGAAGTTCCTTTTGACATTGATTGGAAGCAAGACTTAATCCTTAAGGAATTGGTTTATCTTTCTTCTTTATGTTCCTTTTGCGATTGAGTGGAATCAAGTCTCAATTCAAAAGGAATTGGTTTCAAATTCTCCTTCAAGTTCCTTTTGCCATTGATTGGAAGCAAGACTTAATCCTTAATGAATTGGTTTCTCTTACTTCTTCAAATTCTTTTTTCCATTGAATAGAATCAAGTCACAATCCAAAAGGAATTGATTTGTAATACTCTTGGAAGTTCCTTTTGGCATTGACTGGAAGCAAGACTTAATACTTAAGGACTTGGTTTATCTTTTTTCTTTAAGTTCTTTTTGCCATTGAATTGAATCAAGTCACAATCCAAAAGGAATTGGTTTCTAATTCTCCTTGAAGTTCCTTTTGCCATTGTTTGGAAGCAAGACTTAATCCTTAAGGAATTGGTTTATCTTTCTTCTTTTTGTTCTTTTTGCCATTGAGTGGAATCAAGTCTCAATTCAAAAGGAATTGGTTTCTAATTCTCCTTGAAGTTCCTTTTACCTTTGATTGGAAGCAAGACTTAATCCTTAATGAATTGGTTTCTGTTTCTTCTTTATGTTCTTTTTGCCATTGAATAGAAACAAGTCACAATCCAAAAGGAATCGATTGCTAATTCTCCTAGAAGTTCCTTTTGACATTGATTGGAAGCAACACTTAATCCTTAAGGAATTGTTTTATCTTTCTTCCTTATCTTCTTTTTCCCATTGAGTGGAATCAAGTCTCAATTGAAAAGGAGCTGGTTTCTAATTCTCCTTGATGTTCCTTTTGCCATTGTTTGGAAGCAAGACTCAATCCTTAAGGAACTGGTTTATCTTTCTTCTTTATGTTCTTTTTCCCATTGAGTGGAAACGAGTCTCAATTCAAGAGGAATTGGTTTCTAATTGTCCTTCAAGTTCATTTTGCCATTGTTTGGAAGCATGACTTTAAACTTAAGGAATTGGTTTATCTTTCTTCTTTATGTTCTTTTTGCCCATGAATGGAATCAAGTTTCAATTCAAAAGGAATTCGTTTCTAATTCTCGTTTAAGATCCTTGAGCCAATGATTGGAAGCAAGACTTAATAATTAAGGAATTGGTTTTTTTTCTTCTTTAAGTTATTTTTGTCATTGAATTGAATCAAGTCACAATCGAAAAGGAATTGGTTTCTAATTCACCTTGAAGTTCCTTTTGACGTTGCCTGGAAGCAAAACTTAATCCTTAAGGAATTGGTTTATCTTTCTTCCTTATGTTCTTTTTCCCATTGAGTGGAATCAAGTCTCAATTGAAAAGGAGCTGGTTTCTAATTCTCCTTGAAGTTCATTTTGCCATTTTTTGGAAGCAAGACTTAATCCTTAAGGAATTGGTTTATGTTTCTTCTTTATGTTCTTTTTCCCATTGAATGGAATTGAGTCTCAATTCAAGAGGAATTGGTTTCTAATTCCCCTTCAAGTTCATTTTGCCATTGATTGGAAGCAAGACTTAATCCTTAAGGAATTGGTTTATCTTTCTTCTTTATGTTCTTTTTGCCATTGAGTGGAATCAACTCTCAATTCAAAAGGAATTGTTTTCTAATTCTCCTTGAAGTTCCTTTTGCCATTGCTTAGAAGCATGACTAAATCCTTAAGGAATTGGTTTATCTTTATTCTTTATGTTCTTTTTGCCCTGGAATGGAATCAAGTTTCAATTCAAAAGGAATTGGTTTCTAATTCTCCCTTAAGAACCTTGAGCCAATGATTGGAATCAAGACTTAATACCTAAGGAATTGGTTTTTCTTTATTCTTTATGTTCTTTTTGCCATTGAATTGAATCAAGTCACAATCCAAAAGGAATTGGTTTCTAATTCACCTTGAAGTTCCTTTTGTCGTTGCTTGGAAGCAAAACTTAATCCTTATGGAATTGGTTTATCTTTCTTCCTTATGTTCTTTTTCCCATTGAGTGAAATCAAGTCTCAATTGAAAAGGAGCTCGTTTCTAATTCTCCTTGAAGTTCCTTTTGCCATTGTTTGGAAGCAAGACTTAATCCTTAAGGAATTGGTTGCTCTTTCTTCTTTTAGTTCTTTTTGCCATTGAATAGAATCAAGTCACAATCCAAAAGGAATTGATTGCTAATTCTCCTCGAAGTTCCTTTTGACATTGATTGGAGGCAAGACTTAATCCTTAAGGAATTGGTTTATCTTTCTTCCTTATGTTCTTTTTCCCATTGAGTGGAATCAAGTCTCAATTGAAAAGGAGCTGGTTTCTAATTCTCCTTGATGTTCCTTTTGCCATTGTTTGGAAGCAAGACTCAATCCTTAAGGAACTGGTTTATCTTTCTTCTTTATGTTCTTTTTCCCATTGAGTGGAAACGAGTCTCAATTCAAGAGGAATTGGTTTCTAATTGTCCTTCAAGTTCCTTTTGCCATTGTTTGGAAGCATGACTTTAACCTTAAGGAATTGGTTTATCTTTCTTCTTTATGTTCTTTTTGCCCTTGAATGGAATTAAGTTTCAATTCAAAAGGAATTGGTTTCTAATTCTCCTTTAAGATCCTTGAGCCAATGATTGGACGCAAGACTTAATACTTAAGGAATTGGTTTGTCTTTCTTCTTTAAGTTCTTTTTGCCATTGAATTGAATCAAGTCACAATACAAAAGGAATTGGTTTCTCATTCACCTTGAAGTTCCTTTTGACGTTGCTCGGAAGCAAAACTTAATCCTTAAGGAATTGGTTTTTCTTTCATCCCTCTGTTCTTTTTCCCATTGAGTGGAATCAAGTCTCAATTGAAAAGGAGCTGGTTTCTAATTCTCCTTGAAGTTCCTTTTGCCATTGTTTGGAGGCAATACTTGATCCTTAAGGAATTGGTTTATCTTTCTTCTTTAAGTTCTTTTTGCCATTGAGTTGAATCAAGTCACAATCCAAAAGGATTTGGTTTCTAATTCACCTTGAAGTTCCTTTTGCCATTGTATGGAAGCAAGACTTAATCCTTAAGGAATTGGTTTATCTTTCTTCTTTATGTTCTTTTTCCCTTTAAGTGGAATTGAGTCTCAATTCAAGAGGAATTGGTTTCTAATTGTCCTTCAAGTTCCTTTTGCCATTGTTTGGAAGCATGACTTTAACCTTAAGGAATTGGTTTATCTTTCTTCTTTATGTTCTTTTTGCCCTTGAATGGAATTAAGTTTCAATTCAAAAGGAATTGGTTTCTAATTCTCCTTTAAGATCCTTGAGCCAATGATTGGACGCAAGACTTAATACTTAAGGAATTGGTTTGTCTTTCTTCTTTAAGTTCTTTTTGCCATTGAATTGAATCAAGTCACAATACAAAAGGAATTGGTTTCTCATTCACCTTGAAGTTCCTTTTGACGTTGCTCGGAAGCAAAACTTAATCCTTAAGGAATTGGTTTTTCTTTCATCCCTATGTTCTTTTTCCCGTTGAGTGGAATCAAGTCTCAATTGAAAAGGAGCTGGTTTCTATTTCTTCTTGAAGTTCCTTTTGCCATTGTTTGGAGGCAATACTTGATCCTTAAGGAATTGGTTTATCTTTCTTCTTTAAGTTCTTTTTGCCATTGAGTTGAATCAAGTCACAATCCAAAAGGATTTGGTTTCTAATTCACCTTGAAGTTCCTTTTGCCATTGTATGGAAGCAAGACTTAATCCTTAAGGAATTGGTTTATCTTTCTTCTTTATGTTCTTTTTCCCTTTAAGTGGAATTGAGTCTCAATTCAAGAGGAATTGGTTTCTAATTCTCCTTCAAGTTCCTTTTGCCATTGTTTGGAAGCAAGACTTAATCATTAAGGAATTGGTTTATCTTTCTTCTTTATGTTCTTTTTGCCATTGAGTGGAATCAAGTCTCAATCCAAAAGGAATTGGTTTCTAACTCTCCTTGAAGTTCCTGTCGCCATTGTTTGGAAGTAATACTTAATCCTTAAGGAATTGGTTTTTCTTTCTGCTTTAAGTTCTTTTTACCATTGAACAGAGTCAAGTCACAATCCAAAAGGAATTGATTGCTAATTCTCTTGGAAGTTCCTTTTGACATTGACTGGAGGCAAGACTTAATCCTTAAGGAATTGGTTTATCTTTCTTCTTTATGTTCTTTTTCCCATTGAGTGGAATCAAGTCTCAATTGAAAAGGAGCTGGTTACTAATTCTCCTCGAAGTTCCTTTTGCCATTGTTTGGAAGCAAGACTCAATCCTTAAGGAACTGGTTTATCTTTCTTCTGCACGTTCTTTTTCCCATTGAGTTGAAACGAGTCTCAATTCAAGAGGAATTGGTTTCCAATTGGCCTTCAAGTTCCTTTTGCCATTGTTTGGAAGCATGACTTTAACCTTAAGGAATTGGTTTATCTTTCTTCTTTATGTCCTTTTTCCATTGAGTGGAATCAAGTCTCAATTCAAAAGGAATTGGTTTCTAATTCTCCTTGAAGTTTCTTTTGCCGTTGATTGGAAGCAAGACCTAATCCTTTAGGAATTGGTTTCTCTTTCTTCTTTAAGTTCTTTTTGCCATTGAATAGAATCAAGTCACAATCCAAAAGAAATTGATTGCTAATTCTCCGGGAAGTTCCTTTTGACATTGATTGGAAGCAAGACTTAATCCTTAAGGAATTGTTTTATCTTTCTTCTTTATGTTCTTTTTCCCATTGAGTGGAAACGAGGCTCAATTGAAAAGGAGCTGGTTTCTAACTCTCCTTGAAGTTCCTTTTGCCATTGTTTGGAAGCAAGACTTAATCCTTAAGGAATTTGTTTATTTTTCTTCTTTATGTTCTTTTTCCCATTGAGTGGAATTGAGTCTCAATTCAAGAGGAATTGGTTTCTAATTCTCCTTGAAGTTCCTTTTGCCATTGTTTGGAAGCAAGACTTAAACCTTAACAAATTGGTTTATCTTTCATCTTTATGCTCTTTTTGCCATTGAGTGGAATCAAGTCTCAATTAAAAAGGAATTGGTTTCTAGTCCTCCTTGAAGTTACTTTTGCCGGTGATTGGAAGCAAGACTTAATCCTTAAGGAATTGGTTACTCTTTCTTCTTTAAGTTCTTTTTGCCATTGAATAGAATCAAGTCACAATCCAAAAGGAATTCATTGCTAATTCTCTTGGAAGTTCCTTTTGACATTGATTGGAAGCAAGACTTAATCCTTAAGGAATTGGTTTATCTTTCTTCCTTATGTTCTTTTTCCCATTGAGTGGAATCAAGTCTCAATTGAAAAGGAGCTGGTTTCTAATTTTCGTTGAAGTTCCTTTTGCCGTTGTTTGGAAGCAAGACTCAATCCTTAAGGAATTGGTTTATCTTTCTTCTTTATGTTCTTTTTCCCATCGAGCGGAAAGGAGTCTCAATTCAAGAGGAATTGGTTTCTAATTGTCCTTCAAGTTCCTTTTGCCATTCTTTTGGAAGCAAGACTTAACCCTTAAGGAATTGGTTTATCTTTCTTCTTTATGTTCTTTCTCGCATTGAGTCGAATCGAGTCTCAATTCAAGAGGAATTGGTTTCAAATTCTCCTTGAAGTTCCTTTTGCCATTGTTTGGAAGCAAGACTTAAACCTTAAGGAATTGGTTTATCTTTCTTCTTTATGTTCTTTTTGCACTTGAATCGAATCAAGTTTCAATTCAAAAGGAATTGGTTTCTGATTCTCCTTTAAGATCCTTGAGCCATTGATTGGAAGCGAGACTTAATACTTAAGGAATTGGTTTATCTTTCTTCTTTAAGTTCTTTTTGCCATTGAATTGAATCAAGTTAGAATCCAAAAGAAATTTGTTTCTAATTCACCTTGAAGTTTCTTTTGACATTGATTCGAAGCAAGACTTAATCCTTAAGGAATTGGTTTATCTTTCTTCTTTATGTTCTTTTTGCCATTGAGTGGAATCAAGTCTCAATTTAAAAGGAATTGGTTTCTAATTCTCCTTGAAGTTTCTTTTGCCATTGATTGGAAGCAAGACCTAATCCTTCAGGAATTGGTTTCTCTTTCTTCTTTAAGTTCTTGTTGCCATTGAATAGAATCAAGTCACAATCCAAAAGGGATTGATTGCTTATTCTCCTGGAAGTTCCTTTTGACATTGATTGGAAGCAAGACTTAATCCTTAAGGAATTGGTTTATCTTTCTTCTTTATGCTCTTTTTGCCGTTGAGTGGAATCAAGTCTCAATTCAAAAGGAATTGGTTACTAATTCTCCTTGAAGTTACTTTTGCCGGTGATTGGAAGCTAGACTTATTCCTTAAGGAATTGATTTCTCTTTCTTCTTTAAGTTCTTTTTGCCATTGAATAGAATCAAGTCACAATCCAAAAGGAATTGATTGCTAATTCTCCTGGAAGTTCCTTTTGACATTGATTGGAAGCAAGACATAATCCTTAAGGAATTAGTTTATCTTTCTTCCTTATGTTATTTTCGCATTGAGTGGAATCAAGTCTCAATTGAAACGGAGCTGGTTTCAAATTTTGCTTGAAGTTCCTTTTGCCGTTGTTTGGAAGCAAGATTCAATCCTTAAGGAATTGGTTTATCTTTGTTCTGTATGTTCTTTTTCCCATTGAGTGGAAACGAGTCTCAATTCAAGAGGAATTGGTTTCTAATTGGCCTCAAGTTCCTTTTGCCATTGTTTGGAAGCATGACTTTAACCTTAAGGAATTGGTTTATCTTTCTTCTTTATGTTCTTTTTGCCCTTGAATGGAATCAAGTTTCAATTCAAAAGGAATTGGTTTCTAATTCTCCTTTAAGATCCCTGAGCCAATGATTGGATGCAAGACTTAATACTTAAGGAATTGGTTTATCTTTCTTCTTTAAGTTCTTTTTGCCATTGAATTGAATCAAGTCACAATCCAAAAGGAATTGGTTTCTAATTCACCTTGAAGTTCCTATTGACGTTGTTTGGAAGCAAAACTTAATCCTTAAGGAATTGGTTTATCTTTCTTCCTTATGTTCTTTTTCCCATTGAGTGGAATCAAGTCTCAATGGTAAAGGAGCTGGTTTCTAATTCTCCTTGAAGTTCCTCTTGCCATTGTTTGCAAGCAAGACTTAATTCTTAAGGAATTGGTTTATCTTTCTTCCTTATGTTCTTTTTCCCATTGAGTGGAATCAAGTCTCAATTCAAGAGGAATTGGTTTCTTATTCTCCTTCAAGTTCCTTTTGCCATTGTTTGGAAGCAAGACTTAATCCTTAAGGAATCGGTTTGTCTTTTTTCTTTATGTTCTTTTTGCCATTGAGTGGAATCAAGTCTCGATTCAAAAGGAATTGGTTTCTAATTCTCCTTGAAGTTCCTTTTGCCATTGATTGGAAGCAAGACCTAATCCTTCAGGAATTGGTTTCTCTTTCTTCTTTAAGTTCTTTTTGCCATTGAATAGAATCAAGTTACCACCCAAAAGGAATTGATTGCTAATTCTCCTGGAAGTTCCTTTTGACATTGATTGGAAGCTAGATTTAATCCTTAAGGAATTGGGTTATCTTTCTTCTTTATGTTCTTTTTGCCATTGAGTGGAATCAATTCTTAATTCAAAAGGAATTGGTTTCTAATTCTCCTTGAAGTTCCTTTTGCCATTGATTGGAAGCAAGACCTAATCCTGCAGGAATTGGTTTCTCTTTCTTCTTTAAGTTCTTTTTGTCATTGAATTGAATCAAGTCACAATCCAAAAGGAATTGATTACTAATTCTCCTGGAAGTTCCTTTTGACATTGATTGGAGGCAAGACTTAATCCATCAGGAATTGGTTTATCTTTCTTCCTCATGTTCTTTTTTCCATTGAGTGGAATCAAGTCTCAATTGAAAAGGAGCTGGTTTCTAATTCTCCTTGAAGTTCCTTTTGCCATTGTTTGGAAGCAAGACTCAATGCTTAAGGAACTGGTTTATCTTTCTTCTGTATGTTCTTTTTCCCATTGAGTGGAAACGAGTCTTGTAACACCCTCCCAAGTACAGTACTATACTTAAGTCATAGTACCACACCCTGGAGTTGTTACGGTTACCTGAACGGACCTTATCTGAAAGCAACTTCTGCTTCGCTACTCTGATACCTCTTGAACTTTCTGGAGACAACACGGAAAAATAGGAGTGAGAATCATAAATTCTCAGTAGGATTCTCTATGATACACATGTAATGTCATCGTTGTCATCTCCAGCTTTGCTTGGTTTATTATGGAAAAGGTGAACATGCTGCACAAACTGTTTAATTTTACATTTCAAAAAAAATGTCTTATCCGAAGCAAAGTTCATTTTTACTCATATACTGGTCATTTGGGGAAGTCTACACAAGATTAATTCATGAATAATACCATGGATAATAACTTCAACATATAAAACGCACATAGCATTAATCTACTGGGAACATAACCTCTGTACATAACTTAACTTGTACTTGAATTCATACACATACATAAAATTTTACTTTTCTTTCATTCAACACACCTAGGCGTTACGTATCGCCGTCCCTAGGGTGCTTGCATCTGTCTACACTTGAGCGTTACGTATCGCCGTCCTCAAGTGCAGCATCATACCACATTCCAGAGTATGATCGCCATGTCATACCCCATCAGAACGTGATCGCCATGTCACGTTCCTTAGGAAATGGGATCCTCATGCTATATCCCAGAGTATGATTGCCATGTCATACCCCGTCGGAGCGTGATCGCCATGTCACGTTCCTTAGGAATATGGGATCTTCATGCTATATTCCAGAGTATGATCGCCATGTCACGTTCCTTAGGAATATAGGACCTTCATTCGGTACTTACACTAGCTGGGTCATGCCATGCCTCATGTAAGTCCTACCCCCCATATACTCACACTAGCTGGGTCGATGCCATGCCTGATGTGAGTGGGGCATATACTTAAATCTTTGGTCTTTAAGTCTTTACTCTTTAACCTTTACTGCCCTTGGGTAGCCTGGCCTTGGAGTGAGCTTGTTAACTCAACTCGTGACCATTGTCACACCGACTCACCCACAAGGGGATTCACATCTTTATATTCACATTTAATATACTTATATCCTTTCATTCTCATGCGTTGTCAAGCATAGTCACGCTAAATGTACTTGTATATATGCTTCATCATTATCTCTCATATACCTCATATCATACTGCTTCTTGATTTATTCTCATATATCTCATATCACCCTTATATCATTCTTGCATATACATATCCCTAGTTTCATAAACTTACAGTAAATCGGCAAAGATAACGGATCATATCCGTTTCCCTATTAATAGTGCCAGTCTTCACAGACAATTCAATCATAGCAACATAATCAACTTAACGCATATATATCAAGGTCAAACTGGCAATTCTCAACTCATACCTTATATGTTTTACTAATACCTGTGAAATCATCAATTGGGTCACTTTTGCCCATCTATTCAGTTCTGTCCGAATTTCATATGATCCACCTTTATTACTATTCAACTCATTTAAATCTGAAATTTGGGTATATCATAGCTCTATGTGTCTACTTTCTAACCTCTTTAGTCCCATATCATTTTGATTTATAAAACTCAAGATATTCAACTTTTATCTCAGCCTGTCAGCCACTAGCCCGAATTACACTCTTAGAAGTATAAATTCACTAAAAATCGAAACTAAGCTCAAATCATACGAAATTGGTCTCATATTGAAGCTAATAGGACCGCCTTTCATTTGCCAAAGTTTCACTCCATTTGCTTAAGTATACCTCGAGTTATCAGTCCTGAAAGTTGACCTTCCTGAACTACTCTGTTTTGGTCTGGATTGGACATGTAGTAACTTCCTCGAATTATTGCGAACAATTGGAACTATAACAAACTCAGAATTTCATATTGGGATGTTCCCCTATGTGTAAGCTTTCTAACAAAATTGGTTTCACTCAATTTGGAGTTGTATAAGGTGAGTTATACTCTCCTCATGCCACCCTGCCCGGATGAAAATCCTGAACCCTAGGTCAAACTTCAAAAATTCGTATCTCCTTCAATACTAATCCAATAACCTTATATGATATATCTATGAAAAGCCCTGAATGTCTACTTTCATCTAAAAATAGTTTCATCAGATTTGACCGATTGTAGGCGGAGCCGTACTCTCCGCCGTACGGACTGCCGTGGAATCTCCACCAAGACAGCACCCTCATCCATCCATTTCTCTTAGTTTTCTTCTTCTAATTCTAATTGCCACTCAAGATTTCATATTAATCCCATATTAATCCAATCATACACATCCAATATATCATCAAATAATCATAAAAAGTAATCTTTCATGCATCCTCAGTCTAGAGAAATTAAGACTAGAGATTGAATCCTACCTCTTTGGAGTATGACTTGAGCTAAGTGCTGAAACTTGGAGTGTTAAAACCTTGCTAAGCTTGGAGGAATGATGGAGTTGATTGAGAGAAGGGGAGGAGAAGGCTGGAACCAGAGGAAGAGGGAGAGTGGCGTAGATCAGCCAGAAATGAGGGGAAAGGTCTGACTTAAATAGATGGGGGTAGTTGGAATTGTGGGTGTTGATTGGTTGAAGTTTTGTGATTGAAGTTCGGCCATGTCGCCTGCTTTTGTGGTTGAGTTGCTCTCCACGTCGTCCCACAAGTGGGATATGCTTCCGCTCTACCTGAAGTCGGAACTCGTCCCATTTATGTTTAAAGTCGGAACTCGTACCATCTTGTTTATGACTTGAGGAAATCTTGTCTGGTTTATTTCGAGACTTAGAATCAAGGTCAGAGGTCAGAAGTCATGCAACTGACAATCAACTGATCTCGGAACTCCAAGTTCAAAGTCGGGACTCCTCGTAATAAGCTTGGATATCGGAACTTGGTCCATTCTAATTGAGTTCAACTCCAAGGCCGGAACTCATTACATGAAACTCGGAGTTCAGTGCTTGTATCATTGTGTTAAACTATAACTTCTGAGGTCGGATGAAGCATGAGGTATGAGGTCGGAATGAGGGTTCTTAAGGTCGGAACTCGGGTGATTCGAATCACATTTCCAAACCCAAGTACTTAAACCCGGAAGTCGGTATGATTAGATCTAAACCGGGCACAATATCTTTGAGACATGAAGTCGGATACCGGTGAATCACGTTCATGTTGTTCGGACTCGAATGTTAAACTCGGAAGATGTAGAAGTAATTTAGATGAAGTCGGAAGTCGAGACTAACTCGGAAATCGGAGAATATAAATGAAGTCAGAAATCAGGAGTTTAGGGTTTAGTCAAGACTAGATGAAATCGGAAATCGTATGTCACGAAGTCCGAAATCATGTACTTACGTAAGCCGAACTCGGAAATCGGAATTTATCCCACTTTGTGTAGAATTCGAAGATGAAGTCGGGAATTGAAATTTGATCCGTCCTGATGGCGAAGTCGGATCTCGTAAATCGACGTTACAAGTCTCAATTCAAGAGGAATTGGTTTCTAATTGTCCTTCAAGTTCCTTTTGCCATTGTTTGGAAGCATGACTTTAACCTTAAGGAATTGGTTTATCTTTCTTCTTTATGTTCTTTTTGCCCTTGAATGGAATCAACTTTCAATTCAAAAGGAATTGGTTTCTAATTCTCGTTTAAGATCCTTGAGCCAAAGATTGGAAGAAAGACTTAATACTTAAGGAATTGGTTTATCTTTCTTCTTTAAGTTCTTTTTGCCATTGAACTGAATCAAGTCACCATCCAAAAGGAATTGGTTTCTAATACACCTTGAAGTTCCTTTTGACGTTGCTTGGAAGCAAAAGTTAATCCTTAAGGAATTGGCTTATCTTTCTTCCTTATCTTCTTTTTCCCATTGAGTGGAATCAAGTCTCAATTGAAAAGGAGCTGGTTTCTAATTCTCCTTGATGTTCCTTTTGCCATTGTTTGGAAGCAAGACTCAATCCTTAAGGAACTGGTTTATCTTTCTTCTTCATGTTCTTTTTCCCATTGAGCGGAAACGAGTCTCAATTCAAGAGGAATTGGTTTCAAATTGTCCTTCAAGTTCCTTTTGCCATTGTTTGGAAGCATGACTTTAACCTTAAGCAATTGGTTTATCTTTCTTCTTTATGTTCTTTTTGCCATTGAGTGGAATCAAGTCTCAATTCAAAAGGAGTTGGTTTCTAATGCTCCTTGAAGATCCTTTTACCATTGATTGGACGCAAGACTTAATCCTTAAGGAATTGGTTTCTCTTTCTTCTTTAAGTTCTTTTTGTCATTGAATTGAATCAAGTCACATTCGAAAAGGAATTGGTTTCTAATTCACCTTGAAGTTCTTTTTTGACGTTGCCTGGAAGCAAAACTTAATCCTTAAGGAATTGGTTTATCTTTCTTCCTTAGGTTCTTTTTCCCATTGAGTGGAATCAAGTCTCAATTCAAAAGGAGTTAGTTTCTAATTCTCCTTGAAGTTCCTTTTACCATTGATTGGAAGCAAGACTTAATCCTTAAGGAATTGGTTTCTCTTTCTTCTTTAAGTTCTTTTTGCCATTGAATAGAATCAAGTTACAATCCAAAAGGAATTGATTGCTAATTCTCCTCGAAGTTCCTCTTGACATTGATTGGAAGCAAGACTTAATCCTTAGGGAATTGGTTTATCTTTCTTCCTTATGTTCTTTTTCACGTTGAGTGGAATCAAGTCTCAATTCAAGAGGAATTGGCTTCTAATTCTCGATCAAGTTCCTTTTGCCATTGTTTGGAAGCAAGACTTAATCCTTAAGGAATTGGTTTCTCTTTCTTCTTTAAGTTCTTTTTGCCATTCAATAGAATCAAGTCACAATCCAAAAGGAACTGGTTTCTAATTCACCTTGAAGTTCCTTTGACGTTGCTTGGAAGCAAAACTTAATCCTTAAGGAATTGGTTTATCTTTCTTCCTTATGTTCTTTTTCCCATTGAGTGGAGTCAAGTCTCAATTGAAAAGGAGCTAGTTTCTAATTCTCCTTGAAGTTCCTTGTGCCATTGTTTGGAATCAAGACTGAATCCTTAAGGAATTGGTTTCTCTTTCTTCTTTAAGTTCTTTTTGCCATTGAATAGAATCAAGTCACAATCCAAAAGGAATTGATTGCTAATTCTCCTCGAAGTTCCTTTTGACATTGATTGGAAGCAAGACTTAATCCTTAGGGAATTGGTTTATCTTTCTTCCTTATGTTCTTTTTCACGTTGAGTGGAATCAAGTCTCAATTCAAGAGGAATTGGTTTCTAATTCTCGTTCAAGTTCCTTTTGCCATTGTTTGGAAGCAAGACTTAATCCTTAAGGAATTGGTTTATCCTTCTTCTTTATGTTCTTTTTGCCATTGAGTGGAATCAAGTCTCAATTCAAAAGGAGTTGGTTTCTAATTCTCCTTGAAGTTCCTTTTACCGTTGATTGGAAGCAAGACTTAATCCTTAAGGAATTGGTTTCTCTTTCTGCTTTAAGTTCTTTTTGCCATTCAATAGAATCAAGTCACAATCTGAAAGGAATTGGTTTCTAATTCACCTTGAAGTTCCTTTGATGTTGCCTGGAAGCAAAACTTAATCCTTAAGGAATTGGTTTATCTTTCTTCCTTATGTTCTTTTTCCCATTGAGTGGAATCAAGTCTCAATTGAAAAGGAGCTGGTTTCAAATTTTCCTTGAAGTTCCTTTTGCCGTTGTTTGGAAGCAAGACTCAATCCTTAAGGAATTGGTTTATCTTTCTTCTTTATGTTCTTTTTGCCCATTGAGTGGAATCAAGTCTCAATTCAAAAGGAATTGGTTTCTAATTCTTGTTGAAGTTCCTTTTACCTTTGATTGGAAGCAAGACTTAATCCTTAAGGAATTGGTTTCTCTTTCTTCTTTAAGTTCTTTTTGCCATTGAATAGAATCAAGTCGCAATCCAAAAGGAATTGATTGCTAATTCTCCTAGAAGTTCCTTTTGACATTGATTGGAAGCAAGATTTAATCCTTAAGGAATTGTTTTATCTTTCTTCCTTACGTTCTTTTTCCCATTGAGTGGAATCAAGTCTCAATTGAAAAGGAGCTGGATTCTAATTCTCCTTGATGTTCCTTTTGCCATTGTTTGGAAGCAAGACTTAATCCTTAAGGAACTGGTTTATCTTTCTTCTTTATGTTCTTTTTCCCATTGAGCAGAAAGGAGTCTCAATTCAAGAGGAATTGATTTCTAATTGTCCTTCAAGTTCATTTTGCCATTGTTTGGAAGCATGACTTTAACCTTAAGGAATTGGTTTATCTTTCTTCTTTATGTTCTTTTTGCTCTTGGATGGAATCAAGTTTAAATTCAAAAGGAATTCGTTTCTAATTCTCGTTTAAGATCCTTGAGTCAATGATTGGAAGGAAGACTTAGTAATTAAGAAAATGGTTTATCTTTCTTCTTTAAGTTCTTTTTGTCATTGAATTGAATCAAGTCACAATCGAAAAGGAATTGGTTTCTAATTCACCTTGAAGTTCCTTTTAACGTTGCCTGGAAGCAAAACTTAATCCTTAAGTTATTGGTTTATCTTTCTTCCTCATGTTCTTTTTCCCATTGAGTGGAATCAAGTCTCAATTGAAAAGGAGCTGGTTTCTAACTCTCCTTGAAGTTCCTTTTGCAATTGTTTGAAAGCAAGACTTAATCCTTAAGGAATTGGTTTATCTTTCTTCTTTATGTTCTTTTTCCCATTGAGTGGAATTGAGTCTCAATTAAAGAGGAATTGGTTTCTAATTCCCCTTCAAGTTCCTTTTGCCATTGATTGGAAGCAAGACTTAATCCTTAAGGAATTGGTTTATCTTTCTTCTTTATGTTCTTTTTGCCATTGAGTGGAATCAACTCTCAATTCAAAAGGAATTGGTTTCTAATTCTCCTTGAAGTTCCTTTTGCCATCGCTTAGAAGCATGACTGAATACTTAAGGAATTGGTTTATCTTTCTTCTTTATGTTCTTTTTGCCCTAGAATGGAATCAAGTTTCAATTCAAAAAGAATTGGTTTCTAATTCTCGTTTAAGATCCTTGAGCCATTGGTTGGAAGCAAGACTTAATCCTTAAGGAATTGGTTTATTTTTCTTCTTTATGTTCTTTTTGCCCTTGAATGGAATCAAGTTTCAATATAAAAGGAATTGGTTTCTAATTCTCCCTTAAGATCCTTGAGCCAATGATTGGAAGCAAGACTTAATACTTAAGGAATTGGTTTTTATTTCTTCTTTATGTTCTTTTTCCCATTGAATTGAATCAAGTCACAATCCAAAAGGAATTGGTTTCTGTTTCACCTTGAAGTTCCTTTTGACGTTGCTTGGAAGCAAAACTTAATCCTTAAGGAATTGGTTTATCTTTCTTCCTTATGTTCTTTTTCCCAATGAGTGGAATCAAGTCTCAATTGAAAAGGAGCTGGTTTCTAACTCTCCTTGAAGTTCCTTTTGCCATTGTATGGAAGCAAGACTTAATCCTTAAGGAATTGGTTTATCTTTCTTCTTTATGTTCTTTTTCCCATTGAGTGGAATCGAGTCTCAATTCAAGAGGAATTGGTTTCTAATTGTCCTTGAAGTTCCTTTTGCCATTGTTTGGAAGCACGACTTTAACCTTAAGGAATTGGTTTATCTTTCGTCTTTATGTTCTTTTTGCCATTGAGTGGATTCAATTCTCAATTCAAAAGGAATTGGTTTCTAATTCTCCTTGAAGTTCCTTTTGCCATTGATTGGAAGCAAGACCTAATCCTTCAGGAATTGGTTTCTCTTTCTTCTTTAAGTTCTTTTTGCCATTGAATAGAATTAAGTCACAATCCAAAAGGAATTGATTGCTAATTCTCCTGGAAGTTCCTTTTGAAATTGATTGGAGGCAACACTTAATTCTTTAGGAATTGGTTTATCTTTCTTCGTTATGTTCTTTTTCCCGCTGAGTGGAATCAAGTCTCAATTGAAAAGGAGCTGGTTTCTAATTCTCCTTGAAGTTCCTTTTGCCATTATTTGGAAGCAAGACTTAATCCTCAAGGAATTTGTTTATCTTTCTTCTTAATGTTCTTTTTCCCATTGAGTGGAATTGAGTCTCAATTCAAGAGGAATTGGTTTCTAATTCACCTTGAAGTTTCTTTTGACGTTGATTCGAAGCAAAACTTAATCCTTAAGGAATTGGTTTATCTTTCTTCTTTATGTTCTTTTTGCCATTGAGTGGAATCAAATCTCAATTCAAAAGGAATTGGTTTCTAATTCTCCTTGAAGTTTCTTTTGCCATTGATTGGAAGCAAGACTTAATCCTTAAGGAATTGGTTTCTCTTTGTTCTTTAAGTTCTTTTTGCCATTGAATAGAATCAAGTCACAATCCAAAAGGAATTGATTGCTAATTCTCCTGGAAGTTCCTATTGACATTGATTGGAAGCAAGACTTAATCCTTAAGGAATTGGTTTATCTTTCTTCCTTATGTTCCTTTTCGCATTGAGCGGAATCAAGTCTCAATTGAAAAGGAGCTGGTTTCAAATTTTCTTCGAAGTTCCTTTTGCCGTTGTTTGGAAGCAAGACTCAATCCTTAAGGAATTGATTTATCTTTCTTCTTTATGTTCTTTTTCCCATTGAGTGGAAACGAGTCTCAATTCAAGAGGAATTGGTTTCTAATTGGCCTTCAAGTTCCTTTTGCCATTGTTTGGAAGCATGACTTAATCCTTAAGGAATTGGTTTATGTTTCTTCTTTATGTTCTTTTTGCCCTTGAATGGAATCAAGTTTCAATTCAAAAGGAATTGGTTTCTAATTCTCCTTTAAGATCCCTGAGCCAATGATTGGATGCAAGACTTAATACTTAAGGAATTGGTTTATCTTTCTTCTTTAAGTTCTTTTTGCCATTGAATTGAATCAAGTCACAATCCAAAAGGAATTGGTTTCTAATTCACCTTAAAGTTCCTTTTGACGTTGCTTGGAAGCAAAACTTAATCCTTAAGGAATTGGTTTATCTTTCATCCTTATGTTCTTTTTCCCATTGAGTGGAATCAAGTCTCAATTGAAAAGGAGCTAGTTTCTAATTCTCCTTGAAGTTCCTCTTGCCATTGTTTGCAAGCAAGACTTAATCCTTAAGGAATTGGTTTATCTTTCTTCCTTATGTTCTTTTTCCCATTGAGTGGAATCAAGTCTCAATTCAAGAGGAATTGGTTTCTTATTCTCCTTCAAGTTCCTTTTGCCATTGTTTGGAAGCAAGACTTAATCCTTAAGGAATTGGTTTATCTTTTTTCTTTTTGTTCCTTTTGCCATTGAGTGGAATCAAGGCTCGATTCAAAAGGAACTGGTTTCTAATTCTCGTTGAAGTTCCTTTTGCCATTGATTGGAAGCAAGACCTAATCCTTCAGGAATTGGTTTCTCTTTCTTCTTTAAGTTCTTGTTGCCAATGAATAGAATCAAGTCACAATCCAATAGGAATTGATTGTTTATTCTCCTAGAAGTTCCTTTTGACATTGATTGGAAGCATGAATTAATCCTTAAGGAATTGGTTTATCTTTCTTCTTTATGCTCTTTTTGCCGTTGAGTGGAATCAAGTCTCAATTGAAAAGGAATTGGTTTCTAATTCTCCTTGAAGTTACTTTTGCCGGTGATTGGAAGCAAGACTTAATCCTTAAGGAATTGGTTTCTCTTTCTTCTTTAAGTTCTTTTTGCCATTGAATAGAATCAAGTCACAATCCAAAAGGAATTGATTGCTAATTCTCCTAGAAGTTCCTTTTGACATTGATTGGAAGCAAGACTTAATCCTTAAGGAATTGGTTTATCTTTCTTCTTTATGTTCTTTTTCGCATTGAGTGGAATCAAGTCTCAATTGAAAAGGAGCTGATTTCAAATTTTCCTTGAAGTTCCTTTTGCCATTGTTTGGAAGCAAGACTCAATCCTTAAGGAATTGATTTATCTTTCTTCTTTATGTTCTTTTTCCTATTGAGTGGAAACGAGTCTCAATTCAAGAGGAATTGGTTTCTAATTGGCCTTCAAGTTCCTTTTGCCATTGTTTGGAAGCATGAGTTTAACCTTAAGGAATTGGTTTATCTTTCTTCTTTATGTTCTTTTTGCCCTTGAATGGAATCAAGTTTCAATTCAAAAGGAATTGGTTTCTAATTCTCCTTTAAGATCCTTGAGCCAATGATTGAATGCAAGACTTAATACTTAAGGAATTAGTATATCTTTCTTCTTTAAGTTCTTTTTATCATTGAATTGAATCAAGTCACAATCCAAAAGGAATTGGTTTCTAATTCACCTTGAAGTTCCTTTTGACATTGCTTGGAAGCAAAACTTAATCCTTAAGGAATTGGTATATCTTTCATCCTTATGTTCTTTTTCCCATTGAGTGGAATCAAGTCTCAATTGAAAAGGAGCTGGTTTCTAATTCTCCTTGAAGTTCCTCTTGCCATTGTTTGCAAGCAAGACTTAATCCTTAAGGAATTGGTTTATCTTTCTTCCTTATGTTCTTTTTCCCATTGAGTGGAATCAAGTGTCAATTCAAGAGGAATTGGTTTCTTATTCTCCTTCAAGTTTGTAACACCCTACTAATTTAATGTTATGCTTAAGTCGTAGCATAAAATTAAGTAGATTGTGTTACTGTGTTAATGCTATGCTATGCTAAAAAGTGAAACGAATTCAACTGAATATCGTAAAGATGAGAATAGTACAATAACATTACTGAATACGTGCTTATATATATATATTTATGTATATATTTATGTACATACTAGAAGCCTCTGCTTTAGTTTATATACAATGTATCAAAATGAGGAGGGCTGTGTACCAAAAGATATAAGGCCTATGTAAGTCAACCTGATCCTATATGGTCCTCAAAGGACATTTCAAAAAAAAACCTACCACTAGGTCTATGACCCAAGGCTGCATGCTGCCAAAAGAGGGTCATACTATACAATACTGCCTACGGTTGATCTACTCAGTCAGGTAGCCGTTGGCCATACCTGGCCCGGCTGGTGAGTAGTCAATACTGGGTCCTGAGGAGGAGGAGGATGATGGGCGGGTGGCCTCTGACGGATCGCTCTCGGAGCTGAGTGGGATGTCGAGTACTACCTGCGGAGGTGATTCTAGCGCAGGATCGGCATGAGCTCTGGTACTACAGTGCGAGGGTCTTTGGCGGAGGGTGTGCCACATGTAATGGAACTGCAAAGTAAGGGATGGCAGGATCAAAAGCTGGATGGTGCAAAGGGACGGCAAAGTTCCTATCACTAAAAAGATAAAGACGAAACTGGCAAGAGACGGCTGTGTACAGCGAGCCTACTGCAGGGTCATGGTGAAGCTGCTAGTTGGGCATCTCAACGAAGAGGGTAGCTGTCGCGTCCATCGTCCACGTCTGAGAATGAGGCGGAAATGCAAAGCGAGATGAGAATTTAAGAAAATTCTCGAGGGTCGTGCATGACGTTTAACTAACGTCGCGTTCATTCTCAGCTGCCTCGGGTTTTATTTAATTATAAAATTATGAGATTAAACTTAACTATTCATAATTGATAAGGTTGGGAAAATGTCTGGTCCGAGGCAGGGTCCAGTTTTACTTTAGACAGCATAAGAAACAGATTAAACTACTAACAATGATACACAGTATAATTGGCAGAATAAATGAACATATGCTGTAAGTAAAACATGATAAATCAGAATAACATGTAGTCATGTACTTAATGCAATCATGTAGAACTTGCTCTTAAACTTTCCTTTACTCGAGTACTTTCTTCATTACTCATAAACTTTTCCATTACTTTCATCATTTTCCATCACTTGGTCCCCTGAGAGTTCTTGGCCATTTTAGACTCCTGAGTAATAGTCTGCTTATCAGGATCGAGCTCGTTCCTATACAGGGATGGCCGGGTTTATTTTCCCCGACGTCTCCACCGATCTATTCCCCTTAACTTTTTATCCGGGGCTAGCCCAAGTATCATGGAACTTTCATCATAACATATTCTTTGGGTTTCTCATAACATAACTTTCATGGCTTGCTTGAAAATGCACATGCATCTATATATATATATATATATATATATATATATATATCATAACTTATTCATATACTCTACCGCAATTTTGGCGGCATAACGGAACGTGTCCGCTTCCCCATGAATAGTGCCAGCCAACCAATACAGTTACACAATTTGCAATTTCAATATAGAGCAGCAATTATGCACATACATTCATAAATTCATTCATAGCTTCAACAAGCTTCAATAGAACTTTTAACTGATTCTGCCTATTTCTGCCCGGTTATGGTCTAGCCCACCTTTATTTCAATGTAACTCCTTTAAACCTGATTTTCGGATATGTTGTACCCTTATATGTCTAGTTTCTAACCTTTTTGGTCCCATCTAATTTTGATATCTATAGCTCAGGTTATTCAGGTTTTATCCCGGCCTGCCCAGTAGCTAGCCAGAATTGTCCACTCAAAAGTAAAAATCTACTAAAAATCGAAAACTGGCTCAAATGATACGAAATCGGTCTCATATTAAAGCTGATAGAACCATCTTTCATTTGCAAAAAGTCCCATTCCATTTGACTTAGTAGGGCTCGAGTTATAAGCCCCGAAACTTAACCTTCCTGATCTGCTCTGTTTTGGCCTAGTTTGGACATAGGTTAACTTCTTCAAATTACTGGGAACAAATAGGATGGTAACAAACTCGGAATTTCTGGGTAGGATGTTCTCCTATGTGTAAGCTTTCCAAAAAAATTAGTTTCACTCAATTTGGAGTTGTATAGGGTGAGTTACACCCTTTTCAACCCATACTGCCCGGGTGGATGTCCTGATGCCTAGGTCAGACTTCAAAAATTCATATCTCTCTCAATATTGCTCCAATGGTCTTATATGATATATGTGTAGAAATCCCTAGATGTCTAGTTTTACATAAAAATGGTTTCATTGAGTTTGAACGGCGGGAGGCGGAGCCGTACACTCCGCCGTACGGACTACCGAGGGTTTTTGAGTTTTCCAGCCTCTCAACTTCCTCATATCATCATTCTCTCTGGTTTCCAACTCAATTTTAATCTCTCAAACAGCCAATAGATCAGCAACAATTCATCATGATCATTCAGTCAATATATCAGGATTGAAGAATTAAATTACCAATGATCATTCAAAATCAGAAAAACCAAGACAAGAATTAAAAACCTCTACCTCTTGCTTTGAGTTTGAATATTAGAGCTGGGCTGAACTTGAAGGCTGGATAGAGTGGGAGAGTTGAGAAGAGGAAAGGGAGCTGAGGTGATGAAGAGAAGCAACGTAAATGAGCTGAAGAGGCAGGAGGAGGATATATATATAGACAAAGCTTCGAAGTGGTAGTTAGAATGAGTGGCTTTGATTGGATGAAATTTTGTGGGCAAGGCTCAACCATGTCTCCCTCTTTTGTGTTAAAATTGCTCTCCACGTCGCCAGAGAAGTGAAACTCGCTTCCAGCGTATCTGAACTTGACATTGGAACTCGTATACTTCCTAAAGTCGGAATTCGTGCATGGTTAAGTCGGAACTCGGAATAATCGTCTTGTTTTATTCAAATTGGAGAGTAAAGTCGGAACTCGGAATTCATAAGGTACAATCACCTTTAAATCGAAGGTCAGGGGCCAGAATGTGAAACCAAAACACTCGAACCCAGAAGTCGGAAATCATTGGATCTCGGCATTCTAACTTGATATCGGAACTCGGGAAATTGAGAAACGATAAGCTTCTAGTAATAAGCTTGATATCGGAACTCGTGAAAATTCTTGAATGAACTCGGAATCCAATTCAGATAAACTCGGAAGTCGTATTCGTGTCCATCTTGAATCAACTAAGGTCTGAACTTCGGATATCATGTTCGTCCCTACTCGAGCATAAAGTCGAAATCGGAAAATACAATCAGTCCCTTTTTTAAGCCTTGGAAACGAAATCGAAATCGAAACTAATACTAATGTCGAAGTCGAATTTATTTGAAAGTTAAAGACAAACTCTAATTCAGAAATTTCAATATTAAACGAGATCTAAGTCGAATTTATAAGACAAACTCGAAATCGGAATTTTCAACATTAAATGGGATCTAAGTCTGAAATCTGACGTTACAAAGTTCCTCTTGCCATTGTTTGGAAGCAAGACTTAATCCCTAAGGAATTGGTTTATCTTTTTTCTTTTTGTTCCTTTTGCCATTGAGTGGAATCAAGTCTCGATTCAAAAGGAATTGGTTTCTAATTCTCATTGAAGTTCCTTTTGCCATTGATTGGAAGCAAGACCTAATCCTTCAAGAATTGGTTTCTCTTTCTTCTTTAAGTTCTTGTTGCCATTGAATAGAATCAAGTCACAATCCAAAAGGAATTGATTGCTTTTTCTCCTAGAAGTTCCTTTTGACATTGATTGGAAGCAAGAATTAATCCTTAAGGAATTGGTTTATCTTTCTTCTTTATGCTCTTTTTGCCGTTGAGTGGAATCAAGTCTCAATTGAAAAGGAATTGGTTTCTAATTCTCCTTGAAGTTACTTTTGCCAGTGATTGGAAGCAAGACTTAATCCTTAAGGAATTGGTTTCTCTTTCTTCTTTAAGTTCTTTTTGCCATTGAATAGAATCAAGTCACAATCCAAAAGGAATTGATTGCTAATTTCCTGGAAGTTCCTTTCGACATTGATTGGAAGCAAGACTTAATCCTTAAGGAATTGAATTCTCTTTCTTCTTTAAGTTCTTTTTGCCATTGAATAGAATCAAGTCACAATCCAAAAGGAATTGATTGCTAATTCTGCTGGAAGTTCCTTTTGATATTGATTGGAAGCAAGACTTAATCCTTAAGGAATTGGTTTATCTTTCTTCCTTATGTTCTTTTTCGCATTGAGTGGAATCAAGTCTCAATTGAAAAGGAGCTGGTTTCAAATTTTCCTTCAAGTTCCTTTTGCCATTGTTTGGAAGCAAGACTCAATCCTTAAGGAATTTATTTATCTTTCTTCTTTATGTTCTTTTTCCCATTGAGTGGAAACGAGTCTCAATTCAAGAGGAATTGGTTTCTAATTGGGCTTCAAGTTCCTTTTGCCATTGTTTAGAAACATGACTTTAACCTTAAGGAATTGGTTTATCTTTTTTGTTTTTGTTCTTTTTGCCATTGAGTGGAATCAAGTCTCGATTCAAAAGGAATTAGTTTCTAATTCTTATTGAAGTTCCTTTTGCCATTGATTGGAAGCAAGACCTAATCCTTCAGGAATTGGTTTCTCTTTCTTCTTTAAGTTCTTTTTGCTATTGAATGGGATCAAGTCACAACCCAAAGGGAATTGATTGCTAATTCTCCTGGAAGTTCCTTTTGACATTGATTGGAAGCAAGACTTAATCCTTAAGGAATTGGTTTATCTTTCTTCTTTATTTTCTTTTGTTCATTGAGTGAAATCAAGTCTCAATTCAAAAGGAATTGGTTTCTAATTCTCCTTGAAGTTCTTTTTGCCATTTATTGGAAGCAAGACCTAATCCTTCAGGAATTGGTTTCTCTTTCTTCTTTAAGTTCTTTTTGCCATTGAATAGAATCAAGTCACAATCCAAAAGGAATTGATTGCTAATTCTCCTGGAAGTTCCTTTTGACATTGATTGGAGGCAAGACTTAATCCATCGTAGAATTGGTTTATCTTTCTTCCTCATGTTCTTTTTCGCATTGAGTGGAATCAAGTCTCAATTGAAAAGGAGCTGGTTTCTAATTCTCCTTGAAGTTCCTTTTGCCATTGTTTGGAAGCAAGACTCAATGCTTAAGGAACTGGTTTATATTTCTTCTGTATGTTCTTTTGCCTATTGAGTGGAAACGAGTCTCAATTCAAGAGGAATTGGTTTCTAATTGTCCTTCAAGTTCCTTTTGCCATTATTTGGAAGCATGACTTTAACCTTAAGGAATTGGTTTATCTTTCTTCTTTATGTTCTTTTTGCCCTTGAATGGAATCAAGTTTCAATTCAAAAGGAATTGGTTTCTAATTCTCGTTTAAGATCCTTGAGCCAAAGATTGGAAGCAAGACTTAATACTTAAAGAATTGGTTTATCTTTCTTCTTTAAGTTCTTTTTGCCATTGAATTGAATCAAGTCACAATCCAAAAGGAATTGGTTTCTAATACACCTTGAAGTTCCTTTTGACGTTGCTTGGAAGCAAAACTAAATCCTTAAGGAATTGGCTTATCTTTCTTCCTTATGTTCTTTTTCCCATTGAGTGAAATTAAGTCTCAATTGAAAAGGAGCTAGTTTCTAATTCTCCTTGAAGTTCCTTTTACCATTGTTTGGAAGCCAGACTTAATCCTTAAGGAATTGGTTTATCTTTCTTCTTTATGTTCTTTTTGCCATTGAGTGGAATCAAGTCTCAATTTAAAAGGAATTGGTTTCTAACTCTCCTTGAAGTTCCTTTTGCCATTGATTGGAAGCAAGACCTAATCCTTAAGGAATTAGTTTCTCTTTCGTCTTTAAGTTCTTTTTGCCATTGAATAGAGTCAAGTCGCAATCCAAAAGGAATTGATTGCTAATTCTCTTGGAAGTTCCTTTTGACATTGATTGGAGGCAATACTTAATCCTTAAGGAATTGGTTTATCTTTCTTCCTTATGTTCTTTTTCCCATTGAGTGGAATCAGTTCTCAATTGAAATGGAGCTGGTTTCTAATTCTCCTTGAAGTTCCTTTTGCCATTGTTTGGAAGCAAGACTCAATCCTTAAGGAACTGGTTTATCTTTCTTCTGTATGTTCTTTTTGCCCTTGAATGGAATCAAGTTTCAATTTAAAAGGAATTGGTTTCTAATTCTCGTTTAAGATCCTTGAGCCAATGATTGGAAGCAAGACTTAATACTTAAGGAATTGGTTTATCTTTCTTCCTTATGTTCTTTTTCACATTGAGTGGAATCAAGTCTCAATTCAAGATGAATTGGTTTCTAATTCTCCTTCAAGTTCCTTTTGCCATTGTTTCGAAGCAAGACTTAATCCTTAAGGAATTGGTTTATCTTTCTTCTTTATGTTCTTTTTGCCATTGAGTGGAATCAAGTCTCAACTCAAAAGGAATTGGTTTCTAATTCTACTTGAAGTTCCTTTGGCCATTGATTGGAAGCAAGACCTAATCCTTCAGGAATTGGTTTCTCGTTCTTCTTTAAGTTCTTTTTCCCATTGAATAGAATCAAGTCACAATCCAAAAGGAATTGATTGCTAATTCTCCTGGAAGTTCCTTTTGACATTGATTGGAAGCAAGACTTAATCCTTAAGGAATTGGTTTATCTTTCTTCCTTATGTTCTTTTTCGCATTGAGTGGAATCAAATCTCAATTGAAAGGGAGCTGGTTTCTAATTCTCCTTGAAGTTCCTTTTGCCATTGTTTGGAAGCAAGACTTAATCCTTAAGGAATTGGTTTATCTTTCTACTTTATGTTCTTTTTCCCGTTTAGTGGAATCAAGTCTCAATTCAAAAAGAATTGGTTTCTAATTCTCCTTGAAATTACTTTTGCCAGTGATTGGAAGCAAGACTTAATCCTTAAGGAATTGGTTTCTCTTTCTTCTTTTGGTTCTTTTTGCCATTGAATAGAATCAAGTCACAATCCAAAATGAATTGATTGCTAATTCTCCTAGAAGTTCCTTTTGACATTGATTGGAAGCAAGACTTAATCCTTAAGGAATTAGTTTATCTTTCTTTCTTATGTTCTTTTTCACATTAAGTGGAATCAAGTCTCAATTGAAAAGGAGCTGGTTTCTAATTTTCCTTGAAGTTCCTTTTGCCATTCTTTGGAAGCAAGACTCAATCCTTAAGGAATTGGTTTATCTTTCTTCTTTATGTTCTTTTTCCCATTGAGTGGAAACGAGTCTCAATTCAAGAGGAATTGGTTTCTAATTGGCCTTCAAGTTCCTTTTGCCATTGTTTGGGAGCATGACTTTAACCTTAAGGAATTGGTTTATATTTCTTCTTTATGTTCTTTTTAACCTTGAATGGAATCAAGTTTCAATTCAAAAGGAATTGGTTGCTAATTCTCCTTTAGGATCCCTGAGCCAACGATTGGATGCAAGACTTAATACTTAAGGAATTGGTTTAACTTTCTTCTTTAAGTTCTTCTTGCCATTGAATTGAATCAAGCCACAATCCAAAAGGAATTGGTTTCTAGTTCACCTTGAAGTTCCTTTTGACGTTGATTGGAAGCAAGACTTAATCCTTATGGAATTGGTTTATCTTTCTTCCTTATGTTCTTTTTCCCATTGAGTGGAATCAAGTCTCAATTCAAGAGGAATTGGTTTTTAATTCTCCTTCAAGTTGCTTTTGCCATTGTTTGGAAGCAAGTCTTAATCCTTAAGGAATTGGTTTATCTTTCTTCTTTACGTTCTTTTTGCCATTGAGTGGAATCATGTCTCAATTCAAAAGGAATTGTTTTCTAATTCTCCTCGAAGTTCCTTTTACCATTGATTGGAAGTAAGACCTAATTCTTCAGGAATTGGTTTCTCTTTCTTCTTTAAGTTCTTTTTGCCATTGAACAGAATCAAGTCATAATCTAAAAGGAATTGATTGCTAATTCTCCTGGATGTTCCTTTTGACATTGATTGAAAGCAAGACTTAATCCTTGAGGAATTGGTTTATCTTTCTTCTTTATGTTCTTTTTGCCGTTGAGTGGAATCAAGTCTCAATTCAAAAGGAATTGGTTTCTAATTCTCCTTGAAGTTCCTTTTGCCATTGATTGGAAGCAAGTCCTAATCCTTCAGAAATTAGTTTCTCTTTCTTCTTTAAGTTCTTTTTGCCATTTAATAGAATCAAGTGACAATCCAAAAGGAATTGATTGCAAATTCACCTGGAAGTTCCTTTTGACATTGATTGGAAGCAAGACTTAATCCTCAAGGTATTGGTTTATATTTCTTCTTTATGTTCTTTTTCCCATTGAGCAAAATTGAGTCTCAATTCAAGAGGAATTGGTTTTTAATTCTCCTTCAAGTTCCTTTTGCCATTGTTTGGAAGCAAGACTTAATCCTTAAGGAATTGGTTTCTCTTTCTTCTTTAAGTTCTTTTTGCCATTGAATAGAATCAAGTCACAATCCAAAAGGAATTGATTGCTAATTCTCCTGGAAGTTCCTTTTGACATTGATTGGAAGCAAGACTTAATCCTCAAGGTATTGGTTTATCTTTCTTCCTTATGTTCTTTTTCCCATTGAGTGGAATCAAGTCTCAATTGAAAAGGAGCTGGTTTCTAATTCTCCATGAAGTTCCTTTTGCCATTGTTTGGAAGCAAGACTCAATCCTTAAGGAATTGGCTTATTTTTCTTCTTTATGTTCTTTTTCCCATTGAGTGGAAACGAGTCTCAATTCAAGAGGAATTGGTTTCTAATTGTCGTTAAAGTTCCTTTTGCCATTGTTTGGAAGCATGAATTTAACCTTAAGGAGTTGGTTCATCTTTCTTCTTTATGTTCTTTTTGCCCGTGAATGGAATCAAGTTTCAATTCAAAAGGAATTGGTTTCTAATTCTCCTTTAAGATCCTTGAGAAAATGATTGGAAGCAAGACTTAATACCTAAGGAATTGGTTTATCATTCTTCTTTAAGTTCTTTTTGCCACTGAATTGAATAAAGTCACAATCCAAAAGGAAATTGGTTTCTAATTCACCTTGAAGTTCCTTTTGACATTGCTTGGAAGCAAAACTTAATCCTTAAGGAATTGGTTTATCTTTCTTCTTTATGTTCTTTTTCCCTTTGAGTGGAATCGAGTCTCAATTCAAGAGGAATTGGTTTCTAATTCTCCTTCAAGTTCTTTTTGCCATTGATTGGAAGCAAGACTTAATCCCTAAGGAATTGGTTTCTCTTTCTTCTTCAAGTTCTTTTTGCCATAGAATAGAATCAAGTCACAATCCAGAAGGAATTGATTTCTAATTCCCCTGGAAGTACCGTTTGACATTGATTACAAAGCAAGACTTAATCCTTAAGGAATTGATTTATCTTTCTTCCTTATGTTCTTTTTCCCATTGAGTGGAATGAAGTCTCAATTGAAAAGGAGCTGGATTCTAATTCTCCATGAAGTTCCTTTTGCTATTGTTTGGAAGCAAGACTTAATCCTGAAGGAATTGGTTTATCTTTCTTCTTTATGTTCTTTTTCCCATTGAGTGGAAACGAGGCTCAATTCCAGAGGAATTGGTTTCTAATTCTCCTTGAAGTTCCTTTTGCCATTAATTGGAAGCAAGATTCAATCCTTAAGGAATTGGTTTATTTTTCTTCTTGATGTTCTTTTTCCCATTGAGTGGAAACGAGTCTCAATTCAAGAGGAATTGATTTCTAATTGTCCTTGAAGTTCCTTTTCCCATTGTTTGGAAGCATGAATTTAACCTTTAGGAGTTGGTTCATCTTTCTTCTTTATGTTCTTTTTGCCCTTGAATGGAATCAAGTTTCAATTCAAAAGGAATTGGTTTCTAATTCTTCTTTAAGATCCTTAAGCCAATGATTGGAAGCAAGACTTCATACTTAGGGAATTGGTTTATCATTCTTCTTTAATTCTTTTTGCCATTGAATTGAATCAAGTCACAATCCAAAAGGAATTGGTTTCTAATTCACCCTGAAGTTCCTTTTGACGTTGCTTGGAAGCAAAACTTAATCCTTAAGGAATTGGTTTATCTTTCTTCTTTATGTTCTTTTTCCCTTTGAGTGGAATCGAGTCTCAATTCAAGAGGAATTGGTTTCTAATTCTCCTTCAAGTTCTTTTTGCCATTGATTGGAAGCAAGACTTAATCTCTAAGGAATTGGTTTCTCTTTCTTCTTCAAGTTCTTTTTGCCATAGAATAGAATCAAGTCACAATCCAGAAGGAATTGATTTCTAATTCCCCTGGAAGTACCGTTTGACATTGATTGGCAGCAAGACTTAATCCTTAAGGAATTGATTTATCTTTCTTCCTTATGTTCTTTTTCCCATTGAGTGGAATGAAGTCTCAATTGAAAAGGAGCTGGATTCTAATTCTCCATGAAGTTCCTTTTGCTATTGTTTGGAAGCAAGACTTAATCTTGAAGGAATTGGTTTATCTTTCTTCTTTATGTTCTTTTTCCCATTGAGTGGAAACGAGTCTCAATTCAAGAGGAATTGGTTTCTAATTCTCTTTGAAGTTCCTTTTGCCATTGTTTGGAAGTAAGACTTAATCCTTAAGGAATTGGTTTCTCTTTCTTCTTTAAGATCTTTTTGCCATTGAATAGAATCAAGTCACAATCCAAAAGGAATTCATTGCTAATTCTCCTGGAAGTTCCTTTTGACATTGATTGGAAGCAAGACTTAATACTTAAGGAATTAGTTTATCTTTCTTCCTTATGTTCTTTTTCCCATTGAGTGGAATCAAGTCTCAATTGAAAAGGAGCTGGTTTCAAATTCTCCTTGAAGTTCCTTTTGCCATTGTTTGGAAGCAAGACTCAATCCTTAAGGAATTGGTTTATTTTTCTTCTTTATGTTCTTTTTCCCATTGAGTGGAAACGAGTCTCAATTCAAGAGGAATTGGTTTCTAATTGTCCTTAAAGTTCCTTTTGCCATTGTTTGGAAGCATGAATTTAACCTTAAGGAGTTGGTTCATCTTTCTTCTTTTTGTTCTTTTTGCTCGTGAATGGAATCAAGTTTCAATTCAAAAGGAATTGGTTTCTAATTCTCCTTTAAGATCCTTGAGAAAATGATTGGAAGCAAGACTTAATGCTTAAGGAATTGGTTTATCATTCTTCTTTACGTTCTTTTTGCCATTGAATTGAATCAAGTCACAATCCAAAAGGAATTGGTTTCTAATTCACCTTGAAGTTCATTTTGACGTTGCTTGGAAGCAAAACTTAATCCTTAAGGAATTGGTTTATCTTTCTTCTTTATGTTCTTCTTCCCATTGAGTGGAATCGAGTCTCAATTCAAGAGGAATTGGTTTTTAATTCTTCGTCAAGTTCTTTTTGCCACCGATTGGAAGCAAGACTTAATCCCTAAGGAATTGGTTTCTCTGTCTTCTTCATGTTCTTTTTGCCATTGAATAGAATCAAGTCACAATCCAAAAGGAATTGTTTTCTAATTCTGCTGGAAGTTTCTTTTGACATTGATTGGCAGCAAGACTTAATCCTTAAGGAATTAGTTTATCTTTCTTCCTTATGTTCTTTTTCCCATTGAGTGGAATCAAGTCTCAATTGAAAAGGAGCTGGTTTCAAATTCTCCTTGAAGTTCCTTTTGCCATTGTTTGGAAGCAAGACTCAATCCTTAAGGAATTGGTTTATTTTTCTTCTTTATGTTCTTTTTCCCATTGAGTGGAAACGAGTCTCAATTCAAGAGGAATTGGTTTCTAATTGTCCTTAAAGTTCCTTTTGCCATTGTTTGGAAGCATGAATTTAACCTTAAGGAGTTGGTTCATCTTTCTTCTTTTTGTTCTTTTTGCTCGTGAATGGAATCAAGTTTCAATTCAAAAGGAATTGGTTTCTAATTCTCCTTTAAGATCCTTGAGAAAATGATTGGAAGCAAGACTTAATGCTTAAGGAATTGGTTTATCATTCTTCTTTACGTTCTTTTTGCCATTGAATTGAATCAAGTCACAATCCAAAAGGAATTGGTTTCTAATTCACCTTGAAGTTCATTTTGACGTTGCTTGGAAGCAAAACTTAATCCTTAAGGAATTGGTTTATCTTTCTTCTTTATGTTCTTCTTCCCATTGAGTGGAATCGAGTCTCAATTCAAGAGGAATTGGTTTTTAATTCTTCGTCAAGTTCTTTTTGCCACCGATTGGAAGCAAGACTTAATCCCTAAGGAATTGGTTTCTCTGTCTTCTTCATGTTCTTTTTGCCATTGAATAGAATCAAGTCACAATCCAAAAGGAATTGTTTTCTAATTCTGCTGGAAGTTTCTTTTGACATTGATTGGCAGCAAGACTTAATCCTTAAGGAATTAGTTTATCTTTCTTCCTTGTGTTCTTTTTGCCACCGATTGGAAGCAAGACTTAATCCCTAAGGAATTGGTTTCTCTGTCTTCTTCATGTTCTTTTTGCCATTGAATAGAATCAAGTCACAATCCAAAAGGAATTGATTTCTAATTCTGCTGGAAGTTCCTTTTGACATTGATTGGCAGCAAGACTTAATCCTTAAGGAATTAGTTTATCTTTCTTCCTTGTGTTCTTTTTGCCATTGAATAGAATCAAGTCACAATCCCAAAGGAATTGATTTCTAATTCTGCTGGAAGTTCCTTTCGCCATTGTTTGGAAGCAAGACTTAATCCTGAAGGAATTGGTTTATCTTTCTTCTTTACGTTCTTTTTCCCATTGAGTGGAAACGAGTCTCAATTCCAGAAGAATTGGTTTCTAAATCTCCTTGAAGTTCCTTTTGCCATTAATTGGAAGCAAGACTTAATCCGTAAGGAATTGGTTTATGCTTCTTCTCTATGTTCTTTTTGCGATTGAATGGAATCAAGTCTCAACTCAAAATGAATTGGTTTCTAATTCTCCTTGAAGTTCCTTTTGCCATTGATTGGAAGCAAGACTTAATCCTTAAGGAATTGGTTTCTCTTTCTTCTTTAAGTTCTTTTTGCCATTGAATAGAATCAAGTCACAATCCAAAAGGAATTCATTGCTAATTCTCCTGGAAGTTCCTTTTGACATTGATTGGAAGCAAGACTTAATCCTTAAGGAATTGGTTTATCTTTCTTCCTTGTGTTCTTTTCCCATTGAGTGGAATCAAGTTTCAATTGAAAAGGAGCTGGTTTCTAATTCTCCTTGAAGTTCCTTTTGCCATTGTTTGGAAGCAAGACTTAAACCTGAAGGAATTGGTTTATCTTTCTTCTTTATGTTCTTTTCCCATTGAGTGGAAACGAGTCTCAATTCAAGAGGAACTGGCTTCTAATTCTCCTTGAAGTTCCTTTTGCCATTGATTGGAAGCAAGACTTAATCCTGAGGGAATTGGTTTATCTTTCTTCTTTATGTTCTTTTTGCCATCGAGTGGAATCGAGTCTCAATTAAAAAGGAATTGGTTTCTAATTCTCCTTGAAGTTCCTTTTGACATTGATTGGCAGCAAGACTTAATCCTTAAGGAATTGATTTATCTTTCTTCCTTATGTTCTTTTTCCCATTGAGTGGAATGAAGTCTCAATTGAAAAGGAGCTGGTTTCTAATTCTCCATGAAGTTCCTTTTGCCATTGTTTGGAAGCAAGACTTAGTCTTGAAGGAATTGGTTTATCTTTTTCTTATGTTCTTTTTCCCATTGAGTGGAATGAAGTCTCAATTGAAAAGGAGCTGGTTTCTAATTCTCCATGAAGTTCCTTTTGCCATTGTTTGGAAGCAAGACTTAGTCCTGAAGGAATTGGTTTATCTTTCTTCTTTATGTTCTTTTTCCCATTGAGTGGAAACGAGTCTCAATTCAAGAGGAATTGGTTTCTAATTCTCCTTGAAGTTCCTTTTGCCATTGTTTGGAAGCAAGACTTAATCCTTAAGGAATTGGTTTACCTTTCTTGTTTATGTTCTTTTTGCCTTTGAGTGGAATCAAGTCTCAATTCAAAATGAATTGATTTCTAATTCTCCTTGAAGTTCCTTTTGCCATTGATTGGAAGCAAGACTTAATCCTTAAGGAATTGGTTTCTCTTTCTTCTTTAAGTTCTTTTTGCCATTGAATAGAATCAAGGCACAATCCAAAAGGAATTCATTGCTAATTCTCCTGGAAGTTCCTTTTGACATTGATTGGAAGGAAGACTTAATCCTTAAGGAATTGGTTTATCTTTCTTCCTTGTGTTCTTTTTCCCATTGAGTGGAATCAAGTCTCAATTGAAAAGGAGCTGGTTTCTAATTCTCCTTGAAGTTCCTTTTGCCATTGTTTGGAAGTAAGACTTAATCTTGAGGGAATTGGTTTATCTTTCTTCATTATGTTCTTTTTGCCATCGAGTGGAATCAAGTCTCAATTAAAAAGGAATTGGTTTCTAATTCTCCTTGAAGTTCCTTTTGCCATTGATTGGAAGCAAGACTTAATCCTTAAGGAATTGGTTTCTCTTTCTTCTTTAAGTTCCTTTTACCATTGAATAGAATCAAGTCACAATCCCAAAGGAATTGATTGCTAATTCTCCTTGAAGTTCCTTTTGACGTTGATTTGAAGCAAGACTAAATCCTTAAGGAATTGGTTTATCTTTCTTCCTTATGTTCTTTTTCCCATTGAGTGGAATGAAGTCTCAATTGAAAAGGAGCTGGTTTCTAATTCTCCATGAAGTTCCTTTTGCCATTGTTTGGAAGCAAGACTTGGTCTTGAAGGAATTGGTTTATCTTTCTTCCTTATGTTCTTTTTCCCATTGAGTGGAATGAAGTCTCAATTGAAAAGGAGCTGGTTTCTAATTCTCCATGAAGTTCCTTTTGCCATTGTTTGGAAGCAAGACTTAGTCCTGAAGGAATTGGTTTATCTTTCTTCTTTATGTTCTTTTTCCCATTGAGTGGAAACGAGTCTCAATTCAAGAGGAATTGGTTTCTAATTCTCCTTGAAGTTCCTTTTGCCATTGTTTGGAAGCAAGACTTAATCCTTAAGGAATTGGTTTACCTTTCTTGTTTATGTTCTTTTTGCCTTTGAGTGGAATCAAGTCTCAATTCAAAATGAATTGATTTCTAATTCTCCTTGAAGTTCCTTTTGCCATTGATTGGAAGCAAGACTTAATCCTTAAGGAATTGGTTTCTCTTTCTTCTTTAAGTTCTTTTTGCCATTGAATAGAATCAAGGCACAATCCAAAAGGAATTCATTGCTAATTCTCCTGGAAGTTCCTTTTGACATTGATTGGAAGCAAGACTTAATCCTTAAGGAATTGGTTTATCTTTCTTCCTTGTGTTCTTTTTCCCATTGAGTGGAATCAAGTCTCAATTGAAAATGAGCTGGTTTCTAATTCTCCTTGAAGTTCCTTTTGCCATTGTTTGGAAGCTAGACTTAATCTTGAGGGAATTGGTTTATCTTTCTTCTTTATGTTCTTTTTGCCATCGAGTGGAATCAAGTCTCAATTAAAAAGGAATTGGTTTCTAATTCTCCTTGAAGTTCCTTTTGCCATTGATTGGAAGCAAGACTTAATCCTTAAGGAATTGGTTTCTCTTTCTTCTTTAAGTTCTTTTTACCATTGAATAGAATCAAGTCACAATCCCAAAGGAATTGATTGCTAATTCTCCTGGAAGTTACTTTTGACGTTGATTTGAAGCAAGACAAAATCCTTAAGGAATTGGTTTATCTTTCTTCCTTAGGTTCTTTTTCCCATTAAGTGGAATCAAGTCTCAATTGAAAAGGAGCTGGTTTCTAATTCTCCTTGAAGTACATTTTGTCATTGTTTGGAAGTAAGACTCAATCCTTATAGAATTGGTGTATCTTTCTTTTTTTTGTTCTTTTTCCTATTGAGCGGAAACGAGTCTCAATTCAAGAGGAATTGGTTTCTAATTGTCCTTGAAGTTCCTTTTGCCATTGTTTGGAAGCATGACTTTAACCTTAAGGAATTGGTTCATCTTTCTTCTTTATGTTCCTTTTGCCCTTGAATGGAATCAAGTTTCAATTCAAAAGGAATTGGTTTCTAATTCTCCTTTAAGATCCTTGAGCCAATGATTGGAAGCAAGACTTAATACTTGAGGAATTGGTTTATCTTTCTTCTTTAAGTTCTTTTTGCCATTTAAATGAATCAAGTCACAATCCAAACGGAATTGGTTTTTAATTCACCTTGAAGTTCCTTTTGACGTTATTTGGAAGCAAAACTTAATCCTTAAGGAATTCGCTTATCTTTCTTCTTATTGTACTATTTCGCATTGAGTGGAATCGTGTCTCAATTCAAGTGGAATTGGTTTCTAATTCTCTTTTGAGTTCCTTTTGCCATTGTTTGGAAGCAAGTCTTAATCCTTAAGGAATTGGTTTATCTTTCTTCGTTATGTTCTTTTTCCCTTTGAGTGGAATCGAGTCTAGAGGAATTGGTTTCTAATTCTCCTTCAAGTTGTTTTTGCCATTGATTGGAAGCAAGACTTAATCCCTAAGGAATTAGTTTCTCTTTCTTCTTCAGGTTCTTTTTGCCATTGAATAGAATCAAGTCACAATCCAAAAGGAATTGATTTCTAATTCTCTTGGAAGTTCCTTTTGACATTGATTGGAAGCAAGACTTAATCCTTAAGTAATTGGTTTATCTTTCTTTCTTATGTTCTTTTCCCCATTGAGTGGAATCAAGCCTCAATTGAAAAGGAGCTGGTTTCTAATTCTTCTTGAAGTTACTTTTGCCATTGTTTGGAAGCAAGACTTAATCCTAAAGAAATTGGTTTATCTTTCTCCTTTATGTTCTTTTTCCCATTTAGTGGAAACGAGTCTCAATTCAAGAGGAATTGGTTTCTAATTCTCCTTGACGTTCCTTTTGCCATTGATTGGAAGCAACACTTAATACTTAAGGAATTGGTTTATCTTTCTTCTTTATGTTCTTTTTGCCATTGAGTGGAATCAAGTCTCAATTCAAAAGGAATTAGTTTCTAATTCTCCTTGAAGTTCCTTTTGCCATTGATTGGAAGCAAGACTTAATCCTTAAGGGATTGGTTTATCTTTCTTCTTTATGTTCTTTTTGCCATTGAATAGAATCAAGTCACATTCCAAATGGAATTGGTTTCTAATTCTCCTTGAAGTTCTTTTTGCCATTGTTTGGAAGCAAGACTTAATCTTTAAGGAATTGGTTTATCTTTCTTCTTTATGTTCTTTTTCCCATTGAGTGGAAACGAGTCTCAATTCAAGAGGAATTGGTTTCTAATTGTCCTTGAAGTTCCTTTTGCCATTGTTTGGAAGCATGACTTTAACCTTAAGGAATTGGTTTATCTTTCTGCTTTATGTTCTTTTTGCAATTAAATGGAATCATGTTTCAATTCACAAGGAATTGGTTTCTAATTCACCTTCAAGATCATTTTGTCATTGATTGGAAGCAACACTTAATCCTTAAGGAATTGGTTCCTCTTTCTTCTTTAAGTTCTTTTTGCCATTGAATAAAATCAAGTCACAATCCAAAAGGAATTGATTTCTAATTCTCCTTGAAGTTCCATTTGACATTGATTGGATGCAAGACTTAATCATTGAGAAATTGGTTTATGTTTCTTCTTTATGTTCTTTTTGCCTTTGTGTGGAATCAAGTCCCAAAGGAACTGGTTTCTAATTCTCCTTCAAATCCCTTTTGCCATTGATTGGAAGCAAGAATTATTCATAAAGGAATTGGTTTCTCTTGCTTCTTTAAGTTCTTTTTGCCATTGAATAGAATCAAGTCATAATCCAAAAGAAATTCATCTCTAATTCTCCTTCAAGTTCTTTTTGACATTGATTGGAAGCAAGACTTAATCCTTAAGAAATTGGTTTATCTTTCTTCTTTATGTTCTTTTTGACACTTAGTGGAATCATGTCTCAATTCAATGGGAATTGGTTTCTAATTCTCCTTGAAGTTCCTTTTGGCATTGATTGGAAGCAAGACTTAATCCTTAAGGAATTGGTTTCTCTTTCTTCTTTAAGTTTTTTTTGCCATTGAATAGAATCAAGTCACATTCAAAATGGAATTGGTTTCTAGTTCTCCTTGAAGTTACTTTTGCCATTCTTTGGAAGCAAGACTTAATCCTTAAGGAATTTGTTTCTCTTTCTTCTTTAAGTTTTTTTGCCATTGAATACAGTCAAGTCACAATCCAAAATGAATTGGCTTCTAATTCTCCTTGAAGTTCCATTTGACATTGATTGGATGCAAGACTTAATCATTAACAAATTGGTTTATCTTTCCTTTTTATGTTCTTTTTGCCTTTGACTGGAATCAAGTCTCGATTCAAAAGGAATTGGTGTCTAATTCTCCTTCAAATCCCTTTTGCCATTGATTGGAAGCAAGACTTATTCAAAAAGGAATTAGTTTCTCTTTCTTCTTTATGTTCTTTTTGCCTTTGAGTGGAATCAAGTCTCAATTCAAAAGGAATTGGTTTCTAATTCTCCTTGAAATTGCTTTTGCCATTGATTCGAAGCAAGACTTAATACTAAAGGTGTTGGCTTATCTTCCTTCTTTATGTTCTTTTTGCCATTGAATGGAATAAAGTTTCAATTCAAAAGGAATTGGTTTCTAAATCTCCTTTAATATCCTTTTGCCATTGATTGGAAGCAAGACTTAATCCTTAAGGAATTGGTTTATCTTTCTTCTTTACGTTCTTTACGCCATTGAATAGAATCAAGGCACACTCCAAAAGGAATTGGTTTCTAATTCTCCTTGAAGTTACTTTTGCCATTCTTTGGAAGCAAGACTTAATCCTTAAGGAATTGGTTTCTCTTTCATTTTTAAGTTCTTTTTGCCTTTGTGTGGAATCAAGTCTCAATTCAAAAGGAATTGGTTTCTAATTCTCCTTCAAATCCCTTTTGCCTTTGATTGGAAGTAAGACTTAATCCTTAAGGAATTGGTTTATCTTTCTTCTTTATGTCCTTTTTGCCATTAAATGGAATCAAGTTTTAATTCAAAAGGAATTGGTTTCTAATTCTCCTTTAAGATCCTTTTGCCATTGATTGGAAGCAACACTTAATCCTTAAGGAATTGGTTTCTCTTTCTTCTTTAAGTTCTTTTTTCCATTGAATAGAATCAAGTCACAATCCAAAAGGAATTAGTTTCCAATTCTCCTTGAAGTTCCATTTGACGTTGATTGGATGCAAGACTTAATCATTGAGGAATTGGTTTATCTTTCTTCTCTATGTTCTTTTTGCCTTTGAGTGGAATCAAGTCTCAATTCCAAAGGAATTGGTGTCTAATTCTCCTTCAAATCCCTTTTGCCATTGATTGGAAGCAAGACTTATTCATAAAGGAATTGGTTTATCTTTCTTCTTTATGTTCTTGTTGCCTTTGAGTGGAATCAAGTCTCAATTCAAAAGGAATTGGTTTCTAATTCTCCTTGAAATTGCTTTTGCCATTGATTTGAAGCAAGACTTAATCCTAAAGCTGTTGGCTTATCTTTCTTCCTTATATTCTTTTTGCCATTGAATGGAATAAAGTTTCAATTCAAGAGGAATTGGTTTCTAATTCTCCTTGAAGTTCCTTTTGACATTGATTGGATGCAAGACTTAATCATTAAGGAATTGGTTTATCTTTCTTCTTTGTGTTCTTTTTGCCTTTAAGTGGAATCAAGTCTCAATTCAAAAGGAATTCGTTTCTAATTCTCCCTCAAATCCCTTTTGCCATTGATTGGAAGCAAGACTTAATCCTTAAGGAATTAGTTTATCTTTCTTCTTTATGTTCTTTTTGCCATTAAATGGAATCAAGTTTCAATTCAAAAGGAATTGGTTTCTAATTCTCCTTTAAGACCCTTTTGCCATTGATTGGAAGCGGCATTTAATCCTTAAGGAATTGGTTTCTCTTTCTTCTTTAAGTTCTTTTTGCCATTGAATACAATCAAGTCATAATCCAAAAGGAACTGGTTTCTAATTCTCTTTGAAGTTCCGTTTGACATTGATTAGAAGCAAGACTTAATCCTCAAGGAATTGGTTTATCTTTCTTCTTTATGTTCTTGCTGACATTGAGTGGAATTAAGTCTCAATTCAAAAGGAATTGGTTTCTAATTCTCCTTCAAGTTTCTTTTGCCATTGATTGAATGCAAGACTTAATCCTGAAGGAATTGGTCTCTCTTTCTTCTTTAAGTTATTTTTGCCATTGAATAGAATAAAGTCACAATCCAAAAGAAATTGGTCTCTAATTCTCCTTCAAGTTCTTTTTGACATTGATTGGAAGCAAGAGTTAATCCTTAAGGAATTGGTTTATCTTTCTTCTTTATGTTCTTTTTGCCACTGAGTGGAATCAAGTCTCAATTCAAAAGGAATTGATTTCTAATTCTCCTTGAAGTTCCTTTTGGCATTGATTGGAAGCAAGACTTAATCCTTAAGGAATTGGTTTCTCTTTCTTCTTTAAGTTCTTTTTGCCATTGAATAGAATCAAGTCACATTCCAAAAGAAATTGGTCTCTAATTCTCCTTCAAGTTCCCTTTGACATTGATTGGAAGCAAGAGTTAATCCTTAAGGAATTGGTTTATGTTTCTTCTTTATGTTCTTTTTGCCATTGAGTGGAATCAAGTCCCAATTCAAAAGGAATTGGTTTCTAATTCTCATTGAAGTTCCTTTTGCCATTGATTCGAAGCAAGACTTAATCCATAAGGAATTGGTTTCTCTTTCTTCTTTAAGTTCTTTTTGCCATTGAATAAAGTCAAGTTACAATCCAAAAGGAATTGGTTTTTTATTCTCCTTTAAGATCCTTTCGCCATTGATTGGAAGCAATACTTAATCCTAAAGGAATTGGTTTCTTTTTCTTCTTTAAGTTCTTTTTGCCATTGAATAGAATAAAGTCACAATCCAAAAGGAATTGGTTTCTAATTCTCCTTGAAGTTCCATTTGACATTGATTGGAAGCAAGACTTAATCCTCAAGGAATTGGTTTATCTTTCTTCTTTATGTTCTTTTTGCTTTTGAGTGGAATCAAGTCTCAATTCAAAAGGAATTGGCTTCTAATTCGCTTTCAAATCCTTTTTGCCATTGACTGGAAGCAAGACTTATTCAAAAAGGAATTGGTTTCTCTTTCTTCTTTAAGTTGTTTTTGCCATTGAGTAGAACCAAGTCACAATCCAAAAGAAATTGGTCTCAAATTATCCTTCAAGCTCTTTTTGACATTGATTGGAAGCAAGAGTTAATCCTTCAGAAATTGCTTTATCTTTCTTCTTTGTGTTCTTTTTCCTACTGAGTGGAATCAAGTCTCAATTCAAAAGGAATTGGTTTCTAATTCTCCTTGAAGTTCCTTTTGACATTGATTGGAAGCAAGACTTAATCCTCAAGGAATTGGTTTATCTTTCTTCTTTATGTTCTTGTTGACATTGAGTGGAATTAAGTCTTAATTCAAAAGGAATTGGTTTCTAATTCTCCTTCAAGTTCCTTTTGCCATTGATTGAATGCAAGACTTAATCCTGAAGGAATTTGTCTCTCTTTCTTCTTTAAGTTATTTTCGCAATTGAATAGAATCAAGTCACAATCCAAAAGAAATTGGTCTCTAATTATCCTTTAAGTTCTTTTTGACATTGATTGGAAGCAAGAGTTAATCCTTAAGGAATTGGTTTATCTTTCTTCTTTCTGTTCTTTTTGCCACTGAGTGGAATCAAGTCTCAATTCAAAAGGAATTAGTTTCTAATTCTCCTTGAAGTTCCTTTTGGCATCGATTGGAAGCAAGACTTAATCCTTAAGGAATTGGTTTCTCTTTCTTCTTTAAGTTCTTTTTGCCAGTGAGTAGAATCAAGTCACAATCCAAAAGAAATTGGTCTCTAATTCTCCTTCAAGTTTTTTTTGACATTGATTGGAAGCAAGAGTTAATCCTTAAGAAATTGCTCTATCTTTCTTCTTTGTGTTCTTTTTCCCACTGAGTGGAATCAAGTCACAATTCTAAAGGAATTGGTTTCTAATTCTCCTTGAAGTTCCTTTTGACATTGATTGGAAGCAAGACTTAATCCTCAAGGAATTGGTTTATCTTTCTTCTTTATGTTCTTGTTGCCATTGAGTGGAATTAAGTCTCAATTCAAAAGGAATTGGTTTTTAATTCTCCTTGAAGTTCCTTTTGGCATTGATTGAAAGCAAGACTTAATCCTTAAGGAATTGGTTTCTCTTTCTTCTTTAATTTCTTTTTGCCATTGAATAGAATCAAGTCACATTCCAAATGGAATTGGTTTCTAATTCTCCTTGATGTTCCTTTTGCCATTCTTTGGAAGCAAGACTTAATCCTTAAGGAATTGGTTTCTCTTTCTTCTTTAAGTTCTTTTTGCCTTTGAGTGGAATCAAGTCTCAATTCAAAAGGAATTGGTTTCTAATTCTCCTTCAGATCCCTTTTGCCATTGATTGGAAGCAAGACTTGATCCTTAAGGAATTGGTTTATCTTTCTTCTTTATGTTCTTTTTGCCATTTAATGGAATCAAGTTTCAATTCAAAAGGAATTGGTTTCTAATTCTCCTTTAAAATCCTTTTGCCATTGATTGGAAGCAAGACTTAATCCTTAAGGAATTGGTTTCTCTTTCTTCTTTAAGTTCTTTTTGCCATTGAATAGAATCAAGTCACATTCCAAATGGAATTAGTTTCTAATTCTCCTTGAAGTTCCATTTGACATTGATTGGATGCAAGACTTAATCACTAAGGAATTGGTTTATCTTTCTTCCTTATGTTCTTTTTGCCTTTGAGTGGAATCAAGTCTCAATTCAAAAGGAATTGGTTTCTAATTCTCCTTCAAATCCCTTTTGCAATTGATTGGAAGAAAGACTTATTCATAAAGGAAGTGGTTTATCTTTCTTCTTTATGTTCTTTTTTCCTTTGGGTGGTATCAAGTCTCAATTCAAAAGGAATTGGTTTCTAATTCTCCGTGAAATTGCTTTTGCCATTGATTAGAAGCAAGACTTAATCCTAAAGGTGTTGGCTTATCTTTCTTCTTTATGTTCTTTTGCCATTGAATGGAATAAAGTTTCAATTCAAAAGGAATTGGTTTCTAATTCTCCTTTAATATCCTTTCGCCATTGATTGGAAGCAAGACTTAATCCTTAAGGAATTGGTTTATCTTTCTTCTTTACGTTCTTTATGCCATTGAATAGAATCAAGGCACAATCCAAAAGGAATTGGTTTCTAATTCTCCTTGAAGTTCCTTTTGACATTGATTGGATGCAAGAAATATTAAGGAATTGGTTTATCTTTCTTCTTTATGTTCTTTTTGCCTTTGAGTGGAATCAAGTGTCAATTCAAAAGGAATTGGTTTCTAATTCTCCTTCAAATGCCTTTTGCCATTGATTGGAAGCAAGACTTAATCCTTAAGGAATTGATTTATCTTTCTTCTTTATGTTCTTTTTGCCATTAAATGGAATCAAGTTTCAATTCAAAAGGAATTGGTTTCTAATTCTCCTTTAAAATCCTTTTGCCATTCATTGGAAGCAGCACTTAATCCTTAAGGAATTGGTTTCTCTTTCTTCTTTTAGTTCTTTTTGCCATTGAATAGAATCAAGCCACAATCCAAAAGGAATTGGTTTCTAATTCTCCTTGAAGTTCCATTTGACATTGATTGGAAGCAAGACTTAATCCTCAAGGAATTGGTTTATCTTTCTTCTTTATGTTCTTGTTGCCATTGAGTGGAATTAAGTCTCGATTCAAAAGGAATTGGTTTCTAATTCTCCTTGAAGTTCCTTTTGGCATTGATTGAAAGCAAGACTTAATCCTTAAGGAATTGGTTTCTCTTTCTTCTTTAAGTTCTTTTTGCCTTTGAATAGAATCAAGTCACAATCCAAAAGAAATTCGTCTCTAATTCTCCTTCAAGTTCTTTTTGACATTGATTGGAAGGAAGAGTTAATCCTTAAGGAATTGGTTTATCTTTCTTCTTTATGTTCTTTTTGCCACTGAGTGGAATCAAGTCTTAATTCAAAAGGAATTGGTTTGTAATTCTCCTTGAAGTTCCTTTTGACATTGATTGGAAACAAGACTTAATCCTTACGGAATTGGTTTCTCTTTCTTCTTTAAGTTCTTTTTGCCATTGAATAGAATCAAGTCACATTCCAAATGGAATTGGTTTCTAATTCTCCTTGAAGTTCCTTTTGCCATTCTTTGGAAGCAAGACTTAATCCTTAAGGAATAGGTCTATGTTTCTTCTTTATGTTCTTTTTGCCAGTGAATGGAATCAAATTTCAATTCAAAAGGAATTGGTTTCTATTTCTCCTTTAAATTCCTTGAGCCATTGATTGCAAGCAAGGCTTAATACTTAAGGAATTGCTTTCTATTTCTTCTTTAAGTTCTTTTTCCCATTGAATAGAATCAAGTCACAATCCAAAAGAAATTGGTCTCTAATTCTTCTTCAAGTTCCCTTTGACATTGATTGGAAGCAAGGGTTAATCCTTAAGGAATTGGTTTATCTTTCTTCTTTATGTTCTTTTTGCCATTGAGTGGAATCAAGTCTCAATTCAAAAGGAATTAGTTTTTTATTCTCCTTTAAGTCTCTTTTGTCATTGATTGGAAGCAAGACTTAATCCTTAAGGAGTTGGTTTCTCTTTCTTCTTTAAGTTCATTTTGCCATTGAATAGAATCAAGTCACATTCCAAATGGAATTTGCTCTCCACGTTGTCCCCTTTTTGTGGCAGAATTGCTCTCTACGTTGCCTAAAAGTGGGGCTCGCTTCCAGTATATTCTGAAAATGACATCGAAACTCGTATTATTCTTAAAGTCGGAACTCGTGCACATCTGGGAGATTAAGTCGGAATTCGGAAATATTGTCTGGTTTACTCGAAACTTGAAAGCAAAGTCGAATGTGAAGCCAAGCACTTAAAGTAGGAAGTCGGGAAATTAGGTAAACTCGAAACAATTCTAAGCATAACATCGGAGGTCGGAATTCACAACATTAATCCATGTACCAGGAAATCGGGACTTATAGGACCTCAGCACTCCAAACTCGATCTCGGAACTCGGGAAAATAAGAAAAATGAAAAGCTCTTGGTAATGAGCTCGATATCGGAACCCATGAAAATTCTGGTCGAACTTTGTAGACCAATACAGAGATTTGATCTCGCGTCCATTTCTGGTTGGGATCAAATCGGATGTCGGATTCCGTGTTAAGTCGAAAATCTTAAGATCAGAAATCGGAGAAAAAGTCAGTCCATTTCAGCTAATGAAATCGGAAATCGGGAATTTATTACCGATGAGGTCGGAATTCATACATAATATACATATAAGGTCGGAATTCGGAAAAAAGTCCACAAGGCTTTGAGGTCAAGTCGGAAATCAGTAATTTTAAAAAATTCACTGACGAGGTCGGAAGTCGGAAATCGGGGCGTTACATTACCACCCTCCTTAAAAAATTTTTTGTCCTCAAAATTTAGTACTTGAGAATAGTCCAGGATACTCTTTCCTCATGTCTGATTCCAGTTCCCAAGTGTAGTCTTCAGCATCTTCTTTTCTCTACGCTACCTTTACTAGTTGCACAGATTTGTTTCGAAGTTGTATGCTGCTTCTGTCTACAATCCATGCTGGTTGAACATGAAAAGTCAAATCCTCCTTTAACTTTATTGATTCGGGTTCTAGCACGTGTGTAGGGTCAGGCTGATATCTTCTAAGTTTAGAAACATGGAACACATCATGAAGGTTTGACAATTGTGGAGGCAAAGCGACTTGATATGCAACTGATCCGATTCGCCTCAAGATCTGGAAGGGACCAATAAAGTGAGGATTTAACTTCTTAACCTTAATGGCTCTACCTATCCCCGTTGTAGGTGTGATCTTCAAAAATACGTGGTCTCCTTCTTGAAATTCCAGAGGCTTCCTCCTGGTGTCCGCATAGCTCTTCTGGTGGCTTTGAGCAGTAAGCATCTTACTTCGTATTTTCTTGATCTGCTCAGTGGTCTGCTCAACTAACTTAGGCCCTAATAGAGTTGATTCTCCTGTTTCATACCAACATAGGGGAGATTGGCACTTTCGTCCGTACAACGCTTCGTAAGGAGCCATATCGATGCTAACGTGATAGCTATTGTTGTATGCAAATTCAGCCAACGGTAAGTATCGATCCCAATTCCCGCGTTGCTCAAAAGATATAAGCTCGCAACATATCTTCTAAGGTCTGAATTGTCCTTTCTGTTTAGCTGTCCATTTGGGGGTGATATGCAATGCTTAGGCACAACTTAGCACCGAACGCCTTTTGTAAGGCTCCCCAAAATCGTGAAGTAAACCTTGGGTCCCAATCAGAGATAATGGTTGAAGGGGTTCCATACAGCCTTATAATCTCTTGAATGTACAGTTGTGCCAATTTTTCCAACGGATAATTTGCTCGAATGGGTAGGAAGTGAGCAAATTTGGTCAATCTATCCACAACGACCCATATGGCATCATATCCTGTTGGCGTTCTTGGTAATCCCATCACAAAATCCATGGAGATACTCTCCCATTTCCACTCAGGGATTTCCAAGGGTTGAAGCATCTCGGAGGGTTTCTGATGTTCCACTTTCACCTTTTGACAGACCAAGCATTTACTCACGAAGCTCGCTATGTCTGACTTCATACCTAGCCACCAAAACATCTTCTTAAGATCTTGATACATCTTAGTAATGCCAGGATGTACAATGAATTCACTCTTATGTGCTTCCTCCAAGATTTTCCTTCAGAGATCATTCCCCTCGGGTACATATACCCTATCATGATGTTGCCAGATGCCTTCCTTATCTTGAGCAAAACCCATTAATTTCCCTGATTGCGCGAGTTTGATCGTATATTGGAGATTAGCATCCTGCTGCTGTGCCTGCCGAATCAGCTCCTTAAAGCTACTAGCTATCTTAATTTGATGTAGCTGAAGGGCCTTGGGAGTTATAAGGATTCCCAAATTAAGATTTCAGAAGCTTTCAATAAGCTCCGTCTCTTTAATCATCATCCAGGCTATGGTCAATGATTTTCTGCTCAAAGCATCTGCCACAATGTTTGCTTTACCTAGGTGGTATTTCAATTCAAATTCATAGTCCTTAAGAAGTTCCATCCACCTTCGCTGCCTCATATTTAGTTCCTTCTGATCAAAGAGGTATTTCAAACTTTTATGATCAGAAAAGACTTCGAACCTTACACCATATAGGTGATGTCTCCATATCTTTACGGCAAACACAACTGCAGCTAACTCGAGATCGTGTGTAGGATAATTCCTCTCATGTGGCTTTAATTGTTTGGAGTCATATGCGACCACATTTCCGGCTTGCATCAACACATATCCTAATCCTTGATTGGACGCATCACAGTAGACTTCAAATGGTCCTCAAGGGTCTGGTAAGGCCAACACTGGTGTCGGAGTCAACCTTCTCTTCAGGTCTTGAAAACTCTGTTCGCATTCTGGCATCCACTTGAATGCGACATTCTTCCTAGTTAGCTTGGTCAGGGGCAAGGCTATATGAGAGAAATCCTTAATGAATCGCCTGTAATATCCAGCTAAACCCAGAAAACTCCTAACTTCAGTGACTGTGGTCGGCCTTTCCCAATTTAGAACCGCTTCTACTTTACTGGGATCCACTGAGATTCCTCCTTGAGACACTACATGGCCGAGAAATTTTACTTCTTTCATCCAAAATTCGCATTTGGATAACTTAGCATAAAGTTTCTTTTCTCTCAAAATTTGTAGAACTAGCTATAAGTGTTCTGCATGCTCTTGCTCCGTTTTCGAGTAGACAAGTATGTCGTTAATGAAGACCACTACAAACTTGTCCAAGTATGGGCGGAATATTCGATTCATGTAATCCATGAATACTGCTGGTGCGTTGGTCAGTCCAAACGACATCACAGTGTACTCGTAGTGTCCATAACGAGTTCGAAAGGTTGTCTTAGGAATATCTTGTTCCTGACTCAAATTAGATGATATCCAGAGCGCAGATCGATCTTGGATAATACCATTGCACCTTGTAGCTGGTCCATGAGGTCATCAATCCTTGGCAGTGGATATTTATTCTTGATCGTCACTTTATTCAACTGCCTATAATCCACGCATAGGCGCATGCTCCCATCTTTCTTTTTGACCAACAAGACTAGAGCTCCCCAAGGTGACGCGCTTGGCCGTATAAATCCTTTTTCCAAAAGCTCCTCGATCTGTCTCTTTAGCTTCGTCAGCTCTAAAGGTGATATTCGATATGGAGCTATAGATATTGGTCCTGCACCTGGAACCAACTCGATGGTGAATTCAATTTCCCTTTCAGGAGGGAATTTAAGAATATCTTCTGGAAAAACATCAGGATATTCCTTAACAACCAGGATCTCCTCTAATTTCTGTTCAACTTCTGTCACGTTAGCTGACAGGAGGATGTATCCTTGACTCTTTGACCCACTATAGTTTACTAATAAAGAGTTCAGGTAGAATAGTGTTGAGGCTTGGGATTCAGAAGATGAGACAGAGGGGAATACCACCGTCTTATCAGAGCAATTGAGCATGATTCGATTGGCAGAAAGCCAATCCATGCCCAGAATTATGTCAAGTCCAGAGAAAGGGAGACAAATCAAATTGGCTGCAAAAGCTCTACCCTCAATTTGAAGAGAAACATTGATGCAAACTTGACTAGTTTTAGCAGGTTCATTAGTTGGAGTAGAAACTAGTAGATCATAAGGTAATTCAGAAATTGACAATTGCAAAACAGCCACACAATTATGAGAAATAAACGAATGTGAAGCACCCGAATCATAGAGTACAGTCAGAGTCTCACCATCCACTTCGCAGGTACCTTGGATTAGTCCCTCGGACTTATCAGCTTCCTCTGCATCCATAGTAAAAACTCGTCCTTGACGTTGTGGTCGAGACGGCTGTGATGGATTTCTGGTCGGACACTCATAAATTTTGTGGCCTGGCTTGCCACACCCGTAGCAGACATTCTGGCCTGCCAAGCACGGCCGATCGCCATGATTCCTACTGCACTTCGTGCAAGTTGGATTCGGGGGAGACCTTTGGGGCTGCTTGCCTTTGTTGCCCACCGGCAGGAATCTCCTTTGCCACTGAAAGTTAGGCTTAAATCTTGGGCCCTGCGGGGCCAACCCCTTCCTGTAACGACCACCAGATGCCTTAGCTACAACTAATTTCGAGTTGCAATCTTCCACAAGTTTGCATTTATTTACCAACGTGGGAAAATCTCTAATCTCCATTGGCCCAATTGTGTTGAGAATATCTTTTCGTAACCTTCCTTCAAACTTGATGCACTTCCAGGCTTCATCTGGGTTCCTCTGATAAATTGTAGAGAATTTGAATAGCTCTTCAAATCGGGCAATATATTTGGATACTATCCGATTTCCTTGGCAAAGTTGCATAAACTCAAGTTCCTTAGCATTCTGAACGGAAGCAGGAAAGTACTTCTGGTAGAAGATGTCTCTAAACACCATCCAAGTGACTATTGTCTGAGACTCTTCGTATAATCTTCGTACCCCGTTCCACCAGAACTCTGCATCCACCTCAAGCATATAGGTGGCAAAAGTCACCTTTTGATAATCCGAGCAATCTAGGACAGAGAAAATCTTCTCCATGGCTTTAATCCATTCGTCAGCTTTATCAGGATCATACGCCCCTCGAAAGCTGGGCGGATTCGCCTTTCTAAACTCAGCGAACTTAAGATAGTCCAGATCAGCTCCTAGACCATGTGGGTTTCCTCCACAGTCTGCTGCAGGTCGCCTGCCTATCCATCATCTGGTGAGCTGTTGCGGCCTGTTCCCGCATTACCTGAGCCATCTCTCGTACGGTGTCCATAAGGTCAGCGGGATTCTCTTGAGCAGGTCCTGCATACGGTCTACCTCGCTTTTCGGAAGCCATTAAGTTCTGGGCACACAAAACAAAAGTTATTGAGTTGATCAGGCTCAACACTAAGTCTAATGTGCTAGTAAATAACAGCTCATACGGTCAGGCACTTCTTACACATATACAACTATATCTCAACCGTACAGGCAAGATCTGGAGCATATTATCAGCTAAAAGTACAAAATATGCGCGAAGCATAGTCAGTCCAATCCTCAGGCTTTAGCTAGGACGAACTGCTCTGATACCAAAAATGTAATGTAACACCCTTTATTATATAAGCCATGCTTGAGTCATGGAGTTATATTAAAAGGTTGTGATTGTGCTAAGAAATCTTTAAAATGTAGAAAATATAATACATGGCCCTTTAACTGCTTACTTTATTACTGACTAATAGTCTCTGATACATAGTTAATAATAAAAAAAATTACACTTTAGAGGAAATTGTGACTGACATAATACATAGCATTTACTTTCGACTAGTTGTTAGCTAGCTCCAATAGTCTGTTGGTCTTACTCGCGCCTTATTCTTGCTCAATGAATGGCCCTGTACTCTGCCTCATACTTGATTTCCAACTTGGGAGCTGGAATATTTACGGAAAAGAGAAACATACAAGTAGGCAATGAGAACCTAAGGTTCTTAGTAGGTAAACACAAATCAATCTTACAGTGTCATCATAAATATTCCAGCCACTTTGGTTTATTATGAAAATATGAGCATATATAAATAAATAGTGGTTCAATTTTAAGTTGAAAACACCTTTCTCGAAGCGGGTTATATTTTAACAACCACTTGCCATATCATATAATAGACATAGAAATACGGAGAGTATAATATGCTTCAATAAAGGTCATAATAGCATTATGACTTAACTAGATGATTGAAAATGCACATATAAATGCTTATACTTGAATGTATGCAAGTGCACTTGACTTAACTTATTTCTTCTTTAACTTGCAACTTAACCTTGCCATTCTGTACTTGCTCCCCCGAAGGTGAATGGCCTCTCTCACCCCTAGGTGATAGCCTGCTTTTCAGGTCCAAGCTCGTACCTATACATGAGTGATGGGTTTACTTTCCCCAACCCTCACACCGGTCTATTCCCCTTAAATCTGGTCGGGGGCTGGCCCAAGTCTTAGACAGTACCACTCTGGCCCACGCTAGCTGGGTCTATGCCATGCCCAGATGGTAGTTTGGTACGTCTTTCTTGCAAGTTCTTATTATCTCTTCCTTTTCATATCTTGTCATGTATGCAAACGCTTGGTGCATTCATGAGTATGTCTCATACTTTATATATCATATCATGTTCTAAATATATACTTGCATGCATGATGTACATGAATATGACATGTAAACGTAAATATATTCAAAGCATAATCATCCATAGCATAAGTTCTCATAAATTCATAGAAAATTGGCAAGATATATGAATCAAGTCCGCTTCCCCATGAATAGTGCCAGGCAACCAGTACAAATATACAAACTTGCAATTCAATATGGACCACCAAATACATATATATTCATAGCATCACTCATCAATTTCAGTTCAACCACCAATTGGGTTTTGGTTTATTCTCTCCTGTTCTGCCCGAGTTTGGTATGCTCCACCCTTATTGTAATTCAACTCATTTGAATCTAATTTTTGGATATGTCATAGTATTATGTGTCTAGTTTCTAACCCTTTTGGTCCCATCTCATTTTGGTTTGTATAACTCAAGATATAACTATTTTACCTCTGCATGCCCTGTTCTTAGCCAGAATTGGGTTCTTATAAAAGAAAATTCACTAAAAATAGAAACCTAGGTGAAATCATACGAAATTTATATCAAATTAAATTTAACAGGACAAGCTTTCGAATGACATAAGTTTCATCTCATTTGAATGAGTTTGTTTTGAGATATAAGCCTGAAACTTGACCCTACTGGACTACCCTGTTCCAGTCCAGTTTGAACTTAAGTCAACTTCATTGATGTGCTGGGAATAAATGGCAATGAATCTGACTCTAAAATTTTTATGGGATGTTTCCTTACATGTTATCTTTCAAACAGCATTCGTTGCACTCAATTTGGAGTTGTGTAGGGTGAGTTATACCCTTCTCAACTCATACTGCCCATATGAGAACCCAAATTTCTAAGTCAAACTTCAAAAATTCATAACTAATTCTATACTAATCTAATGGCCTTATATTTTATATTTATGGAAAGCCCTAGATATCTAGTTTTATTTAAAAATATTATTAAATGGCGGTAGACGGAGCCGTACACTCCGTCGTATGGACCGCCGAGGGAAAACCCTAACAGCTTCTAGATTTGCCTTCCTCTTTCAAGCTATTTGCCCTCAATTCCAATTTTAATCACAACATACATACAAAACCAGTCATAAAACATCATCATCACTCTACAAAACATCAATATCTCAGATTAGGCATGCCCATCATGCAGCCCTAAATCAGAGGAAACAAGAGAAGAAGTAGGATTTCCTACCTTATCTTATGAAATTTGTACTGATTTTGTGCCTTTGATGGTGGTGACTTGGGATGAGACTTGAAGATGGATGAAAATGGAGTAGAAATGAGAGTAAAGAGAAGAGAAGGAGAAGACCTTCAGCAGCTGGAGAGGGAGAACGAAAATGATAAGGGAAGGAAGGAAAAGTTAGAGATATTTGGAAGCTAGATGCATGTGATTGGTGGATTTCACTCCCTTCTCCAATTTAGCTTGGCTTCCCATCATCAAGGGCTGCTCAAGGCGCCACTTGAGGGGTTGCTTGGCTAAATCTTAGCCATTGATCCTAGGGCATTCATGGCATAATTTCTACTGATCCGAATCCGACAGTTTAAAGTACCGAAATCTTACCAATTTCTTTTAAATCGGTAAATCGGTTTTAGAAAAATCCTATGAAATTTTCTATGCTTTCAATCTAATTCTCTCATATCTAATTTCTCTAAATGATACTTAATTGCCTCTAAGTAAAAATTTAATCGAATGCTAATTAATCTTAAGTAGTTGATAAAACCGAATAACTAGGCGAAAACGATAAAAAATCCGATGTAGGTGAGGCCAAATTTTTCCACTATCTTGAGCAACACTTGGCACCACTCATACGTGGTAGGGGTGGCTGAATTTCAGCCATTTAAGTGAGGGATTCCAGTAGAAAATTCTACTGGTTTAGTTCTGGTGGTTTAAAATACCGAATCTTCGCCGATTTTCTCCAAACCGGTCAAACGTTACTTAATACTTTTGTAAGATGTCTACATATTCATTTTTAATTTATCTTAAGCCTAACCTCTCTAACTAATAACTAGTTAACTCTTGATTAATATTTATTTAACCTCTAATTGTCCTTACATAACTATTGAAACCGAATAAGTGAATTAACAGAGTAAATTAGACATTTTCGTAAATCCGGAGTCTTTCTATTTCCAATTTTCTGTAACTAATGGCATTTTCGTAATTTTGAGCAAGTCTAGGGGCACCCCACGTCATTTCACACCAGCCTGCCTCCATGGCCCAATCGGCAAAGATTTAAACTTCTACGGTTTCACCACGTGATTCTGCTCTGCTTAAAATCCCATTCTGCTAATCTTATAGACGTAGGGACATAAAGGTTATTTCATGAAAAGTTCTAGGGTTATTGTGAGAATATCCACTTGGGGTTAAAGTACAATTTCTAAAACTTTTGGGCAAGAGTGAAATTAACAAAAGTTGATATGGGCACTTTTGTCATTTCCTAATTTTTAACATATGGCAGTGCCATATTTTTAATGACAGTGTTACACTACCTTATAATTCCAAGTGTAAGGATCGTCATGGCATAGCGCTGCCTGAGAAATTCTCACACTGCCTAAGGGAAATAATTCAAAGTTCCTATTACGTTTTGTTTACGAAAGTGGGGATGTTACATGTAACACCCTACTAATTTAGTATTATGCTTAAGTCATAGCATGAAATTAAGTGGACTGTGTTACCATATTAATATTCTGCTTACTTTTTTTTTTTTTTTCAACTGACAAAACGGCGTGCTGCTATGCTATGAGCGTAACGAAACTGAACAAAATACCACAATAGATAAGAAATAATGCAATAATATCAACTGTATACATGTATATATATATATACCAGAAGCCATTGCTTCGGTTTATGTACAGAGTTTCAAAGTGCAATACAAAGGTGGGCCCGCGTACCAAAAAGACAATAATGCCCGTGTCAGTCAAAAGATCCTATGGTCCTCGGAGGACATTTCATAACCTACTGCTAATCCTACTATCAAAAAGGTCATACTGTACAAAGTCTCCTGCGGCTGGCCTACTCTGTCAGATAGCCATTGGCCATGCCAGGCCCGGCTGGAAAGTAATCCGCACTGGGTCCCGAGGAAAAAGAGGGTGACGAGCCGGTGGCCTCAGAAGGGTCGCTCTTTGAACTAAGCGGTATATTTGGAACCGCCTGCAGAGGTGACTTGGAGTGGTGGTCGCCAGAGTCGCCTGCGGCCGCAAGTAACTGCTGGTAAAAGAGGAGCTGGAGGTGGGTGCGCCATGTGCAGCAGGACAGCAATGTAAGGAGTCGTAGGGTCAAAAATAGGTTGATGTAAAGGGACCGCAAAGTTCCTATTGCTAAATAGGTAAAGACGGAAGTTACAAGAACCGGCTATATACAAAGAATCCAGCTTTGGATCATGGTGAAGCTGCAAATCTGGGATCTCAATGAAGAGGGTAGCTGTAGAGTCCATCGCCAGCGTCTGAGAATGATGCGGGAAATATAGAACGAGGTGAGAATTTAAAGAAATTCTCAATAGGGTTTGTGCATAGGAGTTATCTGACGTCACATACATTCTCAGTTGCCTCGGTTTCTATTTAATTTTAAAAACATGTGTTTAAACTGAAATATCCGTTTTGATGAGTTCAAGAAAATGTCTGGTCCGACGCAAGGTTCAATTTTACTTTAGACGGCACAGGAAACAAAATAGATTACTAATAATGATACATAGAACGATAAATAGAATAAATAAATAAATAGCAGTAAACAAACATAATAGACAACTGTGAATATCTTGACATAACTATTCCATATATTCATGCATTCATGTAATCATGCAGACTCATTCTTGAACCTTCCTTCATAAACTTTTCATTATTTTTCCATCTCTTGATCCCCTGGGAGTTCTTGGCCATATAGACTCCTGGGTAATAGTCTGCTTTTCAAGATCGAGCTCGTTCCTATACAGGAATGCCGGGTTCACTTTCCCTGACCTTCCCACTGACCTATTCCCCTTAACTTCTTATCTGGGACTGGCCCAAGTAGCATGGAACTCTCATAGTAACATAATTCTTATCATAACCTTCATAGCTTTCTTGAAATTGCACATGCATTAACATGAAATTCATAACTTGTGCATGGGTTCTACCGAAATTTTGGCAGCATATCGGAATGAGTCCGCTTCCCCATGAATAGTGCCAGCACATTAGAACATCAATGTATCATAAAGGTCACAACTTTACACACATATTGCAATATTGAGCTCATAATAACATTAAACTCATCAAGGCAGAGTTTCTGCCTCAACATAGTCAACCAACCCGATTTTTATAATTTAAGCCATAATTTCTATTTAACTCATTTGGACTTCAAATTTGGGTATGTTAAAGTGTTGTGTGTTTAGTTTCTATCCTCTTTAGTCCCATCTAATTTCGATATCTATCGCTCAAGATATTTAGAATTTATCCCGGCCTGCCTAGTGGCTGGCCAGAATCAGACACCTAAAAGTAAAAATCCACTAAAAATCAAAAACTGACTCAAATCATATGAAATTGGTCTCTTATCAAAGCTAACATGACAAAATTTCATATGCAAAAAGTTCCATTTCATTTGCCTTAGTAGGCCTCGTGTTATAAGCCCCGAAACTTAACCTTCTTGAACTGCCTTGTTTTGGCCTGGTTTAGACATAGAGTAACTTCTTCAGATCACTGGGAACAACTGAGATGATAACAAACTCGAAATTTCTTTGTATGATGTTCTTCTATGTGTAAACTTTCCAACAAGATTAATTTCACTCAATTTGGAATTGTATAGGGTGAGTTACACCCTTTTCAACGTATACTGCCTGGGTGGGTGTCCTGATTCCTAAGTCGAATTTCAAAAATTCATATCTCTCTCCATATTACTCCAATGGTCTTATATGATAAATGTGTAGAAAGCCCTAGATGTCTAATTTCACATAAAAATGGTTTCATTAATTTTAAAAGGCGGGAGGCAGAGCCGTACACTCCGCTGTACGGACTACAGAGAGTTTTGAGTTTTCTAGCCTCTCAACTCTTCCTATCTTCATTCTTTGCTTGTTTCCAATTCAATTTTAATCTTACAAATAGCCAATAAGCCAGCTATAATTCATCATAATCAATCAATCAACATGTCAAAATTAAGGAATTAAATCACCACCCATCATCCAAGAGTCAGAAAATCAAGTAAAAAAAAAACCTCTACCTCTTATTGTCAAGCTTGAGTTTGTAGCTGGAACTTGGTTGAATTTAAAAGTTGGATGGAGTGGGTGAGTGGAGAAGAGAAAAGAAAGCTGAAGTGGGGAAGAAGTTACGTAGAAGGGGGTCTGAATGAGAAGAAGAGAATGTGTTATATAAGCATAAGTGGTAGTTAACTTGGAAGGTTTTGATTAGCCTTAAAACACAAGGCTAAATTTCAGCCAACCTTTCCCTCTTTTTGTGACCAAAATGCTCTCCATGTCGCCCTCTTTTTGTGATGAATTGCCCTCCATGTCATCCCCTTTTGTGGTAGAATTGCTCTTCACGTTGCCTAAAAGTGGGATTCACTTCCAGTATGTTCTGAAAATGACATCGGAACTCGTACTATTCTTAAAATCGGAACTCGTGCACATCTTGGAGATTAAGTCGAAACTCGGAAATATTGTCTAGTTTACTCGAAACTTGAAAGCAAAGTCGGATGTGAAGCCAAGCACTTAAAGTAGGAAGTCGGGAAATTAGGTAAACTCGAAACAATTCTAAGCATAACATCAGAGGTCGAAATTCACAACATTAATCCGTGTACCAGGAAATCGGGACTTATAGGACCTCGACACTCCAAACTCGATCTCGGAACTCGGGAAAATAAGAAAAATGAAAAGCTCTTGGTAATGAGCTTGATATCGGAACCCGTGAAAATTCTGGTCGAACTTTGTAGACCAATACAGAGATCTGATCTCGCATCCATTTCTGGTTGGGATCAAATCGGATGTCGGATTCCGTGTTAAGTCGAAAATCTTAAGATCGGAAATCGGAGAAAAAGTCAGTCCATTTCAGCTAATGAAACCGGAAATTGGGAATTTATTACTGATGAGGTCAGAATTAATACATAATATACATATAAGGTCGGAATTCGGAAAAAGGTCCACGAGGCTTTGAGGTCAAGCCAGAAATCGGTAATTTTAAAAAATTCACAGACAAGGTCGGAAGTCGAAAATCGGGGCGTTACAAAGTTCCATTTGCCATTGATTAAAACCAACACTTAATTTTTAAGGAATTGGTTTCTCTTACTTCTTTAAGTTCTTTTTGCCATTGAATAGAATCAAGTCACAACCCGAAAGGAATTGGTTTCTAATTCTCCTTAAAGTTCCTTTTGCCATTGTTTGGAGGCAAGACTTAATCCTTAAGGAATTGGTTTATCATTCCTCTTTATGTTCTTTTTGCCATTGAATGGAATAAAGTTTCAATTCAACAGGAATTAGTTTCTAATTCTCCTTGAAGTTCCTTCTGACATTGATTGGAAGCAAGACTTAATCACAAAGGAATTGGTTTATCTTTCTTCTTTATGTTCTTTTTGCCTTAGATTCGAATCGAGTCTCAATTCAAAAGGAATTGGTTTCTAATTCTTCTCGAAATCCCTTTCGCCATTGATTGGAAGCAAGACTTAATCCTTAAGGAATTGGTTTATCTTTCTTCTTTATGTTCTTTTTGCCAATGAATGGAATCAAGTTCCAATTCCAAAGGAATTGGTTTCTAATTCTCCTTCAAGATCTTTTTGCCATTGATTGCAAGCAAGACTTAATCCTTAAGGAATTGGTTTCTCTTTCTTCTTTAAGTTCTTTTTGCCATTAAATAGAATCAAGTCACAATCCAGAAGGAGTTAGTTTCTAATTCTCCTTGAAGTTCCTTTTGACATTGATTGGAAGCAAGACTTAATCCTTAAAGAATTGGTTTCTCTTTCTTCTTTAAGTTCTTTTTTCCATTGAATAGAATCAAGTTACATTCCAAATGGAATTGGTTTCTAATTCTCCTTCAAGTTTCTTTTGCCATTCTTTGGAAGCAAGACTTAATCCTTAAGGAATAGGTCTATCTTTCTTATTTATGTTCTTTTTGCCAGTGAATGGAATCAAGTTTCAATTCAAAAGGAATTGGTTTCTATTTCTCCTTTAACTTCCTTGAGCCATTGATTAGAAGCAAGACTTAATACTTAAGGAATTGGTTTCTCTTTCTTCTTTAAGTTCTTTTCGCCATTGAAGAGGATCAAGTCATAATCCAAAAGAAATTGGTCTCTAATTCTCCTTCAAGTTCCTTTTGACATTGATTGGAAGCAAGAGTTATTCCTTAAGGAATTGGTTTATCTTTCTTCTTTAAGTTCTTTTTGCTATTGAGTGGAATCAAGTGTCAATTCAAAAGGAATTGGTTTCTAATTCTCATTGAAGTTCATTTTGCCATTGATTGGAAGCAAGACTTAATCCTTAAGGAATTGGTTTCTCTTTCTTCTTTAAGTTCTTTTTGCCATTGAATAGAATCAAGTCACATTCCAAATGGAATTGGTTTCTAATTCTCCTTAAAGTTCCTTTTGCCATTGTTTGGAAGCAAGACTTAATCCTTAAGGAATACGTTTATCTTTCTACTTTATGTTCTTTTTGCCATTGAATGGAATCAAGTTTCAATTCAAAAGGAATTGCTTTCTAATTCTACTTTAAGTCCTTGAGCCATAGATTGGAAGCAAGACTTAATACTTAAGGAATTGGTTTCTCTTTCTTCTTTAAGTTCTTTTTGCCATTGAATAGAATCAAGGCAAAATCCAAAAGGAATTGGTTTCTAATTCTCCTTGAAGTTCCTTTTGCCATTGTTTCGAAGCAAGACTTAATCCTTAAGGAATTGGCTTATCATTCTTCTTCCCGTTCTTTTTGCCATTGAATGGAATCAAGTCTTAATTCAAAAGGAATTGTTTTCTAATTCTCCTTGAAGTTCCTTTAGCTATTGATTGGAAGCAAGACTTAATCCTTAAGGAATTGGTTTCTCTTTCTTCTTTTTGTTCTTTTTGCCCTTGAATGGAATCAAGTTTCAATTCATATGGAATTGGTTCTCGATTCTCCTTCAAGATCCTTGAGCCATTGATTGAAGCAAGACTTAATACTTAAGGAATTGGGTTGTCTTTCTTCTTAAGTTCTTTTTGCCATTGAGTGTATTCAAGTCTCAATTCAAAAGGAATTGGTTTCCTCAAGTTCCTTTTGCCATTGATTGAAAGCAAGACTTAATCCTTAAGGAATTGGTTTCTTCTTCTTTAAGTTCTTTTGCCATTGAATAGAATCAAGTCATAACCCGAAAGGAATTGGTTTCTAATTCTCCTTGAAGTTCCTTTCGCCATTGTTTGGTGGCAAGACTTAATCCTTAAGGAATAGGTCTATCTTTCTTCTTTATGTTCTTGTTGCCAAGTGAATGGAATCAAGTTTCAATTCAAAAGGAATTGGTTTCTATTTCTCCTTTAACTTCCTTGAGCCATTGATTGGAAGCAAGACTTAATACTTAAGGAATTGGTTTCTCTTTCTTCTTTAAGTTCTTTTCGCCATTGAAGAGGATCAAGTCATAATCCAAAAGAAATTGGTCTCTAATTCTCCTTCAAGTTCCTTTTGACATTGATTGGAAGCAAGAGTTAATCCTTAAGGAATTGGTTTATCTTTCTTCTTTAAGTTCTTTTTGCTATTGAGTGGAATCAAGTGTCAATTCAAAAGGAATTGGTTTCTAATTCTCATTGAAGTTCATTTTGCCATTGATTGGAAGCAAGACTTAATCCTTAAGGAATTGGTTTCTCTTTCTTCTTTAAGTTCTTTTTGCCATTGAATAGAATCAAGTCACATTCCAAATGGAATTGGTTTCTAATTCTCCTTAAAGTTCCTTTTGCCATTGTTTGGAAGCAAGACTTAATCCTTAAGGAATACGTTTATCTTTCTACTTTATGTTCTTTTTGCCATTGAATGGAATCAAGTTTCAATTCAAAAGGAATTGCTTTCTAATTCTACTTTAAGTCCTTGAGCCATAGATTGGAAGCAAGACTTAATACTTAAGGAATTGGTTTCTCTTTCTTCTTTAAGTTCTTTTTGCCATTGAATAGAATCAAGGCAAAATCCAAAAGGAATTGGTTTCTAATTCTCCTTGAAGTTCCTTTTGCCATTGTTTCGAAGCAAGACTTAATCCTTAAGGAATTGGCTTATCATTCTTCTTCCCGTTCTTTTTGCCATTGAATGGAATCAAGTCTTAATTCAAAAGGAATTGTTTTCTAATTCTCCTTGAAGTTCCTTTAGCTATTGATTGGAAGCAAGACTTAATCCTTAAGGAATTGGTTTCTTCTTCTTTTTGTTCTTTTGCCCTTGAATGGAATCAAGTTTCAATTCATAAGGAATTGGTTTCGATTCTCCTTCAAGATCCTTGAGCCATTGATTGGAAGCAAGACTTAATACTTAAGGAATTGGGTTGTCTTTCTTCTTTAAGTTCTTTTTGCCATTGAGTGTATTCAAGTCTCAATTCAAAAGGAATTGGTTTCCTCAAGTTCCTTTTGCCATTGATTGAAAGCAAGACTTAATCCTTAAGGAATTGGTTTTCCTTTCTTCTTTAAGTTCTTTTTGCCATTGAATAGAATCAAGTCATAACCCGAAAGGAATTGGTTTCTAATTCTCCTTGAAGTTCCTTTCGCCATTGTTTGGTGGCAAGACTTAATCCTTAAGGAATAGGTCTATCTTTCTTCTTTATGTTCTTGTTGCCAGTGAATGGAATCAAGTTTCAATTCAAAAGGAATTGGTTTCTATTTCTCCTTTAACTTCCTTGAGCCATTGATTGGAAGCAAGACTTAATACTTAAGGAATTGGTTTCTCTTTCTTCTTTAAGTTCTTTTCGCCATTGAAGAGGATCAAGTCATAATCCAAAAGAAATTGGTCTCTAATTCTCCTTCAAGTTCCTTTTGACATTGATTGGAAGCAAGAGTTAATCCTTAAGGAATTGGTTTATCTTTCTTCTTTAAGTTCTTTTTGCTATTGAGTGGAATCAAGTGTCAATTCAAAAGGAATTGGTTTCTAATTCTCATTGAAGTTCATTTTGCCATTGATTGGAAGCAAGACTTAATCCTTAAGGAATTGGTTTCTCTTTCTTCTTTAAGTTCTTTTTGCCATTGAATAGAATCAAGTCACATTCCAAATGGAATTGGTTTCTAATTCTCCTTAAAGTTCCTTTTGCCATTGTTTGGAAGCAAGACTTAATCCTTAAGGAATTGGTTTCTCTTTCTTCTTTAAGTTCTTTTTGCCATTGAATAGAATCAAGTCATATTCCAAATGGAATTGGTTTCTAATTCTCCTTGAAGTTCCTTTTGCCATTGTTTGGAAGCAAGACTTAATCCTTAAGGAATAGGTTTATCTTTCTACTTTATGTTCTTTTTTCCATTGAATGGAATCAATTTTCAATTCAAAAGGAATTGCTTTCTAATTCTCCTTTAAGTCCTTGAGCCATAGATTGGAAGCAAGACTTAATACTTAAGGAATTGGTTTCTCTTTCTACTTTAAGTTCTTTTTGCCATTGAATAGAATGAAGGCAAAATCCAAAAGGAATTGGTTTCTAATTCTGCTTGCAGTTCCTTTTGCCATTGTTTCGAAGCAAGACTTAATTCTTAAGGAATTGGCTTATCATTCTTCTTCCCATTCTTTTTGCCATTGAATGGAATCAAGTCTCAATTCAAAAGGAATTGTTTTCTAATTCTCCTTGAAGTTCCTTTTGCTATTGATTGGTAGCAAGACTTAATCCTTAAGAAATTGGTTTCTCTTTCTTCTTTTTGTTCTTTTTGCCCTTGAATGGAATCAAGTTTCAATTCATAAGGAATTGGTTTCTAATTCTCCTTTAAGATCCTTGAGCCATTGATTGGAAGCAAGACTTAACACTTAAGGAATGGGGTTGTCTTTCTTCTTTAAGTTCTTTTTGCCATTAAGTGTATTCAAGTCTGAATTTAAAAGGAATTGGTTTCCTTGAAGTTCCTTTTGCCATTGATTGAAAGCAAGACTTAATTCTTAAGGAATTGGTTTCCCTTTCTTCTTTAAGTTCTTTTTGCTATTGAATAGAATCAACTCACAACCCAAAAGGAATTGGTTTCTAATTCTCCTTAAAGTTCCTTTTGCCATTGTTTGGTGGCAAGACTTAATCCCTAAGAAATTGGTTTATCTTTCCTCTTTACGTTCTTTTTGCCATTGAATGGAATAAAGTTTCAATTCAACAGGAATTGATTTCTAATTCTCCATTAATATCCTTTTGCCAATGATTGGAAGCAAGACTTAATCCTTAAGGAATTGATTTATCTTTCTTCTTCAAGTTCTTTTGGCCATTTAATACAATCAAGGCATAATCCAAAAGGAATTGGTTTCTAATTCTCCTTGAAGTTCCTTTTGACATTGATTGGAAGCAAGAGTTAATCATCAAGGAATTGGTTTATCTTTCTTCTTTATGTTTTTTTTGCCTTTGAGTGGAATCATATCTCAATTCAAAAGGAATTGGTTTCTAATTCTCCTTGAAATTGCTTTTGCCATTGATTGGAAGCAAGGCTTAATCCTTAACGAATTGGTTTATCTTTCTTCTTTATGTTCTTTTTGCCATGGAAGGGAATCAAGTTTCACTTCAAAGGGAATTAGTTTCTTATTCTCCTTTAAGATCTTTTCGCCATTGATTGGAAGCAAGACTTAATCCTTAAGGAATTGGTTTCTTTTTCTTCTTTAAGTTCTTTTTGCCATTGAATAGAATCAAGTCACAATCCAAAAGGAATTAGTTTCTATTTGTCCTTGAAGTTCCTTTTGACATTGATTCGAAGCAAGACTTAATCATTAAGCAATTTGTTCATCTTTCTTCTTTAAGTTCTTTTTGCCATTGAATAGAATCAAGGCACAATCCAAAAGGAATTGATTTCTAATTCTCCTTGAAGTTCCTTTTGCCGTTGATTCGAAGCAAGACTTAATCCAAAAGGTGTTGGTTTATCTTTCTTCTTTATGTTCTTTTTGCCAATGAATGGAATAAAGTTTCAATTCAAAAGGAATTGGTTTCTAATTCTCCTTTAAAATCCTTTTGCTGTTGATTGGAAGCAAGACTTAATCCTTAAGGAATTAGTTTATCTTTCTTCTTTAAGTTCTTTTGCCATTGAATAGAATCAAGGCACAATCCAAAAGGAATTGGTTTCTAATTCTTCTTGATGTTCCTTTTGACATTGATTGGAAGCAAGACTTAATTATAAAGGAATTGGTTTATGTTTCTTCTTTATGTTCTTTTTGCATTTGAGTGGAAACAAGACTCATTTCAAAAGGAATTGGCTTCTAATTCTCCCTGAAATCCCTTTTGACATTGATTGGAAGCAAGAGTTAATCCTCAAGGAATTAGTTTATCTTTCTTGTTTATGTTCTTTTTGCTATTGATTGGAATCAAGTTTCAATTCAAAAGGAATTAGTTTCTAATTCTCCTTTAAGTTCCTTTTGCCATTGATTGGGAGCAAAACTTAATCTTTAAGGAATTGGTTTCGCTTTCTTCTTTGAGTTCTTTTTGCCATTGAATAGAATCAAGTCACAATCCAGAAGGAATTGGTTTCTAATTCCCCTTGAAGTTCCTTTTGCCATTCTTTCAAAGCAAGACTTAATCCTTAAGGAATTGGCTTATCATTCTTCTTCCCGTTCTTTTTGCCATTGAATAGAATCAAGTCTCAATTCAAAAGGAATTGTTTTCTAATTCTCCTTGAAGTTCCTTTTGCTATTGATTGGAAGCAAGACTTAATCCTTAAGGAATTGGTTTCTCATTCTTCACTTTGTTCTTTTTGCCCTTGAATGGAATCAAGTTTCAATTCATAAGGAATTGGTTTCTAATTCTCCTTTAATATCCTTGAGCCATTGATTGGAAGCAAGACTTAATACTTAAGGAATTGGGTTGTCTTTCTTCTTTAAGTTCTTCTTGCCATTGGGTGTATTCAAGTCTCAATTCAAAAGGAATTGGTTTCCTTGAAGTTCCTTTCGCCATTGATTGAAAGCAAGACTTTATCCTTAAGGAATTGGTTTCTCTTTCTTCTTTAAGTTCTTTTTGCCATTGAATAGAATCAAGTCACAACCCAAAAGGAATTGGTTTGTAATTCTCCTTGAAGTTCCTTTTGCCATTGTTTGGTGGCAAGACTTAATCCTTAGGGAATTGGTTTATCTTTCCTCTTTACGTTCTTTTTGCCATTGAATGGAATAAAGTTTCAATTCAACAGGAATTGATTTCTAATTCTCCATTAATATCCTTTTGCCATTGATTGGAAGCAAGACTTAATCCTTAAGGAATTGGTTTATCTTTCTTCTTTAAGTTCTTTTTGCCATTGAATACAATCAAGACACAATCCAAAAGGAATTGGTTTCTAATTCTCCTTGAAGTTCCTTTTGACATTGATTGAAAGCAAGACTTAATCATAAAGGAATTGGTTTATCTTTCTTCTTTATATTCTTTTTGCCTTTGAGTGGAATCAAGTCTCAATTCACAAGGAATTGGTTTCTAATTCTCCTTGAAATTGCTTTTGCCATTGATTGGAAGCAAGGCTTAATCCTTAAGGAATTGGTTTATCTTTCTTCTTTATGTTCTTTTTGCCATTGAATGGAATCAAGTTTCACTTCAAAAGGAATTGGTTTCTTATTCTCCTTTAATATCTTTTTGCCGTTGATTGGACGCAAGACTTAATCCTTAAGGAATTGGTTTCTATTTCTTCTTTAAGTTCTTTTTGCCGTTGAATAGAATCAAGTCACAATCCAGAAGGAATTGGTTTCTAATTCCCCTTGAAGTTCCTTTTGCCGTTGATTCAAAGCAAGACTTAATCCTAAAGGTGTTGGTTTGTCTTTCTTCTTTATGTTCTTTTTGCCGTTGAATGGAATAAAGTTTCAATCCCAAAGGAATTGGTTTCTAATTCTCCTTTAATATCCTTTTGCCGTTGATTGGAAGCAAGACTTAATCCTTAAGGAATTGGTTTATCTTTCTTCTTTAAGTTCTTTTGCCATTGAATAGAATCAAGGCAAAATCCAAAAGGAATTGGTTTCTAATTCTCCTTGAAGTTCCTTTTGCCGTTGATTCGAAGCAAGACTTAATCCTTAAGGAATTGGTTTCTCTTTCTTCTTTAACTTCTTTTTGCCATTGAATAGAATCAATAGACAATCCAAAAGGAATTGGTTTCTATTTCTCCTTGAAGTTCCTTTTGCCATTGATTCTAAGCAAGACTTAATCATTAAGGAATTGGCTTATCTTACTTCTTTACGTTCTTTTTGCCGTTGAATAGAATCAAGGCACAATCCAAAAGGAATTGGTTTCTAATTCCCCTTGAAGTTCCTTTTGCCGTTGATTCGAAGCAAGACTTAATCCTAAAGGTGTTGGTTTGTCTTTCTTCTTTATTTTCTTTTTGCCATTGAATGGAAGAAAGTTTCAATCCGAAAGGAATTGGTTTCTAATTCTCCTTTAATATCCTTTTGCCGTTGATTGGAAGCAAGACTTAATCATTAAGGAATTGGTTTATCTTTCTTCTTTAAGTTCTTTTGCCATTGAATAGAATCAAGGCACAATCCAAAAGGAATTGGTTTCTAATTCTCCTTGAAGTTCCTTTTGACATTGATTGGAAGCAGGACTTAATCATAAAGGAATTGGTTTATCTTTCTTCTTTATGTTATTTTTGCCTTTGAGTGGAAACAAGTCTCAATTCAAAAGGAATTGGCTTCTAATTCTCCTTGAAATCCCTTTTGCCATTGATTGGAAGCAAGACTTAATCCTTAAGGAATTGATTTATCTTTCTTCTTTATGTTCTTTTTGCCATTGAATAGAATCAAGTTTCAATTCAAAAGGAATTGGTTTCTAATTCTCCTCTAAGATCCTTTTGCCATTGATTGGAAGCAAGACTTAATCTTTAAGGAATTGGTTTCTCTTTCTTCTTTAAGTTTTTTTTGCCATTGAATAGAATCAAGTCACAATCCAAAAGGAATTGGTTTCTAATTCTCCTTGATGTTCCTTTTGGCATTGATTGGAAGCAAGACTTAATGCTTAAGGAATTGGTTTATCTTTCTTCTTTATGTTCTTTTTGCCATTGAGTGGAATCAAGTCTCAATTCAAAAGGAATTGGTTTCTTATTCTCCTTGAAGTTCCTTTTGACATTGATTGGAAACAAGACTTAATCCTAAAGGAATTGGTTTATCTTTCTTCTTTATGTGCTTTTTGCCTTTGAGTGGAATCAAGTCTCAATTCAAAAGGAGTTGGTTTTTAATTCTCCGTGAAGTTCCTTTTGCCATTGATTGGAAGCAAGACTTAATCCTTAAGGAATTGGTTTATCTTTCTTCTTTATGTTCTTTTTGCCATTGAATGGAAGAAAGTTTCAATGCAAAAGGAATTGGTTTCTAATTCTCCTTTAAGACCTTTTTGCCATTGATTGGAAGCAAGACTTAATCCTTAAGGAATTGGTTTCTCTTTCTTCTTTAAGTTCTTTTTGCCATTGAATAGAATCCAGTCACAATCCAAAAGGAATTGGTTTCTAATTCTCCTTGAAGTTCCTTGTGACATTGATTGGAAGCAAGACTTAATCCTTAAGGAATTGGTTTATCTTTCTTCTTTATGTTCTTTTTGCCATTAAATGGAATCAAGTCTCAATTCAAAAGGAATTGGTTCCTAGTTCTCCTTAAAGTTCCTTTGCTAACCCATCACCGCATTCAATGCAGTTTTGCTCAATTCAGTGCTCCCTTGATATATGCCCAAATGGGATGATTCCAGAGCCAAAAATGAAGCCCAAGATGTTAGCTTTCCAATGGTGTTCGAATTACTCTCATTCAAGTCCATTTGGTCAATGAAATTTACATGTGAAGTAGAGCTGCCTGAAAAAATCGAAACTGTCATTTTAATTAATGAATGGTGGGCCAATTGAGTTCAATTCATTTCTGGGTTTTCATTCTCTAATTATAGGTTGTTAAAAACTTAATTATCAGAATTATTTCTGATAATCACCAATGCTTTGTGAGAATGTAATCTATCAAGCTAATTTAATGTGGAGTTACAATTGGAGCAGTTATAATTTGGATGGCTAAGATTACATTTTGACAAGAGACCAGTAGCCACAAGGGAGAGGGATAACAAATGAGCATTTTGGCTCTTGCTAGAGAGAGAAATTTTCATGGAAAGAGAAAGAGGTTTCAACCACTCATCCTTAAAAACCATAGTTACAATATTGGACTTGGAGAAGTGACATTTTCATCAAGCTTGTAGCTGTGGACATCACTTTTTGCTGCTCTTTAGGGATTTAATTGAGGACAAGAAGAAGAGATAGGTACTGAAGATTAGAGTTTGGGAAACTTTGCTTTCACCCTTTAGTCTGCACATGTTTTCTTTCTTTCTTAACTCATGTCATGTATTCTTCAATTTGTGATATGGTTTTCTTTAGAATGTTAGGCTAAGTTATTTTTATGGTTATGGGTGAACTTTGAACCCTAAATTATTATGTAATTAAATTGATTTTCAAACCTCTATTTTTTGGGAGTTGATTATATTCTCCTACTCACTTCATGATTATGGTAGTAATGTGACATATTTGGATTGACCACCCTTATATTTCATGTTATGGCTGATTGCTAGATTGAGGATTATGATGTTCATTATCCTTTATCCATATGTCGTAACTTGTGTGCAAACTTAATGGTCAAGTTTTGATTGTATGCAAGGAATAATATAACCTAAGTCACTTAGTCCTATGTTAGAGACCAAAACTTAGATCAATCTGTCCTTCTAGTTGCAATTGTTAATTGAACTTAGTGAATGTTCCCTATGTCAATTAGTGATAAGAATAGGTTAATGGGTGTTCCTTAATCTATTTAAAAGAAGGTAGGTAATAAAATGTTTCATTGCCTAAGATTGGTAACTATAGAAAGAGAATTGGAGGCTGAAATTAAGAACTAATTGCATGATATAATTTGGTGGGGAAATGGTATCCCATAACCAGCTTTTAATTGATTTCAACAAAACAGCATCATTTGCTCTTGTTTATTTTTTTTATTTTCGTATAATTTTTTTATATAATTTTTGTTTGAATTATAGAAACAACAAAATCCCCCTCCCATTTTGTGTTATTTTGTCTTTTTAGAGTTTATTAGAATCAGAATCTAAAATAAGCTAAATAATTAAATTAATTCAATTCCTTGTGGATCGACCCTTTGCTCATTACTAAACTAATTTTTCCTAAACCAAGCAAAGATTTTTAATTTGGTAGTTTAACGATATATCAAATTTTAAGGCTGCTCGTTCTAGGGGACTTGACGTTAATTGGATCGACCTTCTTCTACACATGGTGACATCCCTTGAGCTTCCTACACTTAAAGAGAAGCTTTCCCAATCCATTGCTAAGGCACCCGAGCTTGAATTGAAGCCTTTACTGTGTCATCTCAAATATGCATTCTTGGGAGAGATGTAAACACTTCCTGTGATCATTGCTAACAATCTGACACCATCCCAAGAAGAAAGGCTTATTAGAGTCCTTAGAGACCACAAGATAGCCATTGCATGGTCAATTGCGAATATAAAGGGAATTAGCCCTTCTGTGTGTATGCATAGGATCTTAATTGAAGATGGAGCAAAGCCAAGTAGAGAACCTCAAAGAAGACTTAATCCTAACATGATGGATGTTGGGAAAAAGGAAATTTAGAAACTGCTTGATGCTGGTATCATCTATACCATCTCTGATCTTCTGAGGAAAAGTCAAGCTGAGGACAATAAACCAAGCGCTTTTGGGAGGCAACCCAATGGATGGAGAGCTTTGGAAATCAGATTTGATTTCTCTTATTCTTTATCATTTTACCCCTTTATTTTGTTTGCTTTTGTAGTTTGTTATTTTTCTTTTTCCTTTTCACTTTAATTCATATTTTTGTCTTACATTGAGGACAATGTAAGGACTAAGTGTGGAGGGAATGGTTTAGGATAATTTTTTGTTTATAAAAAAAAAAATCAAACTTTAAAAAAAAAATTCTGGTTGTGTTTTTTTTTTTTCATAATTTTGTTTTTAAGTCTAGTTTTAGGTTTTTTTTATTCTTTCTAGAAAAATGATGAGATTTTGAGCTTTAATTCATAGCTTTGATTGATGACAAGTTTAGAGTTGGATTTGACTTCATTCTCTTGTTAATGCATTTTTATGATGTTATACTCTTTTAACTGTTACTTACTTTGCTTTTGGTACAGTTATAATGCATACTTTAACCTTGCTTGCATTCTTGAAATTTACACTTGGATAGTCATTTGATTTAATTGTTTGATTGTTGAGCTGAAAATTCTCTTTTGAAGTGCTTTTGGACTTGAAACTGATTTCTGCCACTTTGGAAAATGATTAAGGCATTTGGTTGTCTAACACCATGGCCAAATGGACCTGTTCCCTACATTTTGATGCTCCAAAGTGAACATAAATCTTTAGTGAGCCAATTTGAGCCTTCACAGAATTTAGTCTTATTTTCTTTGGCACCCTTATCTTCTTTACCTAGCTTGATATAAATTTTTGTCCTAACCTTTGTTTCTTTGATGGAATAGAGTTAGAGACTTGATTGATGTGCAACGTATTGGTAATTCAAGTATGGTAAAGATGAGAAGTGTAGGGGAATTTATTATCTTTCAACAATTAGTGGAATGAAAAAAAAAAAAAAAGAAGAAAAAAAGAGTGTTCAATAAACTCAGTTGAAGTTCAAAGTATGTTACAGTGTTACAAGAGTAAAGAAAGGTGAAGGAAGGGTCCACACTAAAAAAATTGACCATCATGTTTGTTCTACGAAGTTTTGACTTAAACATCCTTACATTATCATTTTCATGTCTCTATTTCTAGGAATTCAAAGAAACTCTTGTGTATTTCCTTTTTCCTTTGTTTCTTAAGATACATTACAACCCCCATTGACCCCATTACAACCAAAGAAAAGACCTTTTGATTCCATTGTGGTGTTTTGATGATGATTTGACATTTGCATGAATTAAGAGAATTTGATGCTTGACATGATTGTAAGAAAATTGAAAGCTTGAATTGTGGAGATGGAAAGAGTGAGGCCTGTTTAAAGTGTTGCATAGTTTAATTTTTTTCACCATTAGCTTAGTTGTTTCATTTACTTAAGTATGATGTTCATTGGATGCATTCTCTTGAGAATGGTTGATGATAACATTTTTCTTGTTTGATTTCAAAGTTGTGTATTTCTAGTTATCTGAAAAATACTGGAAAGAATAGGTGTTTGTGGGTATCATCGCTGGAAGCCCTCATGAGACTATAACTCATCCTTTATGGCCCACCTAGAGGTTTAAAGGCTAGTTGCATATGCTAAATGCAATCGTGATTTCCTACGAAAGTGGATTAGCTTAGGTTTTATCTTAGTCTTGCTTGAGGACAAGCAAGGTTCAAGTGTGGGGGAAATTGATAAGTGCATTTTATTCACTTATTTTATATTCTTTTCTACGCTTGTTCATAGCTTTAATCTTGTAAATATAATGCTTTTATTTTACTATTTGTGTTTTGTAGGAGGATAAAGGTTGAGGATGATTTTTGAGCTGAAAAAGAGTAAAATGACTCAATTTGGAGCTAATTCAAGAAATGCTAAGAATTGAGTGCTGGATAGTATGAGCAGTATGCCTTTCCAAGGGCATAAATTTTTGGTCCGAAGTCAAAATGACATGATTCCACTTGGAAATGAAAGTAGACATCCAGAGCTTTAATTTGACACCAATATCACTCAAAAAGTCCAATGGAACAAAAAGATTGATGCTACCAAAGATGGACCTAATGCAGACCCATCACCGCATTCAATGCAGTTTTGCTCAATTCAGTTCTCCCTTGATATAAGCCCAAATAGGATGATTCCAGAGCCAAAAATGAAGCCCAAGATGTTAACTTTCCAATGGTGACTCTCATTCAAATCCATTTGGTCAATGAAATTTACATGTGAAGTAAAGCTGCCTGAAAAAATCAAAACTGTCAATTTTAATTAATGAATGGTGGGCCAATTGAGTTCAATTCATTTGTGGGTTTTCATTGTCTGATTATAGGTTGTTAAAAACTTAATTATCAAAATTATTTCTGATAATCACCAATGCTTTGTGAGAATGTAACCTATGAAGCTAGTTTAATGTGGAGTTACAATTGAGCAGCTTACAATTTGGATGGCTGAGATTACATTTTGACAAGAGACCAGCAGCCACAAGGGAGAGGGGTAACAAATGAGCATTTTGGCTCTTGCTAGAGAGAAATTTTTGTGGAGAGAGAAAGAGATTTCAGCCACTCATCCTTAGAAACCATAGTTATAATATTGGAGTTGGAGAAGTGAAATTTTCATCAAGCTTGTAGCTGTGTACATCACTTTTTGCTCCTCTTTAGGGATTTAATTGAGGATAAGAAGAAGAAATAGGTGCTGAAGATTAGAGTTTGGGCAACTTTGCTTTCACCTTTTAGTCTGCACATGTTTTCTTTCTTTCTTAACTCATGTCATGTATTCTTCAATTTGTGATATGGTTTTCTTTAGAATGTTAGCTTATGTTATTTTTATGGTTATGGATGAACTTTGAATCCTAAATTATTATGTAATTAAATTGATTTTCAGACCTCTATTTTCTTGAGAGTTGTTTATATTCTCCTGCTCACTTCATGATTATGGTAGTAATGTGACATGTTTGGATTGGCCACCCTTATATTCCATGTTATGGCTGATTGCTAGATTTAAGATTATGATGTTCATTATCCTTTATCCATATGTAGTAACTTGTGTGCAAACTTAATGGTCAAGTTTTGATTGTATGCAAGGGAGAATATAACCTAAGTCACTTAGTCCTATGTTAGAGACCAAAACTTAGATCAATCTGTCCTTCTAATTGCAATTGTTAATTGAACTTAGTGGATATTTCCTATGTCAATTAGTGATTAGAATAGGTTAATGGATGTTCTTTAATCTATTTAAAAGAAGGTAGGTAATAGAATATTTCATTGCCTAAGATTGGTAACGATAGAAGGCGAATTGGAGGATGAAATTAAGAACTAATTGCATGATATAATTTGGTGGGGAAAAGGGATCCCATAACCAGTTTTAATTGATTTCAACAAAACAGCATCATTTGCCCTTGTTTATATTTTTATTTTCGTGTAATTTTTTTTATATAATTTTTGTTTGAATTATAGAAACAACAAACCCCCTCCCCTATTTTGTATTACTTTATCTTTTTAGAGTTTATTAGAATCAGAATCTAAAATAAGATAAATAATTAAATTAATTCAATTCCTTGTGGATCGATCCTTTGCTCATTACTAAACTAATTTTTCCTAAACCAAGCAAAGGTTTTTAATTTGGTAGTTTAACGACATATCATTGTGCTAAGAAATCTTTAAAATATAGAAAATATAATACATGGCCCTTTAATTTCTCACATTATTACTGACTAATAGTCTCTGATACACAGAGAATAAAATAATTACACTTTAAAAGAAATTGTGACTGACATAATACACAGCGTCTACTTCCGACTAATCGTTAGCTAGCTTCGATAGTCTCTTGATCTGGCTTATGCCCGATTCTTGCTCAATGAGTGGCCCTATACTCCGCCTTGCACTTGATTTCCAACTTAGGTGTTTGAATGTTTATGGAAAAGAAAAACATACAAGCAGACAGTGAGAACCTAGGGTTCTTAGTAGGTAAACTCAAACCAATCTTACAGTGTCATCGTAAACATTCCAGCCGCTTCGGTTTATTGTGAAAATATGAGCACACATAAACAAATAGCAGTTCAATTTTAAGTTGAAAATATCTTTCTCGAAGCGGATTATATTTTATCAACCACTTGCCATATCATATGACAGACATAGATATATGAATAGTATAATATGCTTCAACAAGAATCATAATAACAGTGTGACTTAACGGGATAATTGAAGATGCACTTATAGATGCTATACTTGACTGTATGCAAGTGCACTTGACTTAATTCATATCTTTCTTTAACTTGCAACTTGATCTTACTGTTCTGTACTTGGTCCCCCGAAGGTGAATGGCCTTTCTCATCCCTGGGTAATAGCCTGCTTTTCAGGTCCGAGCTCATACCTATATATAAGTGACGGGTTTACTTTTCCCAACCCTCACACCGGTCTATTCCCATTTATTTTGATTGAGGGCTGGCCCAAGTCTTAGACAGTATCGCTCTGGTCTACCTAGCTGGGTCTACGTCATGCCTCACGTGATAGCTTAGTACGTCCCTCTTGCAAGTTCTTATTATCTTTCCTTTCCATATCTTATCATGCGTGCAGATGTTTTGTGCATACATGGATATGTCTCATACCTTATTTCTCATATCATATTCTAATTATGCTTGCATGCATGGCATACATGAACATCACATGTAAATATAATATACTCATATCATACATAAATTCATCCTTGCATATATGAACCTTATGAGCATAACATATAAATATTTATAACATTCATGTGATTCACATATTTCTGCCAGAATTTTGGCAGCATAACAGATCAGACCTACTTCCCTTTGCATAATGCTAGCTCCTACGGACAAATCAATCATAGCAGTATAATCAATCTAACATATCTATCAATGGAAAACTTGCAACCGTCAACTCAAGCCTTATATGTTCACTAACACTTGTGAAACCATCAATTTGGTCATTTCAGCCAATTCTATTCAGTTCTGTCCGAATTTTGTGTAATCCATCTTTACTTCTATTCAACTCATTTAAACCTAAATTTTGGATATGTCATAGCTCTATGTGTGTAGTTTTCAACCCTTTTCGTCCCATCTCATTTTGATATGTGTAGCTCAAGATAGTTAAATTTTGCCTCAGCCTATTCGGTCACAGGTCCGAATTACACTCTTGGAAGTGAAAATTCACTAAAAATCGAAACCAAAATCAAATCATACGAAATTGATGTCATATTAAATCCAACAAGACAAACTTTCATTTTCAACAAGTTCTATTTTATTTGCTTTAGTAGAGCTTGAGTTATAAGCCCCGAAATTTGACTTCCTGAACTGCTCTGCTTTGGCCCGATTTGGACATAGGGAAAATTCCTTGAACCATTGAGATCAAATGGGACCGTATCTAACTCGGAATCTTTTATGGGATGTTCTCCTATGTGTAAGTTTTCTAACAAAGTTGGTTTCACTCAATTTGGGCTTGTGTAGGGTGAGTTATACCCTTCTTAATTCACACTATCGGATGAAAGTCCTGATTCCTAGGTCAACCTTCAAAAATTCATATCTCTCTCAATACTAATCCAATGGGCTTATATGATATATGTATGGAAAGCCCTGAATGTCTATTCTCATATAAAAATGGATTCATCAAATTTGAATAGCTGTAGGCAGAGCCGTACACTCCGCCGTACGGACCGCCGTAGGTTCTCCTAGGTTTTCAGTTTCTGGTTTGCTCTCTATCTTATGTTCCATGCAAGATTCAATCTCAATCCCTCCAAATACTTAATAAGCCAACCATAAATTATCACACATATCAAGTATATCTTCAAAGAAGTGAAGAGAGTTGAACTCTCATATAGCTTTAATCCATGGAAATAAGAAGCAGAAATTAGAAATCCTACCTCTAGGTTGTTGTAGATATTGGCTAGATGCAAGTTCTTGGTGTGGAAGAGGGATGGAGCTTGAAGGTGGAAGTAAGGTGAAGTGAGGGAGGAGAAGAATGAGGAAAGAATAGAGAAGAGTCAGCTACTGATGGGGTCGAGAATATCAAGGGAAGAAAGTGGAAGTTAGTTGAATTTTATAGTGGTTGAGTCATAATGTGATTGGTGAGTTGGGTGGTGGAGACTTGGCCACTCCTCCTCTATCTAGTGGCTCAAAATGGCACCATCCTAAGGGGGTAAAGTGGGTGAGTTCTCAGCCATTGGATCTTGAGTTTGAAGTGTTGAATTTGGCTAGTTCAGTTATGAGGTTTTTAGCACCGAGTTCAAGCAGAATAAGCAATATCAGGTTCCGAGCTCCATGTTGATCACTGAGTTTAATCGGATTGTGCACAATTTCCTGTTTCCGAAGTGATAAACATGATTTCCGACTTTGAGCAGGAATCGATGATAGTTCTAAGTGATGGTGCGTTAATATTGTTATGCAACATGTGTGATACTAGATCAAGTTTAGTTAATATCGAAACTCGGGAATTAACAAACAGAGAGCTAGATCAGGTATAATTAATGTCGAAACTTGGAACTTAGGAAACATTCATAAAAGTTTTGGAAGACTAATTGTGGCTTAAGGTCGGAGATCGGAAAATCACATACATAAATTGTCTTAAAATCGAAAGTCAAGGACAAGAATATAGAACCTAAACTCGGAAGTCAGTTATCTTCAATCCAAACTCGAAAGTTGGTACCAGACCATGAAACCATATACCCAAACCTTGGAATTCGAGAATTAGGGCACTTTAAAACTCATACATGTAATTCCAAACTCGCTATCTTATTGAACATATAATCGTGAAACTTGGTCCAGAATCAATCCTGAAGATCGATACTAAACATAACCCCAGAAATTGGGAAACAAAACATCAACCTTATATACCCGGAAGTCGAGATATTATCTCGGAACTCAGACACAATTCAATATCGAAAATCGATCCTAAGCTAAAGCAAAATGGATAAGAGTTCCGATTTTCGAATTGATCGCTGCGTTCAAAGAAAATGGACATGAGTTCCGACTTTAAGCAGAATGGAGACGAGTTCTGGTTTCGGACAGAATGAAAACGAGTTTCCAATTTTTAGGCAAAATGGAATAATTTAGCACAAGAAAAGTTGGGGATGTTACAATTCTACCCACCTTAAAAAGAATTTTGTCCTCAAAATTCTAGGATTAAGAAGGGTCAAGGAAAAATCCTTTTGACTTATAGGGATACTCCTCTTTTCAAGTTTGTGTCTGGTCTTGAGATTGCTTGCCAGTAGCTATGAGTGTTGTCTTAATACGTACAAAGGATCCATAAGGGTTATGTTGGTGCCCAAGCTTGCCTTGTCTTTATGACGCTCTGAATCATTGTTCAGTTTGTTGGAGACACTTACTCATCTCCCTTGCTCTATGTTTTGCTACTCCTTCTTTGTGGTAGCTGCTAAATCTTCTGTCACTTGTACATGAGACCTCAGATATTCAACTCATAAAGAGTTGCAATTGCAAAGATTAGCAGTTACCGTAGTAATTGACGTCAATATGTAGTAATGATAATGCCTATGTCAAGGAGGTCCATATATTCTTTCCCAAGATTCTTATTCACTCAGCTACCCTTAATTCAATAACAAATTCGCCTCCAATACAATTCTTTAGAAACATAGGCTTATGCCTTTCCTCAACATTATAACTAGGAGCCTTATCTTAAAACTCCTTCTTTTTGGTAAAATTTGTCTAGTGCCTAATGCTTTTAGGAGGATTTTAGGTCGCTCCCACTATACGGATTAAGTTCTAAGACTCATGACTCTTTCTATTAGTCAGATATCCTTCTTGATTCCTATTTATTGAGATACAAGCAATATAATGTGAAAACCAAGGTTAAAAGTCATATCCTTTTTATTGAAGCTGTAGAGTTTCCTTACCATATTGTCTTACAAGATGCTTTTCCAATATCCATGCAGAGAGTTGTCGTAGATCATATGGGTGCCAAAATATACTTTGTTTTGCTGACGTTCTGATCCATCATCAAGTTCATCAAGTAAATTTCTCATCCTCCTTGTCATGTGTCCGACTACTTATGCACTATATTTTCCAATAAACTCTCTAATACTTGTGCCTTGGGCCCTAAATATCAACTGAAGAAGTTCTGTCATTACGAAAACTATTAGCTACAGCAGCAATCAATGTCAACAAATAATGATCATAGTGGCTTCGTCGAAGTTTTTCAGGAAATTGATCAAGCCATATCCAAACTCTTGCCTACCTGATCCTCTTTGATCAGTGACGAATCCTCCTTCTGTTAGGTTTTTAGGTGCAGGGCTAGAGCTTCCTTCTAAACTATAACTATGGTCCTTGCTTTGAAATCTCTCCTTCTCTTGCTGACTTTATTCCATTTTTCTTTATTTGCTAATTGGACCTCGTGCCATTCTTGTTGAATTTCTCAATGATTATTGTGATACTTGTCTCCTCAAAATATGATCAACTTCACGTAATGAAAGGATTGTGGGACAGTCGAAGTCCCTGCCACTCTTCTACTTTCTTCAATTGGTTAGCATGGAGATTCCTCGACTATTGTGTTGATGTCCACCTCCCACTTTTATGAGCACCAGTGTTACCAATCTCATTGGGGGTTTGTCCTAATACAATATATAGAGGTGTGTTAGTTTTAGTGGCTAAATTTCATATTACCCTAACTGCTAAGCCTTCTGGCTATTCTTCATAACATCTTGCCCCTAGGATGTAATCCATTTGTTGTGAGATATGTAAATGATGGTCTTGCTATCCTGTTGAAGTTTCAATATGAGGACTTCCCATATGGTCACCCATCTCCATATTACTCTTGTCCAAGCATGCTTAACTACGGAATTCTGATGGAACCTAGTGTGTTAGTGATGATCGCATTTAATCCGGCCCAAGGCATAGAGAATCTTCTGACTGCCTCTAATTTTGACATTGAAACCTTGCCCCTCATGGGCACGTTTCCAAATCCCTTTTGATCTTATATTGGTGCATCATTCGGTCTTGCTTAGGGCACATTGGGTTTGTTGCACTTATGACCGGTGCCAAGGCAACCCTGCTTAGCATTTCATACACAATCTTATTTGCACCGTAATCTCATACTAGGTAGCTTTTCTCTTTTTCATGGGCCAGTCAGAAATTCAAACTTCCCCTTTGCCTAAGAAATCTTTAAAATATGGAAGATATAATACATGGCCCTTTAATTGCTCACTTTATTACTAACTAATAGTCTTTGATACATAGAGAATAAAATAATTACACTTTAAAAGAAATTGTGACTGACATAATACACAACGTCTACTTCCGACTAATCGTTAGCTAGCTTCGATAGTCTCTTGATCTAGCTTACGCCCGATTCTTGCTCAATGAGTGGCCCTGTACTCCGCCTCGCACTTGATTTCCAACTTGGGTGCTGGAATGTTTATGGAAAAGAAAAACATACAAGCAGGCAGTGAGAACCTAGGGTTCTTAGTAGGTAAACTCAAACCAATCTTACAGTATCATCGTAAACATTCCAGCAGCTTCGGTTTATTGTGAAAATATGAGCATATATAAACAAATAGTAGTTCAACTTTAAGTTGAAAATACCTTTCTCAAAGCGGATTATATTTTATCAACCACTTGCCATATCATATGACAGACATAGATATATGAATAGTATAATATGCTTCAACAAGAATCATAATAACAGTGTGACTTAACGGGATAATTGAATATGCACTTATAGATGCTATACTTGACTGTATACAAGTGCACTTGACTTAATTCATATCTTTCTTTAACTTGCAACTTGATCTTACTCTTCTGTACTTGGTCCCTCGGAGGTGAATGGCCTTTCTCACCCCTGGGTAATAGCCTGCTTTTCAGGTCCGAGCTTGTACCTATATATAAGTGACGGGTTTAGTTTTCCCAACCCTCACACCGGTCTATTCCCATTAATTCTGATCAAGGGCTGGCCCAAGTCTTAGATAGTACCGCTCCGGTCCGCGTAGCTGGGTCTACGTCATGCCTCACGTGGTAGCTTAGTATGTCCCTCTTGTAAGTTCTTATTATCTTTCCTTTCCATATCTTATCATGCGTGTAGATGCTTTGTGCATATATGGATATGTCTCACACCTTATTTCTCATATCATATTCTAATTATGCTTGCATGCATGGCATACATGAACATGACATGTAAATATAATATACTCATATCATACATAAATTCATCCTTGCATATCTGAACCTTATGAGCATAACATATAAATATTTATAACATTCATGTGATTCACATATTTCTGCCGGAAATTCAGCAGCATAACGAATCAGACCTACTTCCCCTTGCATAGTGCTAGCTCCTACGGATAAATCAGTCATAGTAGTAAAATCAATCTAACATATCTATCAATATAAAACTTACAACCGTTAACTCAAGCCTTATATGTTCACTAACACTTGTGAAACCATCAATTTGGTCATTTCTGTCAATTCTATTCAGTTCTGTCCGAATTTTGTATAATCCACCTTTACTTTTATTCAACTCATTTAAACCTGAATTTTGTATATGTCATAGCTCTATGTGTCTGGTTTTCAACCCTTTTAGTCCCATCTCATTTTGATATGTGTAGCTCAAGATAGTTAAATTTTGCCTCAACTTATTCGGTCACTGGTCCGAATTACACTCTTGGAAGTAAAAATTCACTAAAAATTGAAACCAAGATCAAATCATACAAATTCATGTCATATTAAAGCTAACAAGACAAACTTTCATTTGCAATAAGTTCCATTTCATTTGCTTTAGTAGAGCTTGAGTTATAAGCCCCGAAATTCGACCTTCCTGAACTACTCTGTTTTGGCTTGATTTGGACATAGGGCAAATTCCTTGAACCACTGAGATCAAATAGGACTGTATCTAACTCAGAATCTTTTGATGAAATGTTCTCCTGTGTGTAAGCTTTCTAACAAAGTTAGTTTCACTCAATTTGGGGTTGTGTAGGGTGAGTTACACCCTACTTAATTCACACTGCCCGGATGAAAGTCCTGATTGCTAGGTCAAACTTCAAAAATTCATATCTCTCTCAGTACTAATCCAATGGCCTTATATGATATATTTATGGAAAGCCCTGAATGTTTATTTTTATATAAAAATGGATTCATCAAATTTAAACGGCTGTAGGCGAAGCCGTACACTCCGTCGTACAGACCGCCGTAGGTTCTCCTAGGTTTTCAGTTTCTGGTTTGCTTTCTATCTCATGTTCCATGCAAGATTCAATCTCAATCCCTCCAAATACTTAATAAATCAACCATAAATCATCACACACATCAAATATATCATCAACGAAGTGAAGAGAGTTGAACTCTCATACAACTTTAATCCATGAAAACAAGAAGTAGAAATTAGAGATCCTACCTCTAGATTATTGTAGATGTTGGCTTGATGTAAGTTCTTTGTGTGGAAGAGGGATGGAGCTTGAAGGTGGAAGTAAGGTGAAGTGAGGGAGGAGAAGAATGAAGAAAGAATAGAGAAGAGTCAGCTGCTGATGGGGTCGAGAATATCAAGGCAGGAAAGTGGAAGTTAGTTGAATTTTATAGTGGTTGAATCATAGTGTGGTTGGTGAGTTGGGTGGTGGAGACTTGGCCACTCCTCCTCTCTCTAGTGGCTCAAAATGGCGCCATCCCAAGGGGGTAAAGTGGGTGAGTTCTCAGCCATTGGATCTTGAGTTTGAAGTGTTGAATTTGGCTAGTTCAGTTATGAGATTTTTAGCTCCGAGTTCAAGTAGAAAAAGCAATATCAGGTTCCGAGCTCCATGTTGATCACTGAGTTTAATCGGAATGTGCACGATTTCTGGTTTCCGAAGTGATAAACATGATTTTCGACTTTGAGCAGGAATCAGTGATAGTTCTAAGTGATGGTGCGTTAATATTGTTATGCAACATGTATGAATACTAGATTAAGTTTGGTTAATATCGGAACTCAGGAATTAACAAACAAAGAGCTCGATCAGGTATAATTAATGTCGGAACTCGGAACGGAAACATTCATAAAAGTTTTGAAAGACTAATTGTGGCTTAAGGTCGGAGGTCAGAAAATCACATACATAAATTGCCTTAAAATCGGAAGTCAAGGACAAGAATATAGAACGTAAACCCAAAAGTTGGGTATCTTCAATCCAAACTCGGAAGTTGGTACCAGATGATGAATTGGATTTTTATACTATTTTTATCCTTCATACTTGTCTCATTAATCCTCCTTTGTGCTTAATTGGTTGAGTTTAAATCATTTTCCTTTTTTGGATCTTAGTGAGACTTAGTTAATTTTTGCAACATTTCGGTTATTTTGACCTGCTTTAGTGTTTAGATCATATCTTGAGCTCTATACCTCATTTTATTATGCTTCTTGATTTGTAGGAAAGCTAAGAGATAGAGCTACAATTTCTATGAAGAGGGCAAGGGCTAATTCTGAGATCTTAAAGCCGAAATTGGGCTCGGAACTGAACCGGAGGTCGAGCTACGATAACTTGGAGGCTAGAGATCGGAACCCAGAATGTTTCCTTTTATTGTTTTGGCGAGCCGCTTTGATCTCGGAAATCAGAATGTTTCTTCCTTCAAATCCGAAGGGTTTCCTCTACTTAAGTCTTAGTTTGAGCCCTAGCGCTAGATTGGCCTTGAATTGTGTATCTTTTTTATTGGTGTATAGGTTATTTCCCCATCTGTAACATCCTTAGTTTTACCTTAGGCTAAATTACCTTAGTAACTTTGAGTAATTAGATATTTAATGAGAAATTAAAGAATAAAGGCTTAATTAAAGGGCAAAAAGGTAATTATAAAGAAAAAAGTCATGAGAATGCTTAATTAAGATTAGAGAATATTTAATTTAAGCAAGTCAAATTATTAATGGCTTAATTAAACACTCATCGCTAATAATTAACATAATCGAATTTAATTAAGGGTAATTAAGTTGATTAAGAATTAGTTTTTTTTAATCAAAGAAGATCACAGCAACATATTTGGTAGTAATTGTAAATCAACTTTAGCAAATGATGTAGAAAGCTCATAGGTAAGGAAAGTACACTTACAAATTTTTACCAATGAAAAAAAAAGGGGGAAGCTTGCCCAGTAAGACTCAGGTCTCATATCAACCCTTGGAGCGTTCCCTTTTAGAGCTGACCATTACGGGTATGGACTCCATTTTAAGGGCCCATCTTATTCTTACTATTGTAGAGGAAGATCTAACAAATTGACACAAGTAAAAAAAGAACAAAAAAGATTCCATTATGGTAGACATGCACAATAAAAAAATATTGAGATTTTTTTAAACTCTAACTAGTGGTTAGTTTTATCCACAAACTTCTGTACCCATTAAAATAAACTAAACCATCAAACTACTCCTAACAAGTTTACACATTGTTGCGGTTAAAGTCAAGAATCTACTAACCCGTTATTTTGAGCAATTGAGACAATAGCATATATGCTGCATCTTCACGTGCTTCGCTTTCAACTTGAGAAAATCGCCCAACAGTCACAAGTGCCCATCCCCGCAAGTTGTTTGGCAGAGATGCTATGACTCGGTAACAAGGAACTCCATCAATGTTCAAGTGGTGTTCATGGGTGTAGATTGCAGGTGATATGTGGAGATAACAGCAAGCTCGCTTTAACCACTTGTCCATACTTTTCTTGATGATAAAGTGGTTAGTAGGATGTAATGGAATGAATTCAGCACCTGCATGTATAAAGAACTCATATTGAGATAGCAACCCAATCAATCAAAATTGCACCACGAAAATAATGGCCAACCGGGTACCTAATATCATCTGAGTTATGGTCGAGCTGTACACAATTGCCCGAGCGGACACGTGCTATTTTGGCGCCTCGTTCAGAGCGCCTCATCATTTGAATTAGGGCATTATTTCAATTTTTGCCCCCATTCCCTTTATGTGAAAAGATGTGTTACGCCCTTGGTGACATTTGGGTTGCACGGTAAAGGGGTGTTTTTATTCCTATAAGAACAGCTTCGTGCGTTCGTTCTCCATTTTCCCCATCTTGCCTAAAAGAGATCGCCACGAAGGAGAAACAAAGGAGAAGTGCAGAAGCGAGCATTTGTGCCACCATTATCTTACTAGTAATAGGTATGCATTATCCTTTTTATTTTCTGCTTCTGCAACTTGTATTGTTTCGTTGGATGACATATTAGTGGTGGTTTGGTTTCCACTAATCCATATTTCTTTTGTACTTTGGGGCGGTTTCAACCCCTATTCCGCTTAGTTCTTTCACTTTCGCCGCCCACCGGCGGCTTTTCGTAAAGAGGGAAACCACCGTAGGGAGCCTATCTTTTTGGTTTCCATTTTATTTATGAGGGTTTCCGACTTAGGCTTTTCCCGAGTTTGTGACGTAGGGGTGGTTTCAGGTGTAGGTTGTCCAGGATCACAAAAATGGCCAAAAAAAGAGCTCTAACTTTTCCTCCCGAGATCAACTTCATCTACCGGTGGGTCAATTCCGAGGTCCTTGGGACTCCCTCGGTCGTAACCCCGGAGTTCGTAACTCATTTCAGAGAGGAGAACCTTATCTTGCTGGAGGGCGAGTACGAGGAGGAATAATATTTGGAGGCTCCCGGTTCGAGCGAGAGGGTGAGTGACTTTAACCTTAAAGGGGGGCCTCTGTGGATGTGGTGTTACGACGTCCTTATCTCCAAGCTAGAAGTTCGGATTCCATTTACCCACTTTCAAATGGAGATTTTGCGCCAAACTAAGGCCGCTCCTTCTCAACTGCATCCGAATAGCTGGCGATGATTCGGGGGTTCGAGATCATCTACGAACATCTCGAATTAACGCCATCCTCGGATGCTTTCTTTTTCCTGTTCACTCTGACCCAGCCTACCAGTGGTGGATTAACCTCGGGATGGTTATCCTTCTGAGCTCACGCCAATCGAAAGATATTCCTTCTGTACGAGAAATGTTTCCATAATTTCAAGCCTATTTACTTTAAGGTTTTCGGGTGTCCAAACTCGATTCCTTTCTGGGAGACCTTGGAGGGAGAGCTTTGATTTAACATCTTTTAGTGTAAGCATTTTAGCGCTCCTCGAATAGAGGAGAGTTCCCTTAAGCCCGAGGAGAAAGCTGTTATTGACTTCTTTCTCAAATGCTTTGGGAAGAATCATCTGAATTTAAAGAATATAGTTGGCGTAGAGCCTAGGGAGGCTAGACGATATTTAGGTTGTTGTCTTTCTGCTATTGCTGCATATCTTCTGCCTCCTTTCTTTGTTAGATCCTTATTGTTGATGTCTGTTTTGCAGACGAGATGGCTTCGAAGTCCGCCCTAGCCGAGTTCCGACGGAGGATATTGAAGATGCCACACGAGGGGGATGGGAGTAATAGCCCAAAATCAATGGGGTCCGAAGAACCAGTGTTCACTTCTGTTCCCGATAAGGCGGCTTTGGAGGCCCAGCCTTCGAAGAAACAAAAATCAAAGAAGGCAACCAAAGAGAAGTCCGTGGCTACCGACCCCAAGGGTCTTCCCTCGTCGAAGGAGAGATCCGAAGTCCATGTAATGGATAAGGATTTTCCTTATCCTGACTTCATGGATAAGCAATTGATGGTCCCCGCCCTCCTCGAACGGCTAAAAGGTGACGATGAGAACTTGGCTGCAAAATTCCAATAGGCAGGGCGTGCCATGCTGAAGTCGGCAGCCTTACTCAAATACTCGAAGCCAGTTATTACTTTCGGTGTCCGAGCTATGGAGGAGAAAGTCTTGAAGTCCAAGCTCTCCTTTCTTCAAGATGAGAAGTCGACTTTGGAGAAGGTCAAGTAGGATGAGATCAACAGGTCAAAGGAGGCGCTTGAGTCGAGGGACAAGCAATTGGAGGATTCCCATTCTCGAGTGTCGGAACTCCAGAGGGATTGCGCCCATTTTTCGAAGGCTGCTGCTAGAGCAAGGGACGAGGTGGCTCGGGTGGAGCAGCTGTGGGCGAAGTTGGCCAAAGAGATTAAGGAGTCTCTTCTGGAGCAGTGCCAGATTATTTGTCCCGATGTTGATTTTAGCGAGGCCGGGTTGGACAAAACTGTAGTTGATGGTCGCATCGTTGTAGCTCCAAAAGAAGATGACGAAGACGTCGGTAACCCTGAAGCTGATCCGAGGAACCAAGCCTCCGACCCTTGACATGTTTGCATTTTTTATTATATCGCCATGTTATGGGCTCTTTTTGTAATGAATATTTGTCCAATCTCCAGCCCTTTTGTAATGAATATCTACCCACTCTCCGGGGTCTTGTAATGAAATTCATCGCATTTTACGGTTTTATTTGTTGCCTACTTTGTTAATTGATGCACCTGTTCTTTGCCCAAGTTATACCTTGAAGGGAATATTGGCGACACCTTTATTGCTTTACCGAACTGGATGTTATCCGAGTTAGATTTAGCTAGAACTTAAGGTTTATTTTGTTCGCTTAAGTTAGCGTGAAGGTGTAACTGACCCGAGGTTTAGCATTGGATTTTAATCATCTTTGAGATTACCTATCCAAGTTATCATACTGGGACCCATTTTTCTCGACTAAGGGGTGATCAATCCCTTAGGAGAACTAAGGCGAGCTGCGATTGTCAACCATGATGTGTAATAAAAATAATGGAAGCAAAATAATGGAAGTAAAAGGGAAGAGTTAACAACATAAAAATAATGGAGTAATGTTTAATCAAACAGAATAAAGGTAATATGTAAAAGCAAAAATCGAGAAAAGTTTACTAGTCACTGCTCGGCCCACAGAGTTCCGCCTCATTAAAACCTCCTCGGGAAAACCCAGTGGGACAAAACCCGAGGTAGGAAAAAGAGTATGGCTATTTCAAGTGGTATATACATCAGATGAAAAGTTTTCAGAGGTTGGAAGAGTTCCATGACCTTGGAATTTCTGTGCTCGATAATGTGGAGAGTTTGTATGCCCCCTTTCCTAATACGTCAATAACTCTGTATGGACTTTCCCAGTTTGTGGCTAATTTTACATGGCCCATGGGAGGTTTTCTGATGTTAGCTTGTCAGAGAACCAATTCTCCTTTGTCGAACATCCGGGGTACTACTTTGGCGTTGTATCTTTGGGAGATTCGATGTTTCAGCGCCTTCTCCCTTAGATAAGCCATTTCCGTTGCTTTGTTGGACAAGTCGAACTCCTCCCGAAGTGCATGGTGCTTTGTAGGTCGGAACATGATGCATGGGCTTATCTCCTCGACTACGATCGGTATCATCGTGTCTACCCATAAGTCAGCTTGAAAAGAGTTTCTCCTGTTGTTAAATGTGGGTTGGTTCTATAGGACCATAGAACGCTCCCAAGCTCGTCGGCCCATGCCCCCTTTGCCTCGTCGAGTCTCTTCTTCAGCCCTCATAGGATGACTCTGTTGGCAGCTTCAGCTTGGCCGTCTGCTTGGGGGTGTTCAACTGAGGTAAAGTAGTGCTTGACTTTGTGGCTAGAGAGAAATCCTTGGAACTTCTGATCTATGAACTGGGTTTCGTTGTCAGTAAAGAGTCCAAAGCGAGTGAAGATATTCCTCCATACGAACTTCTGAGCTTGGGCAACAGTGATGGTGGAAAGCCGCTCTACCTCTATCCACTTCGTTAAATAATCTGCCACCACAATCAGGTACTTCACTTGTCCCGAGGCAAGTGGGAAGGGATCTAGGAGATCGAGTCTCCACTTGCTGAAGGGCCAGGGGGACATGATTGACATTAGTTCGTCGGAAGGGGTGAGGTGGAAGGTGGCGTGTTTTTGGCAGCTGGAGCACTTCCGTGCATACTCTATCAAGTTCTTCATCATCAACGACCAATATAATCCAGATCATAATACTTTTAATGCGAGCGACTTTCCTCCGAGGTGATGGCTGGAAGATCCTTCTTAGACTTCCTCAAGAATGGTGGGAACCCGATCCGGTCCCACACACTTTAGTAGCGGTTGGGACAACCCCTTTCTGAATAGTTGATTGTTGATGAAGGTGTAGTCGGAGGCTACTCTGGCTAGCCTCTTGGCGTCGACGGGATTTTCTGGTCTGATTCCATTCCTCAGGTACTGAACGATTGGAGTCATCCAGTTCGGAATCCCATCAACAGACAAGGTTGAAAGGGTATCCCTTATTGAGGGAAGTTTCAAAGTCTCTTGGATCAAACTATGATTGTTTCCTCTCGGCCTAGTGCTTGCTAGCGTGGAGACGATGTCGGCCCTAACGTTCTCTTCCCTTGGAACATGTCGGAACTCTACATTTGAAAAATTTTCCACGAGTTCTTTTACTTTGATCAGGTATTTCTGCAGTAGAACGTCCTTAGCTTGGTACGCTCCGATGACTTGGGAAGTCACGACTTGAGAGTCGCTGCATACCAAAAGTTGGGATACGCTAACGTCCCTTGCTAGCTTGAAGCCTGCAATGCAATGAGGGCTTCATATTCGGCTTGGTTGTTGGAAACTGAGAAGTCGAATTTAATGGAGAGCTCAAGGATTATTTCGCCTTCCTTTTCAAGAATCGCTGACTCCACTTCCTTCGAGCCGAAGCTCTGGCCCACGCAGCGTCCATCTTGATTCCGGGGTATCCAGCTCATCCACCATTTCGGCTAAGTCTACCAATGCTTGAGATTTAATGGCGGTCCTTGGTTTGTACTGGATGTCAAACTCTGAAAGTTCCACAGACCATGATACTATCCTACTTGCCAAGTCCGATTTTTGTAGGAATTGTCGGATTGGCTGGTCAGTCCGGACGAGAGTATAGGCTTGAAAATATTGGCGGAGCTTTCGTGCTACAATAACTAGGGCCAAGGTGACTTTTTCAATCTTCCGATATCTCGTCTTGGGTCCTTGAAGTATTTTGCTGATAAAGTATACCGGGTGCTGTTGTCGGGAATCTTCCTAGACCAGCGGCCCAGCAACAACAGTGTCGCTAACTGATAGATACAAGAACAACGATTTTTCGACTTTCGGCTTGCTCAGTATAGGTGAGCGGAATAGATATTCCTTGAAGTCGGAGAAAGTGGCTTCATATTCCGATGTCCACTCAAAGTATTCCCCTTTTTCAAGAGAGAAAATAGGGGAATGGCCTTCCTGGCCGACGCGACCATGAATCTCGAGAGAGTGGCAATTCTTCCTATGAGGCATTGTATTTCTTTTACTATTGTCAAACTTTTTATTTCGAGTACTACTTGGCATTTGTCGGGGTTTGCTTCAATTCCCTGATGAGTAAGTATGAATCCCAGAAATTTTCCGGCTTCTACGGCAAAAGTGCACTTGTGCGGGTTAAGTCTCATGTTGTGCTGTCGGGCTCGATCAAATACGACCTCAAGGTCGGACAACAGATTTTCTTCTTCGCGAGACTTGACCAATATGTTGTCGATGTAAACCTCCATCAAATCTCCAGCCAGCTCTACGAACACCTTATTCATAAGCCTCTGGTATGTTGCTCCCGTGTTATGATTGGCCGTTGGCGTTACTTGGCCGTTGGCGTTATGAACGCCGTTCTTTCTTCGTCGAGCTAGAACATCGGGATTTGATTATATCCCGAGTAAGCGTCCATGAAAGTGAGTAGTCGGAAACCGGAAGCAACGTCTACTAACCCATCAATGCTTGGTAAGGGATACAGGTCCTTTGGGCAGGCTTTGTTCAAGTCAGTGTAATCAATACACATTCGCCATTTTCCATTGGACATTTTGACCATCACGACATTAGACAACCACGTCGGATATTCAATCTCGCATATGAATCCAGTTTCCAAGAGGCTCTGGACTTGCTCTTGGACCGCGAAGGCTCTATCTGGGCTCATTCTCCTTCTGTTCTGAGTAACCGATTTTGAACCGGGGAAGACTGAGAGTCGGTGGGACACGAATTTCGGGTTGATTCCGGGCATATCGGCGGCAGACCATGCGAACAAATCTGCATTGGACTTGAGGAGAGTGACTAAGCCTTGTTTTAGTGTGATCGGAAGGTTTTTGTTGATCCGAGTTTTTTTCCAGTTTTCCTTCCCGATTTAGATTTCTTTTAACTCACCATCTGGCTCTAGTCTTTCTCCTTTAACTTTCTTCACGTCCAAGTCTACCATCATAACTTTCGAAGCATTGGGGGGTCGGGCATCGGCTTGGGACACCTCCTTTTGTTGCTTTTGGATTTCCAGATTGGTGTTATAGCATCGCCGAGTCGCGACCTAGTCGGCTTTCACCATGGCAATTTCTCCGTTGTTGGTAAGGAACTTCATGGTCAGGGATGCCGTTAAGATAACAGTGCCTATCTTGTTCAACGTCGGTCTTCCAAGTATCGTGTTATAGGCCGAGGGGTAGTCGACAACTAGGAAGTGGACTTTGACCGTCCGAGTTTTAGGTCGAGACCCCATGGTTAGGTGAAAGGTGACGTAACCCTGGGGGTGGACTTTTTCCCCGGAAAACCCGATTAGCTCCTCCATGTGTGTTTGGAGGTCGGCGTTACTTAATCCGAGCTTATCAAACGCATCTCTGAATAGAATGTTGGCCGAGCTTCCTTGATCGACGAATACCCTCTTTACTTCAGCATTGACCATGGCTACAAAGATCACCATTGGGTCATTATGTCCCAAAATCACGCCTTCGAAGTTGGAGCTTGAGAAGATGATATCCGGTATTGGCCGAGATGTCGGCGCTGGCTTTTTTATCTTCCCATAGGACACGTTGAGGACTTCTTGTAAGTGCTTTTTCCGGCCTGCCTTCGTGGTTCCGCCACCCGCGAAACCTCCGGCAATGACGTTAATAGTCCTTGTGATCTGTTCTTCGTCATTGCCTTGATTTCCTTCGGCTTCGAGGTTCTTTGGCTCCTCGAATTCCTCCTTTCTTCGTCCCCATGATCGGGGGCTCGTCTTCTTTGTGGACTTCTTTGGGAAGCCATGTACTTCGCCAATATGCCTTCCCTTATCAACTGTTCCATGGCATCTCGGAGGTCGTAGCAATCCTCGGTTTTGTGTCCAAAACTGTTATGGTACTCGCAAAACAAGGACTTGTTTATGTTGGCTCTCATCTTGAGAACCTTTGGCTTAGGGAACCTCTCGACTTGGCTGACCTCTCGGAACAACTCGGATAGGGATACGTTGAGGGGGGTATACTTGTTGTATCTACGGCCCTGGAATGTACGTCCTTCCTCTGGTGTTCATCTTGGCCGTCGACTTTCCTGTCGGATTGGTGCCTCTCGGGGTTGGTTATGGCATTCTCCATTTCCTTGAGAAAGATATACTGCTCGACCCTCGTTTGTATCTCCTCTAGGGATTTTGGTGGTCTTTTGGATAGTGAAGTTTTAAATGGTCCAGGTCGTAATCCGTTCAGCGGCGTCAGAATTGCCGCTTGAGTTTGCATCTCATTAACAAGCAAAGATTCGGCATTATATCGCTCGAGAAAATCTTGGAGCGACTCATTTTGCCACTGGTGTATTCCAAGGAGGCTGGAAACTGGCTTGGGCTTAAACCTCTTTGCAGTGAAGTAGGCCAGGAAAGTTGAAGCAAGGTCGAAAAATCGATTGATCAACTTAGGTGGAAGAGACTTGAACTATTTCAAAGCGGCTCTCTTCAGAGTTATGGGGAAAGCTCGGCATTGGACGGGATCCGAAACCCTAGCTAATGCCATCCTCGACATGAAAGCGTCCATATGCTCCTAGGGGTCAGTGCTCCCATCGTATGGCTCCATGTCGGATGGGGACTTGAACCCTTTGGGTGGCTACGTTCCCATAATGAAGTCAGAGAATGGTGTGTCGTCGCTATCTTCGGGGTCCTCATATCGTTCGGAGCCGCGCCTAGCATACCCATCATTGTATCGAAGATGGGATCAGATATCGGAATATTTGGGGTGGCGATGGACACTTCCCACCCAAGGCTCTTTATGGCTGTGGGCTGCACTCCCCCGTGATGAGTCTCCATGGTGACGACGTTCTGTGCTGCGACTACGTTTCTCGGACTTCGGCCTCTACGATAATTTGGACTCCTATTGTGGTGGCGTCAATGTCATTCCCAATGTCGCTTTCTGTCTGATTCCTTCATGTGGTCTAGGTTTTGTTCCAGCCTTTGAATGCAGGTGGCTTTCTCCCGCATTAGGGTTAGCATTTCAGCGAGCGGGTCGGTGTTGGCCTGAGGGCAGATTTCAACCCAGAGGCAACCACGTTTCCCGCGGCCCGAACAATGGAGCGATGAGCCGCTGAGTTCTGCTTGTAATGTTGGTCTTCGGCGTCCGAAGCTGAATCGGAAGCCGTTCGCCTATCCATCAGCGGTTGGTTGTTGCTTACGGGGGCGTGCCTAGCCGTGCGCTCTCTCCTTGGGTGCGAGGACATTTGTGCAATTACAACCGTGGTACGGTGGCGAGCAGCATGAGGTTCCCACAGACGGCGCCAATGTTCGAAGGTAGGTTACCTGAGGAGTTTCCAAACCAAGATTGGGATCTCAAGCTGCTCCAGATGAGTACTTCCACGACGATGGGGGGTGTACCTACAAGGACTCCAACGCTTAAGTCAGTGACTACATGAAAGTGTATGAGAAGTAGGTCAAAAAAAAGGTACCGGACGTTCGTAGTTGGACTCATATATATGAGTAAGTAGTCGAGAAATGAGGGGGATTTGATCCCACCTTTGTAGGGGATAATCCTAGACGTCCATTATCTTCGAGATAACGGATGGGTCCAAGTTTACCAGCCACACACGAGGGAAGAACGTTCCGCGCTGTTAGGGAACAAATGGCCTTAACTCGAGTTTAGGCCTCAACTTGGGTCAATGGCCCGAGATAGGCTCGGACTATTAACAAATCCGAGCTATATTTGGACCTAACCATTGGGCCGAGTTGGGCTCCTAGACTACTGTTCGGAACAGTAATATATATTTTAAATAATTAAATAGTTTATTACTAATATATGCTTTAAATAATTAACAATATTTCAAATAATTTGCATTTTTATGTATAAATATTTTGAACATATCTTATTTTTATTAGATTCCTTTTTTATTTATACTGAATAATATTTTTTACTTATATATTTTTAATAAGCATTTCTTATTTTCATAAAAAAAAATACATTATACTCCCTCTTTTATTTATTAATATTTTTCATGCCTTCTATAAATATAAAAAAGAATTTTATTATACAATAATTATTTAATTATAAATTAATATAATTAGTTAAATGTTTATTATTTTAATTACAATGGCAATATTTATTTATTTATTTTATTTCCCCCCTCGATGGAACCCCCCAACTCCGGATCCTCTTACCGGGAATCCGACTAGTTTGACCTGAACCGACTCAATTGAGGTCATTTAACAGGATAGAAGTCTTCAAACGATGATGTTTTTTCGACTCCTAAGGCTCACATTCGAGACTTATGTTCAGCGACCAATGCACCTATCACCTCAACCCCTCATTGATTTTTTTCTTAAATAGGATTCATATTAACAATTATTTCTTATGTATATATATCTTAATATTATCTTTGTCACATAAATGTGAAAATATGAGAGATAAATATTATCTTTATTCCAGAACGCACATTTTTGTTATCTTTATTATGAAATATCTTATGGTTAAATTTATGTAATAATTAGCCTACAATAAATGATAAATTTTGTACATAACTATATTTTAAGATATTTTATTTTTTTCCACATGTAACCTGCGCAAAGCATGAGTACTTCAACTACTTTTTTTTCCTGTAACTGTGTTTAAATTTTTCCTTCATCTCATTTCTTTAAATTGATCATAATAGTACAATATACGAACTAAGCAGAGAAGAATAAACAATAAAAACTAGTTCTCTCCACCTAAATAAACGACCTAAACCGTATTACATCGGCTTGGGTCACATTCAACAGCAGCCTCTCTCACGCATGACTTCACCACATTCCGGATTCAATCTTCTGACAAATTTACTTACCATTCTTAGCCTGGACACCATGTGTGTTACCGTTTCAAGATATGTCAAATAAAACTCAAAATACCGGGCCAACACATAACAGCCCTCCCAACAGAACTTTCAGGATGCGGCCATACCACTTGCCCCATTCCAACCATGATCCCTGCTCCGGTTACCCAAGGCAAAAAAAATAAATAAATAAACATTTGCTGGCCTCCAAGCCCATGACTCCATCGTAGAAACTTCTTCACCATCAGCCTAACTATTACGGAATGTATGAAAAAGAATTTAACATATCATTAATACAAAATCGCAAATAAAATTGCAAAATTAAACATTTTCCCTGACACCTTGTTACATATTCGTGTGTTAAATTTTGTACTCTCCTTTGGCTGATGTTGGAATATGTTATTTGTGGTTATTTTATGTCATTTTTTCAAATAAAGTTTTGAAAAAAACCAACATATTGACATTAATGAGTTCTCCCACTTAACATAAACACCCAAAAACCCTAATACAAAAGCCTCACAATTTATGAGTGTTGCGATATTACTTTCCCCGGTTCACCCCTTCAGACACTCTACTGCTATGCTCAGTCTTTGCTTCACTTAGATTTAGGGAGAATAGGTCTTGTTGGTGTTTATGGATTCCCTTAGGTGTATAATCCTGTGGAATGTGTTTATTGTCTTAGTTTTACTAGGTGGTTTTACTTCATGGCCTCCAAAGTTGCGAGTTCATTAGGGTTTTAATTTGAATTTCGCTCAAGTTAGGATATGTGAAAATAATTCAGCAACATCAAAGTGCCCCAACAGTGGAAACAATGGTGTCCATTTTGAGAATATCCTTCCCTAAGAAACAACAGACAGGGTAATATTTAAAATACTCACCTTAAAATATGAATATTGAATGTTTGCTTAAAATTAAACTATTTATCTAAAACTATTCATAGAATAATTAAATAAGTTTAATATGTTAATATATGATATTAGAGTATTGTAGTCCATCAACTTGACATTAAGTAACATGTTAATTTTCTAATAATTTTGAATAGTAAAAACAAAAACTATAGATGAATTTTCCCTTACTTAGAACTCGAAATTTAGAGTGGTTTGTCATCGAAGACCAATTCAGAGTGGAACTCGAAACTTGCATCAAAGAGGAATTCGGCTATGCCTCCGCCCAAAGAGGAACTCACATCAAAGTATAACTCGGATCTTTCATCAAAGTGGAACTCAAAACTTGTATCAAGTCTAACCTAATAATTTGTAATCTGTTGTGTTATGTTGAGAGAAGCAGTGGCAATAGAAAAAATTTTGATTTAAAATTAGGGATAAAAATATTTTTTCAATTATTATCAATTAAATATTTAAAATAAAGTAAACTGTCTGTAGCAGATAAAAGAAGCTGAACATTTAAAGTTCAAATTTTAAGGTCAATAATCTATAATTTTTCAACAGAAAGTTCCCAAAGGATGTTTGGCCCATTTGTTTAGATATACTCTTTGACCTATTATCATTCCAACACTAGGTCCCTCAAGAAGATCCATACATCCCCTTTTTCTAACATTTACTTTTACTAAACCACCCCTTAATTAGTGTATTAATCTCTAAATCATATTGGGGTCACCATCATATACTTTATAAATTTTTCTTTTATATTCGTAACAATATTAAATCTCACAACAGTTAAGACGAGTTTTAACTCTTACCTCAACTAACATAAGTCTCAATTGATGACTTTTCCAGAACAAATAATTAATCAAGTCACCAATCATGTTACAACCAAATGTGTACAGTAATATTGTAATGCAGCGATTACCTTCTTTGATACATTAAAACAAAAAAAAAAATGTTACTGTGTACTACTATAAAAAATATACTATACAAACAATTAACTGAAAATATGACCAATTATATTTTATGTTTAACTCTTATAAATTATAGCCGATTAATAATACACTTCCAAGCTTACTATGTTTAACTATTATTAATTATAATCTTTATTACTTAATTGCAATATTTTTAAATATTTTTTATATTAACTAATTTGATTGTCACTTTTAATTATTAATTCATTATTTAAAATTATCAACTAATACTTATTATTAATTTGTCCTTTCAAAAATGAAATTACTGATAATATCAACTTCATTGCTTAAAAAATTATTAATAAATATATCATCATCATTAATTCTTACTTACTAAAACCAACCTACAGGACCGTCCACCCTATTCATCGTACGCCATTCATAAACTGCCCACCCACTAATCCACCACAGACTATTACCTTGTGCTGTTTTATCACATGCCTAGCCTTTTACTCTTATGAGTAATTTCATCTACAAATTGTTTTTCCTTTTCCATTTTTCTGTTTCCAACAAAAATTGATCACTGCATGCAGGACCACATACTCGCCACATTCATTTGAGCAATGGAAGCAACCTGCATTCTTCCTAGTCGTTCGATCCTTCCATAGCTTACATCAATTGTGCAAAAAAGAGTGAATATTCAACGTGCTGATTTCTAGGGTGAGCATTCTATAATTTCCCTACATATACTCTCACTTTTACGAGAAATCCTTGGATTTCTCCACTTTTACACACCCACTCTCTCACCCTTTTCACTCTCTTTTATGTTATACACTCTAAAGCTCACACACTCGCTTTTACACACAAACTCCCACCTTTTTTACTCTCCTTTATGTTTCACAGCACAGCACCTTCCCTACCCGCCCCCCACCCCTCTCTTCTCTGCCCCCACACATATAAATAGCATGTTCACCCACCTGCTTCCAACAATTATGTTCTTTATCTAAAGAGAGAAAACAAAAATCCATGATTTTCTTAAAAAATTTAATACTAGATTTTATTTTAACCATTCCTGTTTTTAATTGAAAATTTTCATACTATTAAATCAATTTTAAATTTCATGTTGCATGTTTTGAGTGTTCCATTACTAATTGATTGTCTTGCTTTTAAAGAATTTCTATCTTAGATAACTATTTTGATCTATTCTTAAAATAAATTTACACAAAATAATTATTCTTGACAATTATAGGATGTGCTGAAAACTAAATGATAATAATAATAATAAATAAAAAGATAGATAGATTGGGTCAACAGATTGAATAAGCCATAAAGCAGTTAATTTATAAATATGAATTCAGTATTAGTTGGCACTTGAATGAAGGAAAGAGTGCCCGAGTATATGTGATCTACATGTCCAATGTAACACAGCGAGCTCAACTCAAAAGGTATAACAATAATTCTCTATCAAACAAATTTTCAAAATGATATGATTCTTTTAAATATTGGCAATGGTAATTACCCTATAGGGCCTGCATTTCCAAATCAGTATGCTCATCCTTAGCAGAAGAGGCTTCAGGATTTTGCTCGTCATCAGCAGACTTCATCTCTTGAGTGGGAGGAGGATTTACAACGGTCATTTCTGAGCCGAGACTGTCTGCGAGCCGTCCCTTCATCTCCCTGTGCTCCTGACACAAGGCACACCAATGCATGCAACAGTGTACACAGCATGGATCACAGGGCGAGTTCTGCAGTCATCAAAAGAGTAAGAAAATCTTGAAGCAAAACAAGGCTTATGCTCTTGCTAAATGTGATGCTAAAGAAAGTAAAATAGCCAAAATGTTAATAGAATAACTAGTTGTCGGTTTTCAGGACTCATGGCAGCAACATGAAGCATTGGGTTTTGTAAATTGAACACCATAATCTTTTGGGGATTTCTCCAGTACGTTCAACTTTTTCGAGGATACCAGTACCTTGTAAGAGTTAGTGGCTAATGTTAAAGCCACATGTGCTATTTTTTGGAAAAATTAAAATATACAAATGATACACTTTAAAGTAGGTTAAATAATAACCATTCATTAGTACCCTTAAAACTATCATGGGTATACCAAAGGAATCTCCTTTTTTTTTTCAATTTCTTTTTTAATAAAATTTATAGAAGGAATCTCCTAATCTTTTATTCATACTACAAATGAAATGCTTCAGTAGCTACTAGTTAACTTATACAGAAAATCAGTGCAAAATAGTCAAATATTTTTTCTGTTTAATGCTAATGTCCTTTTCAGAAAAGCGTGAACTTCATGGTGCCTCTGGCCTTGAGGCATTAAAAACACCTACCATCTTAAAGGTGCCTTTCCTTTCACAGATTTGTAGCTTCGCTTTTCCTAGTGTTTAAAGAAATTTGATAAGTTTTAACAGAATAATTATTGTGCATTATTGCTACGACCTAGGAGCTAAAGGTCCTTAAAATATTCCAGAATCTTTTTCTTCTCTTGAACAGTTACAGAAAAAGTTATTCTTCATATTTTGTTGATTTTCCTCGTAAATAGACGTTTTCCTTTCAGTAATTAGAATAGAAAATAGGATTCTTTGCGTTGTAATTAGTTAATCAATATCTAAATCCAAGGGATTCAATTTTGTACACAATTATGCATATTCAGATCATAAATCTGACTGAGAAGATTTCCCTCAAGTCATTTTACACCAGAAATCAGTGCTTTCAAGTTATTTTCAAAGCCTCTGTAGGCAAATGGTCTATAATTTAATCTTTTAAATGGTCTAGACTTTGCTGGGATATCATTAGAGCTGATCTTTTAATGGTGTTTGAGGAATTTTACCGAAATGGAAAGATTGGAGTTAACTCTGCTTTTATCTTTTTGGTTCCAGAGAAAGATAGGTCAATCACAATTAAAGATTATAGATCAATCACCTTCGTCAGGAGCTTGTGCAAAATTATTACAAAGGATCTCTCTTTCTGGCTCAATGTTTTAGGAGACACTATTTTGGAGAATCAGAGTGGTACTGTAAGAAAACACTAGATGCTGCTTTGATAGCCAGTGAAGTAGTTGACACTATGAGAAAAAGGTTGAAACAATATCTTGTTTTTAAGTTGGACTTTGAGAAAGCCTATGATAGGGTTAGCTAGAGCTTGCAAAGAGGATCTCCTGTCCTCCTATCTTCTTGTAAACTTCTTCATCTCAACAAAATTCGTCTTTTATCCCCAAAAAGAAATTTAAAAACAAAATGGTCTATGAGGCGGTTATTAGCATTTTCCTCTCTATTCCTCCCAACATGGACTTCTGTAATTGGGGGTCTACTAGCACAAGGTTTTTAAAATGCAATAAATTCTACATCACACATGTACAACAAGCAGAAGCAATATTTCTCACTAGAGGAGCATTTGATATATATCATGGCATCTTTGAAATTTACCACTAGTCCAAGTGGAAAAGAAATTCAACACATACCTTTAAGTGATATTTCTTCTGTAAGGATTGTCGAACCTGGCCAGTGTAAATGCCACACATCCACCAAGTAAAAAGTAAACCCTCATAAATGAGGAATGATGTCCCTGGATCAATAACACCATTTAAGATTGCAGTTATTGTTGCCAGAGCAATGCCACCTTCAACAAAAATCGCATGACAAATGCATGGTCCAGTCCAAGGAGTATCTTCGTTCAATCTTTCTACGTTGCGCCCAAATAAAACACAAGGACAAAGCAATCCTGTCAAGCCTGCAACATAGAAGAAATAGTATAAGAAGTAAGCAATTTTCCGGTTAGTCATTGCAACAGTTAAAACTCATAACATAGCCATACAAATAAATCCTTCATATTCCAAGGTACATTATGGTCCAACCAAAATTTAGCATACAAAGTATGAAGAGATTTAAAGAGTAAGTATTATTGAACAAAGAAAACATATAAAGTGCGATGTTATTACTTGCAAGACCCAATTGACTATTCCAAAATAGATAATATAATAGATAACACCGAGTGTAGTAAACTTTGACAGCTTAGTCATGCATTAGAGTATACAATTTTCACTGTCTTCAGCACATCCAAAGATCCCAGTCATCCAAGGTTCATCAGCAGGAGGTGCATAGCTTTCAGGCAACGGTTGCCCACATTCAATACACTTACGAACAGCCAACTGCAAAGTATTAAAAACCATAAGCAAATATCTATACAGATGTTATATTAAAACTCACCCAAAATAAGCACATGCACAATTTTAAAATTTCACTTCGGTTTCTCTCTTAATGATAGAACTGGAACATTATGAGAGAAACCAAAAGGGAGAAAAAGGATGATGAATAGCAAGGAGGATAAAAGGGGAGAAGGATGCAAACGAATAACTACCCATGTTTATGGCAGAACCATACTAGTAATAGGGCAAGAAACAGAGAAATCGGACAAGAAACAAAGAGGGAAAGAAATCAGAAACTGGTATATTATACATTAAATTGGACTAGGCTTTTGGGAAAGTTTGAGCCTCTCTAATGCTCAGGAACTTCCTTTTCAATTTTATGTTGACTTCATATTTTCTTCTTCTTCCTCAAATGATCCACACTGGTTCATCTTGAGGGTGTTAATAATACATTCAGCTTCTTCTATTTTCTGGTTGCTATTTGTGGTTTCTATCACAGTCCTGATCATGGAACTGGGCAACCTCACCCTTCCCCACCAAAACTTTCCATCAACCAAAAAGAAGAATCACTTGTCGCCAGTCATTCGAATGTTAGTCAATTAGAAGCACCATTACAATTTTCCAGAACTCAAATTCAAGATAAATATCTCAAAAAAAAAAAACAAATCCAAAACAAAAACAAAAAAGAGAGAAGCTGGCCCCAAATTGCAAGAACAAAAGATGGAATAAAACCCCCAAAATCAAGGATTACTTATGACCCAAACTTTAATATTGGGATCAATCAGCAACACATCGCAATATGTAAACTCAAATTGGAAAAAGCCATTTCCCTTGACTTTTATGGAAGGCATCAAACAAATGTGACAGCCATTCAGTGGCAAGGAACTGGTGTTACACATAGGATGGCTGATAGTTGCTCAGCCTTGGCCTCCCACATCCATTTGTTTCCTGCTCCACCCGCTGTTCAGCCGTTCTCTATCACTCACCAGCACCCATGCTTACCACTAGCAAATCATGTTTGCAAGAAGACTAAAGGCTAGTGCATGGGTAGCAAGAATTGGCCTCAAATGGCTTTTGGCTGATGCAATTGAGTTAAGTGACTTTTTTAAGGTCAAGGGTCAAGCGGGACTTTAAGGTCAAAGTAAGGTAGAACTTTGGATCAAGGATTCAAGTAGTTTAATCCCTTCTATCTTCCAATTTAATTACTTTTTGGATTTGTTTTTATTTTATTTCTTATGATATCATTAAAAATTTGTTAATTACGCATTTTTAGAAAAAGAAGTCAATATTATCTTGGAGAAAATGGGATGTTGACAGTAGTATTACATGAAAGGATAAAAACAACATATTAATTGATATATGCTCAGGAGGGTAATTTGGTCATTTCAACACTGAAATAGAGCTTGTTTCTAGCAAGTTGACTCTGCCTTGAAGATCAAGCAATCCAAGAGCTCACCTCCATTCAAATCTAGACTAAGTCAAAACTAATCAAAAATAAATCTAGACATAATCTAAACATATTTCCGATATGATCAAATTGCTTGCTCTCCAAGTTACTTTAATTAAACTTGATTACTTGATCTCCAAGTAACTTGAGGTGAGCTCTTGGATTGCTTGATCTCCAAGGCAGAGCCAACTTGCTAGAAACAAGCTCTTTTTCAGTGTTAAAATGACCAAATTACCCTTCTGAGCATGTATCATTAATGTTATCTAGATAGTGGCTTCTTTTTCCTTTTTCTCCCCTTACATTTTCAAACCAACAAGGGTTTAGACTTTAGAGAACCATCCTTCATGCAACAGGGGAGTCAAAAGACACTGATATCCAAAGTACAAAGCTAGTGATTTAAACAGTACTCATCAATGAGCATCGACATGCAGAATTCATAGAGCAAGTAAACCACAGTTGTTCATATATAGACACTAGATTTACACAACAAACTCACAAATCAGTTATTCAAAACAAACAAATATGAAAGCAAGTCAAATGTACAGTGAAGCGTGAATTATTCTCGTTTGCTTCTGACTTCATGTTTCCATCTTGTTTTTGTCATTCCCAAACCGACACCTAACATTTTGATTCTTCGACCAAGGAGATTGTTAACTTATTACAAGATTCTTTCGGCCAAGGAGTCTACAATGTGATTCCACCACCCACATTGACATTCTAGTTATCAAATTAAATCTCAGAAAAATGGTAACAGAGAGACAGGTGAGTCATTGCTCTATCTAGGATTCAAGATCAAGCACCTTTTGCATAAAAGATCAGGTTGTTATTTGACACAGTCCTAAATCTCTATAGAATTTCAAATACAAACAACAGTAGGCCAAGAATTGCAAGTACAAATAAAGAGGTTCAGATTGCAACAAGAAACCGTTCGTTCAACAAGGTTTCTTTCATATCAATCAACCGTGTCTATCGTATAAATTAGACAAAAACTCAGCAATCAAAGTAAATTTACGAATAACTTCAAGAAAAAAGAAAGTTAAAAGAGATTAACAACGACAATGTCCGAATTATAGAATCGAATCCAAACCTGCGGAACATCAATTGGCTGATTCAGTTCGCCAGGCGTGATGTCCTCCAACGGCGCTTGATCTTTAGTCAGCTTAACGTAACGCGATTGATTCCTTTCGTCCATCTAATCTCACAAACACGACCCACAATCAAAGAAAAAGAAAGTAAGAAAGAAACAAAGAAAAAACCAACGATGAATCACAGAAAAAAAACTTTGTTTTTGGATGCAGAGAAACGGCAAGGAAAATGGTTAAAAACCGAAACAGAACTTTACAGTTAAAGATCTAAAGAATATTGGTCTCTGGGTCAGCTATGGAAAGAAGACAATGCTTGATATATCTTCAGAAATCAGATTTCGAGGTGAAAGATCGAAGACACCAATGTTCCATGCTCCGAATCCAATATTATAACGAATAATAAACTTCAAGATTTTTTTTTTTTTTTAGATAAAAATAGCTTGGACACATTAGAAGCAGAATTTAATTTAAACGTATTAAAAGTGTAAAATAATTTTATACTATTAATCAATAGAAATGATAAAAAATATCAATTCATATAAATAATTACCCATTATAATGAAGGATCCACTATAATTTCTTATTTTTTCTTATTTTTATTAGTTAATAATATAAAATTATTTTATATTATCAAAACATACCAATTAAACTCTCGGAAGTATTTAACGATATTTCAATTTCGTGTTATGACCTAAAAAATAGTTATTTATCTTGTGCGTTGCACATATTAGCTAAATTAACTATTTATAATTATAATTTTATTAAATAAATAAATTTATAATATACATTTCAAATTATTTATTTTTATCAAAATATTTAAATAAAATATTTATTAAGAATTTTGCTTAAAACAAAGTGAATTAAAGTAAATATATTCATAATATTTTAAAACAAAATAAAAAGGCGTATACCTAAAATTTAATAGTAATTTGTCAAAATTTTTATTGTTTATTTTGAATAACATTTATATTTATTTTTTTAACTTTACATAAATATATTAAATAAAAAATCATTATATTTATTTCAACAATTTAAGTGAATTCCTTTCTGATGTTAAAAATTTTGACAATTGTTATTCTTTATTTTGTTTTACTTTATAAAACTTGACCTTTATTGTATTTTGATAACATTTTTTAAATGCATCTAAAGAAAATTTCAGTTTACCGTATTATTGTCTTAGATATATTTACAGTAAAATTTCATACAGTTTATGCAAAATGGCTATACATGATAAAAGTTCCAAAAGAATTTTTGAGCGAATTGTAAAGTGAAAATAAATATATTTCACAGTAATTAAAATAACCTTAATTAGGGAGATGTCATATAGTAATTGCAATAAAGAAACATTAATAAAATATATAAAAAAATTAAATAATAATTTAGTTTTTTTATGCATGTAAAAAATAAAATTGGTTTCTTTATTTTATAGTTTTACAAAACTCAATCTTAATTGTATTTTAAATTTTTTAATAGTCATCAATTATCGAGTAAAATCTCAATTTATTATATGCATCTTATGCCAAATGATTAAATGACTATAGAAGATGAAAAATCAAGATGTAGACATGGAGAGAAATGAAAGGTCAAAAATAAAATAAATTCAAATAAATCAAATTAATAGTAATTAAAATATATTTAAGAGAAATATTGCACAATAATTATAATAGAAAAACATTAATGAAATAAATGAGAAATTATAGAATAATTATAAAATATTCAAATAAAAATATTTAGTCAAAACATTTATTTAACAAAAAATACATTTATGTTAATGTAATTATAATCTTTTAAAGCATAATAAAAAGTCTTATATTTGAACTTTGATAACTATTTGAATGAATTTATATTAGAATAATATTATCTATATTTTTTTAACTTTATAGACATAAATTAAATGACAAATTATTATATTTATTTAAGATGAGATTCCTTCAATTAGAGGCACGTTTAAGATCCCATCTTGAGGACAACAATACCTAACACTCAGGTATGTGAAAATTTGCACTTTCTGTGGATGGTAGTACGTAACACTCAAGTGTGAGATATATATAAGACCCTAAAGATGGCGAGACATAACAGCTAGGTATGCTATAGTCAAGGAGAGTGAACCTGACAAATTAAAACATTTACCAGATCCCTTTGCTTAGGTAAAGAAAGATATCTGACCTATGTTAAAGCACGATAAGTTAATAGTAAGTATTAGAGCTAAAAAAGTAAAGAAGAATAAGAAAGAAAAAAGGTATTTAAGTTATGGAAATACAGTAACATAAGTGTAACATCCCTACTTTTTTAAACAAAGCGTAATGGAAACTTTGAATTATTTCCTAGTGTGAGAATTTCTCAGGCAGCACTATGCCATAATGATCCTCACACTCGAAACTATAGGGTAGCGTAATACTGCCATTAAAAATATGGCACTACCATACGTTAAAAATTAAGAAATGATAAAAATTATAAACTTTTGTTATTTGCAGTATTGCTTAGAACTTTTAGAAATTATATTTTGACCCTAAAGGATTATTTTCACAATAACCCTAGAACTTTTCATAAAATAACAATTATATCCCTACATCTATAGAATTAGCATAATGGGGTTTTCAATGGAGCAAAATCACAAGACGAAATCGTAGAATTTTAAATCTCTACCAATTGAGCCACGGAGGTGATCTGGTGTGTGAAATGACGTGGGGTGCCCATAGACTTGCTCAAAATTTTGGAAATATCATTAGCTATGGAAATGAAAGACTACGAATTTGCGAGAACATTTAATTTCTGTTGTTAATTAATTTATTCAATTTTGCTGACTAAGCAAGTGATGTGATCAAGGAAGATAAAGTAGACTCACGAAAGCAAAGGCAAGGAGGAGATCCTTTGGAAGGACTTGGTGGACCAATGACTAGATCCAAATCAAAGAGAGCTAAGAAAGCTTTAGGCCAAATGATTTCAAGTTTGTTTGAGACAAAGCCCATTCAAGAAGATAACGACTCAAGACTAGTCCATTACATTCATGTGGCCTTTTTCCATTTTTGGTGAAAAATGACCTACTTAACTCAGTGGTTAGAGTATTGCTTTCATACGGCGGGAGTCATTGGTTCAAATCCAATAGTAGGTAAGGAGGTATAGGTAGAACTTATTAGCTACCAGAGTCAATGGTAGCTAATAAGTTCTACCTATACTTTTCTATCTTTTCTTACTCTTCTATTTCATTTTTGTTCTTTTTTTTTTTTTCATTTCAATTTTTAGAATTATTAAATGCGCACCAACTTGCTTGTTACGAAATCATCTTGATAAGCTTCTACTCGTGTCCTAGCTCGTCGGAGAGCTAGACTTGCCTCAATTATTTGTCTCTTGCCTTGACTTTTACTCAAGTTAGCTTCTGCTATTTCAAGAGTTTGTTGAGCTTCTTGTGGATCAATGTCACTACTCTTCTCCGCATCATTTACTAAAACAGTAATCTTATTATTGCCTATTCTAGCAAAACCGCCCATCAGAGCCATCGTTAACCATTGCTCATTAAGGCGTATTCTCAAAATACCTATATCTACAATTTGTGGCAATAGGCGCATGATTTGGTAATACTCCAATTTGTCCACTATTAGTAGATAAAATGATTTCCTTCACTTCTGAATCCCAAACAATTCGATTAGGGGTCAGTACACAAAGATTTAAAGTCATTTCTTCAATTTGCCCTCCATTTCTAAGTTCGTAGCCTTCGCAGTTGCTTCATCGATATTACCTACCAAATAAAAGGCTTGTTTGGGAAAACCATCTAATTCTCCAGAAAGAATCAATTTGAACCCTCTAATTGTTTCTGCTAGACCAACATATTTTCCCCGCGAACCGGTAAATACTTCTGCTATGAAAAAAGGCTGTGATAAGAAACGCTCAATTTTCCGTGCTCTTGCTACAGTTAAGCGATCCTCTTCGGATAATTTGTCCAACCCAAGGATAGCTATAATGTCTTGAAGTTCTTTGTAACGTTGTAAAGTTTGTTTAACTCTTTGCGCAGTTTCATAATGTTCTTCACCAACGATCCGAGGTTGGAGCATAGTTGACGTTGAATCTAAAGGATCTACAGCTGGATAGATACCTTTGGCAGCCAATCCTCTTGATAGTACAGTAGTAGCATCTAAATGTGCAAATGTCGTGGCAGGAGCAGGATCGGTCAAATCGTCTGCAGGTACATAAACTGCTTGAATAGAAGTTAGGACCCTTCTTTGGTAGAAGTAATTCTTTCTTGTAAAGAACCCATTTCGGTACTAAGGGTGGGTTGATAACCCACAGCGGAAGGCATTCGACCCAATAAGGCCGATGCTTCGGATCCTGCTTGGACGAATCGGAAGATATTGTGGATAAATAGAAGTACGTCTTGCTCATTGACATCTCGAAAATATTCCGCCATAGTTAGGGTAGTTAAACCAACTCTCATACGAGCTCCTGGCGGTTCATTCATTTGACCGTAGACTAGAGCCACTTTGGATTCTGCAATATTTTGTTCATTAATTACTTCGGATTCTTTCATTTCCATGTAAAGATCATTTCCCTCACGAGTACGCTCCCCCACTCCGCCAAATACAGATACACTGCCATGAGCTTTGCCAATGTTATTGATCAATTCCATAATAAATCTTCGCTTTTACCCACTCCAGCTCCGCCAAAGAGTCCAATTTTCCCTCCATGTCGATAAGGAGCTAAAAGATCTACTACTTTAATTCCAGTTTCAAAAATGGATAATTTTGTGTCTAACTGTATAAAGGTGGGCGCGGATCTATGAATAGGAGATGTTGTGCGAGTATCTACAGGACCTAAATTATCAATAGGTTCGCCAAGCACGTTAAAAATTCGTCCTAGAGTTGCTTCACCGACTGGAACACTTAGAGGAGCTCCCATGTCAATCATTTCCATTCCTCTCATTAGACCATCCGTAGCACTCATAGCTACAGCTCTAACTCGATTATTTCCTAATAATTGTTGTACTTCACAAGTCACGTTAATTTGTTGACCAACAATATCTCGACCTTTTACTACTAGAGCGTTGTAAATATTTGGCATCTTCCCTGGGGGGAAAGCTACATCCAATACCGGACCAATTATTTGGTCAATACGTCCCAGATTCTGTTTTTTTTTCAAGCACAGAAACCTCTGGACCAAAAGTAGTAAGATTTATTTTCATATTAAATTATATCCATTTTTTAGATTAGAAGATTTTTTAAATCAAAAAGAAATGCTCGATAACAAAGTAAGTTGATCGGTTAATTCAATAATAGAGAAGAAGTCGGAGTTAGTACTCCATTTTCTTGGTACCATCCAAACAATTCAATTGTTTAACGTACTCCATTTCAATGATTGAATTTTTAAATTTCAACCAAGTCATAAATATATATATATATATATATATAAATATATATATATATATATATATATATATATATATATATATTTTAATTGGATGAAATCTTTCGAAAGTCTTTCATTTGTCTATAATTATAGACAATACCATCCATATTTTCTATGGAATTCAAACCTGAACTTTATTTACAATTCGGTTCTTCTATATCTTTGGCCCTTATTTCTCATATTTCATGAGCATACGATTTATACCTAGCATTCTTTTTTTTTTACTATTTCTTTTCATGTGCGAATTCTGCTATTTTTACATCTAGGATTAACATATACAACATATATCATCACAAGGTCAAGAGTGAATTTCTTATTATTTAGATTAGATATTTCGATTCAAAAAAAGAATAAGAGATTCTAAATTTGAAAAAAAAAAAAAATAAGGATTGGGTTGTGCCATACATATGAAAGAGTATACAATAATGATGTATTTGGCAAATCAAATACCATGGTTTAATAACAAACCATTCGGATTTATTGATAATATTAGTTGATCATTTTTTGAAAGATTCCTGTGAAGTGAAAGGTTTCATTAACTACTAAGTAGTGTCGAGTAGATCTTGTTGTTGCGATAATTCTAAATTCATGAGTTGTACGGAGGGATTTATGTCACCACAAACAGAGACTAAAGCAAGTGTTGGGTTCAAAGCTGGTGTTAAAGATTATAAATTGACTTATTATACTCCTGACTATGAAACAAAAGATGCGATATCTTGGCAAAGATTAGAGTAACTCCTCAACCTGGAGTTCCTCCTGAAGAAGTGGGTGCTGCGGTAGGCTATAGAATCTTCTCTCGTACATGGACAAGCTGTTTGGACCGATGTGCTTACCAGTCTTGATCGTTACAAAGGTTGGTGCTACAACATTGAGCCCGTTGCTGGAGAAGAAAATCAATATATTGCTTATGTAGCTTATCCCTTAGACCTTTTTGAAGAAGGTTCTGTTACTAACATGTTTACTTCCATTGTAGGTAATGTATTTGGGTTCAAGGCCCTACGCGCCCTACGTCTGGAAGATTTGCGAATCCCTACTTCTTATATTAAAACTTTCCAAGGTCCGCCTCACGACATCCAAGTTGAAAGAGATAAATTAAACAAGTATGGTCGTCCCCTATTGGGATGTACTATTAAACCTAAATTGGGGTTATTTGCTAAGAATTACGGTAGAGCAGTTTATGAATGTCTCCGCGGTGGACTTGATTTTACCAAAGATGATGAAAATGTGAATTCCCAACCATTTATGCGTTGGAGGGACCGTTTCTTATTTTGTGCCGAAGCAATTTATAAAGCACAGGCCGAAACAGGTGAAATCAAAGGGCATTATTTGAATGCTACTGCAGGTACATGCGAAGAAATGATAAAAAGAGCTGTATTTGCTAGAGAATTAGGCGCTCCTATCGTAATGCATGATTACTTAACAGGGGGATTCACTGCAAATACTAGCTTGGCTCATTTTTGTCAGGATAATGGGCTACTTCTTCATATCCATCGTGCAATGCACGCAGTTATCGATAGACAGAAGAATCATGGTATGCACTTTCGTGTACTAGCTAAAGCATTATGTTTGTCTGGTGGAGATCATATTCACGCCGGTACCGTAGTAGGTAAACTTGAAGGGGAAAGAGAGATTACTTTAGGTTTTGTTGATTTATTACGTGATGATCTTATTGAAAAAGATCGAAGCCGTGGTATTTATTTCACTCAGGATTTCTCTACCTGGTGTTATCCCCGTTGTTTCGGGGGGTATTCACGTTTGGCATATGCCTGCTCTGACCGAGATCTTTGGAGATGATTCCATACTCCAATTCGGTGGGGGAACTTTAGGGCATCCTTGGGGAAATGCACCTGGTGCCGTAGCTAATCGAGTAGCTCTCGAAGCATGTGTACAAGCTCGGAATGACGCTCGTGATCTTGCTCGTGAGGTAATGAAATCATCCGTGAGGCTAGCAAATGGAGTCCTGAATTGGCTCTTTGCTTGTGAAGTATGGAAGGAGATCAAATTTGAATTCCCAGCAATGGATACTTTGTAATCCAGTGATTACCGTTCGTTCCATTAATTGCAATTAAACTCGGCTCAATCTTCTTTTACTAAAATAAAAGGATTGAGCCGAATACAATACAAAGATACTTATTGCATAAATATATATATATACATATATATTATTTCTTATTTATTTTATATTTCTTTTTATTTTTTCAAATTTCTAATTTTTTCTTATTTTATTAGATTATTAGATTTTCTTTTTTATATTATTATTATTTTAGTTTCGAATAGGATTCATATTTCGAATAGAATTCATATTAGAAATTAATATATATATGGAGTAATTAAATAAAAAGAAATAATAGAATTAATAATTCTATTATAGAATTCAAAAATCTTTTAAGAATATTAAATAATATCAAATGGAATATATTTCTATAAAAGATTGCTCAAAAAAAAATAGAATAATAATAATATCTCATTTTCGAATTTGAATTCGTTTGTTTTCTCGATTCTACTCTTTTTTTCAACACTAATATTGACAACAGTCTATCAAACAAGTATAATCCGATCGACGAATAAATCGATTGATTTATTCACGTTATAGAGGTTTTTTTTTTTACTTCAGCAAATGGTGAGTTCGTTAGATTTTCTGTGATACAAACATGAACTTTTTGATTCAAAGGTAAATATAAATAAAATAATAATAATAATAAATTAAAAAAATAATGTATACCACTCTAGACAAGGGGGTGGTCCATTTTTTTGATTGTATCTACACATCCTATTTTGGGGGTTGCTAACTCAATGGTAGAGTACTCGGCTTTTAAGTGCGACTCCATTTTTACACATTTTTATGAAGCAATTGTTTCGTCCCATACCCTCGGTAGGGTTTGTAAGACCACGATGATCCAGAGAGGAATGAATGGAAAAAGCAGCATGTCGTATCAATGGCGAATTCGAAAAATATTTCATTCTTATTGGATCCGACCATAATTTTTGTTTGAATTCTTGGCTCGGAACAAAAAAAGATTCAGTTGGGTTTAATTAATAAAGGGATAGAGCTTGGCAACTCCAATTATAGGGAACAAAAGCAACGAGCTTCCATTTTTTCATTCGAATGATTACCCCATCTAATTGTACGTTAAAAATGGATTAGTGCTTGATGCGGGAAAAGCTTTTCCCATGAATGGATTATTTATTTTTGTTATGAGTCCTAACTATTAGCTATTCTCCGTTATGGGGTGGCGAGAAATGTGTATAAGAAAGAGTATATTGATAAATTTTTTTTTTTTTCCAAAATCAAAAGAGCGATTGGGCTGATAAAATAAAGGATTTCTAACTGGCTTGTTATCCTAGAACAATTAGATGGAAAAAGCGAGTGGAGAGAGTCCGTTGATAGGTTTTCTTTTCTAGGTATCTATTCATATTCGTTCTAGTTTGAATATATAATAGAATAAATACCCTGTTTTGACTGTATCGCACTATGTATCATTTGATAATCCAATCAATCTTTGATCCTGTGACAAAATCGAATTTTAAAAATGAAACAATATCAAATATATTTAGAACTAGATAGATCTCGCCAACGGAGCTTCCTATACCCACTTATTTTTCGGGAGTCTATTTATGGACTCGCCTATGGTCATGATTTAAATATAAATCGATCCATTTTTGTGGAAAATATGGATTATGATAAGAAATCTAGTTTACTAATTGTAAAACGTTTAATTACTCGAATGTATGAACAGAATCATTTGATCCTTTTTGCTAATGATTCTAACAAAAATCCATTTTGGGGGTATAACAAGAATTTGTATTCTCAAATAATATCGGAGGTTTCTTGTCATCGTGGAAATTCCATTTTCCGACAATTAAGTTCTTCTTTAGAGAAGCGAAATCGTCAAATCTTTTCAAAATTTGCGATCAACTCATTCCACTTTTTCCTTTTTCGAGGATAAATTTACATATTTAAATTTTGTTTTAGATGTACGAATACCCTATCCTATCCATCTGGAAATTCTAGTTCAAACTCCTTCGATACTGGGTGAAAGAACCCCGCTTCTTTCATTTATTAAGATTGTTTCTTTATGAGTATTGTAATTGGAATAGTCTTATTACTCAAAAAAAAGGGATTTCCACATTTTCAAAAAGTAATCCAAGATTTTTCTTGTTCCTATATAATTTTTATGTATTTGAACACGAATCAGAATACCCTCCCAAATGCAAAGATTATGCTTAAGTCATAGTACCACACCCTGGAGTTGTTACGGATACTTGAATGGACCTTATCCGACAAAGAACTCACAAGCGCTTTACTCTGATACCTCTTGAACTTTCTGGAGACAACACGGAAAAATAGGAGTGAGAATTATAAATTCTTAGTAGGATTCTCTAAGTATCATAAATAATGTCATCGTTGTCATCTCCAGTTTGCTTCGGTTTATTATGAAAAAGGTGAATATGCTGCAAAAACTATTTAATTTTACATTTCAAAAAAAATGTCTTATCCGAAGCAAAGTTCATTTTTACTCATATACTGGTCATTTGGGGAAGTCTACACAAGATTAATTCATGAAAAATACCATGGATAATAACTTCAACATATAAAACGCACATAGCATTAATCTACTGGGAATATAACCTCTGTACATAGCTTAACTTACACTTGAATTCATACATATACATAAAATTTTACTTTTCTTTCATTCGACACACCTAGGCATTACGTATCGTCGTCCCTAGGGTGCTTGCATCTGTCTACACTTGAGCGTTACGTATCGCCGTCCTCAAGTGCAGCATCATACCACATCCCAGAGTATGATCGCCACGTCATACCCCATCAGAGCGTGATCGCCATGTCACGTTCCTTAGGAATATGGTATCCTCATGCTATATCCCAGAGTATGATCGCCATGACACACCCCGATAGAGCGTGATCGCCATGTCACGTTCCTTAGGAATATAGACTCATCATCATATCTTTGCATGCCACATTCTAGAGTATGATCGCCATGTCATACCCCGTCGGAGCGTGATCGCCATGTCACGTTCCTTAGGAATATGGGGTCTTCGTGCTATATTCTAGAGTATGATCGCCATGTCATCCCCCGTCAGAGCGTGATCGCCATGTCACGTTCCTTAGGAATATAGGACCTTCTATCTCTAAGCACTTACACTAGCTGGGTCATGCCATGCCTCATGTAAGTCCTACCCCCCATATACTCACACTAGCTAGGTCGATGCCATGCCTGATGTGAGTGGGGCATATACTTAATTCTTTGGTCTTTAAGTCTTTACTCTTTAACCTTTACTGCCCTTGGGTAGCCTGGCCTTGGAGTGAGCTCGTCAGCTTCACCCATGATCGTCGTCACACCGACTCACCCGTAAGGGAACCCACGTGCCTCTAGTCTTGGAGGGATCTCATTCTGGTCACGTGCCTCTAAGTGAAGGGATCTCTTCTGGTCACGTGCCTCAAAACTGAGGGATCTCATCTGACCATGTGCCTTCAACATAGAGGGATCTCATAGTTTTAGCTGCCTTCACAAGGAGGGATTCAAAGTGCAACTGCCTCCAGGTGAAGGGATTCATATCTTTATATTTAACTGCCTTCACAGGGAGGGATCTCAAGTAACTGCCTCCGAGTGAAGGGATTTACATTCATTATACTCATGTCTTTTCATTCTCATACAAGGTCATGCATAGTCACACTGAATGTACCTATACTTCATTTATTTTCATACGTCATTGCATACATGATCTTCACGTACATAGTCGTGACATATAAAGGCTCGTAGCCTCTTTACCATTCTACCGGCACCCATGCATATGCTTTGTCCTTTACTTTCATATATCTCATCTCCTACTTATGTCATTCTTGAATATAGGGTTTCTATATACCCATTCATACTCTAATTCATCCTTGATAACTCATATCATCTTCAGATTTATCCTTGCATGTAAACATTCCTAATTTCATAAACTTCTGCCGTAAATCCGGCAGCATAACGGATCAGCTCCGTTTCCCCATGAATAGTGCCAGTCGTCACAGACAATTCAATCATAGCATCATAATCAACTTAACACATATATATCAAGGTCAAACTAGCAATTCCCAACTCATACCTTATATGTTTTACTAATACCTGTGAAATCATCAATTGGGTCACTTTTGCCCATCTATTCAGTTCTGCCCGAATTTCATATGATCCACCTTTATTTCTATTCAACTCATTTGAACCTGAATTTTGAATATGTCATAGATCTATATGTCTACTTTCTAACCTCTTTAGTCCCATATCATTTTGATCCATATAACTCCAGATATTCAAATCTTACCTCAACCTGTTTAGTCACTAGCCCGAATTACACTCTTGGAAGTATAAATTCACTAAAAATCGAAACTAAGCTCAAATCATACAAAATTGGTCTCATATTGAAGCTAGCAAGACAACCTTTCATTTGCCACAAGATTCCTTCCATTTGCTATAGTATAGCTCGAGTTATCAGTCCTGAAAATTGACCTTCTTAAACTACCCTGTTTTGGCTCGGTTTGGACATAGAGTAACTTCCTCGAATTACTAGGAACAATTGGGACCATGACAAACTTGAAATCTTATATTGGGATGTTCCCCTATATCGAAGCTTTCTAACAAAATTAGTTTCACTCGATTTGGAGTTGTATAGGGTGAGTTATACCCTCCCCAAGTCACCCTGCCCAGATGAAAGTCCTGAACCCTAGATCAAACTTCAAAAATTCATATCTCTCTCAATACTAATCCAATAACCTTATATGATATATCTATGAAAAGCCCTGAATGTCTACTTTCATCTAAAAATGGTTTCATCGGATTTGACTGATTGTAGGCAGCGCCGTACACTCCGTCGTACGAACTGTCGTGGGATTCCTCACCAAGACAGCATCCTAATGCTTCTCTCCTTCTAATTTTCTCTTCTAACCATAATTTCAACTCAAGATTTCCTATTAATCCTATCATAATCCTATCATAATTCAGCTATAATTCAAGAATAGAAGTAGAATCCTACCTCTTTAGAGTATGACTTGAGCTAAGTGCTGAAACTTGGAGTGTTAGAACCTTGCTAAGCTTGGAGGAATGATGGAGTTGATTGAGAGAAGGGGAGGAGGAGGCTGGAACCAGAGGAAGAGGGAGAGTGGCGTAGATCAGCCAGAAATGAGGGGAAGGGTCTGACTTAAATAGATGGGGTAGTTGGAATTGTGGGTGTTGATTGGTTGAAGTTTTGTGATTGAAGTTCGGCCATGTCGCCTACTTTTGTGGCTGAGTTGCTCTCCACGTCGTCCCCAAAGTGGGATACGCTTTCGTTCTACCTGAAATCGGAAATCATCCCCATAATACTTGAAGTCGGAACTCGTGACCTTTTACATTGCTTGAGGAAATCTTGTCTGGTTTATTTCGAGACTTAGAATCAAGGTCGGAGGTCGGAAGTCATGCAGCTGATAATCAACTGATCTCGGAACTCCAAGTTCAAAGTCGGGACTCCTTGTAATAATCTCGGATATCGGAACTTGGGGTCCATTCTAATTGAGTTCAACTCCAAGGCCGGAACTCGTTACATGAAACTCGGAGTTCAGTGCTTGTATCATTGTGTTAAACTATAACTTCTAAGGTCGGACGAAGCATGAGGTATGAGGTCGGAATGAGGGTTCTTAAGGTCGGAACTCGGGTGATTCGAATCACATTTCCAAACCCAAGTACTTAAACCCGGAAGTCGGTATCTTACATTTGATGAGATCGAAAACCGGGTACAATATCTTTGAGACATGAAGTCGGATACCGGTGAATCACGTTCATGTTGTTCGGACTCGAATGTTAAACTCGGAAGTTGTAGAAGTAATCCAGATGAAGTCGGAAGTCGTAGACATAGGTGAGATGAACTCGAAAATCGGAGAATATCATAAGATGAAGTCGGAAATCAGGAGTAGTCAAGACTAGATGAAATCGGAAATCGGATGTAATGAAGTCGGAAATTGTGCAAGATGAACTCGAAACTCGGAAATAATCCCTTCTATCTGAAATTCGAAGATTGGGTCGGGAATGGGATTTGATCAAACTTGAAGGTGAAGTCGGACGTCCGTTGTTGGAGTTGAATAGCGTCGGGAATCGGGAAAGTGTGTGTAAGGAGGTCGGAAATCGGGACATTACAGAATCCATCTTCCTTTTTCTACGTAATAAATCCTCTCATTTACGATTAAACTCTTATAGCATTCTTTTTGAGCGAATCTATTTCTATGCAAAAATCGAACATCTTGTGGAAGTCTTTTCTAATAATTTTTCGTCTACCTTATCCTTCTTCAAGGATCCTTTGATTCATTATGTTAGATATCAAGGAAAATCCATTCTGGCTTCAAAGAATGCGCCTCTTTCGATGAATGAATGGAAATACTATCTTATCTATTTCTGGCAATGTCATTTTGATGTTTGGTCTCAACCAGGAACGATCCATATAAACCAATTATTATCCAAGCATTCATTTAACTTTTTTTGGGGGGGTTATCTTTCAAATGTGCGACTAAATTTTTCAGTGGTAATGCAGTCAAATGCTAGAAAATTCATTTCTAATAGAAATTGTTATGAAAAAACTTGATACAATAGTTCCAATTATTCCTTTAATTAGATCTTTGGCTAAAGCGAAATTTTGTAATATATTAGGGCATCCCATTAGTAAGCCCGTTTGGACCGATTCATCCGATTTTGATATTATTGACCGATTTTTGCGGATATGCAAAAATCTTTCTCATTATTATAATGGATGCTCAAAAAATAAGTTTGTATCGAATAAAATATATACTTCGGCTTTCTTGTATTAAAACTTTGGCTCGTAAACACAAGAGCATCAGACGCGCTTTTTGAAAAGATTAGATTCAAGAATTATTGGAAGAATTCTTTACAGAGGAAGAAGAGATTCTTTCTTTGATCTTTCCAAGAGCTTCTTCTACTTTTGCAGAGATTATATAGAGGTCGGATTTGGTATTTGGATATTCTTTTCAAAGAATGATCTGATCAATGTAAATGGATAAATAGAAATTATCCTTAAATCAGGAGTAAAATTCATTAATTTTTATTAGTATTCTATATCTAATTAGATTAGATCTTATTAGTATATAGGATTCTCAAATGTTTATGTAGTAAGAAGGGGATTCGTGGATTCATCAACTGAGTATTTAACTTTCGTAGAGTCTTGTTACGGGTAAGTAACTTCGAGGTTTAGATGTATACATAAGGAAAGCCGTGTGCAATGAAAATGCAAGCACGGCTTGGGAGAGATTTTTATTGTTTTACTGCTTAAATTCATTAACAAATAAAATTTCTACTCCATCCGACTAGTTTAGGTTCGAGTCCCTGCAACCCATTAAATATATTAAATATGTCAAGTTATATGTATATACTATAGTTAAGTCATATGTATAGAAGTGAAGTCATATGTTTAGAAACCGATTTTTTTCCTTTTTTGAATGAATTAGGGTAAAATAAAAAGCGAATTCGGATGAATGTAGATGAATAATAGCATTATCAATATATATATATATATTGATATATATTGATATTGGTTGACACAGTATATACATCGTGGTTATATTTGTTGAATAACAAGCCCTCAATTATCTAGTTAGAGAGAATTCGTGTGCTTGAGTCCTGATAATTAAAAAAACCAAAATTTTACCATGATCGCAATTTTAGAGAGACGTGAGAGCGAAAGCCTATGGGGTCGCTTCAGAATTGGATAACCAAAGACTCAAAACCGTCTTTACATCGAATGGTTTGGTGTTTTGATGATCCTTACTTTATTGGATCGCAACTTCTATATTTATTATTGCTTTCATTGCTGCCCTCCAAAGAGATATTGATGGTATTCGTGAGCCTATTTCTGGATCTCTACTTTATGGAAATAATATTATTTCGTGCCATTATTCCTACTGCGGCTATAGGTTTGCACTTTTACCCGATATGGGAAGCGGCATCCGTTGATGAATGGTTATACAATGGCGGTCCTTATGAACTAATTGTTCTACACTTCTTACTTGGTGTAGCTTGTTACATGGGTCGTGAGTGGGAACTTAGTTTTCGTCTGGGTATGCGCCCTTGGATTCTTTGTTGCATATTTAGCTCTCTGCAGCAAATGCATCGCTGTTTTCTTGATCTATCCAATTGGTCAAGGACGCTTTTCGGATGGTATGCCTCTAGGAATCTCTGGTACTTTCAATTTTATGATTGTATTTCAGGCTGAGCACAATATTCTTATGCATCCATTTCACATGTTAGGCGTAGCTGGTGTATTCGGCGGCTTCCTATTCAAGCTATGCACGGTTCCTTGGTAACTTCTAGTTTGATCAGGAAACCACAAAAATGAATCTGCTTAATGAAGGTTACGATTCGGTCAAGAGGAAGAAACCTATAATATTGTAGCTGCTCATGGTTATTTTGGCCGATTGATCTTCCAATATGCTAGTTTCAACAATTCTCGTTCTTTACATTTCTTCCTAGCTGCTTGGCGTGTAGTAGGTATCTGGTTTACCGCGTTAGGTATCAAGCACTATGGCTTTCAATTTAAAAGGTTTCAATTTCAACCAATCTGTAGTTGATAGTCAAGGTCGTGTAATTATTACCTGGGCTGATATTATTAACCGAGCTAACCTTGGTATGGGAGTTATGCATGAACGTAATGCTCATAACTTCCTCTAGACCTAGTCAAATGAGGCTCCATCGCTAAATGGATAATATTTTTGTCTTAAAGGATACGAGTTTTTGAAAGTAAAGGAGCAATATCAACGGAGTTTCTATTGCTCCTTTACTTTTTTTTTTTACATTGTAAAGTCATATGTATTAAAAAAAAAACAAAAGAATGGAAACATTCATTTGTTTTTTTTTTATCCTATCTTATCTTAATCTTATCTTAGAAAACGAGTAAAAACTTAACTTAGAAGAAACATACAAATGATAACAAAAGAGTATAAACGGTAGTCTAGGAGATTTTTACTAAGGGCGGATGTAGCCAAGTGGATCAAGGCTGTGGGTTGTGAATCCACCATGCGCGGGTTCAATTCCCGCTGCTCGCCTGAAATCGCAATTAAAAAAAAAAAACACCATAAAAAATGGTTAATTACTCCTTTTTTTTTGTAAAGACGAAGAAACAAATTTGATTTTCTCTACTCTACTATTTACTACTACACGGTTTAAGAATCAAATTATCACTATATTTATTCCTTTTTCTACTTCTTCTTCTAAGTGCAGGATAACCCCAAGGAGTTGCGGGTTTTTTTCTACCAATTGGGGCCCTCCCTTCAGCACCCCCATGGGGGGAATACGTTCGATGGAATAATTTTTTAGGTGTATTGCCACATCCTCAAGGATTAGGTCCACTTTTTACAGGTCAGTGGAATCTTTATGCTCAAAACCCAGATTCCAGTCGTCATTTATTTGGTACCCCCCAAGGAGCAGGAACTGCCATTCTAACACTTCTCGGTGGATTCTGTAACATCCACAACTTCCGCCCTCCGATCCCATTAGTATTCCCGACTTCCGAATTCATCTAGACTGGACGGACAACGAGTTACAATTTCCGACCTCAGTGCAAAAATTCCGATTTCCGAGCTTAGGAAGGGTCAGACGGATTGCCTTGCATTTTCCGATTTCCGATTTCAGGAGCTGAAATGGAGTGACTGATGCTTACGACTTCCGAGTTCGTCTTCGGCTTCAGCACTTCTACAACTTCCGACCTTAGCGATTAAAGATCAAAATTTCCGATTTTCGACTTCGTCTCTAAGGCTCAAATGAACTGGCTATATTCCAATTTCCGACCTCATGTTCACAATGTACGAGTTCCGATCTCGAGATCAATACCAATAGCTCTTATTTCCTATTCTCCCGATTTCCGATATCGAGGTCCTATAATTCACGACTTCCGACTTTAAGTGCTTGGCTTCACATCGTTTTGCTTTAAGTTTCAATAATCGACATGTTTCCTGATTCGACTTCACATGCAGGATGTTCACGAAGTTCACTTTATAAATAGCACGAATTCCGATCTCATTTCAGAATATACTAGAAGCAAGTCCCACTTTAGGCAACGTGGAGAGCAATTCTACCACACAAAGAGGGCGACGTGGAGAGGCAAGGTGGTTGAAACTCACTTTATGTTTTGAGGCCAATCAAAACCTTCCAAGTTAGCTCCCACTCATGCCTATATAACACACTCTCCTCCTCTAATTCAGACTCTTCTATGTAACTTCTTCTTCACTTCAGCTCCCTCTTTTCTTTCTTCACTCACCCAACTCCACCTAACGCTGAGATTCAATCAAGTTTCAACTACAAACTCAAGCCAAATCACTCATAGTAAGAGGTAGGGGTTTTCTTCTTTCTTGATTTTCTGACTCTTGGATGATTGGTGTTGATTTAATTCCTTGAATTGGATATGTTAGTTGACTGATTATGATGAATTATAATTGATTGATTGGCTGTTTGTGAGATTAAGATTGAATTGGAAACAAGAAAGGATGAAGATATGAAGAAGTTGAGAGGCTGAGAAACTCAAAACCCTCGGCGGTCCGTACGGCGGAGTGTACGGATCCGCCTCCCGCCATTTAAAATTAGTGAAACCATTTTTATATGAAACTAGACATCTAGGGCTTTCCATACATATATCATATAAGACCATTGGATTAATATTGAGGGAGATATGAATTTTTGAAGTTTGACCTAGGAATCCAGACATCCACCCGGGCAGTATGGGTTGAAAAGGGTGTAACTCACCCTATATAACTCCAAATTGAGTGAAACTAATTTTTTTGGAAAGCTTACCCATAGGGGAACATCCTACCCAGAAATTCCGAGTTTGTTACCATCTTATTTGTTCCCAGTGATTTGAAAAAGTTAACCGATATCCAAACTGAACCAAATCAGAGCAGTTCAAGAAGGTTAAGTTGCGGGGCTTACAACTCGAGCCCTACCAAGCCAAATGGGATGGGACTTTTTGTAAATGAAACCTTATCCTGTTAAATTTAATATGAGTTCAATTTCGTATCATTTGAGTTAGTTTTCGATTTTTAGTGGATTTTTACTTTTAGTTGCCTGATTCTGGCAAGCCACTGGGCATGCCGGGATAAAATCTAAATATCTTGAGCTATAGATATCAGAATTAGATGGGACCAAAGGGGTTAGAAAATAGAGACATAACACTTTTACATACTCAAATTTGAGGTCCAGATGAGTTAAGTAGGAATTATGGCTTGAATTATAAAAACCGGGTTGATTGAATATGCTAAGGCGTAAACTCGCTTTAATGAATATGATGTGGATATGAGTTCAATATTGAATATGAATGTAATATTGTGATCCTTGTGATAAATTGATGTTCTGGTATGTTGGCACTATTCATGGGAAAGCGGACACGCCCGCTATGCTGCCAAAATTACGGTAAGACCCATGCACAAGTTATGAATTCTATGTTAATGCATGTGCATCCTTAAGAAAGTTATGAAAGTTATGAAGAAGATTATGTACTATGAAAGTTCCATGCTTCTTGGGCCAGCCCTGATAAGAAGTTAAGGAATAGATCTGGGAACGTCGGGAAAGTAAACCCACAATTCCTCAGATAGGAACGAGCTCGGTCTTGATAAGCAGACTATTACCCAGGAGTCTAAGATGGCCAAGAACTCCTGTGGGACCAAGAGATGGAAAATGATGACAAGTAATAGAAAAGTTTATGAGAAAGTTTATGAAGAAAGATTCAAGAGCAAGTCCGCATGATTGCATACTTACATCGAATGGTTATTATATGTCATTTATAGTTTCTATGTCGCATTCACGCATCGCCATATGCTCATTATTCTGCTTATTGTCGATATTGGTTTATTCTCGCCCTTATATGTCTTAAGTAAAATTGACCTTGCCTCTGACTTATATTTTCCCAACCTTATTAAGTATGAATAGTTAAGTTTAATCTCATGTCTTCATAAGTAAATAAACCCGAGGCAATTGAGAATGAACGCGATGTCGCCCAAGCGTCGTGCACAACCCTACCGAGAATTTTCTTAAATTCTCACCTCGATTTTACTTTTCCGCCTTCATTCTCGTGACGTGGGCAATGGACTCGGCAGCCTACCTCTTCATTGAGGTTCCAGACCAAGAATCGCACTGTGACCTCGAGTTGGATTCATTGTTCTAGTCAAGCTTCCGCCATTTTTGTTATGCCTTTTCCTTCACTCTACTCTTGATATGTATATTTATGGACCGAAGCCTGGCTTCCAACTTACATATGTATATGTATATATAAGCAACTAATGATACTTCTATGTTAATCACGCTATTATATGGAGCGTCCGCTTTGTAGATTCTTTTCACGCTTATATACATATATATCAGGATATAAAATACTGAATACAACTTTAGACAGCAGGCTAATACGGTAATGCAACTTATCCAATTTCATGTTATGACTTAAGCATAACATCAAGTTGATAGTGTTACTGATTCCATCCACAAATGCAAAGTTTATGGTCGAATCGATATTGCGCACCATCATTTAGCTATTGCAATTCTTTTCCTGGTAGCTGGTCACATGTATAGGACCAACTTTGGATTGGGCACAAAGATAAAAGAGATCTTAGAAGCACATATTCCTCCGGGGGGTAGATTGGGGCGTGGACATAAGGTCTTTATGACACAATCATTAATTCACTTCATTTTCAATTAGGCCTTGCTCTAGCCTCTTTAGGAGTTATTACTTCCTTGGTAGCTCAACACATGTACTCTTTACCTGCTTATGCTCTATAGCGCAAGATTTTACTACTCAAGTCGCATTATATACTCATCATCAATACATCACAGTGATTCATTATGACAGAGCTTTTGCTCATGGAGCTATATTTTTTATTAGTGATTATAATCCGTAATGTAATGAGGATAATGTATTGGCAAGAATGTTAGACCACAAGGAAGCTATAATATCGCATTTAAGTTGGGCCACCTATTTCTCGGGTTCCATACTTTGGGACTTTATGTCCATAATGATGTCATGCTTGCTTTTGGCACTGGAGAAATAAATCTTGATCGAACCGATATTTGCCCAATGGTTTCAATCTCTTCTTGGTATAACTACATATGGAATCGATGTACTTTAATCTTCAACGAATAGTCCAAATGCTCAATGCGGAAGAAGCATCCGTTGCCTGGTTGGTTAAATGCTATTAATGAGAATAGTAATTTCTATTCTTAACAATAGGGCCTGGAGACTTCTTGGTTCATCATGCTATTGCTCTAGGTTTACATACAACTACATTGATCTTAGTAAAAGGTGCTTTGGATGCACGTGGTTCCAAGTTAATGCCGGATAAAAAGGATTTTGGTTATAGTTTTCCTTGCGATGGTCCGGGATGAGGTGGTACTTGTGATATTTCGGCTTGGGACGCATTTTATTTGGCAGTTTTCTGGATGTTAAATACCATTGGGTGGGTTACTTTTTATTGGCATTGGAAACACATTACACTATGGCAGGGTAATATCTCGCGCTTTAACGAATCTTCTACCTATTTGATGGGATGGTTAAGAGATTATCTATGGTTAAACTCTTCACAACTTATCAATGGATATAACCCCTTTGGTATGAATAGTTTATCAGTCTGGGTGTGGATGTTCTTATTTGGACATCTTGTTTGGGCTACTGGATTTATGTTCTTAATCTCTTGGTGCGGATATTGGTAGGAATTGATTGAAACTTTAGCATGGGCTCATGAATGCACACCTTTGGCTAATTTGATTTGATGGAGAGATAAACCAGTGGCTCTTTCCATTGTGCAAGTAAGATTGGTTGGATTAGCCCACTTTTCTGTAGGTTATATATTTACTTATGCAGCTTTCTTGATTGCCTCTACATCGGGCAAATTTGGTTAATGTAATTCTTTTTTGTATCCGCAAAAATCTCATTTCCTTCTATGGAGAAGGGTAACTGCCTTCTTATATTTCTACATCTAGGATCCGACTTGTATCATTGATACTAATAGGAAATGAACCATTATGGCAAGGAAAAGTTTGATTCAGAGGGAGAAGAAGAGACAAAAATTGGAACAAAAATATCATTTGATTCGCCGATCCTCAAAAAAAGAAATAAGCGAAGTTCCGTCATTAAGTGATAAATGGGAAATTCATGGAAAGCTTAGTTATATCTTTGGGCTTGTTAATTTTAAGTTAGTAATAATGTAATTGGGCTTGTAATTTCATATAGCCCGTCACTTGTTTTTAGCTATTTAGTCTTTTACTCATTTTTAATAAGTTTAAATTTTAATCTTAGGCTAAGTGCTGCAGCCCATTTGCTAAACTTTAGTTTATTTTATAAATCTTGTAAACACCTTTTGAAGGAAATTTTTTTGGCAAATTGAAATCAAAATACTTTTAGTAAAAGTGTCTCTTTGGTTCTTGCTTGGAACCCTAGGTCTTATCAAGAGTTTCCAATTGCTCTTGTGGCGATCACCCTTGGCTTATCAATCATCCTTGATTGTGGCACCTTCCAATCTATTTCCATTCCTTGTCTCTTCTAACTTTTTGTGATTTTTATTTCTCCTTAATTGAATTATAACCAAAATACACCAGAAATTAGGGTTCATGGATAATGGATCATAACATTTAGTAATCAGAGCCAGCTTCTTCGAGTTACAAAATTGGTCAGTTTTATTTGGTTCATATCTTGAGTTTTGCGCATTTCGGTGTTTCTTAGGTCTTTTCTGAAGTTCAGAATCTCATCTTTCATCTCATTTTTGAATCATTGAAATTTGAATTTTGTAGCTCGAGATACAGTGATTTTTTTTTTCCGAGCTCATCTAGTGCGACTTTGCAATTTGTTTTCTTTGAGTTCTTGTTTGATTCATCTTTTTTACTTTGCTTAATTTCTTGATGTTCTTCTAATTTCCATTTCTGTCTTTGTTGATATTACATTGGATTAGTGGGTTAAAAAAAAAAAGGTGCAGAATGTTCATCATATGTTCTTGATGTTCTTGGGAATGTTTCATTCTAATCTTTCTAAGCTTTGTTAGTTTGATGTTTAGTTGTTAAATATGTGCTTGTTTTGATGTGATTCCAGTTGGTCTGTTCATCTACAATCATCAAGAATAGATTAAAAAAAAAAACAGAATTAAAAAAAAACGCAGAATTTGAAAAAAAAAAAAGGATCAAAACATTGGCTTGTTTCTTATTGTTCTTCAAACCTTTAACTTGTTCTTGTCTTGTTTGGCCTCTGATTTGAGTGTGCTTGTCCTTGTTTAGTTTTTCTTGCTTGTCTCTTTTGGATCTTAAAAGTTTTGTCTTAGAGTTTTCTTTTGTTTGACCTCTTATTTCTTTTATGATTTGACATAAGTGTTTTTTTGGAGTTTCTCTTTGAATTGACTTGTGCTTCCATTTAAGAGCCTACGAGAGCACTTGAGTGGTAAAAGGCAAGAGAGCACCTTACACAAAAGCCTATTAGAGAGCAACAAACACGAGTGATACATCTCTAAGAGTGTAAACATGTGAGAAGTGTGGTGAGGTCCCATTACTTTCACTTTTGTTTTCTTTTACTTGAATGATGGCAGGAACAGGTGGTAGTGGTAGCCCTCCTCCTGAAGGAAACAATAGATTGTTAGTGGAGGCTATTACAGCTCAAATGGAAAGGATGATGAAGGAGCATACAGAGGAGTTATATATGAGAATTAAGCAGTTAGAAAATCAAGGACATCATGATGCTGATGGAGGTAGAAGGAGGCTTGATGGAAGGAGGAGAAGAGATAATAAGGGTGATGCTAGGGAGGACAAAATTAAGGAAGTAAAACTCAACATTCCCTCTTCTAAAGGGAAAAGTGATCAAGAGGCATACTTAGAGTGGGAGATGAAGATTGAGCAACTTTTTGTTTGCCACAACTATATTGAAGATAAAGAGGTGAAGGTAGCAGCCATGGAGTTCACAGATTATGCTCTCATTTGGTGGGATTAATTGCAAAAGGAATGACTTAGATATGAAGAACCTTTGATGGATACTTGGGGTTGAAATGAAGAGGTTAATGAGGAGGAGATTTATCCCTTCCTATTATCATAGGGACCTTCATAACAAGCTCCAAAGACTCACACAAGGTAGTAAGAGTGTTGATGAATATTATAAGGAGATGGAGGTGTCTTTGATTAGAGCCAATGTGAATGAAGATAGGGAGGCTACTATGGCACGCTTTCTAAATAGGCTGAATAATGACATTAGAGATGTGGTTGAGCTACAAAGAACTCAATTCAAGTCCAATGAGACCTCTAAAAAGACAAGAAGTAGTGAAATAAAATGCTTCAAGTGTTTGGGGAGAGGACACATAACATCTGAATGCCCAACCAAGAAGACTATGCTTCTCAAAGACAATGGAGAAATCACTAGTGAGTCCTTATCCGAATCTACCCCAACTAGTGAGGATGAGTATGATGAGGAAATTGCACCCGAAGGAGATTTGTTCATGGTGAGGAGGTTGTTGGGCCAAGCAATGGATTTGGATGAAAGCCAAAGGAAAAATATTTTCCACACAAGGTGTATCATCCAAGGGAAGGTTTGTTCTTTAATTATTGATAGAGGGAGCTGCACTAATGTTGCTAGTGCAAGGATGGTCTCAAAACTGAATTTGGAGACTAAACCACACCCACGGCTATATAAGCTTCAATGGCTTAGTGAGGATGGTGAAATGATTGTAAGTAAGCAAGTAGAGGTGGAATTCTCCATAGGGAAGTATGATGATGCAGTTTTGTGTGATGTGGTGCCTATGGAGGCTTGCCATTTACTTCTTGGTAGGCCTTGGCAGTATGATAAGAAAGCTCTGCATGATGGGTTCACAAATAAGTTTTCATTTGTACATAAAGAGCGCAAGACTATTCTTGCCCCTTTGTCTTCAAGAGAGGTTGGTGAGGATCAATCCAAAATGGGAGATAAAAGAAAACAGGAAAGAAAGGAAAAAGGGAGTGAAAAGAAAAAGGAAAAAGAGAGTGGAAAATAGAGGAAAAATTGCAAAATCTGCTTATTAAAGAAAAAGAGGTGAAAAGGCTATGCTCATGAAAAAGCCAATGCTTTTACTTTTGAGTAAAGAAAGTAAATTAAATGAAGCAGGTGCTACTAACTCTCTTCCTTGTGAAGTTTCTTCTTTATTGCAGGAATTTGGATATGTCTTTTCCAAGGAGTTACCTCACGGTCTACCCCCTCTACGAGGCATAGAACATCAAATTGATCTCATTCCAAAAGCTTCATTGCCTAATAGGCCAGCCTATAGGAGTAATCCTCAAGAGACCAAGGAAATTCAAAAGCAAGTTGAAGACTTGATGCAAAAAGGGTGAGTGCAAGAAAGCTTAAGTCCGTGTGCAGTTCTAGTCATTCTAGTGCCTAAGAAAGATGGAACTTGGAGGATGTGCACTGATTGTATAGCCATCAATAACATCACGGTAAAGTATAGACATCCCATTCCTAGATTAGATGATTTGTTGGATGAATTGCATGGTGCCTGTGTGTTTTCTAAAATTGATCTTAAAAGTGGATATCATCATATTAGGATTAGAGAAGGGGATGAATAGAAAACTGCTTTTAAAACCAAATATGGATTGTATGAATTGTTGGTCATGCCCTTTGGATTAACAAATGCTCCTAGTACCTTTATGAGATTGATGAATCATGTGCTAAGGGAATTCCTAGGAAAGTTTGTTATGGTTTATTTTGATGACATTTTGATTTATAGCAAATCCTATGATGATCATCATGTGCATTTGAGGAGTGTTTTGGAAGCTCTTAGGCATGAGAAATTGTATGCCAACATGAAAAAATGTATTTTTTGTACAGATCATGTGATTTTTCTTGGTTTTGTTGTTAGCTCACAAGGAGTGTAGGTTGATTAAGAAAAGGTGAAAGCTATTCAAGAGTGGCCAACTCCTAATAATGTTAGTGAGGTAAGAAGCTTTCATAGTTTAGCTAGTTTCTATAGGAGGTTTGTTAAAGATTTTAGTACATTGGCTGCACCTTTGAATGAAGTAATTAAAAGGCATGTAGGATTTAAATGGGGTGAAAAACAAGAGCAAGCTTTTGCTACCCTCAAAGATAAATTAACTCATGCACCTATACTTGCATTGCCTAATCTTGCTAAATCTTTCGAGATTGAATGTGATGCATCTAGTGTGGGAATAGGGGCTGTTTTGATGCAAGATGGGCACCCAATTGCTTATTTTAGTGAAAAATTAAATGGTGCTATTCTTAACTATCCCACATATGATAAAGAGTTGTATGCATTAGTAAGGGCATTACAAACATGGCAAAGCATTACCTTTTACTCAAAGAATTTGTGATTCATAGTGACCATGAGTCCTTGAAGTATTTAAAAGGACAAGGTAAGCTGAATAAGAGGCATGCCAAGTGGGTTGAGTTCCTTGAGCAATTTCCCTATGTGATCAAGCATAAGAAAGGTAAGGCTAATGTGGTTGCTGATGCGCTTTCAAGAAGGTATGCTCTGTTCTCTACTCTTGAAACTAAATTCATTGGTTTTGAGCATATAAAGGAATTGTATGAGCATGATCCACAATTTTCTCAAATTTATAAGAATTGTGTGCATGCTGTCCAAAATGAATACTTTAGGCATAAGGATTATTTGTTTAAAGAGAAAAGGTTATGTGTGCCTAAATGTTCCATTAGAGAGTTGCTTGTGAGAGAAGCACATGAGGGAGGTTTAATGGGGCATTTTGGGGTCCAAAAGACTTTAAACATACTGCATGAATATTTTTATTGGCCACACATGAAACTTGATGTGCATAAATTTTGTGAAAGATGTATTGTTTGTAAGAAGTCTAAGTCAAAGGTAATGCCTCATGGACTCTATACTCCTTTGCCAATTCCTGATTTTCCTTGGATTAATTTATCTATGGACTTTGTTTTAGGACTGCTTCGGACAAAGAATGGCAAGGATTTCATTTTTGTGGTGGTGGATAGGTTCTCCAAGATGGCTCATTTCATACCTTGCAAGAAGGTGGATGATGCTTGTCATGTGGCCGACTTGTTTTTCAAAGAGGTAGTGAGGCTACATGGATTACCTAGGAGCATTGTGAATGACAGGGACACTAAGTTCCTAAGTCACTTTTGGAGGACACTATGGGGTAAGATTGGTACTAAATTGCTATTCTTAACTATTTGTCACCCCCAAACTGATGGGCAAACTGAGGTAGTTAATAGGACTCTTTCTACTCTCCTTAGGGCTATTATAAAGAAAAATATTAAGTCATAGGAAGAGTGTTTACCTCATGTAGAGTTCGCATATAATAGGGCTATCCATAGCACTACTAATTGTTCTCCTTTTGAGATAGTGTATGGATTTAACCCCTTGACTCCTTTTGATTTATTACCTATGCCTAAAATTTCTATTTTTAAGCATAAAGATGCGCAAGCTAAGGCTGACTTTGTAAAGAAGCTGCATGAGCAAGTAAAAGCCCAAATTGAGAAGAAAATGGAGAGTTATGCAAAGTAAGCTAATAAAGGCAGAAAGAAGGTTGTATTTGAACCTGGTGACTGGGTTTGGGTACACATGAGAAAGGAGAGGTTTCCATCTCAAAGGAAATCCAAACTCCAACCTAGGGGTGATGGACCCTTCCAAGTCTTGGAGTGAATAAATGACAATGCCTACAAGATCGACTTACCTGGTGAGTATGGGCTAAGTGCTACTTTTAATGTTGCTGACTTGTCCTTATTTGATGTAGGTAATGAGGAGCTAAATTTAAGGACGATTTCTCTTGAAGAAGGAGGGGATGATGTGATCAAGGAAGATAAAGTAGACTCACGAAAGCAAAGGCAAGGAGGAGATCCTTAGGAAGGATTTGGTGGACCAATGACTAGATCCAAATCAAAGAGAGCTAAGGAAGCTTTGGGCCAAATGATTTCAAGTTTGTTTGAGGCAAAACCCATTCAAGAAGATAACGACTCAAGACTAGTCCATTGCATTCATATGGCTGAACAAGCTTAGTTATATCTTTGGGCTTGTTAATTTTAAGTTAGTAATAATGTAATTGGGCTTGTAATTTCATATAGCCCGTCACTTGTTTTTAGCTATTTAGTCTTTTACTCATTTTTAATAAGTTTAGATTTTAATCTTGGGCTAAGTGTTGCAGTCCATTTGCTAAACTTTAGTTTATTTTATAAACCTTGTAAATACCTTTTGAAGGAAATTTTTTTGGCAAATTGAAATCAGAATACTTTTAGTGAAAGTGTCTCTTTGGTTCTTGCTTGGAATCCTAGGTCTTATCAAGAGTTTCCAATTGCATTTGTGGCGATCACCCTTGGCTTATCAATCATCCTTGATTGTGGCGCCCTCCAATCTATTTCCATTCCTTGTCTCTTCCATCTTTTTGTGATTTTTATTTCTCCTTGATTGAATTACAACCAAAATACACCAGAAATTAGGGTTCATGGATAATGGATCATAATAGCAAGGTTAATTAGAAATTAATTAAAAGTTGATTAGAAGTTAATTAGATATTAATTAAAGAGATTAGACTTAAAAACAATTAGAATGGAGAGGTAGAAAATCTCACAAAGTTGTTTAGAAATGTTTTACCGATTCGAAGGAAATCGGTAAAGATTCGGTATTTTACACCGCAAGAACCGAATCAGTAGAATTTTATACTGAAAACCTTAAGATGGGTGGCTAAAAATTCAGCGACCTTCACCATTATAAATGGTGCCACATTGTAGCCCAAGATGAGGGGTAACTTGGCCAATTCTCCACCACCAAAGCTTACCAATCAAGCCACACCAACTTGATTACTAAGCTATCATTTCTCCCCTTTTTCTCTTTAGAAATATCACGTTTCTCTCTCTCATTTCTGCAACCCCATCATCTCCTTTTTCCTTTTCTCTCTTTCACCTCCATAACCAAGAGCTTCAAGCTTAAGATTGGAGGTCTTCTTGGCCTCAAATCTACTAATTCCTTTTACGAAAATTGATCCTTATCTTCTTCTCTACAAAAATCCTCTAACAATTTCATGATTAAACATCAAGTGGAGGCTCCCCACACTCAAGTGAGCTGTTGCCATGGTGGAGGAAGAAGGCTAGGAGTTGGTTCTTGGCCTCCTTGCTTCCATGATTTCAAGGATTTTGAGGTAGGTAGCTCAAATCCTTAGTTATTTGTTGTGTTGTGTGACTATATGGCTTTTGTGTGCTCCTTATGCTATGCTGGTCCATGCTTGTATGCTTGTGTTATGATGATTTTCTTGTGAATTGAAATGAAGAAATTTAGTTTAAGTTGAGGAATTTATCAAAAACTCCAAAAGGAGCTAAGCAGAATCTGTTTTTGTGAGAAAATCCTACGGTGTCCATACCAACAGAGTGTATAGCTCTGCCTACAACCATAGAAAGTGGATGAAACTAATTTTATGTGAAACAAGACATCTAGGGCTTTCCAACCATATAAATTATAAGGTCATTGGATTAGTATTGAGAGAGATATGAATTTTTGAAATTTATCTTAGGGTTCTAACCCTGATTCTGAGCAGACTAGATTTCAAGCGGCATATCTTGCCCCATATGTAACGTCCCAATTTCCGACGTTATTCAACTCCAACAATGGACGTCCGACTTCACCTTCAAGTTTGATCAAATCCCATTCCCGATTCAATCTTCGAATTTCAGATAGAAGGGATTATTTCCGAGTTCCGAGTTCATCTTGCATAATTTCCGACTTCATGACATCCGATTTCTGATTTCATCTAGTCTTGACTACTCCTGATTTCCGACTTCATCTTATGATATTCTCCGATTTCCGAGTTCGTCTCACCTATGTCTACGACTTCCAACTTCATCTGGATTACTTCTACAACTTCCGAGTTTAACATTCGAGTCCGAACAACATGAACGTCATTCACTGGTATCCAACTTCATGTCTCAAAGATATTGTACCCGGTTTCCGATCTCATCAAATGTAAGATACCGACTTCCGGGTTTAAGTACTTGGGTTTGGAAATGTGATTCGAATCACCTGAGTTTCGAGCTTAAGAACCCTCATTCCGACCTCATACCTCATGCTTCATCTGACCTCAAAAGTTATAGTTTAACACAATGATACAAGCACTGAACTCCGAGTTTCATGTAACAAGTTCCGGCCTTAGAGTTGAACTCAATTAGAATGGACCCAAGTTCCGATATCCGAGCTTATTACAAGGAGTCTCGACTTTGAACTTGGAGTTCCGAGATCAGGTGATTGTCAGCTGCATGACTTCCGATCTCCGACTTTGATTCTAAGTCTCGAAATAAACCAGACAAGATTTCCTCAAGTCACAAACAAGATGGTACGAGTTCCGACATCCGGCTTCAGCTCCAAGCAATGTAAAAGGTCACGAGTTCCGACTTCAAGTATTATGGGGATGATTTCCGATTTCAGGTAGAATGAAAGCATATCCCACTTTGGGGACGACGTGGAGAGCAACTCAGCCACAAAAGCAGGCGACATGGCCGAACTTCAATCACAAAACTTCAACCAATCAACACCCACAATTCCAACTATCCCCATCTATTTAAGTCAGACCCTTCCCCTCATTTCTGGCTGATCTATGCCACTCTCCCTCTTCCACTGGTTCCAGCCTCCTCCTCCTCCCCTTCTCTCAATCAACTCCATCATTCCTCCAAGCTTAGCAAGGTTCTAACACTCCAAGTTTCAGCACTTAGCTCAAGTCATACTCCAAAGAGGTAGGATTCTACTTCTATTCTTGAATTCCTTGCACTATGATTGCATGAGATTGTACTCTTCTTTATGTATTTGATGAATTATTGGATGTATTATGATGGATTATGATGAATTATGATTGAATTCATAGGAGATTTTGAGTTAGAGTTATGATTAGAAGGAGAAAATTAGAAGAAAAGGAGAAGTGGGATGCTGTCTTGGTGAGGAATTCCACGGCAGTCCGTACGGCGGAGTGTACGGCACCGCCTACCACCGGTTAAATCCGATGGAACCATTTTTAGATGAAAATAGACACCCAGGGCTTTCCACACATGTATCATATAAGGTCATTGGATTAGTATTGCGAAAGATACGAATTTTTGAAGTTTGACCTAGGGTTCAGGATTTTCATCCGGGTAGGGTGACTTGAGGAGGGTATAACTCACCCTATACAACTCCAAATCGAGTGAAACCAATTTTGTTAGAAAGCTTACACATAGGGGAGCATCCCAATATGAGATTCCAAGTTTGTTATGGTCCCAATTGTTCCCAGTGATTCGAGGAAGTTACTCTATGTCCAAACCAAGCCAAAATAGGGTAGTTCAGGAAGGTTGATTTTCAGGACTTATAACTCGAGCTATACCATAGCAAATGGAACAAAACTTGTGGCAATGAAAGGTTGTCCTGTTAGTTTCAATTTGAGGCCAATTTCGTATGATTTGAGTTTAGTTTCGATTTTTAGTGAATTTATACTTCCAAGAGTGTAATTCGGGCTAGTAACTGAACAAGCTGAGGCAAAGGTTGAATATCTTGGGCTATATAAATCAAAATGATATGGGACCAAAGAGGTTAGAAAATAGACATATAGAGCTATGATATAACCAAATTTCAGATTTAAATGAGTTGAATAGAAATAAAGGTGGTTCATATGAAATTCGGGCAGAACCGAATAGAATGTGGCAGAATGGCCAAAGTGATAGTTTCACAAAGTAACCCCATTGAAGATTTCACAAGTATTAGGGGAAACATATAAAGTTTGAGTTGAGGATTGCCAGTTTGACATTGATATATATGTGTTAAGTTGATTTATGTTGCTATGACTGATTTGTCCGTGAGTCTGGCACTATTCATGGGGAAAGCGGACTGATTCGTTATCTTTGCGGATTTACTGGCGAAGTTTAAGAAAACATGAATGTGTAGATGTAAGGATAAATTTTAAAATGATATGAGTTACCAAGGATGAATTAAAGTATGAATGGGTATATAGAAACCCTATATCCAAGAATGACATAATTATGTTATGAGGTATGTGAGGGTAAACGATGTAGCATATGCATGAGTACCGGTAAATTGGCAAGGAGGCTACTGCCTTAATACGTAATGAACATGTACGTGAAGATCATGTGTGCAAAGATATATGAAAATAAATGAAGTATATATATATATACAAGTACACTCAGTATGACTATGCTTGAATATACTGAATGTGAGTCCCTTCACTCGGGCTTGATTAATTGAGATCTCTCCCGGTGAAGGTAGTTAAATGATAAAGATATGAATCCCTTCACTTGGAGGCAGTTGCACTTTGAATCCCTCCTTGTGAAGGCAGATACCCTCTACCTTGGAGGCACGTGGTCAGATGAGATCCCTCTATGTTGAAGGCACGTGGTGGTCGATGAGATCCTCGCTTTGAGGCACGTGACCAGAAGAGATCCCTTCACTTAGAGGCATGTGACCAGAATGAGATCCCTCCAAGACTAGAGGCACGTGGGTCCCTTGCGGGTGAGTCGGCGTGACGACGGTCACGGGTGAAGCTGACGAGCTCACTCCAAGGCCAGGCTACCCAAGGGCAATAATAGCACCCTAGAGACGGCGATACGTAACGCTTAGGTGTGCCAAGTAAAAGCTAAAGACTAAAGACTAAAGACTAAAGATTAAAGCATATGCAAATACCCCACTCACATGAGGCATGGCATCGACCTAGCTAGTGTGAGTATAGGGAACAGAACTTACATGAGGTATGGTATGACCCAGCTAGTGTAAGTACCAAAGGAAGATCCCATATTCCTAAGGAACGTGATATGGCGATCACGCTCTAATGGGGTATGACATGGCGATCATACTCTGGAATGTGGCACGTAAAGATTTTATGATGATAAAGAAAAGAAAGATGAAAAAAGAAAAGCATGTTTTATGACTATGTATGAATTTAAATACAAGTTAAGTTATGTGCAAATGTTATGTTCTCAGCATATTGATGCCATGTGGGCATCATCTTAATATATTGTAGTTCCAGTCAAGTATATGTAGAAGTTATACCTCTAGTACATTGATGCTATCATACTTTAATGTGCTTCCGTGATTAGTCCCAATATAATTCATGACTTGATTTCTATGGATCCTCTCAGATGCCATGTGTATGATAAAAATGAACTTTGCTTCGGACATGATATCTTTCGAACTGTAAAATTAAACAGTCTACATAGTATGTTCACCTTTTTCATAATAAACCGAAGCAAACTGGAGATAACAACGATGATATTATTAATGATACTTAGAGAATCCTACTGAGAATTTATAATTCTCACTCCTATTTCCGTGTTGTCTCCAGATAGTTTCAAAAGTTTTGAAGACGGCTGAAGTTGCTGTCAGACAAGGTCCGCTCAGGTAACAGTAGCAACTCCAGGGTATGGTGCTATGACTTAAGCATAGTACTGTATTTGGGAGGGTGTTACACCATACTCCTTCAAATTGAGTGAAATCAATTTTGTTAGAAAAGAGTAATATGCCAAAAAAATTTCAGAACTAAATTCGATCCCAATTGCTCCCAGTAGTTCAATAAATTCGCCCTAAGTCCAACCAGGGCTAGAATAGGGCAGTCCATATTAGTCAACTTCAAGAGCTTATAACTCGAGCTTTGCTTATGCAAATGAGATGAAACTTATTGGAAATGAAAATTTTTTCTATTATCTTTAATATGATATAAGTTTCGTATGATTCCAACTAGGTTTCTATTTTTAGTGAATTTTTACTTTTGAGTGTACAAATCTGGCTAGGCAGTAGGCTGAGGTAAATCTCCAATAAGTTGAGTTATACTTATCAAAACCAAATGGGACTAAAGAGGTTGAAAACTAGACACATAATACTTCAACATCAAAAATTTAGAATTTAATACATTCAGTAGAAATTATGGTAGAATTTACAAAAATCGTGTAGAATAGAGGGCATAAAATAGAATAAGAAACCTTAAGAATTGGCAACACTCTTAAACTCTAATTCATAGGCTTAGCAAGTTTCCTTGATCAAAGTCTTTATCAAACTATTGAAGTGAGAATATATGCCTATGAGATTTTTGTTAATTGAGTTGGCTAGCACTATTCACGGGGAAATGGACTCAATCAGTTATGCTGCCAAATTTTCGACAAAAGTTTATGAAGTTATGAGAACTTATGCTATGGGTGATTATGCTTTGGATATATTTACATTTATATGTCATGTTCATATACGTCATGCATGCAAGCATAATTAGAATATGATATGAGAAGTAAGGTGTGAGACATATCCATGAATGCGCAAAGCATCCACATGTATGATAAGATATGGAAAGGAAAAGATAATAAGAACTTGCAAGAGAGACGTACTAAGCTACCAAGAACTTGCAAGAGAGACGTACTAAGCTACCACGTGAGGCATGACATAGACCCAGCTAGCGTAAGCTTGAGCGGTACTGTCTAAGACTTGGGCCAACCCTCGACCAGATTTAAGGAGAATAGATAGGTGTGAAGGTTGGGGAAAGTAAACCCGTCACTCATATATAGGTACGAGCTCGAACCTGAAAAGCAGGCTATTACCCACATGTGAGAGAAGCCATTCACCTCTAAGGGACCAAGTACAGAAGAGCAAGATCAAGTTGCAAGTTAAAGAAAGAGATGAATTAAGTCAAGTGCACTTGCATACAGTCAAGTACAAGAACCTACATGTGCATCTCTAATTATCTCATGATGTCATAATGTTATTATGATTCTCATTGAAGTATACTACACTATTCGTGTTTCTATGTCTATCATATAACATGCCAAGTGGTTGTTAAAATATAACTCGCTTTGAGAAATATCTTTCAACTTAAAATTGAACCACTGTTTGCGTATATATGCTCATATTTTCATAAGAAACCGAAGCGGCTGGAATGTTTATGATGACACTGTAAGAGTGATGGTTCGAGTTTACCTACTAAAAACCCTAGGTTTTCACTGCCTGCTTGTATGTTTTTCATTTCCGTAAACATTCTAGCAGCTAAGTTGGAAATCAAGTGCAAGGCAAAGTATTGGGACATTCATTGAGCAAGACTCGGGTGCAAACCAGACCAAGAGACTATTGAAGCTAGCTAACAACTAGTCAGAAGCAAGTTCTGTGTATTATGTTAGTCACAATTTCTTTTAAATTGTAATTATTTTATTCTCTATGTATCAGAGACGACGAAATTTATGAACTATTATTCAGTAATAAAGTATGTAATTAAAGGGCCATGTATTATATTTTCCACATTTTAAAGATTTCTTAGCACAGTGGCAACCTTTTAATATAACTACATGACTCGAGTATGACTTATATGATAGAGGTTGTTATAATAAGAGTATAGAGACATATATTAATTTAAAAATTTTGTTCTTTCATTCCCAGCATGATGTTCTATTTTAATTATGTACTAAAGTAGGTTATGTGAAAGTTACAATTTCTTGGATTTAGTGCTTGAATAAAAGGAACCCACATTGGATTGATAGTTTTGAACTTTATAAAATGAAATCTTAATTTTATCATGACATGACTACCTTTTTATAATAAACCAAAGTCACTGGAGCGACAACGATGACATAGATTACCTAATAGCTTAGGATGCCCACTGAGAATGTTAAATTCTCACTCATTTGTGGGTTCCCGTGTCATCTCCATACAGCTCGGAGGACCATGACAGTAACTTTCTTGATAGAGTCTGATCAAGGCTGAGTTAGCTACTAAAATTTTGCTGGCAAGAATGTGTAGTTGCACTAGGGGATTGTTTGACTAGTGGAAGCTCTAAGTAGAGCTCTCTTATATATTTTGAGATACTATTAAGCAAGACTAGAAGTCTTGTTGCATAATTTGGTGAGTAATGTAACAAGGTGAGTAAATTTGGGTCGTATAACTATACATGAATAGTCAAGATTAAAAGTTGTTTAATGGTCATATGATCACTTAAAAAAGTTATATGACTTTATGTTTTAATCTTGACCATTCACATAAGATCCAATGGTCAATATTTACTTTTCTCACTCTCACAATTAACCACTCCTCTCATATAATACGCCTCCCATATATAGGGAGCATATCACTGGTAGCAAGTGTCGCAGCCTGCTTCAAATTACAATTTTAAAATACTTAATTACACTAAGTTTGAAGTATAGTGCAACTAAGGTCGTCTCACAAGGATGTTATTGCTATCTAGTTAAGTAACAAGGGGGTATGTTGAAACATGCAGTCAATAAGCTATAAAAAGAAAATTAGATGAAAATAAAAACACTAGTTCAAAAAGTTCCTTAGGTATAAGGTGAATCAATCATTAACTCACAATATATCAAACACATGGAGTGCGGCTAATTTGAGCTATTAGAGAGATCTCTATAACAACCCCACAATTCTACCTAGAGAACTCTAGGAATTCAACCAACACATAATTGATTAGATAATTGAGACCTCAACTTTAATTAACCTATGTTGATTTCTAGCCCCAATTGTTTTAGCCTAGGTTTGAACCCAAACCCAATTCCTAATTCTTTAACTAATCAAGTTCATACCAATTGACCAATTAGCAATCACCCAACTAATTCCTCATTCATAAACCCACATATCAATACCATTCAATGCAAGTTTACAAATAAAAGAGGGCAAAAAATCAAGAAAACAAACATGATTGAAATTCAAGCATAGGGTTTCAAGATTACAACCATAATACCCTTGGAGTCTCCTTGAACTAGCTTGAAGTCCTACTCCTCCGTAGCAATGAAGGTTACAAACTAGAACCCAAAACAAGTATCTTACAAAATGAAAGGAAAGGAAAAGAAAAGAAAAGAAAAGAGGACGAGAGGAGAAGAGAAGAGAGAAAAATGAAAAATCTTGGAGATGAGTCCTCTTTTTCGCGTCTCGGATTTCTCTCTTCTTCTCCAACTTAAAACACGAAAATCCAAAAATATGCTTGAGCCCAAATTAATCCTCCGCCTCTTAGCTTTAAGTGGACACCCAATTTTCTTAATTTGGACTTGAAATGAGAGAGTTATGGCCCAATCTTTATAACATATCTAGGTTGTACATTTATTCACATCAGTTAATTTCAACAGCCAATAAGTCCATCAAGATGTCATTATTTTAGAGAGTGTTATTCATATGAATTGAAGCTTTATATCTTAGCTTTCAAATGGCACCAATTTTACCTCAATCCAATGTCTACAACTCAAGTTAGGGCCCAATTAGTGCACACTACTCATGTTCCAGCACAACAGCCTTATTTTGACTTCGTGGCCCAATTCGTCCTGATAGACATCTGAATTAGTTTTTGACTTCTTCATCAAAGTCGTAGATCTTTCTTTTAACTTTCCTACAATATAAAATTTGTAATTTTTAGAGATTGACAACTAAAGATATGTTCAAAATACAGAAATAGTATAAATTTATAATAATGCTGAAAAATACAATTATGCTCAATTAAGTCCAAACTCATAAAATGTGTCTAATATTGATCAATTAAGCACAAAAGAGGTCCAATAAACTAAATATGAGGGTTAATCAATGTATCAAGATGTCACTTATCAATCTCATGTGAGAAGTGGTTTATTATGAGAGTGACATATGAGGAGTGGCTCATTATGAGAATGAGAGGAGTAAATTTGGCCTGTATAACCATACATAGACTGTCAAGATTTAAAGTTGTTTAAAGGACACATGATCATTTACAAAGGTCATGTCACTTTATGTTTTAATCTTGACCATTCACGTAAGATCTAATAGTCAAGATTTACCCTTCTCACCCTATAGGGAGTGTATCACATAAGAGGATAGTTTATTATAAGAGTGAGATAAATAAATTTGGGCCATATAACCATACATTGATGGTCAAGATTTAAATTTATTTAAAGGTCACATGATCACTTAAAAAAGTCATGTGCCGTTATGTTTTAGTCCTAACCATTCACGTAAGATCCAATGGTCAAGATTTACTACACTCACTCTCACAATTAACCATTCGAGAGGAGTGGTTTATTATCAAAGTGAGAGGAGTAAATATGGGCCGTATAACCATATATGGATGGTCAAGATTTAAATTTATTTAAAGATTATATGATCACTTAAAAAAGTCATGTGCCTTTATGTTTAAATCTTTACCATTCATGTAAGATCCAATTGTCAAGATTTATAACTCTCACTCTCACACCTAACCACTGGAGAGGAGTGGTTTATTATGAAAGTGAGAGAAGTAAATTTGGGCCGTATAACCATACATGGATGGTCAAGATTTGGTTACATGATCACGTAAAAAAGTCACATGACTTTATATTTTAATCTTGACCATTCATATAAGATCCAATGGTTAAGATTTACTTCTTTCACTCCACAGTTAACCACTCCTTTCATGTGATACACTCTCTATATATAGGAAGCATATCACATGAGAAGAGCGGTTTATTATGAGAGTGAGAGGAGTAAATTTGGGCCGTACAATCATACATGGATGGTCAAGATTTAAGGTTGTTCAAAGGTTACATGATCACGAAAAAAGGTCATGTGATTTTATGTTTTAATTTTAACCATTCATGTAAGATCCAATCGTTAAGATTTACTCCTCTTACTCTGTCAATTAACCACTTATCTCATGTGATACACTTTCGATATATAGGGAGCATATCACATGAGAGGAATGGTTTATTATGAGTGTAAGACGAGTAAATTTGGGCCTATAACCAAATATGGATGGTCAAGATTTAAGGTTGTTCAAAGGTTACATGATCATGTAAAAAGGTCATGTGACTTTATGTTTTAATCTTGACCATTCATGTAAGATCCAATAGTCAAGATTTACACCTCTCACCCTATAGGGAGTGTATCACATGAGAGCATGCTTTATTATAAGAGTGAGATAAATAAATTTGGGCCGTATAACCATACATAGATGGTCAAGATTTAAATTTATTTAAAGGTCACATGATCACTTAAAAAAGTCATGTGCCATTATGTTTTAATCTTGACCATTCACGAAAGATCCAATGGTCAAGATTTACTACACTCACTCTCACAGTTAACCATTCGAGAGGAGTGGTTTATTATGAGAGTGAGAGGAATAAATTTAGGCTGTATAACAATACATGGATGGTCAAGATTTAAATTTATTTAAAGGTCACATGATCACTTAAAAAAGTCATGTGCCTATATGTTTTAATCTTGACCATTCACGTAAGATCTAATGGTCATGATTTACTACTCTCACTCTCACACTTAACCACTGGAGAGGAGTGGTTTATTATGAGAGTGACAGGAGTAAATTTGGGCCGTATAACCATGCATGGACAGTTAAGATTTAAGGTTGTTCAAAGGTTACATGATCATGAAAAAAGGCATGTGACTTTATATTTTATTCTCGACCATTTATGTAAGATCCAATGGTTAAGATTTACTCCTCTCACTCCACAATTAATCACTCCTCTCATGTGATACGCTCCCTATATAGAGGGAGCGTATCACATGAGAGGAGTGGTTTATTATGAGAGTGAGAGGAGTAAATTTGGGCTGTACAACCATACATGGATGGTCAAGATTTAAGGTTGTTCAAAAATTACATGATCATGTAAAATGTAACATCCGCAAAATTTTATCGTTTTTTGCCTAGTTGTTCGGTTTTTATTGAACAACTGAGAATAATTAAAATTCGACTAAATATTTATTTAAGGTCAATTAATTAGCATTTAGAGAGATTAGATGTGAGGGAATTAGATTAGAAGCATAGAAGATTTCATAGAAATTTTTCCTAAACCGATTTACCGATTTAAAGAAAATCGGTAAGATTTCGATATTTTAAACTATTAGAACCGAATCAATAGGATTATGCACCCAAAACCCTATGCTTCAATGGCTGAATACTCAGCCACATATCACCCAATTGGTGGCGCAAGAAAGGCCACAAAATGAAGAGAGTTGGCTGAAATTTAGCCACTAGCTCCCAACTAATCAAAATCTATGTTGCCGACTACTTCACTGAAGCCTTAGTGAGATTTTTCTTTCTTTTCCCTTCAAGCAGAAATATGTTCACTCTCTCCCTCTTGCAGCTCCTTTTTCTCTTCTCCTTTCAACCTACTTTATCAACCTTCAAGCTTTGATAAGATATCATCCATCTAAACTCAAAATCTAGCAAGATTACATTCAAAGAAGGTAGAGATTCAACCTCTTTTCTTGTTTCCTTGGTTATGGAAACTGTTTGGGGTTTTAATTTTCTTCACTTCTTGATATGTTATTTGGATATATATGATGATTATTGGCTGGTTTGATGGCTATTTTTGTGTTTAAATTGAATAGGAAGTGAAAAGGGATGAGAATAGAAAGAAGTGAGAGGCTGGATGATAAAAAACCCTATGGTAGTTCGTATGGCGGAGTGTACGGCTCTGCCTAAAGCCATTTAAATTTAACAAAAATATTTTTATGTGAAATAGACATCTAGGGCTTTCCAACCATATAGATTATAAGGCCATTGGGTTAGTGATGCGGGAGATATGAATTTTGGAATTTTGACCTAGGTTTTTGAGTTTGATTATGGGCAGACAAGGTTGTTCATGGAAAAACCTGCCCTATACAACTTGGAATTGAATGAAACTAACGTTGTTAGAAATCTTACTTATAGGAGAACACTCCACAAAAATTTCAAAATTAGATTCGGTCTCAGTTGCTGTAACATCCCCATTTTCATCTAAGCTTGGTGTCTCCGGCTAATTAGAGGGGTTAGCGATTAATTGAGAACTAATCGACTAATCTCGAGAGCAAGAGCTTAGTAGATTAAAGGCAAGTCAACAAGATAATTGAAAGTCAACGATTAATTAGAAAATCCAACAATTAAAGCATAATACATTAAAAGTTACAGTTATGAGCCTAATTGCCCAATCCTTGTTAATCCATAATTTAGAACATATAATCAAGGTGACCTAACCTTATTAACAAAGTCCATGACAAACATTACATCTTAATCACATATGACAAATTAACCCTCACACCCTGTATACATAATTAATAAGGAAAATCCTTTTCAATGAAAATGTGTTAAAGTGTAATTAAACTAATTGAATTAAATAGCATTTAGATAATTTTAACAATTATGAAAAATTTAGAAACTTCCCTTTAATTATTGTTTGAAAGTTTGGTCAAGGCAAGAGTCATATCCAACCATCCATTTGCTTTCTTATCATGCACCATTAGATCAAGAGTCTATGTTAGTAGTATTTCTTGAGTCAAGCCAAGAGATGTACTATCCTCTATCAAGATTGTGACACTTGGAGTGATCATATCCACCCAAGCCAATCCTAAGAGTGGTCATGCCTTTAACCACTTGAAAAACACTAAATGGTCTTTACCCAAATGCCAAGACTCAAGGAAAACACGACCCACCCTTTTACCCTAAGATTCCTAGCTTTCTTGCTTGAAAAAGTAGTTAAACTCACCTACTTCCTCTTGCTTGTTGGAGAAGCAAAACACATCAGCCCACTCCCCCATTTCTTGCACCAAAACCAGCCCCCCCTCACTCTCTCATTTGTGATTTTCATCCTCTCACTACAAGCCCAAGCTCCCACTTCTCTCTAAACTTCATCCTAGATCTTTTGTTCTTCTAACCTTTCTTGTTCTTGTTCTCTCTTTCTCACCTTATTCAACCCTCTTTCCTTTCACCACCCTCACAAACCCTTCAAGGACCACCCTCTTTGGTTCTTGAGGAAGCAAACAAATACTCACTTAAATTTCCATTATCAAGCTCAAGAAGAAAGAGGCCATCTCCAACACCTTTCTTTCTCCTCAAGCTTTCAAGAAATCCACTTGGTAGTGACTCTAACCCCTCTTTCTTCTATGTTTTTCAAGCTTTAGAACTCCTAAGCTCTCCATAGCTAGGTAGTTTTAAAACTTTCTCTAAAGGCCTTATGGCCATGTTTTCATTATGTGAAGTTGTTTGTGATTTTTGCTCTTTTTTTGGAAAATGATTTGTTGTGCATTTATTCTTATTTTGAACCAAACTTTTTAGAACTCAAATATTGATTTTTCACCAAGATCTCAAAGTATAAAAGTGGTTTGGAAGAGAAAAGTGGTCACTTGAGGAGAAAACTTAATGTTTTTACAAGTAAACTCATTGAAACCAAAACGGTGGAAGCTGGAAAATTCTGGCAGTCTGTAAGGTGTGACTAATAACACTTTCAATATAACTCCAAATGCAACAAACCTAATTTTAAATGAAAATAGACTCATAGAGATTTTTCTACATATAAAATACATGAAATTTGGCTTTAAAATGAGAGAGATATGAATTTTCAAAGTGTGCTATCTCCAGATGTGTTTTTGTTCGGGCAGCGTGTAATAAAATCTTAATAACTCAAGTTACACAGAACATTTTTGAGTGGGACGAAGTTTTTTGGAAAGCTAAGACATAGAGGAATATCCCCATAAAACAGTTTTGGCAAATTCGTTGTGAGGAGCTTGTAGTATAGTTTAAAAATCACTATACCGAGAATAAACTTAAAAGCTAAGTAGCCAGAATAAAATGTGCATATCTCAAGCTACAAATTGAAATTTTGACTGGGATTTGCTTTGTTTAAAAATAGACTCAGAGAACTAATCATACCAAAATTCAAGTCAAAATTGTAAAAGATGAAATTATGGTGAATTTTTGAAGTTACTGGCCCACTGTAAAAGTAAAATTGGTTATGGTTAAGTTTTAAATGATAATGAGAATAAGCTTAAAAACATTAAGACCCTTATATTAAGTATTGAAAAACCTTCATAATTCAATTTAAAAGTTTCAAAAAGGATAATGGATAAAATTGGCCCTATGCCTAATAAAAGAATTTTATACAAGAGGTAACCTTAATTAAAAGCTTGCACCAAATTTACTAAGCTAAGCTCATAAGACTTTGTGTGTAATGTATGCCTCTATGTGTCAACATGATGACAATGATCATGATGATGATGATATGATAATGATAATGATGATGATGATATGATCATGATAAGTATATGTTGATGATATGATGCTTTATGATATGCGATATTGGATTCTTTGTTTGGCAAAATTTTGGGAAGTTTTGGTCTCGCCGTTATGCTGCCGAAATTCTGCAAAAATTATGGACTTAGAAATATTTTGCATCATAATCTTTAATAAGAAGAAAATAAACTAAGGGTGTGATCCTTCAAAAAGGAAGGTGACCCAAAGTAAGCTCCCTTCACTCACAACTCACATGAGGCATGGCATGACCCAACTAGTGTGAGTATAGAGGATAGGGCTTACATGAGGCATGGCATGACCCAGCTAGTGTAAGTACCGAAATTTCATGGTGGTGATGGCCACGATATGAGCTCATTACCACTTATGTTTAGTGGGTGAAAAGAAAAGACTTAAAGATAAAGTCAAGTTAAGAAAAGAAAAGGGACTTTGGTCCAAACCCTTGAAGGGAAGAAGTTAAGAGAAGCTTATAGCATAGTTATGCATGTTTTATGTAATTATACTTGTGCTCATGTATATTATAATATAAATGATTAGAGCGTATGTTAAAAATTGAATCTGCTTCAGATATTTATGTTTTCGAAAATCTAAGAATTGGACCTTATGTACGCCCACTGTTTTCATTTATAAAACCAAAATAGCTGGGATGATGATGATGACACTTTAGTGTTGGATTCGAGTCCTACTGAGAAATCTTATTTCTCACTCTAGTTACCTTTCCATATCGTCACCAGAATCCGATGGCACCTCCGATGGAGTGGAGCATGGATCCCCCATACTGTGAGCGGACGTGTGACGTAGGATGCCAGACGAAGCTGTTTTAGGACTTATAACGACCATCGCTCTACACCTTCGCATATTCCTTTTTGAGATGGGCTTTGTCATTTAAGTTTGTACTCAGTATCTAGTATTTGCATCATGGCACGACCATGAGCCTCCTTTGATGTAATGATTAGCCATGTAATGCAATGTATTTGTGAATTACTATTTACTTACCTTTCTCTTGTTTTATGATATTGGGATATGTATTTTATGTGACACGCTCTTTCCCTATCTGTCTTCTTGCTCCAGGCTTTATTTTCCAAAACGTTGCAAAGCAATGACGTATTTCAAAAAAATTTTTTTATAATACATATACCGTATTTTTCATATAACTTAACTTATAAATGAAGTTTGATTTTCCACGAGTATAAGTAACAACTAAAAAAATGCCGTAATACAACTTAAGCGTAGTATGGGTTTATTAGGGTGTTACAGTTGCTCCCAATGATTCAAGGAAATCGCCTTAAGTCCAAATCGGGCTAGAACAAGGCAACCCATAAGGTTAAACAGCGGAGCTTATAACTCAAGCTCTACTCAAGCAAACGAAATGGAACTTATTGCAAATGAAAGCTTGTCCTGTTATCTTTAATGTCATAAAAATTTCATATGATTTGAATTGGTTTTCGATTTTTAGTGGATTTTTACTTTTAAGTGTGTAATTTTGGCCAACTACAGGGTAGGCCGAGATAGAACTTAAATAACTTGAGCTACATTTATCAAAATTAGATGGGACCAAAGAGGCTAGAAAATAGACACAACACTCCAACATATCCAAAATTTAGGTTTAAATGAGTTAAATAGAAATTATGGCTTATTTTACAAAAATTGGGTTGAGTGAAAGTGCTTAGACAACAACTATACTTTAAATGCAACTAATATTCCTATGAAATTGATGTTGAATTGTCAATGAAATGTTGTGATTTTTCTGTAAAATTGGTTGTCTGAGTACTGGCACTATTCATAGGGAAGCAGACACGTTCCGTTATGCTGCCGAAATTTCGGTAAAGCCTATGCATGAGTTATAAGATACATCTAGATACATGTACATTTTTCAAGAAATTCATAAAGGTTATGTTATGATAGAAGTTCCATAATACTTGGTCCAGCCTCGGATTAAGGTTAAGGGGAGTAGATCGGTGGGAAGGTCAGGGACAGTAAACCCGGCATTCCTATATAGGAACGAGCTCGATCCTGAGAAGCAGACTATTACCCAGGAGTGGAATAGCCAAGAACTCCCAGGGGACCAAGTAATGGAAAAACTTATAATACTAAGTTTAAGAATGAGTATTTGCATGGTTGCATTGCAAAGTCATTGTAAGTTTTTTATGGATTGACTATTATGTTTACTTGCTGCTATCTATTATTTACTCTGTTCATTATTCTGTATATTGCTATTTAGCAGTTTATTCTGTTTCTTCTACTGTCTTAAGTAAAATTGAACCTTACCTCGGATTAGGTATTTTCTTAAACTTATTAAATGAGGGTAGTTCACTTTGATGCCATTTTTTTCTATATGATTAAATGAAAATTATAGCACCCTCCTAAGTACGGTACTATGCTTAAGTCATAATACCTCACCTAGGAGTTGTTATTGTCACTTAGTCGGACCTTGTCTGGCAGCAACCTTCGGCCACCTTTAATCTTACTAGTCAACTCCGCCTCGGAGGACCTTCTTCAGAACTCCTGAATTATCTGGAGATAACACGGAAATAAATATAGGAGTGAGAATTATAAATTCTTAATAGGATTCATTAAACTACCATATACTACCATATATCGGGGTTGTATTCAATGCCTTGATTCCTGACTTCTGGGGTTGTATTGAACACCCTAGACTTCCGGGTTTAAGTATCTTAGATTCTATATTCTCATCCTTCACTCTAGATTTCAAGTGATTTTCGACATCTGACCTTAAGCCACAATCAGTCTTTCAACACTTTTATGAATGTTTTCTAAATTTCGAGTTTCGACATTAACCATTCCCGATCGGGTTTGCTATTTACCAAGTCCCGAGTTCTGGCATTAACGATACCTGATCGGGTTTGCTATTTACTAAGTTCCGAGTTCAACCTTAAGTATATCATTCCGAGTTCAACCTTAAGTACACTCTACTGAGTTCAACCCTAAATATATCATTCCGAGTTCAACCTTAAATATGTCATTCTGAGTTCCACCTTAAGTAACCCTATCTAGCTCTTCGTTTGCTAAGTCTCGAGTTCTGATATCAACGAAGCTTGATCTAGTATTCATACATGTCTTCAGCCAGAATTGCACTCTTATAAGAGAAAATTCACTAAAAATAGGAATCTGGGTGAAATCATGCAAAATTTATATCAACTTAAAGCTAACAGAACAAGCTTTCAAATGAATGAAGTTGCATCTCATTTACATGATTATAATTTGACATATAAGCCCTAAAACTTGACCCTACTGGACTACCTTGTTCTAGCCCAGATTGGGCATAGGGCAACTTTCTCGACTCACTGGGAACAAATGGGACCTTAACTAACTCAGAAATTTTTATGGGATATTCTCCTATGTGTAAACTCTCTAACAAAGTTAGTTTCACTCAATTCTAACTCATATAGGGCAAGTTCTTCCCTGAACAATCTAGTCTGGCCAGAATCAAACTCAAAAACCTAGGTCAAACTTCAAAAATTCATATCTCTCTCAATACTAATCCAATGGCCTTATATTATATATATATATGGAAAGCCCTGAATATCTACTTTCATATAAAATTAGTTTCATTAGATTTAACTAGCTATAGGCAGAGCCGTACACTCCGCCGTACGGACTGCCGTGGATTTTTCACCTAGATAGCATCCTAATTCTCTACTCCTTCTAGTTTTCTCCTTCTAATTTTAATTCCAACTCAAGATTTCATGTTAATCCAGCCATAAACCATCAAATACATCCAATATATCATCAAATAACTGAAGAAAAGTGAAATTTCATGCAGCCACAGTTCAGAGAATTTAAGAACAGAAATAGAATCCTACTTCCTTTGGGTGTGATTCTGCTAGATTTTGGAGCTTGGATTGATAAAATCTTGTTAAGCTTGAAGGAGTGATGGAGTTAGTTGAATGGAGAAGAGGAGAGGAAGGCTGAAACAAGGAGGGAAGTGGCGTAAATTTGTTGAAGGGAAAGGAAGGAATGTGTTATTAAAACCTTGAGGAAGTAGTTGAGAATTTGTAATTTGATTGTTTGAGAGTTGAAGGCTGAATTTCAACCAACTCCCTTCATTCTTGTGGCCTTCCTTGCACCACTATTGTAGGTTAAGTGGTTAAGTTTTCAGCCACTTGATGTAGGGTTATTGAGTGTAGAATCCTATTGGTTCGGTTTCGGCAGTTTAAAACACCGTAATCTTATCGATTTCCATTAAATCGGTAAATTGCTTTAAGAAAATTTCCATGTAATCTCTTATGCTTCTAACCTAATTGCCTTATATCTAACTCAATTAATAGCTAATTAATTGATCCTAAATAAATATTCAATCAAATTTTAATTAATCCCAATTATTCGATAAAAATGGAACAATTAGGCGAAAAACAATGAGAAAAATCCGGTGGATATTACATTACCAAGCTCCTTAAAAGAATTTTGCCCTCAAAATTCCTTTATCCCTAGTAAGCTAGCTGAATGCTGTAGACCTCCGCATACACTGAACTTCATATTGAGGTGATCGGGCTCAATATGCAGTCAAGTGCGATAGAGAAACTACAACGCACAACAAGGCTGCCATGCACAAACATCTATGTCCTTTTTATGTAAGGACCTAAAGCATGACCTTTCTAAATAGAGTATGCCTCCTCGGAAGCATAATCAGCCCATCCCAGGTCCGGGTAGGACAAATTGCTCTGATACCGTTAATGTAACACCCTTCCAAGTACGGTACTATACTTAAGTCATAATACCTTACCTAGGAGTTGTTACTGTCATTTTGTTGGACCTTGTCTGGTAGCAACCTTCAGCTGCCTTCAATCTTACTAGTCAACTCTACCTCAGAGGACCTTCTTCAGAACTCCTGAACTATCTGGAGATAACACGGAAATAAATATAGGAGTCGGAAGTATAAATTCTCAGTAGGATTCATTAAACTACCATATACTGTGTCGTCATTATTATCTCCAGCTGCTTCGATTTATTATGAAAAAGTGAACATAATATACGAATTATTTCATTTTATAGTTCGAAAACATAATATCCGAAGCAGAGTTCATTTTATTCATACACTTGTCATTTGGGTGAGCCGATACAAAATCAATTCATGAATTATACTATGAATAATATCTGAAACATATTAAAATGCACATGCCTTTACTTGTACATGAATTTGTGCAGATATATAAAATTTACTTTTCTTTCTTTATCTTCCTTTACTTGTTACACATATTCCAGAGTACGATCGCCATGTCATACTCTATCGGGGTGTGATCACCATGTCACACTCTTTAGGAATACGTTCTTCCTGCCACGTCCCAGAGTATGATCATCATGTCATACTCTATCGGGATGTGATCGCCATGTCATATTCCTTAGGGAGTGGGATCATTATGCCATATCTCAGAGTACGATCGCTATGTCATACCCCATCAGAGTGTGATTGCCATGTCACGTCCCTTAGGATGTGCTTATCATGCCATATTCCAGAGTATGATCGCCATGTCATACCCCATCAAAGCATGATCGCCATGTCATGATCCTTAGGAATATGGGACCTTTATCATATCTTTCATCATAAAATCTTTACATGCCACCATAATTTTTTGGTACTTACACTAGCTGGGTCATGCCATGCCTCATGTAAGCCCTATCCCCTATACTTACACTAGTTGGGTCGATGCCATGCCTTGTATGAGTGGGATGCTTGCATATGCTTAAATCTTTATTCTTTACTGCCCTTGGTTAGTCTGATCTAGGAGTGAGCTCAACTCCTGACTGTCGTCACATAGTACTGACCCGCAAGGGGACCTACATGCCTCTAGGTCGGAGGGACTCAATTGGCCAACTGCCTCCAACATAGAGGGACCCAAAAGTTTTAGCTGCCTTCACAGGGAGGGATTTAATGTGCAACTGCCTCCAAGTGAAGGGACTCACATCTTTATCCTTTAACTGCCTTCACCTGGAGGGACCCAAATAACTGCCTCCAGGTGAAGGGATTCAGATTTAATATGTTCATATTATTTCATTCTTATACATAATCATGCATGGACACGCGGAATGTACTCATACATATGCTTCATCATTTATTTTCATATATCCTTGCATATCGATTTTCATGTTCACATCATGAGTGTTCATAACAGAAACTATCATACTATCATTATTATACTTTATATCATACTTAAATATTCTTAACACATCAATATTGATAACCTCCTTATATTTCTACTGAATATTTTGGCAGCATAACGGATCATGTTCGCTTCCTTATGAATAATGTCAGACAGCCAGGAAACTTTAATCAAACAACAAACCCAAGATAGAATATTGTAATCATACCAAGAATATAGCAACTTCATTAGGTGCAAGTTCTAGGGTCTTAAGCCTTAATCTATCTCGCAAGCTTTTAACTTCTACTGATGTTCCCGAGTTCAGGACCGATTTCTGAGTTTTGAAATAATATTAGTCTCATATGTAAGGTCGATGTCTTGATTCCCGACTTCTAGGGTCATGTATTCAATGCCTTGATTCCCGACTTCCGGGGTTGTATTCAATGCCTTGATTCCTGACTTCCGGGGTTGTATTGAAGACCCTAGACTTCCGAGTTTAAGTATCTTAGGTTCTATATTCTCGTCCTTCACTCTAGATTTCAAGTGATTTCCGACATCCGACCTTAAGCCACAATCAGTCTTTCAACACTTTTATGAATGTTTCCTAAATTTCGAGTTCCGACGTTAACCATTCCCAATCGGGTTTGCTATTTACCAAGTCCCGAGTTCTGGCATTAACGATACCTGATCGGGTTTGTTATTTACTAAGTCCCAAGTTCAACGTTAAGTACACCCTTCCGAGTTCAACCTTAAGTATATCATTCCGAGTTCAACCTTAAATACACTCTTCCGAGTTCAATCTTAAGTATATCATTCCGAGTTCAACCTTAAGTACATTCTACCGAGTTCAACCTTAAATATATCATTCCGAGTTCAACCTTAAATACACTCTTCCGAGTACAACCTTAAATATATCATTCCAAGTTCCACCTTAAGTAACCCTATCTAGCTCTTCATTTGCTAAGTCTCGAGTTCCGATATCAACGAAGCTTGATCTAGTATTCATACATATCTTCAGCCAGAATTGCACTCTTATAAGAGAAAATTCACCAAAAATAGGAATCTGGGTGAAATCATGCGAAATTTATATCAACTTAAAGCTAACAGAACAAGCTTTCAAATGAATGAAGTTACATCTCATTTACAAGATTATAATTTGATATATAAGCCCTGAAACTTGACCCTATTGGATTACCCTATTCTGGCCTAGATTGGACATAGGGCAATTTTCTCGGCTCACTGGAAACAAATGGGACCTTAACTAACTCGAAAATTTTTATGGGATATTCTCCTATGTGTAAGCTCTCTAAAAAAGTTAGTTTCACTCAATTCCAAGTTGTATAGGGCGAGTTCTTCCCTAAACAATCTAGTCTGCCCAGAATCAAACTCAAAAACCTAGGTCAAATTTCAAAAATTCATATCTCTCTCAATACTAATCCAATGGCCATATATTATATATGTATGGAAATCTCTGAACGTCTACTTTCATATAAAAATAGTTTCATCAGATTTAACTAGATGTAGGCAGAGCCGTACACTCCACCATAGGACTGCCGTGGACTTTTCACCTAGATAGCATCCTAATTCTCCACTCCTTCTAGTTTTCTCCTTCTAACTTTAATTCCAACTCAAGATTTCATGTTAATCCAGCCATAAACCATCAAATACATCCAATATATCATCAAATAACTGAAGAAGAGTGAAATTTCATTCAGCCACAGTTCAGAGAATTTAAGAATAGAAATGGAATCCTACCTCCTTTGGGTGTGATTCTACTAGATTTTGAAGTTTGGATTGATAAAACCTTATTAAGCTTGAAGGAGTGATGGAGTTGGTTGAATGGAGAAGAGGAGAGGAAGGCTGAAACAAGGAGGGAAGTGGTGTAAATTTGCTGAAGGGAAAGGAGGGAATGTGTTATTAAAACCTTGAGGAAGTAGTTGAGAATTTGCAATTTGATTGGTTGAGAGTTTAAGGCTGAATTTCAGCTAACTCCCTTCATTCTTGTGGCCTTCCTTGTGCCACTATTGTAGGTTAAGTGGCTGAGTTTTTAGCCATTTGATGTAGGGTTAGTGAGTGTAGAATCCTATTGGTTCAGTTCCGATAGTTTAAAATACCGTAATCTTACCGATTTCCATTAAATCGGTAAATTGCTTTAAGAAAATTTCCACGTAATCTCTTATGCTTCTAACCTAATTCCCTCATATCTAACTCAATTAATTGCTAATTAATTGATTCTAAATAAATATTCAATCAAATTTTAATTAGTCCCAATTATTCGATAAAAATCGAAGAATTAGGCGAAAAACGATGAGAAAAATCCGATGGATGTTACAAAAATCGAGGCAACTGAGAATGAATGTGACGTCAGTTTAATACAGTACTCGAATCCTACTAAGAATTTCTTCAAATTCTTATCTTGCTTTATGTTTTCGTATCATTCTCAAACTCTGGCAATGGATACGACGGTTGTACTGTTCATTGAGATTCCGGACATGCAACTCCACTATGACCCTATGTTTGACTCATTATACATAGTTGGTTCCTGTCACTTCCGTCTCTCTCTCTCTTTAGTAATAGGAACTTTGCTGCTCCTCTATTTTATCCTACATTCGACCCTGCTATCCCCTTACATGTGGCACACCCTGCTCCTCCTCCAGTGCCCGCCGCACCCGCAGCTCCTGCAACCCCTCCACCAGCGCCACCTCAACAGGTAGTTCCAGACATCCTACTCAATCTTATGAGCCACCTGTTTGAGGCTTCCGGTTCATCCTCCTCCTCTTCTGGATCTGATGCTGATTACTCTCCAACCGGGCCTGGTATGGCCAATGGCTATATGACCGAGTAGGCTCCAGCTCGCAGGCTACATTGTATAGTATGGCCCTCTTTTGGCAGTGTACAGCGTTGGGTCATAGATTGAGCTAGATGTACGTAGTTATTTAGACCAGCTAGTTTGAAATCTCCTCTGAGGACCTTGTAGGATTGCTTTTCACTGACATGGGCCTTATGTCTTTTTAGTGTGTACTGGCCCCATATTTGTATCCCCTTTTGAACCTGTACATAAACTGAAGCGTTAGTTTCTGATATATATATATATATACTACTTATCTTTATCTTTTCTATTGTACTTTTTATTAATTTTTACTATTCTTTGATACCAATCATGTTTATTAGATACCAAGCGACGTATCTTTTGTTTATATATATTCTCTGCATCCCAAGGCATATTTCGTCGAAATAAAAAGAGCATATAATATAATAAATAAATAATAAACAGAGTACTAACATGGTAACGCAACTACTAAATTTCATACTATGACTTAAGCATAACATTAAATTAGTAGGGTGTTACATTTTTTGTATCAGAGCAGTTCATCCTAGCTAAGGCCTGAGGATTGGATTGACTATGCTTTGCGCATATTCTGTATTTTTAGATGATAGCATGCACTAAATCTTGTTTGGAAGTTAAGATATAGATGTGCAAGTGTATGAGGTGCTTGACTGAGTGGGCTGTTATTTACTAGCACATTAGACTTAGTATTGAGTCTGATCAACTCAATAACTTTTGTTTTGTATGCTCAGAATGTAATGGCTTTCGAAAGGCAAGGTAGGCCACACACAGAACCTGCACAAGAGGACCCGGCTAACTTTATGGACACAATACGAGAGATGGCTCATGCGATGCGGGAACAGGCTACAGCAACCCATCATATAATGGACCAATTTGGCAGGCCGCCTGAGGCTAGCCATGGAGGAAATCCACATGGCCCAAGAGCAGCCTTGGACTACCTTAAATTTGCTGAGTTTAGGAAAGGAAATTCGCCCAACTTTCGAGGAGCCTATGACCCAGATAAGGCTAATGAATGGATTAAGGCTATGGAGAAGATTTTTTCTATCTTGGATTGTTTGGATCATCAAAAGTTGACTTTTGCCACCTATATACTAGAAGCAAATGCAGAGTTTTGGTGGAATGGAGTACGAAGACTATTCGAAGAATCTTAGACAGCAGTCACCTAGATGGTGTTTAGAGATGTCTTTTACCTAAAGTACTTTCCTGCCCCAATTCGAAATGCCAAGGAATTAGAATTTATGCAGCTTCGTCAAGGAAACCGGACGGTATCCGAGTATATTGCCAGGTTTGAAAAACTATGTAAGTTTTCTACAATTTACCAGAGGAACCCTGATGAAGCTTGGAAGTGCATCAAAGTTGACGAAGGATTACGACGAGATATTCTTGTAGCAGTGGGGCCAATGGAGATTAGAGATTTCCCCATGTTGGTAAATAAATGCTGACTTGTAGAAGGTTGTAACTTAAAATTGGCTACAGCTAAGGCATCTAGTGGTAGCTTCAAGAAGGGGTTGGCACCACAGGGCCCAAGATTCAAGCCCAACTTTCAACAGCAAAGAAGGTTTCAACTGGTAGGCAACAAAGGCAAGCAGCTCTAGAAGCCTTTTTCGAATCTGACTTGCACGAAATGCAGTAAGAATCATGGTGATTAGTCGTATTTGGCAGGCCAGAATGTCTGCTATGGATGTGGCAAGCCAGGCCACAAAATTTATGAATGCCCAACTAGGAATCCACCACAAACATTTAGACCTCAACATCAAGGATGGGTCTTCACAATGAATGCAGAAGAAGCCGACAAGTCTGAAGGACTAATCCAAGATACCTGTGAAGTGGACGGTGAGACTCTAACTGTACTCTATGATTTAGGTACCTCACATTTGTTTATTTCTCATGACTATGTGGTTGTTTTGCAATTACCAATTTCTGAATTACCTTATGATCTACTAGTTTCTACTTCTATCAATGAACCTATCAAAAGTAGTTAAGTTTGCATCAATGTTCCTCTTCAAATTATGGGTAGGACCTTTGCAACCAATTTGATTTGTCTCCCTCTATCTGGACTTGATATAATTCTAAGCATGGATTGGCTTTCTGCCAATCGAGTCATGCTCAATTTTCCGATAAAACGGTGGTATTCTCCTCTGTCTCGTCTTCTGAATCCCAAGCTTCAAAAAACATTTATCTAAGCTCTTTATTAGTAAACTGTAGTGGGTCGAAGAGTCAAGGATACATTCTCCTGTCAGCTGATGTGACGGAAGTTGAACAGAAATTGGAAGAGATCCTAGTTGTTAAGGAATACCCCGATGTTTTTCGGGAAGATATTCCTGAATTCCCTCTTGAGACGAAAATTTAGTTCACCATTGAATTGGTCCCAGGGACGAGACCAATATCTATAGCTCCATATCGGATGTCACCTCTGGAGCTAATAGAACTAAAGAGACAGATTGAAGAACTTTTGGAAAAAAAGATTCATACGGCCAAGTGCATCACCATAGGGAGCTCCAGTTTTATTAGTCAAAAAGAAAGATGGAAGCAAACGCCTATGCATGAATTATAGACAGCTGAATAAAATGACGATTAAGAATAAATATCTACTGCCAAGGATCGATGACCTCATAGACCAACTACAAGGTGCAATTGTATTTTCCAAGATTGACTTGCGTTCCGGATATCATCAAATACTGGTTTGGGATCAAGATATCCCTAAGATGGCCTTTTGAACTCGTTACGGGAACTACGAGTATACCGTGATGTCGTTTGGGTTGACAAATGCACCCGTAGTATTCATGGATTACATGAATCGGATATTCCGACCATATCTGGACAAGTTTGTAGTGGTTTTCATTGACGACATGCTCATCTATTCAAAGATGGAGCATGCAAAATACTTGTGGCTAGTTTTGCAAATTTTAAGAGAGAAGAAACTCTATGCTAAGTTATCCAAATGTGAATTTTGAATAAAAGAAGTAAAATTCCTCGGTCATATGGTATCTTATGGGGGGATTTCCATAGACCTCAGCAAAGTAGGTACTAGATTGGCAAAGGCCGACCATAGCCATTGAAGTCAGGAGTTTTCTGGGCTTAGCCGGATATTATAGGTGATTTGTCAAGGATTTCTCTCGAATAGCTTTGCCTTTGACGAAGCTAACCAGGAAGAATGTTCCATTTGAATGGATACCGGAGTGTGAACAGAGTTTTCAAAATTTGAAAAGGAGGTTACCCACGACACCGGTGTTAGCCTTGCCAGACCCTCGTGGACCATTTGAGGTCTATTGTGATGCTTCCAAACAAGGATTAGGATGCGTGTTGATGCAAACTGGAAACATGGTCATGTATGCCTCTAGACAATTAAAGCCACATGAAAGGAATTATCCCACACATGATCTTGAATTAGCAGTAGTAGTATTTCCCTTGAAGGTATGGAGATATCACTTGTATGGTGTGAGGTTCAAGTTCTTTTCTGATCATAAGAGTTTGAAGTACCTCTTTAATTAGAAGGAATTAAATATGAGGCAATAGAGATGGATGGAACTTCTTAAGAACTATGAATTTGAATTGAAATACCACCCAGGTAAGGCAAATATTATGGCAGATGCTTTGAGCAGGAAATCTCTGACTGTAGCTTAGATGATGATTAAAGAAATAGAGCTTATTGAGAGCTTCGAAGATCTTAATTTGGGAATCCTTATAACTCCTAAGACCATTCAGTTACACCAAATTAAGATAGCCAGTAGCTTTAAGGAACAGATTCAGCAGGCACAATAGCAGGATACTAGTTTCCAACATACAATCAATCTTGTGCAATCAGGGAAATCAACGGGTTTTGCTCAAGATAAAGAAGGCATATGGCGGCATTGTGATAGGGTGTGTGTACCCGAGGGAAATGATCTCCGAAGAAGAATCTTGGGGGAAGCACATAAAGGTGAATTTATCGTACATCTCAGCATTACTAAAATGTATCAAGACCTTAAGAAAATGTTTTGGTGGCCAGGCATGAAGTCAGATGTGGCGAGCTTCGTGAGTAAGTGCTTGATCTGTCAGAAGGTGAAAGCGGAATATCAAAAACCCTCTAATATGCTACAGCCTCTGGAAATCCCTGAGTGGAAGTGGGAGAGTATCTCCATGGATTTTGTAATGGGATTACCAAGAACACCAACAAGATATGATGCCATATGGGTCATCATGGATAGATTAACCAAATTTGTTCACTTTCTACCCATTCGAGCAAATTATCCGTTGGAAAAATTAGCGCAATTGTATATTTAAGATATTATAAGGCTGCATGGGACCCCTTTAACCATTATTTTTGATCGAGACCCAAGATTCATTTCGCGAATTTGGGGAGCCTTACAAAAAGCGTTTGGCACAAAAAAGCGTTTAGTACTAAGTTGTGCCTAAGCACTGTATATCACCCACAAATGGATGGTCAAACGGAAAGGACAATTCAAACCTTAGAAGATATGTTGCAAGCATATATAATGGAGCAACATGGGAACTAGGATTGGTACTTACTACTAGCCGAATATGCATACAACAATAGCTATCAAGCTACCATCGACATGGCTCCTTACGAATCTTTGTATGGACGAAAGTGCCAATCTCCACTATGTTGGTATGAAACAGGAGAATCAAGTCTATTGGGGCCTGATTTAGTCGGACAAACCACTGAACAAATCAAGAAAATTCGAAGTAAGATACTTACTGCTCAAAGCAGTCAGAAGTGTTACGCAGATACCAGGAGAAAACCTCTAGAATTTCAAGAAGGAGACCTCGTATTTCTGAAGGTTACGCCTACAATAGGGATAGGTAGAGCCATTAAGGTCAAGAAGCTAAGTCCTCGCTTTATCGGTCCCTTCTAGATCTTGAAGCGAATCGGATCAGTTGCATATTGAGTTGCTTTACCTCCACATCTGTCAAACCTTCATTATGTTTTTCATGTTTCTCAACTCAGAAGATATCAACCTGACCCTACACACTTCCTAGGACCTAAGTCAATATAGTTAAAAGAGGACCTAACTTTCCACATATTCCCAGCATGGATCGTAGATAGAAGTAGTAGGCAGCTTCAAAATAAAATCGTGCAATTAGTAAAGGTAGCATAGGGAAAAGAAGATGCTGAGGACTATACTTGGGAACTAGAATCAGACATGAAGAAAGAGTATCCTGAACTATTCTTAGGTACAAAATTTTGAGGATAAAAATTTTTTTTTAGGGGGGTACTAATGTAACATCCACAAAATTTTATCATTTTTCGCTTAGTTGTTCGATTTTTATCGAACAACTGAGGATAATTAAAATCGACTAAATATTTATTTAAGGCCAATTAATTAGCATTTAGAGAGATTAGATGTGAGGGAATTAGATTAGAAGCATAGAAGATTTCATAGAAATTTTTCCTAAATCAATTTACCGATTTAAAGGAAATCGGTAAGATTTCGATATTTTAAACTATCAGAACCGAATCAATAGGATTATGCACCCAAAACCCTATGATTCAATGGCTGAATACTCAGCCACATATCACCCAATTGGTGGCGCAAGAAAGGCCACAAAATGAAGAGAGTTGGCTGAAATTTAGCCACTAGCTCTCAACTAATCAAAATCTAAGTTACCAACTACTTCATTAAAGCCTTAGTGAGGTTTTTCTTTCCTTTCCCTTCAAGCAGAAATACGTTCACTCTCTCCCTCTTGCAGCTCCTTTTTCTCTTCTCCTTTCAGCCTACTTCATCAACCTTCAAGCTTTGATAAAATTCCATCCATCTAAACTCAAAATCTAGCAAGATTACATTCAAAGAAGGTAAAGATTCAACCTCTTTTCTTGTTTCCTTGGTTATGGAAGCTGTTTGGGGCTTTAATTTTCTTCACTTCTTGATGTGTTATTTGGATATATATGATGATCATTGGCTGGTGTGATGGCTATTTTTGTGTTTAAATTGAAGAGGAAGTGAAAAGGGATAAGAATAGAAAGAAATGAGAAGCTGGATGATCAAAAACCTACAGCAGAGTGTACGGATCCGCCTACAGCCATTTAAATTTAATGAAAATATTTTTATGTGAAACTAGACATCTAGGGATTTCCAACCATATAAATTATAAGGCCATTGGATTAGTAATAAAGGAAAGATGAATTTTGGAAGTTTGACCTAGGTTTTTGAGTTTGATTCTGGGCAGACAAGGTTGTTCAGGCCAAAATTTGCCCTATACAACTTGGAATTGAATAATAGAAAGCTTACTCATAGGAGAACACTCCATAAAAATTTCAAAGTTAGATTCGATCTTAGTTGCTCCCTGTAACACCCTCCTCAGTACAGTACTCTGCTTAAGTCATAGTACCACTCCTTGGAGTTGCTACTGTTACCTGAGCAGACCTTGTCTGACAGCAACTTCGGCCGTCCTCGGAAACTTCTGAAACTATTTGGAGACAACACGAAAATAGGTGTGAGAATTATAAATTCCCAGTAGGATTCTCTAAGTATCATAAATAATGTCATCGTTGTTATCTCCAGTTTGCTTCAGTTTATTATGAAAAAGATGAACAGGCTATGTAGACTGTTTAATTTTACAATTTGAAAATACAATGTGCGAAGCAAAGCTTCAGTTTTACTCATAGACTTGTCATCTGGGAGAGCCCATACAACACCAATTCATAAATTATAGTATGAATAATAACTGAAACATAGTAAAGCACAATAGCCTCAATACACTGGATACATAACTTCTGCACCTACCTTTTCGTGTATTTGAACTTATGCAAAAATATAAGATTTATGGGAAAAACCCATAAAAATCAATTCCTGAACGATATCATGGATAACAAGTGCAACATATTAAACTACACATAGCATTTGCACATAACTTTATCTCTACTTGAATTCATGTATATACATAATATTTGCTTTTCTTTCTTCATCTCTCTTTTCATCATAAAATCTTTACGTGCCACATTCCAGAGTATGATCGCCATGTCATACCCCATCAGAGCGTGATCGCCATGTCACGTTCCTTAGGAATGTGGGATCTTCCTTTGGTACTTACACTAGCTGGGTCATGCCATGCCTCATGTAAGTTCTGTCCCCTGTACTCACACTAGCTGGGTCGATGCCATGCCTCATGCGAGTGGGGTGCTTGCATATGCCTTAATCTTTAGTCTTTAGTCTTTACTCTTTACTTGGCACACCTAGGCATTACGTATCGCCGTCCCTAGGGTGCTTTTACTGCCCTTGGGTAGCCTGGCCTTGGAGTGAGCTCGTCAGCTTCACCCGTGACCGTCGTCACACCGACTCACCCGCAAGGGGACCCACGTGCCTCTAGTCTTGGAGGGATCTCATTCTGGTCATGTGCCTCTAATTGAAGGGATCTCTTCTGGTCATGTGCCTCAAAATTGAGGGATCTCATCTGATCACGTGCCTTCAATATAGGGGGATCTCATCTGACCACGTGCCTCCAAGGTAGAGGGTAGCTGCCTTCACAGGGAGGGATTCAAAGTGCAACTGCCTCCAAGTGAAGGGATTCACATCTTTATCTTTTAACTGCCTTCACAAGGAGGGATTCAAGGTGCAACTGCCTCCAAGTGAAGGGATTCACATTCAATATATTCATATCTTTTCATTCTCATACATAGTCATGCATAGACGTGCTGAATGTACTCATACATATACTTCATCACTTACTTCCCTATATCATTGCACATATGATCTTTATGTACGTATTCATAACGTATAAAGGCTCATAGCCTCTTTACCATTCTACCGGCACTCATACATATACTACATCATTTACCTTCATAAACCTCATATCACGCTTATATCACTCTTGCATACAAACATTCCTAGTGTCATAGACTTTTGCCATAAATTTGGCAGCATAACGGATCAGTTCCGTTTCCTCATAAATAGTGCTAGTTCTCACAGACAAACCAGTCATAGCAACATAATCAATCTAACACATATATATATCAATGTCAAACTAGCAATCCTCAACTCAAACCTTATATGTGCACTAACACTTGTAAAATTATCAATTTGACCATTCTGCCAATCATACTCCGTTCTGCCCGGATTTTGTATAATCCACCTTTATCTCTATTCAACTCATTTAAATATGAGTTTTGGGTATATCATAGTTCTATGTGTCTACTTTCTAACCTCTTTCGTCCCATATCATTTTGATCTATACAACTCAGGATATTTAAATTTTACCTCAGCTTGTTCAGTCACTAGCCCGAATTACACTCCTGGAAGTATAAATTCACTAAAACTCGAAACTAAGCTCAAATCATATGAAATTGGTCTCATATTGAAGCTAACAGGACAACCTTTCATTTACCACAAGTTTCATTCCATTTGCTTTAGTATAGCTCGAGTTATAAGTCCTGAAACTCGACCTTTCTGAACTACTCTATTTTGGCTCGGTTTGGACATAGGGTAACTTCGTCAAATCACTGGGGACAATTGGGACAATAACATACTCAGAATTTCATATTGGAATGTTTCTCTATGTGTAAGCTTTCTGAAAAAGTTAGTTTCACTCAATTTGGAGTCGCGTAGGGCAAGTTATACCCTCCTCAAGTCACCTTGCCCGGATGAAAGTCTTGGTTCCTAGGTTAACATTCAAAAATTCATATCTCTCTCACTACTAATCCAGTGGCCTTATGTTATGTATCTATGGAAAGCTCTGAATGTCTACTTTCATTTAAAAATAGTTTCATTAGATTTAACCGATTGTAGGCGGCATCGTACACTCCGCCATATGGACTGCCGTGGAATTCCTCAACTAGATAGCATTCCAACTTTCACTTCTCCTAGTTTTCTTCTTCTAACCTTAATTCCAACTCAATATTTCATGTTAATTCAATCATAATCCATCATAATACATCTATTAACTCATCAAATACATGAAGAAGAATACAAGATCATACAGCCATAGGGCAAATAATTCAAGAATAGAAGTAGAATCCTACCTCTTTGGAGTATGATTTGAGCTAAGTGCTGAAACTTGGAGTGTTAGAACCTTGCTAAGCTTGAAGGAGTAATGGAGTTGATTGAGAGAAGGGAAGAAGGAGGCTGGAATAAGAGGGAGAGAAGGAGGCGTAGATCAGTCAGAAATGAGGGGGAGAGACTGACTTAAATACATGGGGGTAGCTAGGATTATGAGTGTTGATTGGTTGAAATTTTGTGATTGAAGTTCGGCCATGTCTCCCACTATTGTGGCCAAATTGTTCTCCACGTCGTTCCAAAAGTGGGACTCGCTTCCACTCTATCTGATCTCAGAACTCGACTCCAACATGCTTGAGATCGGAACTCGTGCCATTTAACTTGAGCTTGGAGTTGAAGCCGGATGTCGGAACTCGTCCCTCTTGCTTGTGACTTAAGGAAATCTTGTCTGCTTTATTTCGAGACTTGGACGTAAGGTCGGAGGTCGGAAGTCTTCAAGCTTGCAATCATATAATCTCAAAACTCCCCATTCAAACTCGGGAACGCTAGCAGAGATGGAAAACTCCAGGGAATAAGATCGGATATCGGAACTCGTTACATCAAAATCGGACGTTGGCACTTGTATCATTGTTTTAAAGCATCAACTTGGGTCAAGTCCGAAGTCGGGATAAGGATGCTTAAGGTCGGAACTCGGGAATTCGAAATCACATTATCAAACCCAAGTTCTTAAACCCGGAAGTCTGTATTTTATATACAGTGTACTTGACGAGATCGGAAACCGGATATATTTCCTTGAAACATGAAGTCGGAAATCAAGAATCACTCCATGTTGTTCGGACTTGAAGATTAAACTCGAAAGTCGTAGAAAACAATCCAGATGAAGTCGGAAGGTTAAGATCTGACAAACACGGAAATCGTGAATAATCTCATTGAGACTTGGACATAAGTTTGGAGATCGGAAATCATGTCCTAGTATACTTTAACTCGAAGTCGAATATTGGAACTCGGAAGTCACCCATTTAGCTCGAAATTAGAATATGAAGTCGGAAATCAGGGATGATCAAAATAAGATGAAGTCGGAAATCGAACACCAGAAGTCAAGATGAATTCGGGACTGGGAAATAATCCCATCTGTCTGGAATTCGAAGATGAAGTCGGAAATTGAAATTGATCAATCCTGAAGGCTAAGTCAGAAATCGGAAATCAGGATGTTACACTCCCAGTGATTCAAGGAAATTGCCCTAAGTCCAAATCAGGCTAGAACAGGGCAACCCAGAAGGGTCAAACAGCAAAGCTTATAACTCAAGCTCAACTCAAGCAAATGAAATAGGAATTGTTACAAATGAAAGCTTGTCCTGTTATCTTTAATATGATACAAATTTTGTATGATTTGAGCTGGTTTTTGATTTTTAGTGGATTTTTAATTTTAAGTGTGTAATTCTGGCCTGTTATAGGGTCGGCCAAGATAGAACTTAAATAACTTGAGCTACCTTTATCAAAATTAGATGGGACCAAAGAGGTTAGAAAATAGACATACAACACTCCAACATACAAAATTTAGGTCTAAATGAGTTAAATAGAAATTATGGCTTATTCTACAAAAACCGGTTGAGTGAAAGTACTTAGACAGCAACTGTATTTTAAATACAACTAATATTCTTATGAAATTGATGTTGAATTGTGAATGAAGTGTTGTGATTTTTCTGTAAAATTGGTTGTCTAAGTACTGGCACTATTCATGGGGAAGCGGACACGTTCCGTTATGCCGCTGAAATTTCGGTAAAGCCTATGTATGAGTTATAAGATACATCCATATACATGTGCATTTTTCAAGAAATTCATGAAGGTTATGTTATGATAAAAGTTTGATAATACTTGGGCCAGCCCCGGATTAAAGTTAAGAGGAATAGATCGGTGGAAAGGTTGGGGAAAGTAAACCCGATATTCCTATATAGAAACAAGCTCGATCCTGAGAAGAAGACTATTATCCAAGAGTGGAATGGCCAAGAATTCCCAGGGGACCAAGTAATGGAAAAGCTTATAATACTAAGTTTAAGAATGAGTATTTGCATGATTGCATTGCATAGTCATTGTAAGTTGTTTATAGATTGACTATTTTGTTTACTTGCTACTATCTATTTATTTACTCTGTTCATTATTCCGTATATTGCTATTTAGCAATTTATTATGTTTCTTCTGCTGTCTTAAGTAAAATTGAACCTTGCCTCGGACCAGATATTTTCTTAAACTTATTAAATGTGGGTAGTTCACTTTGATGCCATTTTTTTTCTATATAATTAAATGAAAACCGAGGCAACTGAGAATAAATGCGACGTCAGTTTAATACAGTACTCGAATCCTACTGAGAATTTTTTCAAATTTTCATCTCGCTTTATGTTTTCCACATAGCTACCACCTGAGGCATGGCATAGAGCCAGCTAGCATGGGCCAGAGCGGTACTATCTAAGACTTGGGCCAGCCCTCGACCAGATTTAAGGGGAATAGTGGCAGCAAGTGTCGCAGCCTGCTCCAAATTACAATTTTAAAATACTTAATTACACTAAATTTGAAGTATAGTGCAACCAAGGTCGTCTCACAAGGATGTTGTTGCTATCTAGTTAAGTAACAAGGGGGTATGTGCAAACATGCAGTCAATAAGCTATAAAATAAAATTAGATGAAAATAAAAATACTAGTTTAAAGAGTTCCTTAGGCATGAGGTGAATCAATCATTAACGCACAATATATCAAACACATGGAGTGTGACTAATTTGAGCTATTAGAGAGACCTCTACTAACAACCCCACAATTCCACCTAGAGAGCTCTAGGAATTCAACCAACACATAATTGATTAGATAATTGAGACGTCAACTCTAATTAACCTATGTTGATTTCTAGCCCCAATTGTATTAGCCTAGGTTTGAACCCAAACCCAATTCCTAATTCTTTAACTAATCAAGTTCATACCAATTGACCAATTAGCAATCACCCAACTAATTCCTCATTCATAAACTCACATATCAATACCATTCAATGCAAATTTACAAATAAAAGAGGGCAAAGAATCAAGAAAACAAATATGATTCAAATTCAAGCATAGGGTTTCAAGATTACAACCATAATGCCCTTGGAGTCTCCTTGAACTAGCTTGAAATCCTACTCCTCCATAGCAATGAAGGTTACAAAATAGAACCCAAAAAAAGTATCTTACAAAATGAAGGGAAAAGAAAAAGAAAAGAAGAGGAGAGGAGAAGAGAAGAAAGAAAAAATGAAAAATGATGGAGATAGATGAGTCCTCTTCGCGTCTCAGTTTTCTCTCCTCTTCTCAGACCTCAAATGTCAAAATTCAAAAATACCCTTGAGCCCAACTTAATCCTCTGCCTCTTAGCTTTAATTGGACACCCAATTTGCTTAATTTGGACTTGAAATGAGAGAGTTATGGCCCAATCTTTATAGCATGTTCAGATTATACGTGTATTCGCGTCAGTCCATTTTAACAGCCAATAAGTCCATAAAGATGTCATTATTTTGGAGAATAATCTTCATATGAATTGAAGCTTTATGTCTTAGCTTTCAAATGGTACCGGTTTCACCTCAATCCAATGTCTACAACTCACGTTATGGCCCAATTAGTGCACACTGTTCTGGTTCCAGCGTAACAGCCCTATTCTGACTTCGTAGCCCAATTCGACCCACTAGACATCTTAATTAGTTTTTGACTTCTTCATCAAAGTTGTAGATCTTTCTCTCAGCTTTCCTACAATATAAAATTTGTAATTTTTAGATATCTACAACTCAAGATACAGCCATAATACAAAAATAGTATAAATTTGTAATAGTGCTGGAAAATACAATTAAGCCCAATTAGAGTCCAAACTTATAAAATGTGTCCAATATTATTCAATTAAGCATAAAAGAGGTTCAATAAACTAAATATGAGGGTTAATCAATGTATCAAAATATTGCTTATCAAATAGATCGGTGTAAGAGTCGGGGAAGTAAACCCGTCACTCATGTATAGGTACGAGCTCAGACCTGAAAAACAGACTATTACTTAGGGGTGAGAGAGGCCATTCACCTCTGGGGGACCAAGTACAGAATAGCAAGGTTAAGTTGCAAGTTAAAGAAAGATACGAATTAAGTCTAGTGCACTTGCATACAGTCAAGTATAAGCATCTATATGTGCATCTTCAATTATCTCGTTAAGTTGTACTGTTATTGTGATTCTTGTTGAAGTATATTATACTATTAGTATTTCTATGTCTGTCATATAATATGGCAAGTGGTTGTTAAAATATAACCCGCTTCGAGAAAGATGTTTTCAACTTAAATTGAACCACTATTTGAGTATATGTGCTCATATTTTCATAATAAATCGAAGCAGTTGGAATGTTTATGATGACACTGTAAGATTGGTTTGAGCTTACCTACTGAGAACCTTAGGTTCTCATTGCCTACTTGTATGTTTTTCTTTTCCGTAAACATTCCAGCACCCAAGTTGGAAATCAAGTGCGAGGCAGAGTACTGGGACATTCACTGATCAAGATTCGGGCGCAAACTAGACCAAGAGGCTAATGAAGCTAGCTAACGACTAGTCAGAAGCAAATGTTGTGTATTGTGTTAGTCACAGTTTCTTTTAAATTGTAACTATTCTATTCTCTATGTATCAGAGACGATGAAGTTTATGAACTATTAGTCAGTAATAAAGTGTGCAGTTAAAGGGCCAGGTATTATATTTTCCACATTTTAAAGCTTGCTTAGTACAGTGACACCATTTTGATATAACTCCATGACTCGAGCATGACTTATATAATAAAGGGTGTTACATTTTGGTATCAAAGCAATTCGTCCAGTATGGGCCCGTGGATGGACTGATTATGCTTCTGATGCATATTCTGAGAATCTAGATAAACCATGCTTTAGGTCCTCGCGTGAAGAGGACATAGAAATATTATGCATGGTAGCCTTGTTGTGAGTGTTGTGGACTACCTGTTACACTTGATTGAGTATTGAGTCTGATCACCTCAATATAAGGTTTTGTCTAAACAGACGCCTAAAACACCCAGCAGGCTTATTAGGAGCCTTCTATACATGATTATTAGGGATAAGACTCCTAGAAAGTAGCGATGGCATAAAGGGGTAGACAGTTGAGCAAGTTAAGAAGTGCAGAGAATTGGGGATTCAATTAAAGGAATTGTGTCGGGCGATTTGCTATGGACATAGTAAACCTAGTTATATCGAAAAAGGTTGTTTGTAAAGTGTTGCTGAGTAGCCAAAGATTTCCCATCATCACGGGCAGGATCTTAGCTGGAGACGAACTGAGTAAGAATCTTTTTCACCCTGATGGAGCTTATTTCAAGCTTCCTTGCGATTACTCGATCCAGGCTATCTTCTCTAGATTGAATCTAAGGGATTCTTCTACTTGGTTTTGTAACTTTAATACTCGACAGGAGTAAGGTGATTACTCGCTGATGAGGTTATCTTATGTGGCATGGATAGTGCCCTTATTTTCTTTGTAGATGAGATTACCCCGAGGATACCTCATCAGTAAATTCAGTCAATGGTTTTTATTTTGGATTATGGTAACACCACATTATAAAGACCTGATCCTTCATTAAGAAATTTGTAGAGTGGACGAATGAAGTAGAGAATTAGTGAAAGAAGCTAAGGGCATAAGCTTTGGTTAGGTATATGGGAGACCTTTTTAAGTCCCCATCCAGAGGATGGAGTGGTTTCTTCCTCAAGGGTATTGGGGACTAACCTTGTAGCGATTGCAAATTGGAAGAGTACTAAGTGAAATCTTGGCTTCGAAAGGGAAACAGTTGAGCAAACTATAAAGAGACCCTTCCAACTGTACATTGAATCAAGATAGAGATACGGTTATACACGGTATGGAAAGCCGATGAAGTTATAAGTGTAACAAGAGAGAGAGGCAATATATCTCATACTAACCTGAAGTAGGAACACTTTCAGACTAGAGGTGGCATACGAACTAAGTGTAATTTTTCCTACCTTTCAGGGATAAAGGAAGTGCTAGAAAATCTAGTCATGTTCAAATTCTATCAACCTCAGCCACCACAAGAATTGGATGATAGGATCATCTTCAACATATTATTAGTAAAGTAATGAGGCTATTCAGATAAGAAAGGCAAAGTCTAACAATTACCTTTAGGTACCATTATATATGCTATGTGTAACACTATAATAAACCCATACTATGCTTAAGTCGTATTACGGCATTTTATTAGTTGTTACTTATGCTCGTGGAAAACTAAACTTCATTTGAAATTAAGTTATACGAAAAATATGGTAAGATTTGTTTTTTTGAAATACGCTGTCATTTTGCAGTATTTTGGAAAGTAAAGCCTTGAGCAAGAAGACAGATAGAGAAAGAGCATGACATACGAGACTTTGATTCACAAGTGGAATAAAAACCATATGAGATACATAATACATAAAAATTCTTACATACTCATACCACATAAATATAATTCATAATATCCATCATTGCAAAAAGGTACTCATCATTAAGTCATCGCTATATATAGAATGCAATCTAGCACAGCTAGCTTTTAAGCAGCAGAGATACATAAGGAAGCAGAAATCTCAAAAGTCTATGCATCTTGGTTCCATACCAATCCTAAGATCAGTCTTCATAATGTACCCTCCGATCTACTGATGTCATGGCCCAGAGATACGACTCCTCCTAGCTCCTCGCCCTCGGGGGACATGAGGTGTGTGTATGATGAGGGGGTACCTACGAATCACTTCAATTCGACGAACACAGCGACTCGGGCAGGCCTGATTTAGGTCACAGCTGGCTGCTGAGAACCGCTCCTTGGAAGGATCGTCCTTCGAAGTCTCAGGATGATACTCAGGGTACGGCAGCGAGGCGGCTGCAGCTCTGGAGCTCAGCTCAATCACAGGAATCTCCGGCTGCAACAAGGGCTCGGCGGCAGGTAGCTCCGGAGACATCGACTCCATCTTAATATCCGGCAATGGCTTGGGTGGAAAATCCCAAGGACCTAACGGTTATCTAGGGTAGGCGGTAGGAATGTCAGCTGGGGCAGGCGGGACATCGGGCCCTACATCCTTATGTATACGGCCAGGGTAAAAATAGGTGCGCACCACTGTAGTGGTCGTCGCCACAATGGCCTAAGCATCGTCGTCGAAGGCCCACTCATGATAGGGTGGCTCCATGCTCCACTCCACATGGTATGCCATCGAGATCTGGTGACGATACAGAAGAATAACTAGGGTGAGAAATGGGATTTCTCAGTAGGACTCGAACCCGAGACGAAAGTGTCATCATCATTGTCCCAGCCACTTCTGTTTTATTAATGAAAATAGTGAGCATTCATAAGGTGCAGTTCTTAGGTTTTCAAAAACATGAATATCCGAAGCAGATTCAATTTTAACATACCCTCTAATCATTTATATTATAACATACATGGGCACAAGTATAATTACATAAAACATGCATGGCTATGCTATAAACTTCTCTTAACTTCTTCCCTTCAAGGGTTTAGACCAAAGTCCCTTTTCTTTTCTTAACTTGACTTTATATTAAGTCTTATCTTTTCATCCACTAAATATAAGTGGTAATGAGCTCATACTGTGGCCGTCGCCACCATAACTTTTCGGTACTTATACTAGCTGGGTCATGCCATGCCTCATGTGAGTCGTGGGTGAGGGGAGCTTACTTTGGGTCACCTTCCCTTTTGAAGGATCACACCCTTAGTTCAATTTGTTCTCATTAAAGCTTATGATGCAAAATTATTCTAATTCTTTTCCACATTTAGGCGTTACGTATCGCCATCCCCAAATGTGATTCCTTTATTGCATATCATTAAGCATTATATCATCAACATATCATATTCATATGATCATTATTCATTATCATATCGTCATCATATCATTATCATCCTTATCATCATCATATCACTATCATAATCATCATCATCATATCATTGTCATCATATGGACACATAGAGGCATACATATCACACAAAGTCTTATGAGTTTAGCTTAGTAAATTTGGTGCAAGCTTTTAATTGAGGTTGCCTCTTATATAAATCCTTTTTATTAGGCATAGGTTCAATTTCATCTATTATCCTTTTTGAAACTTTTTAAGTTGGATTATGAAGGTTTTCCAATATCTTATTGTGAGGGTCTTAATATCTTTAAACTTATTCTCATTAACCTTTAAAACTTAACCATAACCAGTTTTACTTTTATAGTGGGACAGTAACTTCAAAAATTCACCATCATTTCATCTTTTACAATTTTGACTTGAATTTTGGTATGATTATAGTTCTCTGAGTCTATTTTTAAACAAAGTAAACCTCACTCAAAAATTCATTTTGTAACTTGAAATATACACATTTTATTCTGACTACTCAACTTTTAAGTTTATTCTCGGTATAGTTACTTTTAAACTATACTACGAGCTCCTCACAAGGAATCTGCCAAAACTATTTTATGGGGATGTTCCTCTATATCCTATCTTTCTAGAAAACTTAGTTCCACTCAAAAATTTTATGTATAGGTCGAGTTATACATGTTTTAGTATGGACTGCCAGAATAGAAACACATCTGGGAATAGCCTAGTTTGACAATTCATATCTCTCTCGTTTTAAGGCAAAAGTTTTGTATTTTATATGTATGAAAAGCTCTATGAGTCTATTTTCATTTAAAATTAGTTTTGTTCCATTTGGAGGTGTATTGAAAGAGTTATCAGTCGCGCCATACAGACTGCTAGAATTTTCCAGCTTCCATGGTTTTGGTTTCAATGAGTTTTCTTGGAAAAACATTAGGTTTTCTCCTCAAGTGACCACTTTTCTCTTCCAAACCACTTTTATACTTTGAGATATTGGTCAAAAATCAATATTTTGAGTTCTAAAAAGTTTGGTTCAAAATAAGAATAAATGCACAACAAGTCATTTTCCAAGAAAAGAGCAAAAATCACAAACAACTTCTTATAATGAAAGCATGGCCATGAGGCCTTTAGAGCAAGTTCTAAAACCACCTAGTTGTGGAGAGCTTAGGAATTCTAGAGCTTGAATAACATAGAAGAAAGAGGGGTTAGAGTCACTACCAAATGGATTTCTTGAAAGCTTGAAGAGAAAGAAAGATGTTGGAGATGGCCTCTTTCTTTTTGAGCTTGACAATGGGGCTAAGTGAGTGTTTGTTTTGCTTCCTCAAGAACCAAAGAGGGTGGTCCTTGAAGGGCTTGTGAGAATGGTGGTGGAAATGAGATGAGTTAGAGTAGGGAAAACAAGAAGAACAAGAATATGATTAGGAAGAACAAAGAGAGGTTTAGAGAGAGGTGAGAGCTTTGTGACTTAAGAGAGGAAATGAAAAATGAAAATGAGCGGGAGAGAGATGGGGCTGATTGGTGCAAATTGAGGGTGAGGAGTGATGTGATTTTGCTTCTTCTAACAAGCAAGAGAGTAGGGGAACCTTGGGGTAAAAGGGTGGGTTGTATTTCCTTTGGGTCTTGGCACTTGGGTAAAGATCATTTAGTGTTTTCCAAGTGGTTAAAGGCATGACCACTCTTGGGATTGGTTTGGGTGAATATGATCACTCCAAGTGGCATAATCCTAAGGAAGGAAGGTACTTCTCTTGTCTTGACTAAAGAGATACTACTAACATAGACCCTTGATCTAAGAGTCCATGATGAGATGGCAAATGGATGGTTAGATTTTACTCTTGTCCTTGGCCGAAATTTGGTGCATCAATTAGGAGAAATTTTTAAATCTTCAAAGATATTAGAATTACCTAAGTTGTTAATTTGATTGGTTAAATTGCTCTTATGAATTATGTAATTAGGGTGTAAGAATTAATCTATCTCAAATGGGTAAGGTAGAGCTATTGTCTTGTACGTAATAAGATTGGATTAACTTAATATATTTCTAAGTTATGAATTAATGAGGTCCAAATAATTAGGTTTTAACTAAAATATTTAGTGCGTTATGATTCAATTATTGACTTGACCCAATTTACTAAGATCTTGCTCATCGAGATTAGCCAATTAGTCCTTAGTTAATCGTTAACCTCCCTAATTAGCCAGGGTCACTGAGCTAATTAGCTTAGACAAAATTGGGGATGTTACACTCTCCCCTCCTTAAAAAGAATTTTGCCCTCAAAATTCGTTACCTATAAACAGGTCGGGGGTAGGCATGTCCTTGATGCATTTCTTTGCAAAATGCCTAGGCTGTCCACATTTGAAGCAGACATTTTGTCCGGCATAACAAATCCCTTTGTGTTGTCTCCCACACTTTAGGCAGGTAGAATTCATTGCAGGCTTCGTTGGCCGGTCGGTGGGTCTTAGAGGGTTGGCGGAGGGCTCTTGTGGCTGGTTGCCCTTAGATCCTTCACCGTGGTAGGGCTTCTTTTGCGAGGCTGCTTTGGGTGTTGCCCTTGAGATGCTTGTCTCCTCTTATGGGCCTTCGATCTCTGGATTGCCAACTTCCGATTACATTCTTCTACTACACAACTCTTATTAACAAGTGCTGCATAGTTCCTTATCTCCAACAAGGCCACTGATGCTAGAATGTCGGCCCGCAATCCTCTCTCGAACTTCATGCATTCCCAATGCTTATCCGAGTTCTGCTAATACAATGTAGGAAACTTACACAGCTCCTCAAACTTCGTCGTGTATTCGGCAATGCTCATACCTCCTTTGTAGAGCCTCAAGAACTCCATCTCCTTCACATTCCTTACGAAAATCGGGAAGTACTTCTCGTAAAAAGTCACCTTGAAGGCATGCCATGTGATTTCCCTCCGATCACTTTCCATCAAGCTTTTCGCTCCTTTCCACCAGAACTCGGGATCCGCCTTCAACATGTAAGTGGCAAAGGCCACCTTTTGGATCTCTGAGCAAGCTAGCACGGAGTAGATCTTCTCAATCTCTTTGATCCACTTGTCGGCTTCGTTAGGGTTGAAAGCCCCCTTGAAACTGGGCGGGTTCGCCTTATGAAACTCCGAGAACTTCTAATACTCGGCATTAGCTCCATTTCCACCAACAGACTCTTCGGATCTTTGGTTTAGCTGGTCCATCATATGCTCAGCAGTTGTAGCTTGAGCTTACATTGTGTTTGCCATCTGCTGGAAGGTTCTCATGAACCCGGCGAGGTTCGCGCTATCGCTGTTCTCATTGGAGGTACGTCTACGAGTTGCCATTAGTTCCTAAACACACCATACAAAGATATCGGGTTGATCAGGCCCAATATTAAGCATAAGCATGGCAGCAACTAAAGGCAATCTCACATGGCAGTCATGCATTCTAAGTCCTATATCCCATCATACAGACGCGATTCTCAGCACGACTTAACATAGCGCACATAGAGTTATGCTTGGAAGCATAGTTAGTCCAACCTCAGGCTTTAACAGGATGAACTGCTCTGATACCATAATATAACACCCTAATAAACCCATACTACGCTTAAGTCGTATTACGGCATTTTATTAGTTGTTACTTATGCTTGTGGAAAACTAAACTTCATTTGAAATTAAGTTACGCGGAAAATATAGTAAGATTTTTTTTTTTTTGAAATACGTTGTCGCTTTGCAGCGTTTTGGAAAGTAAAGCCTTGAGCGAGAAGACATATAGAAAAAGAGCGTGACGTACGAGAATCCGATTCACAAGTGGAATAAAAATCATACGAGATACATAATACATAAAAATTCTTACATACTCATACCACATAAATATAATTCATAATATCCATCATTACATAAAGGTACTCATCATTGAGTCATCGCTACATACAGAATTCAATCTAGCACAGCTAGCTTTTAAGCAACAGAGATACACAAGGAAGCAGAAATCTCAAAAGTCTATGCGCCTTGGTTCCACACCAAATCTTAAGATCAGTCTTCCCAATGCACCCTCCGATCTACTAATCTCGTGGCCTAGAGATACGACTCCTCTTAGCTCCTCGCCCTCGGGGGACATGAGGTGTGTGTATGATGGGGGGTACCAATGAATCACTTCAATTCAACGAACACGGCAGCTCGAGCCGGCCAGATTTGGATCACAGCTGGCTGCTGAGAACCGCTCCTCGGAAGGATCCTCCTCCTATGTCTCAGGATGATACTCAAGGTATGGCAGTGAGGCGGCTACGGCCCTAGGGTTAGCCGTGGAGCTCAGCTCAATCACAGGAATCTCCAGCTACGGCAAGGGCTAGGAGGCAGGTAGCTCCAGAGACATTGGCTCCATCTTAATATCTGGCAACGGCTCGGGTGGAAAATCCCAAGGACCTAACGGCTGTCCAGGGTAAGCGGTAGGAATGTCAGTTGGGCCAGGCGAGACATCGGACCCCACATCCTCATGTATACGGCCAGGGTAAAAATATGTACGCACCGCCGTAGTGGTCGTCGCCACGATGGCCTGAGCGTCGTCGTCGAAAGCCCACTTGTAACACCCTAATAAACCCATACTACGCTTAAGTCGTATTACGGCGTTTTATTAGTTGTTATTTATGCTCGTAGAAAGCTAAACTTCATTTATAAGTTAAGTTACGTGGAAAATACGGTAAATTTTTTTTTTTTTGAAATACATCGTCGCTTTGCATTGTTTTTGGAAAGTAAAGCCTTGAGCGAAAAGATAACTATAAACGAGCGTGTCGCATAAAATACATACCCCAATATCATAAAACAAGAGAAAGGTAAGTAAATAGAAATTCGCAAATACATTGCATACATGGCTAATCATTACATCCACATGGGTTCATAATATATATACATATATATCAGCATTATATCTAAGGAGGCTCAATATTTAAATTTATTTAAAGGCCACATGATCGCTTAAAAAAGTCATATGCCTTTATGTTTTAATCTTGACCATTCACGTAAGATCCATTGGTCAAGATTTACTACTCTCACTCTCACAGTTAACCATTGGAGAGGAGTGGTTTATAATGAGAGTGACAGGAGTAAATTTGGGTTGAATAACCATCTATGGATAGTCAAGATTTAAGGTTGTTCAAAGGTTACATGATCACGTAAAAATGTCATGTGACTTTATATTTTAATTTTGACCATTCATGTAAGATCTAATGGTTAAGATTTACTCCTCTCATTCCACAATTAACCACTCTTCTCATGTGATACAATCCCTTTCTATAAGGAGCATATCACATGAGAGGAGTGGTTTATTATGAGAGCGAGAGGAGTAAATTTGAGCCGTACAACCACATATAGATGGTCAAGATTTAAGGTTGTTCAAAGGTTACATGATCATGTAAAAAGGTCATGTGATTTTATGTTTTAATCTTGACCATTCATGTAAGATCCAATGGTTAAGATTTACGCTTCTCACTCACAATTAACCAGAACTCTTATGTGATACCCTCCCTATATATAGGGAGCATATCACATGAGAGGAGTGGTTTATTATTAGAGTGAGACGAGTAAATTTGGGCCGTATAACCATACATGGATGGTCAAGATTTAAGGTTGTTCAAACGTTATATGATCATGTAAAATGGTCATGTGACTTTATGTTTTAATCTTAACCATTCATGTAAGATCCAATAGTTAGATTTACTCCTGTCACCCTATAGGGAGTGCATCACATGAGAGGATGGTTTATTATAGAAGTGAGATAAATAAATTTGGGCCGTATAACCATACATGGATGGTCAAGATTTAAGGTTATTCAAAGGTTACATGATCACGAGAAAAAGTCATATGACTTTATATTTTAATCTTGACCATTCATGTAAGATCCAATGGTTAAGATTTACTCCTCTCATATGAGAAGAGTGGTTTATTATGAGATTGAGAGGAGTAAATTTGAGCCGTACAACCATACATGGATGGTCAAGATTTAAGATTGTTCAAAGGTTACATGATCACGTAAAAAGGTCATGTGATTTTGTGTTTTAATCTTGACCATTCATGTAAGATCCAATGGTTGAGATTTACGCTTCTCACTCACAATTAACCAGAACTCTTATGTGATACCCTCCCTATATATAGGGAGCATATCACATGAAAGGAGTAGTTTATTATTAGAGTGAGACGAGTAAATTTGAGCCGTATAACCATACATGGATGGTCAAGATTTAAGGTTGTTCAAAGGTTACATGATCATGTAAAAAGGTCATGTGACTTTGTGTTTTAATCTTGACTATTCATATAAGATCCAATGGTTAAGATTTACTCCTCTCACTCTACAATTAACTGCTCTTGTCATGTGATATGCTCCCTATATATAGGGAGCATATCATATGAGAGGAGTAGTTTATTATGATATTGAGAGGAGTAAATTTGAGTCATACAACCATACATGGATGTTCAAGATTTAAGATTGTTCAAATGTTACATGATCACGTAAAAAGGTCATGTGATTTTATGTTTTAATCTTGACCATTTATGTAGGATCCAATGGTTAAGATTTACTCCTTTCACTCTCATAGTTAACCACTCATCTCATGTGATACACTTCGTATATATAGGGAGCATATCGCATGGGAGGAGTAGTTTATTATGAGAGTGAGACGAGCAAATTTGGGCCATATAACCATTCATGGATGTTCAAGATTTAAGTTTGTTCAAAGGTTACATGATCATGTAAAAAGGTTGTAACATCCTCCCTAGTATAATACTATGCTTAAGTTATAGTACCACACTTAAAAGTTGTTACTGTTACCTGAGTGGACCTTATCTGACAATAACTTCAGCCGTTTTTGAAACTTCTCGAACTATCTGGAGATAACACGTAAACAGGGGTGAGAATTTGAAATTCTCAGTAGGATTCTCTAACTATCATACATAATGTCATCATTGTCATCTCCAGTTGCTTTGGGTTATTATGAAAATGGTGAACATGTTATACAAACTGTTTAATTTTATAATTCAAAAACATACTATCCCGAAGCAAAGTTCATTTTATTCATACACTTGTCATTTGGGAGAGCCAATACAAAATAAATTCATGAATTATACTATGAATAATAACTACAACGTATTAAAATATAATAACACCAATATACTGGAAACATAAAATCTGCACATGCCTATACTTGTACTTGAATTTATGTAGATACACATAATTTTCTTTTCCTCCTTTATCTGCCTTTACTTGTCATATATATTCCAAAGTACGATCGCCATGTCATACTCCATTGGGGTGTGATCACTATGTCACACTCTTTAGGAATATGTTCATCCTACCACGTCCCAGAGTATGATCGCCATGTCATACTCCCTCGGGGTGTGATCGCTATGTCACATTCCTTAGGGTATGGGATCATTATGCCACATTCCAGAGTATGATCGCCATGTCATACCCCATTAGAGCGTGATCGCCATGTCATATTCCTTAGGAATATGGACTCATCATCATATCTTTCATCATAAAATCATAAATACACAAGCTTCATACCTTATTCTCAAATGATCATACTTGCATGGTATTCATATACGTCACGTAATAACATTAACACACAAATATTTAGAACTAATTTCTGCTAGAAATTCGGCAGCATGACGGATCATGTCTGCTTCCCCATGAATAGTGCCAGAATACTAGTAAAACCAATCAACCATTCAAATCAATATGGGATAGCAAACTTATAACCACAATATCAATCATATGGTGTGTCAAAATCAAGAGGAATATCAATAGAGTTTTCTGCTCACTCTATCCTCTTCTGCCTGAATTTTGTAAAATTCACCTTTATTCCTATTGAACTCATTTAAACCTGAATTTTGGATATGTTATAGCTCTATGTGTCTAATTTCCAACCCTTTTAGTCCCATCTCATTTTGATTTGTATAACTTAAGTTATTTATATTTTATCTCAGACTGCCCTACACTTAGCCAAAATTGTATCCTTATAAGTGAAAATTCACTAAAAATAGGAATCTAGGTGAAATCATGTGAAATTTATATCAAATTAAAGCTAATAGAATAAAATTTTAATAAAAGAAGTTGTATGTCATTTCCATAAGTATATCTTGAGATATAAGCCCCGTAACTTGATCCTACTAGACTACCCTATTCCAGCCCGATTTGAACTTAAAGTAACTTCATTGATGTTCTGGGAATAATTGGAAATGACTCTAACTTTGAAATTTTTACGGAATGTTTCCTTACATGTTAGATTTCCAACAGCATTAGTTGCACTCAATTTAGAGTTGTGTAGGGTGAGTTATATCCTTCTCAATTCATATTGCCTAGATGAGAAGCTAGATTTCTTGGTCAAACTTCTAAAATTCATAACTAATTATATACTAATCCAATGGGCTTATATTTTATATAGTTGGAAAGCCCTAGATGTCTATTTTCATCTAAAAATAGTTTCATCTCAGTTTGAAGTTTATAGGCAATTCCATATAGTGCACAGTACTGACGCCGCAGGGATTTTGAGGAAAACTTGATTCTGTTTTGTTGATTCTTGTGTTCATCATTCAATATCCAATCAAACCCAAGCAAACATATGCTAAATCAATCATAAATCATCACATCATCACCATAGATCATCATTTATATGAGTAGAAGAAACTTTCTAATCATCATCAATCCAAGAAAATCAACCAAGCAAGTGAATCCTACCTCTAGCAAGTAAGTTTCTTGATTAAGATTGATGTTGGTGGGTAAGGAAGTGGATAAAAGCTTGAAAGGAAGTGAAATGAAGAAGGAGAAAAAGAAGAAAATGAAGAAGGAGAGACAAGAAAGTGGCAGTCATAACACACAAGGAGAAAGGAGACAAATAAAAATCTCTTTGAGTTAATTAATGGTGGTGGTTTGATCTTTCAAACCTCATTGGCCCTTGGCATTTGTGGTTCAAATTGAACCAACTCTCTTCTTGTGTAGTGGTTGTCCATGTGCCACTTTTTGAGGCTAGGTGGATGAGTTAGTGACCATAGGATCTAGGGTTTTCAGTTGAATAATTCTATTGGTTCGGTTCTGGCCATTTAAATTACCGAAATTCTACTAGTTTTTCTTTAAACTAGCAACTCTTTTCTACTTACTTTTACTAAGATTTTCTAATTGGCTACTCTCATTTCCTTAACTCTAGTCTATCTAATTAACATGTATCTAATTCATATTTAATATTTAGCTGTCTTCTATTAACCGTAGTCATGCAAATTAATCGAATAATTTGATTAATTATGTAAATTGAATGTTTTAAACTTTCTGGACGTTATAGTTGGTCGAAACAATATAAAAGTTTCTAGTGTGATTCTTTCATCTCTTATCTTGCCATTTGAGTTTATCACATAAGTTCTTTTCTTCGTATACTTAATCTGAAAAAGATTTATAACTGTTTAAAGTAGAACAAAATTGTTTATAAACTAACAAAATTGTTTCTGCAATCTTGGACTTGAGATATTTGTTTTTATCAAAGTTTTTCAGATATTATTGTTCACTGAAAGCACGGTTCAACCCCCTATCTCATTCTCTCTCATCCAACACCTTCTTCTTTTTTTTCTTCTTCTCTTCTTCCTTATTTTTCTTCTTCTTTTCTTTCTCAGAGCCTTGAAGTTTCAAACCCATGGCTGAAAATGTTTTCATGGTGGTTGCAGGGTGTTTGTCATCCTTCCTATCCCTATCAATAAGAAGTTGTGTTCTAGTGAAGACACGAGTGAGGAGCATGCCATAAGGTAGAGTGGTATGACTCCTTCTTGCAACATCTATGGCAGAAAGAGTGTAATCCGAAATCAACCTAACCAGGTTTATCCTTCTCCTATTCATGAGGCAGAATATGACCATTTGGTCTGCCGCTGTCATACCATCAATGTTCCCCATCCTGGACAGCACTATACATTGGACTACAGAATATATAGCCCAAATAGTTGTGAAAAGATGGTAATTGTGAATGTCCCTTACTTGCATATGTCATTTGCCAATAAGGACTTTAGAAACTTCCTTTTCAGTGGCCCTAAGCTATTCCCACCATTTGGCACCACCTCGGCACAAAACACCATCATTTGATGTGTAGATGATATGGGCTATGTTAAAGGACAGCACTTGAATCTCAAAACTTCCAACAATATTCTCAGTGAAGTATTGTCTTCATCAACGAGAGCAAAAGTACAGTAGAAAGCAGCAACTAATACTATGTAGGTGTCTTCAGAAATCCTCAAAAAAATCTTTCCACCCTTGGAACTCAAACACCTCAACAATCTGAGAGAGAGAAGAGAAGTTTTCCATGGCAAAGCTTCTTCCAAAGGTAGCAACCTTGATGAAGAAGTTCCTATGAAAGTTTGTTTGCATCTCTTCATTATTGAATATGTAAGGAACCTTGTAGTCTCCCTTTTTCATGATGATGAATAGGAAAGGTAGAAGATTGAGAACAAAAGAAGGTAATGTGTATAGGCTAAGTATGTAGTAGGGAGTATGAAGGTAGGAAGGCTGAATGAAGAAGATGAATAGTGTATGGTTTTCTCTGTGACTTGGGAAGTGAAAGGTTAGTAAAAAAAGGTGATTTGATGGTTGATGGGGTTAATGATAATGACGTGGTTAAAAAGATGTGAGTGGTTTTTAAGACCAAATGACATCATTTCAGAATAAGTAGGGGTTTTGGTTTTCCTGCTTCATTCAATTGTGGGAGCATGGCAGAGTGGGATTATATCAAATAGGCTCACATTTCAAAGTCATTACAACTTCTGAACAGTTCATTTCTAATCTGAGACACATGTCACCTTTCTAGTAAAATGAACCTTCCTAATTCCATGAAATTTATCCAGAACATTCTGATTTCTTCTTTCTACCAATGTTGATCCCATCTTTCCCAACTTAAACTGCATACCTTTCTTACTCAAACAAGTTAGCAACTCATTCTGAATCATCTTTCTGAACCAATTTTCAATCTTTCTTAATATGATCTTTCTAAAGCATACTTGACTAATCTTTCTAAACAACCTCTGATCTTTGACATTTAGGAACATTCTTCAAAAAGCAACTCCACTTGGGATGCAATAATCTCAGCTTTAAGCTTTAACTTGGGAGGAGAAGTATATATGCCTTATGAATGTATGTTCAAAAGCTAGTCATGTTCAAAAGGTCCTTTATGGGATAGAAACGATCTTCAGCTAAGGGTTTTGTAAAGATTTCAGCAATCTGACCTTCAGTATTTATAAACCTTAGCTCAATATCTCCATTCTGAACATGATCTCTAATGTAATGATGCTTGATATCTATATGCTTAGATCTAGAATGTTGAATAGAATTTTTAGTAAGATTAATTGCACTAGTGTTATCACACAAGATAAGGATTTTGGTATACGTTATATTGAAATCTTCCAATTGATGTTTAACCCACAGAATCTGAGTATAGTAATTTGCTACAGATACATATCCAGCTTCAGCAGTTGAAAGAGCTATCGTGTTCTACTTGTTGCTCAACCAAGTTATTAAAGATTTCCCAAGAAAGTAATAGCAGCCGCTTGTGCTCTTTCTTTCAACTCTATTTCCAACAAAGTCAGCATCATAGTAACCTTTTACATCATGAGTAGTACCTTTCTTGTACCAAAGACCAGGATTAGTAGTACTTGTGAAATATCTCAAAATTCTTTTAACAACATTTAAGTATAATTGTTTTGGTTTGGATTGGAACCTAGCACAAATTCCTACACTTAATTGAAAGTAAGGTCTACTTGCTATAAGATACAAGAGTGAACCAACCATACCTCTATAAAGTTTCTCAAAAACTTTCTCACCATTATCATCGACTTCTAGAACTTGAAAAGGATGCATGGGAGTGCTGATGCCCATGGCCTTGTCCATATAAAACCTTTTGAGTAGATTCTTAGCATATTTTTTTTTTTTTTATGAATGAGGATTCGATCCTTCTATTGCTTAATTTGCAACCTTCGAAAGAATTTTAGTTCTCCTATCATGCTCATCTCAAATTCTCCTTACATAAGTTTAGAGAGATTCTTGCACAAATTTTGATTAGTTGCAGTAAAAATGATATCATCAACATAAATATGTATGATTAGAAAATCATTTTTGTCTTGTAGAATGAATAAAGTAGTGTCAACTTTTCCTCTTTCAAAATCATTTTTGAGTAGAAAAGAGCTAAGTATTTAATACCAAGCTCTAGATTCTTGTTTCAAATCATATAAAGCTTTTGAAAGTTTAAAAATGTGATGAGGAAGGTTTTCATTTTCGAAACCAGGAGGCTATTTGACATAAACATCTTCAGATATGAAGCCATTTAAGAATGTAGATTTTACATCCATTTGAAATAGCACAAACCCTTTATAAGCAGCATAGGTAATTAGCATTTTGATTGCTTCTAGTCTAGCAACAGGAGCAAATGTCTCATCACAACCAATGCTTTCTTGCTGGTTGTAACCTTGAGCCACTAATCTTGCTTTGTTTTTTATTACTTTTCCACTCTCATTAAGTTTGTTTTTGGACACCCATTTTGTTCCAATAGCATATTGTCTTTTTGGTAAAGGGATTAGTATAACATCCCCACTTTCGTAAATAGAACGTAATGGAAACTTTGAATTATTTCCCTTAAGCAGTGTGAGAATTTCTCAGGCAGCGATATGCCATGACGATTCTCACACTTGGAATTATAGGGTAGTGTAACGTTGCCGTTGAAAATATGGCACTGCCATATATTAAAAATTAGGAAATGACAAAAGTGCCCCTGTAAACTTTTGTTAATTACAGTGATGCCTAGAATTTTTAGAAATTATATTTTGACCCCAAAGACTTATTCCCACAATAACCCTAGAACTTTTCATGAAATGACCTTCATATCCCTACATCTATAGAATTAACAGAATGAGATTTTAAACAAAGCAGAATCACGTGGTGAAGCTGTAGTAGTTTAAATCTCTGTCGATGAGGCTATGAAGGCAATCTGATGTGAAATGATGTGGGGTGTCCCTGAACTTACTCAAAATTATGGATGTGCCAGTAGCTATGGAAAATAAAAAACAGAAAGGCTCTGGATTTGCAAAATGTTTAATCTACGCTATTAATCGATTTATTCAATTGTATTAATTAGGTAAGGTTAATTTGAAATTAATTGAAGGATGATTAGGAGTTAATTAGATGTTAAATAGAGAAATTAGACTTAATAAAATTTGAATAGACAAGTGGAAAACCTTAGGAGGTTATTTAGAATAGTCTTACCGATTTGAAGAAAATCGGTAAAAATTCAGTATTTTAAGCTGCTGGAACCGAATCAATAGATTGCCACATTAAAAACCATAAGATTATTGGCGAAGAACCTAGCCACACCCACCCCTAAGTGGCGCCACCATTAGCCTTAGAAGAGGAGAAGTGTTGGTTAAATATTAACCACCCAAAGCCAAGGACCAATGAGAAGCTAGTAAGCTAACTATCCTCATTATTAAACTCCATTTTCCCTTCATTCTCCCTCATTTATGTGCCCCAAAGACAGCAGCCTTTCTCCATTTTATTTCTTCTATATTATCTTTATTTCATTCCATCTTCAATCTCCAATCACCCTACTCCTTCAAGAACTTCACTTCGTGCTAGTTAATCAACTAAATTAAGGTAGGAATTTCATCCTTTCTCTTGTTTTTCTCTAATTTGGGGCTGCCTAGGGCTCCCCCTTCTCCGTTTGTTTTGATGTTATATTGGTTGGATATGATAGATTATGGGTGGTTTAAGATGTATGATTGAGGTAAAGATTGGATGGATTGATTTAAGGAAATCATGAGTTCAAGATGCTGTTAGGGTTTTTCCTCGGTGGTCTATACGGCAGAGTATACGGCTCTGCCTATAGCCATTTAAATTTGATGAATCCATTTTTATATGAAACTAGACATTTAGGGCTTTCCATACATATAAAATATAAGGCCATTGGATTAGTATAGAGTTAGTTATGAATTTTTGAAGTTTGACCCAGAATCTAGATTCTCATTTGGGCAGTATAAGTTGAGAAAGGTGTAACTTACCCTACACAACTCTAAATTGAGTGAAATAAATGTTGTTTGAAAGCTAACATATAAGAGGAAATATCATAAAAATTTTAGAGTCAGATTCGTTTCCAATTATTCCCAGCACATCAATGAAGTTACTTTAAGTTCAAACTAGGTTGGAATAGGGTAGTCTAGTAAGGTCAAGTTACAGGGCTTATATCTCAAAATATACTCATGAAAATGATATGCAACTTCTTTCATTTGAAATCTTGTTTTGTTATCTTTAAATTGATATAAATTTCATATGATATCATCTAGATTTCTATTTTTAGTGAATTTTTACTTCTAAGGGTACATTTCTAGCTAAGTACAGGGCAATCTGAGGTGAAATACTAATAACTTGAGTTGTACAAATGAAAATGAGATGAGACCAAAGGGTTGGAAACTAGACACATAGAGCTGTGATATATTCAAAATTTAGGTTCAAATGAGTTGCATAGGACTAAAGGTGGATTTTATAAAATACGGGCAGAAGAGGGTTGTAATGTCCTCCTTTGTACAGTACTGTGCTTAAGTCATAGCACCACACCCTAGAGTTGTTACTGTTACCTGAGCAGACCTTATCTGACAATAACTTCAGCCGTCTTTGAAACTTCTTGAACTATCTGGAGATAACACAGAAATAGGAGTGAGAATTTTAAATTCTCAGTAGGATTCACTAAGAAATTTCATGCCGTTTCATCATTATTATCTCCAGCTGCTTCGATTTATTATGAAAAAGGTGGACATATCACATAAACTGTTAAATTTTATAGTTCAAAAATATATTGTTCGAAGCAGAGTCCATTTTATTCGTACACTTGTCATTTGGGAGAGCCAATACATAATAATGTCATGAATCATACTATGAATAATAATTGCAACGTATTAAAATATAATAACATCAATATACTGGAAGCTTGAAATTTGCATCTGCCTTTACTTGTACTTGAACTTATGCAGATATACAAAATTTTCTTTTTCTTTCTTTGTCTTACTTTACTTGTCATATATATTCCAGAGTACGATCGCCATGTCATACTCCTTTGGGGTGTGATCACCATGTCGCACTCCTTAAAAATATATTCATCCTGCCATATCCCAGAGTATGATCGCCATGTCATACTCTCTCAGGGTGTGATCACCATGTCACATTCCTTAGGGGGTGGGATCATTATGCCACAATCCAGAGTATGATCGCCATGTCATACCCCATTAGAGCGTGATCTCCGTGTCACGTCTTTTCGGAACATGGACTTATTATTATATCTTTTATCACAGAATCATAAATACATAGGCTTCATACCTTATTCTTAAATAATAATACTTGCTTAGTATTCATACAGGTTGCATAACAATATTAACACACCAACATTTAGAACTATCACTACTTTCTGCCGGAAATTCGGCAGTATAATAGATCAAGTCCGCTTCTCCGTGAATAGTGCCAGGTAACCAGGAAATTTTAATTAAACAGCAAACCCAATATAAAACATCATATTCATACCAAGAATATAACAATATCAATAAGTGCAAGATTTAGAATCTTAAGTATCAATCTATCTTGCAAGCTTTTAATTTCTATTAAGGTTCCCGAGTTCAACTTCCAAGATTTAATGGGTTTCGAGTTCCGATATTATACAAGTTCCGACCTCGGGGTTATGTTCGGTCTCCCGAGATTATATAATTCCCGACTTCCGGGGTTGTGTTCGATTTCCGATCTTACCCAACCATTGGTCATCTGAGACTTTGATAAGCGTATTTCCTAAATTCTAAGTTTCCTATTTACTAAGTCCCGAGTTCAACATCAAATATACCCGATCTAGCTCTCTCTACTAAGTTCCAAGTTCAATTATTAAGTATACCCTTCCAAGTTCAACTTTAAGTATATCCTTTCGAGTTCATCCTTAAGTGCACCCTTCTGAGTTCAACCTAAAATATTCCCAACCTAGCTTTCTGTTTTACTGAGTCCCGACTTCAACCTCAAGTATTCCCGACCTAGTCCCTTATTTACTAAGTTTAGAGTTCAACTTTAAGTGTACCAACCTAGCTCTCTGTTGACTAAATCCCGACTTCCGACATTAACTCAAGTTGTTTGCATCTTATCCTAGACTTGTCGTACTTCTAGCCAGAATTGCTCCCTTATAAGGGAAAATTCTCTAAAAATAGAAATCTAGATGAAATCATGCGAAATTTATATCCATGTAAAGCTAACAGAACAAGCTTTCAAATGAAGTAAGTTTCATATCATTTGAATGAGTATAATTCGAGATATAAGCTTTGAAACTGTCTCTACTGGACTACCCTGTTCTAGCTCGGATTGGACATAGGGCAAATTTCTTGACTCACTGGGAACAAACGGGACCTTATCCAATTTGGAAATTTTTATGGGATATTCTTCTATGTGTAAGTTTTCTAGCAAAGTTGGTTTCACTCAATTTGGAGTTGTATAGGGTGAGTGACACCCTTCTCAACTCATACTGCTCGAATGAAAGTCCTGATTTCTAGGTTAAACTTCAAAAATTCATAACTTCATCTTTACTAATCCAATGGCCTTATATTATATATGTATGGAAAGCCCTGAATGTCTAGTTTCACATAAAAATAGATTCATGGAGTGTAAACGGCTGTAGGTGGAGTCGTATACTCTGCCATATAGATTGCCGAGGAAAAACTCTAACAGCTTCTTGAGTTTTCTTTCCTTTCTACAAGCTCTTTCATACCAATTCTATTTCCAATCATAACACACATGCAAAATCAGCTATAAAATATCATCATCACTCCACATATTATCAGTAGCACAAAGTATACAAGACCCACACACAACTCCAAACCAAGGAAATAAGAAAAGAAGTAGGATTCCTACCTTTACTAGGTATGATTCTTGTTGAATTTGTGGTTGGAGTTGAAGAAATCTTGTTATGGCTTGAAGGCTCAAGGGAGAGAAAGATGATATGAGTTGAGATGAGATGAGATGATGGAGAAAACAATAGAGAGGGGTCAGTATAGATAAGGGCTGAAAATGTGCAAGGGTAGGAAAGGAAAAATTTAAAAACTTCTAAAGCAAGTTACATGTGATTGGTGGATTTGAGTAGGTCATGTAACTTGGTTTGGTAGCCCATTTGGAGGGCTAAGATGGCACCACTTGCATGGGTAAGTTGGCTAAATCTTGTTCATCCATCCTAGGGTTCTCACAGTATAATTTCTATTGATCCGGTTTCGACAGTTTAAATTACCAAAATCTTACCGATTTCTCTTAAATTGGTAAACCGGTTCTAGAAAAATTCCTAGGTGGTTTCTTATGATTCTAATCTATTTTCCTCAAGAATAATTCTTCTAAATGTTACTTAATTGGCTTTCAGTAAATACTTAATTGAATTCTAATTAATCCCTATTATTTGCTAAAAATCGAACAACTCGATTAAAAATGATTAAAATTTTTCGGACGTTACAAGGTTAGAGTGAGCAAAAAACTCTGTTGATATTTCTATTGATTTTAACATACCATATAATTAATAATGTTGCTATAACTTGCTGTTTTACATTGAATTGCATACTTAATTGATTGTATTGGTAGCTTGGCACTATTCATGGGAAAGCGGACTCGATCCGTTATACTGCCGAATTTTTGGCAGGAGTTTATGGGAACTTATGCTATTGGTGATTATACTTTGGATATATTTACATTTACATGTCATGTTCATATATGTCATGCCTGCAAGCATAATTAAAATATGATATGAGAAATAAAATGTGAGACATATCCATGAATGCATAAAGCATCTGCATGCATGATAAAATATAGAAAGGAAAAGATAATAAGAACTTGCAAGAGGGACGTACTAAGCTACCATGTGAGGCATGGCGTAGACCCAGATAGCGTGGGTCAGAGTGGTACTGTCTAAGACTTGGGCCAGCCCTCGACTAGATTTAATGGGAATAGACCGATGTGAGGGTCGGGGAAAGTAAACCCATCACTCATGTATAGGTATGAGCTCAGACCTGAAAAGCAGGCTATTACCCAGGGGTGAGAGGGCCATTCACCTCCGGGGGACCAAGTACAGAAGAGCACAGTTAAGTTGCAAGTTAAAGAAAGATACGAATTAAGTCAAGTGCACTTGCATACAATCAAGTATGAGCCTCTATATGTGCATCTTCAATTATCTCGTTAAGTCTTAATGCTATTATGATTCTTGTTGAAACATATTATACTATTCGTATTTCTATGTCTGTCATATGATATGGCAAGTGGTTCTTAAAATATAACCCATTTCGAGAAAGGTGTTTTCAACTTAAAATTGAACCACTATTTGTTTATATGTGCTCATATTTTCATAATAAATCGAAGCGGTTGGAATGTTTATGATGACACGGTAAGATTGGTTTGAGTTTACCTACTGAGAACCTTAGGTCCTCAGTGCCTGCTTGTATGTTTTTCTTTTTTGTAAACATTCCAGCACCCCAGTTGGAAATCAAGTGCGAGATGGAGTACAGGGACATTCACTGAGCAAGACCCGGCGTAAACCAGACCAAGAGACTATTGAAGCTAGCTAACGACTAGTCAGAAGCAAACGCTGTGTATTATATTAGTCACAATTTCTTTTAAAGTGTAATTATTTTATTCTCTATGTATCAGAGACGACGAAGTTTATGAACTATTAGTCAATAATAAAGTGAGCAGTTAAAGGGCCATGTATTATATTTTCCATATTTTAAAGATTTCTTAGAACACTGACAACCTTTTAATATAACTCTATGACTCGAGCACGACTTATATGATAGAGGTTGTTACAATTAGAGTCCAGACTTTACTCTTCTCAAACTGATTTATTCTTCCTTTATAGTTTCAATCTAGCTTTGATCTTGTAGAGCTTCATCAACACTTTCTAGTTGAACTTCAGAGATTAGAGCCAAGTTGGCTTCAGTTCTTAGATAAGATCTGGTTCTGATTCCTTGAAAAGGTTCATCAATAATTTAATTTTGAGAGATAGCTCTCAAATCTCTTGCGCTAGTGTATCTTCTCTTGATGGGTGTATGCTCTGGATCTTCAGAGATTTCATCAGAAATATGTTGATGTGTAGGCAAATCAGAATCATCATCATTTTCATTTCTTATGGCAATCTGAAGGTTTGGCTGGTGCTGTGCATTGTCATTTAAAGACATATTCTCCATTTTGTCTTCCAGATTTGCAACCTTTTGATTGATGTCATTCTTTCTTTCTATGAAGCTTATGTTCATGGTTTCCTCCACAGTCTAAGTCTTCTTGTTGAATACCTTGTAAGCTTTTGACATAGAAGAATATCCCAGAAAGACTCTAAGATCAGACTTAGGATCAAACTTTGAAAGCTTGTCCTTGGTGCTAAGTATAAAGCATTCAGATCCAAATACATGGAAATATGAGATGTTGGGTTTTCTTCCTTTCCATAATTCATAGGGGGTTTTCTTGAGTATTGGCTTTAAGAAAACATGATTTTGAATGTAGCAGGTAGTATTAACTGCTTCTGCCTAAAAACCTTTTGACAAACCACTTTCAAGAAGCATAGTTCTAGCCATTTCTTGTAAAGATCTATTCTTCCTTTTCACTACCCCATTTTGTTGAGGAGTTCTAGGAGAAAAGAAGTTATGCAAAATGACATTTTCATTACAAAAAATTTCAAAACAATGATTTTCAAATTCTCCACCATGATCTAATCTGATGGAAGTGATGCAAAAACCTTTTTTATTTTGAATTCTTTTTGAAAAGTTTTGAAGGCCTCACAAGCTTCACCCTTATGGATAAAAAATATAACCTATGTGAATCTTGAAAAGTCATCCACAATGACTAGACCATATTTTTTACCGCCTAAGCTAGCATTTCTAGTTGGTCCAAATAAATCAAGATCTAATAGCTCAAGTGGTCTTGTAGTTGAGACTACATTTTTACTATGGAAAGAACTTTTGGTTTGTTTACCTCTAAGATAGAACTCACAAGATGAGGCATTATCAAAACTGATCTTGGGTAAACCTTTAACTAGCTCTTTCTGAGAAATCTCAGAGATCAATTTCATATGAGCATGACCAAGTGTCTTATGCAACAACCACTTTTCATCAACAAAGGATGCTAAGCATTTTACATTATGATCTAGAAGGTCATCTAGATATAATACATAGGTATTATCACACTGTCTAGCAATAAGAATGATTTTATTAGAGGTGGAATATATAATAATACATTGAGAAGGCTCAAACATAACTCTGTAGCCTTGGTCACATAATTGACTAATGCTCAAGAGGTTGTGAGTTAGTACTTCTACTAACATAACATCAGTAATTAAATTAGAATCATTCTTACCAATATTACCTATACCAACGATTCTAGATTTGATTCCGTCAGTGAATTTCACTATGCCCTTATCCTTGGGTTTGATGTTTCTGAACTAGGATTTATTTCTAGTCATATGTCTGGAGCATCCACCATCCAAATACCACTTTTTGTTTCCTTTAGGTGTTGAGATTTAAGACATACTTGCATCAAAAACAACTTTTACTTTAGGTACCTATATTTTCTTGGGTCCTTTTTGTTAGTTAATTTCTTGGGCTTTTTCACTTTCTGTTTAGCTTTCCTTCTGGAAAAGCATTTTTCAAAAAATTGTCCCATTTTGAAATAGTATATACATACAAGAATTTTATGCTGAGAATATTTAGATGATTCTTCATTTACTTCTTCCACATAGCCTAGCCCAGTTTTGTCCAGATATGGTTTTTGGCCTCCAAGCATAAGATTAAGATTTTTCGAGCCATTAACCATCTTCTCAAGATCTGATTTGAGAAGCATGACTAAGTTCTGAAGTTCAAATACATCAGAAGATGTATTTTGACTAGTCTTAGAAGCTTTAGTCTTTAAGACATTTACATCCTTCCAGAGGAGGCTATTTTCTTTCAAAAGCTCACAATTTCTATGTCCTAGCATCTCATTCTCATTTTGAGTTTTTCAAAATCTAAGGACAATTCTGAAAGTTTTTCTTTAGAGAAGCATAATGGGAAGCAAGTAACTAAGAGTCATCTAAGAGATTATCATAAGCTTTCTGAAGATTTTCATATGTAATTTCCGGTTCAGAATCAGATACCTCAATTTCTTCCTCTAAAATTATAACAGCCATGAAGCAGAGATTTGCTACAATCTCTTCCTCTTCTTGTAATTCAGCATTCTCTTGCTCCTCATCCAGATCTTCCCATGTGGCCATCATAGCTTTCTTCTTTGTGGTCTTCTTTTTAGAGGCTTTCTTTAGTCTAGGACATTCTGATCTGATATGTCCAGGCTCCTTGCATTCCAAGCAAATAACCTCATCTTGCTTAGCCTTGCCCTTCTTGTCCTTTTTGGGAACAAAGCTCTTTTTCTTCCTCTTGATCCACGCTTTTGATATCCTCCTTGCCAAGTGAGCAATCTCATCATCATCCTCCTCAGAAGAGTCTTCTTCGTCTTCTTTTGACTCTTTTGAAGCCTTTATGGCCTTGGAGGAGTTGGTCTTTTCTAAGTAGACTTTAGTGTGATGGACTTTCCTTTTCTGGTAGACTCTTAAAAGACTCCATTAAGTTCAATCTCATGAGTCTTTAAAGACAGAATGAGTGCATCTAAGCTAAGTATGTTCAAGTCTTTAGGCTCTTTAGTAGTTGTTACTTTGGTACACCAAGCCTTTGAAAGACTTCTTAGAATCTTTCTCACCATTTCGGCATTTGTGTACTTTTTTCCCAAAGCCTTCAATTGATTTATGATGTATATAAATCTAGTTGTCATTTCATCAATATTCTCATTCTCCATCAACATCTCATAATGATGAACCAGCATGCTGATGTTGATCTCCTTGACTTGATCAATTCCTTTATGAAGAACTTGGAGTTTATCGCAAATTTCCTTTGCAGAGTCACAAGATATGATCTTATCGTATTTTCTTTTGCTCAAGTCACATGTGAGAAGATATTTTGCCTTAGCATTCATTTGAACTCTAGCTTTGTGCTGATCAGTCCATTCATTCCTCAGGATCGTTCTAACAACTACAAGTGGAGGTTGCTCCAGATCAGCAACCACTTGAGGTATTGGTTGCTCAATCATAGGTATATAATCACTGTTTTCTATGATTTCCCACATATCCAAGCTTGTGGACTCAATGAAGAGTCTCATTCTGTCCTTCCAGTATAGAATGTCTTCACCATTAAAATCTGGAGGGCAGTTGATAGAGTGTCCTTCAATAGTATGGTTTATTTGTTGAGCCATTTGTTAGATCTTTGTCCTTTGCAATCATTAGGAAGCTTAACCCTAGAGTTAGGCTTTGATGCCAATTGTTGAAAAAGGTAGCACGAGAAGAGGGGTTGAATCATGCTTTAGATAAGAATTTATACTTGAAAACTTTTAGCAAAAGCAACTTTCTCAAGTACAAGACTTGGAATGCAGAAGCGATTTGGTTAGAGATAAATGTTGTTTAGCTTTCAAAAACATTTTAATAGGATTATAAAAAACACACAAAGTTATATACTAAGTGAACACAGTTAATAAAATAAAAGGGATAAAGAGATCACACAGCAGAATTTATACTAGTTCAGCTAACCAACTGCCTATATCCAATCCCCAACTCTTTGTTGAGAATTTTTATACCACGAGTGCTCTTTTTCCAAGCCTCTCCAACCTTTTACAATTGAGTAGTCTTTCTCAAGCCTCCCCAAGCTTATACAACCAAGTAGTATTTGTCCTAGCCTCTTCAAGCTACACGAGTAGTATTTTTCTTAGCTTCTTCAAGCTCACATTGACCACTATCGGGTCTGGTTACAAGAAGTTGATGTAATGGTTTGTGTTTGAACACTCACACTAAATCTCTTCTCAGAGAACGATCAATAACGTACAGTGTGTATGACTTCTCTAAATTATCAATATGAGAATATCATCTATTACAACATAGTAGAGAAGATTTTCTAACAAAAGTTACAATATGTAACTTTCTGGATATAAGATAGTTTAGAAGGTTAGAGAACAAAAGCTTTTTCAGCGTAGGAAATATTCAAAATAGTGCCATCCTTTTCTTCTTCGATTTCTAGATTTATATAGACTTCAGGATATGACCGTCGAAGCTTGCAGATCTTGAGTCTTGAGCCTTTTTGATCCACTGGTCTATGACTAGAAAGAGAAAATACATTCTTCTTCTTCAACAAGTGGAAGTGACACAGAAGAGAAAAATAACCGGTGAAGTGTTCACCAACTTTTCAGACTTGTCAGCGCTTCTTTTACATCTTGTCAAATCATATTTGACTTTTTGAATTTGTCAATGAATCATGTAGAATAAGCTTTAAGGGTAAGATACTTCATGAGAAATATGTTTCTGATGATCATTCTTCTAGACTAAGTCAACCTTTTGAATGAATAGTGATTCTTCTTGTGGCACTGATGTGATCAAGGAAGATAAAGTAGACTCACGAAAGCAAAGGCAAGGAGGAGATCCTTTGTAAGGACTTGGTGGGCCAATGACTAGATCCAAATCAAAGAAAGCTAAGGAAGCTTTGGGCCAAATGATTTCAAGTCTATTTGAGGCAAAGCCCATTCACGAAGATAACAACTCAAGACTAGTCCATTGCATTCACGTGGCTGAACAAGCTTAGTTATATCTTTGGGCTTGCTAATTTTAAGTTAGTAATAATGTAATTGGGCTTGTAATTTCATGTAGCCCGTCACTTGTTTTTAGCAATTTAGTCTTTTACTTATTTTTAATAAGTTTAGATTTTTTTATTTTGGGCTAAGTGTTGCAGCCCATTTGCTAAACTTTAGTTTATTTTATAAACCTTGTAAACACCTTTTGAGGGGAAGTTTTGGCAAATTGAAATCAAAATACTTTTCAGGAAAAGTGTCTCTATGGTTCTTGCTTAGAACCCTAGGTTTTATCAAGAGTTTCCAATTGCTCTTGTGGTGATCACCCTTGGCTTATCAATCATCCTTGATTGTGGCGCTCTCCAACCAATTCCATTCCTTATCTCTTCCATCTTTTGTGATTTTTATTTCTCCTTAATTGAATTACAACCAAAATACACCAGAAATTAGGGTTCATGGATAATGGATCATAACAGGCACATTTTCCTCTTTGATGATATAATCTCATCCTTCTGAACTTTCTGCCTGTATCGTAAGTAAGTAATCATATAAAACACAAAGCGGTTGTTCCAATATAAGTATATTCAAGAGAGGTACAATGGATTAAGATGCTTTGTTTGATTCAAAAACTGTTTAAGCTCAAGATAAATGATTATGCTCACGAAAGAATGCATTTAATTAAAAAAATCGTTCATAGACAAAAGATTTACTTAATGCTTGATTGGGTATTCGTCAAAACCTTAAAGCTTGAAATGTCTTAAGTTATGAGACGGTTACAGAAGGGCATTGGAGCTTACAATGAAGCCTATTCCTAAGTGAGAGAAGCAACAAAGCAATCAGCCTAAGGCCATGAGACTTATGCCCATACAGCACCATTTCACCCTCATTTTGCAACTCTCATTCTCTTGCTACAAGCCTAAAGCTCCCACTTCTCTCTTAACTCCACACTACCCTTTCTTTTCTTTATTCTTCCTATCCTTCTTGTTGTTCTTATTTTCCTATTCCAATCAACCTCATTTCCCATAACCATTCTCACAAGCCCTTCAAAGACCACCCTCTTTGGTCTTTGAAGTATATACTCAAGCACACACCTAGCTCCATTTTCAAGCTCTAAGGGAAGGAGATCATCTCCAACCTTCCCACTTTTCAAGCACCTCAAAAGGCTTCTTGTGGTAGTGACTCTAACCCCTCTTTTTGTATGTTTTCAAGCACCAGAACTACTAAGCTTCTCATAGCTAGGTGGTTCTAAGACTTGCTCTTAGGTTTTATGACCATACTCTTTCTCTATGAAGTTTTTCCTTGTGTTAAAGTATTTTCTTAAAATATGATTATGTTGTATGAGCACTTTTATGGATCAAACTTTATCTAAACTCTAAAAAGTGATTTATCACTAAAACTTCAAAGTATGAAAGTAAAATGAAAGATAAAAATGGTCACTTGAGGAGGAACCTTAATGTTCAAACAAAACAAGCTAAGAAAATGAAATATGGAGATGCTAAAATTCTAGCAGTCTGTGTTGCGAATATAATAACTCATTTTATACAACTCAAAATGCAACAAAACTAATTTTATATGAAAATGGACTCATAGATATTTCCATACATATAAAATATGTGGGCATTGGACTTAAAATGAGGAAGATATAAATTTTGAAAGTAGGTTGCATACCCAATGGTGTTTCTGCCTGGATAGCCTGCATTAAAATCTTTATCACTCAAGTTATATAAAACATTTTTGAGATGGAACCAAATTTGTAAGAAAGCTAAGACATAAGAGAACAACTCCATAAAATATCTCGATCAAATTCCTTTTACAGAACTCCCAGTAAATTCAACAAATTACTATTACTTGGATAAACCTAAAAACTAAATAATGATAGTGTTTAGTGGATAACTCAAGTGAAACTTTGGATTTTTGAGTGGCATTTCTTTTCTTTGAAAAAGGGTTCAAAGAAGCATAATCTTACAAAAAATCAAATTAAAACAGTAAAAGATAAAATTATGGTGAAATTTCTAAATTACTGCCCTATGGCGAAAATATAAATTCAGTTAAGGCAAAGTGAAGAGCAAACTTAAAGACCCCAAAGGGCCTCAACTTAAAATATTAAGACTTTATAATTCAACTTAAAAGATTTAAAAAAGAAGTAGCAGAAACTTGCCTCCAAGAATGATAAAAGAATGGCACAAGATGAAAATCTAACTAAAAGCTTGAACCTAAATTACTAAGCTAAGCTCATAAGACTTCGCTTGTGATATATGTCTTTGCATGCAAGTATGATAATAATGATGATGATGATAATTATGTTGAGTGTGATCATTATGATGTTGTGGGATATATAATGATGTCTTGTGATTGAAATTCTCTATTTGCCAAATTTTGGGGAAGATCCGGTTTAGCCATTATGCTGCCCAATTTTTGTAAAAATCATGGACTTAGCAAAATTTTTAGCTTCATATGCATTAATTAAGAAAATATGGAACTAAGGGTGTGATCCTTCAAAAAGGAAGGTGATCTTCAAAGGCAACATAAGTGGATATGATCCTTTAAAAGGGGAGGTGGTCCTTAAGCTTGGGTGATCCTTCGGTAAGGGAAGGTGAAACCTACTTTTCTCCCTCTCTTGCCAAGGTTCCGGGAATTTAAGTTGGCGATAGCTATGGTATGAGCTCATTACCATTCAAGTTAAGAAGGTGGTAAATAAAAGATTTATGATTAAGTCAAGTTTAATGAAAGAAAAGGGCTTCAGTCCAACCCAAGAAAAGAAATAAAATGTAAGGATGTTTATGATGTATCTATCTATATTTCCTCTTTATGTCCATGCTAATGTAATTACCATGATAAGAATGCATGTTTCAAAATAGAACCCACTTCGGATAATTATGTTTTCGAAAACCTAATAAATGAACCATATGCATGCTCACTAATTCTCTTGGCAAAACTAGAACTGGCTGGGACGATAACGATGACACTTTTGTGTGGAGTTAGAGTCCTACTGAGAAATATTATTTCTCACCTTTATTTATTTTCCATATTGTCACCAGATCCTGATGGCACACTTTATGGAGTAGAGCACAGATCCATCGGAGTATGAGTGGTTCTATGACACAGGTGCAAATGCAATTGTGGCAACGACCACCATGGTTGTTCATACATATTTCCACCTTGGTCATATGCATGAGGTAGCAGAGCTAGATCTTCCGCTAGCCCTTGCCATCATTCCTGAGGCATCCCCTGCTTAGCCATTAGCTCCTTGGGATTTTCCACTCTCTCCTTTGCCGGATATCAAGATGGAGCCTATGTCTTCTAGATTGCCTTCTATAGCCGTATTGCCCCAGCTTGCCATCCTAGTTAAAGAGTTGAACTCCATTGCTACCCTAGTCTAATCAATTGGATGTTTATATACTTATTTTCTATCATTCCTAGCTTATTAATTCTCTTTTGTGCCTACTTGTTTTCAATTGGACCATTTTGTGTTGTTTGGATTTGAGTTAAATTTTCTAGCATTAGGTAAATTCTGACACTATTTTAGTTTTTGGGTCATATCTTGAGTTGTAGAGTTCATTTTATTGTGATTCTTGATTTGTAAGAAAGCTGAGAGATAGGCCTACAAGTTGTATGAAGTGGTCAGAGGCGGTGTTAAGGAGCTAAATTTGGGCCTAAAAGTGAACTGAAGCGGCGCAGTCATGGATTTTGAGCAGGGTGTGGTATTTGGGCCATATCTCGGTCCACAGACATCTGATTAAGCCTATTCTAGTGGCATTGTAAAGCTGAAATCCAAGGCTACAATTGTTCTTCAGAGTGCAAATATAAACGGAATCATTTTGATAGCCAAAGTGATAGAAGAACGTTACTTATGGAATTAGTTATATTGATTTCATGTGTTTAGTGTAACTTTCTTTCTATAATTTGGATTTTAGCAAATAAGGTGTCCAGATTCAAAGGAGAGAGAGAGGATTAATGTAGTAATCACAATTTAATATTTTTTGGCAGTTTTGATTCTAATTTGGTCGGTTGAGCAAGGGGCCAGAACTTATAACCAACGAGACAGATTTTGGAATAGACAATTTTGTAACCACCTTCACCTTACAATCCTTTTTCCTCCATTCATGGAGGAGTAAACATCTATCTAATCCAAGGATTCAAAGACAACATTAGCATTCTTGAGGGTTGTTGCTTCAGAGTTCACCAATTCGGTTTCTTCTACTCCCTTTTTCCTTATTTTTGATTCAATTTCGGATTTGAAGATTTTCAATTCGGTATTGTGATTAACTACTTGGTTGTTTGTTTGCTTGCATATTACTCGATTGTTTAATATTTTAATGCAACTATTTTGACAAGTAGAATCAGGTTTCAGATTTGAACTTAGTGATTAATTGTATTAGTGCTTGAAAATTAACACGAATTGATTAGATTCTAGAGATTTCTGAGTTTAATCATTTAGGTGTTAATTGAATGTATGAAGTTTTGCATGTGTAATGCAAAGGTCAAATTGAGGTTTCATTCGAACTTAACATTAATCAGTGACTGGTTTGTTGACATACAATTAGGACTTGATGATTGAATGAAAACGGTCTTCTTTTGATTCTTGGATTAGATGTTTCAAATTCTGTTCATTTATTTTCTATTCATTTCAGTTTCTTTAATCTGCACAACAAACCCCCCTAAATATTCTAATCATATAACATTGTCATCCGTGGGAAACGATCTGAGTTGCACCTTTACTACAATTTAGTGAAATTTGGTTTTATTGTAATTTGACCGAGCTCGGCACTTGAGTCAAATTTTGGCGTCATTGCCGAGGATGATTGATGCTATTTGGTGATGTGAATATGTGTGAATGTCATTGCTAGTTCTGTTTGTGTTTGAATTTGCTTAAGTTATTAGTTTTAGTTGCTAGTTAGTGTGTTTGTAGTTCGGTTTTACGGTTCTTTACCACTAACTCTTTTCAGTTTGATTTCAGGGGACTTGATCCTATAGAAAAACAACCTTCTGAGAAAAACTCAATCCCTTATGGGATTGATTTCATCCCTGTTTTTGCCAAATTCGGCCATTTAGATAGAGTTTTTGCTCTCTTTTGTTGTTTTTTGGTCATTTCGGGATATATCGGGTATTTTTGCTAAAGATTTTTGTTGTCTGATTGAGCTGATTTTTGGTAGGCTAAAGAAAGGGGTTTTTTTAATAACTTGAATTGCTATGCAATAACGCATGCCACTTTTTGGCCAAATTCCTTCGTTTAGACCACTTTTTTAATTTTTTAAGATTTTTCTTTGCATTTTTTGGACTCCTTATGGGTCAAATAATTGAGCTGTGGTGGTCCCATAATTTTTAAAAATTATTTGGTAGTGTTTTTAATTTTTCTTTGATTAATTTTGAGTATTTGTTTGCATTTTCTAGTGCTTTGTGTTAGGTAGTGACATAGTTGTGCATATGGTTCTATTTGTTGCCTTGTTAGTGTATGACTAGGTCTGATCCAAATCCTAATTTAGTTGAATTTGATCCTGAATTAGAGATGAACCTTAGGCAAATTAGGAAGTCTAGGGGGAGGTTGTTTGAGAGTAGTTCTGCTAATAATTCTATTTTTGATTCTAGTCCTAACCTTGCTAACAATTCTGATTTCGCAGAAAATATGGCCAACAGAATTTTGAAGGAGCTTGTAGCACCTAATGTTTATTATCAAGCTTTGGCCATCCAGTACCCGAATTTGGATGCAGAATTTGAGCTCAAATCTGAATTGATTCATCTGCTGCCCAAATTCCATGGTCTAGTTGGGGAGGATCCGCACAAGCACTTAAAGGAATTCCATGTGGTGTGTTCAACCATGAAACCACATGGAGTAGAGGAAGACCATATCAAGCTAAGGGCATTTCCTTTCTCTCTGGATGGATTTACCAAGGATTGGCTGCACTACTTGCATCCAGGTTCCATCACAAGCTGGCAAGACACGAAGAGGATGTTCTTGGAGGAATTCTTCCCTGCCTCAAGAGCTACTTCCATCAGGAAAGAAATTTGTGGCATAGGGCAGATTACTTGTGAGACCTTGCATGAATATTGGGAAAGATTGAAGAAATTGTGTGTAAGCTGTCCACACCATCAGATTAGTGACCAGCTTCTTATTCAGTATTTTTATGAAGGTCTCATGCCAATGGATAGAAGTATGGTTGATGCTACTTTTGGAGGAGCTCTAGTAGATAAAACACCTGTTGCAGCTCGTGAATTAATTGCAAACATGGCTGCCAATGCACAACAGTTTGGTACCCGAGCCATAGTATCAACAAGAGGAGCAAATGAAGTGCAAACCTCTGATACAAACCGGCAGAGGATAGAGAACCAAATAGATGAGTTGACAACCTTGGTGAGGCAATTGGCACCTGGCCAGCAGTCCCAACAACCAGTAGCTATCATTTGTGGCATTTGCTCTATACTAGGACATCCAACAGATCGATGTCCACAGCTGCAAGAAAATACTGAAACTGTTGAAGGAAATTTTTTCTAGGAGGCCTTACCAACAACCACAGAACCAACAGAGGAATTATGACCCCTTTCTCTAATACATTTAGTCCTGGCTGGAGAGACCACCCAAACTTGAGGTATGGCAATAACTCTATCCAGTTTCAGCAGCAGCCACAGTTCAGGCACCAAGCAGCAGGGCAACCATACCCACAATAGCAATTGAAACAAGAGAAACCACAAGCTAGCAACAGTGCAGAACCTAGCCTTGCAGATTTAGTGAAGCAGATGGCAACTAACAGCCTCCAATTTCAGTAAAGAACTAAAGCCAGCATTTAAAATCTACAAACACTGATTGGTCAGTTGGCCACAACAGTTAGTGAGCTGAAATCTCAAGGTTCTGGCAACCTCCCTTCCCAAATTGTGAGCAACCCAAAGAATATGAGTGCCATCACCTTGAGAAGTGGCAAGGAGCTACAAGCACAAAACGAAGTAGAGAAATCAGATTCTGCTGAAAAATCAAGTTCTGAAGCAAAAACAGATTATGTAGAAAAATTAGGTGATATAGAACCAGTCAGAATTGATGCATCCAAGAGCAGCAGTAGCAAATGTAACATCCCGATTTCCGAGTTCCGACTTAGCCCTCAGGATTGATCAATTTCAATTTCCGACTTCATCTTCGAATTCCAAACAGATGGGATTATTTCCCAGTCCCGAGTTTGTCTTGACTTCTGGTGTCCGATTTCCGACTTCATCTTATTTTGATCATCCCTAATTTCCGACTTCATATTCTAATTTCGAGCTAAATGGGTGATTTCCGAGTTCCAATATCCGACTTCGAGTTAAAGTATACTGGGACATGATTTCCGATCTCCAAACTTATGTCCAAGTCTCAATGAGATTATTCATGATTTCTGTGTTCGTCAGATCTTAACCTTCCGACTTCATCCGGATTGTTTTCCACGACTTTTGAGTTTAACCTTCAAGTCCGAACAACATGGAGTAATTCCTGATTTCTGACTTCATGTTTCAAGGAAATATATCCGGTTTCTGATCTCGTCAAGTACACTGTATATAAAATACAGACTTCCGGGTTTAAGAACTTGGGTTTGATAATGTGATTTCGAATTCCCGAGTTCCGACCTTAAGCATCCTCATCCCGACTTCGGACTTGACCCAAGTTGATGCTTTAAAACAATGATACAAGTGCCAACGTCCGATTTTGATGTAACGAGTTCCAATACCGATCTTATTCCCTGGAGCTTTCCATCTCTACTGGCGTTCCCAAGTTTGAATGGGGAGTTCCGAGATTATATGATTGCAAGCTTGAAGACTTCCGACCTCCAACCTTACGTCCAAGTCTCGAAATTAAGCAGACAAGATTTCCTTAAGTCACAAGCAAGAAGGACGAGTTCCGACATCCGGCTTCAGCTCCAAGCTCAAGTTAAATGGCACGAGTTCCGATCTCAAGCATGTTGGAGTCAAGTTCCAAGATCAGATAGAGTGGAAGCGAGTCCCACTTTTGGAATGACGTGGAGAACAATTTGGCCATAACAGTGGGAGACATGGCCGAACTTCAATCACAAAATTTCAACCAATCAACACTCATAATCCCAACTACCCCCATGTATTTAAGTCAGTCTTTCCCCCTCATTTCTGACTGATCTACGCCTCCTTCTCTCCCTCTTGTTCTAGCCTCCTTCTTCCCTTCTCTCAATCAACTCCATTACTCCTTCAAGCTTAGCAAGGTTCTAACACTCCAAGTTTTAGCACTTAACTCAAATCATACTCCAAAGAGGTAGGATTCTACTTCTATTCTTGAATTATTTGCCCTATGGCTATATGATCTTGTATTCTTCTTCATGTATTTGATGAGTTAATAGATGTATTATGATGGATTATGATTGAATTAACATGAAATATTGAGTTGGAATTAAGGTTAGAAGAAGAAAACTAGGAGAAGTGAAAGTTGGAATGCTATCTAGTTGAGGAATTCCACAGCAGTCCGTATGGCGGAGTGTACGGCGTCGCCTACAATCGGTTAAATCCGATGAAAATTCAGAGCTTTCCATAGATACATAATATAAGGCCATTGGATTAGTAGTAAGAGAGATATGAATTTTTGAATGTTAACCTAGGAACCAGGACTTTTATCCGGGCAGGGTGACTTGAGGAGGGTATAACTTGCCCTACGCGACTCCAAATTGAGTGAAACCAACTTTGTCAGAAAGCTTACACATAGGGGAACATTCCAATATGAAATTCCAAGTTTGTTATGGTCCCAATTTTCCCCAGTGATTCGAGAATGTTACCCTATGTCCAAACCGAGCCAAAATAGAGTAGTTCAGAAAGGTCGAGTTTTAGGACTTATAACTCGAGCTATACTAAAGTAAATGGAATGAAACTTGTGGCAAATGAAAGGTTGTCCTATTAGCTTCAATATGATACCAATTTCGTATGATTTGAGCTTAGTTTCGATTTTTAGTGAATTTATACTTCCAAGAGTGTAATTCGGGCTAGTGACTGAACAAGCTAAGGTAAAATTTAAATATCCTGAGCTGTGTAGATCAAAATGATATGGGACGAAAGAGGTTAGAAAGTAGACACATAGAGCTATGATATAACCAAAACTCAAATTTAAATAAGTTGAATAGAAATAAAGGTGGATTATACAAAATCCGGGCAGAACGGAGTACGATTGGCAGAATGGTCAAATTGATAATTTTACAAGTGTTAGTGCACATATAGGGTTTGAGTTGAGGATTGCCAGTTTGATATTGATATATATGGGTTAGATTGATTATGTTGCTATGAATGGTTTGTCTGTGAGAACTGGCACTATTCATGAGGAAACAGAACTGATCCGTTATGCTGCCAAATTTACGGCAGAAGTCTATGACACTAGGAATGTTTGTATGCAAGAGTGATATAAGCGTGATATGAGGTATATGAAGGTAAATGATGTAGTATATGTATGAGTGCCGGTAGAATGGTAAAGAGGCTACGAGCCTTTATACGTTGTGAATACGTACATAAAGATCATATGTGCAATGATATAGGGAAGTAAGTGATGAAGTATATGTATGAGTACATTCAGCACGTCTATGCATGACCATGTATGAGAATGAAAAGATATGAATATATTGAATGTGAATCCCTTCATTTGGAGGCAGTTGCACTTTGAATCCTTCCTTGTGAAGGCAGTTAAAAGATAAAGATGTGAATCCCTTCACTTGGAGGTAGTTGCACTTTGAATCCCTCCCTGTGAAGGCACTACCCTCTACCTTGGAGGCACATGGTCAAATGAGATCTCTCTATATTGAAGGCACGTGGTCAGATGAGATCCCTCAATTTTGAGGCACGTGACCAGAAGAAATCCTTTCAATTAGAGGCACGTGACTAGAATCAGATCCCTCCAAGACTAGAGGCACGTGGGTCCCCTTGCGGGTGAGTCGGTGTGACGATGGTCATGGGTGAAGCTGACGAGCTCACTCCAAGGCCGAGCTACCCAAGGGCAGTAAAAGCACCCTAGGGACGGCAATACGTAACGCCTAGGTATGCCAAGTAAAAGCTAAAGAGTAAAGACTAAAGACTAAAGATTAAGGCATATGCAAGCACCCCACTCGCATGAGGCATGGCATCGACCCAGCTAGTGTGAGTACAGGGGACAGAACTTACATGAGGCATGGCATGACCCAGCTAGTGTAAGTACCAAAGGAAGATGACACATTCCTAAGGAAGATGCCACATTCCTAAGGAATGTGACATGGCGATCATGCTCTGATGGGGTATGACATGGCGATCATACTCTGGAATGTGGCACGTAAAGATTTTATGATGAAAAGAGAGATGAAGAAAGAAAAGCAAATATTATGTATATGCATGAATTCAAGTAGAGATAAAGTTATGAGCAAATGCTATGTGTAGTTTAATATGTTGCACTTGTTATCCATGATATCATTCAGGAATTGATTTTTATGGGTTTTTCCCATAAATCTTATGTTTTTGCATAAGTTCAAATACACGAAAAGGTAGGTACAGAAGTTATGTATCCAGTGTATTGAGACTATTGTGCTTTACTATGTTTCAGTTATTATTCATACTATAATTTATGAATTGGTGTTGTATGGGCTCTCCCAGATGACAAGTCTATGAGTAAAACTGAACCTTTGCTTCGGACATTGTATTTTCAAACTGTAAAATTAAACAGTCTACATAGCCTATTCACCTTTTTCATAATAAACCGAAGTAAACTGGAGATAACAACGATGACATTATTATTGATATTTAGATAATCCTACTGAGAATTTATAATTCTCACTCCTATTTCCGTGTTTTCTCCAGATAGTTTCAAAAGTTTCCGAAGACGGCTGAAGCTGCTGTCAGATAAAGTCCGTTCAGGTAACAGTAGCAACTCCAAGGTGTGGCACTATGACTTAAGCATAGTACTGTACTGAGGAGGGTGTTACAGCAAGCAATCCGAACCAAACATTCCACTGCCCTTCCCCAACAGAGTGACACAAAACAAGAAGTGGGCAGAAGCAGAATTAGACAAGGAGATTATGGAGACATTTAGAAAAGTGGAAGTCAATATTCCACTCTTGGATGCAATCAAACAGATTCCCAAATATGCCAAGTTTCTCAAAAACTTGTGCACTCATAGAAGGAGACTGAAAAGAAATGAAAAAGTGAGCATGGGTAGAAATGTTTCTGCCATCATTCAGCCAAGCATTCCTCCAAAATGCAAGGATCTAAGGACTTTCACCATTCCATCCATCATAGGAAGCAAGCAATTCGGTCAAGCCATGTTGGACCTTGGAGCCTCAATCAATGTGATGCCTAAGTCAGTTTATCAATCCTTACACATTGGAGAGCTTAAGCCAACAAGAGTGGTGATCCAACTTGCCAACCGAAGCACAACACACCCTGAGGGAGTTTTAGAAGACATGTTGATAAGAGTAAATAAGCTTATTTTTCTTGCTGATTTTTATGTGCTAAACATGGAGGATGATATGCATGTTAATCAACCAACATTGATCTTAAGTAGGCTATTTTTGAAAACTGCTAAAACTAAGATTGATGTACATTCTGGTACTTTATCCATGGAATTTGGAGATAGCAAGCTGCATTTTAATTTATTTGATGCATGAGATATCCACCAGAAGAACATTCCATTTTTCATTTAGATATCATTGATTCATTGGTTGATAATGTGTATGAACATTTGTTGTTTGATTTTCCAAAAATTGTAGGTTTTAAAGATGAATTTCAATGTTCTAATTGTGATGGAATTCATGAGATATGTGCTGTTTGTGCTGAGATTGATGCATGCTTACATGCTGAAAATTTTGATTTTGCTGTTTCTGAATGTGTTATTTCTTCTATTTCTGCTGTTTCTTCTATTTCTGCAAATTCTGGTTTAATTTCTGCACATTCTGAAAACATTGTAAATTCTATTTTTGCTTTTTCTGCTGAAAATTCTTATTTTAATTGTGCAGATTCTGCTGCTGCTCCTATTCCTGTTCCCATTTTTTTTGATAATCTATTTCTGTTTCTGCTGTTATTTGCAAATCTAAAAATTTTGGTTCTATTTTTGAAGTTGAAAATTCTGAAGGTGCTGTCACATTATTTTCTATTGTAGAAAATTCTATTTCTACTGATTTAAATTCTGCAGCATCTATTTCTGTCAATTCTGCTACTGTTCATTCTAGTTGTGCAAATTCTGGTTGCACACATGCTATTTCTGCTGATTCTGTTCTTTCTGCTATTTCTGAAAATTCTGCAGATTTTAGTGTTAATTCTGAAGTTTCTGCAGGTTCTGAAATTATTAAATCTGCTGTGAGTTTTGAAGCTTCTGAAAAGTTTGCTGTTGTCAAATCTGTTTCTGCTGCTTTGAATTTTGAAAACTCTGCACATTATGCAAATTCTAATTTTGTGCATTCTGGAAGTGTGAAGTCTTTTGCACCTAATTCTGTTAATATTGTTTCCAAAGGATATGATAATGCTCTTGTGCAAGATTCTTCACATGTTGCAGGTGTTGAAATTAAACTAACTGAAGAAAAACCAAGACTAGCACCTTCCATACAAGAACCACCCACCTTAGAGCTAAAACCACTACCAAAAAATTTGAAGTATGCATTTCTGGCACCAAATGAGAAGCTACCAGTCATTATAGCCAAAGATCTACAACCAGAGCAAGAAGAGAAGTTGCTGAACATCCTGAGGTAGAACATGAAGGCTATAGGCTAGACATTGGTAGACATACTTGGGATTAGCCCCTCTACGTGCATGCACAAAATTCAGTTAGAGGAAGGAGTGAAACCAGTGAGACAACATCAGAGAAAGCTCAACCCGCTTATCTTGGATGTGATGAAGAAAGAAGTGAGTAAGTTGCTGGCTACAGGAATCATTTATCCAATTTCAGACAGCAAGTGGTTGAGTCCGGTGCAAGTGGTTCCAAAGAAGACTGGAATAACAGTGGTGAAGAACTCAAAGGAGGAGCTGGTGCCTACAAGAGTATAGAATAGCTGGAGAGTCTGCATAGATTACAGGAAGCTAAACCAGGCCACCAAGAAGGACCACTTCCCATTGCCCTTCATTGATAAGATGCTAGAGAGATTGGCAAGTCAGTCACACTACTATTTTCTTGATGGGTTTTTTGGTTATTTTTAGATCCACATTGCACCAAAAAATCAGGAAAAAACCACTTTTACATGTCCATTTGGCACATTTGCATATCGGAGGATGCCTTTCGGTCTATGCAATGCCCCAGGAACATTTCAGAGATGCATAGTGAATATCTTTTCTGCTTTTCTAGAGAATTGCATGGAAGTCTTCACAGATAATTTTACTATTTATGGCACTTCATTTGATGCATGCTTGGATAGCCTTGCTAGGGTATTACATAGATGTGCTGAGTCTCACCTTGTTTCGAATTATGAAAAATGTTATTTTATGGTTAGGCAAGGTGTAGTCTTAGGACATGTTATTTCTAGTAAGGTTATTGCTGTTGATAGGTCCAAGATTGATGTTATTGCTTCTTTACCTTACCCCACATGCATACGGGAAGTGCGTTTTTTTCTTGGACATGCAGGTTTTTACAGGCGATTTATCCAGGACTTCAGCAAAATTGCCCTTCCGCTATCCAAGTTGCTGCAGAAGGATGTAGACTTCCAGTTTGATGATGAGTGTAGGAGAGCTTTTGACCAGTTGAAGCGGCATCTGATTTCTACACCTGTTCTTCAGCCACCAAATTGGGAGTACCCGTTTGGGCTCATGTGTGACGCATCAAACCTCGCAGTTGGTGCTGTCCTTTCCCAGAAGGTTGGGAAGATTCCCCATATTATAGCATATGCTTCTCGAACCCTGGATTCTGCATAGGCTAACTATACCACTACTGAAAAAGAGCTTTTGGCTATCATTTTTGCTTTATAAATTTCGTGCTTATCTGTTGTGAACTAAAGTGACTGTTTTTTCTAATCATGCAACATTGAAGTTCCTGTTAAAGAAGCCAGATGCAAAGCCTCGACTCATCAGGTGGATGTTGCTATTGCAAGAGTTCGACATAGAGATCAAGGACAAGAGTGGAGTTAAGAACCTAGTAGCAGACCACTTGAGTAGGATTCAACAGACTTTAGAGCCCCTTCCCATCCGTGAGACCTTCCTAGATGAGCAGCTTTTAGAGCTGCAAAATAAGGACCCATGGTATGCTGACATGGTTAACTATCTAGTTACTTTTGAATTGCCTGCTTATTTTAGAAAGCATTAGATCAAGAAACTTAGGAGTGAGGTAAATATGATGTTTGGGATGATCTTTATTTGTGGCGCATGTGTAGTGATCAGATTATTAGACGCTATGTGCATGAATGTGAAATTCCTTCTATTTTGCATTTTTGTCATACTCTTGCTTGTGGTGGTCACTTTGGGCCACAATGCACTACTAGGAAAGTCTTAGATGCTAGTTTTTACTGGCCCACATTGTTTCATGATTCTTACACTTATTGTAAGAATTGTGAACAGTGTCAGAAGATAGGTACTATTTCCTGTAGGAATGAGATGCCTCAACAACCATTATTATCTTATGAGATCTTTGATGTTTGGGGTATTGATTTTATGGGTCCATTTCCTATCTCATTTGGTTTTGTGTATATTTTTCTGGTTGTTGATTATGTCTCCAATTGGGTGGAGGCCAAGGGCACCCAGACTGATGACTCTCGTATTATTGTAGATTGTAACTTTCGAAAGGAATCTTATCGTTATTAATTGAGTTGTTCGATTTTTATCAAGTAATTGTGATTAATTAGGATTTGATTTAATATTCACTTAAATCTAATTAAGTGTGGTTTAGAATGATTAGGTATAATGGAATTAGATTAGGACCATAGAAAACTTCATAGGATTTTTCTAAAATCGGTTTACCGATTTAAAGGAAATCGGTAAGATTTCGGTATTTTAAACTGCCGGAACCGGACCGATAGAAATTATGCTATGAGTACCCTAGGATGAATGGCTAAGATTTAGCCAAAACACCTCCTTATGTGGCACCTTGATTAGCCATGAAGAGTGGAAAGCCAAACCAAATTTGAAGGTAAGATGAAATCCACCAATCAAAATGAAACTTGCTTCAAAAGTCTTCACCTTTTTCTTTCCTTCTCTCCTTGAATTTTCGGCCAACCTAGCTGCTGAAGCTCCCATCATTTCTCTTCTATTCACTCTCATCTTCATTCCATCTTCATCCCCTCTTCAAGTCTCATCAAGAGTTGCTTCCATCTAAGACACCCAATCAACAAGAATTCAACTAAACAAGGTAGCAATTCCACTTCTCCTCTTATTTTTCTTGATTTGGGGTTGTGTAGGGATCTTGATTTCCTCATGATACTTATGTTTTTTGCAGTGATGATGAAGAATTATGATTGATTTTGAATGTATGTTGTGATTAGAATTGATATTGGGATAAAAGAACTTGAAGATAGAGAAGGATTTAAGAAGCTGTTAGGGTTTTCACCTGATGGTCCATACGGCGGAGTGTACGACTCTGTCTACAGCCATTTAAATTTGATAAACCTATGTTTATATGAAACTAGACATTCAGGGCTTTTCATACATATAAAATGTAAGCCATTGGATTAGTATACAATTAGTTATGAATTTTTGAAGTTTGACTTAGAAATCTGGATTCTCATCTGGGCAGTATAAGTTGAGAAGGGTGTAACTCACCCTACACAACTCTAAATTGAGTGAAACTAATGTTATTTGAAATCTAACATATAAAGGAACATTCCATGAAAATTTCAAAGTCAGATTCGTTGCCAGTTATTCCCAGCACATCAATAAAGTTACCTTAAGTTCAAACCAGGTTGGAATAGGGTAGTCTAGTAGGGTCAAGTTTCAGGGCTTATATCTCAAAATATACTCATATAAATGATATGAAAATTATTTTATTTGAAATCTTGTTCTGTTAGATTTAATTTGATATAAATTTAGTATGATTTCACCCAGATTTCTATTTTTAGTGAATTTTCACTTATAAGAGTGCACTTCTGGCTAAATACAAGGCAGTCTGAGGTAAAATGCTAATAACTTGAGCTATACAAATCAAAATGAGATGGGACAAAAAGGGTTGGAAACTAGACACATAGAGATATGACGTATCCAAAATTCAGCTTTAAATGAGTTAAATTGTACTAAAGGTGGATTTTACAAAATTCGGGCAGAGGAGGGTAGAGTGAGCAGAAAACTTTGTTGATATGTCTATTGATTTTGACATACCATATGGTCAAAAATATTACTGTAACTTACTGTTTTACATTGAATTGCATACTTTATTGATTGTACTAGTAGCCTGGCACTATTCACGGGAAAGCGGACTTGATCCGTCATACTGCTGAAATTTCGGCAAAGCCTATGCATAGGTTATGAAATACACTTTGATACATATGTATTCATGATTATGATGAAAGATATAATAAAGATTCTATGATGAAAGATATAATGATGAGTCCATATTCTGAAAGACATGACATGGCAATCATGCTCTGGAATGTGGCATAATGATCCCACACCCTAAGCGATGTGACATGGCGATCGCATCCCGATAGAGTATGACATGGCGATAATACTCTGGGACATAGCAGGATGAATATATTCCTAAGGAGTACAACATGGTGATCACACCCCTATGGGGTATGACATAGTGATCGTACTCTGGAATATGTATAACAAGTGAAGGAAGATAAAGGAAGAAAAGAAAATTATGTGGATCTACATAAATTCAAGTACAAGTAAAGGCATGTGCCGATTTTATGTTTTCATTATATTAGTGGTATTATATTTTAATACATTTCAGTTATTATTTATAGTATAATTCATGAATTTATTTTGTATTGGCTCACCCAAATGATAAGTGTACGAATAAAATGGACTCTGCTTCGAACAATATGTTTTCGAACTATAAAATTAAACAGTTTAAATAACATATCCATATTTTTCATAATAAATCGAAGCAGCTGAAGATAATAACGATGACACGGTATGAAATTTCTTAGTGGATCCTACTGAGAATTTAAAATTCTCAATTCAGTTTCTGTGTTATCTCCAGATAGTTCGAGAAGTTTCAAATGCGGTTGAAGCTGCTGTCAGATAAGGTCCGCTCAGGTAATAGTAACAACTCTAAGATGTAGTACTATGATTTAAGCATAATACTGAGCAGAGGAGGATTTGTCAGATCACACAATTTGTGCAGGTTCGAAGTGCCCAGAGCAACCATTTCTGTAATAGGAACATGGCAAACCTGCTGAAGAAATATGGTGTCACCCACAAGGTCTCAACTCCATACCATCCACAGACTAATGGGCAGGCGGAGATATCATATAGGGAGTTGAAGCAGATTCTGGAGAAAATAGTTCAGCCAAACAGGAAGGATTGGAGCAAGAGGCTAGAGGATACATTATGGGCTTACTGCACTGCCTACAAGACTCCTTTGGGGCTGTCCCCTTATAGGATTGTCTTTGGCAAGGCATGCCACCTTCCGGTGGAAATTGAGCACAAAGCATATTGGGCAGTCAAGAATTGCAACCTTGATATGAGCCTGTTCGGACTTCACAGGAAGTTCCAACTTTAGGAGTTGGAGGAGATCCGGTTAGAAGCTTATGGGAACTCCCGCATGTACAAGAAGACAAAACTCATCCATGATAAGAAGTTGCTGTGGAAGGAGTTCTCCATTGGCCAAAAAGTGCTTCTCTACAATTCTCGCCTTAAGCTCTTTTCTGGTAAGCTTTGATCTAGGTGGCTTGGTCCTTATTTAGTGACTAAGATTTTTCCATATGGTGCTGTGTAGATTTTAGAGCCTGGGACCGATAAAGCTTTCATAGTGAATGACCACCGCCTGAACCCATTTCATGAAGACACACCCTTGGAGACCATTGAGGAGGTCCGCTTGCTAACGGGCACTTACACTTGATAGGGGAGTATCTCTTTTCTTTTCCTCATCTTATTTTACTTACCTTGTATTTCCATTGTGTGTATTACATTGAGGACAATGTAAAGTTGAAGTGTGGGGGGGTGGTTTCGATATAGGTTGTAGGTTGTTTGGTAATTAGTCTTGCATTATAAATTCATTTCATGGTTGCTTTTACTTCATTTTTGCTAAAAAAAAAAAAATTGCTTTGTTTTGCTTTGGTTCTCCATTGTTGAATTGAAAGTTGTTAAGTTAAGGCATTTGGCTTTAGAGAGGATAGGGTTCTAACATGATTTCATCTTCCTCTTCTTGACGTGTGTGAGTTGGGTGATTGATCTTGATTTGTCGTGATTGAGTATGTTGAATTTTACCTTTGTGAGCTTTTGAGCCTTAATTTGGATGGTTGCATTTCATGCCATTCTCTTCCTTCTTGTGTTATTCCAGAACTTGCTTTGATTCTTCTTTGAGGCTACATTTTCATATGCATTCATGAACATAATAGAGGCATTTATTTCATTTTAGCCACTTGGCCATATAGCCTACCTTGCATTTTGCCCCTTGTTTAGCCCCTTTGAGCCTTATTGACCATTCTTTGGTTTCTAGCACATTACAAGCTTTAGGTGGAAAACAATGTTATACCTAACCTTAAGGAATAGGGAGTGCATTGGTTTCATCATTATTGTTGTATTTGGGATCAAGTGTGGGGGTTTGAAAGGATGCAAGGAAAGTTTAAAAAAATAAAAAAAATAAAAAAAAGAGAGAACAAGAGAAAAAGAAAAAGAAAAAGAAAAAATAATAAAATGGGGAATCTTGATAAAGGGAAAAGAAAGTTCAAAGAGAGTAAGTGTGTTATGGCTTGATTTGTCTAATGACCAATGTCACTTCTATTCTCTTAGGTTGTATCTTGTCATATCCTCATATTTTCCTACCCTTACCTTGGGCCCAATACAACCTTGAATAAAGTCTTCTTGATTTGTGTTTGCATATGATTGTGAGTAGTGGAGAAGTAGAAGATTAACAAGCTTATGGTAATGCATTGTCTATTGAGGTGACTTGAGTGAAACACTTTTGCCCATACACTTGAGAGTTGAGAGATTTAAACACCATCTTGTCAACCCTTTCACACTTGATCTATTTGCATTTTGAAGGATATTGCTTAACTTACATTTTTGAGAGATGGGGTGTTGAATGATTTGATTGTTAGAAACTCTTGATGCCTTATATGCTCTTATGTTCCCAAGCTGGACACTTTTGATGATTCATTGGAGAATTTGCTTGTTCATTTTGGGTTATTCCATGATTTTTACGTTACATGTTTCTATGTCCTTAGTTGAATCTTGCATGAGGACATGCAAAAGTTAAGTGTGGGGAAATTTGATCAATTGGATTTTTATATACTTATTTTCTATCATTCCTAGTTCATTAATTCTCTTTTGTGCCTAATTGTTTTGAATTGGACCATTTTGTGTTGTTTGGAATTTGTTTGGATTTGAGTTAAATTTTCTAGCATTAGGTAAATTCTGACATTATTTTGGTTTTTGGGTCATATCTTGAGTTGTAGAGCTCATTTTATTATGATTCTTAATTTATAGGAAAGATAAGAGATAGGCCTACAAGTTGTATGAAGAGGTCAGAGGCTAATTCTAGTGTTAAGGAGCTGCATTTGGGCCTAGAAGTGAACTGAAGCGATGCAGTAGTGGATTCTGAGCAGGGTGTAGTATTTGGGCCATATCTCAGTCCACAGACATCTGATTGAGCCCATTCTAGTGCCATTTTGAAGCTGACATCCAAGGCTACAATTCTTCTTCAGAGTGAAAATATAAACGGAATCGTTTTGATAGCCAAAATGATAGAAGAACGTTACTTACTGAATTAGTTATATTGATTTCATGTGTTTAGTGTAACTTTCTTTCTATAATTCGGATTTTAGCAAATAAGGTGTCTAGATTCAAAGAGGAGAGAGAGGATTAATGTAGTAATCACAATTTAATATTTTTAGGCAGTTTTGATTCTGATTTGGCCGATTGAGCAAGGGGCCAGAACTTGTAACCAACGAGACAGATTTTGGAATAGACAATTTTCGGTTTTCTTCTTCTTCCTCTCTTCTCTCACCCTCCCCACCTTCACCTTACAATCCATTTTCCTCCATTCATGGAGTAGTAAACATCTATCTAATCCAAGGATTCAAAGACAACATTAGCATTCTTGAGGGTTGTTGCTTTAGAGTTCATCGATTCGGTTTCTTCTACTCCTTTTTTCCTTGTTTTTTATTCAATTTCGGATTTGAAGATTTTCAATTCGGTATTGTCATTAACTACTTGGTTGTTTGTTTGCTTGCATATTACTTGATTGTTTAATATTGTAATGCAACTGTTTTGATAAGTAAAGTCAGGTTTCAGATTTGAACTTGGTGATTAATTACATTAGTGCTTGAAAATTAACATGAATTGATTAGATTCTAGAGGTTTGAGTTTAATCATTTAGGTGTTAATCGAATGCGTGAAGTTTTTCATGTGTAATGCAGAGGTCAAATTGAGGTTTCATTTGAACTTAACATTAATCAGTGATTGGTTTGTTGACATACAATTAGAACTCGATGATTGAATGAAAATGGTCTTCATTTATTTTCTATTCATTTCGGTTTCTTTAATCTACACAACAAACCCCCCCTAAGTATTCTGATCATATAACCTTGTCATCCGCGGGAAACGACCCGAGTTGCACCTTTACTACAATTTAGTGAAATTCAGTTTTATTATAATTTGACCGAGCTCGGCACTCGAGTTGTCTCGATGGTAGCCTCACCTTTGATTCCCAAGTACCATCTAGGTGCCAACTCCACGTATGAAGAAGACCCTTTGAAGGAGACTTCCATGGCTATGAGTCATGCTCCTGACATTGTTGCTACCAGCCATGCCCTGCTTGTGGCTGAGTCACGCTTCCCGCATGGAAGTGTTCAGTAAGCACCTTTGCATTATCTACACACCTTTCGTTCCCTAAGGGTGAGGAGCTAGGGGACGGAGTCGCTCGGATCATGATGCTCGTAGGTGACCCGAGTGTCGAGCTCGATCAAATTGTGAAAAATCAAATTACACAGATGTGTGGTAAAGAGTACAACCCAGGTCATCTCACAAGGATGACAATCTTATATGATCAGGAATTTGGGGGGGGGGTTTGTTTATAACTCAAAGAAAGACAATATGAAATGATCAGAAACCGAAATAGAAATGAACAGGAATTGAAACATCTAATTCAAGAATCAAAGGAACAACCACAAACACTCAATCATTGAATTCTAAAAATAACTCAACAACCAAAATCGATGATTAACATTGAATCTGATTGAAACCTCACATCAAACTCAGCATTCATATGAAAACCTTCATGTATTTGATTAACACAGATTCAATTAAAATTTGGAAACCTCTAGAACCTAATTGAATTATGTTAATTTCATGTGCCAATACAGTTAACCGTAGAACTCAAACCTGAAACTCTAATTTGTACTCTGTCCACAATCTGATTACATACATCAACTGAATAATATGCAACCACTCAAATTTCAATCATCAATTCAGAATGAAAAAACTCCAATTCAAAATGAGATTAAAATAGGAGAAGAAAGAGTAGATGAAATCGTTTGTATGCTGAGTTTGATTAAACCAATTCTCAAGAGTGTTGTTGTTTCTTTAATCCTTGAATCAAATAAAAGCTTAAGCCTCCATGAATGGAGGAAAATCGAATTGTAAAGGTGGGGGGCGTGAGAGAATAAAGGAATAAAAAAATCGAAAATTGTCTATTCCCAAAATCTATCTAATGAGTTACAAAGTTCTGGCCCCCAACTCAATTTGGCCTTTTCAAAATCAAAATGTCTCGAATAAATCCGTAACAGCCTATTACATTAATGCCCTGTCTCTAAGATGAATCTGGACACTCAATTTGTTTAATTCGGAGTTATATAAAGGAAATTACACTAAAAACATGCAAGCAAGTTCCATGATTAATCAGTAATGTTCTGCTGCGGTTTTGGCTATGAAAACACATCCGTTTGGACTTGTACTCTAAAAGTTAATTGAAGGCCTGGATGTTAGCTTCAAAATGCCACTAGAATGGGCTCAATCAAGCTTCTGTGCACTAAGAGTCAGCCCTGTTTAGAAACCGCGCTGCAGCTTTTCACTCTATTTCTAGGCCCAATTCCAGCTTCTTAACATCAGAACTTGTCTCTGACCTCTCCGTAAGAATTGTAGGCCTATCTCTTAGCTTTCCTATGAACTAAAGATCACAATAAAATGAGCTCTACAACTCAAGATATGACCCAACAACCAAAACAGTGTCAGAATTTGCCTAATGCTGGAAAATTTAACTCAAACCCAAACAAAATCCAAACAACACAAAATGGTCCAATTCAAAACAATTAGGCACAAAAGAGGATTCATGAGCTAGGAATAAGGGAAAATAAGTACATAAAAATCAAATTAATCAAATTCCCCCACACTTAGCTCTTGCATGTCTTCATGCAAGATTCAACTAAGGACTTAAAAACATGCAACCTAAAAATCACAAAATAATCAAAATGAACAAGCAAATTCTCTAATGAATCATCAAAAGTGCCAAGCTTAAGAACATAAGAGCATATAAGGCATCAAGAGTTTCCAACAACCAAATCATTCAATACCCCATCTCTCAAAAATGTAAGTCAAGCAATATCCTTCAAAATGCAAATAAAGCATGAAAGGGTTAAGAAGATGGTGTTTGAATCTCTCAACTCTCAAGTGTATGGCCAAAAGTGTTTCACTCAATTCACCTCAATAGACAATGCATTACCATAAACTTGTTAATCTTCTACTTGTCCACTACTCACAATCATATGCAAACACAAATCAAGAGGACTTTATTCAAGGTCGTAATGGGGCCAAGGTAAGGGTAGGGAAATATGAGGAGGATATGACAAGATACAACTTAAGAGAATAGAAGTGACATTGGTCATTAGACAAATCAAGCCATAACACACATACTCTCTTTGAACTTTCTTATCCCTTTATCAAAATTCCCCATTTTATTATTTCTTTTTCTTTTTCTTTTTCTCTCTTTTTCTTTTCACTTTCCTTGCATCCTTTCAAACCCCCATACTTGATCCCAAATACAACAATAATGATGAAACCAATGCACTTCCTATTCCCTAAGGTTAGGTATAACATGGTTTTTCACTTAAAGCTTGTAATGTGCTAGAAACCAAAGAATGGTCAATAAGGCTCAAAGGGTCTAAACAAAGGGCAAAATGCAAAGTAGGCCATATGGCCAAGTGGCTAAAATGAAAGAAATGCCTCTATCATGTTCATGAATGCATATGAAAAATGTAGCCTCAAAGAAGAATCAAAGCAAGTTCTAAAAAAACAAAATCTATAAGGGAAAACACACACAAGAAGGAAGAGAATGGCATGGAGCGCAACCATCTAAATTAAGGTCAAAAGCTCACAAAGGTAAAATTCAACATACTCAATCATGGCAAATCAAGATCAATCACCCAACTCATACATATCAAGAAGAGGAAAATGAAATCATATTAGAACCCTATCCTCCCTAAAGCTTTAACTCAACAACTTTCAATTCAACAGTGGAAAATAAAAGCAAAAACAAAGCTAATTAATTTTTTTTTTATGAGAAACAAAACAAACCAAGGAAAACAAACCTAAAACAAATCTATAATGTAACACAAGACTAATTTCCAAACAACCTATGACTAAACCACCCCCCACACTTCAACTTTACATTAACCTCAATGTAATAGAACAATGGAAATACAAGTACAATGAAGTAAGGAAGGGGAAAGATAAACTCCCCTATCAAGTGTAAGTGGCCGCTAGAAAGCGGACCTCATCAATGGTCTCCAAGGTTGTGTCCTCATGAAATGGCTTCATGTGGTGGCCGTTCACTGTGAATACTTTATCTGTTCTAGGCTCCAAAATTTGCACAGCACCATATGGAAAAATCTTAGTCACTATATAAGGACTAAGCCACCTAGGACGAAGCTTACCAGAAAAAAGCTTGAGGTGAGAATAGTAGAGGACCACTTTCTGGCCAATTGAGAACTCCTTTCGTAGCAACATCTTATCATGGATGAGTTTTGTCTTCTCCTTGTACATGCAGGAGTTCTCATATGCCTCTAACCGAATCTCCTCCAACTCCTGAAGTTGGAACTTCCTGTGAAGTCTGCACTATCTCAAATCCAAGTTGCAGTTCTTGACTGCCCAATAAGCCCTGTGCTCAATCTCCACTAGAAGGTGGCATGCCTTACCAAAGACAATCCTATAGGGAGACATGCCTAAAGGAGTCTTGTAAGCAGTGCGGTGAGCCCATAATGCATCCTCCAGCCTCTTCCTCCAATCCTTTCTATTTGGCTGAATTGTTTTCTCCAAAATCTACTTTAACTCCCTATTTGATATCTCCGCTTGTCCATTAGTCTGTGGATGGTATGGAGTTAAGACCTTGTGGGTGACACCATATTTCTTCAATAGGTTTGCCATGTTCCTATTACAGAAATGGCTTCCCTGATCATTGATGATTGCCCTAGGCACTCCAAACCTGTAAAAAATGTGATCTGACAAAATCTACAACAACATGAGAGTCATTAGTCCGGGTGGCCTTGGCCTTTACCCACTTGGAGACATAATCAACAGCCAGCAAAATATACACAAAACCAAATGAGGCAGGAAATGGACCCATAAAATCAATACCCCAAACATCAAATATCTCACAAAATAATGATGGTTGTTGAGGCATCTCATTCCTATGGGAAATAGTACCTATCTTCTAACATTGTTCACAATTCTTACAATAAGTGTAAAAATCACGAAACAATGTGGGCCAGTAAAAACCGGCATCTAAAACCTTCCTAGTAGTGCGTTATAGCCCAAAGTGACCATCATAGGCAAGTGTATGGCAAAAATGCAAAATAGAAGGAACCTCAAGCTCATGCACACAGCGCCTAATAATCTAATCACTACACATGTGCAACAAATAAGGATCATCCCAGACATAATATTTAGCCTCACTCCTAAGTTTCTTTATTTGATACTTTTTAAAATAAGCAAGCAACTCAGAAGCAACCAGATAATTCACCAAGTTAGCATACCATGGCTCCTTACCTCGCAGCTCTAAAAACTACTCATCTGGAAAGATCTCATGGATGGGAAGAGGCTCCAAAGTCTGTGGAATCCGACTCAAGTGGTCTGCTACCAAGTTCTTAGCTCCACTCTTGTCCTTGATCTCTAATTCAAACTCCTGCAATAGCAACATCCACCTAATGAGTCTGGGCTTTGCATCTGGCTTCTTCAACGGGAACTTCAATGCTGCATGATAAAAAAAATAGTCACTTTAGTTCCTAACAGATAAGCATGAAATTTATCTAAAGCAAAAATGATAGCTAGAAGCTCTTTTTCAGTAGTGGTATAGTTAGCCTGTGCAAAACCCAGGGTCCTAGAAGCATATGCTATGACATAGGGACTCTTCCCAACCCTCTGGGAAAGGACAGCACCAATTGCAAGGTTTGATGCGTCACACATGAGCTCGAATGGGTACTCCCAGTTTGGCGGCTGAAGAACAGGAGTAGAAATCAAGTGCCGCTTCAACTGGTCAAAAGCTCTCCTACACTCATCATCAAACTAGAAGTCTACATCTTTCTGCAGTAGCTTGGATAGCAGAAGGGCAATCTTACTAAAGTCCTAGATAAATCGCTTGTAAAAACCTACATGTCCAAGAAAAGAACGCACTTCCCGCACGAATGTGGGGTGAGGTAAAAAAGCAATCACATCAATCTTGGATCTATCAGCAGCAATGCCTTTACTAGAAATAACATGTCCAAAGACTACACCTTATCTAACCATAAAATGACACTTTTCAAAATTTAAAACAAGGTGAGACTCAACACATCTATGTAATACTCTAGCAAGGCTATCCAAGCATGCATCCAATGAAGTGCCATAAACAGTAAAATCATCCATGAAGACTTCCATGCAATTCTCTGGAAAATCAAAAAAGATACTCACCATCTTGCTAATCTCTCCAGCATCTGATCAATGAAAGGCAATGGGAAATGGTCCTTCCTGGTGGCCTGGTTCAGCTTCCTATAATCAATGCAGACTCTCTAGCTATTCTACACTCTTGTGAGAACTAGCTCATCCTTTGAGTTCTTGACCACTGTTATTCTAGTCTTCTTTGGAACCACTTGCACCAAGCTCACCCACTTGCTATCTGAAATTGGATAAATGATGCTAGCAGCTAGAAGCTTGTTGACTTCTTTCTTGACCACATCCAAAATCAGAGGGTTCAATCTCCTCCGGGGTTGCCTCATTGGTTTCACACCCTCCTCTAACTGAATTCTGTGCATGCACTTAGAGAGGTTAATCCCAGGTATGTCTACCAATGTCCAGCCTATAGCCTTCATGTTCTGCATTAGAATGTTCAGTAACTTCTCTTCTTGTTCTGGTACCAAATCCTTGGCTATGATGACTGGTAGCTTCTCATTTGGTGCCAAGAATGCATACTTCAAATTTTCTGGCAGAGGCTTCAATTCCAATGTTGGTGGTTCTTGAATAGAAGGTGCCAATCTTGGAATAATTTGCTCTGCCAGTTTAATTTCAACACCTGCAATCTGTGATAAATTCTGCACAGCAACATCATTACATCCTATGGAAAAATCAGCAGAAAAATTGATTGCAGAATTTAAAATTAGACAAACTAAAGCAGAAGGTGCAGAATCTGCACAAAAGGAATCATGATGTGGAATAACATAAAGTGCAGAATCAGAAACTGCACAAACAGCATCAGAATTCACTAAATCAGAACTTGAAGAAATTAAATCGAAACCTGCAAAATCTGAAATTTCATAATTTAAATTATCAGAAACAAAAACTATAGAATCAGTTTTCATTGCAATAGAAATTTCAGAAACTGTAGAATCAGTTTTCATTATAACAAAAATTTCATAAACTGTAGAATTTGAACAACCAGAATGAACAGTAGCAGGATTGACAGAAATAGAAGCTATAGAATTTAAATCAATAGGAACAAAATTTTCTGCAATAGCACATGCAAAATTTTCAGAATTAAAAACTGCACAATTAGAATCAACAAAAACATATTTGACAGTAGCAAAATTTTCAGAATCAGAATTAACACATGCTGAGATAGAAGAAACAGAATCAAAATCAGAATTTTCTGATCTGTAATTCACAGCAACAGAAATAGCACATGCAGAGATAGAAATTGTAGAATTTAAAATTTCAGAACTTGAAGTTGCAGAATGAGAATTTTCAGCATGCATTTCAACAGAATAGAATTGTTCAAAATCTAAACCATGTAAGCATGCATCGATCTCAGCACAAATAACACATATTTCATGAATTCCACCACAATTAGAACATTGACATTCATCTTTAAAGCCTATAATTTCTGGGCAATCAGCCAACAAATATTCATGCGCATTATCAACCAATGAATCAATGATATCTAATTGAAAAATAGAATGTTCTTCTGGTGGATATCTCATCGCATCATGTAAATTAAAATGCACCTTGCTATCTCCAAATTCCATGCATAATGTACCAAAATGAACATCAATCTTAGTTTTTGCAGTTTTCAAAAATGGCCTACCTAAGATCAATGTTGGTTGATTAACATGCATATCATCCTCCATGTTTAGCACATAAAAATCAGTAGGACAAATAAGCTCATTTACCCTTACCAACACATCTTTTAAAACTCCCTCAGGATGAGTTATGCTTCGGTTAGCAAGTTGGATCACCACTCCCGTTGGCTTGAGTTTTCCAATGTGCAAAGATTGGTAGACTAATTTTGGCATCACATTGATTGAAGCTCCAAGGTCCAACATGGCTTGACTGAATTGCTTGCTTCCTATGATGTAACACCCTCCCAAGTACAATACTATGCTTAAGTCATAGTACCACACCTTGGAGTTGTTACTGTTACCTGAACAGACCTTTTTTGACAGCAACTTCAGCCGTCTTCGGAACTTCTTGATCTATCTGGAGATAACACAGAAATAGGAGTGAGAATTTCAAATTCTCAGTAGGATTCTCTATAACATACATAATGTCATCGTTGTCATCTCCAGATTGCTTTGATTTATTATGAAAAAGTTGAACATGCTATACAAACTGTTTAATTTTACATTTCGAAAAATATATTATCCGAAGCAAAATTCATTTTATTCATATACTTGTCATTTGGGATGAATTATATCAGGAATAATAAAATATAATAGCATCACTACACTGGGGGATATCACATCTACACATAACTTTACTTATACTTGAACTTATGCATATACATAAAATTTACTTTCCTTTCTTCATCTTTCTTTTCATCATAAAATCTTTACGTGCCACATTCTAGAGTATGATCGCCATGTCATACCCCATCAGAGCGTGATCGCCATGTCACGTTCCTTAGGAATATGGGATCTTCCTTTAGTACTTACACTAGCTGGGTCATACCATGCCTCATGTAAGTTCTGTCCCCTAAACTCACACTAGCTGGGTCGATGCCATGCCTCATGTGAGTGGGGTGCTTGCATATACTTTAATCTTTAGTCTTTAGTATTTAATCTTTTGCCTTTACTGCCCTTCGGTAGCCTAGCCTAGGAGTGAGCTCGTCAGCTTCACCCGTGACCGTCGTCACACTGACTCACCTACAAGGGGATTCACATGCCTCTAGTCTTGGAGGGATCTCATTCTGGCCACGTGCCTCTAATTGAAGGGATCTCTTCTGGTCACGTGCCTTCAATATAGAAGGATCTCATCTGACCACATGCCTCCAAAGTAGAGGGTAACTGCCTTCACAGGGAGGGATTCAAAGTGCAACTACCTCCAAGTGAAGGGATTCATATCTTTGTCTTTTAACTACCTTCACCGGGAGGGATTCAATGTGCAACTGCCTCCAGGTGAAGGGATTCACATTTAATATACTCATGTCTTTTCATTCTCATACATGGTTATGCATAGGCTTGTTGAATATACTCGTACATATGCTTCATTTATTTTCATATATCATTGCACGCATGATCTTCACGTATATATTCACAACATATAAAGGTCCGTAGCCTCTTTACCATTCTATTGGCACTCCTACATATGCTACATCATTTACCTTCATAAACCTCATATCATACTTATGTCATGCTTGAATATAGAGTTTCCATATACATAGTTATACTTAGATTCATCCTTGTATATAAACCTTCATAGACTTCTGCCGTAAATTCGATAGCATAACGAATCAGTTCCGTTCCCCCATGAATAGTGTCAGTTCACACGGACAACTCAGTCATAACAGTATAGTCAATTGAACATATCCATCAAGGTACAACTTGCAACCATAACCTCAATCCTATTCGATTTTGCTGGAATTTTGTATAATCCATCTTTACTTTTATTCAACTCATTTAAACTTAAATTTTGAATATGTCATAGATCTATATGTCTACTTTCTAACCTCTTTAGTCCCATATTGTTTTGATTTATATAACTAAAGATATTCAAGTTTTGCCTCAGCCTATTCAGTTACTGGCCCGAATTACACTCCTAAAAGTACAAATTCACTAAAAATCGAAACTAAGCTCAAATCATACGAAATTGTCTCATATTGAAGCCAACAGAACAACCTTTCATTTGCAACAAGTTTCACTTGATTTGCTTAAGTATACCTCGAGTTATAAGTCTTGAAAGGTGACCTCCCTGAACTACCCTATTTTGGCTCGGTTTGGACATAGGGTAACTTCCTCGAATCACTGGGAACAATTGGGACCATAAAAAACTAGAAATTTCGGATGTTCCCCTATGTGTAAGCTTTCTAATAAAGTTAGTTTCACTCAATTTGGGGTTGTATAGGGTGAGTTATACCCTCCTCAAATCACCCTGCCCAGATGAAAGTCCTGATTCCTAGGTCCGACTTCAAAAATTCATATCTCTCTCAATACTAATCTAATAACCTTATATGATATATGTATGGAAAGCCCTAAATGTCTACTTTCATCTAAAAATAGTTTCATTGGATTTAACCAGTTGTAGATGGTGCCGTGCACTCCGCCGTACGGACTGCCGTGGAATTCCTCACTAAGACAGCATCCTAATTCTCCACTCCTTCTAATTTTCTCCTTCTAACCATAATTCCAACTCAAGATCTCCTATTAATCCAATCATAATCCATCATAATCATCATAATACATCCAATAATTCATCAAATACATGGAGAAGAGTACAATTTCATACAATCATAGTGCAAGTAATTCAAGAACAAAATGGAATCCTACCTCTTTAGCATGTGATCTTGCTGAATTTGAGTTTGGATTGAATGGAGCCTTGACAAAGCTTGGAGATTTGATAGAGTAGATTGAGAAGGAGAAAGGAAGAAGATGGCTGGAGCAAGAGGGAAAGAGAGTGGCATAATTCAGCTGGGAATGAGAAGGGGAGTCTGACTTAAATACATGAGAGTTGTGGTGTTGATTGGTTGGAGTTTTGTGGTTGAAGTTTGGCCATGTCTCTCACTTTTGTGGCCAAATTGCTCTCCACGTCGTCCCACAAGCTGCTCTCCACGTTGTCCCAAAAGTGGGATACGCTTCTGTTCTACCTGAAATCGGAACTCGACTCTATTATGCCTGAAGTTGAAACTCGTGCCATTTTACTTGAGCTCGGAGTTGAAGCCGAATGTTGGAACTCGTCCAATCTTGTTTGTGACTTAAGGAAATCTTGTCTAGTTCATTCGAAACTTGGAAGCAAGGTCGGATGTCGGAAGTCATACAGCCTACAATCACCTAATCTCGGAACTCCCCATTCAAACTCGGGAATGCCAGCAGGAATGGAAGGCTCCTGGGAATAAGATCAGAGATCGAAACTCGTGTTTGACTTGGAAATCAACTCAAAGATATGAACTTGTGTCCATTGAGTTCAACTCTAAGGCGGGAACTCGTTACATTCAACTCGGAGGTTGGTACTTGCATCATTGTGTTAAACTATAACTTCGGATGTCGGAAACCATGTACTCTATTTTGAAACATGAGGTATTAGGTCGGAAATCGGGTACATCTGGCTGAAACTTGGAGATAAATTATGAGATCGAAAATTGGGTACATTGTCTTTGAGACATTAAGTCGGATATTGGAACTCGAAAGCCACTCCATTTAACTCAAAACTAGAACATTAAGTCAGAAATTAGGAAAAATCAAATTGAAGATGAAATCGGAAATCGAACAGGACATGGAGTTGAAAATTGTGCAAGACGAACTCGGAACTCGGAAATATTCCCATTTATCTGAATTCGAAGATGAAGTCGGGAATGGGATTTGATCAAACTTGAAGATGAAGTCGAAACTCGGAAATCGGGATGTTACATATGATGCATGGAATGGTGAAAGTTCCTAAATCCTTGCATTTTGGAGGAATGCTTGGCTGAATGATGGCAGAAACATTTCTGCCTAAGCTTATTTTCTCATTCCCCTTCAAAGTTCTTCTATGAGTGCACAAGTCTTTGAGAAACTTGGCATACTTTGGAATCTGCTTGATGGCTTCTAGGAGTGGAATATTGACTCCGACTTTCCTAAAAGTCTCCATGATCTCCTTATCCAATTCTGCCTCTGCTTTCTTCTTGTTTTATGTCACTCTGTTGGGGAAGGACAGTGGAACACTTGGCTCAGACTGCTTGCTACTGGTGGTGGATGCTTTTGCATCATTTCTGACTGGTTCTGCATCATCTGATTTTTCTATAGAATCTTCAGAACCTGATTTTTTAGCAACGTCTACTTGATCCGGTACTTGCAATTTCTTGCCACTTCTCAAGGTGATGGCACTTACATTACTTGGGTTGCTCATGGTTTAGAAGGGAAGGTTGCCAAAGCCTTGAGATTTCAACTCGTTTACTGTTGAAGCCAACTGACCAATTTGGGTTTGCAAATTCTAGATGTTGGCTTCTGTTCTCTATTGAACCTGAACATTGCTAGTTGCCATTTGCTTCACCAATTTTGCCAAGCTTCATTCTGCATTGTTGGACTGTGGCTTATTTTGTTGAATTGGTTGATGATATTGTCCTGAACTTAGTCCAGTAGAATTTTGCTTAAATTAAGGTTGCTGCTAAAACTGATTGAAGTTGTTACCATACCTCAGATTTGGGGGATCTTTCTAGCCAGGGTTGTATGTGTTGGAGAATGGATCATAATTCTTTTGTTGTTGCTGCTGCTGATAAGGCCTACCAAGAAAAATTCCAGAAACAGTTTCATTGCTCTCTTGCAGTTATGACATTAGTCTGTGGTGTGACTTGGCAGGGAACAAATTCCACAAATGGTAGCTATTGGTTGCACAACTTGTTGGGGTTGTTGCTGACCAAGAGCCAATTGCCTCACGAAGGTTGTCAACTCTTCAATTCGGTTCTCCATCCTCTACTGGTTTGCATCTGAAGTCTGCACTTCATTTACTCCTTTGGTTGGCATTATAGCTTGGGTTCCAAAATGTTGTGCATTAGCAGCCATGTTAGTAATCAAGTCTCGGGCTGCAGCTAGTGTTTTATCTACCAAAGCTCCTCTAGAGGCAGCATCCACGATGCTTCCTTCCATTAGCAAGAGGCCTTCATAAAAATACTGAATCAGAAGTTGGTCACTAATTTGGTGATGTGGACAGCTTGCACAAAGTTTCTTGAACCTCTCCCAATACTTATACAATGTCTCTCCACTTATCTGCCTTATTCCGTAAATCTCTTTCTTTATAGATGCAGCTCTTAAGGCAAAAATGAATTTCTCCAAGAACATCCTTTTCATGTCTTGCCAGCATGTGATTGAACCAGGATGTAGGTAATATAGCCAATCCTTGGCAGATCCATCCAATGAGAAAGGAAATGCCCTCAGCTTGATGTGATCTTCTTCATTAACTCCATGTGGCTTCATGGTTGAACACACCACATAGAACTCCTTGAGATGCTTGTGAGGATCTTCTCCAGCCAAACCATGAAACTTGGGCAGCAAGTGTATCAATCCTGATTTGACCTCAAAGTTTGCCTCCAAATAAGGATATTGGATAGCTAATGCTTAGTAGTTCACGTCAGGTGCTGCGAGCTCCTTCAAAGTCCTGTTAGCCATGGTATCTGCAAACACAAAATTGTCAGCAAAGTTAGGACTAGAATCAAGAACAGGTGAATCAAAAACAAAATTATTAGCAGAACTAGTTTCAAACAATCTCTGTAACACCCTCCCAAATACAGTACTATGCTTAAGTCATAGTACCACACCCTAGAGTTGTTACTGTTACCTGGGTAGACCTTATCTGACAGCAACTTTAGCCATCTCCGGAACTTCTTGAACTATCTGGAGATAACACGGAAATAGGAGTGAGAATTTAAAATTCTCAATAGGATTCCTTAAGTATCATACATAATGTCATCGTTGTCATCTCCAGTTGTTTCAGTTTATTATGAAAGAGGTGATCATGTTATACCAGCTGTTTAATTTTATAGTTCAAAAATATATTTTCCGAAGCAAAGTTTATTTTACTCACACTTGGCATTTGGGAGAGCTCATACAAAATCAATTCATGAATTATATTATTAATAATAACTGAAACATAATAAAATACAATAGCATCAATACACTAGAGACATAACATCTACACATAACTTTACTTGTACTTGAATTTATGCAGATACACAAAATTTTCTTTTCTTTCTTTATCTCCCTTTACTTGTTACACATATTCCAGAGTATGATCGCCATGTCATACTCGATCGGGATGTGATCGTCATGTCACATTTCTTACGAATATGTTCTTCCTGCCACGTCCTAGAGTATGATCGCCATGTCATACTCTATCAGAATGTGATCGCCATGTCACATTCCTTAGGGTTTGGGATCATCATGCTATATTCCAGAGTATGATCGCTATGTCATACCCCATCAAAGCGTGATCGCCATGTCACGTTCCTTAGGAATTTAGACCTATCATCATATCTTTCATCATAAAATCTTTACATGCCATCATAAATTTTCAGTACTTACATTAGCTGGGTCATGCCATGCCTCATGTAAGCCTTGTCCCCTATACTCACACTAGCTAGGTTGATGCCATGCCTCATGTGAGTGGGGTGCTTGCATATGTTTTAATCTTTAGCCTTTACTACCCTTGGGTAGCCTGATCTGGGAGTGAGCTCGTCAGCTCAACTCATGACCATCGTCACACAGACTAACCTACAGGGGACCCACTGCCTCTAGGTCAGAAGGACTCAGTTGGCCATCTGCCTCCAACAGAAAGGGACCTAAGTTTTAGCTGCCTTCACAAGGAGGGACCCAATGTGCAACTGCCTCCAGGTGAAGGGACCCACATCTTTATCATTTAACTGCCTTCATAGGGAGGGATTTAATGTGCAACTCCCTCCAAGTGAAGAGACCTATATCTTTACCATTTAACTACCTTCACAGGGAGGGATTCAATGTGCAACTGCCTCCAAGTGAAGGGAAGGGACCCACATTTAATATATTCATATCTTTTCATTCTCATACATGGTCATGCATAGACATGCTGAATTCACTCATACATATGCTTTATGATTTTCACATGCATATTGATAACATATAAAGGCTCATAACATAACCTCTTTACTATTTTGCTGAAAACTCGGCTGCATAACGGATCAGATCCGTTTTCCCATGAATAGTGCCAGTCCCCACAGACAAATTAGTCATAGCAATATAATCAATCTAATATATCTATCAATGTAAAACTTGCAACTGACAACTCAAGCCTTATATGTTCACTAACACTTGTGAAACCATCAATTTGGTCATTCCTGCCAATTCTATTCGGTTCTGCCCGAATTTTGTATAATCCTCCTTTACTTCTATTCAACTCATTTAAACCTGAATTTTGGTTATGTCATAGCTCTATGTGTCTATTTTTCAACCCTTTTAGTCCCATCTCAGTTTGATATGTGTAGCTCAAGATATTTAAATTTTGCCTCAGCCTATTCGGTCACTGGTCTGAATTATACTCTTGGAAGTAAAAATTCACTAAAACTCGAAACCAATATCAAATCATACGGAATTGCGCTCATATTAAAGTTAACAGAACGATCTTTCATTTGCAATAAATTTCATTCCATTTGCTTTAGAATAGCTCAAGTTATAAGTCCTGAAATTTGACCTTCCTGAACTACCCTAGTTTGGACATAGGGTAACTTCCTTGAATCACTAGGAACAATTGGGATCAAAACAAACTCGAAATTTCATTATGGGATGTTTCCCTATGTGTAAGCTTTTTAATAAAGTTAGTTTCGCTCAATTTGGAGTTGTGTAGGGTGAGTTACACCCTTTTCAAGTCCCACTGCCCGGATGAAAGTCCTGATTCCTAGGTCAAACTTCAAAAATTCATATCTCTCTCAATACTAATCCAATAACCTTATATTATATATGTATGGAAATCCCTGAATGTCTACTTTCATGTAAAAATAGTTTCATCGGATTTAACTGGCTGCAGGTAGAGCGTACACTCTGCCATCTGGACTGCCGTGGACATTTCACCTAGACAGCATCCTAATTCTCCACTCCTTCTAGTTTTCTCCTTCTAACTTTAATTCCAACTCAAGATTCCATATTAATCCAACCATAATCCATCATATACATCCAATATATCATCAAATACATGAAAAAGAGTAAAATTTCATGCAGCCACAGATCAAAGAATTTAAGAACAGAAACGGAATCTTACCTCTTTGGAGTTTGATTTTGCTAGGAGTTGAGCTAAGTGTTGAAGCTTGAATTGATAGAACCTTGTTAAGCTTGAAGGAGTGATGGAGTTAGTTGAGAGAAGAAGAGAAGAAGAAGGCTAGAATAAGGGGGAGAGGGAGGCGCAAATTAGCAAGAAGTGGGAAGGAAAATCTAACTTAAATAGACGAGGGTAGTTGGAATTGTGAGTGTTGATTGGTTGAAATTTTGTGAGTGAAGTTCGGCCATGTCTCTCTCTTTCGTGGCTAAGTTATTCTCCACGTCACCCTACAAGTGGAACTCGCTTCCATTGTATCTGAAATCGGAACTTGTCTCGATTCTGCTTAAAGTTGTAACTCGTGCCATTTATTTGACACTCGGAGATGAAATCGGATATCGAAAATCTTGTCTGGTTTATTCAAAACTTGGAAGCAAAGTCGAATTTCGGAAATCATAGAGCACACAATCACATAATCTCGGAACTCCCAATTCAAACTCGGGAACACCAACAGAAATGGGAAGCTCCTAGGAACAAACTCGGACATTAGAACTTGTGTATAACTTGGAAATCAACTCAAAGATCTGAACTTGTATCCGTTCTAGTTGAGTTCAACTCTAATATCGGAACTCGTTACATTCAACTCGGAGATCGGTACTTGTAATCATTGTGTTAAACTATCAACTCGGAGGTCGGAAACCATGTACACTTTATTTTGAACATGAAGTCTGAGGTCGGAAATAGCGTACATCTGGTTTGAAACTTGGAAATAAATTATGATATTGGAAATCGAGTACGTTATCTTTGAGACATAAAGTAGGATATCGGGAATCACGTCCATATTGTTTGGACTTGAAAGTTAAGTCGGAAGTAGGGAAATTATACTAGATGAAGTCAGAAGTCGGAAATTATGCTGAAATTCGGTGACGAACTCGAAAGTCGGAAATTATCCCTTTTTGTGTGAAATTCAAAGATGAAGTCGGAAATCATGGAAACGTGAAGGTGAAGTCGGAACTCGGAACTCGTGGTGGATGTTACATTACCACCCTCCTTAGAAAAATTTTTTCCTCAAAATTTAATCACAAAACTAACTATTTATTGCCGTAAGAATTTTAGTAAAAGAGTTTATATATAGGCACATAGAAAGTCGATAAGCATAATCGAAGAAAATACAGGTAACCCTGATATATAACTCAACATAGCACAGTTAACAAAAAGTGAATCTTTGTCCTGGTTTATCCCTAATTTTGTTTCAGCTCCTCTGGGGAAGTAGTCTTTTCAGCTTCCAACCTTGGATGTTACGGCTTAGGAATAGGTAGCTGATAGCCGGGGCATTCTCTAATCATGTGTCATGGCTTTCCACACTTAAAGCATACCTTCTGCCCAGTCAAACAAGGCCTTCCTCCATGATACCTTCCACACTTTGAACAATCTTGCTTAGTGGTTAGCCCTTGCGGCTGCTTACCTTTATTTCCATTGGGTTGAAATGGCTTCTTTGGTGGGGGAATATACTGAAACTCTTGGTCTTCAGGTGTCAGCCTCTTTCCACAAACATCCATCCTAGTATCAGTGAGCTTCTTGTTATATTCTTCAACTAATCGACTTTTGTTCGCTAATGTAGCAAAATCTCTTATCTCCATTGGCCCCACCGAGGCTAAAATGTCCGTATTTAGTCCTCCTTCAAATTTGATGTATTTCCAGTTTTCGTCAGGGTTGCGCTGATAGATGGTGGAAAATTTACAGAGTTCTTCGAACTTAGCAATATACCCTGAAACACTCATGTTTCCTTGTTGAAGCTTCATAAACTCCAATTCCTTAGCATTTCGCACCGATGCCGGGAAATACTTCTGATAAAATGTCTCCTTGAATATGTCCCAAGTGATATCAACTTAGGGTTCCCCCAATAGTCTTTTCGCGCCATTCCACCAAAACTCGGTGTCCGCTTCCAACATATAAGTGGCAAAGGCCACTTTCTGTTGATCAGTGCAGGCCAAGACCGAAAAGACCTTCTCCATTGCCTTGGCCCATTCCTCGGCTTTATCTGGGTCGAAAGCTCCTCGGAAGCTAGGTGGATTTGCTTTTCTGAACTCAGCAAATTTAAGATAATCTAGGTCTTCTCCTAGACCACGTGGATTTCCCCCATGGCCGGCCTCGGGCTGCCTACCCAACTGGTCCATCATTTGATGAGCTGTAGCGGCCTGCTCCCGCATTGCATGAGCCATTTCACGCATCGTGTCCATAAAATTAGCAGGATCTTTTCGAGTGGGTATAGTTCGTGGCCTACCACGCCCTTTAAAAGCCATTAGTTCCTAATCACATGCAACAAAACATTAAGTTGATCAGGCTCAACAATAAGTTAAGTGTGATAGCAACTAATAACATTCACAATTAGGCGGTCATGCATATCTAATCCTAGATCCTATCGGAATAGATAAGATTCGTCGCATGACACTAGCTAAAGATTCCAGAGTGCACTGGAAACATAGTCAGTCCAAATCCTCAGGTCCGGGGAGGATTGAACTGCTCTAATACCAAAATGTAACACCCTCCTAAGTACAGTACTATGCTTAAGTCATAGTACCACACCCTAGAGTTGTTACTGTTACCTGAGCGGACCTTATCTGATAGCAACTTCAGCCACTTCGGAACTTCTTGAACTATCTGGAGATAACACGGAAATAGGATTGAGAATTTAAAATTCTCAGTAGGATTCCTTAAGTATTATACATAATGTCATCATTGTCATCTCCAGTTGCTTCGGTTTATTATGAAAGAGGTGATCATGTTATACCAGCTATTTAATTTTATAGTTCGAAAATATATTATTCGAAGCAAAGTTTATTTTACTCACACACTTGGCATTTGGGAGAGCTCATACAAAATCAATTCATGAATTATATTATGAATAATAACTGAAACATAATAAAATACAATAGCATCAATACACTAGAGACATAACATCTACACATAACTTTACTTGTACTTGAATTTATGCAGATACATAAAATTTTCTTTTCTTTCTTTATCTCCCTTTACTTGTTACACATATTCCAGAGTACGATCGCCATGTCATACTCCATCGGGATGTGATCGCCATGTCACATTCCTTAGGAATATGTTTTTTCCTGCCACATCCCAGAGTATGATCGCCATGTCATACTCCATCAGAATGTGATCGCCATGTCACATTCCTTAAGGTTTGGGATCATCATGCTATATTCTAGAGTATTATCACCATGTCATACCCCATCAAAACGTGATCGCCATGTCACGTTTCTTAGGAATATAGACCCATCATCATATCTTTCATCATAAAATCTTTACATGCCATCATAAATTTTCGGTACTTACACTAGTTAGGTCATGCCATGCCTTATGTAAGCCTTTTCCCTTATACTCACACTAGCTGGGTCGATGCCATGCCTCATGTGAGTGGGGTGCTTGCATATGTTTTAATCTTTAGCCTTTAGTCTTTAGCTTTTACTGCCCTTGGGTAGCCTGATCTGGGAGTGAGCTCGTCAGCTCAACTCGTGACCGTTGTCACACAGACTAACCCACAGGGGACCCACTACCTTTAGGTCGGAGGGACTCAGTTGGCCATCTGCCTCCAACAGAGAGGGGCCCAGGTTTTAGCTGCCTTCACAAGGAGGGACCCAATGTGCTACTGCCTCCAGGTGAAGGGACCCATATCTTTATCATTTAACTGCCTTCACAGGGAGGGATTCAATGTGCAACTGCCTCCAAGTGAAGGAACCCACATTTAATATATTCATGTCTTTTCATTCTCATACATGGTCATGCATAGACATGCTGAATGCACTCATACATATGCTTTATGATTTTCACATGCATATTCATAACATATAAAGGCTCATAACATAATCTCTTTACTATTCTGAAACTCGGTAGCATAATGGATCAGATCCATTTTCCCATGAATAGTGCCTGTAACATCCCCATCAAGTTCCGAGTTCCGACTTCACCTTCAAGTTCCCATGATTTCCGACTTCATCTTCGAATTTCACATAAAATGGGATAATTTCCGACTTCCGAGTTCGTCTTCGAATTTCAGCATAATTTTCACAACTTTCGACCTTAACCATACCAATATTCCTCATTTCCCGACTTCTGACTTAACCTTCAAGTCCAAACAACATGGGCGTGACTCCCGATATCCGACTTTATGTCTCAAAGAAAACGGACCCGATTTCCGATCTCATAATTTATTTCCAAGTTTCAAGCAAGATGCACGCGAGTTCCGACCTTATACTTCATGTTTCAAAATAGTATACACGATTTCTGATCTCCGAATTGATAGTTTAACACAATGGTACAATTACCGACCTTCGAGTTGAATGTAATGAGTTCCGGCCTTAGGGTTGAACTCAACTAGAATGGACACGAGTTTGAATCTTTGAGTTGATTTCCAGTCATAAACGAGTTCGGATATTCGAGTTTATTCCCAGAAGCTTTCCGTTTCTGTTGGTGTTCCCGAGTTTGAATAGGGAGTTTCGAGATTATGTGATTGTAAGCTGTATGACTTCCGAAATCCGACTTTGCTTCCAAGTTTCAAATAAACCAGTCAAGGTTTTCGATATCCGATTTCATCTCCGAAGGACAAATAAATAGCACGAGTTCCGACTTTAAGCAAAATCAAGACGAGTTCCGATTTAAGATAGAACAGAAGCGAGTTCCACTTTTGGGACAATGTGGAGAGCAATTTAGCCACAAAAGAGGGAAATATGGCCGAACTTCAATCACAAAATTTCAATCAATCAACACTCACAATTCCAACTACCCTCATGTATTTAAGTCAGACTTTCCTTCTCAAATGAGGCTGATTTACGCCTCCCTCTCCCTCTTGTTCTAGCCTTCTTCTTCTTTTCTCTCAACCAACTCCATCACTCCTTCAAGCTTAACAAGATTCTAACAATTCAAGCTTCAACACTTAGCTCAACACTTAGTAAAATCACACTTCAAAGAGGTAGGATTCCATTTCTGTTCTTAAATTCTTTGCATTATGGTTGCATGAAATTTTACTCTTCTTCATGTATTTGATGATATATTGGATGTATATGATGGATTATGATTGGATTAATATAAAATCTTGAGTTGGAATTAAAGTTAGAAGGAGAAAAACTAGAAGGAATGGAGGATGAGGATGCTGTCTTGGTGAAGAGTCCACGGCAGTCTGGATGGCAGAGTGTACGACTCTGCCTACAGCCAGTTAAATCCAATGAAACTATTTTTAGATTGAAGTAGACATTTAGGGCTTTCCATACATGTATAATATAAGGCCATTGGATTAGTATTGAGAGAGATATGAATTTTTGAAGTTTGACCTAGGAATCAGGACTTTCATCCGGGCAGTGTGACTTGAGGAGGGTGTAACTCACCCTACACAACTCTAAATTGAGTGAAACTAACTTTATTAGAAAGGTTACACATACGGTAACATCCCAAAATGAAATTTTGAGTTTGTTATGATCCCAATTCTTCCCAGTGGTTCGAGGAAGTTACCCTATGTCCAAACTGGGCCAAAATAGGGTAGTTCAGGAAGGTCGAATTTCAGGACTTATAACTTGAGCTATACTAAAGCAAATGAAATGAAACTTGTTGCAAATGACTGTTAGCTTTGATATGACACCAATTTCGTATGATTTGAGCTTGGTTTCGATTTTTAGTGAATTTTTACTTCCAAAAGTGTAATTCGGACCAGTGACCAAATAGGCTGAGGAAAAATTTTAATATCTTGAGCTACACATATCAAAATGAGATGGGACCAAGGAGGTTAGAAAATAGACACATAACCAAAATTCAGGTTTAAATGAGTTAAATAGGAGAAAAGGTGGATTATACAAAATTCGGGCAGAACTGAATAGAATTGGCAGAAATGACCAAATTGATGATTTCACAAGTGTTAGTGAACATATAAGGTTTGAGTTGATGGTTGAAAGTTTTACCTTGATAGATATGTTAGATTGATTATACTGCTATGACTGATTTGTCCGTGAGAACTGACACTATTCATGAGGAAACGGATCTGATCCGTTATCTTTGCCAATTTATGGCAAAAGTCTATAAAACTATGAGTGTTTATATTACAAGGAATTTATTATATGAACATCTACAATTATGAATATGCATATGGAAATTCTATATGCAAGAATGATATAAGTATGATATGAGGTATATGAAAATAAATCATGAAGCATATGTATCAGTACATCCCGCATGTCTATGCTTGATCATGCATGAGAATGAAAGAATGTGAATATATTAAATATGGGTCCCTTCACTTGGAGGCAGTTATTTGAGATCCCTCCCTGTGAAGGCAGTTAAATAATATAAGATGTGGGTCCCTTAACTTGGAGGTAGTTGCACATTGAATCCCTCTCTGTGAAGGTAGTTAAATGATAAAGATGTGGGTCTCTTCACCTGGAGGTAGTTGCACATTGGGTCCGTCCTTGTGAAGGCAGCTAAAACTTGGGTCCCTCTATGTTGGAGGCAGTTGCACATTGAACCCTTCCAACCTAAAGGCAGTGGGTCCCCTTGTGGGTGAGTCGGTGTGACGACGGTCACGAGTTGAGCTTACGAGTTCACTTCAAGATCAGGCTACCCAAGGGCAGTAAAGGCTAAAGACTAAAGACTCAATATTAAGGCATATGCAAGCACCCCACTCACATGAGGCATGGCATCGACCGAGCTAGTGTGAGTATAGGGGATAGTACTTACATGGGACATGGCGTGACCCAGCTAGTGTAAGTACCAAATGAAGGTCCCATATTCCTAAGGAACGTGACATGGCAATCACGCTCTGATGGGGTATGACATGGCGATCATACTCAAGAATGTGGCATGTAAAGATTTTATGATGAAAAGGAAGATAAAGAAAGAAAAGTAAATTTTATATATCTGTATAAATTCAAGTACAAATAAAGTTATGTGTAGATGTTATGTCTCCAATGTATTGATGCTATTGTATTTTATTATATTTCAATTATTATTCATAATATAATTCATGAATTGATTTTGTATGGGCTCTTCCCAAATGACAAGTGTATGAGTAAAATGAACTTTGCTTCGGATAATATATTTTTTGAACTGTAAAATCAAATAGTTTACATAACATGTTCACCTTTTTCTTAATAAACCAAAGCAAACTGGAGATGACAACGATGACATTATGTATGATAATTAGAGAATCCTACTGAGAATTTATAATTCTCACTCCTATTTCCATGTTATCTCTAGATAGTTCAAGAAGTTGTGAAGGCAGTGAAGTTCTTTGTCGAGATAAGGTCCGCTCAGTAATGATGATAACAACTCCAGGGTGTGGTACTATGACTTAAGCATAGTACTGTACTTGGAAGGGTGTTATAGTGCCAATCCCCACGGACAAATCAGTCATAGCAGTATAATCAATCTAATATATCTATCAATGTAAAACTTGCAACCGACAACTTAAGCCTTATATGTTCACTAACATTTGTAAAACCATCAATTTGGTCATTCATGCCAATTCTATTCAGTTCTGTCCAAATTTTGTATAATCCATCTTTACTTCTATTCAACTCATTTAAACCAGAATTTTGGATATGTCATAGCTCTATGTGTCTAGTTTTCAAGCCTTTTTGTCCCATCTCATTTTGATATGTGTAGCTCAAGATATTTAAATTTTACCTCAGCCTATTCAGTCATTGGTCCGAATTATACTCTTGGAAGTAAAAATTCACTAAAAATCGAAACCAACATCAAATCATATGGAATTTGGTCTCATATTAAAGATAACAGGACAACCTTTCATTTAGAATAAATTTCATTCCATTTGCTTTAGAATAGCTCGAGTTATAAGTCCTAAAATTTGACCTTCCTAAACTACCCTATTTTGGCCTAGTTTGGACATAGGGTAATTTTCTCAAACCACTGGGAACAATTGAGATCATAACAAACTCAGAATTTCATTATGGGATATTTTCCTATGTGTAAGATTTCTAAAAAAGTTAGTTTCACTCAATTTGGAGTTGTGTAGGGTGAGTTACACCCTTCTCAAGTCCCACTTCCCAGATGAAAATCCTAATTCCTAGGTCAAACTTCAAAAATTCATATCTCTCCCAATACTAATCCAATAACCTTATATTATATATGTATGGAAATCCCTGAATGTCTACTTTCATGTAAAAATAGTTTCATCATATTTAACCCGCTGTAGGCAGAGCCGTACACTCTGCCATCCGAACTGCCGTGGACATTTCACCTAGATAGCATCCTAATTCTCCACTCCTTCTAGTTTTCTCCTTCTAACTTTAGTTCCAACTTAAGATTCCATATTAATCCAACCATCATCCATCATATATATCTAATATATCACCAAATACATGAAGAAGAGTCAAATTTCATGCAACCACAGTTCAAAGAATTTAAGAACAGAAACGGAATCCTACCTCTTTGGAGTATGATTTTGCTAGGTGTTGAGCTAAGTGTTGAAGCTTGAATTGATAGAACCTTGTTAAGCTTGAAGGAGTAATAGAGTTGGTTGAGAGAAGAAGAGAAGAAGAAGGCTGGAATAAAGGGGAGAGGGAGGCGCAAATCAGCAAGAAGTGGGAAGGAAAATCTGACTTAAATAGACGAGGGTAGTTGGAATTGTGAGTGTTGATTGGTTGAAATTTTGTGAGTGAAGTTCGGCCATGTCTCTCTCTTTTGTGGCTAAGTTATTCTCCATGTCACCCCACAAGTAGAACTCGCTTCCATTATATCTGAAATCGGAACTCGTCTCGATTCTGCTTAAAGTCGTAACTCATGCCATTTATTTGACACTCGGAGATGAAATTGGATATCGGAAATCTTGTCTGGTTTATTCGAAACTTGGAAGCAAAGTCGGATGTCGAAAATCATAGAGCACACAATCACATAATCTCGGAACTCCCAATTCAAACTCGAGAACACCAACAGAAATGGAAAGCTCCTGGGAATAAACTTGGACATCGGAACTTGTGTACAACTTGGAAATCAACTTAAAGATCTAAACTCGTGTCCGTTCTAGTTGAGTTCAACTCTAATATCGGAACTCGTTACATTCAATCCGGAGGTCGGTACTTGTAACCATTGTGTTAAACTATTAACTCGGAGGTCAGAAACCATGTACACTTTATTTTGAACATGAAGTCTGAAGTCGGAAATAGCGTACATCTTGTTTGAAACTTGGAAATAAACTATGATATCAGAAATCGGGTACGTTATCTTTGAGACATAAAGTAGGATATCAGAAATCACGTCCATGTTGTTTGGACTTGAAGGTTAAGTCGGAGTAGGGAAATTATACCAGATGAAGTCGGAAGTCGGAAATTATGCTGAAATTCGGTGACGAACTCGAAAGTCGGAAATTATCCCTTTTTATGTGAAATTCAAAGATGAAGTCGGAAATCATGGAAACGTGAAGGTGAAGTCGGAACTCGGAACTCGTGGTGGATGTCACAATCTCCTTCTAGACTTCCTAATTTGTCTAAGGGTCCTCTCTATTTCAAGATCAAATTTAACTAAATTAGGATTTAGGTCAGACCTAGTGATGCACTAACAAGGCAGCAAACAGAACCATATACACAACTATATCACCTACTAACACAAAACACTAGAAAATGCAAACAAACACTCAAAATTAATCAAAATAAATTAAAAAACACTACCAAATGATTTTTAAAAAGTTTAGGGCCACCATAGCTCAAATATTTGACCCTCAAGAAGTCCAAAAATGCAAAGAAAATCTTGAAAAATTAAAAAAGTGGTCTAGATGATGGAATTTGGCTTCCTAGTGAAGAGTTTTCAGCAAAGCAGAAAATCTTGCTCAAAAGGTCATTTTCCTTCAACTAACCAAAAATCAGCTCAATCGGAGCACAAAATCTTTTGCAAAAATACCGGCAACATCCCAAAAAAACCGAAAAACCTCAAAAACTCTATCTAAACGATAGAATTTGGCAAAAACAGGGGTGACCTCAATCCTACTTAGATTGAGCGTTTCTAAGAATGTGGTTTTCCTATAGGATCAAGTATCCTCAAGTTGGTTTTAAAAGATTCAGTTGCCAAAAATAGTAAAATCTACATCCTAATGCATTAACTATCAACTAAAACATAAAACCTATGCAAATACTATCACACACAGAGTTAGCACTGATATTAACACATATTAACATGACCAAATAACATTAATCATTCCCTGGTAATGGCGCCAAAATTTGACTCGAGTGTTAAGCTTGGTCAAATTGTTAAAAATCGAATTACACAGGTTTGCGGTAAAGGGTGCAACCCAGGTCGTCTCACAAAGATGACAATGTTATATGATCAGGAATTTGGGGGGTTTGTTTATAACTCAAAGAAAGAAAATATGAAATGAATAGAAATCGAAATAGAAATGAATAGGAATTGATACATCTAATCCAAGAATCAAAGGAACAACCACAGACACTCAATCATTGAATTCTAAAAATAACTCAGCGACTAGAATCAGTGATTAACATTGAATCCGAATGAAACCTCAAATCAAACTCAGCATTCACATGAAAACCTTCATGTATTTGATTAACATAGATTCAATTAAAATTTAGAAACCTCTAGAACCTAATTGAATTATGTTAATTTTGTGTGCTAATGCAGTTAACCGTAGAACTCAAACCTGAAACTCTAATTTGTAGTCCTTCCACAATCTGATTACACACATCAACCGAATAATATGCAACCAATCAAATTTCAATCATCAATTCAAAATGAAAAAACTCCAATTCAAAATGAGATTAAAATAAGAGAAGAAGGAGTAGATGAAACTGATTATATGCTGAGTCTGATCAAACCAATTCTCAAGAGTGTTGTTGTTTCTTTAATCCTTGAATCAGATAGAAGCTTAAGCCTCCATGAATGGAGGAAAAATGAATTGTAAAGGTGGGGGGGGGGCGTGAGAGAAGAGAGGAAGAGAAAAATCGAAAATTGTCTATTCCCAAAATCTGTCTAGTGAATTACAAAGTTCTAGCCCCCTACTCAATTCAACTTTTTCAGAATCAAAACATTTGCAATAAATCTGTAACAGCCTATTACATTAATTCCCTGTCTCTAAGATGAATTTGGACACCCAATTTGTTTAATTCTGAGTTATATAAAGGAAATTACACTAAAAACATGTAATCAAGTTCCATGATTAATCAGTAATGTTCTTCTATGGTTTTGGCTATGAAAACACATCCATTTGGACTTGTACTCTGAAAGTGAATTGAGGCCTGGTTGTTAGCTTCAAAATGCCACTAGAACAGGCTCAATCGAGCTTCTATGAACTGAGATATGGCTTCAAGAGTCAGCTTTATTCAAAAACCATGCTACAGCCTTTCACTCTGTTTCTAGGCCCAATTCCAGCTCCTTAACATCAGAACTTGTCTCTGACCTCTCATAAGAATTGTAGATCTATTTTTCAGCTTTCCTATAAACTAAAGATCATAATAAAATAAGCTTTACAACTCAAGATATAGCCCAAAAACCAAAATACTATCAGAATTTGCCTAATGCTGGAAAATTTAACTCAAACCCAAACAAAATCCAAACAACACAAAATGGTCCAGTTCAAAACAATTAGGCACAAAAGAGGATTAATAAGCTAGGAATGAGGGAAAATAAGTACATTAAAATCCAATTGATTAGTAGGACCGAGGGATGTGTTTGTGGAAGTTAATCGCTAAGGTTATGATTGCGGTAGACTAGCAGTCTAATCTAGTTTTTGTTTTCCTCATGTATTTTTATATTATGTTGGAACTCTGTTGCATCAATGCATGTATTATGTAGGTCATGGCTTAGCTATGTCTCATTAATTGTACTTCATTATATATGTTTTATATTTTATGGAATGCGAATCTTAAGCTTTCTTATATGTTATATGTTATGTTCCATTTACTGCCTTTATGCTTTATTTCGTTGTGATAGGATTTCTTATGCACAACACTTATTTAACGTTTCTTTCACACTTGAAGCTCAAGTTTAAATACACTAAAAGCAACGACGTATTTCAAAAAAAAAAATTACCCTATTTTCCATATAATATATTTTCCAAAGGAGTTTAAGTTTTTCACAAGCATATGTAATAACTGATAATCGAACATAATACGACTTAAGCGTAGTATGGAATTATTAGGGTGTTACATAACTAGCACCCAGAATTGGGCCACCCTCTCTACCTATGGAGAGCTATTATTTTTTACTTTCCATTGCACTATCATAGCAAGCTCTACTGCACCCATGGAGGAATGTGGAGTAGCGAATAGATTTGACATGTATTAAAATCGCATAATTAGAATCAACAAAAACATATTTGGATAAAAGAGTAAAATTTTCAGAATCGACTAACACATACGCCAGATAGAAGAAATGTAATCAAAATCGAATTTTCTCCGATCTGTAATTCACAAACCAAATGTAAATAGCACATGCAAGAGATAGAAATTGTAGAATTTAAAATTTTCGTAACTTGAAGTTGCAGAATGAGAATTTTCAGCATGCATTTCAACAGAATAGAATTGTTCAAAATCTAAACCATGTAAGCATGCATCGATCTCAGCACAAATAACACATATTTCATGAATTCCACCACAATTAGAACATTGACATTCATCTTTAAAGCCTATAATTTCTGGGCAATCAGCCAACAAATATTCATGCGCATTATCAACCAATGAATCAATGATATCTAATTGAAAAATAGAATGTTCTTTCCGGTGGATATCTCCATCGCATCATGTAAATTAAAATGCACCTTGCATCTCTCCAAATTCCATGCATAATGTACCAAAATGAACATCAATCTTAGTTTTTGCAGTTTTCAAAATGGCCTAATAAAGATCAATGTTGGTTGATTAACATGCATATCATCCTCCATGTTTAGCACATAAAAATCAGTAGGACAAATAAGCTCATTTACCCTTACCAACACATCTTTTAAAACTCCCTCAGGATGAGTTATGCTTCGGTTAGCAAGTTGGATCACCACTCCCGTTGGCTTGAGTTTTCCAATGTGCAAAGATTGCTAGACTAATTTTGGCATCACATTGATTGAAGCCCAAGGTCCAACATGGCTTGACTAATTGCTTGCTTCTATGATGTAACACCCTCCCAAGTACAATACTATGCTTAAGTCATAGTACCACACCTTGGAGTTGTTCTTTGTTATTCCTAATGTACTCTTTTTTGACAAAGAACTTGCTCGTCTTCTAACTTCTTGATCTATCCGGAGATAACACGTAAATAGGAGTGAGAATTTCAAATTCTCAGTAGGATTCTCTATAACATACATAATGTCATCGTTGTCATCTCCAGATTGCTTTGATTTATTATGAAAAAGGTGAACATGCTATACAAACTGTTTAATTTTACATTTGAAAATATATTATCCCAAGCAAAATTCATTTTATTCATATACTTGTCATTTGGGATGAATTATATCAGAATAATAAAATATAATAGCATCACTACACTGGGGGATATCACATCTACACATAACTTTACTTATACTTGAACTTATGCATATACATAAAATTTACTTTCCTTTCTTCATCTTTCTTTTCATCATAAAATCTTACGTGCGTTACATTCTAGAGTATGATCGCCATGTCATACCCCATCGAGAGCGATCGCCATGTCAAGCTCCTTTAGGAATATGGGATCTTCCTTTAGTACTTCACACTAATTTGGGTCATACCATGCCTCATGTAAGTTCTGTCTCCCTAAACTCACACTAGCCGGGTCGATGCCATGCCTCATGTGAGTGGGGTGCTTGCATATACTTTAATCTTTAGTCTTTAGTATTTAATCTTTTGCCTCATCGGCCTCTTGGCCCTAAGAGCCTAGCCTAGAGTGAGCTCACTGGGCCTTTCACCGTGACTGCCAGCCACACCGACTCACCTACAAGGGGATTCACATGCCTCTAGTCTTGGAGGGATCTCATTCTCGCCACGTGGCCTCTAATTGAAGGGATCTCTTTCCGTCACGGCCTTCAATATAGAAGGATCTCATCGACCACATGCCTCCAAAGTGTAGGAGTAACCGCCTTCATATGCGGAGGGATTCAAAGTGCAACTACCTCCAAGTGAAGGGATTCATATCTTTGTCTTTAACTACCACCTTCATGAGGGATTCAATGCAATAACTCCGCTTCCTATGTGAAGGGATTCACATTTAATATACTCATGTCTTTTCATTCTCATACATGGTTATGCATAGGCTTGTTGAATATACTGCATACATATGCTTCATTTATTTTCATATATCATTGCACATGATCTTCACGTATATATTCACAACATATAAAGGTCCTGTAGCCTCTTTACCATTCTATTGGCACTACCATATGCTACATCATTTACCTTCATAAACCTCATATCATACTTATGTCATGCTTGAATATAGAGTTTCCATATACATAGTTATACTCTAGATTCATCCTTGTATATAAACCTTCATAGACTTTCACAGTAAATTCGATAGCATAACTAATCAGTTCCGTTCCCCATGAATAGTGTGTCATCACACAACAACTCAGTCATAACAGTATAGTCAATTGAACATATCCATCAAGGTACAACTTGCAACCATAACCTCAATCCTATTCGATTTTGCTGGAATTTTGTATAATCCATCTTTACTTCTATTCAACTCATTTAAACTTAAATTTTGAATATGTCATAGATCTATATGTCTACTTTCTAACCTCTTTAGTCCCATATCGTTTTGATTTATATAACTAAAGATATTCAAAAGTTTGCCTCGGCTATTCGCTTATCGCCCGAATTACACTCCTAAAAGTACAAATTCACTAAAAATCGAAACTAAGCTCAAATCATACGAAATTGTCTCATATTGAAGCCAACAGATCAATCCTTTTCATTTGCAACAAGTTTCACTTGATTTGCTTAAGTATACCTCGAGTTATAAGTCTTGAAAGGTGACTCTCCCTGAACTACCCCTATTTTGGCTCGGCTTTGGACATAGGTAACTTCTCGAATCATCGGGAACAATTGGGACCATAAAAACTAGAAATTTTGGATGTTCCCTATGTGTAAGCTTTCTAACAAAGTTAGTTTCCACTCAATTTGGGGTTGTATAGGGTGAGTTATACCCTCCTCAAATCACCCCTCGCTTTGCATAGAAAGTCCTGATTCCTAGGTCCGACTTCAAAAATTTATATCTCTCTCAATACTAATCTAATAACCTTATATGATATATGTATGGAAAGCCCTAAATGTCTACTTTCATCTAAAAATAGTTTCATTGGATTTAACCAGTTGTAGATGGTGCCGTGCACTCCGCCGTACGGACTGCCGTGGAATTCCTCACTAAGACAGCATCCTAATTCTCCACTCCTTCTAATTTTCTCCTTCTAACCATAATTCCAACTCAAGATCTCCTATTAATCCAATCATAATCCATCATAATCATCATAATACATCCAATAATTCATCAAATACATGGAGAAGAGTACAATTTCATACAATCATAGTGCAAGTAATTCAAGAACAAAATGGAATCCTACCTCTTTAGCATGTGATCTTGCTGAATTTGAGTTTGGATTGAATGGAGCCTTGACAAAGCTTGGAGATTTGATAGAGTAGATTGAGAAGGAGAAAGGAAGAAGATGGCTGGAGCAAGAGGGAAAGAGAGTGGCATAATTCAGCTGGGAATGAGAAGGGGAGTCTGACTTAAATACATGAGAGTTGTGGTGTTGATTGGTTGGAGTTTTGTGGTTGAAGTTTGGCCATGTCTCTCACTTTGTACAAATTGCTCTCCACGCCATCCCACAAGCTTCTCCACGTTGTCCCAAAAGTGGGATACGCTCGTTTCTACCTGAAATCGGAACTCGACTCTATTATGCCTGAAGTTGAAACTCGTGCCATTTTACTTGAGCTCTGAGTTGAAGTTCTAGATGTTGGAACTCGGCCCAATCTTGTTTGTGACTTAAGGAAATCTTGTCTAGTTCATTCGAAACTTGGAAGCAAGGTCGGATGTCGGAAGTCATACAGCCTACAATCACCTAATCTCGGAACTCCACATTGAAACTCGGAATGCCAAAGAGGAATGGAAGGCTCCGGGAATAAGATCGTAGATCGGAACTCGTGTTTGACTTGGAAATCAACTCAAAGATATGAACTTGTGTCCATTGAGTTCAACTCTACATGGAACTCATTACATTCAACTCGGAGGTTGGTACTTGTATCATTGTGTTAAACTATAACTTCAGATGTCGAAAACCAGGTACTCTATTTGAAACATGAGGTATTATGTTAGAAATCGGGTACATCTTGCTGAAACTTGGAGATAAATTATGAGATCCGAAATTGGGTACGTTGTCTTTGAGACATTAAGTTTGATATTGGAACTCGAAAGCCACTCCATTTAACTCAAAACTAGAACATTAAGTCAGAAATTAGGAAAAATCAAATTGAAGATGAAATCGGAAATCGAACAGGACATGGAGTTGAAAATTGTGCAAGACGAACTCGGAACTCGGAAATATTCCCATTTATCTGAATTCAAGATGAAGTCTGAGAATGGGATTTGATCAAACTTGAAGATGAAGTCGAAACTGGAAATCGGGATGTTACATATGATGCATGGAATGGTGAAAGTTCCTAAATCCTTGCATTTTGGAGGAATGCTTGGCTGAATGATGGCAGAAACATTTCTGCCTAAGCTTATTTTCTCATTCCCCTTCAAAGTTCTTCTATGAGTGCACAAGTCTTTGAGAAACTTGGCATACTTTGGAATCTGCTTGATGGCTTCTAGGAGTGGAATATTGACTCCGACTTTCCTAAAAGTCTCCATGATCTCCTTATCCACCCTGCCTCTGCTTTCTTCTTGTTTTATGTCACTCTGTTGGGGAAGGGCAGTGGAACACTTGGCTCAGACTGCTTGCTACTGGTGGTGGATGCTTTTGCATCATTTCTGACTGGTTCTGCATCATCTGATTTTTCTATAGAATCTTCAGAACCTGATTTTTTAGCAACGTCTACTTGATCCGGTACTTGCAATTTCTTGCCACTTCTCAAGGTGATGGCACTCACATTACTTGGGTTGCTCATGGTTTAGAAGGGAAGGTTGCCAAAGCCTTGAGATTTCAACTCGTTTACTGTTGAAGCCAACTGACCAATTTGGGTTTGCAAATTCTAGATGTTGGCTTCTGTTCTCTGTTGAACCTGAACATTGCTAGTTGCCATTTGCTTCACCAATTTTGCCAAGCTTCGTTCTGCATTGTTGGACTGTGGCTTATTTTGTTGAATTGGTTGATGATATTGTCCTGAACTTAGTCCAGTAGAATTTTGCTTAAATTAAGCTGTCTTTGCTAAAAATCGATTGAAGTTGTTACCATACCTCGATTTGGGGGATCTTTCTAGCGAGGTTGTATGTGTTGGAGAATGGATCATAATTCTTTGTTGTTGTTGTCACTTTGATAAGGCCTACCAAGAAAAATTCCAAAAACAGTTTCATTGCTCTCTTGCAGTTATGACATTAGTCTGTGGTGTGACTTGGCAGGGAACAAATTCCACAAATGGTAGCTATTGGTTGCACAACTTGTTGGGGTTGTTGCTGACCAAGAGCCAATTGCCTCACGAAGGTTGTCAACTCTTCAATTGGTTCTCCATCCTCTACTGGTTTGCATCTGAAGTCTGCACTTCATTTACTCCTTTGGTTGGCATTATAGCTTGGGTTCCAAAATGTTGTGCATTAGCAGCCATGTTAGTAATCAAGTCTCGGGCTGCGACTAGTGTTTTATCTACCAAAGCTCCTCTAGAGGCAGCATCCACGATGCTTCCTTCCATTAGCAAGAGGCCTTCATAAAAATACTGAATCAGAAGTTGGTCACTAATTTGGTGATGTGGACAGCTTGCACAAAGTTTCTTGAACCTCTCCCAATACTTATACAATGTCTCCACTTATCCGCTTTATTCAGAATCTCTTTCTTTATAGATGCAGCTCTTAAGGCAAAAATGAATTTCTCCAAGAACATCCTTTTCATGTCTTGCCAGCATGTGATTGAACCAGGATGTAGGTAATATAGCCAATCCTTGGCAGATCCATCCAATGAGAAAGGAAATGCCCTCAGCTTGATGTGATCTTCTTCATTAACTCCATGTGGCTTCATGGTTGAACACACCACATAGAACTCCTTGAGATGCTTGTGAGGATCTTCTCCAGCCAAACCATGAAACTTGGGCAGCAAGTGTATCAAGCCTGATTTGTCCTCAAAGTTTGCCTCCAAATAAGGATATTGGATAGCTAATGCTTAGTAGTTCACGCCGGTGAGCTCCTTCAAAGTCCCGTTAGCCATGGTATCTGCAAACACAAAATTGTCAAAAGTTAGGACTAGAATCAAGAATGTGTGAATCAAAAACAAAATTATTAGGAGAACTAGTTTCAAACAATCTCAGTAACACCCTCCCAAATACAGTACTATGCTTAAGTCATAGTACCACACCCTAGAGTTGTTATCAAGTACCTGGTAGACCTTATCCGACAAAGAACTTTAGCCATCTCCTAACTTCTTGAACTATCTGGAGATAACACGAATAGGAGTGAGAATTTAAAATTCTCAATAGGATTCCTTAAGTATCATACATAATGTCATCGTTGTCATCTCCAGTTGTTTCAGTTTATTATGAAAGAGGTGATCATGTTATACCAGCTGTCTAATTTTATAGTTCAAAAATATATTATCCGAAGCAAAGTTTATTTTACTCACACTTGGCATTTGGGAGAGCTCATACAAAATCAATTCATGAATTATATTATTAATAATAATCAAACATAATAAAATACAATAGCATCAATACACTAGAGACATAACATCTACACATAACTTTACTTGTACTTGAATTTATGCAGATACACAAAATTTTCTTTTTCTTTCTTTATCTCCCTTTACTTGTTACACATATTCCGTAATGATCGCCATGTCATACTCGGGACGGATGTGATCGCCATGTCACATTTCTTACTTAATATGTTCTTCCCGCTGCCACGCCCTAGAGTATGATCGCCATGTCATACTTCATCGAATGATCGCCATATCACATTCCTTAGGGTTTGGGATCATCATGCTATATTCCAGAGTATGAACGCTATGTCATACCCCATCAAAGCGTGATCGCCATGTCACGTTCCTTAGGAATGTAGACCTATCATCATATCTTTCATCATAAAATCTTTACATGCCATCATAAATTTTCAGTACTTACATTAGCTGGGTCATGCCATGCCTCATGTAAGCCTTGTCCCCTATACTCACACTAGCTAGGTTGATGCCATGCCTCATGTGAGTGGGGTGCTTGCATATGTTTTAATCTTTAGCCTTTACTACCCTTGGGTAGCTTTGATCTGGGGAGTGAGCTAAATCGGCCTCAACTCATGTCCATCGTCACACAGACTAACCTCAGGGACCCATCGCCTCTAGGTCGGAAGGACTCCGCTGGCCATCCGCCTCCAACGTAAAGCGGACCTAAGTTTTAGCCGCTTCACAAGGAGGGACCCAATGTGCAACTGCCTCCAGGTGAAGGGACTCATATCTTTATCATTTAACTGCCTTCATAGGGAGGGATTTAATGTGCAACTCCCTCCAAGTGAAGAGACCCATAACTTTACCATTTAACTACCTTCACAGGGTGAGGATTCAATGCAAGCAACCGCTTCTCCAAGTGAAGGAAGGGACCCACATTTAATATATTCATATCTTTTCATTCTCATACATGGTCATGCATAGACATGCTGAATTCACTCATACATATGCTTTATGATTTTCACATGCATATTGATAACATATAAAGGCTCATAACATAACCTCTTTACTATTTTGCTGAAAACTCGGCTGCATAACGGATCAGATCCGTTTTCCCATGAATAGTGCCAGTCCCCACAGACAAATTAGTCATAGCAATATAATCAATCTAATATATCTATCAATGTAAAACTTGCAACTGACAACTCAAGCCTTATATGTTCACTAACACTTGTGAAACCATCAATTTGGTCATTCCTGCCAATTCTATTCGGTTCTGCCCGAATTTTGTATAATCCTCCTTTACTTCTATTCAACTCATTTAAACCTGAATTTTGGTTATGTCATAGCTCTATGTGTCTATTTTTCAACCCTTTTAGTCCCATCTCAGTTTGATATGTGTAGCTCAAGATATTTAAATTTTGCCTCAAATGTTATTCGGTCAATGGTCTGAATTATACTCTTGGAAGTAAAAATTCACTAAAACTCGAAACCAACATCAAATCATACGGAATTGCGCTCATATTAAAGCTAACAGAACGATCTTTCATTTGCAATAAATTTCATTCCATTTGCTTTAGAATAGCTCAAGTTATAAGTCCTGAAATTTGACCTTCCTGAACTACCCTAGTTTGGACATAGGGTAACTTCCTTGAATCACTAGGAACAATTGGGATCAAAACAAACTCGAAATTTCATTATGGGATGTTTCCCTATGTGTAAGCTTTTTAACAAAGTTGGTTTCGCTCAATTTGGAGTTGTGTAGGGTGAGTTACACCCTTTTCAAGTCCCACTGCCCGGATGAAAGTCCTGATTCCTAGGTCAAACTTCAAAAATTCATATCTCTCTCAATACTAATCCAATAACCTTATATTATATATGTATGGAAATCCCTGAATGTCTACTTTCATGTAAAAATAGTTTCATCGGATTTAACTGGCTGCAGGTAGAGCGCACACTTTGCCATCCTGGATCTGCCGTGGACATTTCACCTAGATAGCATCCTAATTCTCCACTCCTTCTAGTTTTCTCCTTCTAACTTTAATTCCAACTCAAGATTCCATATTAATCCAACCATAATCCATCATATACATCCAATATATCATCAAATACATGAAAAAGAGTAAAATTTCATGCAGCCACAGATCAAAGAATTTAAGAACAGAAACGGAATCTTACCTCTTTGGAGTTTGATTTTGCTAGGAGTTGAGCTAAGTGTTGAAGCTTGAATTGATAGAACCTTGTTAAGCTTGAAGGAGTGATGGAGTTGGTTGAGAGAAGAAGAGAAGAAGAAGGCTAGAATAAGGGGGAGAGGGAGGCGCAAATTAGCAAGAATTGGGAAGGAAAATCTGACTTAAATAGACGAGGGTAGTTGGAATTGTGAGTGTTGATTGGTTGAAATTTTGTGAGTGAAGTTCGGCCATGTCTCTCTCTTTCGTGGCTAAGTTATTCTCCACGTCACCCTACAAGTGGAACTCGCTTCCATTGTATCTGAAATCGGAACTTGTCTCGATTCTGCTTAAAGTTGTAACTCGTGCCATTTATTTGACACTCGGAGATGAAATCGGATATCGAAAATCTTGTCTGGTTTATTCAAAACTTGGAAGCAAAGTCGAATTTCGGAAATCATAGAGCACACAATCACATAATCTCGGAACTCCCAATTCAAACTCGGGAACACCAACAGAAATGGGAAGCTCCTAGGAACAAACTCGGACATTAGAACTTGTGTATAACTTGGAAATCAACTCAAAGATCTGAACTCGTATCCGTTCTAGTTGAGTTCAACTCTAATATCGAACTCGTTACATTCAACTCTGAGATCGGTACTTGTAATCATTGTGTTAAACTATCAACTCGGAGGTCTGAAACCATGTACACTTTATTTTGAACATGAAGTCCGAGGTCTCAAATAGCGTACATCCTGGTTTGAAACTTGGAAATAAATTATGATATTGGAAATCGAGTACGTTATCTTTGAGACATAAAGTAGGATATCGGAATCACGCCCATATTGTTTGGACTTGAAAGTTAAGCTCAAGTAGGGAAATTATACTAGATGAAGTCAAGTCGGAAATTATCTGAAATTGACGAACTCGAAGTCTGAAATTATCCCTTTGTGTGAAATTCAAAGATGAAGTCGGAAATCATGGAAACGTGAAGGTGAAGTGAACTCTGAACTCGTGGTGGATGTTACATTACCACCCTCCTTAGAAAAATTTTTCCTCAAAATTTAATCACAAAACTAACTATTTATTGTCGTAAGAATTTTAGTAAAAGAGTTTATATATAGGCACATAGAAAGTCGATAAGCATAATCAAGAAAATACAGTAACCCCGATATATAACTCAACATAGCACAGCTTAACAAAAAGTGAATCTTTGTCCCGGTTTATCCCTAATTTTGTTTCACTCTCCTCCTGGGAAGTAGTCTTTCACTTTCCAACCTTGGATGTTCTACTTAGGAATAGGTAGCTAATAGCAGGGGCATTTTCTAATCATGTGTCATGGCTTTCACACTTAAAGCATACCTTCTCGCCTACCAAACAAGGCCTTCCTCCATGATACCTTCCACACTTTGAACAATCTTGCTTAGTGGTTAGTCTCTTGCGTCGCTTACCTTTATTTCCATTGTTGAAATGGCTTCTTTGGTGGGGAATATACCAAACTCTTGGTCTTCGTGTGTCACCTCTTTCCACAAACATCCATCCTAGTATCAGCTGAGCTTCTTGTTATATTCTTCAACTAATCGACTTTTTGTTCGCTAATGTAGCAAAATCTCTTATCTCCATTGGCCCCACCGAGGCTAAAATGTCCGTGATTTAGTCCTCCTTCAAATTTGATGTATTTCTAGTTTTCGGCTGTGAGTTACTTTGATAGATGGTGGAAAATTTTACAGTTCTTGAACTTAGCAATATACCTGAAACACTCATGTTTCCTTGTTGAAGCTTCATAAACTCCAATTCCTTAGCATTTCACATTGATGCCGGGAAATACTTCTGATAAAATGTCTCCTTGAATATGTCCCATGTGATATCAACTTGGGGTTCCCCAATAGTCTTTTTCGCCATTCCACCAAAACTCTGTCCGCTTCAACATATAAGTGGCAAAGGCCACTGCTGATCGCCAGGTGCCAAGACCGAAAAGACCTTCTCCATTGCTCTGGCCCATTCCTCGCTTTATCCTGGGGTCGAAAGCTCCTCGGAAGCTAGGTGGATTTGCTTTTCCGAACTCAGCAAATTTAAGATAATCTAGGTCTTCTCTAGACCACGTGATTTCCCCATGGCCGCCTCGCCGCCTACCCAACTGGTCCATCATTTGATGAGTCAGAGCTGCTCGCTTCCCATTGCATGAGCCATTTCACGCATCGTGTCCATAAAATTAGCGGTGATCTTTGGAGTGGGTATAGTTCGTGGCCTACCACGCTCTTTAAAGCCATTAGTTCCTAATCACATGCAACAAAACATTAAGTTGATCAGGCTCAACAATAAGTTAAGTGTGATAGCAACTAATAACATTCACAATTAGGCGGTCATGCATATCTAATCCTAGATCCTATCGGAATAGATAAGATTCGTCGCATGACACTAGCTAAAGATTCCAGAGTGCACTGGAAACATAGTCACCCAAATCCTCGGGTCCGGGGAGGATTGAACTGCTCTGATACCAAAATGTAACACCCTCCTAAGTACAGTACTATGCTTAAGTCATAGTACCACACCCTAGAGTTGTTACTGTTACCTGAGCGGACCTTATCTGATAGCAACTTCAGCCACTTCGGAACTTCTTGAACTATCTGGAGATAACACGGAAATAGGATTGAGAATTTAAAATTCTCAGTAGGATTCCTTAAGTATTATACATAATGTCATCATTGTCATCTCCAGCTGTTTGGTTTATTATGAAAGAGGTGATCATGTTATACCAGCTATTTAATTTTATAGTTCGAAAATATATTATTCGAAGCAAAGTTTATTTTACTCACACACTTGGCATTTGGGAGAGCTCATACAAAATCAATTCATGAATTATATTATGAATAATAACTGAAACATAATAAAATACAATAGCATCAATACACTAGAGACATAACATCTACACATAACTTTACTTGTACTTGAATTTATGCAGATACATAAAATTTTACTTTCTTTCTTTATCTCCCTTTACTTGTTACACATATTCCAGGGTACGATCGCCATGTCATACTCCATCGGGATGTGATCGCCATGTCACATTCCTTAGGAATATGTTTTTTCCTGCCACATCCCAGAGTATGATCGCCATGTCATACTCCATCAGAATGTGATCGCCATGTCACATTCCTTAAGGTTTGGGATCATCATGCTATATTCTAGAGTATTATCACCATGTCATACCCCATCAAAACGTGATCGCCATGTCACGTTTCTTAGGAATATAGACCCATCATCATATCTTTCATCATAAAATCTTTACATGCCATCATAAATTTTCGGTACTTACACTAGTTAGGTCATGCCATGCCTTATGTAAGCCTTGTCCCTTATACTCACACTAGCTGGGTCGATGCCATACCTCATGTAAGTGGGGTGCTTGCATATGTTTTAATCTTTAGCCTTTAGTCTTTAGCCTTTATCGCCTCTTGGGTAGCTGATCCGGGAGTGAGCTGCCACCAACTCGTGACTGCTGTCACACAGACTAACCCACTGTGGGACCCACTACCTTTAGGTCGGAGGGACTCAGTTGGCCATCTGCCTCCAACAGAGAGGGGCCCAGGTTTTAGCTGCCTTCACAAGGAGGGACCCAATGTGCTACTGCCTCCAGGTGAAGGGACCCATATCTTTATCATTTAACTGCCTTCACAGGGAGGGATTCAATGTGCAACTGCCTCCAAGTGAAGGAACCCACATTTAATATATTCATGTCTTTTCATTCTCATACATGGTCATGCATAGACATGCTGAATGCACTCATACATATGCTTTATGATTTTCACATGCATATTCATAACATATAAAGGCTCATAACATAATCTCTTTACTATTCTGAAACTCGGCAGCATAGCGGATCAGATCCATTTTCCCATGAATAGTGCTCGTGAACATCCCCATCAAGTTCCGAGTTCCGACTTAACCTTCAAGTTCCCATGATTTCTGACTTCATATTCGAATTTCACATAAAATGGATAATGTCTGACTTCCGAGGTAGTCTTCGAATTTCAGCATAATTTTCACAACTTTCGACCTTAACCATACCAATATTCCTCATTTCCCGACTTCTGACTTAACCTTCAAGTCCAAACAACATGGGCGTGACTCCCGATATCCGACTTTATGTCTCAAAGAAAACGGACCCGATTTCCGATCTCATAATTTATTTCCAAGTTTCAAGCAAGATGCACGCGAGTTCCGACCTTATACTTCATGTTTCAAAATAGTATACACGATTTCCGATCTCCGAATTGATAGTTTAACACAATGGTACAATTACCGACCTTCGAGTTGAATGTAATGAGTTCAGGCCTAAGGGTAGAACTCAACTAGAATGGACACGAGTTTGAATCTTTGAGTTGATTTCCAGTCATAAACGAAGTTCGGATATTCGAGTTTATTCCCGTAAGCTTTCCGCTTCGCTGGTGTTCCCGAGTTTGAATAGGGAGTTTGAGATTATGTGATTGTAAGTCGTATGACTTGAAATCCGACTTTGCTTCCAAGTTTCAAATAAACTACTCAAGGTTTTCGATATCCGATTTCATCTCCGAAGGACAAATAAATAGCACGAGTTCCGACTTTAAGCAAAATCAAGACGAGTTCCGATTTAAGATAGAACAGAAGCGAGTTCCACTTTTGGGACGATGTGGAGAGCAATTTAGCCACAAAAGAGGGAAACATGGCCGAACTTCAATCACAAAATTTCAATCAATCAACACTCACAATTCCAACTACCCTCATGTATTTAAGTCAGACTTTCCTTCTCAAATGAGGCTGATTTACGCCTCCCTCTCCCTCTTGTTCTAGCCTTCTTCTTCTTTTCTCTCAACCAACTCCATCACTCCTTTAAGCTTAACAAGATTCTAACAATTCAAGCTTCAACACTTAGCTCAACACTTAGTAAAATCACACTTCAAAGAGGTAGGATTCCATTTCTGTTCTTAAATTCTTTGCATTATGGTTGCATGAAATTTTACTCTTCTTCATGTATTTGATGATATATTGGATGTATATGATGGATTATGATTGGATTAATATAAAATCTTGAGTTGGAATTAAAGTTAGAAGGAGAAAAACTAGAAGGAATGGAGGATGAGGATGCTGTCTTGGTGAAGAGTCCACGGTAGTCTGGATGGCAGAGTGTACGACTCTGCCTACAGCCAGTTAAATCCAATGAAACTATTTTTAGATTGAAATAGACATTTAGGGCTTTCCATACATGTATAGTATAAGGCCATTGGATTAGTATTGAGAGAGATATGAATTTTTGAAGTTTGACCTAGGAATCAGGACTTTCATCCGGGCAGTGTGACTTGAGGAGGCTGTAACTCACCCTACACAACTCCAAATTGAGTGAAACTAACTTTATTAGAAAGGTTACACATACGGTAACATCCCAAAATGAAATTCTGAGTTTGTTATGATCCCAATTCTTCCCAGTGGTTCGAGGAAGTTACCCTATGTCCAAACTGGGCCAAAATAGGGTAGTTCAGGAAGGTCGAATTTCAGGACTTATAACTTGAGCTATACTAAAGCAAATGAAATGAAACTTGTTGCAAATGACTGTTAGCTTTGATATGACACCAATTTCGTATGATTTGAGCTTGGTTTCGATTTTTAGTGAATTTTTACTTCCAAAAGTGTAATTCGGACCAGTGACCAAATAGGCTAAGGAAAAATTTAAATATCTTGAGCTACACATATCAAAATGAGATGGGACCAAGGAGGTTAGAAAATAGACACATAACCAAAATTCAGGTTTAAATGAGTTAAATAGGAGAAAAGGTGGATTATACAAAATTCGGGCAGAACTTAATAGAATTGGCAGAAATGACCAAATTGATGATTTCACAAGTGTTAGTGAACATATAAGGTTTGAGTTGATGGTTGAAAGTTTTACCTTGATAGATATGTTAGATTGATTATACTGCTATGACTGATTTGTCCGTGAGAACTGACACTATTCATGAGGAAACGGATCTGATCCGTTATGCTGCCGAATTTATGGCAAAAGTCTATAAAACTATGAGTGTTTATATTACAAGGAATTTATTATATGAACATCTACAATTATGAATATGCATATGGAAATTCTATATGCAAGAATGATATAAGTATGATATGAGGTATATGAAAATAAATCATGAAGCATATGTATCAGTACATCCCGCATGTCTATGCTTAATCGTGCATGAGAATGAAAGAATGTGAATATATTAAATATGGGTCCCTTCACTTGGAGGCAGTTATTTGAGATCCCTCCCTGTGAAGGCAGTTAAATAATATAAGATGTGGGTCCCTTCACTTGGAGGTAGTTGCACATTGAATCCCTCTCTGTGAAGGTAGTTAAATGATAAAGATGTGGGTCTCTTCACCTGGAGGTAGTTGCACATTGGGTCCGTCCTTGTGAAGGCAGCTAAAACTTGGGTCCCTCTATGTTGGAGACAGTTGCACATTGAACCCTTCCAACCTAAAGGCAGTGGGTCCCCTTGTGGGTGAGTCGGTGTGACGACGGTCACGAGTTGAGCTTACGAGTTCACTTCAAGATCAGGCTACCCAAGGGCAGTAAAGGCTAAAGACTAAAGACTCAATATTAAGGCATATGCAAGCACCCCACTCACATGAGGCATGGCATCGATCGAGCTAGTGAAAGATAGGGATAGTACTTACATGGGACATGGCGTGACTCCTAGTGTAAGTAGCAAATGAAGGTCCCATATTCCTAAGGAACGTGACATGGCAATCACGCTCTGATGGGGTATGACATGGCGATCATACTCAAGAATGTGGCATGTAAAGATTTTATGATGAAAAGGAAGATAAAGAAAGAAAAGTAAATTTTATATATCTGTATAAATTCAAGTACAAATAAAGTTATGTGTAGATGTTATGTCTCCAATGTATTGATGCTATTGTATTTTATTATATTTCAATTATTATTCATAATATAATTCATGAATTGATTTTGTATGGGCTCTTCCCAAATGACAAGTGTATGAGTAAAATGAACTTTGCTTCGGATAATATATTTTTTGTATCAGAAATCAAATAGTTTACATAACATGTTCACCTTTTTCTTAATAAACCAAAGCAAACTGGAGATGACAACGATGACATTATGTATGATAATTAGAGAATCCTACTGAGAATTTATAATTCTCACTCCTATTTCCATGTTATCTCTAGATAGTTCAAGAAGTTCCGAAGACGGCTGAAGTTGCTGTCAGATAAGGTCCGCTCAGGTAACAGTAACAACTCCAGGGTGTGGTACTATGACTTAAGCATAGTACTGTACTTGGAAGGGTGTTATAGTGCCAATCCCCACGGACAAATCAGTCATAGCAGTATAATCAATCTAATATATCTATCAATGTAAAACTTGCAACCGACAACTTAAGCCTTATATGTTCACTAACATTTGTAAAACCATCAATTTGGTCATTCATGCCAATTCTATTCAGTTCTGTCCGAATTTTGTATAATCCATCTTTACTTCTATTCAACTCATTTAAACTAGAATTTTGGATATATCATAGCTCTATGTGTCTAGTTTTCAAGCCTTTTTGTCCCATCTCATTTTGATATGTGTAGCTCAAGATATTTAAATTTTACCTCAGCCTATTCAGTCATTGGTCCGAATTATACTCTTGGAAGTAAAAATTCACTAAAAATCGAAACCAACATCAAATCATATGGAATTTGGTCTCATATTAAAGCTAACAGGACAACCTTTCATTTAGAATAAATTTCATTCCATTTGCTTTAGAATAGCTCGAGTTATAAGTCCTAAAATTTGACCTTCCTAAACTACCCTATTTTGGCCTAGTTTGGACATAGGGTAATTTTCTCAAACCACTGGGAACAATTGAGATCATAACAAACTCAGAATTTCATTATGGGATATTTTCCTATGTGTAAGATTTCTAAAAAAGTTAGTTTCACTCAATTTGGAGTTGTGTAGGGTGAGTTACACCCTTCTCAAGTCCCACTTCCCAGATGAAAATCCTAATTCCTAGGTCAAACTTCAAAAATTCATATCTCTCCCAATACTAATCCAATAACCTTATATTATATATGTATGGAAATCCCTGAATGTCTACTTTCATGTAAAAATAGTTTCATCAGATTTAACTCCGCTGTAGGCAGAGCCGTACACTCTGCCATCCGAACTGCCGTGGACATTTCACCTAGATAGCATCCTAATTCTCCACTCCTTCTAGTTTTCTCCTTCTAACTTTAGTTCCAACTTAAGATTCCATATTAATCCAACCATCATCCATCATATATATCTAATATATCACCAAATACATGAAGAAGAGTCAAATTTCATGCAACCTCAGTTCAAAGAATTTAAGAATGTAAACGAATCCTACCTCTTTGGAGTATGATTTTGCTAGGTGTTGAGCTAAGTGTTGAAGCTTGAATTGATAGAACCTTGTTAAGCTTGAAGGAGTAATAGAGTTGGTTGAGAGAAGAAGAGAAGAAGAAGGCTGGAATAAAGAGGAGAGGGAGGTGCAAATCAAAGAAGAATGGAAGGAAAATCGACTTAAATAGACGAGGGTAGTTGGAATTGTGAGTGTTGATTGGTTGAAATTTTGTGAGTGAAGTTCTACCATGTCTCTCTTTGTGGCTAAGTTATTCTCCATGTCACCCCACAAGTAGAACTCGCCCATTATATCCAAATCGGAACTCGTCTCGATTCTGCTTAAAGTCGTAACTCATGCCATTTATTTGACACTCGGAGATGAAATTGGATATCGGAAATCTTGTCTGGTTTATTCGAAACTTGGAAGCAAAGTCGGATGTCGAAAATCATAGAGCACACAATCACATAATCTCTAACTCCCAATTCAAACTCGAGAACACCAAATGTAAATGGAATGCTCCTGGGAATAAACTTGGACATCGGAACTTGTGTACAACTTGGAAATCAACTTAAAGATCTAAACTCGTGTCCGTTCTAGTTGAGTTCAACTCTAATATCGGAACTCGTTACATTCAATCCTGAGGCTGCACTTGTAACCATTGTGTTAAACTATCAACTCTGAGGTCGAAACCATGTACACTTTATTTTGAACATGAAGTCTCAAGTCTAAATAGCAGACATCTTGTTTGAAACTTGAAATAAACTATGATATCGTAAATCGGCACGTTATCTTTGAGACATAAAGTAGGATATCAGAAATCACGTCCATGTTGTTTGGACTTGAAGGTTAAGTCGGAGTAGGGAAATTATACCAGATGAAGTCGGAAGTCGGAAATTATGCTGAAATTCGGTGACGAACTCGAAAGTCGGAAATTATCCCTTTTTATGTGAAATTCAAAGATGAAGTCGGAAATCATGGAAACGTGAAGGTGAAGTCGGAACTCGGAACTCGTGGTGGATGTCACAATCTCCTTCTAGACTTCCTAATTTGTCTAAGGGTCCTCTCTATTTCAAGATCAAATTTAACTAAATTAGGATTTAGGTCAGACCTAGTGATGCACTAACAAGGCAGCAAACAGAACCATATACACAACTATATCACCTAATAACACAAAACACTAGAAAATGCAAACAAACACTCAAAATTAATCAAAATAAATTAAAAAACACTACCAAATGATTTTTAAAAAGTTTAGGGCCACCATAGCTCAAATATTTGACCCTCAAGAAGTCCAAAAATGCAAAGAAAATCTTGAAAAATTAAAAAAGTGGTCTAGATGATGGAATTTGGCTTCCTAGTGAAGAGTTTTCAGCAAAGCAGAAAATCTTGCTCAAAAGGTCATTTTCCTTCAACTAACCAAAAATCAGCTCAATCGGAGCACAAAATCTTTTACAAAAATACCGGCCACATCCTGAAAAATCGAAAAACCTCAAAAACTCTATCTAAACGATAGAATTTGGCAAAAACAGGGTGACCTCAATCCTACTTAGATTGAGCGCTTCTAAGAATGTGGTTTTCCTATAGGATCAAGTATCCTCAAGTTGGTTTTAAAAGATTCAACAAAAATAGTAAAATCTACATCCTAATGCATTAACTATCAACTAAAACATAAAACCTATGCAAATACTATCACACACAGAGTTAGCAATCGATATTAACACATATTAACATGACCAAATAACATTAATCATTCCCTGGTAATGGCGCCAAAATTTGTCTCGAGTGTTAAGCTTGGTCAAATTGTTAAAAATCGAATTACACAGGTTTATGTAAAGGGTGCAACCTGTGTCGTCTCACAAAGATGACAATGTTATATGATCAGGAATTTGGGGGGTTTGTTTATAACTCAAAGAAAGAAAATATGAAATGAATAGAAATCGAAATAGAAATGAATAGGAATTGATACATCTAATCCAAGAATCAAAGGAACAACCACAGACACTCAATCATTGAATTCTAAAAATAACTCAACGACTAGAATCAGTGATTAACATTGAATCCAAATGAAACCTCAAATCAAACTCAGCATTCACATGAAAACCTTCATGTATTTGATTAACATAGATTCAATTAAAATTTAGAAACCTCTAGAACCTAATTGAATTATGTTAATTTTGTGTGCTAATGCAGTTAACCGTAGAACTCAAACCTGAAACTCTAATTTGTAGTCCTTCCACAATCTGACTACACACATCAACCGAATAATATGCAACCAATCAAATTTCAATCATCAATTCAAAATGAAAAAACTCCAATTCAAAATGAGATTAAAAATAAGAGAAGAAGGAGTAGATGAAATCGATTGTATACTGAGTCTGATCAAACCAATTCTCAAGAGTGTTGTTGTTTCTTTAATCCTTGAATCAGATAGAAGCTTAAGCCTCCATGAATGGAGGAAAAATGAATTGTAAAGGTGGGGGGGGGGCGTGAGAGAAGAGAGGAAGAGAAAAATCGAAAATTGTCTATTCCCAAAATCTGTCTAGTGAATTACAAAGTTCTAGCCCCCTACTCAATTCAACTTTTTCAGAATCAAAACATTTGCAATAAATCTGTAACAGCCTATTACATTAATTCCCTGTCTCTAAGATGAATTTGGACACCCAATTTGTTTAATTCTGAGTTATATAAAGGAAATTACACTAAAAACATGTAATCAAGTTCCATGATTAATCAGTAATGTTCTTCTATGGTTTTGGCTATGAAAACACATCCATTTGGACTTGTACTCTGAAAGTGAATTGAGGCCTGGTTGTTAGCTTCAAAATGCCACTAGAACAGGCTCAATCGAGCTTCTATGAACTGAGATATGGCTTTAAGAGTCAGCTTTATTCAAAAACCATGCTACAGCCTTTCACTCTGTTTCTAGGCCCAATTCCAGCTCCTTAACATCAGAACTTGTCTCTGACCTCTCATAAGAATTGTAGATCTATCTTTCAGCTTTCCTATAAACTAAAGATCACAATAAAATAAGCTTTACAACTCAAGATATAGCCCAAAAACCAAAATACTATCAGAATTTGCCTAATGCTGGAAAATTTAACTCAAACCCAAACAAAATCCAAACAACACAAAATGGTCCAGTTCAAAACAATTAGGCACAAAAGAGGATTAATAAGCTAGGAATGAGGGAAAATAAGTACATTAAAATCCAATTGATTAGTAGGACCGAGGGATGTGTTTGTGGAAGTTAATCGCTAAGGTTATGATTGCGGTAGACTAGCAGTCTAATCTAGTTTTTGTTTTCCTCATGTATTTTTATATTATGTTGGAACTCTGTTGCATCAATGCATGTATTATGTAGGTCATGGCTTAGCTGTGTCTCATTAATTGTACTTCATTATATATGTTTTATATTTTATGGAATGCGAATCTTAAGCTTTGTTATATGTTATATGTTATGTTCCATTTACTGCCTTTATGCTTTATTTCGTTGTGATAGGATTTCTTATGCACAACACTTATTTAACGTTTCTTTCACACTCGAAGCTCAAGTTTAAATACACTAAAAGCAACGACGTATTTCAAAAAAAAAATTACCCTATTTTCCATATAATATATTTTCCAAAGGAGTTTAAGTTTTTCACAAGCATATGTAATAACTGATAATCGAACATAATACGACTTAAGCGTAGTATGGAATTATTAGGGTGTTACATAACTAGCACCCAGAATTGGGCCACCCTCTCTACCTATGGAGAGCTATTATTTTTTACTTTCCATTGCACTATCATAGCAAGCTCTACTGCACCCATGGAGGAATGTGGAGTAGCGAATAGATTTGACATGGCCATGGACATGCTTGTTGCAACCTCCATTCTTGGGCTTGAATGTTTGCAAATTAATTAAGGAAAGAAAGTTAGAGAAAGTGACAACAAACAAAATAGAAGCAACAAAGATAGATCAAGATCTAACCATTGTGAAGTATATGAAATTACCTTTATCTCATGTTTGTAGTGGTAAGCACCTTTTCTTTGCACTGGAGATATGAGCAGCAACGCTCATGGCATTGCCTCCTTCTTCTTCCTTCTCAATTGTGAAACAACGATCATGGTTCATAAGGACAAGGATGATAGCAACACCAATGACACTGATTGAAGCAAGTCCTTCAGCCGAAGAGGCGGCAATAGTGCCATCACATTGGAGATGCAAGAAAAAATTGGTTGGAGTATGGGTCTTAGGGTGCTGAAGTCATTAGTGATGGGTAGTGGTCGTGAGGTGAAGATTTAGGGACTTCTTTGTATTTTTTTAAGGTGGACCAATGGTGGTCCAAAATAAGTCTAAACGACCTTATAACTCACTATGAGTTATAAGATGGTCTTCTTGTACTTTGGAGCACTGGTGGTCAACATACACAACTACAAAATTTCTCTTATGTGATTTTCAACTTATCCTCTATCTCACCTCCTTATGCTTTAGCCACCAACTTCCACTTTCTTTCACCTACCTCTGTGTTCACTCACCCTTACACACAAAATTAAGAAGAAAGGTAGCTACTTTGAGATCGGGTTTTGTTAGAAATGGACCAAAAAAACTGCAAACAATTCATGAGCCTTAGTGTATGTAACACCCTCCCAAATACAGTACTATGCTTAAGTCATAGTACCACACCCTGGAGTTGTTACTGTTACCTGAGCGGACCTTATCTGACAGCAACTTCAGCTATCTTCGGAAACTTCTGAAACTATTTGGAGACAACACGGAAATAGGAGTGAGAATTATAAATTCTCAGTAGGATTCTCTAATTATCATAATGTTATCGTTGTCATCTCCAGTTTGCTTCGGTTTATTATGAAAAGGTGAACATACTATATAAACTATTTAATTTTACAGTTCGAAAATATATTATCCGAAGCAAAATTTATTTTACTCATACACTTGGCATTCGGGAGAGCCCATACAACATCAAATCAGGAAATCATATTAGGAATAATAACTGAAACATAATAAAATACAATAGCATCAATACGTTGGAGACATAACTTCTGCACATAACTTGTACTTGAATTTATGCATGTACATAAAATTTACTTTTTCTTTCTTTGTCTTCCTTTTCATCATAAAATCTTTACATGCCACATTCCAAAGTATGATCACCATGTCATACCTCATTAGAGCGTGATCGCCATGTCACGGTCCTTAGGAATATGGGATCTTTATTCGGTACTTACACTAGCTGAGTTATGCCATGCCTCATGTAAGTTCTATCCCCTATGCTCATATTAGCTGGGTCGATGCCATGCCTCATGTGAGTAGGGTACTTGCATATCTTTTAATCTTTAGTCTTTAGTCTTTAGGCTTTACTGCCCTTGGGTAGCCTGGCCTTGGAGTGAGCTCGTCAGCTCCACCCGTGACCGTCATCACACTGACTCACCCATAAGGGGACCCACTGCCTCTAGGTTAGAGGGATCTCATTCTGGCCACATGCCTCTAATTGAAGGGATCTCTTCTGGTCATGTGCCTCAAAACTGAGGGATCTCATCTGACCACGTGCCTTTAATATAGAGAGATCTCATCTGACCACGTACCTCTAACATAGAGGGACCTAAGTTTTAGCTGCCTTCACAAGGAGGGATTCAATGTGCAACTGCCTCCAGGTGAAGGGACCCATATCTTTATCATTTAACTGTCTTCACAAGGAGGAATTCATTATGCAACCGCCTCCAAGTGAAGGGACCCACATCTTTATCATTTATCTGCCTTCACAGGGAGGGATCTCAAATAAATGCCTCTAAGTGAAGGGACCCATATCTTTATCATTTATCTGCCTTCACAAGGAGGGATCTCAAATAACTGCCTCCAAGTGAAGGGACCCACATTCAATATATATTCACATTCTTTCATTCTCATGCATAATCAAGCATAGATATGCGGAATGTACTCACACACATGCTTCATGATTTATTTTCATATATGACATAACTCATATCATACTTAAATTCATCCTTGCATATAAACATTTATAAACTTCTGCCGTAAATTTGGCAGCATAACGGATCAGGTCCGTTTCCCCATGAATAGTGCCAGTTCTCATGGACAAATCAGTCATAGTAGTATAATCGATCTAACATATCTATTAAGGTAAAACTTGCAACCATCAACTCAAACCTTTTATATGTTCACTAATACTTGTGAAATCACCAATTTGGTCATTTCTGCCAATCCTACTCAGTTTTGCCAGAATTTCATCTAATCCATCTTTAGTTCTATTCAACTCATTTAAACCTAAATTTTGGATATGTCATAGCTCTATGTGTCTATTTTCTAACCTCATTGGTCCCATCTCATTTTGATCTGTATAACTCAAGATGTTTAAATTTTGCCTCAGCCTATTCGGTCACTAGTCCGAATTATATTCTTAGAAGTAAAAATTCACTAAAAATCTAAGCTAACCTCAAATCATACGAAATGGTCTCATATTGAAGCTAACAGGACAATCTTTCATTTGCAACAAGTTTCATTCCATTTGCTTTAGTATAGCCTGAGTTATAAGTCCTGAAATTCCACCTTTCTGAACTACTCTGTTTTGGCTCGGTTTGGACATAGGGTAACTTCCTCGAACCACTAGGATCAATTGGGGTCATAACAAACTCAAAATTTCATATTGGGGTGTTCCCTATGCGTTAGCTTTCTAACAAAGTTAGTTTCACTCAATTTGGAGTTGTGTAGGGCGAGTTATACCCTCCTCAAGTGACCTACCCAGATGAAAGTCCTGCTTCCTAGATCAAACTTCAAAAATTCATATCTCTCTCAATACTAATTCAATAACCATATATGATATATGTATGGAAAGCTCTGGATGTCTACTTTCATATAAAAATAGTTTCATCAAATTTAACGGCTGTAGGCGGAGCCGTACACTCCGCCATCCGGACTACCGTGGACTTTTCAACTAGACATCATCCTAATCCTCCATTCCTTCTAGGTTTTCTCCTTCTAACTTTAATTTCCAACTCAAGATTTCATATTAATCCAATCATAATCTATCATATACATCCAATATATCATTAAATAAATGAAGAAGGGTAAAATTTCATGTAACCCTAGTGTAAAGAATTCAAGAATAGAAATGGAATCCTACCTCTTTGGAGTGTGATTTGAGCTAAGTGTTGAAGCTTGAATTGTTAAGCTTGAAGAAGTGATGGAGTTGGGTGAGTGGAGAAGAGAAAAAGAAAGCTGAACAAGGGAGAGGGCAACGTAGAAATGGGGCTGAAGGAGAGAAAGGATGAGTTATTTAAGCTTGAGGTGGTAGTTGACTTGGAGGGTTTTGATTGGCCTAAAAACACAAGGCTGAATTTCAGCCAACCTTCCCCATTTTTGTGGGTAAGGTTCAGCCATGTATCCCTTTTTTTGTGACAAAATTGCTCTCCATGTCACCTAAAAGTAGAACTCGCTTCGACTGTATTCTGAAAATGACATCGGAACTCGTACTCTATTATGTGTAAAGTTGGAACCCGCATCCCTTTTATTTGAGTTTGGAGCTGAAGCCGGATGTCGGAACTCGTTAAACCTTATTTGACACTTGAGAGTAACTTCGGATATCGGAAGTCATACAGCTTACAATCACCTAATCTCGGAACTCCCCATTCAGACTCAGGAATGCTAGCAAAAATGGAAGGCTCCTAGGAATAAGATCGGAGCTCGGAACTCTTGTATGACTTGGAAATCAACTCAAAGATATGAACTCGTGTCCATTCTAATTGAGTTCAACTCTAAGGCGGGAACTCGTTACATTCAACTCGGAGGTCAGTAATTGCATCATTATGTTAAACTATCAAGTTGGATGTCGGAAATCATGTACACTATTTTGAAGCATGAGGTCTTAGGTCGGAACTCGGGTACATCTTGCTTGAAACTTATTAGATCGGAAATCGGGTATGTTCCCCTTCAGACATAAAGTCAGATATTGGGAGTCGTTGTTTGGACTTGAAGGTTAAGTCGGAAGTCGGTAAATGAGGAATACTGGTATGGTTAAGGTTGGAAGTCGTGGAAATTATGCTGAAATTCGAAGACAAACTCGGAAGTCGGAAATAATCCCATATTATGTGAAATTTGAAGATGAAGTCGGAAATTATGGGAACTTGATGGGGAAGTCAGAACTCAGAAATTGGGGATGTTACAGTGTACCTCCAGACAATGATTCCAACATTTTGAAGAGATTGAATGTAAGAAATGTATGCAACAATTAAATCATGGCTAGAATTAATATCCACCTTAATGAATTATGTAACATCCTCAATTTCATGACGTGCTAAATTACCTTAGTAATCCTAAGTAATTAGGCACTTAATGAGAAATTATGAGATTAAGGCTTAATTAAGGGGCTAACGAAGAGTTTGAGTTAACTAGGATGAGAAGAGTCAAGAGAATGCTTAATCAAGATTAAATGATCTCTAATTAAGCAAATCAGAGCATCTATAGCTTAATTAAGCACTAATCGCCCTTAATTAGCTTAATCGAGTTTAATTAAGGTTAAGCTTAATCGCAATATTAATTTTTGTTAATCATGTTCTTGTGTATTAATCACTAACCCTTGCTTAATCATCTTCATTAAGTTGCATGAGCACTTAATCACGTGATTAAATTCAAATTTAGTCAACTAGACAATAAAATAAAAGGTGATGTCATAAAAGCATAAACCATTAGACAATAATGCTTTACGTAAGAGTTTGACCATGCTTTGTCTCCCCATTATCCACTTTGTCTCCTTAATCACTAATTAACACAAAATAACACAAAAATATCTCCCTCCCTCCCTTTGAAACTTACGGCCAACATCACACAAACACACACCTTCACTTTTCATTTTTCAACTTCTATTATCTCTCTAAGTTTCCTACTCCTCCAACTTTTCTCTAAAATTCTCTCTTCTTCTTTTTCATCTTCTTCTTCCATTCTCCACCTCCATAACTAAACCTTCTTCACTTAACCCTTCAAAGACCACATCTTTTGGTCTTTGAGAAAGAGATTTAAACACTACAACCTCCATTTTCACAAGATCTCAAGAGCTTCTTCTTCCTCCTTGCAAAACTACCACCATCATCATCAAGAGGAGCCATCATCTTATTCTTCCTCTCCTCTTGTTTTTGCACCATCTTCAAGAAAGGTAGTGATCTTCATTTTTTTATTTTGTTGGCTCAAGAAAGCTTGAAGTTTGGTTCTTTTCATGACCAAGATCTTTAAGTGAAAACTTGAGAAGATCCTTCATGCTCTTCATGAGCAAAAGTTTCCATTTTTGGCAAAACATGTTCTTGTTGTTCTTCAAGTGTTCTTGATGTTTCTACTTTTGGCAAAATATGTTGTTCTTGCTGTTCTTCAAGTGTTCTTGATATTTCTACTTTTGGAAAAATATATTCTTGTTGTTCTTCAAGTGTTCTTGATGTTTCTGCTTTTGGAAAAATATGTTCATGTTCTTCTTCTTGACTGTTCTTGATGTTCTTGGTGTTGTCTTGCTTAAAGTTGTTCTTTTTCTTATGATGAGTTTATGATTAGAAAAGTTTCATCTTTACATGCTTTTCATGATTTGATAAGATTATGAACATCCTAAAAGCTTTAAACTTTAAAAAGTTTGCTTCTTGAAGCATAAAAAGTGGCACAAGTTTAGTGCCTTCATAAAAGTCTTATTTTGTTTTGTTTTGAAGACAAGACTACATGTAAAAGTCTAAGCTTTTTGAAATAATAAGCCTTTTTGAGTTAGCAAAATGATGTCTTGTCACTTGATGTTTCAAAGATTGATCCTTGGAAGCAAATCCTTTCATAAAGTTTGAACCTTGAAATAAAAAAAGTCACTTTTGGATCATAGAAATGCTAACTTTTAAAAAGACCAAAACTTTATAACTTTGAAGTTAATGTCTTATATCACTAGTTGATAAAGTACGAATCTTCTTAATGTAGAGACAACTTTAGATCATAAAGTTGAGACATTGATGGTTTTAGAATAATCAGAAGAGTCAACTTTCACAAAGAACATGACTTTTTAGTTAAAAAGCTAGTAACTTGTATCATTATTTCATGAAGATCTAATATTTAAGATAAGAGCTTAATTTTAAAGGCACTTACTTTCATAAAGAATAAAACTTTATGACTACTTTATAAGAATGATAACTTTTATAATACTTAAGGTAAGATCTTGTTATATTAGTGAAAAAAGCTTGAAACGTTATAACTTGATTAAGTTAAAAATCACCCTTGGTGATTAGTGAACATGGTGTTGTTGGGTTCTTGATGTGGTTATGTGTTGTCATGACCCAAGGATTAGAGGGATCTCGAAGTCCTTGGGGACAGAAGTATGATTAAGGCCTCTGAGCATACCATAAACCTAGGAATCACTAAGTGCAATATCTCAAAGAAAGGAAACAATCATTTAACTTAATTAATTTGAATAAGTGTTCCATAAGACATGAACTAAAGTAAAGAATAATTTCATATAAGAGCTAAGTAACTAAAAGACCACATACACATATCTTAACTATGTGATTCTCTCATCGGTAATCATGAGAAGTCATATGATGATTCATAATACTCTTCATAAAGAATAACACAACTATGAACCCCCTTTTAGGGTATGAATGTGTGGTGCCATTCGGCATGACAAATGACAAGTTTGATTGAGCTTTGTCTCATGATTGAATGATGAGTGTGATGATATGATATAGATATGATGAACTGTTAGTTGAAAGTTTATGATTGGCATTTTGGGGAAGTTCCGATCTAGCCATTATGTTGCTGGATTTCCGTCAAAATTATGGACTTAGTCATATCATTGCATGTGTCTAGTCAAAGAAGTACTATGCATGTAAAGTGTAATGATAAGAAAAGGAACCATGGGACATAACCCCTCAATCACTTCCGGGAGGTGAAAGACGGTGATCCACAAGGAACCTTTATGAGGGAGGCAAGAGTGACATGGAGGACCTTCCAACTTAGGGGTAACTAATATTGGCTTAGTCTGATTTGGTTTAGTACTGTGTGACAACAGTCATGGAATGAACTCATGTCCAAAAGCAGTCTATTTTAAAGGAAAGTAAAGAATATTATGCACATGCTAAAAATGAAATTAAAGTCAAAGTAGAACCATAGTCAAATTGATGAGTTATATAGTCATGCATATTTCTATATTTCTCATGCATATTATGAATGTTTATCTCATGTGTTAGTAGGTATGCCTATGTATGATGTTATGAATATGATGATAAACGTAAAAGCAATCCGCTTCAGGATTTATATCTTTGAAAATTGTTAAAATTGAACCTATATCTGTCCACTATTTTTATAATCAAACCTGAAGTAGCTGGGACGATGACGATGACACCATGTTTGTCTAGTCACAATCCTACTGAGAAATCCTGTATTTCTCACTCCTACGTTTCCGTGTCAGCTTCAGATGGAGCTAATGGCATCCATGGTAACACTTCTGATGGTACCTGACTGGATAAGATGAGAAGCTGCCACATTTCTTTACCTAGCTAAAGAGGATCGAGATAGTAGCATAGCATTTTCATTTTCTTAAGAGCCCTAGTTGGGCAGTTTATGTGTAATTAAGAGCATGTAGGAAGTCATGCTACTTAATTTGACCTATTACATATGTAAAGTGTAATGATGACTCTTGAGTATATATGATTACATTCTTGGCTTATGGTATTGTGTTATGTTATTTCAATTTTTTCATACATCTTATTAGTAACTCAACGATATGAGGAACAACATCCATGTGTATACGAGTAAGTTAGCGCTTAAAGGCTCAGTTTTCAAGCATAAAGGTTTTACAAAAAAAAAAAAAAACTGCATGCTATTTTCATGTATTATGCTAATTTCAACAATAAGAACTTCTACTAGTTAAGAATAACAACTAGTAATGCCATAAAATGACTTAAGCATAGTGTGGTATTATTAGGGTGTTACAAATTACTTGTGCTCCCTACATAGAGTCAAAGCTTCTTTCCTTTTATCTTTGGATTTGGTAGCATGCACCATTTTCATTGAGGTATTGAACCACCGGTTTACTTGATTACATCCATTCACTAAGTGCTCATAAAAAATATGCAAACAAATACATCATTTTGGATACTCCAATTCATTATTTCTTCACAGCATTTGGAACCCAAAAAGCCCACTTAAAGGAAACATAACCGAATGAAGAAAGTGAAAAAAATGGAAGAGCACTAGAACATCATAATCAAAGTTCATAGCAAGAGGAACAAGAGCCCCCTTGTGATGAGTTTTTACCATAAGCCTCTTGAATTAGGATCTATCTAGGACTTGGACACAAGAAATATGATCAAATCAGAAACAAGTTTGCGCAGAAAATAGGGCTCCAGACGTCTTGTTAAAAAGGTTTCGTATCTCACTCTACAGACCTCGGAATTGAGCAATTCAAAAACGAGGTGAACGTTCACGTTCTGAAACACAATTTAGACCCAAGAATCACCGAAAAACAGTACGTATAACTCGAGATATGAGCAAGAGATAATTGAGACGAATTCTGGAAAATTGACGCGAAATTGATGAAAAAGAAACCAGAAAACAATGGCGCCACAAACCTAGTTTGATAAGCCAAGAAGGATCGCCACAAGAATTGGAGGATTCTTGATAAGATCAATGATGCAAGGAAAAACCCTAGCAGAGAAAAACTCACAAATTCTGAAACATACGTATTCTGCTGTCTATTGATCTCCAAATATTTTAATACAAATCAGTTTAGGAGTTTGCCCCTGAGACTTAACAAAACTAAAAGCAAAACCCTTAGCATAAGCATTACTGATATGTTCCAGTGGTTAAGGAGACATATTCAGCCTCAAGTGCTTGGGTTCTAATCCTACTATAGATAGTTTATATTTTTTTTAATCACAACATAACAATAGAAAAATAAAATAAACAACTAAAGTCTTGCTAATTCAGATTGACTCTTTGGGCTCTTTTCCTCTCATCCCAAGTGGGCTATGCATGTGTAAACCGTTAGACTCATGTGTTGGGCTTCATTTGGATATTGAGCTTCAAATTGTGTTTGGGCTTCCAACAAGGAAATAATCACATATTTGACAGCTTCGTGGGTCTTCTTTGCTCTAGCTCTTGTCATGGATCCTCCTAGGCCTTGTGTCGGATCTTGGGCTTCTTTTTGGGCTTGAGTCTGGACTTGGGCTTGGGCCTTTGTGTCCTCATCACCTTGTCAAAATAGAGAACTAAGAGACGAAACAAAAAAGTTAGACATAAAATTGCAAGAAGATAGGAAAATTGAAGAACCATGAAAAAAAAAATTAGGATGTGAATATTGAACACTTTCAGTGCAACATAGAAATTAGATGACAAGTGTAGAGGCTTTGAGCTTTCGAGTTCAAGGTGTTACTAGACAGAAAGCATAAAGAAGTAGACAAGTTGGAATAGAGTGAGGAGGAAGTGCTTGACAAAGAATTGTAAGAACTAGTACCAAAGAGAAATAGGCAATTATGTTACAGAAGAGGCAAAGGAGGTGGCAGTTACAAAATTGGTGGTAGATTTAGTCGTGAAGGTGGCTACAACAACAAGAGAGAAGAAGCAGTGGTTATAAAGAAGATAAATATGTAATTTGAATAGACTTCAAAATAATTTTAAGAGAAAAGTACAACAACTCCTTTTGAGATTTCAAGAAAAGACACTAAACTCTAAACTTATAAGAAAATGGACACTCCATTCCATTATCACAAAAATATATATTAATAATTAAAATAAAATTAACATTATTACATGCTAAATAAATGTTTTAGCAAAAAAACAATGCTAAACAAATTGGATTGGGCTCATCCCTAAGACCCCATGCTTGCCTAACACCTATAAGAGCACAAGCTCGCCTAGGAGGGCTCACCTTGCGCATCATTTCCAACACGCTAGTTCACCTAGGGGCCTTGTGCCACCTTATTCTTAGGGCTATACCCTTGGAACTAAGATTCTGATATATCTCTCAAGTATCTGGCATAGTTATGATAAATGATTCCAAATATGGAAACAACCAAGATCATGGGCATTGATGAAGTTAAGTCAACACCCATCATATCCGCTATATTCAATAGAAGATCCTAAATGGATTCCCTCAATGGTGGCCATAAACCCTAAAGGACGTAAGGGCTCTAGGCCCCAAGGTATGATGGAAGCTCATTTTTCAAACACTTTGCCTTTTAGACTTATTCTAACTTGGGCATCGGAGTGTCTTTGTAGGCAACCCCTACATTCGTCAACCATTGTGCTATTGGAGGACTTGTATCACCCCACTCACAGGCAAGAACATTTTGGTGCCCACCATGGGGCTTAGGAAATCCCACCTGCCCCACCATGGTCAATATTAGATGCACCACTACTGCTGATACCATAAACATACCAAAAAATTCCAATCCTAACCCTAACCTTACTAAGAAAAAGTGCAATTAGCCCACCAAACTTGAACTCTAGTGCATGCTCTAAGAGAGAACGGAACATAATTGGGGCCTGAATGGTAAGATCGAGTTGGAAATGCATAGTCATCGTGACGATTCCCCTTCCTTTCATGATAGTCACGAATCTGAGCATGAGGAAGGTGACTTCCAACTGAACGAGCAAGATTCCATGGAAAACGTAGATCTTGCACCTCCAAAAACCACCTGTGGCACCGACTGTCCTTCTGTCCACTCAAATCCTTCCTCAAAATACATTGTAACACTCTCCTCAATACAGTACTATGCTTAAGTCATAGTGCCACACCTTGGAGTTGCTACTGTTACCTGAACGGACCTTATCTAACAGCAGCTTCAGCCGTCTTCGGAAACTTCTGAAACTATCTGGAGACAACACGGAAATAGGAGTGAGAATTATAAATTCTCAGTAGGATTCTCTAAGTATCAATAATAATGTCATCGTTGTTATCTCCAGTTTGCTTCAGTTTATTATGAAAAAGGTGAACAGGCTATGTAGACTGTTCAATTTTACAGTTCGAAAATACAATGTCCGAAGCAAAGGTTCAATTTTACTCATAGACTTGTCATCTGGGAGAGCCCATACAACACCAATTTATAAATTATAGTATGAATAATAACTGAAACATAGTAAAGCACAATAGCCTCAATACACTGGATACATAACTTCTGCACCTACCTTTTTGTGTATTTGAACTTATGCAAAAACATAAGATTTATGGGAAAAAGCCATAAAAATCAATTCCTGAATGATATCATGGATAACAAGTGCAACATATTAAACTACACATAGCATTTGCACATAACTTTATCTCTACTTGAATTCATGCATATACATAATATTTGCTTTTCTTTCTTCATCTCTTTTTTCATCATAAAATCTTTACGTGCCACATTCCAGAGTATAATCGCCATATCATACCCCATCAGAGCGTGATCGCCATATCACGTTCCTTAGGAATGTGGGATCTTCCTTTGGTACTTACATTAGCTGGGTCATGCCATGCCTCATGCGAGTGGGGTGCTTGCATATGCCTTAATCTTTAATCTTTACTCTTTAGCTTTTACTTGGCACACCTAGGCGTTACGTATTGCCGTCCCTAAGGTGCTTTTACTGCCCTTGGGTAGCCTGGCCTTGGAGTGAGCTCGTCAGCTTCACCTGTGACCATCGTCACACCGACTCACCCGCAAGGGGGCCCACGTGCCTCTAGTCTTGGAGGGATCTCATTCTGGTCACGTGCCTCTAAGTGAAAGGATCTCTTCTGGTCACGTGCCTCAAAATTGAGGGATCTCATCTGACCACGTGCCTTCAACATAGAGGGATCTCATCTGACCACGTGCCTCCAAGGTAGAGGGTATCTGCCTTCACAAGGAGGGATTCAAGGTGCAACTGCCTCCAAGTGAAGGGATTCATATCTTTATCTTTTAACTGCCTTCACCGGTAGGGATTCAATTAACTGCCTCCGAGTGAAGGGATTCACATTTAATATACTCATGTCTTTTCATTCTCATACAAGGTCATGCATAGTCACACTGAATGTACCTATACTTCATTTATTTTCATATGTCATTGCACACATGATCTTCACGAACATAGTCGTGACATATAAAGGCCCGTAGCCTCTTACCATTCTACCGGCACTCATACATATGCTTTGTTCTTTACTTGCATACACCTCATCTCATACTTATGTTATTCTTGAATATAGGGTTTCTATATACCCATTCATACTCTAATTCATCCTCAATAACTCATATCATCTTCAAATTTATTCTTGCATGTAAACATTCCTAGTTTCATAAACTTCTGCCGTAAATCCGGCAGCATGACGGATCAGCTCCGCCTCCCCATGAATAGTGCCAGTTCTCACAAACAGTTCAGTCATAATAATATAATCAATCTATTCATATATATGGATCAATGTAAAACTAGCAATCCTCAACTCAAACCTTATATGTTTCACTAACACCTGTAAAATTATCATTTTGGCTATTCTGCCAATTCTATTCAGTTCTGCCCGAATCTTGTATAATCCACCTTTATCTCTATTCAACTCATTTAAATCTGAAATTTGGGTATGTCATAGATCTATATGTCTACTTTCTAACCTCTTTGGTCCCATATCATTTTGATTTATATAACTCAAGATATTGAAATCTTACCTCAACTTGTTCAGTCACTAGCCTGAATTACACTCCTGGGAGTATAAATTCACTAAAAATCGAAACTAAGCTCAAATCATGCGAAATTGGTCTCATATTGAAGCTAACAGGACAACCTTTCATTTTCCACAAGTTTCATTCCATTTTCTTAAGTATACCTCGAGTTATAAGTCCTGAAAATAGATCTTCCTGAACTACTCTATTTTGGCCTAGATTGAACTTAGGACAACTTCCTCGAATCACAGGGAACAATTGGGACCATAACAAACTCGGAATTTCATATTGTTTACTCCCCTATGTGTAAACTTTCTAACAAAATTAGTTTCACTCAATTTGGAGTTGTATAGGATGAGGTATACCCTCCTCAAGTCACCCTGCCCGGATGAAAGTCCCGAATCCTAAGTCAAATTTCAAAAATTCATATCTCTCTCAATACTAATCCAATAACCTTATATGATATATGTATGGAAAGCCCTGGATGTCTACTTTCATCTAAAAATGGTTTCATCGGATTTAACTAACTTTAGGCGGGGCCATACACTCCGCCATACGGACTGCCGTGGAATTCTCACTCAGGCAGCATCCCAACCCATCCATTTCTTCTAGTTTCCTCCTTCTATCTCTAATTTCAACATGATTTCATATTAATCCTATCATAATCCATCATAATGCATCCAATAATCCATCAAATACATGAAGAAGAGTACAGCTTCATGCAATCACAGTGCAAGTAATTCAAGAATAGAATGGAGTCCTACCTCTTTGGAGTATAACCCTGCTGAATTTGAGTTTGGATTGCTGGAACCTTGACAAAGCTTGGAGATTTAATAGAGTAAATTGAGAGGGGAAGAGAAGAAGAAGGCTAGAGCAAGTGGGAGAGAAGGAGGCATAAATCAGCCTCAAATGAGAAGAGAAGTCTGACTTAAATACATGGAGGTAGTTGGGATTGTGAGTGTTGATTGGTTGAAATTTTGTGATTGAAGTTCGGCCATGTCTCTCACTCTTGTGGCCAAACTGCTCTCCACGTCGTCCCAAAAGTGGGATACGCTTTCGTTCTACCTGAAATCGGAAATCTTCCCCATAATACTTTAAGTCGGAACTCATGACCTTTTACATTGCTCGGAGCTAAAGCCAGATGTCGAAACTCGTACCATCTTGTTTGTGACTTGAGGAAATCTTGTCTGGTTTATTTTGAGACTTAGAATCAAAGTTGGAGGTCAGAAGTTTTGCAGCTAACAATCAACTGATATCGGAACTCCCAGTTCAAAGTCGGGACTCCTTGTAATAAGCTCGGATATCGGAACTTGGGTCCATTCTAATTGAGTTCAACTCCAAGGCCAGAACTCATTACATTAAACTCGGAGTTCGGTGCTTGTATCATTGTGTTAAACTATAACTTCTAAAGCCGGATGAAGCATGAGGTCTGAGGTCGGAACTACGGAATTCGAAGTGCATCAAACCCAATTGCTTGAACTCGGAAGTCGTGGATATAATCCAGACAAAGTCGGAAGTCGGGTAGGACATGTAGATGAACTCGGAACTCCGAAAATATGTGTAAGGAGGTCGAAAATCGGGACGTTACATACATCAGGAGCTATCAAGGCATGGTGCTTGTTGATTTTGTTGCTGAGCTGATAAATGACATCAACGACCCCGCCTGAGGGACCAACTTGGACACTTTATGTAGAAGGGCCCAGCAACCAGCAAGGTAGTGGAGCCTGGGTCATCCTAGAGAATGACAAAGGAGTCAACCTTGAGCAATCGCTAAAGTTTCAATTCAAACAAGTAACAACCAAGTAGTGTAATATCCCCAATTTTCCTTGTGCTAAATTATTCCATTTTACTCGTTTTCATTCTGTCCGAAATCGAAACTCATGTCCATTTTCTTTGAACGCAGTGATCAATTCGAAAATCGGAACTCTTATCCATTTTGCTTGAGCTTAGGACCGATTTTCGATATTTAATTGTGTCTGAGTTCTGAGATCTCCGAGTATATAAGGTTGATGTTTTGTTTCCCGATTTCCGGGGTTATGTTTAGTATCGATCTCCGGGATTGATTCTGGACCGAGTTTCGAGATTATATATTCAATAAGATAGCGAGTTTGGAATTACGTGTATGAGTTTTAAAGTGTCCTAATTCTCAAATTCCGAGGTTTGGGTATATGGTTTCATGGTCTGGTACCAACTTCCGAGTTTGGATTGAAGATACCCGACTTCCGAGTTTAGGTTCTATATTCTTGTCCTTGACTTCCGATTTTAAGACAATTTATGTATGTGATTTTTCGACCTCCGACCTTAATCCACAATTAGTGTTCCAAAACTTTTATGAATGTTTCCTAAGTTCCGAGTTCCGACATTAATTATACCTAATCTAGCTCTCTATTTGTTAATTCTCGAGTTCCGATATTAACTAAACTTGATCTAGTATTCACATATGTCGCATAACAATATTAACGCACCATCACTTAGAACTATCACTGATTCCTGCTCAAAGTTGGAAATCATGTTTATCACTTCAGAAACTAGAAATAGTGCACATTCCGATTAAACTCAGTGATCAACATGGAGCTCGGAACCTGATATTGCTTATTCTGCTTGAACTCGGAGCTAAAAACCTCAGAATTGAACTAGCCAAATTCAACACTTCAAACTCAAGATCCAATGGCTGAGAACTCACCCACTTTACCCCCTTGGGATGGCGCCATTTTGAGCCACTAGATAGAGGAGGAGTGGCCAAGTCTCCACCACCCAACTCACCAACCACACTATGACTCAACCACTATAAACTTCAACTAACTTCCACTTTCCTCCCTTGATATTCTCAACTCCATCAGTAGCTGACTCTTCTCTATTCTTTCTTCATTCTTCTCCTCCCTCACTTCACCTTACTTCCACCTTCAAGCTCCATCCCTCTTCCACACCAAGAACTTGCATCTAGCCAACATCTACAACAATCTAGAGGTAGGATTTCTAATTTCTGCTTCTTGTTTTCATGGATTAAAGCTGTATGAGAGTTCAACTCTCTTCACTTCTTTGATGATATACTTGATGTGTGTGATGATTTATGATTGGTTTATTAAGTATTTGGAGGGATTGAGATTGAATCTTGCATGGAACATAAGATAGAGAGCAAACCAGAAACTAAAAACCTAGGAGAACCTACGGCGGTCTGTACGGCAGAGTGTACAGCTCCGCCTATAGCAGTTTAAATTTGATGAATCCATTTTTAAATGAAAATAGACATTCAGGGATTTCCATACATATATCATATAAGGCCATTGGAATAGTATTGATAGAGATATGAATTTTCGAAGTTTGACCTAGGAATCAGGACTTTCATTCGGGTAGTGTGAATTAAGAAGGGTGTAACTCACCCTACACAACCCCAAATTGAGTGAAACTAACTTTGTTAGAAAGAGAACATACCATAAAAAGATTCTGAGTTAGATACAGTCCCATTTGATCTCAGTGGTTCGAGAATTTGCCCTATGTCCAAACCAGGCCAAAACAGAGCAGTTCAGGAAGGTTGAATTTCGGGGCTTATAACTCAAGCTCTACTAAAGCAAATAAAATGGAACTTCTTGCAAATGAAATTTTCTCTTGTTAGCTTTAATATGACACCAATTTCGTATGATTTGATCTTAGTTTCAATTTTTAGTGAATTTTTATTTCCAAGAGTGTAATTCAAACCTGTGACCGAATAGGCCGAGGCAAAATTTAAATATCTTGAGCTACACATATCAAACTGTTGAAAACTAGACATATAGAGCTATGACATATCCAAAATTCAGGTTTAAATGAGTTGAATAGAAGTAAAGGTGGATTATACAAAATTCGGACAAAACTGAATAGAATTGTCAGAAATGACCAAATTGATGGTTTCACAAGTGTTAGTGAACATTTAAGGCTTGAGTTGATAGTTGCAAGTTTTATATTGATAGATATGTTAGATTGATTATACTGCTATGACTGATTTGTCCGTAGGAGTTGGCACTATGCAAGGGTAAGTAGGTCTGATCCGTTATGCTGCCGAAATTCCGGCAAAAATATGTGAATCACGTGAATGTCATAAATATTTATATGTTATGCTCATAAGGTTCAGATATGCAAGGATGAATTTAAGTATGATATGAGTATATTATATTTACATGTCATATTCATGTATGCCATGCATGCAAGCATAATTAGAATATGATATGAGAAATAAGGTGTGAGACATATCCATGTATGCACGAAGCATTTGCACACATGATAGGATATGGAAAGGAAAGATAATAAGAACTTGCAAGAGGGACATACTAAGCTATCATGTGAGGTATGGCGTAGACCCAGCTATGTGGGCCAGAGCGGTACTATCTAAGACTTGGGCCAGCCCTCGACCAGAATTAATGGGAATAGACCGTTGTGAAGGTCGAGGAAGTAAACCTGTCACTCATATATAGGTACGAGTTCGGACCTGAAAAGCAAGCTATTACCTAAGGGTGAGAAAGGCCATTCACCTCTGAGGGACCAAGTATAGAAGAGTAAGATCAAGTTCTAAGTTAAAGAAAGATATGAATTAAGTCAAGTGTACTTGCATACAGTCAAGTATAACATCTATAAATGCATCTTCAATTATCTCGTTAAGTCACACTGTTATTATGATTCTTAAGCATATTATACTATTCATATATCTATGTCTGTCATATGATATGGCAAGTGGTTGATAAAATATAACTTGCTTTGAGAAAGGTATTTTCAACTTAAAATTGAACTACTATTTGTTTATATGTACTCATATTTTCACAATAAACCGAAGCGGCTAGAATGTTTATGATGACACTGTAAGATTGGTTTGAGTTTACCTACTGAGAACCCTAGGTTCTCACTGCCTGCTTGTATGTTTTTCTTTTCTATAAACATTCCAGCACCCAAGTTGGAAATCAAGTGAGAGGCAGAGTATAGGGCCACTCATTGAGGAAGAATCGGGCGTAAGCCAAATCAAGAGACTATCGAAGCTAGCTAACGATTAGTCGGAAGTAGACACTGTGTATTATGTCAGTCACAATTTCTTTTAAAGTGTAATTATTTTATTCTCTATGTATTAGAGACTATCAGTCAGTAATAAAATGAGCAGTTAAAGGGCTATGTATTATATTTTCCATATTTTAAAGATTTCTTAGCATAGTGACAACCTTTTAATATAACTCTATGACTCGAGCATGGCTTATATGATAGAGGTTGTTACATTTTGGTATTCGAGCAGTTCGTCCTGTATAGGCCCGTCGGTGGACTGATTATGCTTCTGATGCATACTCTGAGAATCTAGATAAACCATGCATTAGGTCCTCACGTGAAGAGGACATAGAAATACTATGCATGGTAGCCTTGTTGTGAGTGTTGTGGACTACCTGTTGCACTTGACTGAATGTTGAGCCTGATCACCTCAATATAAGGTTTTGTGTAAACAGAAGCCTAAAACACCCAGCAGGCTTATTAGGGACCTTCTATACATAATTTTTTGGGATAAGACTCCTAGGAAGTAATGATGGCATAAAGGGATAGACAATTGAGCAAGTTGAAGAGTGCAGAGAATTGGGGATTCAATCAAAGGAATTGCGTCGGACGGTTTGATATGGACATAGTAAACCTAGTTATATCGAAAAAGGTTGTTTGTAAAGTGTTGCCAGGTAGTCGAAGATTTTCCATCATCAAGGGCATGATCTTAGTTGGAGGCGAGCTGGGTAAGAATCTTTGTTACCTTGATGGGGCTTGTTTCAAGCTTCATTGCGATTACCCAATCCAGACTATCTTCTCTAGCTTGAATCTAGGGGATTCTTCTACCTGGTTTTGTAGCTTTAATACTCAACAGGAGTCAGGTGATTACTCACTGATAACCTTATCATATGTGGCATAGATAATACCCTTATTTTCTTCATAGATGGGACTACCCCAAAGGTACTTTGCCAGCAAATTCAGTCAATAGTTTTTATTCTAGATTGTGGTAATACCACATAATAAAGACTTGATCCTTCATTAAGAAATTTGTAGAGTGGGCAAATGAAGCAGAGGATCAGTAAAAGAAGCTAAGGGCAGAAGCTTCGGTTAGGTACACTGGGAACCTTTTTTTAAGTCCCCGTTCAGAGAATGGAATGGCTTCTCCCTCAAGGGTACAGAGAACTTACCTTGTAGCGATTGCGAATTGGAAGAATACCAAGTGGAATCTTAGCTTCGAAAGGGAAACAATTGAACAAACTATAAAGAGACCCATCTAACTGTACATTGAATCAAGATGGAGATACAACTATACACGGTATAGAAAGCAGATGAAGTTATAAGTGTAACAAGAGAAAGAGACAATATATCTCCTACTAACCTGAAGTAGGGACACTTTCAAACTAGAGGTGGCATACGAACCAAGTGTAATTTTTCCTACTTTTCAGAAATAAAGGAAGTGCTAGAAAATCTAGTCATGTTCAAATTCTATTGACCTCAGCCACCACAGGAACCGGATGATAGGATTATCTTCAACATGTTATTAGTAGAGGAATGAGGCTATTCAGAAAAGAAAGGCAAAGTCGAACAATCACCTTTAGGTACCATTATATATGCTATGGGTGGAGCAACTCGATAAGGAATGTATGCAACTAATCCTGATAGATCATGGGAACAACAGCAAGGTAAGTCCTGACAAATAAAAATAGACAAATTTCTGCAGGAACAATAGAACATAGTAGGAACGAGGTAGGAAAAGGGGAAGTTTGAATTTCTGACTAGCCCATGAAAAAGAGAAAAGCTACCTAGTATGAGATTACGGTGCAAATAAGATTGCGTATGAAATACTAAGCAGGGTTGCCTTGGCACCGGTCATAAGTGCAACAAACCCAATGCGCCCTAAGCAAGACCGGATGATGCACCAATATAAGATCAAAAGGGATTTGGAAACGTGCCCATGAGGGGCAAGGTTTCGATGTCGAAATTAGAGGCAATCAAAAGAGTCTCTATACCTTAGGCTAGATTAAATGCGATCATCACTAACGCACTAGGTTCCATCAGAATTCCGTAGTTAAGTGTGCTCAGACAAGAGTAATATGGATATGGGTGACCATATGGGAAGTCCTCATATTGAAACTTCAACAGGATAGCAAGACCATCATTTCCATCTCTCACAACAAATGGATTACATCCTAGGGGCAGGATGTTATGAAGAATAGCCAGAAGCCTTAGCAGTTAGGGTAATATGAAATTTAGCCACTAAAACTAACACACCTCTATATATTATATTAGGACAAACCCCCAATGAGATTGGTAACACTGGTGCCCAAAAAAGTGGGAGGTGGACATCAACACAATAGTCAAGGAATCTCCATGCTAACCAATTGAAGAAAGTAGAAGAGTGGCAAGGACTTCGACTGTCCCACAATCCTTTCATTACGTGAAGTTGATCATATTTTGAGGAGACAAGTATCATAATAATCATTGAGAAATTCAACAAGAATGGCACGAGGTCCAATTAGCAAATAATGAAAAATGGAATAAAGTCCGCAAGAGAAGGAGAGATTTCGAAGCAAGGACCATAGTTATAGTTTAGAAGGAAGCTCTAGCCCTGCACCTAAAAACCTAACGAAAGGGGGATTTATCACTGATCAAAGAGGATCAAGTAGGCAAGAGTTTTGATATGGCATGATCAATTTCCCAAAAAATATCGGCGAAGCCACTATGATCACTATTTGTTGACATTGATTGCTGCTATAGCTAATAGATTTTGTAATGACAGAACTTCTTCAGTTGGTATTTAGGGCCCAAGGCACAAGTATTAGAGAGTTTACTGGAAAACATAGTGCACAAGTAGTCAGACACATGACAAGAAGGATGAGGAATTTACTCGATGAACTTGATGATGGATCAGAATGTCAGCAAAACAAAGTATATTTTGGCACCCATATGATCTACGACAACTCTCTGCATGGATATTGGAAAAGCATCTTGTAAGACAATATGGTAAGGAAACTCTACAGCTTCAATAAAAAGGATTTGACTTTTAACCTTGGTTTTCACATTAAATTGCCTGTATCTCAATAACTAGGAATCAAGGAGGAAATCAGACTAATAGAAAGAGTCATGAGTCTTAGAACTTAATCCGTATAGTGGGAGCGACCTAAAATCCTCCTACAAGCATTAGGCACTAGACAAATTTTACCAAAAAGAAGGAGTTTTAAGATAAGGCTCCTAGTTATAATGTTGAGGAAAGGCCTAAGCCCATGTTTGTAAAGAATCATATTGGAGGCGAATTTGTTATTGAATTAAGGGTAGCTAAGTGAATAAGAATCTTGGGAAAGAATATATGGACCTCCTTGACATAGGCATTATCATTACTACATATTGACGTCAATTACTACGATAACTGCTAATCTTTGCAATTGCAAATCTTCATGAGTTAAATATCTGAGGTCTCATGTACAAGTGGCAGAAGATTTAGTAGCTACCACAAAGCAGGAGTAGCAGAACATAGAGCAAGAGAGATGAGTAAGAGTTTCCAACAAACTGAACAATGATTCAGAGCATCATAAAGACAAGGCAAGCTTGGGTGTAACACCCTACTAATTTAATGTTATGCTTAAGTCATAGCATGAAATTAAGTAGATTGTGTTACTGTATTAATGCTCCATTCACGTTCTTTTTTTTTTTTGAACAAATGAAACGGCGCGTTACTATGCTAAAAGTGAAACGAATTCAATGGAATATCATAAAAATGCGAATAGTACAATAACATTACTGAATACGTGCCTATATATATATATATATATATATATATATATATATATATATATATATATATATATATATATATATATATATATATATATATATATATCAGAAGCCTCTGCTTTAGTTTATATACAAAGTATCAAAATAGGATACATGAGTAGGGCCGTGAACCAAAATATATAAGGCCTATGTAAGTCAACCTGATCCTAAGTGGTCCTCAGAGGACATTTCAAAAAGCCTACCACTAGGTCTATGACCCAAGGCTGCATGCTGCCAAAAGAGAGTCATACTATACAATACTGCCTGTGGCTGACCTACTCAGTCAGGTAGCCGTTGGCCATATCAGGCCCGGTTGGCGAGTAGTCAGTACTGGGTCCTAAGGAGGAGGAGGATGATGAGCCGGTGGCCTCTGACGGGTTGCTCTCGGAGCTGAGTGGAGTGTCGAGTACTACCTGCGGAGGTGACTCTGGCGCAGGATCGGCAGGAGCTACAGGTGCAGGGGGTGCTGGCGGAGGGTGTGCCACATGTAGTGGGACCTCGAAGTAAGGGGTGGCAGGATCAAAAGCGGGATGGTGCAAAGAGACGGCAAAGTTCCTATCACTAAAAAGGTAAAGACGAAACTGGCAAGAGCCGGCTATGTACAGCGAGCTTACTGCAGGGTCATGGTGGAGCTGCAGATCTGGGACCTCAATGAAGAGGGTAGCTGTCGTGTCCATCGTCCACGTCTGATAATGAGGCGGAATTCAAAACGAGGGTCGTACGTGACGCTTAACTGACGTCGCTTTTATTCTCAGTTGCCTCGGGTTTTATTTAATTATAAAAAAAAAACATGAGGTCAACTTAACTATTCCCATTTAATAAGGTTGGGAAAATGTCTGGTCCGAGGCAAGGTCCAATTTTACTTTAGACAGTATAAGAAACAGATTAAACTACTAACAATAATACACAGTATAATTGGCAGAATAAATGAACATATGCTGTAAGTAAACGTAACAGTTAAACTGTAAATAACTTGTACTCATGCACTTAATGCAATCATGCAATACTTGCTCTTGAACTTTCCTTTATAAACTTTTCCTTTGCTCATATACTTTCTTCATTACTCATAAACTTTTTCATTACTTGGTCCCCTGGGAGTTCTTGGCCATTTTAGACTCCTGGGTAATAGTCTGCTTTTCAGGATCGAGCTCGTTCCTATACAGGGATTGCCGGGTTTACTTTCCCCGACGTCCCCACCGATCTATTCCCCTTAACTTTTTATCCGGGGCTGGCCCAAGTATCATGGAACTTTCATCATAACATATTCTTTGGGTTCATCATAACATAACTTTCATAGCTTGCTTGAAAATGCACATGCATCTATATGTATATCATAACTTATTCATATACTCTACCGCAATTTTGGCAGCATAACGGAGCGTGTACGCTTCCTCATGAATAGTGCCAATATTCAGAGCTAGTTTCTCATAGAAATCATCATAGTTCATTCATATTTCAAACATCCATTCATGGCACAATTATTGAAATCAAAACATAGTTGTTGTCTCAATACTTGCATTTAACCCGGTTTTTGCAAATCAGGCCATAGTTTCTGTTTAACTCATTTGGACCTCAATTTTGGATATGTTAAAGTTTTATGTGTCTATTTTCTAACCTCTTTAGTCCCGTCTAATTTTGATAACTATAACTCAGGTTATTCAGGTTTTCTCCCGGCCTGCCCAGCAGCTAGCCAGAATTACACACTTAAAAGTAAAAATCTACTAAAAATCAAAAACTGGCTCAAAGGATACAAAATTGGTCTCATATTAAAGCTGATAGAACCATCTTTCATTTTCAAAAAGTCCCATTCAATTTGACTCAGTAGGGCTCGAGTTATAAGCCCTGAAACTTAACCTTCCCGAACTACTTTGTTTTGGCTCGGTTTGGACATAGGGTAAATTCTTCAAATCACTGGGAACGAATAGGATAGTAACAAACTCAGAATTTCTGGGTAGGATGTTCTCCTATGTGTAAGCTTTCCAACAAAATTAGTTTCACTCAATTTGGGGTTGTATAGGGTGAGTTACACCCTTTTCAACCCATACTGCCCGGGTGGATGTCCTGATTCCTAGGTCAAACTTCAAAAATTCATATCTCTCTCAATATTTCTCCAATGGTGTTATATGATATATGTGTAGAAAGTCCTAGATGTCTAGTTTTACATAAAAATGGTTTCATTAAGTTTGAAAGGCGGGAGGTGGAGCCGTACACTCCGCCGTACGAACTGCCGAGGGTTTTGAGTTTTTCTAGCCTCTCAACTTCTTCATATCTTCATCCTTTCTTGTTTCCAATTCAATTTTAATCTCACAAACAGCCACTAAACCAGCAACAATTCATCATGATCACTCAGTCAATATATCAGGATTGAAGAATTGAACCACCAATGATCATTCAAAATCAGAAAAATCAAGACAAGAATTAAAACCTCTACCTCTTGCTCTGAGTTTGGAAATAGAGCTGGGCTGAACTTGAAGGCTGGATAGAGTGGGAGAGTTGAGAAGAGGAAAGAGAGCTTAAGTGAGGAAGGGAAAGCAACGTAAGAAATGAGCTGAAGAGGCAGGAGGAGGATATATATAGACAAGGCTTCGAAGTGGTAGTTAGAATAAGTGCCTTTGATTGGGTGAAATTTTGTGGGCAAAGTTCAGTCATGTCTCCCTCTTTTGTGTCAAAATTGCTCTCCACGTCGCCAAAGAAGTGAAACTCGCTTCTTGCGTATCTGAGCATGACGTCGGAACTTGCACTCTTAAGGTCGGAATTCATGCCTATCTATTCAGATGAAGTCGGAACTCGGAAATATTGCCTTGGTTTATTCACAAGGTAAAGTCGGACTTCGGAATCGTAAGATATAATTACCTTCAAATCGAAGGTCAAGGGCCAGAATGTGAAACCAAAATACTCGAACCCGGAAGTCAGGAGACATAGTAAACTCAAATCGATTCTAAGGATGACACCGGATATCAAGATTCAAAACATTAATCAAGTGTACCAAGAAATCGGAACTCATAGGATCTCGGCACGCCAACTCGATCTCAAAACTCGAGAGTAAGAGAAATGAAAGCTTCTGCTAATAAACTTGAGATCGGAACTCAAACCTTAATATCGGAAATTGGAAGCATAAGCCACTACATTTGAACTAACGAATTCAGAAATCGGGATATCGTGTTTATTCTAACTCGAGCATAAGGTCGGAAATCGCATATTACGTGCATAAGGTCGTAAATCGGAAGATACAGCCAGTCCTTTTTAAGCCTTGGAGACAAAGTCGGAAATCGAAACTCCAACATTGTATTACTAAGGTCGGAAGTCGGAATTTATCTGAAGTTAAAGACAAACTCGAAAATCGGAAATTTCAATATTAAGTGATGAGATCGGAAGTCGGAAATCGGACGTTACATTGGGCACCAACATAACCCTTATGGATCCTTTGTACGTATTAAGACAACACTCATAGCTACTGGCAAGTAATCTCAAGACCAGACACAAACTCAAAGAGAGGAGTATCCCTATACATCAAAAGGATTTTTCCTTGACCCTTCTTAATCCTAGAATTTTGAGGACAAAATTCTTTTTAAGGTGGGTAGAATTGTAACATCCCCAATTTTCCTTGTGCTAAATTATTCCATTTTGCCTAAAAATTGGAAACTCGTTTTCATTCTGTCCGAAATCGGAACTCGCCTCCATTCTACTTAAAGTTGGAACTCATGTCCATTTTCTTTGAATGCAGCGATCAATTCAAAAATCGAAACTCTTATCCATTTTGCTTGAGCTTAGGACCCATTTCTGATATTGAATTGTGTCTGAGTTCTGAGATAATATCCTGACTTCCGGGTATATAAGGTTGATGTTTTGTTTCCCGATTTCCAGGGTTATGTTTAGTATCGATCTCCAGGATTGATTCTGGACCGAGTTTTGAGATTATATGTTCAATAAGATAGCAAGTTTGGAATTAATTGTATGAGTTTTAAAGTGTCCTAATTCTCGAATTCCAAGGTTCGGGTATATGGTTTCATGGTTTGGTACCAACTTCCGAGTTTGGATTGAAGATACCCGACTTCCGGATTTAGGTTCTATATTCTTGTCCTTGACTTCCGATTTTAAGACAATTTATGTATGTGATTTTTCGACCTCCGACCTTAAGCCACAAGTAGTGTTCCAAAACTTTTATGAATGTTTCCTAAGTTTCGAGTTCCAACATTAATTATACCCGATCTAGCTCTCTGTCTGTTAATTCTCAAGTTCCGATATTAACTAAACTTGATCTAGTATATATACATTTCGCATAATAATATTAATGCACTATCACTTAGAACTATCACTGATTCCTGCTCCAAGCCAGAAATCATGCTTATCACTTCGGAAACCGGAAATCGTGCACATTTCGATTAAACTCAGTGATCAACATGGAGCTCGGAACCTGATATTGCTTATTCTGCTTGAACTTGGAGCTAAAAACTTCAGAACTGAACTAGCCAAATTCAACACTTCAAACTCAAGATCCAATGGATGAGAACTCATCCACTTTACCCCCTTGGGATGGCGCCATTTTGAGCCACTAGATAGAGGAGGAGTGGCCAAGTCTCCACCACCTAACTCACCAACCACACTATGACTCAACCACTATAAACTTAAACTAACTTCCACTTTCCTCCCTTGATATTCTCGACCCCATCAGCAGCTGGCTCTTCTCTATTCTTTCTTCATTCTTCTCCTCCCTCACTTCACCTCACTTCCACCTTCAAGCTCCATCCCTCTTCCACACCAAGAACTTGCATCTAGCCAACATCTACAACAATCTAGAGGTAGGATTTCTAATTTCTGCTTCTTATTTTCATGGATTAAAGCTATATGAGAGTTCAACTCTCTTCACTTCTTTGATGATATACTTGATGTGTGTGATGATTTATCATTGGTTTATTAAGTATTTGGAGGGATTGAGATTGAATCTTGCATGGAACATAAGATAGAGAGCAAACCAGAAACTGAAAACCTAGGAGAACCTATGGCAGTCCGTATAGCGGAGTGTACGGCTCCACCTATAGCTGTTTAATTTGATGAATCCACTTTTATATGAAAATAGACATTCAGGGATTTCCATACATATATCATATAAGGCCATTGGATTAGTATTGAGAGAGATATGAATTTTTGAAGTTTGACCTAGGAATCAGGACTTTCATCCGAGCAGTGTGAATTAAGAAGGGTGTAACTCACCCTACACAACCTCAAATTGAGTAAAACCAACTTTTTTAGAAAGCTTTCACATAGAAGAACATCCCATAAAAATATTCTGAGATAGATACAGTCCCATTTGATCTCAGTGGTTTGAGAAATTTACCCTATGTCTAAACCTAGCCAAAAGAGAGCAATTCAAGAAGGTCAAATTTCAGGGCTTATAACTCAAACTCTACTAAAGCTAATGAAATACAACTTCTTTAGAATGAAATTTTGTCTTATTAGCTTTAATATGACACCAATTTCGTATGATTTGATCTTGGTTTCCATTTTTAGTGAATTTTTACTTCTAAGAGTGTAATTCGGACCAGTGACCAAATAGGCTGAGGCAAAATTTAAATATCTTGAGCTACACATATCAAAATGAGATGGGACTAAAAGGGTTGAAACTAGACACATAGAGCTATGACATATCCAAAATTCAGGTTTAAATGAGTTGAATAGAAGTAAAGGTGGATTATACAAAATTCGGATAGAACTGAATAGAATTGGCAAAAATGACCAAATTGATGGTTTCATAAGTGTTAGTGAACATATAAGGCTTGAGTTGACAGTTGCAAGTTTTATGTTGATAAATATGTTAGATTGATTATATTGCTATGACTGATTTGTCCGTAGGAGCTGGCACTATGCAAGGGGAAGTAGGTCTGATCCGTTATGCTGCCGAAATTCCGGTAGAAATATGTGAATCACATGAATGTTATAAATATTTATATGTTATGCTCATAAGGTTCAGATATGCAAGGATGAATTTAAGTATGATATGAGTATATTATATTTACATGTCATGTTCATGTATGCCATGCATGCAAGCATAATTAGAATATGATATGAGAAATAAAGTGTGAGACATATCCATGTATGTACAAAGCATTTGCATGCATGATAGGATATGTAAAGGAAAGATAATAAGAACTTGCAAGAGGGACATACTAAGCTACCACGTGAGGCATGGTGTAGACCCAGCTACATGGGCCAGAGCGATACTATCTAAGACTTGGGCCAGCCCTCGACCAGAATTAATGGGAATAAACCGGTGTGAGGGTCGGGGAAAATAAACCCATCACTCATATATAGGTACGAGCTCGGACCTAAAAAGCAGGCTATTACCCAGGGGTGAGAAAGGCCATTTGCCTCCGGGGGACCAAGTACAGAAGAGTAAGATCAAGTTACAAGTTAAAGAAATATATGAATTAAGTCAAGTGCACTTGCATACAGTCAAGTATAGCATCTATAAGTGCATCTTCAATTATCCCGTTAAGTCACACTGTTATTATGATTCTTGTTGAAGCATATTATACTATTCATATATTTATGTCTGTCATATGATATGGCAAGTGGTTGATAAAATATAACCCGCTTCGAGAAAGGTATTTTCAACTGAAAATTGAACTACTATTTGTTTATATGTGCTCATATTTTCACAATAAACCGAAGCAGCTAGAATGTTTATGATGACACTGTACGATTGGTTTGAGTTTACCTATTGAGAACCCTAGGTTCTCACTGCTTGCTTGTATGTTTTTCTTTTCCGTAAATATTCCAGCACCCAAGTTGGAAATCAAGTGCAAGGCGGAGTACAGGGCCACTCATTGAGCAAGAATCAGGTGTAAGCCAGATCAAGAGACTATCAAAGCTAGCTAACGATTAGTCGGAAGTAGACACTATGTATTATGTCAGTCACAATTTCTTTTAAAGTGTAATTATTTTATTCTCTATGTATCAGAGACTATTAGTTAGTAATAAAGTGAACAATTAAAGGGCCATGTATTATATTTTCCATATTTTAAAGATTTCTTAGCATAGTGGCAACCTTTTAATATAACTCCATGACTCGAGCATGGCTTATATGATAGAGGTTGTTACAAGTAGAGTATGAAGCCCTCATCATTGACCTCAAGCTTGCTCAAAAGATGGAGGCCAGATGACTCATTATAAAAGGAGATTGACAGTTAGTGATCAGACAATCAAATAGGGAGTCCCAAACCCAATAACCGTCACTAGAAAAATACTTCAACTTAGTTCAACAATTGAGGTCAAGATTTGACCATTGCAACATATAGCATATACCCCGAGAAAAGAACTAATGAGCATATCTCTTCTCCAAGCTGGCTAGTCTAAGGAAGCCAAAAAAAAGTATATCAGTACTGCAACTGGTCCTTGGCCAGCTAAGCATGCAAAATGGTGAGATATTCTAGCCACTAGCCACTAGACAATAACCAGATTGGGAGACACCTTACCTTGCCCACCTGAAGAAATGTGAGCTACCTTTTAGATAAAAAGAAGTTTAAAAGGATAGCCAATTATTACACAATCTATCAAGACTAGCTATATAGGAGGGGCTCAGCCTCCCATTGCTCAAGTGCATTAGATTGGCTCAAGCATCAATTGTGATAGCAAAAGTACACCAAAAAGTATGCGTCATCATCTTGGTAGGAGGTTGCCTATAGCCAAAGTCATCTGAGGTGGTGCTTCTGGCCGACCATGTGATCAAATTGCACACAACATGCAAAAAAGTGTGACAAATGCCAGAATTTCTCGAAGATGCCACATAAGCCTTCTAAGCCTCTTCATTGCTCAGAGATGAGTTGGCCTTTCCATAGATAGGGAATTGACCTGCTTAGCCTTTTCCCCCTAGGACTAAGGCAAGTTAAGTAGCTATTGGTGGCCATTGATTATTTTACCAAGTGGATTAAGGCCAAGCCATTTTCCACAATATCGATCGAGAAGATCTGGAAATTTGTGTGGAGAAAGATAATTTGCAGGTATGGCATACCATGAGAATTAATGAGTGACAACGGCACCTAGTTCACAAACTAAAATAGGAATTGTGCAAAGAATTTGGGATCCATTAGGTGTTCACCTTAGTCAAACACCCCTAACAAATGGACTGGCCAACGTAGCAAACAAGGTCATCTTAATGAGCTTGAAGAAGAAACTTGACAAGGCGAAAGGACACTAGGCGAAAGTGTTGCCATAAATACTTTGGGGCTATCATACAATGGCCCAATCCACCACTCAGTAAACTCTATACAGGTTCGTATATACGGCAGAGGCCATGATACTTGATCAGGTCTCAAAACCAAGTCTCAAAAGAGCCAACTTCAATGAATGACAATATAGCACCCTCCCAAGCATAGTACCATGCTTAAGTCATCGTACCACACCTAAGAGTTGTTACTGTTACGTAAACAAACCTTGTTTGATAGCAACCCTCAGTTGTCTTCTAATCTTAAACAACTCTACCTAGTATGACCATCTTTTATACTTCTTGAGCTATATGGAGATAATGCGGAAACATACGTAGGGTTGAAATTACAAATTCTCCGTAGGATTCCCTAGACTACTACAAATAGTGTCATTGTCAATATCTCCAGCTACTTCGATTTATGTTAGAAAAGTATGAACAATATAAAGGATAGAACAAACATTGCAATTTTATAGTTTGAAACCATATTATCCGAAGCAGAGTTCATCTGATTCATACACTTATTAAACAGAGAAAGAATCCAAATATAAGTATAGTAGATTAAAGAACAACTAAATAATATGTATATATGAATGCAACTAGACTCTTGGTGCAAGTGCTCCTGCCTCTCTTTAACTTTCTTTACTTGGCACACCTAGGTATTATGTATTGCCGTCCCTAGGGTGCCTACAAGGGTCCACTTGAGCATTATACATCACTGTCCTCAAGTGCATCCTTTACTTATCTTTTCTTTACTTGCATCTTGCTTCTCTATCCCCCGAAGCTGAATGTCCTTTCTCACCCTGGGTAATAGCCTGCTTCTCAAGTTTGAGCTCATACCTATATATGAGTGATGGGTTTACTCTCCCCAACTCTCACATTGGTTTATTCCCCTTAAATCTGGTTGGGTATTGGCCCAAGTCTTAGACAATATCGCCTTGATAACATGTTTTTTCCTTTGCCAAAAGGCAGTAGGAAGATCAGAACAAATTGTATTTTGAATATGCGCAAGAAGATCTTGGATCTTCTTTTGAACATCTATTTTGGAAAGTTGGGATTCAATATTCTTAAAAGAGATTTCTTCTTTTAAAAAATTTATCTACTTGTGTTTAGTTTGAATCAAATTAAGTTTTTTTTTTAAATCGATTTTCTTAAAAAAGGAAAACTGATTATCTCATCTAGATATTTAGTAAAAATACCTTCATTGGTGATGTTTACTGGAAAAAGAGATCTAATAAAGGGTGTTCCTAAGATCACTGAATTACTAAGATTTTTTACCAATAAAAATGAAGTTTTTAATCTAAGGTTCTGATTTTCAATCACCGCCTCAGAAAGTTTGAAATTAATTTTGAGTTTTGAACCACTAGCAGTGCTAAGTTGTTCAGAAGTTTTGTCAAAATATTTTGTTGGAATAAGTCCTTCCGGTATGCAATTTGAATCTGCACCAGTATCAAACAATCCAATAGTTTCAAGAATAAAATCTTTTATTCTTATTTTGATGTTGATGTAAAATTTTTGGATTTTTAACATGTTAATTAATCCAAGAAATTCATCATCATTTGGAGGATTTTGAGAATTGCTATCATAAGAGACAGCATCAAGGTTTAGAGCCTTTATTTTTTCTTTGAGCCTACAGTTTCTGGTTATGTGGCCTATTTTACCACATTTGAAACATGTAATGCGCTTGTCAATATAGTTTAGTTGTGGTTGAGTTTTGGATTTCCTTGATGGAGGTTTAACCCTTTTGGGTGGTTTGGGCCTAGGAGGATGCTTTTGTTTATCTTTGGGTTTGGACCTTCTTTTTGAGCAGGGCAAACCAAATTGCTCATAGAAAGAACCCATTTCCCTCCTATTTTGACTTTTTTCTTTAGCCAATTAATTTTGAATCTTATCATCTTGGCAGATTTTTAAGGCTACTTTTTGAATATAAGTAATAAGTTGACCATAACTTAATTGCTCATACTGTATATTTCCGTCAGGAGACTGGTTATGAATTTTCTCCCTAACCTTATCTCCAAGTGATTTTGGAAGACCAGCCAAAAACTTTTCTTTCCAAAAAGGTTGTTGGCCATCCTCTCTAGTGAAAACTCTAGTAAGGAAAGTATCCCTATACTAACGAAAGTTTCCAAGTGTTTTACACTTGAGATTGGACAATAATTCAGCTGACCTATCCTTCCAAAGGGTAGGATCGCCAATAAAATGCTGAACAATTGTAAAGATTAAAGTATTAACAGCATCAGGGATAAGTTCCCCATTGCTGGTGATTGGTGTTTCATCAAGTTCTGTTTTAATTGCAAAAAGAATTTTTGATTTTTCAAAATTAGTAAGATAGTTATCCCACCAACCTTTCAACTGACCAGAAAAGCCAGCAACCATAATTTTGACAATTGGTTCTTTCGAACCTAATTGATAATTGGAACTGTTGAAACTAGATTTCTTTTCCAATTGATTTTAGTATCAGAGCCTGAGGGGGAAGTAGGGGATTATGGTTTGAATTAATTAATATTTTATCTGGATGAACTTTATACTAATATTCTTTATGTTGATCCACTCCCTATTTTGGTTGGAAAAGAAACTTTAATAGTTCTTGGTAATCTGGAAGCATGCAGTAAGCCCCGTATTGGTTGAAGGGCAGTAAGTCAGTGGCTGGAATTTAAAAGAACTATTTGAAAGTTACTTTAAAATAGGATTAAATAAATTGTCAGCAGTAGGAGAATATTAATATTCAGTTCAGCAAATAAAATATTTTATTAAATCTTATCATAACTCTTTACTGAACCTAAAGGAACTAGTATCAGTAAGGGATTTAAAAATTAATGTTTTTCCATTCCCTTTCTCGCCGATTTTCTACTAGCTCTTCTTTATCTTCTTTTTCCAATGATCATGAAAACGATCATCAAACAAAAAAGAAAACAAACAATATCTTCAAAGAGGAAATCCGATTTGAAAATATAAACGATGAGGATCTAGAAACCTGGGACATGCCTAGGATCCCTGAAACTCAAATTTACAAAAGTGAAAAGAAAACTTTTTTCTCCAAATCTGACTACATAGTCAGAACTGTAGAAGAAGTCGTCCCCTTAGACGAAATAGAGAAAACTTTTCAACTTTTTTCAAACAAATCAATCAAAAAACACAAAGAAGAATTCAATTTTCTTCACATAGGGTGCGTTCAAGTCTCCCTCAAGCCAACCCTCAGATTAGGTATGAACGCCTCAGTCCTAATCTATCTTCGTGATGCTAGACATAATCAGTTTCATGATTCTCTCCTTGGAACTGTTGAAACTAGTATCTATGCTGGGCCAATTTACTTTAATTGTTTCCCAGATCTTACTGTTAGTCTTGCTAATAGAAATATCATTGATATACTAACTCTCAATCTTTTAATATCTGGACTTGATATGAAGTTTGGATCTATTCCCATAAACTCAACCTATAGGGTCCAGTACAAGGTCATGAACTCCATGATCTCTAGGGTCCTCAAACCAAAACAAAATGGTGAAACCACTTTGTTTCTTACTGACACAACTAAAGCTAAGGTCACTGTGCCAAAGGCTATTCAATGGAGTGAAATAAATTTTCCTCAAAAATGGACACTCGACAAAGTTGTTCCAGCCAAACCTAAGCCTATTCCTGACTTCCAGGATATTAGGCAATATGGTACTGGAAAAGTTGAGTTATTCTTTGATAAAAGAAACTCATTCCACTTTGGAACTTCTTCCAAATCTGAGGTTTTTGAGGATTTCAAGACAGCTGCTTCAGTTATGTTTAGAAAATCCTTCTCTACAGCCTCACAAACTGAAATGCCAAATATCAGACTTTGTGGGTTGGATATGTCTTCTAATCTTCCTAGACCAATCTATCAAAAGGAAGACGAAGACCAAAAATCAATTCAATCTCCAACATATTCCTCTATGAATGAACCTTATGATGTCTGAGTTAACCATAGATAAAGAATCCCTTAGGAAAAACTTTAACTTTGAGGATTTGACCCCTCAAAGAAATTGGTTTTTTCAAAACTTTTAGGGAAAAAACAAAAAAGATATTCAAGAAAAATTTTATGATTTTCTTAACAGGGTCAAACAAAATATATTTTTCTTTGACTGGTTTCATGCTTATTCTGTTAAAATAAGGTTGATTATCTTTGGAAAACAGAATTGAGTGAAAAAAACTTTAGATGTCCTTTGGCATCTCAAAACCAATGAGATTGTTCAATCTGAACTGCCTCCAAACACAAAATTTCAACTTCCAAGCATCCAAGATGTTGACGGAAAACCAATCATGGCTTCTCCTTTTAAAACTTGGAGAAAAAAGTTTTCTTTTCAATTGTAAATTTGAGTTTCAGGGATCCTAGGCATTTCCTAGGTTCCTAGATCCTCATTGTTTGTATCCTCAAATCGGATTTCCTCTTTGAAGATATTGCTTGTTTTGTTTTTTGTTTGATGATCATTTTCATGAGCTCAAAACATTAGAATACTGCTCAACAGAAGTATTCTACAATTAAAAAAGAAGTTTAGCAATTGTTCTCTGCATATCAAAATTCCAATCTAATTTACTAAATCAAAGGTTTTTGGTCCATGTAGATTGTAAATCAACAAAAGACATTTTGCAAAAAGATGTTAAAAACCTTGCATCAAAACAAATTTTTGCAAGATCACAAGCTATTTTAAGTGGTTTTGATTTTGATATCGAGTATCTCAAAGGCACTTTAAACTCTCTCCCTGATTACTTCACCCGTGAATTTTTGCAGGGAAAAGAATGCCAAAGTCATCATCCTCCTCTAGAGGAGAAAAAATAAAAGAAAAACAAAAACAAAAAGGAAAAGAAATTGTCCTAGTCGGACAATCAAAAAATCAAACTGGGTCATCCACCTAAGAACCCAATTTATCTGGGTCATCTACCTAGTAAATACAAAAACAAACCAAGGAAGACTATGCCTTCCCAATCCAAACTCTATTAGCCTTTCAAGATCAAGGCCTAGCCAAACTCCCAAAAAGGTCTTGGGCAGAAATTGCTTCTGACAATGACGAGGATGATGAGGATTATCCATTATCCCTCATGATCCAAAATCTAAGCAAACAGATCACCAAACAAGGTTCGTCCAAACAATTGACGACCACCCAAACCTCTACCAGAAAACCCCAAACCCAATACTTGGCAAAAGAAAATTTTATTGCATTTTATTGTAAAGCATAGCATGTAAATAGGAGTCCGCCTCCTCCCCTCTTCACTACCCCTGTGATCCCTTCCACCCTTTCGGCCACCCCGAGCTTTTGGTAGCAGAGCCTGAAAGGGAAGTAGGGGATTATGGTTTGAATTAATTAATGTTTTATCTGAATGAACTTTATACTAATATTCTTTATGCTGATCCACTCCCTATTTTGGTTGGAAAAGAAACTTTAATAGTTCTTGGTAACGTAGAAGCATGCAGTAAGCCCCGTATTGGTTGAAGGGCAATAAGTCAGTGGCTGGGATTTAAAAGTACTATTTGAAAGTTACTTTAAAATAGGATTAAATAAATTATTAGTAGTAGGAAAATATTAATGTTCAGTTAAGCAGATAAAATATTTTATTAAATCTTATCATAACTCTTTACTAAACCTAAAGGAATTGGTATTAGTAGGGGATTTAAAAATTAATGTTTTTCCGTTCCCTTTCTCGTCGATTTTCTACTGGCTCTTCTTCATCTTCTTATATATATATATATATATATATACTCATTGCTTCATATACTTTCGCTTAAAATTCGGCAGCATAACTGCTATATCATAATACTTCCAAAAATGCAAACAGGATAATTTCAGCTAGCCAATCAAATACCAGAATCATCATAATCATATATCCATTTTCAACAATAATCTCATCCATTGTCTATTCATAGTTCAAGAGGTTTCAACTAGGCGAGATCTGTCTTTGTACTTTAAAACTTCTAAATTTGTCCTGTATTATAAACTATACCATAATTCCATTTTAACTCATTTAAATATGAAAATTTAGTATGTTATGGCATTATTAATCTATTTTTAGTTCTCTTTAGTTCCATTAAGCTTTGATGAATATAAATTGAGTTATTGAAATTTTACTTAGAGTTGCCCTGATACTAAGCAGATTTGGGCACTTAAATGTAAAAATTCACTAAAAATACAATTTTCATTAAGCTTACAAAATTTATATTTAAATGAAGCTAATTGAATCATATTTCATTTTTGACATGTTTCATTTTGAATGGATAAGTAGAGCCCAAGTTATAAGCTCTCAAAATGGGCTAAAACGAACTGCCCTATTTTACCTGGATGGAATCTTAGGTTAGATTTAAAGAATTATTGGGAGCAACACGATTTAGATTTAGATTAAAAATTTTTAATACTTTATGTGTTAACTTCCTAACAAAAATTTTTGCACTCGATTTGAAGTTGTATAGGGTGAGTTATACCCTTGACAACCCTTACTGGTCAAAAACATGGGCAGGATTGAGAAGGTTACTTCAAAATTCGTAACTTCCTCATTTTGGATCCCATGACCTTATAATTTATATCGTTCGAAAACCCTAAATGTCTAGTTTCATCTAAAGATAGTTTCATTAAATTTTGACCTCTGTAGGTTAGAGTGTATTGTTTGTGGTATGGATAGGTCCCTAAGGTCCAATCCTAGCAATTCTATTTAGGTGTTTTCCTTGAGCTTTTGGTTAATTTTCCAACCCAAATCAAGAATTTCCATCTTAATTCATTGAGAGCAAGTTCTATAATCATCATAAAATATCACATGGAAGAGAAACAAAGAAACCCTAATAAATCACATAACCCTAATATCCAACAAAACTTAAGAATCCAACCTCAAGTCTCTAGTTTGAGCTCAAAGGAAGCAAGTTTGGGTATAGATGTAGAAATGGGATGAAGAAATAAGGATGGAGAGATGAAGTTGAGGAAGAAAAATGGAAGGGAAAGGGATGATGGTGGCTACAGGAAATTTTGAGGAGAAATTTGGAAAAATTTTGTGTGTCAAGTCATAAAAGAAAGATGACTCATGTAGGCGTGATTGGACTTCAATGCATGCTCAATTTTGGTTGAGCTTCCCTTTTTTGTGGTTAACATGGCACTGCTAAAAGGGGTGTGGGTGGCTGAATTGTGGCCCCTTATTTTAGGGTTTTAATTGGTATTCTTATGATCTTACAATATAAATTTCCACTAATTCAGTTCTTGTATTACAAAACATCGCAATTCAATCGATTTCCTCCAAACTAGCAAAATAATGCTAAATGGCTACATGAAATTTTTCTACTAGGAAACTTGAATTTTTTTTTTTTGTAACTCTTTAACCCTAACATTCACATTTTGATACTGACTACTCGTATATCTCTAGTGTAACACCTTACTAGTTCCATTCTATGCTTAAGTCATATTGTGGAATTACTAGTTGTTACTTTTGCTCACAGAACTAACATTATCTTTTTGAAATTACTTTACTTGAAAATAGGGGTAAATTTTTTTTTTTTGAATAATAATCAAATAAACTGTTTGAAAATCGAGAACCATGAGCCCATCGTGAACGTGTAATACAAATATCGCTATCTCATACATACATCGCATTTAACATAAATAGAAGCAAAAAGAATAACCACAATCTTAAATAAAGATAACATTCATTCCACGGCCATTCATAATAATATAATAATAGTCATACCAGAGTCATACATAAAATAATAATAGGTTCGATATCTACTGTCGACCCTACACAAGAAACCTACCAAATATATGATAAAAGGAAATACATCAGAAAACCCTATTGCCCAAGCATGCCATACAACAGAATGATAACCCTATAACTACAACCAAAAGGGGCTATCATCGTGCTCAGCTCTGCATGCAATCATCACATCACGCATCAGGCGGGAGGAAACCATTCCCATATCCACTAAGAGAAACACCACCACATCCTCCTCCTCAAGCACGTCCTCATCCATGGGGCACAACGTGGGTATGAGTGAACCCATGCCTGCGAACCAGGAGTGAAGTTGGGCTAGTAGATGAAGCAAAAGAATTGGAAGATAAAAGAATCATCGAAGGCTACGACGAACCTGAATGGTGAGATCCCCTTGAACGAGTCGGATAGAAGGGCTCAGAGGGGTCAATTTCCACATGGTAGCTAGAATAAAACAGCTCCGAGGGATCGAAATCCAATGAAACAGTCGGAGTCAAAAGGGGATCCGACTTAATCTCATCATCATCGGTGGGGTATCGGATAGAAGGGCTCAGAGGGGTCAATTTCCACATGGTAGCTAGAATAAAACAGCTCCGAGGGATCGAAATCCAATGAAATAGTCGGAGTCAAAAGGGGATCCGACTTAATCTCATCATCATCGGTGGGGTATCTTAGTGGCTGAAAGTAGGGGAGGATGTCATCCATAGTAACCTCGCCGAATAGCTATTGCGGTCAAAAAAATGGACTCATCATGGGAGTTTGCAATTGGCGGTCGTGGAAGATATAGACCTTCATCGCTGCATTCACAGACAGCACGGAGGCGTTCAGCACCGGGTCAAAGCGCCAACGCTACACCGGGAACTCAATGTAGATCACCACCATGCTCGATGTTGACATCCTCTGAAGACAACACGGAAACATAGGAGTGAGAAATACTAAATTTCTCAGTAGGATCGCAACTAGACAAACACTGTGTCATCGTCATCGTCCCAGCTACTTTGGGTTTAATTATAAAAACAGTGGACAAATATAAATTCAATTTTAATGGTTTTGAAAACTTAAACCCCAAAGCGGGTTGCTTTTAAATTTAACGTTATAACTACATCATCATAACAAACATACACACTGCAACATAGAATGAACATTCATACCAAATGGACAACATAAATACATGCAAAGACATGCATCATCATAGACTTAACCATGGTTATACTTTGACTTTACTTTCATTTTTGGCACGTGCTTAACATTCTTTACTTTCCTTTGAAATAGACTGCTCTTGGACATGAGCTCATTTCGTGACTGCCGTCACACAATACTAACCAATTAGACTAAGCCGATATTGGTTACCTCTAAGTTAGAAGGTCTTCCATGTCACCCTTGCCTCCCTCATAGAGGTTCCTTATGGATCGTCGTCTCTCACTTCCCAGAAGTGATCGAGGGTTCATGTCCCATTCTTTCGTTTCTTATAATTATACTTTACATGCATAATACTTTTTTGACTAGACACATGCAATGATATGACCAAGTCCATAATTTTGATAGAAATCCGACAGTATAACTACTAGACCAGAGCTTCCCCAAAATGCCAATCACAACTTTCAACCAATAGTCTATCATAATCATATCATTCAATCATGAGACAGCTCCATCAAACTTGTCATTCATCATGCCAAATGGCATCATACATTCACTAATCACCAGGGGTGATTTTTAACTTATTCAAATTACAAAGTTTCAACCTTTAATTATTAACATATCAAGGTTTTACCTTAAACATTATTAAAGTTATCATTCTTTATAAAGTAGTCATAAAGTTTCATTCTTTATGAAAGTAAGTGCCTCTAAAATTAAGCTCTTGTCTTAAAAATTAGATCTTTATGTAATAATGATACAAGTTACTAGCTTTTTAACTAAAAAGTCTTATTCTTTATGAAAGTTGACTCATTTAATTATTCTAAGACTATCAAGGTCTCAACTTTATGACTTAAAGTTGTCTCTATATTAAAAAGGTTCCTACTTTATCAACTAGTGATATGAAACATTAACTTTAAGGTTAAAAAAGTCTTGATCTTTATAAAAGTTAACACCTTTTAGCATTGTTTTAGTTCAAGATCTAAACTTTATGAATTAAATGTTACAAAACAACACTTTTATAACTTAAAGGTCTCATTCTTGATTAAAGTTTGAAACTTTATGAAAGGTCTTGTCTTTAAGGTTTGATTTCTATGACATAAAGTGACAAGATATCATTTTATAACTCAAAAGGGCTTGTTATTCTAAAAAGCTTAGACTTTTACATGTATTCCTGTCTTCAAAACAAAACAAAAGAAGACTTTATGATGACACTAAAACTTGCGCCACATTTTGTGTATCAAGAAGCAAACTTTTTGAAGTTTTAAGCATTAAGAATGTTTGTAGTCATGTCAAATCAATAGAAAATGATAAAGAAGACAACTTTCAACTCAATACAACCAAGAACATCAAGATCTCATGCATCGAGAATTAAAAATGGGAACTTTAAAGCATTTAGAGTAAGAAACTTTCAAGGGTCAAGAACACTTGTGAAGAAGAGCATGGACATACTTTACTAAAAATGGAAACACCACGAACACTTTAAGAAGAACATGAACATAGTTTACCAAAAATGAAAATATCGAGAACACTTTAAGAAGAACATAAACATCTTTCCCCAAAAATAGAAGCATCAAGAACACTTTAAGAAGAACATGAACATATTTTGCCAAAAATGGAAACTTTTGCTCTTGAAGAGCATGAAGGATTTTCTCAAGTTTTCACTTAGAGATCCTGGTCATGAAAGAACGAAGCTCCAACCTTTCTTGAGCAAACAAAATGAAAAAGATGAAGATCACTACCTCCTTATCTAAATGGCGCTACAACAAGGAAGGAGAAGAAGAAGATGATGGCTCCTCTTGGTGATGATGGTGGCGGTCTTGCAAGGAGGAAGGAGAAGCTTTTGAGATCTTGTGAAAATGGAGATTGTAACGTACCGATTTCCAACTTCCAACCTTAGCAGTAAATGTTAGAATTTTCAATTTTCGAGTTAATCTCAAAGTCTCATGGACGGGCTTGATTTTTCGATTTCCGACCTTATAAAAATAATATATGCTTTCCGACCTTAAGCTCGAGTTAGAGCGGACACGAAATACGACATCCGAGTTTATCTCAACTAGAAGTAGACGCGAGATCAAATCTCTGAATTGGTCTCATAGTTCGACCAAAATTTGCACAAGTTCCGATCTCGAGTTTATTACCAAGAGCTTTTCATTTCTCTCAATTTTCACGAGTTCCGAGATTAAATTTGGAGTTCCAAGATTCTATAAGTTCCAATTTCCTGGAACATAAGATTGATGTTTTGATTTCCGATCTCCAGTGTTACGCTTAGAATCGATTCAAGCTTACCAATGTCCCCGACTTCCGGGTTTAAGTGTTTAGTTTCACATCCGACTTTGCTTTCAAGTTTCAAATAAACCAGACAATATTTCCGAGTTCTGATTTCATATCCAAAATTCGAAATGCGCACGAGTTCCGACTTTAAGGAGAGTACGAGTTCCGATGTCATTTTCAGATACAATGGAAGCGAGTTCCACGTCTTAGGTGACGTGGAGAGCAATTTTGTCACAAAAGAGGGAGACATGACTGAACTTTGCCCACAAAATTTCAGCCAATCAAGACTCACAAAGCCAACTACCATCTCAAGCTTATATAACTCATTCTTTCTCTCCTTCAGCCCCATTTCTACACTTCCTTCTCCCTTGTTTAGCTCTTTTTTCTCTTCTCCACTCATCCAACTCCATCCAACTTTCAAGTTCAACCAAGTTGCATTTCCAAACTCAAGCCTAATCACATAACAAGAGGTAGAGGTTTATTTCTTGCTTGATTTTCTGATTCTTGGATGACTGGTGGTAGCTTATTTTCTCAATCTTTGATGTGTTGATTGATTGATTATGATGATATATGGCTAGTTTATTGCCTATTTGTGAGATTAAAACCGAATTGGAAGCAAGAAAGGATGAAGATAGGAAGAGCTGAGGCTCTGGAAAACCTAAAACCCTCGGCAGTCCGTACGGCAGAGTGTACGGCTCCGTCTGCCGCTGTTTAAAATTGATGAAACCATTTTTATATGAAACTAGACATCTAGGACTTTCTATACATATATATATATAAGGCCATTGGATTAATATTGAGAGAGATATGAATTTTTGAAGTTTGACCTAGGAATCAAAACATTCACCCAGGCAGTGTGAGTTGAAAAGGGTGTAACTCACCCTATACAACTCCAAATTGAGTGAAACCAACTTTTTTAGAAAGCTTATACATAGGAGAACATCCTACACAGAAATTTCGAGTTTATTATCATCTCATTTGTTCCCAGTGATTCGAAGGATTTACCCTATGTCCAAACTGAGCCAAAACAAGGTAGTTCAGAAAGGTTAAATTTTGGGGCTTATAACTCGAGGCCTACTAAGGCAAATGAAATGGAACTTTTTGCATATGAAAGGTTGTCCTGTTAGCTTTGATATGAGACCAATTTTGTATGATTTGAGTCAGTTTTCGATTTTTAGTAGATTTTTCCTTTTGAGTGTGCAATTCTGGCCAGCCACAGGGCAGGCCGGGATAAAACCTGAATAACTTGAGTTATGGTTATCAAAATTAGATAGGACTAAAGAGGTTAGAAAATAGACACATAACACTTTAACATATCAAAATTGAGGTCCAGATGAGTTAAGTAGAGATTATGGCCTGATTTACAAAAATCGGGTTGAATGATTGAGCTGAGGCAGCATCTTTGTCTTGATATAACTAACGTTTCTATGAAGTTAATGATGCATTATGAATAGAATGATATGATTTCTTTGATAAGTTGATATGCTGAGTACTGGCACTATTCATGAGGAAGTAGACACATTCCGATATACCGCCGGAATTTCGGTAAAGTATATGCATGAGTTATGAGATACATGTAGATGCATGTGCATTTTCAAGAAAGCTATGAAAGTCATGTTATGAGGAACCTACAGATTATGTTATGATGAAAGTTCCATGATACTTGGGCCAGCCCCGGATAAAAATTTAAGGGGAATAGATTGGTGGGGATGTCGGGGAAAGTAAACCCGGCATTCCTGTATAGGAACGAGCTCGATCCTGAAAAGCAGACTATTACCGAGGAGTCTGAAATGGCCAAGAACTCCCAGGGGACCAAGTAATGGAAAAGTTTATGAAGAATGGAAAAGTTTATGAAGAAAAATTCAAGAATAAGAGTTGCATGATTACATCAAGTGCATGATTACATTAAGCAATCATTACAAGATGTTTACAGTTTATCTATTATATTTACTTACTGATGTATGTTCATTTATCCTACTCTTTATTCTATGTTTTACTATCAGTAATCTATTCTATTTCTTATGCTATCTTAAGTAAAACTGAATCTTGCCTCAAACCAGACGTTTTCTTAAATTTATTAAAAATAGTTTCGTATGAACTAATGTTTTCATAATCACCTAAAAACCGAGGCAACTGAGAATGAGTATGACGTTAGTTAAACGTCATACGCAAACCCTACTGAGAATTTCTTCAAATTCTCACCTCGTTTTGCATTTCCACCTCATTCTCAAACGTGGATGATGGACTCGACAGCTACCCTCTTCATTGAGATTCCAGACTTGCAGCTCCACCATGATCCTACAGTAGGCTCCCTGTATATAGCCGGCTCTTGCCATTTCCGTCTTTACCTTTTTAGTGATAGGAACTTCACCGTCCCTTTACAACATCTTGCTTTTGACCCTGCTGCCCCATACTTTGCGATCCCACTGCACGCGGCACACCCTCCGCCAGCATCTCCCGCACCCGCAACACCTGCAGCTCCTGCTGATCCTGCGCCGAAGTCACCTCCGCAGGTGGTACCAAACGTACAGCTCAGCTCTGAGAGTGACCCTTCTGAGGCCACCAGCTTATCATCCTCCTCCTCCTCAGGACTCAGTGTAGACTACTCACCAGCCAGGCCTGGCATGGGCAACGGCTATCTGACTGAGTAGGTCAGCCACAGGTGGCATTGTACAACATGACCCTCTTTTGACAGTACACAGTTTTGAGTCATAGACTTAGCAGCAGGTTTAGCAGTAGGTTTGAAATGTCCTCTAAGGACCCCATAGGATCATTTTGATTGATACGGGCCTTATGTCTTTTTGGTACACCGACCCCACTTCTGTATCCTATTTTGAAATTTGTATAAAAATTGAAGTAGTGGCTTCTTTTATATATATATATATATATATATATATATATATATATATATATATATATATATATATATATATATATATACAGGCACATATATAGTTGACAGTATACATGTTATCTGTTCTTATTTTTTCTGTTGTGATATATTAAACTCTGTCACGTTCATTATATACAGCGCTCTGTTTCTTCTGTTACAAAAAAAAAAAGTGATATGATAAACGAAACATAAGCAGAGTATTAACACGGTAACACAATCTACTTGATTTCATGCTATGACTTAAGCATAACATTAAATTGGTAGGGTGTTACAGAGGTTGTAGTGTTTTGATCTTATCTCCAAAGACCCAAAGATGAGGTCTTTGAAGGCTAAGTGAAGAAGGTTTGGTTATGGAGGTGGAGAATGGAAGAAAAGGATGAAGAAGAAGAAGAGACTTTTAGAGAGAAATAAGAGGATGTGAGTTTTAGAGAGCATTGGAAGACACAAAATGAAAATGTGAGTGTGTGTGTGTGTTGTGTTGTGTTGTTGTGGCCATAAGTTGTATGGAGAGATTTTCTTAATTTTGTGTTAATTAAGGTTTAGGAGGACAAGATGGATGATGGGGGAACAAAGCATATACTAACTCTTATATAAAGCACTCTTGTCTTATGTTTTATGCTTTTATGACATCACTTTTTACTTTATTGTCTAGTTGACTAAATTTGATTTTAATCATGTGATTAAGTGCTCATACAACTTAATTAAGATGATTAAGCAAGGATCAGTGATTAACACACAAGAACATGATTAACAAAAATTAATCTTGCAATTAAGTTTAAATAACCTTAATTAAACTCGATTAAGCTAATTAAAGGTGATTACTGCTTAATTAAGCTATAAAGGCTCTGACTTCCTTAATTAGAGATCATCTAATCTCGATTAAGCATTCTCTTGACTCTTCTCATCCGAGTTAACTCATAAACTCTTCGTTAACCCCTTAATTAAGCCTTAATCTCATAATTTCTCATTAAGTGCCTAATTATTCAAGGGTACTGAGGTAATTTAACACAACAAGAAATTGAGGATGTTACATTTGGTGCACTATAATAAATCAGTTAACAGTACTAGTTAAACACCCTATTTTTTGGGATGTTATAGACAAAACTCAGTGATTAGAGTAGTCGAGCTTGATCTTGTCAAAGAGGAACGTGAGCTCGTCCCAATCAATAAGAAAGTTATGAAGTTAAGGATGATTTGGAAATATAGCAAGCAAGTTTGCATACAAAGCTTTCGCCAAGGAAGACCTCGTTCTGAGGAAGATTGAAGCATAATAGAGCCAGTTGGGGAGGGACATCTTGAACCATAATAGAGCCAGTTAGGGAGGGACATCTAGGCCCAAATTGGGAGGGTCCTTACCAAGTTACAAAAGACCTAAGCAAGGGAGTATTCAACGACCGAGAACTACCACGATCATGGAACATGGCTTTGCTTTACATTTACTATAACTAAGTTGTATCCTTTAAATTTGTAGGTAATAGGTGCATTCTTTCTCACACCACCTCATTCTTAGGGCTATACCCTTTGAACTAACATTATGATATAACTCTCAAGTATTTGGCACAATTATGACAGACTAGACCAAATATGGAAACCACTAAGATCATGGGTGTTGATGGAGTTGAGTCAACGCCCATCATATCTGCTACATTCTATAGAAGAACTTGAATGGATTCTCTCGATGGTGGCCAAAAACCCTAAAGGATATAAGGGCTCTAGGCCCCAAGGTATGATGGAACCCCTTTCTTCATACACTTCGCCTCTTAGACCAGTTATAACTTGAGCGTCGAAGTGGCTTTGCAGGTACCCCCACCACTGTCAACCATCATGTTATCGAAGGACCTGCATCACTTCACTCACTGGTAAGAACACAAATATATTTTAATAATAATTTAATAAAGTATTAATTTCTTAAAATTTGCAAATAATTATCTTTAAAAATTTTACTATATATGTATTTCTTGAAAAATACACTCCACTTGAGTTACAACCCTTAAGAAATAAATTAATTATTATAAGTGCATCTAGGGGTGTGTGTGTGTGTTTGTGTGTGTGTGCGCGTGTGTGCTTTTGGTTTCATGTTGGTGTTGTTTATCTCCATGTTTTGGTGTTGCTTGGGGTTTATTGGTGATGGAGTTGATATTTTTAGTTTTTTTTCCTTTTCCTTTGTTTGGTGTCGTTTTAGCCTATCATTGCTCCTCTCCTTTCGAGAGTTTTGAGTATTTTCAATAGTTATCGAAAAAAAGTTACAATGTGAGGCTTGTTAAACTAATTAGTAATTAATATTATTGAAAAGAAACTCTAAAGAAGATCTTATTGTTACAAAAAATACTAAAAGATTAATCAAGATTAAATCTTTATAATATTAATGTAAGATAATAATAAGAATGTAATTTTAATAAACTGTTAATATATTATATTTTAATGATAATTTAATAGATTTTTTAATAAAAGTCATAAACAATTATTATTATTATTTTATATATGTATTTTTCAAGAATACACCTCAGCATATGGATTATATTCCTTTGAAAATAAATTAATTATTTGTTTGAGCATCTAATATATGAATTATGTTTAAATTATAAGTTGCAATAATATATGTAAATAACATCAAAATATATAAACATGAGACTTGCTAAATTGATTAGTACCTAATATTGTTGGAAAGGCATTTAAAGAGATATCATTGTTATGGCAATACCAAATAATTACTCTCATAGTAATGAGATATCTTTGTCAAGATCAAATCTTTATAATATTAATTTAAGATAATTATAAGTATTTAATTTTAATATATTATTCACATTGAAAAAATTAATATACTATTGACATAAATAAATTTTTATAGCAATTTAATCATGTATATTGTAGCATATAATAATATTATTTAAATTTTTAATTATTTATATATTATTTAGATAGGAGAAAAATATAATAAAGATAATATTATTTAGGTAAATAAAAACAGAGAGTAAATATTAATTAGGTGAGAGAAAAAATTGAAGTAATACTTAATATGAGTAAAATTAGATCAAAAAATTGTCTAGAATCATAAATTAGCTTCTAAAGAAAGGAAGTGGGTTTTTTATTCAAGAAAAAATATGAAACTTGCTAACTTTCACATGAATGTATAGAGGTTAGAATTTTTCATATATAAATACTCTTTTTTGTTTTGCATATTATCCACATTATTTACATATATTATTACAATTTATATAAACATGATTGCTATATTGGGAAATCATTTTTAATATGGTAAAATTGTGTTAAAATATGGAGAATATGGCGAATCAGTGAAAATTGGAAATCTGTGGGGTTTTGTCGGAAATTCGGTTCCAACCACATTGGATCCCATTGCTTTCTGTCATATGGCACAAGATGAAGGGACCGCTCTGTACAATCCGGCTACTGTTTCACCGGATCCCTGCTGCATTCTGACTAAGACGGGATAGCGGGCCAACGGCATGGCAAGGAATTCTGGAATCTGATTACTGTTCAACTGGATTCCTGCAAATTCGCTTGCGAAACCGTCGGATTTCTTCTAATCCGATGGGCTTTTGACAAGATTTCTGCCACCAACTTCCGCCCCTATATAACTCGGATTTGTGTGGTCCTTGCCCGCGAGTCAAAAGGAAAGAAGCAGTGCAGATGAAAAGGAAAGAAGTGGTGAAAGAAGCAGTGCAAATGAAAAGGAAAGAAGCAGTGCAGTGAGAGTGAAAGAGCACTACGAGTGAGAGTGGAAGAAGCACGGTGAATGACATAGAGAGAAAGAGAGAGACAGCAAAAAAGCTTGGTATTTTTAAGAGAAGAAAATTAGTAAAAATGGTAGCTCCAGATGCAACGATGGATCCCCGTGAGCATATTTTTGAGGCAATTCGTCATAATAATGTAATATTTTTTTTTGAAAAGTTATTTATTTATTGTAATTTATGTAATTTATTATCTTAATTTATATTTGTTGTTATCAATAATATGTAGAGATAGGATTTGAACAGCTTAATCAGCCAACACTACTTTATAAGTAAGTTAGTAAGTATATAGCATTAGAGTATATAAGTAAGTTATTAAGTATATGATATAACTAAGTTATTAATTTGGGTAGATTAGTAAGTTATTAAGTATATGATATAAATAATTTTTTATTATGTTATTATTTATTTTTAGCAATTATTATTTTATTTTATTCTATTTTATAGTTTTTATTATCGTTGGATTACTAGTAGTGTTATTTACTATAGACTAGACTAAAATAGAATAGAACATAGTAAAATATAATATGTTACTTTTAATTTGGATGGATTAGTGATAGGGTTCAAGGTTGTTTAAAAAGTAGATTAGATTAGTCTAATTATTTAATTTTAGCAATTATTATTTTGTGTAGTGTTTCTGTTTTAATTTTATTATAATGTATTGTCATAACATTATTATGTTCTTATTCACATATAGTTGGATCAAAATATTCGTCAGGAGATTCGAGTTTTACGAATTCGGCATATGCTAATGGAGAGACCAGTGCCTGAGATAAAGCACTATTAGAGATAGCTGGATTGCTTTGTGTTGCCACAATTGACACGTTACCGACACATGGAGAGCTTATTAGTGCCTTGTTCGAGCGATGGAGACCAAAGACGCACACTTTTCATCTTCCCGTTGGAGAATGCACAATTACATTGGAAGATGTTGCACTTTTGCTCGGGCTCCGTACTGATGGCTGAGTGGTTAGTGGGCCTACAAATTTTAACAGACAATTAATAGAGCAATATTGTGAGAATCTACTTGGTGTTCGCCCTGAACGAGGCGAAGTTGATAGGTTGGAATCAAGTTAGGGTAGTTGAATCGGACTTTTAGAGCTCTCCAACCCGATGCTAATGAGAATACAATTCGGTGCCATGCTCACGGTATATTTTACTGCTGTTGGGCAAGCAAGTTTTTCATGACAAAACTAGTTCAACCATTAATGCAAAATATCTCCCGCTACTAGAAGATTTGGAGCAGGTCGGCACTTAAAATTGGGGCTTTGCCTGCCTTGCTTATTTATATCGATGCTTATACTGTGCAACACAGAAGACATGCTAGGAAATGAGCAAGTGCATGGTCTTACTTCATTCTTGGGCATGGTACCGCCTGCCTTTTTTGGCTCCGGTTCCTTGCCTACCAATAGATTTTTCCTTAGCTTCAAGGTACAAACACTTCATATATTTTGTTTAAGATATCTAATATTATGAAATTTATATCTAATTAGAAGAATATGAGATAGCTGGGCAAGTGCATCCTTTCCAATGCAATGCGAATACAGGGCAGTGGGCAACATCAGACTGGCCATCGATCTCATGGAATATAATCGGGTATGGTCTAAAATAATATGTGCTTAAATGTAGTAGTTATTATCCTTATTATAACTTTTTCTTTATAATGCAGTTTCGGTGGCGACCTTATGCAAACATTATTGGCTACATTCCAACAGACGTGAAGGGATGGCAAGCGCAGTGGTCGGCCACCGTGTCACTGATATGCTTGGAAATTATTGAGTGGCATATGAGTGATCGTGTGACGTGCCAGTTTGGGATTGAGCAAAGAATCCCTACTGATCCCGTGAGACTCGGTGATTCACATAATCAAGATTTGAGAGGGAAATACCATGTCAATTGGTTGAAGAACATAGGCATTGGATTGCTGTTTGGGAACATAGACAGATGTACATATTACGTGGACCTCATATCGACACTACAGATGCATCAGCTGAATATTGGAATTGGTATAGACAGTCTGCCCTTAGTTTATGGTTATCTGCAGTGCCTCGCCTGCAAAACCCTAGACAATGGGGAATACCTCCAAGGAGGCAGCACCGGAACTTCTCCCTTGAGAGACAAAGGCATTATGCCCAAATGGAGCAATTGTATGCCCAAGTATAAGCCAAATAATTATGTTGGTTTAGTAATTATTCACACATCAAATAATTTAAATTTAAGTGATTATAATCGATTATGTACTTTTGCATAGATGCCACAGCCGCCGCCCCCCCAAATGGATCAGCCTTAGGGCCATATGCCTCCACCACCCCCACAAATGCGACCCATATGCCCTCGCCACCCCTCCCTATGGATTAGCCTTAGGGTCATATAGAGCCATGAAGAATGTCGATATCTATAGATCGCCAATTTGCTCATGAAGATGTCGGATTAGAGCAGACACGTGGTAGAATGCCCATTGACTCATGCAGTGGCATTAACTTGAGGGTTGGCGCCTCTTTGACCCAACACAGTCAAGCTCATGGTGGTGAATCGAGCCGGCATGATAGGCGTTTAGGGTAGGGATTTAAGATGACTGCAGAGTCCAGTCGATGTCGTGATGTTAACCTTGATTTGAATGAGCCAAGCTCCGAGCACGATCAAGGTGTGTATCGACCTATACCCTCGGAGGAGCATCAGCGCCCATTGTCACACGAGCATCGACCAATACCATCACCAGAGCCACATAGTGTAGCAACACCTTCGATTCTGTGTTCCTCTGACCCAATATATTTTGTAGATCAACTATTGCAGGATGCTGAAATGATGCAATATTATCATAGTTTCCAAGAACTTCTCCAACCGACTGTTGAGATGATGCATCAACAGCAGCAGGAGGGGCAACACCATCAAAGAGAGGATGATCATGAGGAGGATCATGCGGGTGAGGACCAGCAAGATCAAGGAGGAGGTGTTGGTCAGGGGGGAGGCGGAGAGGGAGGTGAAGGTCAGGGGGAGGCGGAGGGGGAGCTCAAAGTAGTAGGGGGAGGTCAAAGAATATATGGTATTGGCTACAGTCAAAGCCTAGGGAGCCAAAAAGATACACTCCTGACTCAATGGAGGAGAAGAAAAAAGGGAGGACAAAGTCTAACTAAATTAGAGTTGTTGTGTATTTATTTAGAGATTTATTATTGTAATATATTGTTGTATTATTCTTATTATCCATTGTTATTGTAATATATTGTTGTGTATTTATTTAGAGACTTGTTATTGTAAGAAATAGCTTAATTTGAATTGATATTATTGCATAGCCTTAATAAACAGCTCACGTATCTTTTACTAAAAGGTGCTATATAATTTCATAGCCTTCATTTTTGAATTGTCAATTTCAAATGCCTTAATTAAATGGTAATAAAATAAGCATAAAGATTGATTACATATCTAACCATTGTTAGCAATTAATATAAAATGGTGCATATATAATAAATTAGGAATAACTAAATGAATTAGTTTAAAGGCAATTATAGAAAAATACTTGCAGTCCACACACTTAAACCATAACTGGATACAAAGAAGAGATTCAAGACTTATTTAAGCAATAATCAAAACCCAAATAGAAGTAATACCAGGAATAGCTTATTGTATTCATCACTACGAACTTGGCCCAATTGTATGTGGACATTGTCTGCGTCTGTGTCCTTCACTTCCGCAAAGACCACAGTGGTTTGGCCCTTGCATCTCACGCATATCCATCTCATTCAAGAAACAGGTTGATTTGGGCCTCCCTTTCATTATGCGCTTCAACTCAAGATTCAGATGAATCCTTGGCCCATGATATGATAGCCATGTGCTGTGGTGGCCCACAACCTCGAACTCCTTTTCGTTCTCTGCAAATATTGTCCATACTATAAACTGAATCGATGTAAACTATCCAATCGATGCCTTGATTGGAGCAACACACAATCACATGACGACAAGGATATCGATCTGTTTGAAAGTTGCCACAATCACAATGCCTATCCTTCAGATTAACTCTCAAGTCTTGGCCTAGCTTATGAATATTAAAACTCTCATGTCTTCTTGCAAATGAAATGATGTGCACATTTCCAGATGCTTGCTAGTTTTCTCGCAATCGTGTCATGATAGCTTCCAAGAAAATATTTCCTGCAGCTCTTCAGGCATAAGCCTCCCTACCTTTCCTTGCAAACAACTCAGCCAATCGAAAATATGTCGTTCTAACCAAGGCCGTAATCGGGAGATTGTGAGCACCCTTGAACACCAAGTTCATGCATTCAACAAGATTCGTGGTCATATAGCCATAGCGATATCCACTATCAAAGACTTGGGTCCACTTTTCTCGTGGAATTTTTGTCAAGCCAATCTGTGTAGATAGTACCATGCTAGCGCATCTGATCATAGTGATAGTTAAACTCACGCTCAGTCCTAGAATACCCTATGAAATACAATCTATCTAGATTATTCTATAAAAATAAAATCACATTTATAGATACAAATACGATTAATTATTAATTTACCCATGCTAACAACAAGTCAGTGCAAGTTGGGCTTCTTGAATCTACGTAAGAAGTTGGCTGTGATATGTCTGATGCAATACCTATGAAATGCCCTTGGAGGTTGCCATTGACTACCGCTCCTATTTATTGTTGCTTTAATCGACTATGTCAATCAGAGATAATACCAACTACATCTTGAGTGACTACATATCTATGAAGATGAGATAGAAAAAAATGCCACGCATCTGCAGTCTCACCCTTGACAATCGCAAAGGCTATCGTCAATATGTTTTGATTGCCATCTTGTGCTACTACAATCAACAGTGTCCCTTTATACTGTCCATATAAATGTGTTCCATCAACCTGGATTACTGGTTTACAGTATCTGAATGCTCTTATGCGGGGAGCATAACTCCAAAATAACCTTCGAAAAAAGCGATGATCTGCCAGCTACACTTTGCCATGATATGCTGGCACAGCATCGAGTTTAATGATTGAACCTTGAACAAAAGAAGAAACCACCACTAACCACTTGGGTAACTCTTCATATGAGCCGTCCCAAGTACCATAAACTCTCTCAATCACCTTTTGTCTTGCCGCCTATGCTTTCTGATATGATATTGTGTATCCGAATTGAGATTGCACAGCTGCAATCAAAAGTTTTACTTTATAAGATGGGTTTGCTTCTACCAGGGGCACTATATACTATGCAATCATATCTGTATCCAACTTCGAGTGGTCTTGAGAGATCATCACTGCAGCACAAGTGTGTGGGCCATTATATTTTCTAATTTCCCAAACATCCTTCTTTTTTCGGAAAGTGACTCTAACAAGCCATTCGCACCCTCTGCCGAAATGTTTGCACTTACAATAAAATGTTGTTGGTTCAGACTCAAATACTTTGTAATCAATTGATCTAGATATGTTGTAAGCCTTGATTGCTCGGATTACAGCCTCCTTGTCACTGAATTCCATTCCAATATGCAATTCACCTCCTACAACATAACCACCAACCATATTTACATACTCTAGAAACTCAGGTGCTCCCATAGCATCAAGATCTAAAGAACACATGAAAGATGGAGGATCCTCCAGATGTTGAATAAAAGCCACTCTAGGTGGTACGTCCTCATTGTTAGCATTTTCATTTTCACCTTCATCTTCGCTTTCGCGTTGTCCTTCTATGTACTCATCCTCACTATCATTGTCATTAATTGCACATTCTTCTACGCCTCTTATTGGAAATGGGCTCAGCTCAGCTTCATCAAAATGCTATTTTGTTACATAATTGTTAGTAAATTATACTGTTAACACTTTAATAAATAAACATGTCACAGTAATTTAATAAATAAATATTAACACTATTAATAAAATACAACAATTACACAAAATAAAAGTCAAAAAATCTCACAATTACCTGATTGTTGGAATAAATAAATATATAAGCAAATAAATAAATGAATACAAAGATATGAACATTTCACATTACTAACTAACAAATTCAAATAACTAACTAACTATACTAACATACATTAATTCATATAAAATATTTACACTAAACAATAATAAACTAAACACTTAATTATTTAGCAACCCAATAAATAAACTAGTAAAACAATAATAGATTCTTAAAGATTAATAATAGTAAAAAAAAATAGAACTTGCCAATAAATCAATATAATAAATTAAGCTTGAGATAAAAATATTTATATAACATATAATGACTTACTGGATATGAATTAGGAATAAATTCATCTTGATATTGGCTACCCATATATGGAATAGGCCTAACTTGGGCAGCAACTTTTTCGAAGTCAATGTACAATTCAATGGCACAAATGTGCTCTATATATCACCAAAACGTTCACTCCACACATCCTTGTCACTACTTATTCTAACTGGCTAATATTTTATATTTCCATTAACAATTGATATTGGATATCTATATCTTATTTTTATCACTCTTTTTTCAAAGCCAATATTTATGCTTTCACAAAGACTAGCATTGAATTCCTCAAATGAAATAGTTTGTGGAATCAAAAAATATGCTTGCTCACTAGACATAAATATCACACTCTCATCTGTATTTTGAATAACAGATCCATTATAATATACAATAATTATAATTTCTGAACTATTATCCATTTTTCCCCTCTTTTTTTTTCAAATAATCTTTTTTTTTTAACTCTGTCTACTCTTCACATATTTTTTCCTTTCACCTTCTTCCTTCTCTCTTTTTTCACATTCTTTCTACTACAAATTTTCCCGTGCATCTTCAAATGGTTTCGAGGCGTTTATATAGGGGAAAGGGGGTTAGGAATCCGCTGCCACATTGAACGAATTACCAAACATCCGCTAAAAATAGTGGCGGATTGTCAGGAATTTGGTGAATAAAGCCACGGATTGTCAGGGATCAAGTGAATTAAGCCACGGAATGAGACGTCTAACAATCCGGCGGCAAGTAAACCGGATTTATAAGTTTTAATAATATATATATATATATATATATATATATATATATATATATATATATATATATATATATATCCAGTAGCAAGTAAACCGGAATTGGTATGAGCTTTTGAAATCCGGTACTTGACATATTAGATTCGGACCATCCACCGCCAAATCTGGCGCTCATTGAATCGGATTTCCCTGACACCTGCCTGCAACACCATATATTCCAAATTTCTTACAAAACCCCATATATCTACAATTAATAACTCAATTTATTATATTAAAAAAAATCAGCCTCTAATATATGTACGAATAATAATTAATTTATATTTTAAGGAATATAACCCGAGATGTATTTTTCAATATATATATATATATATATATATATATATATATATATATATATATAATGTAATTATTTTTGAGTTTTATGAAAAATAATACTTTATTGAATTAATATTAAAATATATTTATTTAGTATATAATAATATTACTTATATTTTAATTATAAATATATTATTTTTTGGATAATGGAGCAAACTGTTTTTTTTTTTAAATAAATTTGGAGTTTAGTATCTTTTGTAAAATTGTTAAAGGGTTGTTTGTATTTTTCTCTAGTTTTAATTTTTCATTTATCTTATACAATCTTAATTGTTGAAATTTTAGAGATTAAACTTAGCATGTTTGGTAGAGGGAATGTTTTTATGTTTTCGAGAATATGAAAATATTTTTATGTTTGGTGAAAGATTTTCAAAAATATTATTAGGAATGTTGCATTTCTGAAATTGATTTTTGATCAATATTCTTACTAAAATATTCTCATTTCATATATGAGATTATAATATTTCTATGGAATGAACATATTTTTTCCTATAAAAAAATCAAATTATCGGTATTGTCACCCATTGTCACCCATTGTCACCCTTCACCATTGGGCCACCGCTGGTTGCCTCCCTTTGTCGCCGAACCACTGCCGGTCACCGTCTTTTGCAAAGGATATTTTTGGAATTATATAAAATATTTTTGAGAATTCAATTTATTTATCAAACACTTTAAAAAATACATGTCTAAGAGAAGCTATTTCCAAAAATAACATTCTTAAAAATCCTATATTCAAGAATAAAAATTTAAATCTTCTACAGTGGTGACCCAAACTTAATCATGCTTCATGGGGGTCCAGATCATTAATGAACCAAGGTTAAATGACACCCTAACTCCACAGCACACCAAACGTTTGCCCTCGCCTATTGACAACGTAATACTGAAAGAAGACCGCGTAAAATAAAGTAATGGTGGTCCCCGTCGAGGGAGGATTCACACTTTCTCGGTCCAGCCGAATGATACAACCTTATTACGAGTCCGAGATTTTGACACTCCCGGATGTTAATTTTTCTAGAACCAGACGAATCAAGTTGTTAACTATTTATTTATTTATATTTTAATTTTTATTATTATTTAACTACCAAGGTCAAATCTAATATCCACGAATAAACTAAATCAGCTTGCTGCTTCCGGCGGCTGGCGCTTTGACTAAACACAGATTACAGTAGCTGCTTTGAAAATTATAAGCCAAAACTGAAATTAAAATGCTTTCGAAATAGCTGCTTTCACTTCATTATTGCAAATTGTGGAGTCAATTGCATTTCCAAATAGAATGAAAGAGTCCCCTCTCAGAGAGTGGGCCCTGCCTCTATGCCTCTAGACGCGGTTAAGTTGACGGTTTGTGTTGGGACTATAGAGCTGTTATGTTCCACGTTGTTTGTTCTTCTTTTTTAACTGTAAGCCAAACTTGTGTGATATTTCAGATTACCCAGTTGGTTGGTGTTTTTTGTTTGAATCCTGGTAATGGTTTTATTTGGGAGAAGAGTGCTGGGAGTTGGGACTCTCTTCTTTCCCAGCTAAGGTTTGAGGCACTTCATAGGTTTTCAACGTTCAACTCAGCTGGTTTAATTGGTTAGTTTGAAACTTGTTAAGGAGGTTGTGGTTGTTACTTGTTATTCTTGCGGGTTCTTTGTGTGTGTGTGTGTGTGTGTGTGTGTGTAGATGTTGTATCCTTAACATATGAGTTACTGAATCTTCCCCACTTTCTTTGGCTCTTTGTTCAATTAGTTGGATCTTTAAAATTTTCATTTTTCTCTTAAAATTAGAATTATAACACGGGTTCTTTCTGGGGCTTGATTGGCTTGATTTAAAAAAAATGGAAATTGGGCAAAAGTGTGCTCTTTTTCTGGGTCTTTTATGTTTTTGTTCCCTGCATTCAAAGAAAAAAATTGTTCTCATATTCAGGAATTCAGTTATCTGAATCTGTTACGGGTTATTTGTTCGATGAATCGGGAATTTTTTTTTCTCTTACTTAAAAATCTTTAGACAATAATTCATTTCTTCCACTTACTATTGTGAAGTTTTCACTGCATGTCCTCTTTTGTTATGATGTGTTGTTTGAGAAATTCATGCTGCAGTTGCTGCAAGGATCTTATTGTGAAGTTTTTATCATACAACTGGAACATCCTTGTTTTTAGATGCTTCCACTTGCTTGCTATTCTAGTTGAGCATTCATTTTTTAAATTGTTTCTTTGTTGCAGAGAATTCACTGTCTTCTACATTGGTAATAGAGATGGATAGGATTCAGGATAAGGCAGATGAAAATAGTAAATCTCAGCATTCCTCTTCGTCTGTTGTTGCTTTAGCAATCAAGGGTAACAAGAAAAGCAAATATGTGGTACAGTGGGCACTTAATAAGTTTGTTCCTGAGGGAATGATTGTCTTCAAGCTGATACATGTCCATGCGGGTATAAAAGGAGTTCCAACGCCAAGTAATATATGCTTTTTGTTTTCATTATGTTCAAGAAAGAAACAATTTTTATGCATTTGAAATTTCCAAATATTTTCTTATTTCCAAATATTCTTCATGTAAATATGATTTATGACAGGACAATATGATGTTGTTTGATGCATATAGCCAACCCCATCTAGTGGGACAAGGCTTAGTTGTTGTTGTTGTTGTTTGTATTTCTTGTTACATTGAGAGGCTTCTAACTAATGATAACTGCAAGAGTTACACCTGTATCCTGAAGAAATTGGTTCATGGGGTTTGATCTATTGATGTTCAATGAGTGTTTTAATTAGGAGTCTTGGGTTGTATCTCCAAAGTTAGGTAATTTTTATATATGCATCACTTTTGCCAAGATGTATCCTTGGAAGAGATTTTATATCTGCATTACTGTTGCTAACATGTATCCTCTGAAGAATCGTAAGTTTTGATCTATTTGTAAAATGTTCAAGGAGTGTTATTATTAGCAGTCTTTCGTTGTGTCTCAAAGGGAAAATTTATACTTGCATTGCTTTTGCAAGCATGACAAAATGTTGGAAAACATTTTTTGGCCATGTATCTTAATCTTATCATCCTTTTCTGCTTTTTAAGTTATCAACGTGAAGCAATAAGTAACTTATGTGGCCTACTCTACATTTTTTAATATAACAAGTTAGTTGATTATGCATTGGTGGCTACAGATGGTGGTCCCGAATTACCAAGTGAATATTTTATAGGGTAACCTTCTATTTGAATATGATAATTCAACATTTTTGTACTTCCAGTGGGAAATGTGATTCCACTTTCACAAGTGCGTACTGATGTAGCGAATGCTTTCAAAAAGGAAGTGGAGTGGCAGACAAATCAAATGCTTCTACCTTTTAAGAAAATGTGTGAGCAGAGAAAGGTAAGATATTATTGTTCATAGAGATTAATTAGAATAATGAATGCAAAATTAGATCTATATTCTTATATTGTTGATGCAGGTGCATGCAGATGTTGTATTGATTGAATCTGATGATGTGGCAACTGCAGTCGCTGAGGAAGTGGCTAAGGGTGCTATAACCAAACTTCTTGTTGGAGCTTCATCTCGTGGCATATTTACAAGGTATTTATTCAAGCACTGATGTATAATGCAAAAAAGCTACTGGTTATTAAGCGCATATGTTGAATTATTAAAAGAAGATACTCCTATAAAAACAAAATCAATCTACCTTTTCATCTGATTTACATATGTAAGTTGCCCTTTATGTGAAACTCCTTTTGGCTTGAAGCATGGATAAATAAGATGCCCATCTTCACCTTGTCTAGAAATTTAATTCAATCGTGAGAATGGGAGCAGTGAGTATCAAATTCTTGATCACTTGGTTAAAGAGGTTCTGTTATCATGTTAACAGCCAATACTAGAATCTTAATCTGTTAAAGTGAGGGACAGGACTAATTTTGATTCATATTTCTAGCAAAGACAATTGAAAGGCTTGCAGAAGGCATTTTGAGAATATTATGCAAGATGCTCTATCATACATTCTGTCTATATTGGTTGTAAAGACCATTCCTCTCTCTAGTCTTGGCCTCTACCCTACCACCCTTCTCTTCAATGCTGTTGCATCTATTTGAGCAGTGACAGTTTCTCCATCAAATATATTTCGATAGCGTAGTGGTCATGAAAGAAGCCATTTCTGACAAACATTACAATCAATATGTACAGCTGTACACAAACCGCTAAGAAGAGTTATATCATATAGATGTATGTATCAACATGTTCTTTTTTTCTTTCTCTCTCTCTCTCTCTTCATCTGATCATAATCCTCCTTTTGATAATGTATTGCTTTCAGTAAACATAAGGGCATGTCTGCGAAAATCTCAGTATGCACTCCAAGATTTTGTACAGTTTATGTGGTTTCAAAAGGAAAATTGTCCATACGACCATCAGACATACAAGTTGATGGTAGCATTATAGATGACGCTAGTGAAACCAACTTTTCCTCAAGCAGCTCATCAAACTACACTTCTACCTCTCAGACAGGTATACTAGTAGAATGTTTCGCAATACTGTTGTTTAACAAATAGGAGTTGCATTATGGTATCACCAATAGATAATATAGGAAGAATGAAGTTTCTTAGCACTAGTTGTAAACCCAAAATAAGTGTCAAATGCATATTCAAATTCTTACATTTGTGCTTCCTATTATCTTATCAATAGACAATTGAGTACAAATTACCATTGCTATCGTCACATTTGTATATGTACTTCCATGCCTAAAATTCTCTGCTTCATCATTCTTGTGTTGCAGCATTGTTTTTCCGTTACTACTGCACAACCGCCTTTCATATTGTTAGATATAAAAAGTATTCATGAGCCTTGACCTAACATTATAAATGTTTATGGTAAAGATGGTTCATGACACTTTTGTTTTCTTCAATTCATGCTTTACCAAGCCCTTACGTACATGGTACCAAGAATAAGGAAATATAGGAAAAGATGGTTCATGACACTATGCGTTATTGAGTTCAACTATGACGTGTAATGTTTCTATTGATTCACTTAGATTGCTAAGAAAGGTAACACTGGTATGCTTTATTTCTAAGGTCTGCCTACCCTTTCTATGGAAATTTTAGCTTGTATTGGATCATGTAAAGTTGTCCAAATTTACTTCCCCTCTAGCAAAATATACTTACCCTTTTTGGATGTACACAGACTCTGGCTCGGTTGCATCATATGCTCCTTTACATTCCTCTTCCTTAGCAACACAGCGATTTCAAGCTCTTTCAAGTATAAATCAGACACTACTAAGGACAAATCCTAGTTTAACTGAAAGTAATCATGCTAGAGGCCAATCTCTAGATCTTGGGAGAGAGGATACTGCTGCAAGTTCTGCCAGAAACTCTGATACTGATTATGCTATGAATCGGGCCTCTAGTTTCAAAAGCATTATATCAGATACTGAATCTTGGAATTTTGATCAAAATTCTGCCAAGGATGAGGCATTAGCAACTGAACTTCTGTCACCTAATAGACAGGTAATTATAATTTCTTTGTTTTGACTTGAGGAAATTGCACTTATTTCTGACTCATACCCTAGGTGATGGTGCCCTCTTGATTAGCATTGTCAGATATATTTGTAACTTGAACTAAAATTAGGGGTAAATAATTCACAGTTTTATGGTTTTCATTTTATCATTAGACTCCAGCAATTACAATAAAATTTTCATCTTGACTAGAATCTTTGTGCATCTCCTGTTTCTTGCATATGCAAATCTGTTTGCTCTGTCTTTCATCCAATCAGAGTATGATGTGCTCAAGGTCTCCTTTTGACTCCAATGGAGAAAACTTTATGTAATTTTTCTGTTATTGCTTAAGCAAAATCCATTTGCAAGCGAACTTTCTTTGTGGTCATTTATTTGATCAGGCAAATGTTAACCTTGAGCTGGAAAAGTTGAGAATTGAACTGAGACATGCCCAAGGAATGCATGCAGTAGCTCAAAGTGAGAACATAGAAGCATCACGAAAGGTAATATCTATTTTCGTATGGCCAGAAACACTTTATATCTTCTCTTTCTCTATTGTTTCTGCTACTTATCTACTTATTAAGTACAATTTGTTTATGGAACCCCTGTCCCCTGTCATGCTTCTAGTTCCTTCTTATTTTGGTTATCCATTTCTACTTTATCTCCATTCAATAAATAATACCCTATAATAGCAGTTGGAGGTTGAATTCTTCTTCGGTATGTGCCTGAAATTGAATTCTTTTGACTAGCATTATCAAATGGAGTAACATCCTTTACTGCTTTGAGCAGCTGAATGACCTAAGCAAGATGCGATCAGAAAAATCCATGAAACTGAAGGAGATTCTTGCTAAGGAGGAGATGGCCAAAGAATTGGCAAGACAAGAACGAGAGAAATATGAAGCTGCAGCAAGAGAAGCCGAATATTTGAAAGAATGTGCTGAAAGAGAAGCTGCAGAAAGAAAAGAAGCAGAGTTGAAAGCTATTCGTGCTGCCAAAGAGAAAGAAAAGCTGGAGGATGCTCTTACTGGTTCTATGCCCTCATACAGAAAGTTTACGTGGGATGAAATAGTTTCTGCTACTTCATCTTTCTCCGATGATTTGAGAATTGGAATGGGAGCATATGGAATGGTGTACAAGTGCAGTTTATATCATACAACTGTTGCTGTTAAAGTTCTCCACTCTAATAGGAGCCACAAAAGCAAGCAATTCCAGCAGGAGGTATGGAAATTATACATACAATAGTTATGCAAAATAACGTCAACAGAAAACAGGGAATGTAGAATGTTTTCACTCTTATAATTAATCAGAAGCAAAGTACAAAATATATAGCCAGAGAAGAAAGAGGAGAGATAAGATTCTCCTACTATGTTTAAACATAACAAACAGAATCTTATCCTATCCTTAGATAACAGAATCTTATCTTATCCTTAGATAACAAACAAACCCTATCCTATCCTACCAGAAATTAAAATTAAAATTTAAAGAAACCAAAGAGAAACTAATCCTAATCCCTACATACCTTTCAACACGCCCTCAAGTTGGTACATAGATATCAATCATGCCCAACTTGCTTATTAAATTCAAATTGGGGCTGAGTGAGTCCTCTGGTTAGAATATCAGCAGTTTGTTGACTTGTAGGAACAAAAGGCATGCAGATTACTCCACCTTCCGCCTTCTCCTTTAAAAAGTGTGTGTCACTTTCCACTTGTTTAATTCATGTTTCACTGGATTACGAGTAATGCCTATTGCAGCTCTGTTATCACACTATAGTTTCATGGGTCCTTCAACTTCCCATTTTATTTCTGCCATATCTTCTTGTTTCAGTCATGGTACTTCACAAATTCCATTTGCCATTGCTTTCAATTCTGCCTTTGCAGTACTTCTTGCCACTACAGTTTGTTTTTACTTCTCCAAGTAACAAGATTGACCCAAACATAGGTACAATAACCAGAGGTAGACTTTCTAACAGTAACATTGATACATGCTCAGAAGGATAATTTGGTCATTCCAACATTGGAAAAGAGCTTGTTTCTAGAAAGCTGGTTCTGCCTTGGAGATCAAGAAATCCAAGAGCTCATTTCAAGTTACTTGGAGATCAAGGAATCAAGCTAAATTAAAGTAACTTGGAGAGCAAGCGATATGATCAAGTTTGAAATATGTTTAGATTGTATCTAGATTTGCTTTTGATTTGTTTTGACTTATTTAGATTTGATCTCCAAGTAACTTGAAATGAGCTCTTGGATTTCTTGATCTCCAAGATAGAACCAGCTTTCTAGAAATAAGCTCTTTTCCAATGTTAAAATGACCAAATTACCCTTCTGAGCATGTATCAAACATATTCTTCCTAGTCGGCATTAGTGTAGACTTCAATCCCTCTTTGTTTAGTTTTCTTCAAAAACAAGCCCTTTCCAACAGTACCTATCAAATATTTTATGATTCGGTTGAGAGCTTCTAGATGTTCCTCATATGGAGAGTGCTTAAATTAACTGCAAATGCTATCTTTGGTCGAGTGTGAGAAAGGTAAATCAGTTTGCCAAGTAGTTCCTGGTACTCTGCAGTGTCCGTTGGAACCCTTTTTTCACCATCTCCATCATGCCTCTAATTTGCTTCATTTGGTGTTTCTGATACACACACACACACACACACACACACTTGGTTTGACCATAATTCCCTTCTTTGTTTGAGCCACTTCCATGCCAAGAAAGATCCCAGATCTTTGATTTCAAATTCTGGTGCTAAGCATTTCTTCGATCTCTCCATTTCGTCAACATCATCTCCTATAACTATGATATCATCTACATAAACTATCAAAATAGCAATTCTTCTTTTTCAACACATCCTTACAAACCTTTTGGACTGTTTTCTGTAGTTCATAGTGATATAACTCAGTTTGAAATAACGCTTTTTTCGAGGTCATAATGGCAGGAAATATTTCAACAACTTCCTAGGAAATGACTTTGCAAAACATGGCATTATACATCAAAGTTCTTGGCGTCCACACCCCTCAACAAAATGGTGTAGCTAAAAGGAAAAATAGACACCTCTTTGAGGTTGCTTGAGCCTTACCCTGCAAATGTGCCTAAATAGCTATGGAGTGAGGCTACTCTCATAGCAGCTCTTTCAATTAACTGAGTCCTAAATTTTCATACACCACCAATCAATGTTTCTAAACATAGGTTCCCCACATCTCAGCAAATTACTAGTATCCGTTTAGAGGTGTTTGGTTTTACTGCATTTGTTCAAAATCATAGCCATAATTGTGGCAAACTTGACCCACCAACACAAAAGGGATGTAAGTGTTTTGATCCGATTTCGAAGAGGTTTCTTTTTTGTTCCTGTGGATGTCACCATTTTTTGAAACCAACATTTTTTTGAATCTCATCTTCAAGGGAGATTGAGAAAGATGACAAACTTTACTTTGAAAACACTCAAATTGAGATTCCAATAGTTCTGACCCAATCAATGATTCCAAAAGAGCCTTGCAAACAAATACTTCTGAATCTTTTGAACATGAAAACTTGGATAATATTCATTTAATGCCAATGTAAGGCAGATTTGAAACAGAAACAAAATTGTGTGGAAAATCAAGAGAAGAAAGAGGATTAGACGAGAGATAAGATTTTCCTACAGTATCTCAACTCCTCATATAACAAACAGAATTCTACCCTATCCTCAAATGACAAACAAAATCGTATCCCATCCAGCCAGAAATTTAAATTTAATTTTAAAAAGGCAGAGAAAAACTAATCCTAATCTCTACATAACTGTCAACACAAACAACAACAACATCAAGAACTAATAACTCTGAATGGAAAAGAACATCTAATAATGAGTATGAGATTGGAATTAACCACACAACAGGACTTACATATATCTTCCATTCTTCCCTTTGTTTCCAGCTAGAGATACTGAGCAGAACTCGTCATCCAAACTTGCTTCTTCTTCTTGGTGCATGTCCTGATCATGGGTGCTTTGTATATGAATATATGGAGAATGGTAACTTGGAGGATAGATTACTCCGAAGAAACAATACTGCCCCAATTCCGTGGTTTGAGAGGTATCGAATAGCATGGGAAGTTGCGTCAGCTCTTGCCTTTCTTCACAGCTCAAAGCCAAAGCCTATCATCCATCGTGATTTGAAACCAGCAAACATCTTGCTTGGTCGTAACCTTGTCAGCAAGATTGGTGATATTGGCCTTTCTACAATGCTTCAGTCAGATAATTTGTCTACCATGTATAAGGACACTGAGCCTGTCGGTACACTCTGCTACATAGATCCCGAGTATCAGAGGAATGGGTTAATATCTCCAAAATCAGACGTTTATGCTTTGGGAATAGTGATCTTACAGTTATTGACAGCAAAACCAGCAATAGCAATTACTCATGTGGTTGAAACCGCACTTGATGGCGGGAATTTAACAGATATATTGGATCCAGAGGCAGGAACTTGGCCATTTCAAGAGACATTAGACTTAGCTCGGTTAGGACTGAGCTGTGCTGAGCTTCGGCGTAGAGACAGGCCTGATTTGGAAGATCACGTACTTCCAAGACTAGAGAGATTGAAAGAAGTTGCTGATAGGGCCCAGCAGTCTGCTTCAATAGTAACTATTAAATCCAGACCTCCCAATCACTTTATCTGTCCAATACTCCAGGTAGTTAAGTACTCCATAATGACAATATTTTATTTTTGGTACAATAGAAAAGAAATGGATGAGCTACCAATTTAGGGTAAAAATAATTTAGACTCTGTTAATGGCTTTGGTAAAAACATAACAGTTTATCCAAATTAATGAGTTGACTGCATGACCTGAGCTATGCATGACTTTTCATCTATCTTGTTAATTTTCAAAATATGTTTATTATCTTGCAGGATGTGATGGACGATCCTTTTGTTGCTGCAGATGGATATACGTATGATCGCAAAGCAATTGAAAAGTGGTTTCAAGAGAATGACAAATCACCAATGACAAATATGGCTTTACCTCATAAGCATCTAATTCCTAATTACACACTTCTGTCAGCAATTATGGAGTGGAAGTCTCGATAAATATGATTTCAGCATTATCCTTCTCAATGTTAACATTGAATCAATTGGTTTCTCTTATGTAGCTTCGCTGAAAGGTTCTTTGTATGATATGTGATAGTCTTAGATGCAGGTTGTTTTTTCTACCACCCAACGCCTGCTGCATGGTTAATTTAGGGAGCTTGATTTCAAGTGTAAATAAATTTGTTTCTAGTGTAGGTGTAATGAATTGTACTACGTCAAGACCTGTCGCAAATGATCCGCAAGGAAAGGAGCCTTAGCTCAACAACCAGAGAACTGTTTTGAAAAAACATGCTATGTGCTGAACATCTAGGGGGAGTGGGATGAAAGGAAGATTGAGTATCTTCCATTACTGTATCTCCGAGTCATTCCCTTCCTGTCTGTAGTTCTGCTCTTCTTTCTGATTGTATAGTTCTGTTATAATAATCACTTGTATCAACTCTTATAGATCATACTCATGGATCCTGAGTTTGAGATAATATTTATCTAATATTAATCTTGTCTTTCAATGAGTTAATTGATTTGGCATCTGCAATTGCTTTGATTGCTTGTATTTAGTAGCTACCACTACATTGGTCCTTTCATTGACCACAAATGCGTGAGGAGGATACTTCAATAGATGATCTAATTGCTGAGGTGAAAAAGTTCAATGACAAAGTTAAGAGAATGGGATCGAACTTGTTTTGATTTCCTAGACCATCAAAAAGTTCAATGACAACTTTCATCCATTGCACTCTAAACTTCTTTGTTTTTTATATGACTACTTTCTTGCGGCTTCTTTTGGCTTCATTTAACCAAACACTAGTGACTACTCCACATTTTAATACCTGGCAAGTTTCACTATTGAAGAGGTTGAAAGTTAAACAGCTTGTTTATCAAGTTGAAATCCACAATCATGATGAAATCATGGCCATCTGATGTGGGTTTGTCTCTCAACAATGTGCAGGTGTACTTAAGCTTGATAATGAACGGATCTCGAAACCCAAGCAAATAGTATAATGCGTTCTACCAGGATCCCATAGGATACTGTGTTTCCACTTAACCATGGTTATGTTTTATAAAAAAAAAAAAAAAAAAAAAGAAAAGAAAAAGAAAAAGAAAAAAGAAAAGAAATTTGTTGTTATACTAGCCGTTGGGTCTCATCTGTTTCATTGTGCTCATCTCCAACCTAAATCGGAGAACCTAGTTTCACCCCTTCCCTTCGAACCCGACCCCTATTCAATCGAATCCCCACACCCTTTTGCTATTTTACTCTTCTCTTCATCACCTCCCTAATCCAACCCCCCACTAAATCGAATCATAACCCTAATACCCAAACCATCTATGCGACCTTAAATCGTATAGCAACATCGAAATCCCTAAAATAGGACAGCCTAATTTTCGACCTTTAACTCCATCCCTAGGCATCGAGTGTCCAATTGTAGCTGAATACCATTATTGTTAGACCTTTCACTCCACTGAAGACCCTCGCTAGTTGTTGGTTGCATTTAGTGTTTGTGTGTTTGTTTGCTTGATTTGCTGTAAAGAGGATGGCTACAAGGAACACGGGATTTTTCTACATGTTTGAGTGTTAGGTGGGTAGCATATCAAAACCTCATATTTGGGAGATAGAAAGAAATCCAGTCTCATTATAGTTGGGAAAACCTCACTGGTTATTTAAGTTTTTGCACATATGCTAAAAGCATGTTAGCTCACAAAATCAGGGAGAAGCACAAAACATCATATCTAAGAAGCAAAACAAACTATAATAGAGTAGGTGCTTTAGGCTTGCTTTGACAAGTTAGAACTTGGTCCATCTTCTTTCAGAAATGTTCCATTACTTGGCTTTTTTTAAGATAACATAACAAGCTCAGCCCATAGAATAAAGACGGGGAGCAAAGCTACAGGAATAACAAACAACCAACAAAAATACAAACCATGCCTATCTATGTAGTAGGTTTTTTTTTTTTTCCTGAGAAAATAGTTGATTAAATAAGTTTATATGATATTTGAATATTGAGTTATAGTTTGTTGTATTAAAACTTTGCAAGAGTGAAATAATATAATAATAAAGATGAGAAAGACTATAGTAATTGGAAAAAATATTTATGGTAGTGAGGTGAATTTGTATATAAATGAGCAATTATGGTAGTCGGGTGAGTATGTGGATATATAAGTAATAAAGAACTAAATGAAGGAATGCAACTTCAATAAAATGCTGATGTGGCAATACCATAGTGCTTGAGTTGTCAATATTATAGCTTGGTCTTAGCTTTTATATATTAAAAAAAAATGTGTTGCATTGTTTTTAGCTCACTCAACCACAAATAACAAGGAGAAGTCACTTCAACACCTTTGCTTCGTAGTTTAGTACACGTGGGCAAAATGTCTTTGCACATTCTCCATGAAAACATGTGCTTCCATATACCCTTAAATTGTTTTAAGTGTTCCGAAAATCTCTATGCTTGGTCTCCTTTTGACAGTTTGTCTTCCATCTTCCTTCTCCATGATACCTTATATGCACTTTCGACTAAAAGGGTGCCTTTTCCATCAAAGAAGCAGTCTATTCTATTAATGTACAGGCACTTTACAAATTGCTTCAGCTATGTCATGTGGGAAGATATGGATTTTGGCAACATTCCAGGCTGTGGAATTTTTGTCAACAACTCATTTACAAATTGGGGTGATAATGCCCCACCTCGATTAAAATTGTTGGAGCTCTATATATTGGAAAGCTTTTGATATTCACGGTTGACTCCAAATATTTTTATTAGAGCCATCTCCAACCCTCCATGGAGTACCTAATTCAAGAACACTTTTTACCTTTTGTGAGGCTGTGCCAGGTGTTTGAAGAATTTGCTCCCGCTGAGGTTCAAGAATAGCACTTCTTTGGTAGTATTGTGCCCTTAGTACTCTTGCTACTAGAGAATCTAGGTTTGGTAAGGAGGCGCCATCCTTTTTTTTCTTTTTTTGGCTAACATGGCCAAATTAAAAGTGGCCAAGTCTTTGAACAATCCTAACCCATAACACTCCTTTCACCAACTTATGCAACGAATTTTCCAAGCAACCGTTTGATTTCCCCCACCAAAATCTACTCATCATGCTTTCTAGCTAATTGCACAATTTTTAAGGAATTTTAAAACAACTCATTGTATACAGAGAAATACTTACATGGTTCGGAAGCACCACGTGGCTGTGCTCCCGGATCAATCATGTAAGTACATTTTACATGGAATCGACCACTAACATATAATCTCATGTAAAATGCACTTACATAATTGGCCGGGAGCACAGCCACGTGATGCTCCCGAACCATGTAAGTATTTCTCTTGTATACATGGGGATAGCATCTGCCATTACTTTAATTAAAATCTAGGATAATAATTTATCTTTACATTCTTGTATCCTTTTCTAAACACTCTCTTTAATGGATTGAAGGGGTATATTTTGAGTGACCAAGCATCATAGACTTCTCTTCAGCTTTTAATTATAAACAGAAGTTGTTATTCTAGAATTATTATATTTTTACCAATTTAATCATAAGAATCAAATATTATAAACTATAAACAAACTATTACATACTCTTTTTTAGTAACTTACCATACAAAAGCATTTTTTTAATACAATCAACACAAAACATACTACCTTAAAATTACTTTTTTGAGTGAATTCATCCAAATATAAAATTGATTTTCATATAATCCATTATAAAGAAAATTGATTATACATATAATCAATGAAATAATTTTAATCTCATAGTTAATCTAAGCACAACCTAGGTGGAGCTTTTGATTGATATAGGTTATAATGGATTACTATAATGAATGTTTTCTTTTGAATGTGTCTTATGCCAATCGTTTGTATCAGGGAATGGGCGTGGAACATTAAACTATGGCTGCTCACGTCTAATTTATTTCTTTTGGTCTTTGAAATACATTGCACAAAAATGTATTTGTTGCTAAAGTTTGATCAGATCTTCGCAACTCTTGAACTTCAAGATGAATTTTGTTACCCCAAAATATTATCTTCGGATAAGCTTTGTGAGTTGTGATGATAACAAATATAATATATGATGATGACTTTGATGTGTGTGGTTGATCTTTGTCAAAAGACTATGTATGTAGAATGTTCATGAACTGTGTGGAGTATCAAGAGTAGAAAATCAAGAATTAAAGAACGAACATAAGGGAAGACAAAGAAAAGATAAAACAAGAAAAGCAAATCCTAAAGGGTATTTATAATCAAGGGGGAAGCTGAGCTTCAGGAGGAGCAACTAATATGGAAAGAAAGAAAACTAAGTGAGGCAAAGGATAAACTCAAAGGGATGATGTAGTCAAGATAACAAGGAAAAGAGAGGAAGAAATCAATGTCATGAAATCAAGAAATCAAGACTAAAATATATTTGGTGCTGAAGAACAATTTTGGGACAAGGCATACCAAACAAAGGCACTAGATGGAAGGTTGTAGTTTGGAACCCAATGATTGAGAGAATAATGAAGAAACTATCAAGTTGGAAAGCAAATCTTCTCTCTCGAGATGGCAGGCTGGTGTTAATCAAATCAGTTTTAAACAGCATGCCTTTATACTATTTAGGATTGTTCAAAATGCCAAGGGCTGTGGAGAAGAAGATTATAAGCTTACAGCAGAACTTTTTTTGGTCTGGTAGTGATGAAAAAAGAGGATTACCTCTAGTTAAAAGGGAGGCTCTCCAAAAACCAAGGAGTTTGGGAGGATTGGGGGTCGGAGATTTGGTAGTAAAAAATGTGGCACTTTTATTCAAATGATAGCAGAGGTTTTCAGTGGAAAGGGATTCATTATGGAAACGGGTTGTTTGCTCAATACATAGTTTAAATGGTGCCAAGCCTTAGCTAGAACAAGAGATAAGAAGTAGTAATAGCCTACGGTCACAAATTTACCATGTTAGGAATTAAAGGAATGAAATCTTTGAAACCATAAAAGATGGATTTCAGGAAAAATGTAGGGAATGGGCAAAAAACTCTTTTTTGGTGGGACATGTAGCTTGATGGTGACTGTCTCAAAAACAAATTCCCTCGTCTATTCTCAATCTCTTTATAGCAAGATAACTTTATAGTAAATATGGGGGTGTGGGATGAAGTAGAATGGCGATGGAATCTTGAGTGGAGGAGACCACTATTTGAGTGGGAGATCGAACAATTACATGATCTTGAATCCTTGATCATGGGATCTATTGATAGTAGAGAAGTGGAAGATGCTGCAGTTGGACGTTTTAGATCTAACAATTTATTTTCTGTTTAAGTCTTTTGTTATGCAGGTGGCTCTTCATCCATTTCAATGTTGTTGTACAACACAAAAGGAATCTGGCTAGGTGTGGCACCTCAAAGAGCAGAGATTCTTACTTGGCTCCTTATGCTTGGCAAATTGAATACAAAGGACCATTTGAGGAGGTTTCATATTATTAATGAAGACCAAGTGCAACGCCCCCCTTCTGTAGCTGTGTAGAAGAATCAATCAACCATCTTTTCTTTACATGCCAATTTTCTTAGAAGGTATGGAATTCATGCCTGGCTTGGCAGGGTATAGTGTGGTGTCGTCCTCAATGTCTGAGAGAATTGTTTGATGCTTGAATTGGGGTCAAGTTGCATGATTTCCAGAAAAAAGAAATGTGGATTTCATTGTTCTTTGCAGTGGTTTGGACTTTATGGTGTGAGAGGAATCGAGCTGTCTTCCAAGGAAAAGAACTAGATCTAGTGAATGTGTGTTGTTCTATTAAGCTTAGACTTGGTTTTTGGTTAAAAGGTTGGTGTCCGGAATTCCCATACACTCCTGATAGTTTGGTTTATAATATGGATGAGATACGTACTAGGAAATTTATCAGGAATAAAAATAAGGTGGCTACTGGTTTACAACATACAAGATGATGTCAAGTTTTGGTTTGAAATAAACTCTCTAGTCGTTTGAGTTGTGATTGATGGGGTTTCTATACATAGGGGTTGTGTTATTTCCATGTTGGTCTACTGGTGTAATAAATGACTACAAATGGCGGCTTCAAAACTATGGTTGGGTTATTGGTATTGTTGCAATTACTGACATAAGTTATTATGAATCCTCGATTAAATGTGCAATTGGAGTTGCTTATGTTACTTTGAGTAGCTTCAGAAGCTTGAACTAATTTGGTTGCGATCTTAGTGGTCTGATATAATGGATTTTGTTTTTCCTGTCCTTGTGCTGTCTTTGTCCTTTGCTTTATCTAATTTGTTACTTAGTTGTTGTGGTGATGACAGGATTTTGGATGTTTTGCTTTGTCTCCTATGTTATTGAACTCTTTATGCTTGCCCATGTTTGGTTGGGTTGAGCATGTTATGTTTGTATTTATTGAAAAAAAAAAAAAAAACAAAGGCACTGGATTATGTCAAGATAAAGACGATGTGCCTGATAAGAAAGCATGAGACATCTGAGAAGAACATATGAGGTATTTCATATATGTTAGAACCCAAAGATGAATTTAAATATTGCAAAACCTCCACCAATGTCTTTGACTAATGAAAGAATAATGACAACTATTAAATGATGTTCTTTAACTTGTCAATGTTCAAATAGTACAAGTAGGAAAGAAAAAGGTGTACCAACAAAGAAAAAAAGCAAAAAGGTATACTAGGAAATAGAAAAAGCATAAAAGGTATACTAGGAAAGAGAAAAAGTCATATAGTACATGCATTATAAGACAAAAGGGATAAAAACATCTTTTTGAATGGAGGGAAGCATCATAAATCCTTTTTGTCTATATAATAAAAACCACATCAACACAACAACATAAGGAAGAAAAATCAAGAAGAATTTGAGCAAGCAACGTTTACTAGCATTATTCTCCATCACTCTTCTTTTAGCGTTCTTGAGTTTAATTGTGAGAGTCACCTACGTCTTTGTTAAAAACACATTTTGAGTGACCATCTTCATTGCTTCTATCGTATTTCTTTGTATGAAAATTGATTCTAGCTTGAGTGTTGGAGTGAAACCAATGAGGTTATAAGTGAGAAGGCCATTGCAAAAGAGGTGCTCTTCGTGGCTGTCTTGGGATATCTAGGTGTGGGCTACTTTGCTAGCTTTGAGAGGTTAGTATAGAAGAAAGACTACTCGGTGTTAAACTTGAAGAAACTGCTGTAAAGACTACTAGATATCTAATTTGGAGAGGCTAGTGTGAAAGAAAGATTGCTTGGTGTTAGTTTAAAGAGACTGTTGTTGTAAAGACTACTCATTATACTAGAAAAATCCCACTATGTGTAAAGACTAAATATAGACTCTAAGTTGTAGAGATTGAACTAAGAGAAATTGTGTTTGCTTCCCTCTACCCTTCTCATTTATGTTTAAAGTTTGCATTATATGTTATAAATCTGCTTGCACGCTAACTTAGTGTATTACCAAGAATAATATCTTCTAAATTCTGAGATTATTTTGGGAACAATTGAATTGATTTAAGTCTACTTGTCTTATCGTGAGATAGTAGATATCTCACCAGTTGCAGTATGATTCTCAATAATACACACAACATTTTGATTTGGGTTTTGTTTTGCAAAACAATTTTAATCGTCCGAGGACGAAATTCAAACCCTCTTTTCTTAAATCCTCTAATACCACTTAGGCAAGCTTGGGGTCAATTAGTGCAATTCAGGCAAAGAGGTTGAAAACAGGTCTGGAAGCTACGAGTCATATATTAAGATGGGTTATATTATTGTAGTATATGTATTTATTAGTTGTACATTTACCCTATTGACTGCATGGGGCAAAAAAGTTATCCGAGCGTACGACCACTGATGAAAAAATCGATGTTAGAACTAGCCGAATCTCATTTTACTCAGTGGTATTAAAGCAATATAATTAAAGCGTATTTTTATTAACAGCCAGTAACAATCTTGTGGTAGCACAAGTTGTGTACCTGCAAAACTGAGAGGGAATTCTAAATTATTAAATTACTATATTATTTACGCACACTTGTTCAAGGATAACTCCATCCAACACGCATAATCCCCTATCGACATTATAAATAAATTTAGGCATGTCTAAATACACAATTTAATCCTTCAATTATACTGTAACTATTCTTTTGAATATATTTATTCATGACAAATACAACATCCATGACATTAGTTAATGACTTCGCTACGTATATCAGATAACTACATCCATAAAAGATCACATCCTCTCACCAAACAATGACAATATTTAGGTAACCTGTAGCTGATGTTCATGTTACAAGGATTCCATTATAGATACAGAAAATCTTGAACTACGCTTAAACAGAAGTTTCAGATACAACAAAATTTTCCCTCCATGCTAGTAAGTCCTAAGCATGCTTTAGAGACCCACAAAATCTTCTCCCCAAGGTATGTTTGATACGGGGTTAAAAATGAAGGGTCAAATTTTATGGATGAGTTTTATTTGTAAAATTACACATGGGAGTTTATTCATGAAACTTAACCCCCATTTTTACACTCATATCAAACACACCCTTAATGGCAGTTAGCCATATATATATATAAACACAATAATTGATACTGAATTGAATTGCCTCAATTACTTTTAATGGGACAGCCAAAACAATATAAAGCAAGTAAGCCTGCAATTAAACTTCAGGACCAGAGGCAAACAAGCACACGAGGCCTCGAAATACTTGAGCTGAAAGCTGGTGAGCTTGAAAGATCTCACCGTCCAGATTCCATACACTCTCATGGCCGCCCGAAGAAGTAAAAGTGAATGCCGGGGTCTAAAATTGTTAAATAAAATTATTAAATTATCCATAAGATAAGATGATCGGGATTAGGGGAAAACTAACCTTATGATGTTCAACAAACTTAAAATTCAACGGACTTCCCCCACTTTTGTTAAGTTCAACCAGGTGCCTGTATTATTCGATACCAACAAAGAAAGGATCTTACTAAATGTGCAAGCTATATTTGATTACTTTAAAGTAAAAAAGATAAATAAACATATAAAAACACAATGAACTAAACTATTTTAAGTAATGTCAGAGGGTAGAAAAGGAAATTACAAAAGAACATCATCATAGGGATGATATTATTTGCAAAAGCCAATCCTTCATCCTTTTAACAATCTTCTTCACGAGCTTTTGACAACTAGACCTCACTTGACATTTTCAATGACTTGAGTCTGTACAGACTCCTCACATGGTTGTGCAATAACTCATAAACTAATTATTTTAAGTTTTAAGGAAGGTTGCTAATGACATAGGCAAGAGGATATTTGAAGATGTTGGAAATCAGGAAAATATATAATATTATATAGTATCATAGACGATAGTGGCTATTTCTCCAACTAGGCTCTAGGAGTCTGTTTCAAACCACAGAGAGCCATGGTGAGTTTGCACACTAGGCTGCTGTCAATGGCTTCAAATCCGGGAGGTTGAGTCATATAAACTTCTCCATGTAAATGCTCATTGAGGGATGCATTATTAACATCTAGCATCTGAGTGACTCACTGGTTTGACAAGGCATGTGTTTGAACGAGTCTTATGGTAGCTATTTTGACAGCCAAAGAGAATGTGTCAAAATAATCGAACCTTGCTTGTTGATGAAAGCCTTTAGCAACTAGCCTGACTTTATACTTTTTAGTGGACCCATCAGGATTCTATTTTATAGACCCATCTATAGCCAATAGGTTGTCTGCCCTAGGGAAGAGGAACAAGGGTCCAAGTTTTGTTCTTTTGATATGCATCGTATCCTGCCTTTATGGCTTCAAACCACCGAGGATTAGCAAGAGGCTCTTCTACAGAAGATGGTTCAGTATAGAAGAGAATCAATGTGAGGGTTAACCTAGGCTTGCATATGCCAGACTTGGAGCGAGACTGCATAGTACTAGTAAAAGGAGGTTGAGGTGGTTGTGAGAGAGAGGTTGAAGGTTATGGTGAGGATGGTGGTGGTGAACATGAGGAGGCAGCTGGAGGGGATGAGGTTGAGGGAGTAGGGAGCAATGAATCTAGTAGAGACAATGAGTGTAAAGGAAAATGTGCAGTAGGGGTAAGAAAAGACTGGGGACTGGACAGGGGTTAGGTGTCTGTGGTAGAGAGGCATGAGGACATTCAAGCGCATCAAAGATTTTTTTTTTTTTGGTAATGTTAAGCACTTCAAAGATGACATCTCTAGAAATATAAACATGAACAGAGGGTGCAAGGCAATTACAGCCCTTGTGCTGAGGACTGTAGCCCAAAAAAGTACAGCCAATTGACCTGTATTTAAGCTTGTGCGTGCTGTAATGTAAGGTCAGAAGATAGAGAAGCAAGCACACAGACTTTGAGAAGGTTCTAGTCAGGCAGGTGATGATAAAGAACTGTGGTAGCCAGAGATGTGAAGCAAAAAAAATCTGCATCTACTCCTAGACCTACCAACTGAACTCACAGCCCACAACTCTCATAAGAACTGCATCAGACATGTATTCTAGAAGCTAGGAAAGGAGCAGATGATCCTGCTACTCCCAGAGGAGAAAAGCATCACTGACTTGGCCATTAGGCTCATTGTCTGGTGACTCAAATTTGGGTGGAAAATGGTGGTTCTGCTGGTCAAACACTGCACGTTTTGACCTTTGACGGTTCCTGTAACTTGCTGCCGCCATAGCAGAAAGTTCCTGTTGTAGAGTTTGATGGAAATAGTGGCTGAAGTTGACAATTGCTGTGGTTTGGGGAGGGAAGTGTGAGGTAGAACCTATGAAGCATGGGTACGGGTACAGCCCGGGTATGGTATGGTACGTACCTCTTTCCGTTTTTATTTTCATTTTTTTTTCATTTTACATAATTGGGTACGACTGGGTGCAGCTCGGGGTACGTGGCTAATCAAAATTATGTCGTTTTGATATATATATATATATATATATATACCAGAGAACTGGGGTGCCCGAAAGGGTGGAAGGGATCACAGGGGTGGTGAAGAGGAAGAAGGAAGGAGGCGGACTCCTATTTACATGTTATGCAAATAATGCAATGCAATAAATTAAATAACAAGAAATTAAAAGAAAGTCAGAGCGCGGTAGTCCGTCGGAACTGGCTGAGGAGGAAAAGAGATATGCAGAAATGATAAAATGATAAAATTTTATTTATAAAAGAAAGCTTACAGAAGTATATCAGAGCACTTCTTTTCTTTCTTTTATATGTTTGTAATGGATTCTAAAAGATGCCTTACAACGAGAGTGAGCAATCCTTTTATAGAAACTTAGTTTGACTATTATAATAGTTCCAGTTACAATACCTAAACAGTATATGTTACAAACTGAGACTATTACAATAGTGAAAGTTTGAACTGACACCTACAGTGACATAAAATAATAACGGTGACAGAAGCTTTTGACTGCTTTTGCTAAAAGCAGATTCCTTCTACTTTTACTTTTGCCAAAAACAGAGTTGTTTGATGTTATCTGTTGACAGTGTTTTTGACATTTTTTGCCGACTCAACAGTCTTCATCTAGATCAATATCATAACAATCATCTTCATTCTAATTGAATTCCAATGATGCTGATGAGGAAGATGACGACGGTAAATGCTGTTCGGCTGATGACTCAGCTTCGTCAGTTTGGAGAAGGTTCAGGACATCCTTTAAGTTTTGAGCAAAGGATTCTTTGCTTGTGGAAGCACCTAAAGCGGCCATAATTTGGGACCTCTGATTCAAGAATTTACAATTTTCTGGATCAAAGACTGTTAGTAGTTTGGAATTCTTCTTGAACCAATCTTTAATTTTTTTAGGACTAATCCAAGAAGTATTAAATTCTGCCCATCATTTGACAAAAGTTTGCCTTTGTAGAAAGGGTATAACACCCTCCCAAAGTCTGATCTTATCTTAAGTCATAAGACCATACTGCAGGTTATTCTTATTACTGAAGCGGACCTTGTCTGACAGCAACTTCAGCCGTCTTCAAAACTTTTGAAACTATCTGGAGACAACACGGAAATAGGAGTGAGAATTATAAATTCTCAGTAGGATTCTCTAAGTATCGTTAATAATATCATCGTTGTTATCTCCAGTTTGCTTCGGTTTATTATGAAAAAGGTGAACATACTATGTAGACTATTTAATTTTAGAGTTCGAAAGATATCATGTCCGAAGCAAAGTTCATTTTTATCATACACTTGGCATCTGAGAGGATCCATAAAAATCAAGTCATGAATTATATTGGGACTAATCACGGAAGTACATTAAAGTATGATAGCATCAATGTACTAGAGGCATAACTTCTACATATACTTAACTGGAACTACAGTATATTAAGATGATGCCCACATGGCATCAATATGCTGAGAACATAACATCTGCACATAACTTAACTTGTATTTAAATTCATACATAGCCATAAAACTTGCTTTTCTTTTTTCATCTTTCTTTTTTTTATCATCATAAAATCTTTACGTCTCATTCTGAATATGATCGCTACGCCATACCCCATCGTGAGCGTGATCGTATGTAACGCGTTCTTAGGAATATGGGATCTTCTTTTGGTATTTACACTAGTTGGGTCATACCACGCCTTATGTAAGTTCATCACTATACTCATCTAAGTGGGTCGATCCACGCCACGTGAGTGGGGTATTTGCATATCTTTAATCTTTAGTCTTTAATCTTTAATCTTTTTTTACTCTAAGACACCCAGCTGCTACGTATCGTCGTCCCAGGGTGCTATTATCGCCTCTTTGGTAGCCTGAGCCGAGCCATTCGCCTTCACCCGCGACCGCCATCACACCGACTCACCCGTAAGGGACTCCACGCCTCTAGTCTTGGAGGATCTCATTCCGGCCATACAAGTGAAGGGATCTCTTCGGTCACGCGTCTCAAACTGAGGATCTCATCCGACCACGCCTTCAACATGAGGATCTCATCCACCACGCTTCCAAGGTAGAGGATATCTGCTTCACAATGAGGGATTCAAAATGCAATCGCTCCAAGTTGATTCATATCTTTATCATTTAACTGCCTTCACCGGGAGGGATCTCAATTAATTGCCTCCGAGTGAAGGAACTCACATTCAGTATATTCAAGCATAGTCATACTGAGTGTACTTGTATATATATATACTTCATTTATTTTCATATATCTTTGCACACATGATCTTCACGTACATGTTCATTACATATAAAGGCCCGTAGCCTCCTTACCAATTTACCGGTACTCATGCATATGCTACATCGTTTACCCTCATATACCTCATAACATAATTATGTCATTCTTGGATATAGGATTTCTATATACCCATTCATACTTTAATTCATCCTTGGTAACTCATATCATTTTAAAATTCATTCTTACATCTACACATTCATAGCTTCTTAAACTTCGTCAGAACTGACAAAGATAACAGATCGCGCCGCTTTCACGAATAGGCCAAATTTCTCACGGACAAATCAGTCATAGTAACATAAATCAACTTAACATATATATATCAATGTCAAACTGGCAATCCTCAACTCAAACTTTATATGTTTTCCCTAATACTTGTGAAATCTTCAATGGGGTCACTTTGTGAAACTATCACTTTGGCCATTCTACCATATTCTATTCGGTTCTGCCCGAATTTCATATGAACCACCTTTATTTCTATTCAACTCATTTAAATCTGAAATTTGGGTATATCATCGCTCTATATGTCTATTTTCTAACCTCTTTGGTCCCATATCATTTTGATTTATATAACCCAAGATATTCAACCTTTGCCTCAGCTTGTTCAGTTACTAACCCGAATTACACTCCTGGAAGTATAAATTCACTAAAAATCTAAACTAAACTCAAATCATACGAAATTGGCCTCAAATTGAAGCTAACAGGACAACCTTTCATTTGCCACAAGTTTCGTTCCATTTGCTATCGTATAGCTCGAGTTATAAGTCCTGAAAATCGACCTTCCTGAACTACCATGTTTTGGCTCGGTTTGGACATAGAGTAACTTCCTTGAATCACTGGGAACAATTGGGACCATAATAAACTCGGAATCTCATATTGGGACGCTCCCCTATGTGTAAACTTTCTAACAAAATTGGTTTCACTCGATTTGGAGTTGTATAGGATGAGTTATACCCTCCTCAAGTCACCTTGCCCGGATGAAAATCCTGAACCCTAGGTCAAACTTCAAAAATTCGTATCTCTCTCAATACTAATCCAATGACCTTATATGATACATGTATGGAAAGCCCTAGGTATCTACTTCCATCTAAAAATGGTTCCATCGGATTTAACCGGTAGTAGGCGGCGCTGTATACTCCGCCGTACGGACTGCCGTGGAATTCTTCACCAAGACAGCATCCCACTTCTCCATTTCTTCTAATTTTCTCCTTCTAATCATAACTCTAACTCAAAATCTCCTATGAATTCAATCATAATTCATCATAATCCATCATAATATATCCAATAATTCATCAAATACATAAAGAAGAGTACAATCTCATGCAATCATAATGCAAGGAATTCAAGAATAGAAGTAGAATCCTACCTCTTTGGAGTATGACTTGAGCTAAGTGCTGAAACTTGGAATGTTAGAACCTTGCTAAGTTTGGAGGAATGATGGAGTTGATTGAGAGAAGGGGAGGAGGATGCTGGAACCAGAGGAAGAGGGAGAGTGGCGTAGATCAGCCAGAAATGAGGAAGGTCGACTTAAATAGATGGGGGTAGTTGGAATTGTGGGTGTTGATTGGTTGAAATTTTGTGATTGAAGTTCGGCCATGTCGCCTGCTTTTGTGGCTGAGTTGCTCTCCACGTCGTCCCCAAAGTGGGATACGCTTTCGTTCTACCTGAAATCGGAAATCATCCCCATAATACTTGAAGTCGGAACTCGTGACCTTTTACATTGCTTGGAGTTAGGCGGGATGTCGGAACTCGTACCATCTTGTTTGTGAGCGAGGAAATCTTGTGTGGTTTATTTCGAGACTTAGAATCAAGGTCGGAGGTCGGAAGTCATGCAGCTGACAATCAACTGATCTCGGAACTCCAAGTTCAAAGTCGGGACTCCTTTTAATAAGCTCGGATATCGGAACTTGGGTCCATTCTAATTGAGTTCAACTTCAAGGCCGGAACTCGTTACATGAAACTCGGAATTCAGTGCTTGTATCATTGTGTTAAGCTATAACTTCTGAGGTCGGATGAAGCATGAGGTATGAGGTCAGAATGAGGGTTCTTAAGATCGGAACTCGGGTGATTCGAATCACATTTTCAAACCCAAGTGCTTAAACCCGGAAGTCGGTATCTTACATTTGATGAGATCGGAAATCGGGTACAATATCTTTGAGACATGAAGTCGGATACCGGTGAATCACGTTTATGTTGTTCGGACTCGAATGTTAAACTCGGAAGTTGTAGAAGTAATCCAGATGAAGTCGGAAGTCGTAGACAAAGGTGAGACGAACTCGAAAATCGGAGAATATCATAAAATGAAGTCAGAAATCAGGAGTAGTCAAGACTAGTTGAAATCGAAAATTGGATGTCATGAAGTCGGAAATTGTACAAGATGAACTCGAAACTCAAATAATCCCTTCTATCTGAAATTCAAAGATTGAGTCGGGAATGAGATTTGATCAAACTTGAAAGTGAAGTGGGACGTCCGTTGTTGGAGTTGAATAACGTCGGAAATCGGGACGTTACAAAGGGCAATAAATTTTGATTTTCATGTTTTCCAAAAACATATCGCCAATAGAAAATCCAGTCCAATGAAAATTTGGAATAAAAATAGAGATCTACTGGGAAGGGATCTCTTGATAAATTTATCATTTTTGAAAAAGTTTGAAATCCTTCTAAGGCGCTGCTAAGAAGGATTTGATCAATTGGTCCAAAAAAATTCCACCATTAAGAAAATCAATGAGGAAATTTGTATAAAGCATTCCTATTAAAATAAATAAGCCATGAATGGCGGAAAGCTTTATTTTGGAGCCAAAATATGTTGGTCCATGCTTGAAAATAATCCCAGTAATTATATCCAATTGGATCAAAGTTTTGAGAAAAATTTTTGATATTGTTTGGATTCTTTCCAAAATCAGATAGTGTTAAAACCTTCAAATCTGGAAAGTTGAATGACTAATATTTGGAGGATTGGCCTTGTCCTTGTAATGTTTGATGGACATAGAATCAGAATTTATCAGGATAAATTCAAAATATTTTTGTGTCCTATTTGGAGAAAGGTTTGAAATGAAAATCTTTCGGGAAGATTTTTGAGGGTATTTTGTTAGGATTTGTATCCCAGAATTCTGGTTCAATTTGGGTTACTGGCATAAATTTTTCTTTTGCCAGGTATTGGGTTTGGGATTTTTTTGTGGAGGTTTGAGTGGTCGTCAATTGTTTGGACGAACCTTGTTTGGTAATCTGTTTGCTTAGATTTTGGATCATGACAGATAATGGATAATCCTCACCATCCTCGTCATTGTCAGAGGCAATTTCTGCCCAAGACTTTTTTGGGAGTTTGGTTAGGCCTTAATCTTGAAAAGGTAATAGTGTTTGGATTGGGAAGGCATAGTCTTCCTTGATTTGCTTTTATGTTTGCTGGGTAGCTGACCCAGGTAAATAGATTTCTTGGGTAGATGACCCAGTTTGATTTTTTGTTTGTCCAAATAGGACAATTTCTTTTCCTTTGTGTTTTTCTTTTTCTTTTTCTTTTGTTTTTCCTCTTCTGGAGGAGGATGATAACTTTGGCATTCTTTTCCCTGCAAAAATTCACGGGTGAGGTAATCAGGGAGAGAGTTTGAAGTACCTTTGAGATATTTAATGTCAAAATCAAAAACACTTAAAATGGCTTGCCATCTTGCAAAAATTTGTTTTGATGCAAGGTTTTTAACATCTTTTTGCAAAATGTCTTTTGTTGATTTACAATTTACACGGACTAAAAACCTTTGATTTAAGGAATGCTTTATACAAATTCCCTCATTGGTTTTTCCAATGGTGGAATTTCTTTGGACCATTTGATCAAATCCTTTCTCGCAACACCTTAGAAGGATTTCAAACTTTTTCAAAAATGATAAATTTATCAGGAGATCCCTTTTCAGTAGATCTCCATTTTTATTCTAAATTTTCATTAGCCTCGATTGTCTCTTGGCAATATATTTTTGGAAAATATGAAAACCAAAATTTATTACCCTTTCTACAAAGACAAGCTTTTGTCAAATAGTGGGCAGAATTTGATACTTCTTAGATTAGTCCTCAAAAAATTAAAGATTGGTTCAAGAAGAATCCCAAACTACTATCAGCGTTCGATCCAGAAAATTGTAAATTCCTAAATCGAAGGTCCCAAATTATGGCCGTTTTAGGTGCTTCCGCAAGCCAAGAATCCTTTGGCCAAAACTTAAAGGATGTCCTGAAACTTCTCCAAACTGACGAAGCTGAGTCATCAGCCAAACAGCATTTACCGTCGTCATCTTCCTCATCAGCATCATCGGAATTCAATCAGAATGAAGATGATTGTTATGGTATTGATCTAGATAAAGACTGTTGAGTGGGCAAAAAATGTCAAAAACACTGTCAACAGATAACATTAAACAACTCTATTTTCGGTAAAAGTAAAAGCAGAAGGAATATGCTTTTAGCAAAAGCAGTCAAAAGCTTCTGTCACCGTTGTCATTTTATGTCACCGTAGGTGTCAGTTCAAACTTTCACTGTTGTAATAATCTCGGTTTGTAACCTATATTGTTTAAGTATTATAACCGGAATTGTTGTAATAGTCAAACTAGGCTTCTATAAAAGGATTGCTCGCTCTCATTGTAAGGCATTCTTTAGAATCCATTACAAACACATAAAAGAGAGAAAAGAAGTGCTCTAAGATACTTCTGTAAACTTTCTTTTATAAATAAAATTTTATCATTTTATCATTTCTGCATATCTCTTTTCCTCCTCAATCAGTTCCAACGGACTACCGCACTCTGGATTTCTTTTAATTTCTTGTTATTTAATTTATTGCATTGCATTATTTGCATAGCATATAAATAGGAGTCCGCCTCCTCCCCTCTTCATCACCCCTGTGATCCCTTCCACCCTTCCGGACACTATATATATATATATATATATATAATTGGCCCAAAGACTGAACGCAAACCCTACTCCTCCCTTTTCATTTTCGATCACCCACACAAACAAAACAGCTGCACCACCACTCTTCCTCCTCCCCAAGTTCTCACCCCACCGGCCGCCACCGGCAACAACACAACACGACCTAGCAATGGACGCAAGAACCCAACAAAGAGCAAGAAGAAGACTCAATAGCAGCGGATGGCAGAAGACTGTGTTATCCAGTGACCAACAACGGCACTCTTTGACCTTCACAGTTAGTGGGTTCTATTTTTTTTAGTTTTTTCCATGCCATTTGAGTGATGAGTGATTGTTTTGCCTACTGTACTCATATTTGAGTGAGATATATTTGATCTTTATTGATTTTTTTTTTGTTGCATTTGATTTTGAAATACTGGAATAAAATGAGATCTATTGAGTGTTTCTTCATGTTCACTGTATTGGACTAATGGTGTTCTTTTACTTGTTCTATTAATCTGAATGGGTAATTATTTTTAAGTTTTGAGTAATATAAAAATTGTGTATAGTTAGCATGTAAAATTTTAATTCTTATTACATGAAATTTGTGAAATTTTTATATTTTTATATATATGCATATTAACGTACTCATACCCTAATTTTTACAAAATTTTCATACCCCATACCTGTATTCGTACCTAGTATGGGTATCGTACTCATATCCATGCAACATAGGCCTTAGCACAACGATAAGGTTATTGCTTTATGACTTAGAAGTCACAAGTTTAAATCCTAAAAATAACCTTTCTGCTTGTGTAAGTAAGGCTGCATACATGTACCCTCTCTAAACCCCACTAGATGGAAGCCTTGTGTACTAAGTTACACTTTTATTTGAATGTTAGTGCTAAACACTTTATATAGTATTAAGATATTATACCATTCATGTTTCTCTACCTAATAGTTTTAAGCTTTTGAAAAAGATAGTTCTTAACATGGTATCAAAGCCTCTATGACTATGCGGGTTAGAGTTCAATCCTTGTTTATCTCTATTAGTCAAAATAATGTTAAGTATGAGTACAAGGTGAAAAAAGGCCTGAGCATTGTACTTATTTCAAGCCGAAAGGGATCTCATGCAAAGAGGTGTGCTAAGATATAATACTATTTATGTGCCTCTACCCAGTTACCTAAGCTTTTAAGAGAGATAGGTCTTCACAAATAGAAACCGAAGCCTTCAGCTTCACTAAACTGTCACAAAGAATAACTGAATTGCAATTGGACTATATAACTGACTCTTAACTCTAATAATGCACATGCTGAAATCTGATTCAGCACGAGATGTTATGAGCTGGTCGTGCTTCAGCTCACTCCAAAACTCTAAAATATTCTAAGATATGATAACAATAATATTCTCATTTTCCTAGTTTCTAACAATATAGGATAGTAGTTTACTCTCCAATGTAAGCAAGAGAAAGATTCCATGCTTGACATGAAAGATCTTCAAGATTTTCAATAGACTTATAATTATAAGGCTTTGATAATTTGGAAAGGAAAATGTAGAGAGAAAGATGGGCAGTGTGTACCATAAATAAGAAACATGAGGACATTCTCTAATCAATATAAGATGAAGGAAACCATCTGAAAGGTGCGCATCAGCCACCAAACCGTCAGGTGCTTTTTCATTCCTGCAAGAGATTATAGCAGCTCCAACACTGAGAAAATGTCCTTTAGATCTCACCCATCTTCCTCCTCTAGAATACAAATGAGGTGTTAGTCTGGAAATTCCAGTGGATGCATTGTTTGGCTTTTCATTACAAACTTTGCAATCGACACGGCAGACACATCTTTCTGATTTATGTGCAGCTCTCAATGCCTGCAACATATTACCCTGGCGATTCCTTTTGGAAGTTATGGGTTCATCTGATTCAACATCTAGGTATGTTATTTCTGCTTGATATGACCTGAATATAATTCATACAAAAGAAAGGAAAGGGAAAACAGACATGGTGTCAAGAAGTATCAATAGTTGAAAAAAGCAAGGCGCAATTTATTACTAATACTAGTATGGATACAAAAATGAGTTTTAACATAGAGAGAAACTACCACCAGCATATCGAGCAAGATATCAAAGTAGATCAAACTAGTTAAATTGCATATTAGATATATATTCGCCTCTAAAATTATTATATGCTATGTGCAGGGGTGCATGACATCTAAATCTGAAGCTCAAGAAGATAATATATGAATTGTTTGAAGCTTAATACAAGCAAACTATTAAAAACTGGAATCACAGTGGAAATAGGATGGAAACAGTAGAATAGAAATGCAGAACCTGAGCTTCAGTGTGAAGAACTCAGTTCTGAAACATGTATATTCACAGAAAAAAAAATGAAGAACAATAACAAGAAAATAGCTTGGGCATAGAGGAGCCCTTCACCCTCTCAAATATCTCAATCAATGCCCTCTCTCCACTCTCTAATGGAATATATCATTTCCCCCACCCCACTACCTCAATCCCTCAGACTGTCCTTTTTCTCTCTCTACAGCTCAGCAAAACCACTCTCAATTTTGTCTTTATCCTCCTAATGGACCTGGGTAAGCCCATTGACTCTATTCTTCTTCCTAGTATATACTTGGCTATATTTGGGGTCCATAACAATACCCCCTCCTTGAAGATTCACCTTGTCCTCAAGGTGGAAGTTAGAAAACTCCTTCTGAAGACTGCTCTTTAAATCCCAAGAGTTTTCAAAATCGGGTAACTTTACCAATACTTCTTCAAAACCAGCAGAATTTAGTCTAGTAGCAAGAATGTCCTCTAGTTGAACTTGCAACTCCCATTCCTCTGTGAGAATAGTAGGAAGAGGTTGGCACTTGGCCTGCGGAGCCACACATCTCTTAAGGAGTGACACATGGAACACCGAATGCACCCTTGACCGCTCCGGTAACTTCAACTTATATGCCACTGATCCCACCTTCTGTACGACTTCATAGGGGCCATAGAACCTGGGACTTAATTTCTGATTGCGTCTCTGAACTAGCAATTTCAGCTTGTAGGGCTGAATCTTGAGATAAACTAATTCCCCCACTTCTAACTCAAGTTCTCTCCTATGTTTATCTACTTGGACTTCCATTCTGTTCTGCCCAACTGCTCTTTAAGCTCATCCAGCATGAGATTCCGGTCTTGCACCATCTGGTTGATATCCTCCACATTTGATGGGGTCAAATCTCCTCTCAACAGAATGCGAGGATCTTTGCCATAGAGAGCCTTAAAAGGAGTAGTTCTTGTGGATGCGTGATAATTGGTATTATACCAATATTCCGCCCAACTAAGCCATTGAGGCCAACTTTTGGGCTTCATACTAGTAAAACACCTGAGATAAGTCCCCAAACAGTGATTTACCACTTCCGATTGTCCATCTATCTGCGGGTGGTAAGCTGTTGAATACCTTAATTTAGTGCCTGCCATCTTCAACATCTTTGTCCAAAAATTACTCATAAATAATTGATCATGATCCGAAACAATGGTTTGTGGAAACCTATGCAGTTTGACTACTTCCTTAATAAATATTCCAGCCACTTCCTTGGCTGAATAAGGGTGGGAAAGGACAAAGAAGTGGGCATATTTTGTGAGCCTATCCACCACCACTAGGATTGTATCTAATCCCTTGGCTTTAGGTAGTCCCCCTAAGAAATCCATGGACAAATTAGTCCATGTAGCAGCAGGAATAAGAAGTGGTTGGAGCAACCCTCTAGGGGAGAGCGTGTCATATTTGTTTCTCTGGCAAACCTCACATGTTCTAACATACTCTTGGATATCTTTCTTCATCCCTTCCCAAAATAGAATGGCTGAAATCCTTTCGTATTTTCTGAAAAAACCAGAATGGCCTCCCAAGACTGAATCATGAAATTCCCTTAGTACCATCGGGATTCTTGTAAACGCCTTGGATATAACCAACCTGCCTTTGTACCGCAGTTTCCCGTTTTTCAGTTCATAGCCCGGATGTGCTTCAGGATGGATCACCAAGTCTTGCATCAGCTTCTTTAGTCTTTCATCTGCTAATAGTTCTTCCTCTACGCCATCCCACTCAAAAATCTGGACTGTCGAGATCGCTGAAAGATGCACCCTTCGTGACAGTGCATCAGCTGCAGAATTTTGCTTGCCCGGCTTGTATTTTACTTCGAAATCAAACCCCATCAACTTAGACACCCACTTTTGTTGGTCTTCTCCCATTAGTCTCTGTTCCAGCAAGAACCTTAAACTCTTCTTATCAGTGTGCACTTCAAAATGTCTACCAAGTAGATAATGTCTCCAATTTTGAATGGCCAACACCATGGCCATCAATTCCCTTTCATAAACTGATTTCCTCTGGGCTCTTTCTGACAAAGCTTTACTCATAAAAGCTATGGGTCGGCCTTCTTGCATTAACACAGCTCCTACACCTTTTCCTGATGCATCAGATTCAATGATGAACGTCTTATCAAAACAGGGAACAGCCAAAACCGGCAAATTCACCATAGCATTCTTCAGTTTTTCAAAGGCAGTTTGGGTGTCTTCCCCCGATATGAATCCTTCTTTCTTTAACAACTTAGTCAAAGTTTGTGCCAACCTCTCATAGTCTTTCTGATAAGAACCTTGGGAGAATCACATCACAAAAGCTAGCTATTGTGATGGGAGAGCCCAAGGCCTTATAAACCCCCCATCGGAATCCCATACTTCCGATGTGGGACTCAAGTCCCATATCTTGCAATTGGGTCCTAACATCCCACCACGCTCCGCAGCCCCGGCGCCCACGCGGGCTGGCTTTGCACTAGCCCCTTTGACTAGTCCCGGGCTAACACTGCAATGCCGGCGTCACCACCCACGCTGCTCGATTGCAGCTGAGAGACATGGTGGAAGGCTCTGATACCAATTGATAAGAACCTTGGGAGAACCACATCACAAAAGCTAGCTATTGTGATTTATGGAAGCGCCTTATAAACCCCCCATCGGAATCCCATACTTCCGATGTGGGACTCAAGTCCCATACCTTGCAATTGGGTCCTAACACTTTCACAAAGCGTCTATAATACGCTGTAAGCCCTAAGAACCCTCTCAAGCTCTTAATATCCTGTGGTATTGGCCAATCTACCATAACTTCCACCTTCTTGGGATCTGCTGAAACCCCTGCTCCTGATATAATATGGCCTAAGTATTCCAGCTCTGACTGCCCAAAGCAGCATTTTTTCCCATTGACATATAACTGATGCTGTTGGAGTAATTCAAACACCCTTTTCAAGTGTTCTCCATGTTGCCTCACATCCCTACTATACACTAGAATGTCATAAAAAAAAACCAGTGTGAACCTCCTTAGGAAGGGTTTCAAAATTCTATTCATCAGGGATTGAAACGTGGATGGAGCATTCGTTAAGCCAAATGGCATAACTAGGAACTCATAATGCCCTTCATGAGTTCTAAAAGCTGTCTTTGGCACATCTTCAGCCCTCATTCGTATCTGATGGTAACCAAACTTTAAATCTAGTTTGGAAAAGACCTGAGCATTCCCCAATTCATCCAAGAGTTCTTCTATGCCAGGAATAGGAAATTTATTGGGGATAGTTACTTTGTTAAGCGCCCTATAGTCAACACAAAACCTCCACCCCCCATCCTTCTTCTTGACTAATATAACAGGGCTACAATAAGGGCTAACACTATGCTGAATAATCCTAGCCTGCAACATCTCAATAACAATTCTTTCTATTTCAATTTTTTGGTAACAAGGGTACCTATAAGGGCGAATATTTGGTATGGCAGCACCTTCCCTTAATACAATGGAATGGTCACACTCTCTACTAGGAGGTAGACCGGTTGGAGCTTGGAAAACAGCAGAGAACTCCTTCAAAACCTCCCATATTTCCTGAGGTACCCCATTTTGTTCGCTCATAATGGGGTCATCCTGCCAAGGGGTTATCACATATCCTTCTCCTTTTTCCTTCAATACTTGTATAGTGAAGGATCACCCACAATCTCTCACAGCTTCCCTCCATCCCTCCATTGCAATGTCATCTCCTTGAAATCTGCTTGGATCCTCCCGAGACTAGATAGCCAATCCATACCCAAAACAACCTCCGATCCTTCCATCTCCATGAGGAAGAAATTTTGAGTTATGCTGATTCCTTGTATCTTCAGCTCAAGCCCACAGCACACTCCTGCTCCTTGTTCCTTCTGTCCATTTCCTGGTAAAGGTGGGAATCTTCTTCACCTCCAGCTGCAACTCCTTTGCCACTCTAGCATTTAGAAAATTCCCGGATGCCCCACTATCCACCAATACTAGCACATCCCTCCCTTGAATTTCGCCCCTCACTTTAAATGATTTATTGGAAGTAAGGCCAGCCAAGCTATGAAGGGAAATCCTCATGTTCCACAACCCCGTTACTTCTTCCACTTCTTCGAGGGTTCCTCCACTATTTTCTCTTCCACCAATATTAACTGCATCCTCCTCATGGGACACATGATCACGGTCCCAATGGCCCCCACATTTAAAGCACAATCCCTTCCGCTGTCTTTCTTGCCATTCTTCTTCAGATAACCTTCTAGGCTCCGCTCGAACCCTATCGTTTCTTCCCTCCTGCACCACTCTTCCTCCTCTTTCTCCATAGGCGGCCGCTCTTGACCTTTCACCTTGCCTGGCAGTTCCAGGGGCCTTATAAGTTGGGTTAAGCCTGATGTCACCTCCTCCCTTCATAAATCTGCTCACCCCCTTTTCCCTCCATGCTCCATTCCTTTCTTCCAACTCTAGAGCCTTGTCCATCAATGCTGACAAGGTTCTGAATTGGCCTATCTTCAACTCAACCTAAAGCTCTTCCTTTAGCCCACTAAGGAAGATACACATCATTACCTCCGGGTCAAGGTCCTTCTTCGCACTTGCAGCTCGCTCGAACTCCCTTCGGTATGGAAAAACGGAGCCTGTTTGCCTCAGCTTCAACAGCAGTCCCATGGGGTTCCTAGCAACCCCTGGTTGGAACCTTTTGATGAGGTCCTCCTTAAATTCTCTCCAAGTGGGAAAAGGAACTTGGTCCTCCCACCACTGAAACCAAATACCCCTTCCATGGCCACCATAACCAGCCCCATTTTGTCATAATCCTCTACCTCATTGAGCTTGAACGTTCCACCCTCGCCAACCATCCATAGGCGTCTTCCCCAGAAAATAGGGGAAGTTCTATCTTGCGACCCAACTCATGCTACCTTGGGGTTCGTTCCTGCTCCCATGGATCATTTAGTTGCTCATGGCTCCTCTGATTCCTTCTGGGTGGGTCTCGGTTGCGTTCTAGTGGAGGAGTTCGCACCTGCTCTGGTGTGTACCCTCTCTCCAGATTTCGGCGCAGTGGTGGCTCTTCTCGTGGTGGGCTCGTGTGTCTCTTTCTGAGTAACTATCCCAGCAGCTGTGCGATGAGCTCTAGCGCCTTGCCTTGTTCCTCTTGGCGCCGTTCCATGGCTATGACACCTCGCTCCAAGTCTTCCATTCTAGCCTCCATAGTAACACGTGGTGAAGCCATCCCAGAGCCCTTTTGATCGATAGGCTCTGATACCAGTTGTTAAAGAAATAGGATGGAAACAGTAGAATAGAAATGCAGAACCTGAGCTTCAGTGTGAAGAACTCAGTTCTGAAACATGTATATTCACAGAAAATAAAACGAAGAACAATAACAAAAAAAATAGCCTGGGCATAGAGGAGCCCTTCAACCTCTCAATGTTTCTCTCAAATATCTCAATCAATGCCCTCTCTCCACTCCCTAACGGAATATATCATTTCCCCCACCCCACTACCTCAATCCCTCTTATTGTCCTTTTTCTCTCTCTACAGCTCTGCAAAACCACTCTCAATTTTGTCTTTATCCTCCTAATGGGCCTGGGTCAGCCCATTGACTCTATTCTTCTTCCTAGTATATACTTGGCCATATTTGGGGTCCGTAACACAACCAATCAACTTTTTCAAGAAAATAAAGGCAGCTTTGATTCAAGAGTAAACTACTAAAAATCATGATGTCCAGAAGTAGGCTGTATGCTACTAAAGTACTTAGCTATTATATTGATTATTTGCGAAGGAAAGCTGATAAAGTCCAATCTTACATATTTCAAAAAGCTGTTAGGCTGCCTGACCATTTTTCTTCCTTGATTAGTTGTCAAACATATATTGGTTGGTGATTCTCACAGTAAATATTTAGAGTCAACCAAGTATAAACAGAAACAAATAAATGTTTTACAACTCATCAAGGTAACAGAATATAGGACAAAAAGAGCATACATGTTCTGCAAACAGAATCTCTGTGAGCAGACCAAGACAATGAAAGTGTTGAGATACCATACGTTATTTGCATTGAGATACTGTACATTATTTGTATTTTTTTTTTATTTCCATTTATTAGGATAGATATGGTACCAATATTTGTATCCTTACTTAGGCAGAAAATCATTAGCAATAATTACTATTTATTACGTAATAATTGCCATATGTCTATATATTGTAAACACTTGAAAACTCGTACTAGTTAACTTGCTTAAAGACTTGAACATGAGTAAACTCAGGTTAACTCAGATAAATTTAAGAAAACTCAGGGTAATGAGTTTACTATTTTAGTCAAAATTGGTCTCTTAAGCACCAAAACACAATATTTTACAAGGAGCACTTTTAATTAGAACTTCCTAAATTTAAGATCTTGATGTCTTGACATAAGTTATTTTCATTTTTAACATTTTGAAGTTCTGGTATGTTACTTTTTTGTGATTTTAATTTGTATTTCATGCTTTAAGACTAATGTTTGCTTCAATATAATGTTGCAAGTGAAATTTTGTCTTATATTTGCTTTATCATGAATTGATTATATTATAATTTGATATTATAAATATTTTTTAATATATTTCCAAAATAAGTAAACTCTTACGAGTTTGCAAGTCAACTTTACAATTTGAGTTTACCTAGACTTCACGAGATTAGGTAAATTTGCAAGTTCAACAACCATGCTTATGCCATTCACCGATGATAGAGACAAACATGCTCTAATACCATATAGAAGCGAAGGAACAATATGTGCTTTAGCTTTGTTGAGATAAAAAGAGAGGAGAGGAAGTTTTATGAAATCCATGTCTCAACTACGTAGCGGAGACTGGAATATATAGACCATATATAATAAATACAAAGATATTTCAATATACAGTTACTCTAAATATATGATTCTAACTCCTAAAAAACATAATTACATAATATTTACAGATTCTAACATTCCCTCTCAAGCTAGAGCATACAAATCATATGCACCATGCTTGTTACACAAATAGCTTACTCGAGGACCTCGTAAAGCATTGTCAAGATATCTGCCAGTTGATCATTTGAGTTGACAAAACTCGTGGTGATATCACCTAATTAAATCTTCTCCCTGATGAAGTGGCAATTGCCCTCAATGTGTTTAGTCCTCTCATGGAAAACTAAATTAGAGGCAATGTGTAACGCAGCTTGATTATCACAAATAAGTGTCATATGTCGAATTTCGCCAAATTGAAGCTCTTTAAGGAGTTACTTAAGCCATATGAGTTTGCACGTGGTGGATACCATGGCACGATACTCGGCCTCAACACTAGACCTTGCAACTACATTATGCTTCTTATTCTTCTAGAAAATGAGATTGCCTCCAATGAGTATGCAATATTTGGAAGTAGAACGTTTATCAGTAGGAGATCTTGCCCAATCAACATCTAAACACCCAACTATATCGGTATGTCCTTTATCTTCATAAATAAGGTCCTTTCCTGGTGCTTTTTTAGCATACTTCAAAATACAAATCACAGCATCACAATGACCTTCACATGGTGAGTTTAGGAATTGACAAACCACACTCACTACAAAGGAATGTCTAGACGACTGACTGTGACGCAGTTTAGTTTCCCAGCAATCTTGTGTATCTCCTTGGTTAGATAGTGGCTCCAGAGATCTAGTAGGAGCTTGACATTAGGATCCATATAAGTCTCAATAGGCTTTGCCCCAGGTAACCCGACTCTTCTAGGATGTCCATAGCATACTTTCTCTGTGAGAGGACTTTGTCGTCCTTAGATTGTGCTACTTTAATGCCCAAGAAATAATGGAGTTTGCCAAAGTCTTTGGTTTGAAAGTGATGACATAGATGTTGTTTGACCTGAGCTATGCCATCATTGTCAATGCCAAAAATGACAATATTATCAACATACACAATCGAATAGATGCAGCACTGAGGAGTACGACAATAAAACAGAGTGATCGGCTTCGCTTCAGATCATACCAAACTGCTGAACCATAGTAGAAAATCTACTAAACCAAGCTCAAGAGGACTGTTTAAGACCATAAAGCGATTTACGAGGATGTCAGACAAAGCCAGAAGACCCCCGTGAGCAACAAATTCAAGAGGTTGCTCCATATAGACTTCTTCATGGCACTATGGAGGAAAACATTCTTAATGTCTAACTAATGAAGCGGCCAATGCTGCATAGCAGCTAGGGACAAAAAGAGACAAATGGAGGCCATCTTGGCAACAGGGGAGAAAGTGTCGCCATAGTCTAGACCACAGATCCAAGTGTAACCCTTGGCAACCAGGCAAGCTTTCAAGCGATCAATAGCACTATTAGGAGGAAGAGAGACCAGTTCCATGTACCACTGTTTTGAAGTGCACACATTTCATCAATCATAGGTTGTCTCCACCTAGGATGAGATCAAGCTTTACCTGGAGATTTAGGAATAGACACAAAAGACAAAGAAGACAAACAAGCATAGTGTAAAGAAGATAAATGGTGGTAACTCAAAGCAACATAATGAGGAGACGGGTTATGTGTAGAACGTATACCTTTATGACGAGCAACGAGAAGGTCAGGCTCAAGAGGTAGGGCCAGAGTCAGTGCAAGAGCGGGCACCGGAGGGAGTCCATAGTAGCTGAAACAAGCTCCAAAGGCGATAATGGGTCCAAGGTTGGTTGGGGTTCGGGTTCGAGTAATGGCTAGGCACCTAGCTTAGAGCGCTGGTGGGAAATGGCTCAACGACAATAACCATGAACTGGGCAAGGTGAGGGAACAAGTTCCAGGACAAGATAGGGCATTAGGACATCCAAAAATTTGATCCCAAATGCTTAAGTAATCTAGAGGCAAGCCATATAGGGCCATAAGCATAAAGGTGCTGCGCTGCTCCAATTCTTTTACTGGGGTATCAACAGGTCTGCCCTGATAAGTAGACATAGGGCCATCAAGCATCTATAGAGCAATGAGACTCATGAGGTTTTGACAAACACCATACGACGATTATCACTAGTGTAAATGGCTTTTGCCTGCGCCCAAACTGATTCACAAGTGAGATGAGATTAGAAAATCTGTTTGATAAAGGGATGAATGGTGGAGTTGATGACATCGCAAAGCTAGGCATTAGTTCGAATCCATCGAGGGTGGCTAGTTTTAGGAACATCATTAGCCTTCTTGGTGAGGTGGTAGGCATAATCTTGGCCAATGAGCAAAAGTTTAATGTTCGAGGCTCAACAATCATAGTTGCTTATATCTAGTTTTTTAGTGGAGAAAGGTACACTAACACAGCTAGTGAAAGTTGGAGTGTTAGCCTTCAGGACATCCTTGGAATTGGTGGCAGAAGGGTCAACAGCCATGGCTTACAACCAGGGGCAGAAACGAAAATCCAAAACATGGTTTGTCAAACCAATGGTCAGACAGACAGAAGAAGGGTAGATCTAGATAAAGAATGATGAAATGAGTTCAATGAGCCAGCGGCAGCCGGAGACAACACCAGACACTACTACACGTGGGTAAAAAACAGCGATGAATGGTTGGGTTGCCACAGATAGCAAATGCGCATGAGGCCGCGTGGAGGGTCGGACGATGATGTGACCAACGAGGATGAGCCACGCGGGAGGAGACAATGCTGGCGGTGGGGTCAGTGGTCAGAAACAATGGAGAGCAGTGGTCGGCGGTGGTTGACGGTGCCGGAGAGTGCTAGAGGCTGACGAAGAAGGTGAAACGTTAGGGAAGGTTCTAGAAACTAGAAAAACACATGGTTGCAAAAAAAAAAAATCACGAGAGGATAGCAAGCCCTCCTGATGGCACGGTTTAGCGTTTTCTTTCTCTCTAAGCTCTAAATACCATGTTGAAATAAAATAAAAAATTAAAAAAAAATTAAAAAAGAGGAAAGAAAGCTTTATGAAATTTGTGTCACAACTACACAGCAGGGACTGGAATATAAAGACATTATATGATAAATACAAAGAGATAGAGAATATATAGTTACTCTAAATATATGATTCTTACTCCCAATTAACATAATTACATAATATTTACAGATTCTAACAAGCTTCCCAAAACATATATTTTATTTATACTATGTACAATATAAATACTACATTAATGTACACTGAAAGTTATGCAATGAGCACTATAAGCTATGAGCTAGCCTAACAATATGATAAGCACATGATCAACATGTGTTTATTTCTATCAATTATCATAATGATACGATATGGGTATTAATACAAGATATGGCTAGCTTATATAATGAATCTTCACATTATTCACAACAAAAAGTAGTGATAGCACCTATTGTTGAAAATATGGTAGAATCTCACCTTTGGTGGTTTGATCATGTGTGACAAGGATTGGCAGATGCTCAAGTAAGGAGAGTAAATCAGATAAAGAGTAACCCAATACTTAGAGGTAGATGGAGTCCCAAGAAAAATTAAAGGTAAAACTATTAAGTGTTATGTTTGTATTCTAGAAGTCTCTCAGATGCTGAGTAAGATTCAATTAGAGGATATTTTAGATGATTATCACATTTGTAGAAGCTGTCGAGTGTGGATGGGATGGGATAGGTTCAATGTATCTAAGAAATGACAACATATACCTGTTATTGGGCTGATTTGTTTATTTTGTATCTAATCTTATCGTATTTGTCATATTAGGATTAGATTAGTTAACTAGTTCCCCAAAATTAGATATTTGAATCCCAAATTCGTGGGATTCCCTTTGTACAATGTATAATTATATATACTACAGTTGACAGTGCTTTGCCTCTCAAACAATTCACTCAAACTCCAGTACCAAGGCTTAGGGAGAGGCAACCCTGATCCCTGTGTCAGGAGGGTTTTGTGTCTTTGCCAGTTTACTACTGCCATTTGTTGCTGCCGATGACTTATTTTTGGTGTTTTTTATAGCTAGCAACAAACTACTAGACTCGCCTCCCTCCTGCTGGCCCAACCATGGTAACTGCACCTTGTTATAGCAACCCACACACCTTCACAGTCATCTGCAACCTTCGTGACTGCTGCAATGTGTCTGACCGCCTTTTCGACTGTCGTCTTCACTGCCTCACTCACTGGCACCGGAGTCAAGATCTGGGGTCACTCAGCAGTTTCGACCACTCCTTCAGTAGTAGGTACCTTGTTTCAACTCTGTTAATCTGTGTTCGCATTTCAAATCTGCATGTTAGCGACTCCAGTGCTGCCCGTTCTCGTCCACATCACCTCTTAGCTCGCCAACTCCGTTTGAATTTGGATCCAAAGTCACACAGGTTTTGACCACTTTTTCAATAGTGGATCTTACCACTGACACTGTTGTTCCCTATTTATTCCATATCTGGTGCTGTTTCTACAACTCAGGCTTCATTATCCTGCTCCATTTGGTTGTAAATCAGTCCTTTTTTTGTTTTTGATCAACTTAGTTTAGTCTCTCGTGGCTTCTGCAGCAAATTCATCCGTTGCCCTTGACGAATGGTGCTGAATATTTGAAGAAGTGCTGGACCTTGTATTTTGTGTTAGATAATGAATATAGAGAATATCTTCAGCTCAAGGTAGCCAGAAATATCTTATCTTCAACCAATGTACCCTACATTGGTAATCCTATGGTTTCTCTCTCACTCACCGTCTGTTGAATCCTGGATCTTTGATTCTGGTGCTTCTAATAAAATAGCTGATAATCCCTCTATTTTCTTAAAATTATCGTTTTCCACCACACCACATTACATCAAAATAGATCATATCAATATATTTTCATATTATGTCGAGTCTCTCTCCTCTCTTTTCTTCCTTTACTACCGAAACCCATAATGTCAACACCCATAATCAACATTTCAGATGCATAATGAGTTCATTTTCTCTAAGTCTATTTCAAATCCTCTCAAATCGCTCTATCTCTCTCCTCATGTTTCAGGATATGAAACATTAAGACGGATTTAAATTTAAATGGTTTGACTACATAGTGGTTTACAACAGAATCTTATGACATCATTTGATCCATGTATCTAACCCACTTAGTGGGAAAAAGCTTGGTTGTTATTGTAGTCATCACTTTTCATCCCTTTGGTTAAGTACAAAATGCAGCTTCTGTTGATGGTTGTCAAGGTCATAAAGCAATAAGACAATATAAGATTCTCAAGGAAATTTGAAAGAGTGGAATATGTTCATCTTTGAGGGTACTAGTGTTAGAAAAAATGGCTGCCCTTTGTATTTTGAGTTATTGACTAATTTTTTCTATTCTATGTTATCTTTAGCTGGAAACGGATGCTATAACTTTTAAGAGAAGTTCTTCATCTTGGGAAAATATTTGCCATAGGGGTTATCTTTGTTAAGAGAGAAAAAGAAGCACAAGAGAGAAACAATAGAACAACTGTTTGTAACTGAATTGCTTGAGTGGATTTCACTTATCATACAAGTATTTATATATATGAGAGAACAATGAAAACTTCTGTTTACAAGAAGAAGAATGGAAGCCTTAATGACATTATTGTTTCCATAGTTACTTTCTCATATTGCCCATGCTAACTGTTGAATTTGTAGGAAAATAAAAGAGGAGGAGGAGTGTAAAAGGCGTGAAACACCAAAGTGTGGCAGAATTGTTTAGGTCTTAGGTGCTTAGTATTGACACCCAATAGTACTATAAATACTCATTAGGAAATAAATAATAGCATATTCTCAAGACCGAATAATTAATGACTAGCTATTTCCTAAAAACCAAATATTCCCAATGCCACACACTAATCACATGACATAGTACATTAGTCACATTTATCATTTCTAACACTAACTAATTAATATTCACAATCACAACAACATTTTTAGCTTCTATGTGGTCTACAAGAAATCACATTCAAAGCAGAGACAACCCAAGAATACCTGTGCTTTAAAAATACCATTGTCCCTGCATAATCGTAACGCTTGGGACCCATCCAGCGATACTTTTCACTCTCTGTGATGACATCACCATAAAATCCGTACCTGATGCCATTATTATCGAATATAAGATTACAGTGGAAATCTTGATAATAATTAAGGAGCAATATATTGTGTATGCTACACGATAATGGCAGTACATGTCTCAAGGTCTGTAAATTGTAGTCAGGTCACAGAAAATCTCCAATTACTTTAGGCATACAAGTACGATACTAAAAAGAAGCAATAAAATATCATCATACGTAATACGCAAAGAACCTTGATTGTTGGCATGCAATCAGGTTGATTAAAGGCAAGTCCATTCAAGATGGAAAAATAAAACGAGGCAATCAGATTAAATGTGCTTTTACAATAGTTCAAGAATTTTTCTGCACTTTATTCTCAGTCCTACTGGTCATGCATAAGTGAATCCAAGGCCCAGAGAATGAATACAAAGCTGCATTACTAAATATTCTCATGAATCAGACTAAGAATGAGTGTCAGTTTACTTTCTTCAACTTTCAAACACCTCCTAGTGACAAACACTTTTATTTATAGCCTGTGATATTCAAACATTTGTTTTCCATAGTATGTCTTACAGTCCGTTAGACTGAGAAAGGGACAAAGAAACAAGACTCCGGTGGAAATATTTTTATTTAACAGACAATATTTGACAAAAATTGAAAACATCAAATCAAAAGACTTTGGTGAACCTAGAACAACACCAAGAGTGACTGACATGTCTCATCTAACTGAGGATATATTCCAACATTCAAGTTCTTTAAGAAATAATAAGCTTGAATACATCATTTTCCAGAATTGAAGCCGAAACAAAACACTTAAAAGATAAACAACTGAAACTAAAACATAAAAAAGTGATAGTTTAGATTATATTATATTGATAAATAAAGCATACATAATTTATTTTAGTCAGGAAACAATAATAATATATGGAAATTACCCTGAAAAAGAAGCTGCATAACGCACATAGGGTTCAACTTCAGATATAGGAGTTGTTTTCCACCGTACAATTTGAGCTATGTCAAGGTGGACCTTTTTTCCAAGGACAATATGCAGTGCAGACGTTATAGGATCTCGAGTTCCAGTTGTACTACAAAAGACAGTGATGTACTCAGAATTTATGATGACACACAAGAATATCAGAAAACTATATGGATAAGTTACAAATATTGACTACACAAACATACATATCATGTAATATGTAAATGTGCAACTTGTGCATCATCATCAAGAATAGGTACATAGGCATTCTTATTCAATAGCAAACCAGGAAAAAAGCTGTACCGCTGTGTTTGACTTAACCCAAAAAAGAAAAGAAAAGAAAAGAAAATAAAACAGGTTAATTATTTTAGGGTCAAATTAATCTTCCCCTAATTTGTGCCATAACTCCCAAACCCACCATTCTTTCTTGTACAGCACTGTCATCGTTTTGCTCCCTATTTTTTAAATTTTCTTTCCCTTTTTTAATCCCATATCGGGAAAATTGAAGCTTTCAAGCACTGCTCATTCCTTTTTCTCAAGTTGCTCTTTGCTTGATTTACTAACTTAGGGATTGAGCTCTAAGGAGAGTGGATACTACCTATCATTGAAACTTGTTTATTTGGCTCCAAGTTAAAATTCATAACCCAAAGACTTCTGTAATTATTTTATAAGTGTGAGTTTATTTTCAGCTAGTTGGATAGCGAAGTTAGGATGATGTTATTTACAACTTGTTTAGGATTTAAGGAATCAGATTACGCAATTTAATAGTATATGAACGATTAATAACTTTTTGGTATTTCTATGGTTATAGAACGGTACAGGAACCCTCGAATTCAGTTGTGTGAATTTTTGGAGTATCATGAACTAACTTTCTCAAAAGCTTCAACTATCCGTGTAGCCCACCACAACTAGTGGGATAAGGCTTAGTTGTTGTTGTTGAAGGGAATCTAGGGACACACAAGATTTTTTGAAACATTCCCTATTGGATTTTACATGGGTGGAAGAATTGTTAAAATCTAATTATTTAGACATGTTTGATATTTGGCTCTGGACCAACCAATAATTCTGATTATCTTCAAATGCTTTGGCTTTTGGGTTTGAACAAAAGACTATCGGTAAAGACTATGGTTTTGATACCAGTTATGGTATCAGTTATAAACATTGGCCTGGGCCAATGACGGGATTTGTAATAAACTGACATTAAGTTTAATTGAGTGAGTTTTTTTTTATGTTAAAAATTGTTCTCCACGATGGGGTTTGTTATGCTCTAAGATTATTGGTGTGCTTACATGTACCATAGAGTAGGTTTCTGGTGTGCTAATATGTACCATGTAGGCATGGAGTGCCCTCATGTTTGTTAAGCTAGGTGCCCCTATATTCAGTTCTTCAGTTTAGTAGTATACTATGGTATTTTAGTTAGTGGTTTAAGCTTTGCAGTAGGCACCATATCCTTACTTTATACAACTGGTTTAAAAAGTTAGTTTAAAAGTTGAATAAGAGCGAACATTAGAGATTTGATATTCTAAGAACTGGTACCAGAGATGAAGATGAAGAAAGAATTGGGAATTTTATTGATATAGAGTTGTTGGCAAATCACCAAGAAATTTTATTGAATAGGCTCACTAACTGATTCTCTGCTTTATATATTTCCCTATCGAATCACTTCCTAACTAACTTTCCTTCTTCAGCCTCGGGGGTTAGTTCCTGAGCTGGACCCTTTGGGCCCACTTCCCTATTAGCCCTTCTCACATAGACTTGCTTTACTAATGGGATCCTATCATTACCCCCCCCCCCCCCAAAAAAAAAACAAAAGAAGAGACACCTTGTCCTCAAGGTGGTGATCAGGAAACAGCTTCAACAAGTCAGCCACTGGTTCCCAAGAGTCATCACAAGCGGCAAGATGCTTCCAGTGCACTAAAATCTCTGCTGCCCTGGCCCGGTTACGGTGAAAAGCCAACAGTTCCCGCGGCTCTACACGCATTTCCCAGTCCTCAGTCAGTTCTTCTGCCAGTCATGAGCCTGAGTAGCTGGTGGGAGGGCCTTCTTGAGCAAACTGACATGGAAAACTGGATGCACACGGCTGGAGGGAAGCAACACAAAGCGATAGGCAACCGGACCCACCTTGTCAATCACCTTATATGGGCCAAAGAACCTCGGACTTAATTTCTCGTTCTGTTTCTTGGCCAAGGATTTCAGCCTATAGGGCTGGACCTTCAAGTAGACCCAAGCACCAACCTCAAAGGTCAATTCTCTCCGATGTTTGTCAGCCAACAGCTTCATACACTGCTGTGCCAACCTTAGATTCTCCTTCAGTTCATCTAAGACTTGGTCCTTGCCCACAACCAACTGCTGCACCTCTGGAACATTAGAAGGATAGGTCTCTTACCAATAAATCGTAGGTGGTGGCCGACCATACAATGCTTGGATGGGAGTCATTCAAGCTGAGATATTAAAAGTGGCGTAGAACCAAAACTCAGCCCAGCATAACCATGCTGCCCACTGATTTGGTTTCATGCGAGTGAAGGACCGCAAATAAGTCTCAAGGTAGCAATTCACCACTTCAGTTTGCACGTCGGCTTGCAGGTGGTACAAAATGCTGTACTTCAACTTAGTGCCAACTTGCCTGAACAATTCAGCCCAGAAACGATTGACGAACAGTTGGTCCTGATCGGAAACAACAACCTGTGGAAAACCATGCAAGCGTACCACCTCCCGAATAAAGCATTGAGCTACTTCCTTGGAAGTAAAAGGATGTGCTAAAGTAATAAAGTGGGCAAATTTCATCAACCGATCAACAACCACTAAAATGGTGTCCTTACCCTTGGCCTTTGGCAGCCCGTAAATAAAGTCCATGGATATATCCGACCAAACCATGTTCGGGATGGGAAGGGGCTGCAACAAACCCCTAGAAGCTAGAGCCTCATACTTTGTCTGACATGTTTGGCAAGCTGCCACATACTCCTTGACTGCCTTCTTCATTCGCTTCCACTTCACACAACAGCAGACAACTTTTTATAAGTCCGGAGGAAACCCGAGTGACCGCCCATGGAAGAGTCATGATATTCAGCCAACAACAAGGGGATTTGACTCGAGGATGCAGGTAGCACCAACTTGCCCTCAGAAAACAAGCGACCACCCAACAGCTGAAAACCAGGGACAGCATCACCACTAACAGAGAGTTGCTGCACAATATTGCTCAAATGGGGATCCCGCTGCACCTCCGCATCTACTTGCTGCCAAATACTGGGATGCAACAGAGAAATAGCCCCAAACATCATCTGTCAGGACAGGGCATCAGCAGCTTTGTTCTCAAAGCCTGGCCTATACTGGATTTTGAAGTCCAACCCCATGAGCTTTGCTGTCCACTTGAGTTGGTCCTCACCCAGCAGCCTCCGATCAGTTAAAAATTTAAGGCTTTTCTAATCTGTAAGAACCACAAAGTGTCGCCCTAACAAGCAGTGACGCCACTTTTGGACTGCAAACAAGATTGCCATCAACTCTCTCTCATAAGCTGATTTGTTTTGTCCCCACAAAGCTTGGCTCAAAAATGCAATTGGCCTCCCCCTTGTGAGTTGTGACAGCACCGCACCTATGCCTTGGCCAGAAGCATCAGTCTCCAAGATAAATTCCTTCGAAAAATCAGGAATGGCCAAGGTTAGCAAATCTGCCATGGTAATCTTAAGCTTGTCAAAAGCAAGTTGGGGCTGGTCTGTCCAAATAAAGCGATGTTCTTGGTCAGGTCAGTCAAAGGCTTGGCAAGAACCCCATAATTCTATACAAAGCGTCGATAATAACCCGTAAGGCCAAGGAATCCCCGCAAACTCTAGATATCTCTTGGTGTTGGCCAATTCACCATGGCTGCTGTTTTCTTAGGATCTGCTGCCACGCCTTGTGCAGAAACCAAATGCCCAAATATTCCACCTGAGCCACTACAAAGTCACACTTCTTTTTATTCACCCCCAGGGAACTCTACTATAACAGCCAAAAAAACCAGCTGCAAATGCTCCACGTGCTGTGATATCCTTGCTATAAACAAGAATATCGTCAAACAAAAAAAAAACCAGCATGAACCTTCTAAGATAAGGCTGCAGCACAACGTTCATCAAGGCCTGGAAGGTTGATGGCGCATTCGTGAGGCCAAAAGGCATCACAAGGAACTCGTAGTAGCCCTCATGAGTGCGAAAAGCTGTTTTTTCTATATCTCCCTCTCTCATGCGGATTTGATGGTATCCGGACTTCAAATCCAACTTGGAGAATATGGTGGCACCCGCTAACTCATCCAATAACTCATCAATAATGAGGATAGGGAATTTGTCGGGTATGGTAATCTTGTTTAGAGCCTTATAATCAACGCAAAACCACCAACTCCCGTCTTTCTTCTTAACAAAATGATAGGGCTCGCATACGGACAGATACGTGCTCCGAAGGATAAATTGGACATTCTAGCATAAGAGGCCAAGATGGAGATTTTACCATGCCAGTAGGACCAATCACACAAGCAAAAGCAAAGAGGCTAAGAGAAGACTTTGGGAACTTGGCTAAAACAATTGTGGAAGAGATATATCAAGAATCGGCCAAAAAGATGCCAACTCATACTAATGGACAACCCAAGATCTTGTTATTTGCTGCAAATTGGGCTTAGAAGCTTATTTTGGCTATATTGGGCCATTATTCTATTTTGGTCTTATTTAGTTTAGTTAGTTTAAGTATTTAGGACATCTAAACTCTTAGTTATTTTATTTAGCTCATATTTTATGTTTTATGTTTTATCCAGCCCAATTCATATTATTTAACATCAGAACACTTCTTATTTGGCTTGGACTTAGTTTAAGTGTCTAACCTAGTGTAAGAGGTTATAAATACCTCAAGGAACACATTGTTGAGCAGTTTTTGATTAATTGAAATTCTGTTTTGTTTTCTTTCAAGAAAACAGTGCTTTGTGTGCAAGTGAGGTGAGTGATTTGCTTTGCTTGTTGCATCAAGAAATTGAGAGAATTCATCCTAAAATAAATTCCTTGTGATATTCAATCAATTTTTATTCTATCTTTTCCCTGTTATCTACATTTCCAAGGACAGATTTCTTGGGAGTTTAATAGGGAGGGTCTTTATTCTATATCTTGTTTTCTATCAAAGTGTGTGCTTGGGGTTTTTGGATCTTTATATCCACGGGGTTCCTCATCATTTGGTATCAGAGCAAGGTCTAGATAAATTCCTATTTATCTATCTTTGTCTTTTACCTTTATCTTTTGTCTTCTTTGCTTGTCCGTTGCGTTCTTGTTTTTTTTTTTTGTGTTTTTGCATTCTATCCTTTTGTGTTGCGGTCATATTTTTGTTCCATCTTTGTGTTTCTCTTGTTTTGCTTTCAATCTTTGTTTCTAGTTCAAATTTGAAAAAAAAAAAAAAAAGAAGGTGCAAAAAAAAACGAAAAAAAAAAAAACCAGAAAAAGGATGACAAAAAAAAAAAAAAAAAGAGGAGGAAAAATTAGAAAAGATTGAAAGGATTGTATTCAGATTTAGTTTTGATTCATATCAGATTAAATTATCTTTTGTTTCAAATTGGAAAAAATTGTGTTTAGATTCAGTTTTGATTCAAATCAGATTACATATCTTGTCTATCCTTGGAATTTAAATTTTGATATTAAATCTGATTTATATCAGATTTAGTGGATTTACACCAGATTTTGTGTTATCTTGAGTTCCTTGGAATCTAAGTAATCCCTAGTTGTGTGTCTTTTGTATTTTTTTTCCTTGCAAATTAAGTAATCCATTCTGAGTCTTAAACTTGAGTTTCTCTTGGTAGTCCTTGGTATCAAATTCTGATTATAATATTACTTGCGGATTTGCCTTGCTTGATTTCATTTAATTTCTGAAGTGCAACATTCTAAAGTGATCAAGAGTGGTAAAAGGCAACAGTGGTGAGAACAAAAGAGGGTAAAAGCCAAGAATTGAGTGAAAACACGAGTGTACCCAATTTTGAGTGCAAACACGTGAGGGAGTGCTTGTGAGATCCTTTTCTTTTATTAACATTTTGCAGGTTGTTCAATGGCTAACAACTCAAAGAAGGACGGAAAAGAAAATTATGAAGAGGAACCTGGTATGATACTTGACATGAAGCTCATGTACCAAGCTTTCACTGATCAATTTCAGAAGTTGAATAGTAGATTTGATGAGATGGATGAATGGAGAAAGGAGATAACAAGCATGTCCAGAGGTAGTAGACGGATTGATCGGAGGAATCGACGTCACCATGATTCCAACCATGAGCTATCTGGGGAGGAGTCTAACGAAGATGATTCAATTAGAAATAAGAGAACTAGAAATAGAGCTTGAAATAGCAACATTAATGCTATTAAGATGCAGATACCGCCATTCAAGGGTAGGAATGATGCTGAAGCTTATTTAGAGTGGGAAAGAAAGGTGAAAATGATTTTTGCTTGTCATTAGTACTCTGAAGAGAAGAAGGTCAGATTGGCTGCTGTAGAATTTTCTGATTATACTCTAATTTGGTGGGATGAGCTAGTTAAGTCCAGAAGGAGAAATGGAGAGTATCCCATAGAAACTTGGGATGAGATGAAGAGGATAATTAAGAAGAGATTTGTTCCTTCCCACTACTATAGAGAAGTGCACCAAAAATTGTACAGGCTCATTCAAGGCTCCAAGTCAGTAGAAGATTACCATAAGGAGATGGAAATGCTCATGATTAAAGCCAACATTGAAGAGGACATGGAAGTAACTATGGCTCGGTTTATAAGTGGTTTGAACAAGGAGATTGCAGATGTGGTAGAATTACACTATTATGTGAAGATGAAGGATTTGGTTAGCATGGCAATGAAGGTGAAGAAACAGCAAAATCAAAAAAGGGCAGCTAAGGTATTTTCAAATTCCAACTCAAAGTGGGGTTCAAAATGGTCTAAGTATGAGGACACAAAGAAGAATAAGGACTCAAACCCCAAGGAGAAGGGACTAGACATGGCCAAGAAGAAAGGTACTTCTAATTTATCTTCTTCTACTGCTACTTCTCGACATAAAGATGTTAAATGCTTCAAGTGCCACGGTTTGGGCCATTATGCATCTAATTGCCCGAACAAGAGAATAAATGGTCATTAGGGGAGGTGAAGTTGTATCTGAATCTGATGATGATGGTAAGTCTGATGGTAGTGATGATATGTCACCATTAGAGGACTGTTCTAATAATGATAACAATGTTGAATATGTTGTGCACGGTGAGTCTCTTGTTGCTAGACGTGCTTTGAATATGCAGGTTAAGGAGGATAGTCTAGAGCAAAGAGAGAACATCTTTCACACTAGATATTTGGTTAGTGGAAAGGTGTGCAGTTTGATTATTGATGGTGGAAGTTGCACCAATGTTGCTAGTACCACCTTAGTGGAGAAGTTGGGATTGCAGCATGATAAGCATCTTAATCCATATAGGTTGCAATGGTTGAATATAGTGGGGAAGTAAAAGTTACTAGACAAGTTGTGGTTGCATTCTCCATTGAGAAGTATAGTGATGAAGTAGTATGTGATGTAGTACCCATGCAAGCTAATCATTTGTTGTTGGGGAAACCATGGCAATTTGATAGGCATGTGCTACATGATGTGTATAAGAATAGGTATTCCTTTGAGTATAATGGTCACAAGATCACTCTTGCACCATTATCGCCCAAAGAGGTGTATTGTGATCAAATGAAGCTTCAACAAACTTTTGTGGGGAATTTGGGAAGTGAGGAAAAAGAAAAAGAGAGAAAAGAGGCCATGAGAGAAAAGAATAATGAACAAGGCCCAATGGTAAGAGAAAATAAAGAAAAGAAAGAGAGGTGAAAAAAATGTAAAGAAAGAAAAAAGTGAAAAGAAAGATAAGAGTGAGAAAAATGAAGAGAGTGAGAGGAAATCATGTTTTTATGCAAAAGAGAGAGATTTGAAAAGTGCTTTGTTTGGCAAGATAGCTTTGATTATGATTCGATTTAAGAAGGTTTTACTCTCTGAAACTAAACTTAACCCAAATTTGCCTAGATGTTTTCTTTCTTTGTTGCAGGAGTTTGAGGATGTATTCTCTAGTGAGATGCCAAGTAGATTACCACCATTGAGAGGGATTGAGCACCCACAAACTGATGGTCAAACTGAAGTGGTGAATAGGACTTTAGGGACTTTATTGCATGCAGTTGTTGGTAAGAATTTGAAAACTTGGGAAGATTGTTTGCCTTTCATTGAGTTTGCATATAATAGAACCATTCATTCTTCTACAGGGTTTTCTCCTTTTGAGCTTGTGTATGGCTTTAATTCTTTAACTGTTTTAAACTTGATGCCTTTGCCTTTGAGTGATCTTGTTAGCTTAGATGGTGATGAGAAGGCTGAGAAGGTTAAAGCAATGTACTTGAAGGCATGTGAGTTGAATGAAAAGAAAAACAAAGTAACGGCTCAAAGAGTTAACAAAGGTCGCAAACAATTTGTCTTTGAACCTGGTGATTGGGTTTGGATTCATTTAAGGAAGGAGAGATTTCCTACTCATAGGAAATCTAAACTTGACTCAAGGGGTGATGGTCCATTTCAAGTGTTGGAGAGGATCGATGATAATGCTTACAAGATTGACCTTCCGGGTGAGTATAATGTTTCAGCTACTTTTAATGTTTCTGACCTTTCTCCTTTTGATATGGATGCAGATTCGAGGACGAATCTTTTTGAGGAGAGAGGGAATGATACGTGCTCCAAAGGACAAATTGGGCATTCTAGCATAAGGGGCCCAAATGGAGATTTTACCATGCCAGTAAGACCAATCACACGAGCAAGAGCAAAGAGGCTAAGAGAAGACTTTGGAAACTTGGCTAAAGCAATTGCGGAAGAGATGTATCAAGAATCGGCCAAGAAGATGCCAACTCATACTAATAGACAACCCAAGATCTTGTTATTTGCTGCAAATTGGGCTTAAAACCTTATTTTGGCCATATTGGGCCATTATCCTATTTTGGTCTTATTTAGTTTAGTTAGTTTAAGTATTTAGGACATCTAAACTCTTAGTTATTTTATTTAGCCCATATTTTATGTTTTATGTTTTATCCAACCCAATTCATATTATTTAACATCAGAACACTTCTTATTGGGCTTGGACTTAGTTTAAGTGTCTAACCTAGTGTAAGAGGTTATAAATACCTCAAGGAACACATTGTTGAGCAATTTTTGATTAATTAAAATTCTGTTTTGTTTTCTTTCAAGAAAATAGTGCTTTTGTGTGCAAGTAAGGTGAGTGATTTGCTTTGCTTGTTGCATCAAGAAATTGAGAGAATTCATCCTGAGGTAAGTTCCTTGTGATATTCAATCAATTTCTATTCTATCTTTTCCCTATTATCTACATTTCCAAGGACAGGTTTCTTTGGGGTTTAGTAAGGAGGGTCTTTATTCTATATCTTGTTTTCTATCAAAGTGTGTGCTTGGGGTTTCTGGATCTTTATATCCACGGGGTTCCTCATCACGGACTAATACTCGAGCAGATGACTTCGAAATCCAACATTTCTCTAACCAGCTTTTCAATTTCTATCTTTTGGTAATAGGGATAACAATAAGGCTGAATGTTCGCAATATCCGCTCCTGCCCTCATGCTAATAGCATCGTCATGTGATCTATTGGGTGGCAATCCCGATAATGGTTGGAAGATACTCTCAAACTGCTTCAAAACCCGCTGTATCTCTGCCAGCCCCTCATGTGGCTATGGTTCAAGCTCTTGAAGCGAACAAAACTGAACCAGTAGACCATAACCCCCCTCTTGAATTGTCTTCCTCATAGAACTGGAAGAAAAACCATCGTAACACAGATCGGTTCCCCCTTCAATGCCACCTTTACACCATTCATCCGGAATTGCAATTTGCATTCCTTGAAGTTGGCCCTTATGTCACCAGTGTATCCAACCCTACCAGCTCCAGCACAACTTCAACCCCTTCTACAAGGAAGAGAGAGAGATTCTGCTGCACCACTAATTCATGAAATTGAATCTGCACATCCTTGCAAACCCCCATACTTCGAACCTGTTGCCCATTACCAACCTTGACACTGAATTAGAAAGTGTGCAAGACTGTTAGGCCCAATTTGTCCACCAATTTCTAACCAACAAAATTGTGTGATGCCCCTGTATCAATCGTCACACCCGGACTCTCTCTCCAGCTACCAACCCCCAAATGCGAATTGACCTCATACCTCCGTTGTCCTAAAGCTCACTCACCTTCAACTACATGGAGTTCATAGTTCCCCCAGGCTCCTCCAAAGCATCTTGCCACTCCCTTTCCGCACTTGGGTCCACCTCTTCCTCAATGATCAAGAGCGGAAACTATTTATTTTGTTTGTTCTTGGACACGTGCTCTGGCATGTACCATTCATCCCAAGCAAAGCACAACCCTTCACTCCTCCTTTCCTTATACTCTGCATCACTCATTTGTCTATAACTTCTACTACTCTCCTCACTACCGCGACCCTCTAGCCTACAAAGTGCATTGCTGACCGCCCCACCCCACTATTAACATGGGTGGGTCCCCTGGTCCCACTAGAAAATCCCAAATTCGTCCGTCCCTTATCCACCAAAGGGCCTCTAGCCCATGTGTTCCCCCTATTTCCCTTCAGCTAAATTTATCATTTCATCCAAAGTATCGTATTTATGAATTCGGACTTTAGCCCTTACCTCTTCTTTCAAGCCATTCAAAAAGAGGCTGTGGAGATACTTCCTTTCCCCAATTTTCAAAGGCCTAGATAAAGACTCAAATCGGTCCCTATACTCGTGAGCCGTCCCATCTTGCTTCAACACCAACAGTGGCAAGTACGGGTCCCATGCCACCTCGAGCTGGAACCACTTCACCATGGCATCACAGAACCTCGACCAGGAGTGCACTACCACTGCGCCTCCCATCAGTGGAACCATGTCAGCGCTTGGCCTTCCACAGCAACCTTCATCATCGTCAACCACTCCTCCAGCAGCACCCCGCAGATCTGAAAGTACCTCTCGATCCTATCCACCCAACCCGGAGCATCCTCCCCCTGAAACAATGGAATTTCGATCCGTCACCACTGTTTGGAACCAAATCTTCTTTGTGATGCTGGTCCTTCCTTGTTCTCGCTTCACGTGTCCAAACCAGAATCGGGCTAGTTCGAAAATTTCAACCTCGTCGAATCGCAATTATCGGTTCGAATCATCCCTGCACCAAAGCTTCTCATCAAGCTTCTTCCAGAGATCGGCAATCAGCTCGTGCATCGCAGCAGTTTGTGTGCGTTGTTCTTTGCCCATTTGCTCCTCAACTCGCTTCTCCAGTGCTGCGAGTTTTGCTTCCATCTTCCTTGACACCACCATGAAGAGCCCTCCCCTGGATTGGTTTGGGCTCTAATACCAGCGTTAGAACTAGTACCAGAGATGAAGATGAAGATGAAGATGAAGAAAGAATTGGGAATTTTATGGACACAGGGTTGTTGGCAAATCACCAAGAACCCTAGAAATTGGTATAAATTCTGGTATGGATTAGTATCTACACTCAGAGGAAATTAAGATTCCTTTCACCCTCTCAAATGCTATAATATGGACAAGACAAGGCTCACTAACTGATTCTCTGCCTTATATATTTCCCTAATGAATCACTTCCTAACTAACTTTCCTTGTTCAGCCTCAGGGGTTAATTCCTGAGCTGGACCCTCTTGGCCCACTTCCCTATTAACCCTTCACACATAGACTTGCCTCACTAATGGGATCCCATCAGATGTATTCACCATTACTATCGTGCAGTATGACTGCAAAATTGTCCATATTCTGAAGTGCATTATGCAAAGCTGTGTAGTGTTCACTAATTATAATCTTGGGCCTAGTTAATGTTTGATCAGGTTCTAATGTATCAATTTCTTTGTTGTAAACATGCTATTGTGTTTGATCATTAATTGGTGAAAGTTCATTGACCAAAGACCAAAAAAAAAGAAAATGTAGGTAAGTAACATATATGTTAATGGATGTCTAGGCCCTAGAATTGAACCTTGGCATGTGGGTTGTCATCCATGCATTTTGCCTCTAGGCTAGATGTTATTATAGCATAAATAACATCAATTATTAAATATATTACATATAAAATGTTAACAAATTCAAAAGTTTTTATAGAGAGGATTTGAATAAAAGTCTCTTGTGTACATAATAACACTACACCATTAGGCCTCGTGTCATCTATATAATTAAAAAACAGTAGTTATATAATTTCTATATATATTTTGAGACAATAACCGTATTTATGTTCAAACATTTAAATTAATGCAATTTTTGAAATTATGATTATTGTGACATATATTCAATATACTTCCTTATTGTATGATTTATTCATCGGATTTCTACAATGTGATGACTTTCATATGTCATAAATTACCTTCATCATAACATACATATATTTTATTTTTTTATAGTTATACTCATTATTATATTATATTGTTTTTTGTCCTATTTATACCCCAAACCCTAGTCCGACCCTGGTTTGGTTTCAAAACCTTAAATCCCTTGTTTGACCAACCACTTTGGTTTGGAAAAGGCTAGTTATTAGTCAATCCCTTTTTGTTTTAGTTACTGGAATGAGGCCATCTTGATCATCATTTCTATTTTTATACAAACAATTTTTATCCAAAAGAAATCACATGAATAATATGTATTTAGCTCTTGTATGTCTCTTTTGTCTCTCAACAAGTATTATATATAATATACCCCTTCCAGAGCATGTGCAGAACATAATACTTAGTGAGTTTGCTTATTTAAAATGATGATTTATGACTACCTAATGCAGTCTATGCAACACAAGGCAGAAAGATATATTTAATAGAAGGTATTCCCGAAATGGTCACATTTTTAACCAATGAAAATCAAAATAGATTATTAGTGCACAAAAGCATTTTCTTTAAATTGATTTTAGATTTGAAACATAAATCATTTTCATTGTGCAGAATGAAAATTAACAGATATTAGGAAGAAAAAAATCACCAGATTACGATGGCATCAGTTGAACCTGCAGGAATGATCCCAAATCTAAACTGCTCGTTGGGAACAGGAAACTCAGGATCCTTATCTCTAGAACCTTCAAAAGCAACAAAATTTTTATTTGGAATAAAAAAAGAAAAATTATTAGCTAACAAGAGGAAATTACATGAGAAGATAAGATATGGTGGTGAAAAAGAAAAGAAAACCCCCCATAGGACAACACATAACAGACACAATCAAACAAGAAAACAGAAAAAGGAACCACCACAACTGCCCCAAAACTCTTCTAGGAAACCCCCTCAACAAAACATCTGCAATAAAAGGGGAAACTAAAACAAAATAAACACAAAACACCAACCCGTTTCTCCTTCAAGGATTCAAAAAAACTGATTAAACCTTCATTAGTTTGTTATTGCTTTTCTTTCTTTTCTGTTTTTCCTCTACAGTTTTTTTTCTTTTTAGAGGGCGGATTTTGCAAAAACCAACAAATCAGATTACTTACTATGGAAAAACAACAATCATTTGAGTTACTGTAATTTCTGAAACATCCAGCATAAATGCATGAATTAGCTACAGATCACAAGTAGAAAGCATTCATTGTTTGAAATGTCATTAAGCATAGATAAACTTTACTCACTAGAGTATGACATTCTAGACCCAGATTGTTCTGCACTTGAAATAAGAGGAAACTGGTCTTCACCTTCTTCCAGAGTTTCTTTGACTCTTTCACCTTTATCAAGAACCAAGGAATCACCATTATCTTTAACTGAATGAACAAAATTTGATGGAGTTGGTGGGTTGGGAGCCTTGAGCCTGGGGGAAAGAAACCCATTAAGGATTTCATTGAAAAATCCATCACCACCCTGGAACCACCTCAATTAGAATACAATAACTGACAAGAACAGGAGAAAATTGGTTGAAACAACAAGGGAAATTGAAAAAGGATTGATAGGTGCCAATATAAAGATACAAGAAAATGAAGGTAAAATTATGTATATTACAATCCTGAAATTGGTTCCAGTAGGAAATCAGTCCAAGGAATGCATTATATTAACAGAAACAAGAAAAACTAAGTTGTAGGCACTATATGAGCTCCGTCAATGACTTAAGATTGCACTTGTGTAAAGTAATGACTTCTCTTCTCAATGCATGCCAAACATTTTTTGTCATTTCACTTCCCCAATCAAAGAATTCCAGCACCCATCCCTTCAACCCTTAGGTAGAAGGATCAGACTTAGTAGAGTCAATGAAGAACCCAAAGCCTCAACCTTTGCCTTATCTACCTATAGAAGAGCGGGTCTCTCCTTTTTAACACACTCAATTGATACTTGCAAATACAATTCCTCGAATTCAGTATCAAGGAAACTATACCAGGAAGGGGCACTGCAAAGTTGTGCAAAAGCAATCAAACTAGGGGCAGATGGGATGGGAAGGTACTGTCCAACTGATCAAGCCTCTATATTTCCTCCATTAGATATTTATTACTAGCCTCTGATTGATGAGCCAAAGAAGATCCAGTCACTGAGCTTCAATTTTCTACATGCCATCTACCATAATGAGTTAGTTGAAGACAATGAAATCCACAAAGCAATGTGATAGCTCCAATGATTTTGTCTACCTTGTTCTTCCTATGAATTTCAGTTGTGTTCTGCTGCAGTTTGCATGTTTGCGCCAGAGTGAAATCATACAGAAGTAAGGTTGCAGATGTGTATTCTAGGCCATCCTGACATAACAAGCAAGCCACTTCCCCTTTTCTATTAGTTCAACAAAAACTAGATCAACTGGATGAGTGATACCATCAATATACTCCATCACTCTCTGTAGCCTATCATTGCTCTCCATCAAAAGTTGTTTAAACCAATTCCTCTCCCTTTTCCTTTCCAGAAGATCAACCTCTAACTTTGGGATGCTTTCCACCATAGAAAATGTTCCCAAGATCACCTAATTGAGCTTTAGATCCACAGAAACCTTTTAACATGATGAAACTTCCATGGTCTCCTTGTTGGTTCTCAACAAGAAAACCTATCAGAAAGCCCATTCCTTTTTCATCATTGTACTCTAGGGCATATCCCAAAACAATTCATCTAGTCAAAATTTCTTCCAACCTTCACCAACTGGATGAGTGATACCATCAATATACTCCATCACTCTCTGTAGCCTATCATTGCTCTCCATCAAAAGTTGTTTAAACCAATTCCTCTCCCTTTTCCTTTCCAGAAGATCAACCTCTAACTTTGGGATGCTTCCCACCGTAGAAAACATTCCCAAGATCACCTAATTGGGCTTTAGATCCACAGAAACCTTTTAACATGATGAAACTTCCATGGTCTCCTTCAGGGTCAAAAGTTAGTTGGTTCTCAACAAGAAAATCTATCAGAAAGCCCATTCCTTTTTCATCATTGTACTCTAGGGCATATCCCAAAACAATTCATGCAGTCAAAATTTCTTCCAACATTCACCACCTGTTTTCCAGTAAGGCTACTACTTCGAGGTTGTAAGTTGATCATAGTCATAAGCTTAATTCCTTTGTAATTTGCAGAGTTCTGTATGTTTGGCATGTAAGATATTATATAATAAATATCAAATCCAAATTTCAATCTCAAAATTTCACATGCTCAGGACATCAGGGAAGACATCTTATGATACTGCAACATGCTCTGTTAGAGTATGTTAGACTAGAAATATAGGTTCATCCTATTCAAATTTCAGCTAATAAGAAAAGAAATAAAGAGGAGGGTACAGCTAGTTTGTTTGAACAAAACACACAGTCAGGTGGAAATTTTGCAATCCTTATTGCCTCAATCTGTGAACATGCTATTGGCATCAATTCTTTGAGCAATGTCGACAACCAAATTCTGGGCTCCCCTACAATTGAGTGATTCTCTTATTCCATGCTCGTTGATGCCTTCAGCCTCTACTTTTGTTCCTTCTTTACCAAATCAACATTTCCCAGTCCTTTGTCATTTCAGTTTGTCCTTGTTTTGCAAGAAATTTCCAGAATTTTCATTTTTAGTGTAAGGCAATAGTCATCACTTTCCGATATCCTGTCAGAGGATTTTTTTTTCTTCATGGATTTTGTTTATATTCTGCTATTATTTTTTCAATTTTGGAGGGAAGGTGACAACTGAAAACTGCTTCAATCATCAAAGAATTTATTGGCAACATAAAGCAACTAACAGCATGGTATTGCAACATGCAATTAGGCAGGAATACAGCTCGCTTGCTCTCAGAGACACATCCCATTTCACCATATCACTAAACATTGTTTTATAATTTCAGCCTTAGAATGGTGTTATTTTAATTACTTATCAAAGTAAGAATGTAAAGAAGGCAGGCAAGTTCTTACAACAGCTACAACACCATCATAAGAGTTAAGCTCCTTGTTTGTTATAGATGACATCACATCAAATGCCTGTCCTGCTCTCTCTGTGACAATCGTCTGTTGAATAATAGCAAGATTGATTACTAGAACACTGATCAACAATCTCAATTGGTAACAATTTAGAACTTTATATAAACATAAAATTGAAATTTGGTTGCTCTAATTTGCAGTGTTGAAGCCAACAAAAACTTCAGCTATGATGTAGATTTAAGTTAAATACTTGTAGACCCAAAAGTTGCATGGTAACTAAGGTTAGGTATGTAAAATACTAATCAACTCAAGCAAATTCAATCAAAATATATCAATCTTGATCTCAAGCTCAAACATAAACCAAGCAATCAACTCTCTTATATTCAAACAAATAGAGCTCAACTTAGTCAAGCTAATTTGCAAAAAAGAATACACATAAGATAGCTATTACTTCACTGTCTCCTCTCCTCCAAAATACTAATGCATGTTCTCACCTAATAAATTTCTTTTTGCTATTTATCAATGAAATCATGTCATTTTTGCTATATATATTCTTAATTCTTAAATTTGCATAACAAATCAGCCTCAGTTTAGTCAAGTATCTCATGACATACGAATTAGCATGTTCTCAATCAATATCCACCATGATATATATACTTTTTTCAAATTATGTATAAAAAGCAACCAGAGGGCGAGCTTTGGGGACAACGGTAAGGTTGTTGTCTTATGATCAAGTTCAAATCACAAAAGCAACCTCACTGCTAGCAAGGGAAAGGCTATGCACATCTTTACTTTCCAGACCTCAATCAGGTAGGAGCCTCATGCACTAGGTTGCCCTTTTTATTTATCAAAAGCAAGTGCAACCTAACTTTTAACTTGACAAATTCAAATAGCTCATAAGTCATTTTATTTGCTTATAGACCCAGCCATTAGTTGTAGGATTGACTAACCAAGACAAGTACAACAAATGGAAACAATTTATTATTCTAAAATTTAAAAAGCGGTTTAGACACAATATTCACCCTTATGAACCTTGGAAGGTAGGAAAAAAGGAAGATTTATTAAACTCCATACGTTAGAAATATCACTTTCATGGAAGTGGGATTACTTTTACTTCAACCATGGACCACAGTCCAAAAATAATATTTGAGAAGGCCACTTAACAAGGAGTTGATGGCCTTTCCAAGATGCGGTATGAGCTTAAACAAAATATAGCAGATTATATACTTAAACATATATTAACATAACATTAAATTATTAATTGGGGCTATCCATTTAGGAAACCACCAGAGATGATGCCAAAGATTCACCTTTGTTTCAACTTTAGCACGTGAGAAAATAGGAGCCACAACTTCCCAGGTTCTACAGCCAGTGCCTTTTCCACTCCTTGGATGAACAAAAACCTAGTGAATCAGAAATAATCTCTGGGAAAAGTTCATTTCAATCAATCAATGAAAGTAAAAAGTGAAATTATATAGCAGGTGTTTAACCAACAGCAGAGCATACCAAAAGATTCCTTGGTCTTCCAACATCTAGATTCAAGGAAGCATTAAGTTGATTTACCCACATCTCACATGTTTGCAAATTTTTATGACCAAAAGTATATGCAGACAGGATCCACTGAGATGGTTGATTCTTGCTCCTTATAAAACCATGCACAGTGAACCGGTGCATCTGCACAATTGTAAGAAAGATACAACACCATGAAACCTGATAAACCTATAAAGGAACAGAATAACATAACCAATAATGAAAACAAAAACAAACCTTAATCTCCTGGCCAAAAAGTAGGCGTTCAGTAGCATGAGGCAGATTTGATATATGAATCAAACCATAATCGGTTAACTCAATGGCATATATGTCAGAAAGTTTGATCTCATTAGCAACTTTAGACACATATTTAATGCCTAAACAAGTTGAACCATCCTGTTCCATTAAAAATTTAGGACAAATAGTATGAGATTAACGCAAAGTATATATTCATTTTGGTAATCAACAGTTTCAGAACTATATAATAGTCAATAAGGTTATATTTCATTTGTATCAATTCTATTAAGCATAGCAGTCCAAATAAAGGATTTAACCATACTTGGAGCTTTGGATTTCCAAATAGGTTTATCAAAATGGAAAGACGCTGTATTCAAGGAATGAATTAGGGACCGAAAGTATGATTTATAAGTAAACAACCCAGAGGGATCAAGAGACCAAAATCTTTTACCTAGACTCGAACACAAGTGAACAAAATCAAGGAGCCCAGTTTCTAAGAATAAGTGGAGTCCTGAATGCTGTAAAAATTCTGGATAGGAGGGTTGTGTAGAGAAGATATGCGATAAAGACAATGACAGGCTAGATTAAAAGAGGAATTGCCTACACAATGGTCTTCCCAAAAGTTAAAAAAAGAAGCATTACCTACCTTCAAAGAAGGCAAAGACTTAACTAAAGGTAGTATAACCTTGAGAAATAAATTTCCAAGGGCTAGAATGAGAAGCTTGGCCTGCAACATTAGCATCCCACCCAATCTTGTCCAAGCCATACTTACTTCGGATTAACAAAAAAATATTAATAAGCAGGAAGATATTTAATTTAACCCAAAAATCAAATAAGTAGCAAAATAATAAAATAGAGAAATTTAAAATTATGATACTTAAATGCAAGGCCCCAAACAAAAAAGGAAGAAAAAGAAATGAAGCCCAATAATTCATTCTAAAACATAATTTTAAAATCAATTTATGTTAAATATATATTCACATATTATTACTTTAGAAAAGTGAAAATTCATTAAAAAAAACATGAGTAAATTAGTAGTTCCTAAATCAAATCAGTGTCAGTTATCAGTCCCCAATTAGTTCAAATGGTGGTGAAGATTGCAAAAAACATATAGAATAACTCATTGGCCATTGCGTGAAAGATTATTGAACCTGTTGACCTAAACCAATTAAACAGGGTTGGGCAAGGAACAAGAGACATACAATCAACGCCATAGGGTCAAAATACTGCAAACCCTTATAACGACTACATATATATGACAACAACAAGGCCTTTCTCCAATAAGTGAAGTCAGCTACATAGACCAAACGATATCATTGTGTTCTATCCTAAACCATATCTGTATAGTGTATACAAATAATTCAAATTTATGTTCATTTTATCATCTATTGTTTTTCTTATTCTCCTTTTGCTTCTAACTATTGGGCTACTACCATTTGATCTACTATTCTTACAGAGGCTTCATCAAATGTTCTTACATTACCAAACCACTCAAGGCAAGATTTTACCATCTTTTCCACACCAGGTCCTACTCCAACTTCCTCTCTAATGCATTCATTCTCAATCCTATTCTGTCTAGCGAGTCAACTCATCCAATGCAACATTCTCATCTCTAAAAAATTGAGTTTACTCTCTTGTTGACTATTTACCACCCAACATTCAGCTCTATAAATTGCATGTCTTATAGCTGCATTAAGACATGAAAAGCCATGACACAAGCTATGCAGCAACCACATCTTAACCAGAACCCATTACCTCTCTTGAAAGAATGTATATTCAAACTTAAAATATGGCTCAAAACAAACTTTTCCAATAGAGTAATATTTTCGAAATGAAGGATGCCGAAAGTAGAATATTTCATAATGGATGTATCTGCAACAGCAGTACCAATTCAACATAAAGATGCCTAAACTGCAGCAGACCATATTTCTAAATATTGGGCTGCAAAATCCATTCATTTGATTGCCCTGTGACCTCTGCAATATGAATTTTATCATACAACTAACCACTTATGTTTCTATCTAACGAATAGTACTAGCTACCGATAATTGAAAACCAGAAATTCCCAATCATGTAAATTATAATAAAGTCTGATAAAAAGATGGTGAGTTTAATCGTAAAAGCACATCACAATGGAATCACATGAAGTGTAAGGAATATCGATACAACAGAAATTACCAAGAGTTGAAGCCCACGCATGCCCGTTAAAATCACAAGAGAACGAATACAACATATAAAACTAGACGCCAAAATTATCAGACACCAGAAAAATATCAATCCACAGCAATATAAGGGTGAATTGTCACAAGAGCCGTCACCAATTTCAAACGATTAAACCCAAAAATTTTCACAAATATATTGAAAGCAAACAAAATGGGACTCACACTATCCGATGAATTCACCAATTCCCAAAATAGGCCATCTGAATTGAAGGTGAGGGCCACCTCACCAACATGATCCAACAAAAGGGTCGAGCTCAATATGGATGTGTTACCGTCAAGAGGTGCACCCGGGTGAGAAGTTTCTCTCGCAGCACGATTGTTTCCTTCTCTCTCCATTCACAATGGAAGAGTCAAGGAAACGGGATGATTTTCTTTTTCTGGTAAGATTGAAAGTAGCCTCAACCAAGCGAAAGGTTGAGATTTTAGCACACACCCACGTTTGGACACAAGAAGAAAAATCCAGGAAAAGTCACCATGTCTTCTTCTCTCTTTATTATGTCTTTGGTTTGGGCTCGATCCCAACTCGTGGACAGAACTAATGACTCGATTTAGCCTGAGCCAACTGTCCCATCCCAAGCAAGTAGTACACCGGAGAAAATTATTGGGCCCAAAAAAAAAAAGGAAGAAAGAAAGTGCGTTTGTTTATGCTTTGTGGGGGGTAAAAAATTACTTTTTTATTAAAAAAATTAATTTTTATATATTTAAATAATTTTTTAAAAATAATCAAATTCTTAAAAAAATATGTCTTCAATTCTTTTGGAAAAATTGAAAATAGTAGCTTAGAAAAAAAATCAATTTTTAACTTTTTTAATTATATATAAAATTTAAGTTTTAAAATTATTTTTTTCAAAATCTAAAACAAATACACTCATAAAGGTCTCGGCTTCACGTAACAATATAAAAAATGACATCTTACATAGAATAATATTAGTTTTTGTATATTTGAATAATTTTTTAAAATTAATGAGAATCTTAAAAAAAAAAATTATTTTCAATCCTTTTATAGAAACTGAAAATAATAATCTATAAAAAAAATCAATTTTTAATTTTTGTAGTTGTATATATAAAATTTAAACTTTAAAATCACTTTTTTAAAAAAATTAAAAACAAACATACCCATAATCTCAAGACATGGTTGATGTACATTAAAGCAATGCAAACAACCTTAAACTAGATTTAGACCTGTGTGTTGTGCGAGCAAATAAAGTATTGCAATTATTTAGTAAATATAGTAAAAATAATTAAAAGTGAGATAATTATGTGATGAAATTAAAATAGTATTTATTTATGTTAAATTAAAAGTTTGGCAATCTTATTTTTTTTTAGTAAGAGGAAAATAAATATTTAAATATGGATGTCAATATTCAAATGGCTTTATTATTTTGTTGTTATCTTCGCTTTTTCCCTTTGAATTTGGAGATTGAAGATGTTTTAAATTTTGGGCAAGAAATTAAAGATATATAATTTGTAATTTTAAGTATATGTTATATATAACAGAATAAATGATTAAAAAAAAGCAAAAGAAACGTCAATTAAGGTATCTGTTTATATATCAAGAAAAGAAATAACATAATTCAAATTAATCTTAATCTTGTAAATTTTAATATAATAAGAAGGTACTCTAATTTATTTTTTAAAGTTTTTATGATATTTTAATATTGAGTTGTAATTTGTTATAATAAGATATTGCAAAATGAAATAATATGGTGTTAAAGACGAGTAAAGTTATAGTATTTTTAAAGAGTGCTTACATACTCATCCAACAGTATCATTTTATAAGAGAATTGGTTCTTCTTAATTTTGTGGCAGTAAGACATTCCACAAGCAATTGACACAAACTTTGACAAACTTGTCTTCGCATTCTATGTTAAGGTTTTGAAGAAAGTGGTGTTCCATGTTACTTTTGAGTGAATTTTCATGTGAAATGTAAGGGAAGTGGAGATGTGGAGGTTCATCAAGTAACATGTATACCTTAATAGCCCTACAAATATAACCATCTAACTGGATGGCAATATAAAATATTTTTATACTGTCAGTATATAATAATTAAACTCGTAACAGATTAGGGCATAAAAATGAATTACACATTTATTGATAAGCACAATTAACACCACCCATTATGTGAAGTGTTTTAATTATATAATAATCAAGGCTTGATTTGCAGCATCTAATGCAAATTATTGGAGATATATGAATTCAGTTATGTAATTACTCGGTGATTTTGAGGAGCTTTTATGTCAGCACTAAATAGGGAGTTATGGACCAGGATTACAGCAGCTAGCAGTTACAAGAAGCAACCATCAGGATCAATATTTTGACATTTCAAATTGGTTTCAACTTTTCAAATTGATTTCCATGTGTCTCATCTTTTTGTTTCTATTTTCTTGATAGTGTTGCACTCTATGTTCTTTTATGATTGCTCCCCACTGGGGTATCTTGTGGATTGAGTTGTTTATTTTTAAGTATCAACCCCCCCAAAAAAAAAACACGCACACACAAAGGTTTTGACAAATGGTTTTGATGAAAATTCTTATCTAATGGTTTCTTTTGGATTTTCATGGACTTCAAATTCATCTACTCAAGACAAATTGACATCTTTGAGATGTGTATAATTGAGCAAAGTTAGAATATTAGAAAATCAATTAGTAGACCAATTAGTAGACGCTCAAAGGTTTAATGTCTAGGTTTCTCTTTGAGGAGGAAAAAAAGTGAACCAATTTATACAAACATCAAAACTATTAAATTAAAATAAAAAAGAAATTCATAGTAATCTAGTTTATATACATATTTTGTGACAAAATTTTAGTATCTGTAATCTGAACAAATAGTTTATCTAATTATATTGCTTCATTTTCTATTAAGAATAGAGGCAATTATCAAAATGTGATGCTATTCGATCTTCATCATTTCCCTATTACTGAACTTGCTAAGTTGAGAGCCTTTAGACCATGAAATAAAGCAATAAAAAAAGACCAGGAAGAGGAGTTTGTTTTCCCCCTTATATACCCCTTTGCCTTTCAAGTTGTAAGGATTTCCAACAAAATAACACTTTCCTACTACTTTAACTTGCATAGTATATGCATATTCTACATCACAGAAGAAATGTATCCTGAAGTGTGCAAAACAAAATAAAAGTTAATAGGAATAAATGAAGAATGGAAGGAAGAGTTGCATGTCAGAAAATAGTATACCTGGTAGTATGTAATCAAAAGAACCAGCAACTACACTAATATTTGTAGTGCCTTTGATAGGATCCAGAAGTTTTAAAATCTCAATCTCGCAAACCAGCGGCTTAAAATTTGTGTCTTTAAAATTTGCAACTGCACAAGTGTCAAGATGGATAATTGTTGCATGATAACTGAAAGCCAAACCTTATGCGACTCCAACGGCAATGGATAGCCTAGCGGACCAGTCACGCTGATATTCAGGTTGCCTTGTAGATTCATGACATTAAATTGGTTCACTTGTACGCTAATAGATTCAGGCTATTCAGGTTGCCTTGTAGATTTGGCAAGGAAAAGTGAAAGCAAAGCAAGTGGTAGAATGAATAGGGAGGTGGCAAAGTGAGGGTCAGAGGAATCTCACAACAAATAGGTAGCTCATTATTTGATAAAAATTAAGAAGTGAATGAGAGAATGACAAATCTAATAACATGCGGAGGTGGCAATATCATACATCTCTGATGTGTCAGTAGTCTAGCTTTGGTTTCAGTTTTAATAAGTTATAGATAGATAGATAGATAGATAGATAGATACACGTATTCTACCAAATCATTTTCTATACACCTATGAAAAAAATTGTGTCTACCAAAACCTTAATTCTATACGTACAAAACTTTGGGCTGAAGTTACTAAACTAACTTAATTCTACGAAAAAAATATTTTCTAAGCCTAGTAGAAAAAGACCCAAGTTATTAAACTAACAATTGGGTTGAATAAAACTAACAAAGTTAATAAATAAATTGGGCCAATATGGACTTAATACATTTTATTGCCATTGTGCCAAGATTAGAGTTTTGGGCTGCCCACTTTCAATATTTGACCCATTTAACTTTGTCTTCTCTTCCTTAACCCATTCTTAATGCATCTCTTCGATAAATGATTTGGTCAACTTTCCAAAACTTTCTTTCAACATTTTGCTCTTACCCTCTAGTGCTAGAATGTCTAATTTGCCCTCCAAACTTGTATTAGTACATCAACGGCAATCAGGTACAAACCTTTGACCTCATGCATATTATTCATATTTCTCATCACTAAATCACACCTAATGGCTTTGATTAACTACTCATTAAGAACAAACAATTATTCAATAACAATTAATAGTTATTTATAAAATTATTCTTAGCCATAGTTTTAATACAAAAGTTTTTTTAAAATTATTATCTGTACAAAAAAAATAAATTACTAACAAAATTATTAAATTACTCCACGAAATCATCTATCCTTATAATAGTGTTATCCGTTATTGATAGACACTCAATAAAAATATATATCTACTCAATAATAAGCAATAGACTTAATTGCATAAAAACTTAATTATAGAAAATTATAAAATTATGAGAAAGAAAATACATAATAAAAACTTTATAATCTATTACAAAGTATTTTTAGGCAACTTTTTTCAATGCAAAATAAGAACAGAAAGAACAAATCAATTTTTGTTAAAAAATAGTTGAGCAAATTAACAAAATGTGAAGTTTGTATAAGCTTCTCCCCTTCTTTCCAAAAAAAAAAAAAAACTGCTCCATCTTTATATACTTGTTGTTCTATAATTCTTTCTCTCTCATGCTGTAAATTTGTTATAGAAAGAACAAGAATGAATTATAAATCAATGATTGAAATTTTACATATTAATAAAAACAATAAACACATAAATTATTTCGAATACCTATTTTGTCAAAGTCAATGGATTCATAGCATTACAAATTTGCAATAATCGACAATTCTTTGGTACCTACTTGGAGTAATATGTAAAAACAAAGATAGCGTATAACTTGAGCATCTTAAATGATGAATAGGAAAATTTTTAAATTTATAAAGTTAGTTTGACAAGATAAAAGTTCTATACCTTTTCCTTTTTTATTAACTTGTTTCTTCTCCAAAAATGATTTCATCCTTCCTGGTCGTCCTTTGCCTTTTTTGATAAGTGAATCTTGAATTGTAATATGACCTTGTGTTTGCAATAGAATTTCACAATTTGATACTTGAGTTGGCTCCTTCTCTTTGTTCTTAGAAGATATGACACCTTGCTTCTTCATTGCAATTTGAACCTCCATTTTGGCTTTTTGCAAACAATACAATGCTACCTTATATACTTCAATAGACGAAGACCCTCCTGTCGCAACTTCTATTGCTTCATGACAAAGATTACTATATTGTTGAGTTAAATGAGGTTCACAATCTTCTTGTATCTGTTTCCCCTTTTCATCACTAAGTGCTCCAAGTTTAACATCTCTTGTCCAACGCTTCAAAACATATTCCTCTTGTAGATTTTGAACATCTCTTACAATAAATACCTTCAAAATGTGCCTGCACAAAATTCCCACGAATTCAAATTTGTGACAACTACATTTCACCATGGAGTCAAGTGAAGAAACTTTAATAATGCAAGGCTTAGCTTCAAGTTCATCTATCCACAATTTTTAAGATATTGCACTCTCTCCTTCATATTTCATGCATCTATAACACAAGCTACAAATTAATTCTTCTTGAAACTTTTGTGATAGTGCTAGCGTGTATAAAGTAGCTGCCCTCTTCCTTTGTTTTCATATTTACTACTTAAGGAGGCAAGACTTGATTCATCTTGAAATCAGCTTCTATTTCCTTTTTGTAACATCCTCAATTTTGTTTTGCTAAATTTTCCTTTATACTGCTCGAGATCAGAACTCGGATCTCATAGCTTGATTCCGCTATTTTCATTGACTACAGAAACTGGAGCTCACAACCTACTTGATTCTGCTCATTATGCGCTAAGTCAGAACTCTCAATTCGGAAATCAGAACTCTTATCTATTCCTTTTGAACTCAAAGATCAACATGAAACTTGAAACCTGGTGTTGCTTATTCTGCTTGAGATCGGATCATGGAACCTAGAATCATCTCTCCTACCGAAAATTAGGGATAGTACTCAAAGTCGAAACTCTAAGTTCGAGGCCTCTCATTCTACTCTAAGTTGGAACTCGGAGTTTGCTCAAACTCAAAGTAGAACTCGGAGACTGGAATGTAACGTCCCGATTTTCGATTTCCAACCTTATCAGTCAAATGTTATAATTTCCAATTTCCGACTTAATCTCAAAGCCTCAAATGGACTAGCTTGATTTTCCGATTTCTGACCTTATGCTTCAAATACAAAGGATACGAGTTCCGACTTCATGGTTGATTGTTCAACCAGAATAAGACACGATTCCCAACCTACGAGTTACTGGACGCAAGATCGGATCTCTAAGTTAGTCTCCAAGTTCGACCAAAATTTATACGGCTTCTGACCTCATACTTTATTCCGAAGCTTCACATAAAAACGGACATGATTTTCGATCTCCAAACTTATGTCCAGGTCTCAAATGAGGTGAGCACGTGGTCAGACATCCGACTTCACCTTCAAGTTTCCATGACTTCCGACTTCATCTTTGAATTTCACATAAAATGGATTATTTCCGACTTCCGAGTTCATCTTTGAATGTCAGCATAATTTACCAGCTTCCGACTTAACATTCAAGTCCGAACAATGTGGAAGTGCTTCCCGATATCCGACTTCATGTCTCAAAGAAAACAAACCCTATTTCCGATCTCATAATTTATCTCCAAGTTTCAAGCAAGATGTACATGAGCTCCAACATCAGGCCTCATGTTTCAAAATAGTGTACACGGTTTCCGACCTCCGACTTGATAGTTTAACATAGACCTTCGAGTTGAATGTAACGAGTTTCAACCTTAGAATTGAACTCAATTGGGATGGACACGAGTTCAGATCTTCGAGTTGATTTCCAAGTCATACACGAGTTCCGATCTCCGAGTTTATTCCCAAGAGCTTTCCATTTCTATTGGTGTTCCGGAGTTTGCCTATGATTAACTTCCGAGATAGAATTAGGAGTTCCAAGATTATGTGATTATAAGCTATATGATTTCCGACATTCGACTTTACTTCCAAGTTTCGAATAAAATGGCACGAGTTCTGACTTCAAGTAGAATCGGGGCGAGTTCTGATTTCAGATAGAATGGAAGTGTGTTCCACTTTTGGGACAACGTGGAGAGCAATTTGGCCACAAAAGTGGGAGACATGGCCGAACTTCAATCACAAAATTTCAACCAATCAACACTCATGGTTCCAACTACCCTCATGTATTTAAGTCAGACTCTCCCTCTCATTTTGATCTGATTTATGCCTCCCTCTTTCCCTCTTGTTTCAGCCTTCTTCTTCTCTTCTCTCAACCAACTCCATCACTCCTTCAAGCTTGACAAAGGCTCCAACACTTAGCTCAAATCACACTCCAAAGAGGTAGGATGCCATTTCTGTTCTTGAATTCATTGCACTATGGCTGCATGAATTTTATTCTTTTTCATATACTTGATGATATATTGGATGTATATGATGGATTATGATTGGATTAATATGAAATCTTGAGTTGGAATTAAAGTTAGAAGGAGAAAAACTAGAAGGAATAGAGGATTAGGATGCTGTCTAGCTGCAGAGCCCACGGCAGTCCGGATGGCGGAGTGTACAGCTCCACCTACAGCTAGTTAAATCTGATGAAACCATTTTTAGATGAAAGTAGACATTCAGGGCTTTCCATACATATACAATATGAGGTTATTGGATTAGTATTGAAAGAGATATGAATTTTTGAAATTTGACCTGGGAATCAGAACTTTCATTCGGGCAGGGTGACTTGAGGAGGGTGTAACTCACCCTACACAACTCCAAATTGAGTGAGACCAACTTTGTTAGAAAGCTTATACATAGGGGAACATCCCAATATGAAATTTCAAGTTTGTTATGGTCCCAATTGTTCCCAGTGATTTGAGGAAGTTACCCTATGTCCAAACTAGGCCAAAACAAAGTAGTTCAGGAAGGTCGAATTTCAGGACTTATAACTCGAGCTATACTTAAGCAAATCAAGTGAAACTTGTTGAAAATGAAAGGTTGTGCTGTTAGCTTTGATATGACACTCATTTTGTATGATTTGAGCTTAGTTTAGATTTTTAGTGAATTTTTACTTCCAAGAGCGTAATTCAGACTAGTGACCGAATAGGCTGAGGCAAAATTTAAATATCTTGAGCTACACATATCAAAATGAGATGGGACTAAAAGGGTTGAAAACTAGACACATAGAGCTATGATATATCCAAAATTCAGGTTTAAATGAGTTGAATAGAAGTAAATGTGGATTATACAAAATTCGAGCAGAACTAAGTAGAATTGGCAGAAATGACCAAATTGATGGTTTCACAAGTGTTAGTGAACATATAAGGCTTGAGTTGACGGTTGTAAGTTTTACCCTGATAGATATGTTAGATTGATTATAATGCTATGATTGATTTGTTCATGAGAACTAGCACTATTCATGGGGAAATGAATCTGATCCGTTATGCTGCCGAATTTACGGCAGAAGTCTAAGAGACTATGAGTGTTTATATTACAAGGAATTTATGATATGAATAGCTATACAATTATGAGTATGTATGTGGAAATTCTATATGCAAGAATGATATAAGTATGATATGAGGTATATGAAGATAAATGAGGAAGCATATGTGTGAGTGTATTCAGCATGTCTATGCTTGATTATGCATGAGAATGAAAAGACATAAGTATATAAAATGTGAATCCCTTCACCTGGAGGCAGTTGCACATTGAATCCCTCCTTGTGAAGGCAGTTAAAAGATAAAAATGTAGGTCCCTTCACTTGGAGGTAGTTGCACTTTGAATCCCTCCTTGTGAAGGCAGCTACCCTCTACCTTGGAGGCACGTGGTCAGATGAGATCCCTCTATATTGAAAGCACATGGTCAGATGAGATCCCTCAATTTTGAAGCACGTGACTAGAAGATATCCCTTCGATTAGAGGCACGTGGCCAGAATGAGATCCCTCTAAGACTAGAGGCACGTGAATCCCCTTGTGGGTGAGTCGGTGTGACGACGGTCACGGGTGGAGTTGACGAGCCCACTCCAAGATCGGGCTATCCAAGGGCAGTAAAGGCTAAAGACTAAAAACTAAAGATTAAAGCATATGGAAGCACTCCACTCACATGAGGCATGGCATCGACCCAGCTAGTGTGAGTAAAGGAGATAGGACTTACATGAGACATGACATGACCCAGCTAGTGTAAGTACCGAATGAAGGTCCCACATTCCTAAGGAACGTGACATGGTGATCACGCTCTGATGGGGTATGACATGGCGATCATACTCTAGAATGTGGCATGTAAAGATTTTATGATGAAAAGAAAGATTAAGAAAGGAAAGCAAATTGTATGTATATGCATAAATTCAAGTACAAGTAAAGTTATGTGCAGATGTTATGTCTCCAGTATATTGATGCTATATGTATTTTAATATGTTGCAGTTATTATCCATGGCATCATTCATGAATTGATTTTGTATGGGCTCTCCCAAAAGACAAGTGTATGAATAAAATAAACTTTGCTTCGGATAATATATTTTTTGAACTGTAAAATTTAACAGTTTACATAACATGCTCACCCTTTTTTTTATAATAAACCGAAGCAAACTGGAGATGACAACAATGACAGTATATATGATAGTTAAGGAATCCTACTGAGAATTTAAAATTCTCACTCCTATTTCCGTGTTATCTCCAAATAGTTTCAGAAGTTCCGAAGACGGCTGAAGTTGCTATCAGATAAGGTCCGCTCAGGTAACAGTAATAGCTCTAGGGTGTGGTACTATGACTTAAGCATAGTATTGTACTTAGGAGGGTGTTACATGGAACATGTTGCCACCTGTTTGCTTGGGAACCCAAACCCGCTGTTCTGACTGAACTCAGAACTTGAAACTCGAAAACCTAATACTACCTATTATGCATGACATAGGAACGCGGGAAACCATAACATTCCCAAATTTTTCCTTGTACTAGGTTACCTCAATAATCTTGAGTAACTAGGTACTTAATGAAGAATTGAAGAATGGAGGCTTAATTAAGGGATAACTATAAACTGAAAAATTGAGAAGATGCTTAATCAAGTTTGATTAAGGGTAATTAAGCATAATTAAAATTTCAACCTTGCATCATGCCAACATGAGTTAATCACTAATCCTTGATTAATTAAATTGTAAGAACACTTAATCACATCATTAAAATTCAAATTAAGTTAGCTAGACAATAAAATATTGATGATGTCACTAATCCATAAAACATGAGACAAGATCATTTTTCGCAAGAGCTAGTACACACTTTGTCTCCTTTATCATCCAATTTGTCCCCTTAAACCTTAATTAACACAACATGACACAAAATATCTCTCTAAACCCCACATATGTGCTGTGGCCTTCTACACCCCACACATATTCACTTCATTTTTCAACTTCTCATTTTCTCTCTAACCCTCTAAATTCTCCGACTTCTCTCTCTTCTTCTTCTTCTTCCTTCTTCCACCAATACCATAGCCAAACTCTCTCAGAAACCCTTCAAAGATCACATTTTTTGGTGTTTTTGGAGACAAGATTTAAACACCATAACCTCCATTTTCTTAAGAACACAAGAGCTCTCATCTCGTTCTCTAGAAGCTGCCACCACCATCACTTGGAGGAGTCATCTTCACCTTCCTTTTTCCCCTTCAAGGAGATGCCAAACACACCATATGTAGTGATCTTCTACCTTTTCTTTTTGTTACTCAAGAAAGCTTGAAGCTTTGGCTTCCACCATGGCCAAGAGCTTCAAGTGACAACTTGAGAAAAGCTCTACTTCCTTCTTGAGAAAAGTTTCCTTTTTGGAAAGTTTGCTTCTTGAGCCTTGTTCATGAGATTTTATGTGTTGGTAGGAAGTTTCTTTTCTTGAATGTTCTAAAAGCTTTCATTTTCTTCTATGAGCTGTGTGTTCTTGGTGTTCTTGAAGTTATTGGAAAGAAATATGCTTTCTTAAAAGCATTCTTGTTCAAAGTTGTTTTCTTGATGCAATGGTTCATGATTGAAAAAATTCTCTTTTTACACATCCAACATGGATTTTATGCAACCAATGAACATTATAAAGCATAAAATTTTAAAAAGATTGCTTCTTGAAGCTTAGAAAGTGGCACTAGAGAATATACCCCCATAAAGGTTCATTTTGTTTTTCTTGAAGACAAGAATATGTGTAAAAGTCTAAATTTTCTTGAAGTATGAAGCTTTTTTAGTTATAAAAAGTAAGAACTTGTCACTTTATGTCATAAAGATTGAATCTTGAAGACAAGACACTTCATAAAGTTCTAAACTTTCATAAGAATGAAACTTTTTAGTCATAATGTTAAAAACTTGCAACTTTAAAGTATAAATATTTAAACTTTCTTCAAGATTAAAACTTTGAAACCATAAAGGTGAGGTATTGTAACTTCATTTAATAAAGGATCAAACTTGCAACTTAGCTTGGAATAAAAACCACTTCTTGATGATGGCGAGCACATGGTGTTGTTGGGTTCAAGAGTGTGGTTATACATCATCATGACCCAAGGGACTAGAGGCATCTCGAAATCTTTTGGGAACAGAAGTCTAATTAGGGCCTCTGATCATATTATGAACCTAGGATTCACTTGTGCACTACCGCAAGCGAAACTAAAAATCTTGAATGGAAAATGTTGGCCAAAAATCTCTATAATAAGCTTTAATGTTGGCCAAAAATCTCTATAATAAGCTTTCACCATGATAAGGGAAAAATAAGTGTTAAACTTTTTAACTTGAATAATAAATTCCTTAAGATGTGAACATGAGAAATCTATTAGATTATTTGCTGAAAATGAATCCTTAAATTAAAGTATGACCACACTTGAAATGTAAATAATTAAAAGCTTATAACACATATTCATTGTAAGTCATATGGTTCTGTCATGAGCAAACATGAGGAATCAACCATGATTCATGAGATGTTGCACTTTAAGGAAACCCAGACACCACTTAGGGTATGAATGTTTATCTTTCCCATATATGTTCTTTTTTGGAATGATTGAATATTGATAGTTGGTATAATGCCTTGTGATGATTATGATGAAATGTTAGTTGAATTCCCATGCTTGGTGATTTTAGGGAAGCTCTAATCTAGCTGTTATGTTATTGGATTTCATCAAAATTATGGACTTAAAAGTATCTACTATGTGCTTATATGTATCTTGTCCGTAAATGTAATGCATTGAGAATGAATGATGTAATATCAAGTATCATGTTATGCAAATAAAAGGAATGTTTAGACATGATCCTTCAAAAGGGAAGGTGATCCACTAGGATTTGAGATCCCTCTACCTTGGGGACACATGGCCAAAATTAGACCCCTCCAATTTAGAGGCACGTAGATCCCCTTGTCAACTAAGTCAGATTTAGATTAATACTATGTGACGACGGTTACGGAATGAACTCACGTCCTATAACAGTCTATCCAAGGGCACATAAAGAGAAAGAATATTAAGCACATGCTAAATATGAAAGTAAAGTTAAAATAAAGACTCTGGTCAAGCCCACGAAGTTACATGAAAGTGCATGCTTCCTTACTTTCTCATATACATGGTCATGGGTGTTTAAATTGTGCTTTAGTATGTATGTTTCTATTTTATGGCCTTATGTTGCTTTGTGTTATGCTTATGAGATAAAGAATTAAAAGAAACATGCTTCGATAGCTTATGTTTTCAAAACCCCTAAAATTGAATCTATGCGTGTTCACTATTTCATAATTAAACTCAAAGTAGCTAGGACGACAACGATGACACATTAACTATCTAGTTGGGATCGTACTAAGAAATCTTGTATCTCTCACTCCCATGTTTCCTTGTCACTTTCAGAGGATGCCGTCAGGCACAATGGTCATCTTCATTGAGTTCCTAATTATGCATTGGCACTTCGACTCAGTGTTGAATGCATCCATGCTGACTGCTCAGTTAGCTATGAGGGTTTACATGTTTCATAGACGTCAGTTCCACGCACCAGTCATGAGCCCATTTTTTTGTCCCCATGAGCCGTATGATCATATCACTTTGGATGATGTGTGTTCACCTTTCCACCCACCGATGTATCCTACTGATGGAGAGCCCAACTTTGACACTCGCCCGACACCAACTTATTCTGTGGAGATCGATTCTTCAGAGCTATTGTACCCACTTGTGATTCACTCGATCTCGGATTCTTCTTTTTCTTCTACTTGCCTAGCACCACCCTCGATCTGTGGTTGAGGGTTCATTCATACCTGAACCATGTCCCATGGGCATGGGCAGGAGTGTTAGCAGTGCGGTTTGGATTGGTTTTGAGTAAAAAATTCATTCGATCCAAACAATATAATTTACAGTGGCTTAGATTGGATTAGATATGTTACTTTGTGTTATGCTTATTAGATAAAGAATTAAAAGAAACACGCTTCAATAGCTTATGTTTTCAAAACCCTTAAAATTGAATATATGCGTGTTCACTATTTCATAATTAAACTCAAAGTAGCTAAGACGACAACGATGACACATTAACTATCTAGTTGGGATCGTACTAAGAAATCTTGTATCTCTCACTCCCATGTTTCCTTGTCGCTTTCAGAGGATGCCGTCAGGCACAGTGGTCATCTTCATTGAGTTCCTGATTATGCATTGGCACTTCGACTCGGTGTTGAATGCATCCATGCTGACTGCGCAGTTAGCTATGAAGGTTTACATGTTTCATAGACGTCAGTTCCACGCACCAGTCATGAGCCCATTTTTCCGTCCCCATGAGTCGTATGATCATATCACTTTGCATGATGTGTGTTCACCTTTCCACCCACCGATGAATCCTACTGATGGAGAGCCCAACTTTGACACTCGCCCGATACCAACTTATTCTGTGGAGATCGATTTTTCAGAGCTGTTGTACCTACTTGTGATTCACTCGATCTCGGATTCTTCTTTTTCTTCTACTTGCCTAGCGCCACCCTCGGTCTGTGGTTGAGGCTTCATTCATACCTGAACCATGTCCCATGGGCATGGGCAGGAGTGTTAGCGGTGTGGTTTGGATTGGTTTTGAGTAAAAAATTTATTCGATCCAAACAATATAATTTATAGTGGCTTGGATTGGATCAGTTTACTTTAGGTTTTAAAATCCGATCCAATCCGATCTAATTATTTGCGGTTTGGATTGGATTAGTTTGATTGGTTTTTGAAAAAAGAAAATTTTTAATTTATAATATTATAAAATAAAAGTAACATAAGTCAATAAAATGAATAAATAAAAATAAATAAATAAAAATAAGTCATTAAATATTTATAAAATATTATTTAAGTAAAAATGATACATAAATAAAAAATTATGTAATAAATTTAAATTATTATAAGTAAAATTATAAACTTAATAATAAAAAGATTACATTATATAAGATTATGCGGTTTTGGATTGGATTGGATCGGTTTTGAAGATTAAATCCGAAATCCGATCCAATCCATGCAGTTTGTAAAAAATAAGATCCAATCCATGGTTGTGTTGGATTCAATTGATCGATTTTGATTGGGTTGGATTGGATTTGAACACCCCTAGGCATGGGCATGCCCGAGGAGGAGGACATGGAGATGACACACTTGGTGGCTTCGAGAACAGATACATCCTATTTTGAGGGTGAGGATGGTTCAGATAACACATGTTGAGCTAGACATGAGGATAGCCCTTTTTGTTGATAGTTTTAAGGTTATCATCTTTATGGCCTATATGAGTGGTCGAGGTTTATGATATATTTCTTTTCGTTTTATCTTGTTAGGATTATTTTCTAAGACTGACAGTAGATATCAGACCCATGGTTATTTAAGTAGGATGAATTATGCTACTTATGACTATATCTAACTATAATGGCTGTGGAATGAATATAATGATTATTATGTTTATCGGAAATGATTGTTCTTTATAATGACTTTATTTACTTTATTGAACTGCATGTATGAAGTAATGACATTTGATATTATACACTCATGATGCTCTCATGGCTCTTGTTTTCAAAAAGGTTTTATTTCATTGCTAAAAAAAAAAAAAAAAAATTACCCCTATTTTTCGATATAAAGTAACTTCAAATAGTGAGTTAGTTTTCGCGAGGAAAAGTAACAACTAGTAACTCCCATAATATGACTTAAGCATACTATGGGATTATTAGGGTATTACACATTTTCATGTTGACTAGTAATTGCTTTATTAGCAGCCTGAACAAAGTCTAAAACAAGCATGTTTCTATTCAAAAATCCCTTAAAGAAATTGTTTATACTTTCACTTCTTTGAGTTGTAGACATATCTACACAGAAGTGATCACATGAGTACACAGGAACCCACTTTTGCTTTTTGTTATGCATGCATTGCATCCAATCATTTTCTTGCATATTGGATCTACTTAATAATGTTTTCCAACCTTCTTCAAATTCCTCAACTATCTCAAATCCCCTCACACAATTGGGAAAATTTTTTCCAAAATGTCCTACTCTATGAAATAAATGGCCTAAATACATTTAGCATTTTGAAACACATGCCATGAACACAGGCGATGAATTGTAGTAGGTAAAACATGTGCAATTGCCCCAATGATTGCAGAATCTTGATCAATTCGAATAACTTTTGGATGATTTCCTTGTATTACTTTCATCCACGTTTCAAGCACCCATACAAAAAGAAGGCTTTGTTTCATCTAAGATTAATGCACACCCAAATAAAATTGTTTGCAAATGGTGGTTTACACCGACAATAGGAATAAAAGGCATTCCGTATTTATTTGTCCCATAAGTAGGATCCAAACACACCACATTTCCAAAATAGTTATAATCTAATCTAGATCTTGAATCAACCCAAAAAAAAGTTAGTCATTTTTCCTTCCACATCAAGCTAAATTGCATAGAAAAAAATGAGGAATTTTTACCTGCATATCATTCATGTAGTTCAATAGATTTTCAAAATCTCCCATAGAGAATTCTTTCATCCTCCTAGTATGCAAAACGTTTCTAGCATCTCTTTCTATAAATCCAACATTTTGTCTTCCATGACTTTCATTAGAAAAATAATGTATCATTATATTCATTTTAATCCCTACTTTGCTCATTTTTTGCATCATAGCTCCCTGACTTTGAGTGATACTTCTTTGTGAAAGTGAGAAATGAGATTTTTTTGGAGTTACACATTCATGGTTATGATTCTCTTCGAAAAGAGAAATTATCCAACTTCTATCCTTAGATTTATTTATAAAAAGTCTTGCAAGACAACCTACTCCTGTTGTTGGATAACATAGGAGATAAACGCAGCGGAATGATCAAACAAAATTTTAATCACATGAACACATTCATATGGGATCAAATAACACTCATGAAATCATGTCTCATGAGTTTGGCATCACCTTGTATTATTTAAATAACGTAAACACCTAGAAGTATAAAAAAGATCGTATGAGACATTTACCTCTTGAAGCGATGTCTCGTAGAAATTTGATGTTCGTCTCACGAACACACAATCGCACAATCGAACGACCTCTAACTCGTCCACACGAACACGATCCGCCAAGGAACTTCTCTTCTCAATCCAAGATCCGTTTCTTGTTGCCCTCTTGAAGAACAAGAATCTCAAATGACTATTTGGAGTGGGTGGTTGTGTCAGAGAGTTTTTCAACAAAAGAAAGAGTTTTGTATGCTCAAAGGTTTCTGTTTACCCTCTTTGGCCCTCAGCCTTCTCTCTCTATTTATTGTAATCAATAGTGGCCTTTCCTTTTCTTTGCTCTAGGGTTACAATTTTGCAAAATATGGGTTGACATTTATGCCATAATCAATTCCTAATTGATTCCCATAATAAACAAATAAACCATTTTAAACTAGAATTATTTCTCAAATAATTCTTATTTTAAATAGGCCAATTAAAATATAAGTTATCTCATATCTTATATTAACCCAAAATTAGAAAAGACCAAAAACCCCTTGACATGAGTTTCTAAAATGTGGACCTTCCATTTTATAGAAACTTTCCTTACGAGGATCCACCTTCACCCTAGACTTGACTTCGGAATGTGCTAACAACCCTACAATCAAATTGCAAGTCTAATCCAATAATTAAAATTCTAATTAACTATTTTAATTAGAATTAATTCATTCTTGGCGATTACATGTCCTATTGTGTGTGACTAACTAGGTTCATCTCTAATTGGGAATGAGATTATAAAATCAACCATTTGATTTTGTCGGAAACTTATTTCCGTACCTAAAGTAAAATTCCCAAAATACCCTTGGCTCTCATAAGTCATTGGTAACACCTAGCACAGCATGCCATAACCATCCAAATAGGGACGAATATATTAATTAAAATATTCTGATGAACCGTCAATCATATTTGCTATGCACTCGAATCCTTTCATTACAACATCCTGATCCAGCCAGGGTCATGGATAATGTCAAACCCTATAGCTTAGACCATATGGACTTTCTAGGTTTCTATTCTTTGATCAATAGGACATGAAATAGAAACTCTTTTCATTTAAGTCCAAGTACCTTGGCTGTAACGTCCCGATTTTTGACCTCTTAACCCAGAATTTCCAATTTTCGACTTAATAATGGACTGGCCTGATTTTCCCAATTTCCGACGTTATGCCCGAATTCATGGTTGATTATTCAACTAGAATAAGACACGATTCCCAACCTATGAGTTAATGGACGCAAGATCGGATCTCTAAGTTGGTCTCCGAGTTCGACCAAAATTTATACGGGTTCCGACCTCATACGTTATTCCGAAGCTTCACATAAAAACGGACATGATTTCTGACCTCCAAATTCATGTCCAGGTTTCCAAGGAGATGAGCAAGAGGTCAGAAATCCGAGTTCACCTTCAAGTTTCCATGACTTCTGAGTTCGCCTTCAAATTTCAGTGTAACACCCGACTTCCGAGTTCAATCCGAGTTGATAGTTTAACACAATGGTTGCAAGTACCGACCTCCGAGTTGAATGTAATGAGTTTCCGCCTTAGAGTTGAACTCAATTGGAATAGACACGAGTTCATACCTTTGAGTTGATTTCCAAGTCATACATGAGTTCCGATATCCGAGCTTATTCTCAAGAGCCTTCCATTTTTGCTGGCATTCCCCAGTTTGAATGGAGAGTTCCGAGATTAGGTGATTGTAAGCTTATGACTTCCGACATCCAACCTTGTTTCCAAGTGACAAATGAACCAGACAAGATATCCGAATTTACTCCCAAGTATCAAATAAGGTTGAATGAGTTCCGACATCCGGCTTCAGCTCCAATCTCAAATAAAAGGGATGCGGGTTCCAACTTTACACATAATAAAGACGAGTTCTGATTTCAGAATACAGTGGAAACGAGTTCCACTTTTTGGCGACATGGAGAGCAATTTTGTCACAAAAAGAGGGCAACGTGGAGAGCAATTCTTTCACAAAAAAAGGGCGACGTGAAGAGCAAATTGTCACAAAAAGAGGGGAAGGTTAGCTGAAATTCAGCCTTGTGTTTTTAGGCCAATCAAAGCCCTCCAAGTTAACTACCACTCATGCTTATATAACACATCCTCCTCCTCTCATTTAGACCCATTTCTACACCCTCTCTTCTCCCTGGTTCAGCTCTCTTTTCTCTTTTCTACTCACCCAACTCCATCACTCCTTCAAGCTCAACAAGATTCTAACAATTCAAGCTTCAACACTTAGCTCAAATCATACTCCAAAGAGGTAAGATTCCATTTCTATTCTTGAATTATTTGCACTATGATTGCATGAAATTTTACTCTACTTCATGTATTTGATAATATATTGGATGTATATGATTGGATTAATAGGAAATCTTGAGTTGGAATTAGAGTTAAAAGAAGAAAAACTAGGAGGAGTGGATGGACTAGGATGCTGTCTGGGTGAAGAGTTCTCGATAGTCCGGATATCAGAGTGTATGGCTCTGCCTGCAGTCAGTTAAGTCCGATGAAACTATTTTTAGATAAAAGTAGACATTTGGGGCTTTCCATACATCTATCATATAAGGTCATTGGATTAGTATTGAGAGAGATATGAATTTTTGAAGTTTGACCTAGGAATCAGGGCTTTCATCTAGGCAGGGTGACTTGAGGAGGGTATATCTCACCCTACACAACTCCAAATTGAGTGAAACTAACTTTTTTAGAAAGCTTACACATAAGGAAATATCCCAATATGAAATTTCAAATTTGTTATGGTCCCAATTGATTTCAGTGATTCGAGAAAGTTACCCTATGTCCAAACCGAGCTAAAACAGAGTAGTTCAGAAAAGTGGAATTTCAGGACTTATAACTCGAGCTATACTAAAGCAAACGGAATGAAACTTGTTGAAAATGAAAGGTTGTCCTGTTAGCTTCAATATGAAACAATTTCATATGAATTGAGCTTAGTTTCAATTTCTAGTGAATTTATACTTCCAAGAGTGTAATTCGGGTCAGTGACTAAACAGACTGAGGTAAAATTTGAATATCTTAAGTTATGTAAATCAAAATGATATGAGACTAAAGAGGTTAGAAAGCAGACATATAGATCTATGACATATCCAAAACTCAAGTTTGAATGAGTTGAATAGAGGTAAAGGTGGATTATACAAAATTCGGGCAGAACTGAATAGAATTGGCAGAATGACCAAATTGATAGTTTCACAAGTGTTAGTAGACATATAAAATTTGAGTTGAGGATTATAAGTTTTACATTGATAGATATGTTAGATTGATTATATTGCTATGGCTGATTTGTCTGTGAGAGTTGGCACTATTCATGGGGAAACGGATCTGATCCGTTATGCTGCCAAATTTATGGCAGAAGTCTAGGAGACTATGAATGTTTATATTACAAGGAATTTATGATATGAACAGCCACACAATTATGAATATATAGATAGAAATTCTATATGTAAGAATGACATAAGTATGATATGAGGTATATGAAAATAAACCATGAAGCATATGTATGAGTATATCCCGCATGTCTATGTTTGATTATGCATGAGAATGAAAGAATGTGAATATATTGAGTATGGATCCCTTTACTTGGAGGTAGTTATTTGAGATTCCTTCTTGTGAAGGCAGTTAAATGATAAAGATATGGGTCTCTTCACTTGGAGGTAGTCACACATTGAATTCCTCCTTGTGAAGGCGGTTAAATGATAAAGATATGGGTCCCTTCACCTGGAGGCAGTTGCACATTGGGTCCCTCCTTGTGAAGGCAGCTAAAACTTGGGTCCCTCTATGTTGGAGATAGTTGCACATTGAGTCCCTCCAACCTAGAGGCAGTGGATCCCCTTGCGGGTGAGTCGGTGTGATGATGGTCACGGGTGGAGCTGACGAGCTCACTCTAAGACCAGGCTACCCAAGGGCAGTAAAGGCTAAAGACTAAAGACTAAAAATTAAAGTATATGCAAGCACCCCACTCACATGAGGCATGTCATCGACCCAGCTACTGTGAGTATAGGGGATAGAACTTACATGAGGCATGGCATGACCCAACTAGTATAAGTACCAAATGAAGGTCTCATATTCCTAAGGAATGTGACATAGCGATCATGCTCTGATGGGATATGATATGACGATCATACTCTGGAATATGGCATATGAAGATATGATGATGAGTTTATATTCTTAAGGAATGTGATATGGCGATCACGCTCTGAAGGGGTATGACATGATGATCATACTCTGGAATATAGCATGACGATCCCACACCCTAAGGAATATGACATGGCGATCACATTCTGATGGAGTATGACATGGCGATCACACTCTGGGACGTGGTAGGAAGAACATATTCCTAAAGAATGTGACATAGCGATCACATCCCGATGGAGTATGACATGGCGATCATACTCTGGAATATGTGTAACAATTAAAAGAAGATAAAGAAAGAGAAGCAAATTTTATGTATATGCATAAGTTCAAATACAAGTAAAGGCATGTGCAGATGCTATGTATATTTTAATATGTTGGAGTTATTATCCATGATATCATTCATGAATTAATTTTTATGGGTTTTCTCAGATACCAAGTGTGTGAATAAAATAAATTTTGCTTCGGATAATATATTTTCGAACTATAAAATTAAACATTTGTATAGCATGTTCACCTTTTTCATAATAAATTGAAGCAGACTGGAGATGACAATGATGACATTATATTTAGAGAATCCTATTGAAAATTTATAATTCTCACTCCTATTTCAGTGTTATCTCCAGATAGTTCAAGAAGTTTTCGAAGACGGCTGAAGTTCCTATCAGATAAGATCCACTCAGGTAACAGTAACAACTCCGGGGTGCAGTACTATGACTTAAGTATAGTACTGTACTTGGGAGGGTGTTACATTGGCCAAGGAGTTCATGATCAAGAATAACCTTATATCCATAGGACCTATCATTGTTTACTCAAGGTAAAGAATTCCTTCTTGACTGTTCACCTATCTCCATACGTAACTAACTATAGCCACAAATTGCCTAACGATAATACATAACATAAGTATATAAGCAGTAGCAAACTATAGTTACCTATGTACAAGATAACCGTGCCATCTCAGGTCAAAGGATTATATGCACTAATATGATCTAGATAATGTTTCATTGACATTAGTAAAATATCATGTAAACATTATCTATACGTCACGTTCAACCTACTTATCACATAAGTGTCCACATATTTGTTTTGACATCTAATGTTATATAGCATGAGACTCACTATTCCATCTTCATTAGTACGTTCTACTAATCATGGAAACAGATAGAGGTGACAATCTTCCGGAATAATAATGCCCAGTTAATATTCCTATGATAATGAACTATTTTAAAAATCTTGTATTAGACTACTCCGTCACTCATATTCTCAACTCTTGAGAATGAAGTATCTAACAAGTACCTAATGGACTTATTCTACTAAACATACCCAAATTATGAATAAAAGAATAATAAACTGCCATTAATAGGAATTATTTATATATATATCAGCTCTAGGGCATACAACTAACACTTGTCTCCCCATGACACCTTTTTTTCATCTTTTCATTAGGTTTAAATCTTTCCTCTTTAAATCCTTCCTTTGAGGATAATAACTTACGTCTGCTAATACTTCTATCTTTCACTGATCTTCGTATGGGTCCTTTCCACACACTAAACCCAACTTGTCTTGCATAAACATTGTAATATTTATATGCTGCATCCTCATAATCAAATCTCATTCCTACATACGGCTTTGAAATGTCTTCATCAATATTTTCCTGATCGTTATGCTTCTCAAATTCTTAACATGTATCATTCTTGTCTTGCTCATGTTGAGGATCTATTAGACTATTCTCATCCCGATCAAGCTCCAAGTTAACTTGATTATCCTCCTCACCTTGCTCAGATTCCGAGTCTATTTGACATTCTTCAAGTATACTTCTATTATCATGGTATTCATCTTCATAATATCCAACCAATTCAAACTCATTGATATTAAAATTACAATCAGTATGCATCCATGTAAATAAGTTTGACTTATCATTATCCTCCTACACATTAAAAACATGAATAAATATTATAAAATACACAAGTAATGAATCAAACACTCATAATAAATCCCTCTAGTTTTGTAACCTTTGCACTTTAAATCACAAGCATTTACCTCTATAGTTAGGGACTTTTTGTAGTTTTAAGATGAGCTTGTAATAAGAAAATTCACTTATTACAAGGTATGAGACTAAGTATCACTCTCATGTTTAATTTACAATCTCCATTCTATGTATAAATCCATTAATTTCTAGGAGGTGTTAATCATGGAGTAAATGATAAATGATAAATGATAACAGAATGTGCTCATAAAATATATAAAACAAATTACTAGAAAATCTGAATGGAAGTTTGACATACCATTAAATCTCTTGCCAAGCCATCTTTTATCACATAAGTTTCCCCATCCCTAGCTAGCTAGCAAAGAAATAAAATCACATATTGTATCCACTGACTTGAGTGTTTACTCGATGATTTTGAAATGTGAAAACTTCATAATGTTAGCAAATAGGGACCAAATAAGATTTTGTGCATCATATGCTCATACAAACTAAATTGATCATACAATACTTAAAAAGTCTTAAGTTCCAAAACACTCTGCAATATTTCAAATGCATTTATGTTTCCACAAAAATGTGAAGAATCATTTACATCTTTCTTATACTATTCAATTACAAATAACAGACAACAAAATAAATAGCAGAGTCATTAACCAAACTATGATATACTTGGCAACCGACAAAATAGAAGGAGAGAAATAAAAAAAAAAGAAGGAAAACCCAGCATCATAAGCCATTTATAACATTCTTTGAAGGACAAATTCAACTGGTATCAAGTTTTCTCCTTTTTCAAAGAGCAGAATAATAGAATAAAATAGAATAAGATAATATAAAACTAGTAGGCATTTTCATTTAGACCTTTTTGGGAAGTTGCCACAAAAATGGAAAAGAACAAAACATACTCATAAAATGTAGGATAAAGGTAAAACCTTTACCTTGTGCTTCAAAGAAATAAGCTGAAATGGTTAATGGATGTGTGAATGGGAATCTTTTATGGCGCCAATGGTTTTGGTCTCAATGATGGTCTCTTTGGGTGGGTTATTTGTGAAAAGTATGGCAACAGGGAAGGGTCTCTATAGTTGGGGTTAGGAGGTGAAAAGTATAGGGTGGATTGAGCGTAGTTTAAGTTTTGATAAATAAATAAATAAATAAACCTGAAAAAGGAAAATGATTTAGTAAAGCACTTCTACTCTATATTGCTGCACTCTAGTAGTTAATAGATGCCATTTGTCAGGTCTATTGTATCCTAGGTGAACTCGAGACCTTTATATCATTACTTGAATATTCAATATTCAATGTGCTCGATTGCTGTTATTTTTGGGGAAAATTAAAAAAATAAAATAAAATGAAAAAGTTTAGATATGATTTTAGTCCTTATAAATATAGGTTATTTTGTTTTGACCCTACTAAAATTTTTGTTTTGGTTTTGGTCCCTCTTTTTACTATTATTAAGCTTTTGATCCCTATCGTTTATATCCAATATTAAGTGGTGATATTTATAAAGACTACAAAAAGATTCAAATATATTTATAATGATAAAAAAACAAAATTTTCAATATTTAAAGTGCCAAAAATATATTCTAAAGTTCTTATAAAGACCAAAATTTAGAACGATAGAGAAAAAAAAGTGAAAAAAAAAAGAAAAAGATGAAAACTAAAGTAAAAATTTTAGAGGGATCAAAATCAAAATGAGTCATATTTATAAGGACTAAAAATATATTTAAGCCAAAAAAATAGTTTTTTTCGTTTATGTAACATCCCTAATTCTGTGAGTAGCCCAATGTGAAAAGAATCCCAATTCATGGATAGAGGCAAAATGATAATTTGTTGATTTAGGTTAATAGAAGGGTAAAAGTCCCAATTCTAGGAAAAATAATATGGATGCTAAAATACTACTAGCTAAAGTACTTAAACTACCTTATTAATGATGCTTTCAATACATGACTCAAATTAATACTTGTGGCTAAACATCTCACATAAAAGGACATTCTGGATGAAAACCTATATCACCCAAATAAATTACCAGACACCTTAAATTAAATATTAAAGGTCTAATATTAACATTGAGTGATTTTTTAGGAGTAACATTTTAATTCATTGGGTTGACATAAACCTTGGAAATAGTATTCTGGCATGTAGTATGAGATGGTAAGGATCTTTGCATGTCTTTAAGTCATTCCCATGCATGGCCATCCTTACAAACACTTATTAAAATCTCAATACACCTTAAACCCAGTATACAAACACAATACCACCACCATTCTCCCTAAAAGCAAAGATTTTTCTTCACCACCATCACCAAGGCTTCAGCCTTTGCATGTCCCCCTTTGAGCCACCAAAGCAACTTGATCCTTCGATGAAAATTCTTCCTTTCTTCATCCTCTACACAATCACATAGCTTTAATCAAGATCAAGCAACATTTGGTGAAGGAAATCATTACCACCAAGCTGCAATCATAGTGGGTTTTAGAAGGGAGGAGTTACTGCTGCTTTATGTTGTCTTGGTTATGCAAAGGATTGAGGTAGGTGGTCAAACCCTTAGGATTACACTTCCTATATTGTTTGACCATTCCCTCTTATGTTATTGTATGATATGGATGTGTTAATGATGTGTGGTACAATCTTGTTGAATTGCTAACTAGTTTGTAAGATTATGTGATTTTGCACCTTGAATAATCATGTTGGTTTTGTTAGACATGAATTCTGTAAAGTTAAGGGATTGCTGTTATGATGGCCAGTAATAAAGTTTAATGAGGACTAATGTTGAAATGAAATGAGAAGTAGGTTGAGGTGGGAGTTAGAGTGAAAATAACAAGTTTATGAGTAGTTAGGAACCTTGAGTAAGAGACAATTTAAAAACTATAGATAGATAACTAGATTGGAGTGCATAAATATCTCAAACTGAGTTAGATTGATGTGTCGATGGAAAGAAATAGAAGTTTAAACCCAGGGGACTAAATTAGAAATGTTGCACTAGTCATCTTAGCTTAATCTAAATTTTGCATGTTTAAGTTGCAAAATACCATGTTTAGAAACCTGTAGCTTAAGCTTGAAAAATTATTTTTGAGTGGGAGTTTATTTTGTTTGGGAGATTGATACTAGGACTACATTTTGACTAAAAATCATGAGTTTAGGATGAAGCACCAAATTATGGTAGCGATGGCAAGTTCATTGCAAAAACAGCACTACAAGTTTTTAATAGAGTTGGTTTCTAGTATTCACTTTGCGTTAGCGAGTTAGTTTTAGTGTCATACTATTTTTCAAAGTAGTTTGAGGTTAAATACACTTGCTCACCAACTTTTAGTTCTAATCAACATATATAGAATTAGTTGTAAATTTTAGAAAATTCAGATTCTGTAAAATGTCAAAACAATAGTAGTATATTTGAGTCCCCTATATCTTGAGTTCTAGGGCATGGTTTGAGGTGAGATTGATTTCATTTAAAAGCTAGAAACATGTAGTTTCAAATTGGAAAGTTGCATATTTAAATGATGAAAAAGTTATGATTTTTGAAATTCTACTATAGAACCTTAGATGTTAAGTCACGCTTGTCTTGGTTTTTAGGGGTCACCTCATGCTAGAGTGTTAGGTTGCGAGTGAAACCATTTTTTCTTAAAATTTCAAGACTAAATAGTATTGTGTACAAAACTTTAGAGCAATTTAATACATAGAGAGTGAGATATGCATTTTTGAAGTTTCAAATTCTGCATAAACTACCATTTACATTGATAAAATTGTGAGATGCATAACCCAAGCTATAGAGCTTTGATTAAAGTGAACCTTTGAAAGTTTGACCAATTTAGTTTTAGACTAGAAAGTCTTAGGTCCAAATGCATCTTAATGAAATTTCTAGGATTTTGGAAATTTGATGCTAAGTAGGGATGCTAGTGTAGTTTTAAACACCTTGGAATTGTGCAAGACCAAAAAGGTTAGAAAGTAGAGTGTTAAAGGGTGCTTCTTGTAAAATTTGAGACTAAAATGACTAAAATTGAAATTTTGGGGATTTTTGGAAGTTGTTGTACTGGAAGGGACTAACTAGGACATCTTATAACATAAAAGGATATAACTTAAGTTATAGGTCTCCAAACCACTTGGGACCAAAAGTAAATGAGGGAGCATGTGTAAAACCTTGATTTTATGAGTTGTTTAGGTTTCCCTTATTCTTGCCAATTCGAAAAATTTATGACAGATTTGGCCACATGTAAGGTTAAGGTAGCCAAACTTGACTAAGGCCTATGGAACTAAATCCCCATAAAAGCTTTTATGAAGACTATTGCCATATCAAATTAGAGTGGATATTTTAGTCTAAGTGTTAGCTTGATATATGTCAGGATATGCGTCCTAATGGTAATATGGACTAGCTGCACTTGAACTTAAAGGCCTAACACATATGAATATGATGAAATAGCAAAGTAAAGTTAAGCTTGCTCATGATTATGATAAGGGCCATATATGGTATGAAATCTATGATGATATGTGATTATTAGCTATATGTATGACGAAATGATGATGATGATGATGATGATGTTATGATGAGGCTAAGTAGAAAGAGGCTAAGTGCCTAAAGTTTACCGGGCTATGTGCTCAAGATTCCCCACCATGAAAGTTATGATTATCGTAACATCCTACTAATTAGTTATTAATTTGTCAAATTTTATTTTGGTTCATTATTTCTCATTTATTAATTAAGGTCCAACAAGAATGTGTTACTAACTTATTTCTTTTCTCACTCATATATGGAAATCTTTCTAGTGATTTCACTATTCTTAGGTATTGATGAGGTTACCAAATTCATTACTCCAATTCTTAGCAATGGATTTAGAGACGAAATTTGTCCATCTCTAAATATTTCGTCTCTAATTAGTCAAATATGAAGTTAATGGTTCTTTAGAGACAAATTAATGATTCGTCTCTAATTAGTCAAATGTGAAGAGTCAATGGCATTTTGAGACGAATTTAGGATTTATCTCTAAATATTCTGTCTCTAATTAGTCAAATGTGAAGTCAATGGTTCTTTAATGACAGATTAAGGATCCATCTCTAAATATTCCGTCTCGAAATTAATCACTAATTAGTCAAATGTAAAGTCAATGGTTCTTTAGCAACGGATTATCATTCAATCTCTAAATATTTTGCCTCTAAATCCATCTCTATTTAGTCAAACATGGAGTCAATGGTATTTAGAGATGGATTTAGTATCCGTCTCTAAATATTCCATCTCTAATTAGTCAAATGTGAAGACAATGAATTTTAAAGACAAATTTAGGATCCGTCTCTAATTAGTCAAACAATTACCTTTAAAATGCATCTCTATATCAAAAAGATTATTTTAAAATTTATTATTAAAAATATCTATTATCCAATTGTACTAATTTTATTTAGTTTCTTTAAAATAGTTTTATTATTATTTGTTAATTTATATAATAGTCTAATATTAAATATTTATTAAAAAATATATTTTTATATAAACTTAATATTTTTAATTTGAGTAAGATTAGTTTAAGTTTTTAAAAAATCTTGGATATCATGGTTTTATAATTTATAATTACTACAACAATTTTTAGTTTTATCAACGCTTTTTAACATAACGTTTAAAAAGTGTTGCTTATTTAACATTAGGCAACACTTTCTCAATATTCTTTTTAATTATAAGTTGGATTTAATTTGAATCCACTGTTAGTCTAAAATATTTTTACACAGATATCCAATCATATATTATCATATCAACAAAACTCTTTAACATAATCACCTACTACTTGAATGATCATGCAAATGGAAGATTTTGATTGGATCCGAATTAAACGTTTATAAGTTTAGGCAATATTTTTTTAGACAAGGTCCATAAAATGTTGTCTATTAAGTTTTAGGCAACATTTTATTTGTGTTCTTTTTAATTATAAGTTTAGGCAACATTTTTTAGACAATGTTTGAAAAATGTTGCCTTAGACATTAAAGGGCATGATTTTTATACATTACCCAAAGTTTTATTTAATTAGACAACCTTTATAAGAAAAAATATAAGAAGTGAAAGATGAAAAGTTCTTTACAAAAGAATATATCATAAAGACAAAAATAATTAAACAGTACAATAAGTTTTTTTTAAAATATTAATAATAATAACCTTAAATATAATACTTAGTATGTGCGTCATATATTATAATAGAGTACTCTGCATTTATTGTTATTTATTTTTTATTGATTATTTTTTAAAGAGATTATTTCTTATTTACTATCGATGTAAAAAAGTTTCATACTGTTATCTAATTACATGCTTTTATTTGAGTGACTTTTAACATAGTGAGAGATTGAATCAAATACTATTACTTATATGGCAATATATGATTGGATATTGTAACATTCCCACTTTCTTAAATAAAGAATAATAGAAATCTTGAATTATTTCCTTTAGGCAGTGTGAGAATTTCTCAGATAGTGCTATACCCTGACAATCTTTACACTTAAAACTATAGGGTAGCATAACACTGCCATTGAGAATATGGCATTGCCATATGTTAAAAATTAGAAAACTACAAAGATACCCTTGTGAACTTTGTTATTTGTAGGGTTGCTTAGGACTTAAAAAAAATTTCACTTTGACCCCTAGCATATTTCCATAAGGACCCTAGATCTTTTTAGAAAATGACATCTATGTCCTTTCATCTGTAGAGTTAGCAGAATAGGTCTTTAAATGGAGCATAATCACGTGGTAAAACCGTAGAAGTTTAAGTCTCGACCGTTTGAGCCACGGGAATTAGTCAAGTGTGAAATGACACGGGGTGCCCCTAGACTTGCTCAAATTTACGAAAATACCATTAGTTACGAAAACCAAACAGAAAATGCTAAAGGATTTATGAAAAAGCGAAAATATAACAGTTCAAAGAAATGGTGCGATTGATTTGCACTACTAATCAATTTATTAGAAAAATAAGAGTAATTAGGGATGAATTATAAATACTAGAGCTAAAGAAAATTTAGATTGTTATGTAAAATACTATGAGAAATTATTTAGTATAACGTCTGAAAACATTCTATCATTTTTTTTAGCAAGTTGTTCGGTTTTATCAACTACTTGAGATTAATTAGCAATTGATTAAATATTTACTTAGAGCCAATTAAGTATCATTTAAAGAAATTAGATATGAGGGAATTAGATTGAAAGCATAGGAAACTTCATAGGATTTTTCCAAAACCGATTTACCGATTTAAAGGAAATCGGTAAGATTTCGGTATTTAAAACTGTCAGAATTGAATCAATATAATTGCACACCCTAAACCCTATTTTTAATGGCTAAATACACAGCCACATAACCACTCAATTGGCGGCGCAAATCAGCCCCAAAATGAGTGGAGTTGGCTACAATTCAGCCACAAAAATTTCAGCTAATAAGAATGAAACTTGCCAAGCACTTCATCTAGCTTTTGGGTGAGCCTTTTCCTTCCTTATCCTTTCATTTTTGTGCTGCCCCTTTAGCTGCTTCTTCTACACCATTTCTTCCTTCATTTCACTTTATTTCACCTCATCTTCAAGCTTCCATCACTTCCCGATAAAGAAAAGCTCAAAAACTAGTTAGTCTTGCATCAAAAATTGAAGGTAGGGTTCAATAATCCCCATAGTTCTCTTGTGAGTGGCTGATGAGGGTTGGGATTTCCACCATTTATTAGATAATATATCACATACATATGATGATTCATGACTAGTTTGGCATGAAACTCTTGGGTTTTGGTTGAAACTTGCATGAAAATCCATGAAGGAGAACAACCAGAATAGGATAAGCTAGGAGACCCTACGGCAGTCTGTATGGCGGAGTGTACGGCTTCCCCTACAGCCGTTTATATTCAATGAAAGTATTTTTATGTGAAACTAGACACTTAGGGGCTTTCCAAGCATATAAAACATAATGCCATTGGATTAGTATAGAATTAGTTATGAAATTTTGAAGTTTAATCTGAAATTCTATTCTCTTCTAGGCAGTATGAGTTTCAAGGGGTGTAACTCACCCTACAAAACTCTAAATTGAGTGCAACCAATTGGCTTTGAAAGCCAACATATAGGAAGCATCCCATTAAAATTTCAGAGTTTGTTTTGATCCCAATTATTCCCAGTAATTCGATGAAATTGCCTTGAGTCCAAACCGGACTAGAACAGGACAGTCTAGAAGGGTCAATTTACAGGGCTTATAACTCAAGCTATACTTATGTAAATGAGATGCAACTTATTTCAAATAAAAACTTGTCCTGTTAGCTTTAATCTGGTATAAGTTTCGTATGATTTCACCTAGTTTTCTATTTTTAGTGCATTTTTACTTCTAAAAGTGCAATTCTAGCTAGTTGTAGGGCAGACAGAAGTAAACTTTGAATAACTTGAGCTACATAAATCAAAATGAGATGGGATGAAAAAGGTTGGAAACTAGACACATACCACTATAACATATTCAAAATCTAGGCCCAATCGAATTGAATAGAAATTATGGTGAATTTTACAAAATCGAGCAGGATTGAGTAGAATGAGCAAAAAACCTAAGTTATGTATTTATGTTAACATATTATATGATTGATATTATTGTTATAAAACTGGATGCTCTATATTGGTTTTGTTGCTTAATTGATCCTTCTGGTAGTCTGGTACTATTCATGGGGAAGCGGACTCGATCCGTTATGCTGCCGAATTTTCGGCAGGAATTTATGAAGACTTATATTATGAATAATTGTGCTAAGATTATAAGGATACATGTGTTCATATGAATGCCATGTTTATAAAAATCATGCATGCAAATAGGATTGAGGAATGATATGAGATATATGTATGAACGCATAGAGCATTCACGTGCATAATCATATCCAAGAGGTAGTAAAAGATTATAAGGACTTGCAACAGGGACGTACCAAGCTACCATGTGAGGCATGACATAGACCCAAGTAGCGTGAGTCAGAGCGGTACTGTCTAAGACTTGGGCCAGCCCTCGACCAGATTTAAGGGGAATAGGCTAGTGTGAGGGTCGGGGAAAGTAAACCCGTCACTCATGTATAGGTACGAGCTCGGACCTAAAAAGCAGGCTATTACCTAAGGGTGAGAAAGGCCATTCACCTCTGGGGGACCAAGTATAGAAGAGCAAGATCAAGTTGCAAGTTAAAGAAGGAGATGAATTAGGTCAAGAACAAGCATCTACATGTGCATCTCTAATTTTCTCATTATGTCATAATCTTATTATGATTTTTATTGAAGTATGTTACACTATTCTTATTTCTATGTCTGTCGCATAATATGCCAAGTGGTTGTTAAAATATAACCCGCTTCGAGAAAGATGTTTTCAACTTAAAATTGAACCACTGCTTGCGTATATGTGCTCACATTTTCATAAGAAACTAAAGTGGCTGGAATATTTATAATGGCACTGTATGAGTAATAGTTCGAGTTTACCTACTGAGAACCTTAAGTTCTCACTGCCTGCTTGTTTATTTTTCTTTTCCATAAATATTTCAGTGCCAAGGCTAAAATTTAATAATGAGGCAAAAATTCTTAGGAATTTATTATACAAGACTCAGGCATAAGTTGGCCTGGGAGACTATGGAGATCAACTAAAGTCAGTGAGGGCGACAGCTACAGTGCGGAAGTAGTTTTTATATATAATGTTAGCTACAAAACTCTTTCTTAAAGTGTAATTATTTTATTCTATCTGTATCAGAAATGACGAAATTTATGAACCATTATTCAGTAATGTAATATGCAGTTAAAGGGCCATATATTATACTTTCTGTATTTTAAAGATCTCCTAGCACAGTAACAACCTCTTAATATAACTCATAACTCGAGCATGGCTTACATGATAGAGGGTGTTACAGATATCAGTGTGAAGCTTTTTTATACTTACAGTGTATCAAAATTAAATTCTTTCTTAAATGCTTGCTATAATATTATTTAGATAATTATTATATTAAATAATATTGAAAAAATTAATTTAATATTTTAATATAAATAATCATTGTAAATAATTTAATTTATATTAAAATAAAAATGTGATAATATTGAAAATTTAAAAAATTAAATTAATTTTAATAAAATTAATAGTAACAAATTTAAAAAAATTGTGTAATTCATAATACAAATCAATATTAAATTATTATTTAATTAATGAATAAAGTAACATATATTAAAGAAATTAAACAAATACTTATCAAATAAGAATGTAAGTAGACCTATATAAGAATAACAATAAAGCCTTCCCATCTAAATATGTACACTGATTTTGTTTTAGGAATAACCCTGTTTTTTCAAATTAGAATTAAAATAATTACAAGAATAAGAGATATAATGGCCCATATGATACAAATGCAAGCAAAAGCACTCAACGTTAATTTCCTCCACATTCGCGGTTCTCATCCACGCAAAAAATAATAATAACTAAAACAAAAAATTATAAACCATAAACAATAATAACAATAAAAATTTAATCACATCTAGGCGCACTACCATAGTGCTTTGCTCTTTGCTCGACGGCACCGTCAGCAAGTCAAGAGTCGGGCAATGCGGACACCAAAGGTTAGGGCTCTATTCTTTCTTCCCTTAGTATTTTTGCAAGTTTTCCTTTGGTTTGTAGTTTTAGTTCTACATTTTTTGCTTATGATTTCTCTCAAGGGTTTGTGATTTTGTGATTTTTATTTTGTATTTGGGTTTGAGATGTTGGGATTTTAACGCGTTTGTGTTGGCTCTTTCCTCTCTCTGTGTTGTGTGCACTGTCAATGCATAGTCTCCCTATTTGATATTATGGAATGTTGAGATGGGAAAAAGGGTTAGGGTCTCTCTCTCTATCTTAAGTCAACATCGCCAATCCAAGTTATGGTAATTTAGTTTGTTAGGATTTTATCTGATTAGTGGCATTGGGATCTTTCTTCCCTTTGTAGTTTTGCAAAGAGATTTGCTGAATATGGTAGAAGAGAACTGATCCAATAGAGAATATTCAATGAAGTCAGTCATATGTTCAAGCATGTTAGCTAAAAGTCCATATAATTGTCATTCACTTTTACTATCATGATGATATTATGTATGCATGTACATTTTAAGCACTTGTAAACAGAAGAATTATGTGCACTACTCATCATTGAGACTTATCAAATGCTTTCCCCCCCTCCTATGTATCATTTCCCTGACAAACGCATTGTTGTTTATGTGTATAAGGCCCCCATAAGATCCAAGGAATTGGTGCTGGCTTCATCCCTAGTGTTTTGGACATCAGTTTTGTAACATTCTAATAGTCCCATACTATGCTTAAGTCATATTATGCAATTACTAGTTATTACTTTTACTCGCAGAAGTAATATTACCATTTGAAATTACTTCATACTAAAAATAGGGGTAGATTGTTTTTTTGTTTTTTTTAACGATAACAAATAAACCATTTTGGAAACCAAGAGCCATGAACAGATCGCGAAAGTATAATATCAAATGTCGCTATCTCATATAAGCGGTGCAATAAAATAAACAGGGGCGGCATAAAGCACAATCATCTTGGATAAACATAATATCATGCCATAACCATCATAGTTAAATATAGGTAATAGTAGTGCAGCAAGTTATACATGATAAGTTATGGGTCTGAAATATACTGTCGGCCCTACAAAATACTTAACCAAATACATTATAAATAAAAATGCATCATGAAGAGAAACACGCTCGAAATCTCCATTGTCCATGCGTGCCATAAAGAAAGTGATAACCCTATAACTACTAACAAAAAGGGCTATCCTCGTGATCAACTCAGCTTCCGCCATCCAAATCAACCATCGAACAAAAGGTATTCGTTCCCGAAACCACCGGGTGCATCATCTCCATGTCTTCCTCCTCGTGCACATTCACGCCCGCGAGGAACGGCGCAAGTGTGAATGAACCCACGACCGTGAATCGGGGGTGAAGCTGGGCCAGCAGATAAAGCAGAAGAATTTGAAGACAACCGAATGACTAAAGGCTAAGATGGCTCCAAGCGATAGGATCCCACAAAATAGGTTCGATAGGACAACTCTGAGGGATTGGACTCAATAGAAATAGTCAGCATAACCAATTGTCAGAGTCAGAATCTCCATTTGTAGACTGCCTCGGGGGATGAAAAGATGGACGAATATTGTCCTAGGTAATGTCCTCAAAAGGCTCATGAAGGCGGAAGAATAGACACATTATGGGTGCACGAAACTAGTGGTTATGGAATGTGTAGACCCTCATAGTTGCCCGAGTAATCAGCACAGATGCATTCAACACCGGGTCGAATTGCAATGCATCATAGGGAACTCAATGAAAATCCTCACTGTGCCTGATGCCGGCATCCTCTAGAGATGGCACGGAAACGTAGGAGTGAGAAATGTAAGATTTCCCAGTAGGATCACGACTAGACAACTATTGTGTCATTGTTCTAGCTACTTCGGGTTTAATTATAAAAACGGTGAACATGCATAGATTCAATTTTAATGATTTGAAAATGTAAGTTCCTAAAGCGGGTTCCTTTTAATTTAATCTCATAAACATGGCATAAGCAACATAGGGATATAGAGTAGAACCATATGAACTAAGCATAACATCAATAATCATGACCATGCATATGAGGAAATAGAGATGCGTGCACTTTCATGTGACCATATGGACTTGACTAGGGTCTTTCATTGACTTTACTTTCATTCTTAGCATGTACTTAACATTCCTTACTTTCCCTTGGAACAGACTATTATTGGACATGAGTTCATTCCGTGGCCGTCGTCACACAGTACTAATTTAAAATCAGACTAAGTTGACAAGAGTTCATCTAATTTTGGAGAGTTCAAGTGTAACACCCTACCAACTTAATGTTATGCTTAAGTCATAGCATGAAATTGGATAGGTTGCATTACCGTGTTAGTTCTCTGTCTAAAGCTGTATTCATTATATTTTATTCTCTTTTTCTCTGATATATATATATATATATATATATATATATATATATATATATATATATATATATATATATATATATATATATTTGATGAATACACCTGCAGAACGGCGCGGTGTATATAATAAACATAATTAGCATAAAGGCACTACAGAAGAAAATAAAGACAGGTAGTATATCATCAGTCGTATATATACATATGTAAGCTGGAAGCCAACGCTTCAGTTTATATATATAGGTTCAAAAGCGGGTAAAATAAAGGAAAACAAAATTCCTATTGCTAAAAAGGTAGAGACGGAAATGGCATGAGCCAGCTATGTACAATGAGTCCAACTCGGGGTCTTGGTGGACCTGCAGGTTAGGGAGCTCAATAAATAGAGTGGTCGTCAAGTCCATCACCAGCGTCTGAGAATGATGCGGAAATACAAAACGAGGTGAGAATTTAAAAAAATTCTCAATAGGGTTCGTGTATGGCATTTAACTGACGTCAAATTCATTCTCAGTTATCTAGATTTTTATTTAATTATAAAAATATGAGATCAAGCTTAACTATCCATATTTAATAAGGTTGAGAAAATGCTGATCCGAGGCAAGGTTCAATTTTACTTAGGACAGTGTGAGAAACAGAATAACTTATTAATAAAGATATGCAGAATAATGAGTAGAATAATTAAACATACAGTATCAAATAAACATATCAGTCAAACTATAAACAACTCATAAGGACCATTCAATATGATTATGCAAAACTCAATCTTGACCTTTTCTTCATAAACTTTTCCATTACTTGGTCCCCTAGGAGTTCTTGGCCATTTGGACTCCTAGGTAATAGTCTGCTTTTCAGGGTCGAGCTCGTTCCTATACAGGAATGCTGGGTTTACTTTCCCCGACCTCCCCACCAATCTATTCCCCTTAGCTTTATTCCGGGGCTGACCCAAGTATTATGGAACTTTCATCATGACATACTCTTTATTTTCATCATAACATAATCTTTATGATTTTTCTTGAAAATGCACATGTATCGAAATGTATATTATAACTCAAGCATAGACTTTTACCGAAATTTTGGCGACATAACGGAACGTGTCCGCTTTCCCATGAATAGTGCCAGCACTCAGTACACCAACTTATCAAAGAAATCATGACATTTCATTCATAATTCAACATGAAACTCATAGGAACATTAGTTACATTAAGATAGGGTTACTACCTCAGTACAATCATTCAACCCGGTTATTGTAAATCAAGCCAAAATTTCTATTTAACTCATATGGACTTGAATTTTGGATATGTTAAAATGTTATGTGTCTATTTTCTAACCTCTTTAGTCCCATCTAATTTTGATAAATATAGCTCAAGTTATTTAGATTTTATCCCAGCCTACCCTATAGTTGGCCAAAATTACACACTTAGAAGTAAAAATCCACTAAAAATCGAAAACTAGCTCAAATCATACGAAATTAGTTTCATATTAAAGATAACAGGACAATCTTTCAATTGCAAAAGGTTCCATTCCATTTGCCTTAGTAGGGCTCGAGTTATAAGCCCTGAAACTTAACGTTCCTGAATTACCTTGTTTTGGCCCGGTTTGGACATAGGGGAACTTTCTCAAACCACTGGGAACAAATGGGACCTTATCTAACTCTGAAATTTTTATGGGATATTCTCCTATGTGTTTCATTCAATTCCAAGTTATATAGAGCAAGTTTTACCCTGAATAACCTAGTCTGCCTAGAATCAAACTCAAAAACCTAGGTCGAACTTTAAAAATTCATATCTCACTTAATACTAATCCAATGGCCTTATATGATATATGTATGGAAATCCCTAAATGTCTAGTTTCATATAAAAATGGTTTCATCAAATTTAAATGACGGTAGGCAGAACCATACACTCCGTTGTATAGACTGCCGAGGTTTTTTGGTTCTCTAGCTCCTCACCTCTTCCTACTTTCATCCTTTCTTGCTTCCTATTCGATTTCAACATCACAAACAGCCAACAAACTAGCCAAATATCAACATATTCATTCAATCATCACATCAAGAATTGAGAAAATAAAGCCACCCACAACTAGAATTGTAAGACAAGAATTAAACCTCTACCTTTATCTTGAACCAACAACTAGCTAGTCTTGAGTTTTAGTGAAGGATATGGATGCAAGAGGCTGATGGAGACTGAAAGTGGAAGAAGGAGATGAAGTGGATGAAGAAAAGAGGAGAGGGAGGTTGCTGAATGGAGGTCAAAGTTGGCAAGAAATGAGGGAGGAAAATTTGATTCAAATAAAAAGGAGTAGTTGAAAGTGTAAGTTATGATTGGCTAGAATTGTTGTGGTTATATTTCAACCATCCTTCCTTCTTATTGTGGCCTTGGTGGAGCCACACTTAGGGTGTAAGTGGCTGAGTATTCAGCCTTAGTTCATAGGGTTTGGGCATGTAATTCTACTGGTTCAGTTCCGATAGTTTAAAATACCGTAATCTTACCGATTTCCTTTAAATCGATAAATCAGTTTCAAGAAATTTTTTTATGAAATCTTCTATACTTCTAACCTAATTCCCTCATATCTAAACTCAATTTAGTTGCTAATCAAGTGATTCGAAATAAAAATTTAGTCGGATTTAATTAATTTTGATTATTCGATAAAAACCGAACAATTGGATGAAAAACGATAAGAAAATTCCGGTGGATGTTACATTTCCACCCTCCTAAAAAAAAATTTTGTCCTCAAAATTTAGTACCTGAGAATAGTTCAGGATATTCTTTCTTCATATCTGATTCCAGTTCCCAAGTGTAGTCTTCAGCATCTTCTTTTCCCTATGCTATCTTTACTAACTGCACAGTTTTGTTTCGAAGTTGCCTGCTGCTTCTGTTCACGATCCGTGCCGGTGATACACGGAAAGTTAGGTCCTCTTTCAACTGTATTGACTCAGGTTTTAGAAAGTGTGTATCGTCAGGTTGATATCTTCTAAGTTGAGAAGCATGGAAAATATCGTGAAGGTTTGACAAATGTGGAGGTAAAGCGATTCAATACGCAACTGCTCCGATTCGCTTCAAGATTTGGAAAGGACCGATAAAGCGAGGATTTAGCTTCTTGACCTTAATGGCTCTACCTATCCTTGTTGTAGGTGTAACCTTCAGAAATATGTGATCCCCTTCCTGAAATTCCAGAGGTTTTCTCCTGGCATCCGCGTAACTTTTTTGACGGCTTTGAGCGGCAAGCATCTTACTTCAAATTCTCTTGATCTCAGTGGTCTGCTCAACTAAATCTGGCCCCCAATAAAGTTGATTCTCCTGTTTCATACCAACACAGGGGAGATTGGCACTTCCGTCCATACAATGCTTCGTAAAAAGCCATGCTGATACTAGCATGATAACTATTGTTCTATGCAAATTCGGCTAGCGGCACGTATCGATCCCAATTCCTACGTTGCTCCAATATATAGGCTCGTAGCATATCTTTTAAGGTTTGAATTGTTCTTTCTGTTTGACCATCCGTTTGCAGGTGATATGTAGTGCTTAGGCACAACTTAGCACCAAACGCTTTTTGTAAGGCTCACCAAAATCGTGAGGTAAACCTTGGGTCCCGATCAGAGATGATGGTTGAAGGAGTCCCATGTAGCTTGATAATCTCTTGAATATACAATTGAGCTAATTTTTCCAACGGATAATTTGCTCGAATGGGTCAAAAGTGAGCAGATTTGGTTAATCTATCCATGATGACCCATATGGCATCATATTCTGTTGGTGTTCTTCGTAATCCTATTACAAAGTCCATGGAAATACTCTTCCACTTCCACTCAGGGATTTCCAAGGGTTGTAACATACTGGAGGGTTTTTGATATTCCGCTTTCACCTTCTGACAAGTCAAGCACTTACTCACGAAGCTTGCCACATCTGACTTCATGCCTGGCCACCAAAACATTTTCTTGAGGTCTTGATACATTTTGGTGATGCCAGGATGTACGGCGAATTCACCTTTATGTGCTTCCTCTAAAATTCTCCTCCAGAGATCATTCCCCTGGGGTATACACACCCTATCATGGTGTCACCATATACCCTCTTTATCTTGAGCAAAATCCATTAATTTTCCTGATTGCATAAGGTGAATTGTATATTGAAAATTAGCATCCTGCTGTTGTGCTTGCCGGATCTGTTCCTTACAGCTACTGGCTATCTTAATTTGGTGTAACTGAAGGGTCTTGGAAGTTATAAGGATTCCCAAATTAAGATTTTTGAAGCTTTCAATAAGCTCTGTCTCTTTAATCATCATCTAGGCTATGGTCAACGATTTCCTACTTAAAGCATCTGCACAATATTTGCCTTACCTGGGTGATATTTCAATTCAAATTCGTAATCCTTAAGAAGTTCCATCCACCTCTGCTGCCTCATATTTAATTCCTTCTGATCAAAGATGTACTTCAAACTCTTATGATCAGAAAAGACCTCGAACCTCACTCCATACAGGTGGTGTCTCCATATCTTCAAGGCAAATACTACTGCAGCTAATTCAAGATCGTGTGTAGGATAATTCCTTTTATGTGGCTTTAATTGCCTGGAGGCATATGCGACCACATTTCCAATTTGCATCAACACACATCCTAATCCTTGTTTGGACGTATCACAATAGACCTCAAATGATCCACGAGGGTCTGACAAGGCTAACACTAGTGTCATAGTCAACCTTCTCTTCAAGTCTTGAAAACTCTGTTCACACTCCGGCGTCCATTCAAATGGAACATTCTTCTTGGTTAGCTTGGTCAAGGGCAAATCTATTTGAGAAAAATCCTTAACAAATTGCCTGTAATGTCCAGCTAAGCCCGGAAAACTCCTGACTTTAGTGACTGTGGTCGGCCTTTTCCAACTTAGTACTGCTTCTACTTTGCTGGGGTCTATGGAGATTCCTCCATAGGATACCACATAGCCGAGAAATTTTACTTCTTTCATCCAAAATTCACATTTGGATAACTTAGCGTAAAGTTTCTTTTCTCTTAAAATTTGCAGAACCAACCGCAAGTGTTCTGCATGCTCTCGCTTCGTCTTCAAGTGGACAAGTATCTCATCGATGAAAACCACTACAAACTTGTCCAAATATGGGTGGAATATTCGATTCATGTAATCCATGAATACTGCTGATGCGTTTGTCAGTCCAAACGAGTGTCCGCAACGAGTTCGAAAGGCTGTTTTTGGGATGTCTTGCTCCCGAACTCGAATTTGATGATATCCGGAACGCAAATCAATCTTGGAAAATATCGTTGCACTTTGTAGTTGGTCCATGAGATCATTAATCCTTGGCAGTGGATATTTATTCTTAATTGTCACTTTATTCAACTGCCTATAATCCATGCACAGGGGCATGCTCCCATCTTTCTTTTTGACCAACAAGACTGGAGCTCCCTATGGCGACGCGCTTGGCGGTATGAATCCTTTTTCCAAAAACTCTTTGATCTGTCTCTTTAGATCTGTCAGCTCCAAAGGTGACATCCGATACGGAGTTATAGATATTGGTCCTGCACCTGGAATAAACTCGATGGTGAGCTCAGTTTCTCTCTCAGGAGGGAATTCAGGAATATCTTCTGGAAAAATATCAGGATATTCCTTAACAACTGGGATCTCCTCTAGTTTCTATTCAACTTCCGTCACATTAGCCGACAAGAGGATGTATCTTTGACTCTTCGACCCACTATAGTTTACTAATAAAGAGTTCAGATAGAAGACTGTTGAGAATTGGGGTTCAGAAGACGAGACAGAGGGGAATACCACCGTCTTATCGAAGCAATTGAGCATGACTCAATTGGCGGAAAGCCAGTCCATGCCCAGAATTATATCAAGGCCAGATAGAGAAAGACAAATCAAATTAGTTGCAAAGGTCCTACCCTTAATTCGAAGAGGTACATTGATGCAAATATGACTAGTTTTAACAGGTTCATTGGTAGGAGTAGAAATCAGTAGATCATAAGGCAATTCAAAAACTGGTAATCACAAAACAGCCATACAGTCAAGAGAAATAAATGAGTGGGAGGCACCCAAATCATAAAGTATAGTTAGAGTCTCACCGTCCACTTCATAGGTACCTTGAATTAGTCCCTCGGACTTGTCAACTTCTTCTGCATTCATCGTAAAAACCGGTCCTTGACATTGTGGTCGAGATGGTTGTGGTGGATTCCTGGTTGGATATTCATAAATTTTGTGGCCTGACTTGCCAAACTCATAGCGGACATTCTGGCCTACCAAACATGGTCGATTGCCATGATTTTTACCATATTTCATGCAATTTGGATTCGAAAGAGACCTTTGGGGCTGCTTACCTTTGTTGCCTGTCAGTGGGAATCTCCTCTGTTGTTGTAAATTGGGCTTGAATCTTGGGCCTTGCAGGGCCAATCCCTTCTTGAAACTACCACCAGATGCCTTAGTTGTAGCTAGTTTCAAGTTGCAATCTTCAACAAGTCAGCATTTATTTACCAATGTGGGAAAATCTCTAATCTCCATTGGCCCTATTGCGGTAAGAATATCTTCTCGTAACCCTTCTTCGAATTTAACACACTTCCAAGCTTCATCTGGGTTCCTTTGGTAAATTGTAAAAAATTTACATAGTTCTTCAAATCTGGCAATGTATTCGGATATCGTCCGGTTTCCTTGACGAAGCTACATAAATTCGAGTTCCTTGGCGTTTCGAACAGAGGCGGGAAAGTACTTTTGGTAAAACACATCTCTAAACACCATCCAAGTGATTGCTGTCTGAGATTCTTCAAATAGTCTTTGTACGCCATTCCACCAAAACTTTGCGTCTGCTTCAAGCATGTAGGTGGCAAAGGTCACCTTCTGATGATCTGGGCAATCCAGGACAGAAAAAATCTTCTCCATAGCTTTGATCCATTCATCAGCTTTATCAAGGTCATACGCCCCTCGAAAGTTGGGCGGGTTTGCCTTTCTGAACTCAGCAAATTTGAGATAGTCCAGGTTAGCTCCTGGGCCATGTGGGTTTCCTACGCAGCTTGCCTCAGGTTGCTTGCCTAATTGATCCATCATCTGGTGAGCTGCTACGGCCTGTTCCCGCATCGCATGAGCCATTTCTCATACCGTGTCCATAAGGTTAGCGGGATCCCACTGAGCAGGTTCTGTGGGTGGCCTACCTCGCCTTCCGGAAGCCATTAAGTTCTGAGCACACAAAATAAAAGTTATTGAGTTGATCAGGCTAAACACTAAGCCTAATGTGCTAGTAAATAACAACTCACACGGTCAGGCACTTCTTACACATGCACATCTATGTCTCAATTGTACAAGCAAGATCTAGTGCATGTTATCAACTAGAAATACAGAATATGCATGAAATATAGTCAGTCCAATCCTCAGGCCTTAGCTAGGATGAACTGCTCTGATACCAAAAATGTAACACCCTGCTAACTAAATGTTATGCTTAAGTCATAGCATGAAATTGGATAAATTGCGTCACCGTGTTAGTTCTCTGTCTAAAGCTGTATTCATTATATTCTCTTCTCTTTTTCTCATATATATATATATATATATATATATATATATATATATATATATATATATATATATATATATATATATATATATATGATGAATATACCTACAGAACGGTGCACTGTATATAATAAACGTAATTAGCATAGAGGCACTATAGAAGAAAATAAAGACAGGTAGTATATCATCAGTCGTATACATACATATGTAAGTTAGAAGCCAATGCTTCAGTTTATATACATAGGTTCAAAAGCAGGTAAAATAAAGGAACAGCAAAATTCCTATTTCTAAAAAGGTAGAGATGGAAATGGCAGGAGCTAGCTATGTACAACGAGTCCAACTCGGGGTCCTGGTGGAGCTACAGGTCAGGGAGCTCAATAAACAGAATGGCCATCGAGTCCATCACCAGCATCTGAGAATGATGCAGAAATGCAAAACGAGGTGAGAATTTAAAGAAATTCTCAGTAGGGTTCGTGTATGGTGTTTAACTGACGTCACATTCATTCTCAGTTGTCTCTGTTTTTATTTAATTATAAAAACATGAGATCAAGCTTAACTATCCATATTTAATAAGGTTGAGAAAATGTCTGGTCCGAGGCAAGGTTCAATTTTACTTAGGACAGTGTAAGAAACAGAATAAATTACCAATAAAGATATGCAGAATAATGAGCAGAATAATTAATCATATAGTATCAAATAAACATATCAGTCAAACTATAAACAACTCATAAGCACCATGCAATATGATTAAGCAAAACTCATTCTTGACCTTTCTTCATAAACTTTTCCATTACTTGGTCCCCTAGGAGTTCTTAGCCATTTAGACTCCTGGGTAATAGTTTGCTTTTCAGGATCGTGCTCATTCCTATACAGGAATGCTGGGTTTACTTTTTCCAACCTCCCCACCGATCTATTTTGCTTAACTTTATTCCGAGGCTAGCCTAAGTATCATAGAACTTTCATCATGACATACTCTTTATGTTCATCATAACATAACCTTTGTGATTTTTCTTGAAAATGCACATGTATCTAAATGTATATTATAACTCAAGCATAGTGTCAGTACTCAGTACACCAACTTATCAAAGAAATAATGACATTTCATTCATAATTCAACATGAAACTTATAGGAACATTAGTTGCATTAAGACAGGGTTACTGCCTCAGCACAGTCATTCAACCCGATTTTTGTAAATCAAGCCAAAATTTCTATTTAACTCAACTGGACTTGAATTTTGGATATGTTAAAGTGTTATATGTCTACTTTCTAACCTCTTTGGTCCCATCTAATTTTGATAAATATTGCTTAATTTATTTAGGTTTTATCCCGGCCTGCCCTGTAGCTGGCCAGAATTACACACTTAGAAGTAAAAATCCACTAAAAATTGAAACTAGCTCAAATCATACAAAATTGGCGTCATATTAAATTTAACAGGACAATCTTTCAATTTCAAAAAGTTCCATTCCAGTTGCCTTAGTAGGGCTCGAGTTATAAGTCCCGAAACTTGACCTTCCTGAACTGCCCTGTTTTGGCCCGGTTTGGACATTGGGCAACTTTCTCGAATCGCTGGGAACAAACGGGACCTTATCTAACTCCGAAATTTTTATGGGATATTCTCCTATGTGTAAGCTTTCCAAAATGTTAGTTTCATTCAATTCCAAGTTATATAGGGCAAGTTTTACCCTGAACAACCTAGTCTGCCCAAAATCAAACTCAAAAATCTAGGTCAAACTTCCAAAATTCATATCTCACTCAATACTAATCCAATGGCCTTAAATGATATATGTATCGAAATCCCTGAATGTCTAGTTTCATATAAAAATGGTTTCATCAAATTTAAATGGTGGTAGGCGGAGCCGCACACTCTGCCGTACAGACTGCCAAGGGTTTTTGGTTCTCCAGCTCCCCACCTTTTCCTACTTTCATCCTTTCTTGCTTCCTATTTGATTTCAACATCACAAACAGCCAACAAACCAGCCAAATATCATCATATTCATTCAATCATCGCATCAAGAATTGAGAAAATAAAGCCACCACCAGCCACCCATAACCAGAATTGCAAGGCAAGAATTAAACCTCTACCTTTATCTTGAACCAACAACTAGCTAGTCTTGAGTTTTAGTGAAGGATATGGATGCAAGAGGCTGATGGAGGCTGAAAGTGGAAGAAGGAGATGAAGAGAATGAAGAAAAGAGGAGGGGGAGGCTACTGAAGGGAGGTCGAAGTCAGCAAGAAATGAGGGAGGAAAATCTGATTCAAATAAAAAGGGGTAGTTGAAAGTGTGAGTTGTGATTGACTAGAATTTTTACGGTTGTATTTTAGCCATGCTTCCTTCTTATTGTCATCTTGGTGGCGCCATACTTAGGATGTAAGTGGCTGAGTATTCAGCCTTAGGTCATAGGGTTTTGGGCATGTAATTCTATTGGTTTGGTTCCGATAGTTTAAAATACCGTAATCTTACCGATTTTCTTTAAATCGGTAAATCGGTTTCAAGAAAATTTTTTGTGAAATCTTCTATACTTCTAACCTAATTCCCTCATATTTAAACTCAATTTAGTTGCTAATCAAGTGATCCTAAATAAAAATTTAGTCAGATTTATTTAATTTCGATTATTCGATAAAAATCGAACAATTGGACAAAAAACGATAAGAAAATTCCGGTGGATGTTGCATTAAGGCCCTCTTTCCTCCAAAATAGAGGGGTCTTTTATAGGTCACCTTCCTTTATTAAAGGATTATGCCCACTTATCTTGTATTTGGGGATCACCTTCCCTTACCGATGTAAATGAAGGATCATGTCCAATTATTTCTTTTCTCATCGTTATATCTTATATGCATTATACTTACCGACAAGACACATGTGGACATGGAATGATATGATTATGTCCATAATTTTGTTGGAAATTCGGCAGCATGATGGCTAGACCAAAACTTCCACAAAAATGTCAAATATGGAAATTCCAATCAATAACTAATTATATTTGTCTCATATCATCATACCAATCATCCACAACCATTCAATCATAAGTCAACGCTTAATCAAACTTATCAAAAATCATGCTCAATGATATTGTATAGTCATACCCTAAAGGGTGTTAATAATTGTATTATTCTTTGTGAGAAGTCTTATGAGTTATCATATGAATCCTCATGTTTACTCCTGAGAAAACCACGTAATTTAGTACGAATGTGTGTGGTAAAATTTTAGTTACTTAATTCTTGAGTGAAATCACCTTTCACTTTAGGGAGTGTTTTCACTAACCATCTTATTGCTTATGTGCATGTCTTAGGGAATAGTTTAAGTTAGCCAAGTTTGGCAATTAGCTCCTCTTTCCCTTGAGATAGTGTACTAGTGATTCCTAGGTTTATAATATACTTAGAGGCCCTAATCATACTTCTGTTCCCAAAGGATTTCAAGATCCCTCTAGTCTCTTGTCTTATAACAATGCATAATCACACTCATGAGCCAAATAATACCATATTCACCAATCATCAAGAGGTGATTTTTTTTGTTCTAATCAAGTTACAAGATTTAAACTTTGCTAAATAGAATAACAAGATTTCACCTTTATGATTATAAAGTGTCACTCTTTATGAAAGTGTGAATCTTTAGATTATATTCATGTCTTCAAGAAATAACCTTTATGAAATAATATTACAAGGTACTAGCTTTATAACTAAAAAGTCTTATCCTTTGAAAAAGTTAAAACTTTTAAATCATTAGATTCCTTCGAGATACCAACTTTATGACTTAAAGTTACTTTAAGGTTTAAAAGATTTATTCTTTATGAAAGCTTACTACTTTACTTGGAAATTTCAACTTAAGATTCAATCTTCATAAAATAAAGTTGCAAGTTGATATTTTTATGACCAAAAGTCACATCATTAAAGAAAGCTTAAAACTTTATTAAGTGTCTTCTCTTCAAGATTCATTATTTGTGACATAAAGTGACAAAAGCTTACTTTTTATGATTAAAAAGTTTCGTAACTTAAGAAAGTTTGGATCTTTGCACATATCCTTCTCTTCAAGAAGAACAAAATGAAACCTTATGACGTGTAAAAATAGCGTCACTTTTATGCATCAAGAAGCAAACTTTTTTTTTAAAATTTTATGCTATTAGAATATTCTTAGTCATATCAAAATCATAAAGAAGATAACAAAAAAAATAAAAAGATCTTTCAATCATAAACTTCCCATAAAGAAAAGAGCCAACTTTAAACATAAACATCACCAAGAGAGCATGTTTTCTTTCAAACAACCCACAAAATATCCAAATACATGCATCATGTAAGGAAGAAGGAAACTTTTTAAAGCATTTAAGAAGAAGAACAGACAAGATCTCATGAGACACTCAAGAATCAAACTTTACTAAAAATGGAAACTTTGCTCATGCAGAGTATGAGATTTTTCTCAAGTTGTCACTTGAAGATCTTGGCCATGGTGAAAGCCAAGCTTCAAGCTTTCTTGAGTAACAAAATGAAAAGATGAAAGATCACTACCTAGTGTTGAAAATGGCACCTCCAAGAGGAAGAAAATGAAGAAGATGGTGTTCCTCCAAATGGCTGAAGGTGGTGGCTTTGAAGTTGGATGATGAGGGCTCTTGAGAAAATAGAGGTTGTGGTGTGTAGATCTTGTCTCTAAAGACTAAAAGATGTGGTCTTTGAAAGGTTTAGTAAGAGAGTTTGGTTATGGTGGTGGTGGAGAAAGGGAGAAGAAGATGAATGTGGAAAGAAGTTAGAGAATGAGAGACTTAGAGAGAGAATGGGAAGTCACAAAATGAAAATGGATGTGCATGTGTGTGTGTGTGTGGCCATAGGTATCATATAGGTGGGGGGAGCTATTTTCTTAATTTTGTGTTAATAAAGGATTAAAAGGACAAATTGGATGATGAAGGAGACAAAGTGTGGTCAACTCTTACAAAAAGCAACTTTGTCTTATGCTTTATGCTTTAATGATATCATCAAATGTTTTATTGTCTAGTTGACTTAATTTGAATTTTAATGATGTGATCAAGTGCTCTTGCAACTTAATTAACTTGATGAAGTAAAAATTAGTGATTAACTCACAATAGCACGATTAACAAAATTAAACTTATAATTAAGCTTAATTATCTTTAATTAAACTCAATTAAGCTAATTAGTAATGATTATTGCTTAATTAGGGCATTAAGAGTTTGGCCCACTTAATTAGAGATTCTTTAATCTTAATTAAGCATTCTTTTTGTAACATCCTCAATTTTTTGTCATGCTAAGTTACCTTAGTAACCCTGAGTAATTAGATACTTAATAAGAAATTATGCGATTAAGGCTTAATTAAAGGATTAACGAGGTAATTATGAACAGAAAGGTTAAGAGAACGCTTAATTAAGATTAGAAAATCTTTAATTAAACAAGTCAAATTCTTATATGGCTTAATTAAGTACTAATCATCCATAATTAGCTTAATTGAGTTTCATTAAGGATAATTAAGCTTAATTGCAAGTTTAATTTTTGTTAATTATTATCACATGAGTTAATCACTAATTCTAACTCAATCAAGTTAATTAAGTTGTATAAGCATTTAATCACGTTGTTAAAATTCAAATTTAATCAACTAGACAACAAGCAAAAGTGATGTCACTAAAGTATAAAACATAAGATAAGAGTACTTTTTGTAAGAGTTTGTACATACTTTGTCCTTTATCATCTCATTTATCCCCTTAATCTTTAATTAACACAAAAGTGAAGTAAAAATATCCCCTCCCCCTTGCTTAATACCTACGGTCACAACACACACACACGCACACACACACACACATCCACTTTTTATTTTTCAATTTCCACTCTCTCTCTAACTCTCTAACTTCTCTCTACATTCCTTGGGCTGGGCTAGTAAAATATGACCCGCAGGCTAAACAGGCTGGCTAATTTAACCTGTTTATTTTGGGGGCTTAAATAGGTCGGGCCTAAACGCCGTTTGACATCCCCATTTTTGTACGCTTGTATAGTTTAAGTTTATGAATTATTTTGCACTCTATTCTATTGATTGAGCTTATTTATTTTATGAAGCTATGCATAATAGAGAGCAAGTAATTTTAAAGAAAGACACTTAAGATGTTATACATAATTGTCAAAATGGGAGAATAATAGATGCAAGACTCTCTTACAATACGTACCTCGGTTGGTGTGTTTAAAGAATCTTTTCTGTCATCACGATGTTTTAAGTAACTCTAATGGAAAAGAATTCCATAGGAAAAGGCCTTCAACATTGTACAATGCTTTCTTATTTATGTTGCATGTAAACTTACATGGCATGATGTATTCAATATTTATTACTCATGTTATTATCAATGATTATATTGCTATGAGTAATTTTATATGAACATGATATGAGTTCTGGTCTCATACTCTGAAGTAAGGTAGACTAGTATTTTAGGCTTAGAATATTTTAACCTCCGCCATAGGGACGGTGGGGTATATACAAGGCCTAGTGCTGTTATGGCAGCTGGGGGAGGGGCCCCATTAGGGGCATACACTAGGGAAGAAAAACCTTAATGGATCAGCATTGAGGAGGGAAGCCTGCTGGTGGCATAAATGTGGTAGTTAATGAGGTAATGTATGTTCTTAAACTTGGCATCTGAGGATCAGTAGATCGACCCCCCAGAAAGTTGGCTTGGAGAATAAGCCTGGGTAGGTCGGTTAGACCATGAAGATTCTTCAACAGGGTGGCCATACTTCCAACCTAGGTCTAATCTACTACTAGCTCTTAAACTTTGTAAAGGTTAGGTAGACAATGTAACTTTACTTTCTTAAACTTATCAAATTTAGAACTAAATTCAACAGCCATATTCACACAAAATTATTGAAATAATTAAAACCAAAAAGAAGAATAACATGTTTCATCCTAAAACAAAGTAGAAAAAGAGCTGAAACAGAATAAGGAACCAAAAAAAAAAAGAGCCAGAACAGAATAGAAAAAAAGGGGAAAGAAAAGAGTTGAAACACATAACCAAAATGTGGCAGAAAAAAGAGAACAGAACAAGGTAAAAAGAAGAAGAAATAGAAGAAGGAAAAGGAAGAAGACAGAACAGAAGGAGGAAGAGTAACCTTGACTTTGATGTTGTGGTAAGGCTGCCGCCGCTGGTGGTGGTTGTCGCTGATGTGGCATCTTCGAAATGAGGCCACTGATAGTCATTAGAGCTCTAGAAGGGGGAAGCAGCAAATGAGATGAGAGAAAGTGCGATCAGTAGAGTGAAAAGAGGAGGGTGACAATTGTCGATCTCTAGGGGATTATGGTTTTATTTTCAACCCCAAAATTCCTAAAATATCCTCTAAACTTTAAAAAAAAAAATGGTGGCCAGTCGATATTTCCAGCATGGCTGCCATGAATGACACCATGAAAATATTAGCCGCCATAGGGTGCCACGCAATTCTGCCATATGATATGAAATCTCATGGCAATTTGCTTAAAATCTGCCATGGCCAATTTTTGACAACACATCATCATAAAGTTACTAAACAAAATATAATAACAATAGTCCTAACCTTAAAACTTTTAGTTTGTGGCACCAAAAGAAATTTGTGCAATCAAGATATCTTAAACTGAAGGCCTAAGCAAGAATCATTATCCAATCTTTGTAATTCCTTCAATCAACCATTAAACTATCCCAAAAATTTCAAAGTTTCTGCAAAATATCACAAGCAAATCCATTCTTTGCATTTTGAAGTGTTTGCTGAAATACACCTCATCGTACTCAAGGAAGTTGACTTGCTAGTATTTGCCCCCTTGAAGATTGAAACTCCATTAAACATAACCCAAATTTTCTTAAATTTGGACCAAAGTTTCCAGCCACACAAAAGACATTCCAGAATCCAATTGACTAAATTGAAGCATTTAAAACAATCAATTATCAGATAATATGAAAATTACACTATAAGCAATATAAAGTAAACAAGATCATACAAAGAGGCCATGAAGGTTTAAGAAATTCAAACCCATATACATTGCCAGAAAAAAAAACAAGCGACAAAAGTAATAAGAGTCTTGATTCAATTTACTTTTACTCCTTGAGATTCAAACCACAATCATCACTTTAAAAACTGAACTTAAAAATTCAAGCAAGACATAAAGACATCAAATATACACAGCACACAGGCAATCATATAATGCACAATCATAAGAGCACATCTATCTCCTGATGGGTATTTCTAACTTTACAGGCAGGAGTGACAATCCTTTTCCTAGGGTGATGTTATCATACAAATATTAAGGTGATCAGTCTCAATATTACACAACATCACGCATCGGCAAAACTCATTGGCCAGATGTATTAAAGACACTGTATTTCTAAAGACCAAAAAGAGTATAACTATTCCTATTCCTACTGAAAGCTAGTTGCACAAGGCACTGCTCTAATACCATAAATGTAACACCCTAGTTAATGATTAATTTACCAAGTTTATTTATTTTGCCTAGTCATTCTAATTTCTTAATTAATAGCTAACTATAGTGTGTTACCATTTGTTTCTTTTCTTATTAACATATGAAAATTTTGCATGTAAAATTCCTATTTATTATTATTATTATTTCCCTAATGGACGTCGAGATTACCGAATCCATTGATTTTGTCATTTCTATTAACTAGCCCATTGTTTTACCAATCTTTCATTAAGTCTATTCGGGTAACTTAAAAGAGAATTACACCCATACTAATCATTATATACAACCCATAGATACGGTCTTTAAGCAAACTACGACATGCATATATAAGCTAAACAAAATACATCAAAAGAAATTTCTATAACTACTCTATAGGCATCGAGCATCCCAACGCACCCTAAACCTTGTTATCTGATCATGTACCTAGAAACTTTGAGAAAACAAGATAAGATACTTATCTTAGTAGAGGCAGTATTTTCAGGGATTTGCCAGATACCCAAAATCTCCCAGGTTTTCTATTGGAAACTTAAAAATAAACAACCAGCATCTAATAACAAATACAATGGCATATAATTAACTAAATTAAAGCAACTAAATTAATTAAAGTAGATACACTAATGGTGCATATGCTTCATCTTTCAGAACAAGTGATTATGAAACTTAAATTTTATATATAACTAAAATAAATTAAAGAATAATTTTTTTTAAGAAACTACTCTTTTCACCTTCTACAAAAAGGTTAAAAACATATTTTTCTAATAATATGATTATTTTAAAAAAATTATTTAAATATATGAAAACTAATTTTTTTAATGAAAAAAGTAATTTTTTGCCCAAAAAAATCATAAACAAACACACCTTAAAGCAGATAGATTAAAGCGGATCAATTATGCAAGAGGCATTAAGACAAAATGCTATAATGCAGAATATGTCTTGAGGTGCACTTTTCTTTAATTTTTTGAGTCTTTCCACTTTTTTGGCATGAGTTTTTATATATTCACAAATAATCTCATACACATAACATTAAGAGAGAACAAGATAAATCATAGATTAAATTCACTTAGTCTTATAGATCCTATATGGGCCGAAACCTATCTCAATTACATGTAAAGCCACACACATACATAAATATACAAATAATCACAAATAGGTCTAGGTATTCATCATAATCAGCACATGCTTTTTAGCAACTCATACTAAATTACTAAAATTAGCACACCCTTCAAGCAAATTTTACAAATTTATGGGTAAGTGCATTAGGGTGTTAAATTCAACATATTTGAAAATCAAATTAAGATACATAGATTTGATATGGTAAATAAATGTAAACAGCTCAGATATTCCATTAGAGACAACATAAACTTTCATCAAACCAGTTTACTTCCCTAATTTTTAAAAATACATATTCACATTATAAAATTTTACAAACTTTCAGGTAAGTATAACAATGTATAGCAAAAGGAATAGGAAAGGAAGGGGCCAAGAATAGGCCTAAAAAATTGTAATAATAATAATAATAAAATAATAGAAATAGGGAACGGCAAGGGAAAGTTAGTTAGGAAGCTTAGCAGTTTGTTAGTGTAAAGGAAGAGATATAAAAAGGAAATATGAAAGTGTAATAGTTTTGTCTAGTCATTTTTTGATTGTAAGAGAGATTTGGGGCTCTCCACCTTCCCCTCAAGAGTGAGATCTTCTTGTAGAGCTAGGGTTCTTAGTGCATTACCAGAATCCCTAATTCAATAATACCATTTCCTATCTCTATCATTCTAGTTTTTGATACCTATTCCTATCAATTGGTATCAGAAGTCACTGCGGATCCAGGGCACAAGCTTCCATGGTTAACAGTAGAATGGATAAGAAGATCAATAGCTTGAAAAGAGCGTTGAATGCAATTCAAAAGCATATGGAAGATCGAGACTAGAGATTCATTGAGTTTCAATCTTCCTTGGGGGTGATTTTTGCCTGGATTGAGGCGCGTTTAGATGCGCACAAACAAAATTTGGAAGGAGGATGTCGCGATCACAATCGTGAAACAGGGGTGAACGACGCTTACAATGATGAGCTGTACATGTAGGTGGATCGCATGGAACATTTCTTTGAGATCTGTGGGGTTCTGGAAGAGGAATGGGTCTCTGTGGCTATGGAGGGGAACACGTTAACGTGATTTCGCTGGTGGGAAGAGACTGCGCTGCTTCAAACGTGCGAAATTTTCAAGGTGGCGGTTGTGCGCATATTTCAACCTGAGTTGAGTTGTTTCAAAGCCCGTTTGAGATTTTGGTTGGTATCAAGCAAGAAGGTTCAGTTTGGGAATTTCGTAAGCAATTCGAGATGTACTCAACCATTGAAGATTGCTGAACGGAGGTACCTTCTTGGGTTGTTCCTTAAAGGTCTAAATGATGAAGTCAGAGTTGAATTGAAACTTCATTCTTTTCATTCTTTAGAACAGCTTCTAAATTTAGCTAAAATAGTTGAAAGTAGAAATAACTTCTTACATAAGAGCAGTGACAAGGGTGTGTGTAACACCCTTTATTATATAAGCCATGCTCGAGTCATGGAGTTATATTAAAAGGTTGCCACTGTGCTAAAAAAATTTTAAAATATGGAAAATATAATATATGACCCTTTAACTGCACACTTTATTACGGACTAATAGTTCATAAACTTCATTGTCTCTGATACATAGAGGATAAAATAATTACAATTTAAAAGTAATTGTGACTAACATAATACACAGAACTTGCTTTCGACAAGTCACTAGCTAGCTTCAATAGTCTCTTCGTCTAGTTTGCGTCCAAGTCTTGCTTAGAAAATGTCCCAGTACTCTGCCTCGTACTTGATTTCCAACTTAGGTGCTGGAATGTTTATGGAAAAGAAAAACATACAAGCAAGCAGTGAGAACCTAAGGTTCTCAATAGGTAAACTCGAACTATTACTCATACAATGCCATCATAAACATTCCAGCCGCTTCGGTTTTTTATGAAAATGTGAGCACATATACGCAAGCAGTGATTCAATTTTAAGTTGAAAACATCTTTCTCGAAGCGGGTTATATTTTAACAACCACTTAGCATACTATATGAAAGATATAGAAACACGAATAGTGTAATATACTTTAGTAAGAGTCATAATAACATCATGACATAATGAGATAATTAGAAATGCACATATAGATGCTTGTACTTGATTGTATGCAAGTGCACTTGACTTAATTCATCTCTTTCTTTAACTTGCAACTTAACCTTGCTCTTCTGTACTTGGTCCCTCGCAGGTGAATGGCCTCTCTCACCCCTGGGTAATAGCCTGCTTTTCAGGTCCAAGCTCGTACCTATACATGAGTGACGGGTTTTCTTTCCCCGACCCTCACACTGGTCTATTCCCCTTAAATTTGGTCAAGGGCTGGCCCAAGTTTTAAACAGTACCACTTTGGCCCACGCTAGTTGGGTCTATGCCATACCTCACATGGTAGCTTAGTACGTCTTTCTTGCAAGTTCTCATAAGTCTTATTCTTCTTTGGACATGATTATACATGCATATGCTACATGCATTTATTCATATACTTCATATCAAACTTAAATCATTCTTGTAAATATGAATCTTATGAGCATAACATATAAATATATAACATTCATATAATTCATATATTTCTGCTGAAATTTCGGCAACATAACGGATTGAGTCCGCTTTCCCATGAATAGTGCAAGATTACTAGAAGGATCAATCAAGCAACAAAACCAACATAGAGCATCAAGTTTTATAATAATAATATCAATCATATAACATGTCAACATAAATACATAACTTAGGTTTTCTGCTCAGTCTACTCAATTTTGCCCGATTTTGTAAAATTCACCATAATTTCTATTCAATTCATTTGGACCTAAATTTTGAATATATTATAGTGCTGTGTGTCTAGTTTCCAACCCTTTTGGTCCCATCTCATTTTGATTTATGTAACTCAAGTTATTCAAAGTTTACTTCTGTTTGCCGTAAAACTAGTTAGAATTGCACTCTTAGAAGTAAAAAATCACTAAAAATAGGAAACTAGGTAAAATCATACGAAATTTATATCAAATTAAAGCTAACAGGACAATCTTTCAAATGAAATAAGTTTCATGTCATTTGCATGAGTATATTTTGAGATATGAGCCCCGAAACTTGACCCTACTGGATTACCCTGTTCCAGCCCGGTTTGAACTTAAGGTAACTTCATTGATGTGCTGGGAATAAATGGCAATAAATCTGACTCTGAAATTTTTATGTGATGTTTCTTACATGTTAGCTTTCAAACAGCATTAGTTGAACTCAATTTAGAGTTGTGTAGGGTGAGTTACACCCTTCTCCATTCACACTGCCCAGATGAGAATCCAAATTTCTAGGTCAAATTCCAAAAATTCATAACTAATTCTATACTAATCCAATCGCCTTATATTTTATATGTATGGAAAGCTCTGAAGTCTAGTTTCATATAAAAATGGATTCATCAAATTTAAACGGTTGTAGGCGGAGCCGTACACTCTGTCGTACGGACCATCGAGGGAAAAACCCGACCAACTTCTTGGATTCTTTTTGAATTCATGTTTTCCTTAAATCTATCCATCCAATCTTCAATTCAAACTCACATATACACCTTAAACCAATCTTGATTCATCATCCCCACCCCTCACAACATCAGAATCATGGATGAATAAGGGACCCTAGATAGCCCAAAATCAAAGAAAAGAAGGAGAAAGTTGAAGTTCTTACCTTTGTGGTGTGAAATCTTAGTGGAACTTAATCTTGGAGTGAAGTTGATGGTTAGAGCTTGAGCTTGGGGATGAGAGGAAGTGGAAGAAGATGAAGGAAAGTAGGGAAAATGAGGCTGGTTGTGGGGAGGCCGAAAAGGGAGAAGGAAGAAAAAAAATGAAAACTTATGAAGGAAGTTGGCTCTTGATTGGTGGATTTCAATCCTCATTCAAACTTGGCTTGGCTTCCCTCTTTTATGGCTAATGGAGGTGCCACTTGTAGGGATGTTTTGGCTAAATCTTGGCCCTCCATTATAGGGTTCTCATAGTATAATTTCTATTGGTCCGGTTTCGACAGTTTAAAATACCCAAATTCTACCAATTTCCTTCAAATTGGTAAAATGGTATTAGAAAAATCCTATGAGGTTTCCTATGTTTCTAATCTAATCCCATCAAGTCTAATCCTTCTAAATCACACTTAATTGGCTTTAAGTGAATGCTTAATCGAATCCTAATTAATCTCAATTATTCGATGAAAATCGAACAACTTGGCGAAAAACGATAAAAAATCCGATGGAGGTAAGGCCAAGTTTCTCCACTATCTTAAGCAACACTTGGCATCACTCATATGTGGTAAGGGTGGTTGAATTTTAGCCACTTAAGTGAGGGTTTCCAGTAGAAAATTCTATTGGTTCGGTTTTGGCGATTTAAAATACCGAATCTTCGCCAATTTTCTTCAAATTGACAAAACTTTACTAAATGACTCTGAGAGAATTTCTATATCTCTATTCTAATTGCTCCTAAGCCTAATCCCTCTAATTAACATCTAATTAACTCCTAATTAACCTTACTTAGTCAATACGATCGAATAAATTGATTGTTAGCGTGAAATAATCGTTTTTACAAATTCGAAACTTTTCTATTTTCTATTTTTCATAGCTAATGGCATTTTCATAATTTTGAGTAAGTCCAGAGGCACCCCACATTATTTCACACTAGACTGCCTCCATGGCCCAATTGGTAGAGATTTAAACTTCTACGGTTTCACCACGTGATTCAGCACTATTTAAAATCCTATTATGCTAATTCTACAGATGTGAGGACACAGAGGTCATTTTATGAAAAGTTCTAGGGTTATTATGGGAATAAGTTTTTAGGGTTAAAACATAATTTCTAAAAATTCTGGGCATTACTGCAATTAACAAAAGTTTACAGGGGCACTTTTGTCATTTTCTAATTTTTAACATATGGCAGTGCCATATTTTCAATGGCAGTTTTACAATACCCTATAAATCCAAGTGTGAGGATCATCCTGGCATAGCGCTGCCTGAGAAATTCTCACACTGCTTAAGGGAAATAATTTAAAGTTTCTATTACGTTCTGTTTACAAAAGTGGGGATGTTATATTTTACTCAGCTTAAAAGAATTTTGTCCTGAAAATTCTAGGATTAAGAAGGGTCAAGGAAAAGTCCTTTTAACTTATAGGGATACTCCTCTTTTCGAGTTTGCATCTTGTCTTGAGATTACTTGCCGGTAGCTATGAGATAGTGTCTTAATACGTACAAAGGATCCATAAGAGTTATGTTGGTGTCCAAGCTTACCTTGTCTCTATGACGCTTTGAATCATTGTTCAGTTTCTTAAAGACTTTTACTCATCTCCCTTGCTCTATATCCTGCTACTTCTGCTTTGTGGTAGCTGCTAAATCTTCCACAACTTGTACATGAGACCCCAGATATTCAACTCATGAAGATTTGCAATTGCAAAGATTAGCAGTTATCGTAGTAATTGACGTCAATATATAGTAATGACAATGCCTATGTCAAGGAGGTCCATATATTCTTTCCCAAGATTCTTATTTGCTCAGCTAGCCTTAGTTCAATTATAAATTTGCCTCCGATACGGTTCATTAGAAACATAGACTTAGGCCTTTTCTCAAAATTATAACTAGGAGTCTTATCTTAAAAGTCCTTCTTCTTGGTAAAATTTGCCTCGTGCCTAATGCCTGTCGAAAAATTTTTGGTAGCTCCCATTACACGGATTAAGTTCGAAGACTCATGACTCTTTCTATTGGTCTGATATCCTTCTTGATTCCTAGTTATTAAGATACAGGCAATTTAATGTGAAAACTAGGGTTAAAAGTTAGATCCTTTTTATTAAAGCTGTAGAGTTTCCTTACCATATTGTCTTACAAGATGCCTTTCCAATATCCATGCAGAGAGTTATCGTGGATCATATGGGTGCCAAAATATACTTTGTTTTGCTGACGTTCTGATCCATCATCAAGTTCATCGAGTAAATTCCTCATCCTCCTTGTCATGTGTCTGACTACTTGTGTACTATGTTTTCCCAGTAAACTTTCTAATACTTGTGCCTTGGGCCCTAAATACCAACTAAAGAAGTTCTGTCATTATGAAAACTATCACTTACAGCCGCAATCAACGTCAACAAATAGTGGTCATAGTGGCTTCATCGAAGTTTTTTGGAAAATGGATCAAGCCATATCTAAACTCTCGCCTACCTGATACTCTTTGATCAATGATGAACCCCCTCCCATTAGGTTTTAGGTGTAAGGCTAGAGCTTCCTTCTAAACTATAACTATAGTCCTTGCTTCAAAATCTCTCCTTGCTCTTGTAGACTTTATTCCATTTCTCATTATTTGCTACTTGGATCCTGTGTCGTTCTTGTTGAACTTTTCAATGATTGTTGCGATACTTGTTCCGTCAAAATATGATCAACTTCATATAAGGAAAGGATTATGGGACAGCCGAAGTCCCTGCCATTCTTCTACTTTCTTCAATTGGCTAGCATGAAGATTCCTCGACTATTGTGCTGATGTCCACCTCCCACTTTTATGGGTACCAATGTTACCAATCTCATTGGGGGTTTGTCCTAATACAATATATAGAGGTGTGTTAGTTTTAGTGGCTAAATCTCATATTACCCTAACTGCTAAGCCTTCTGGCTATTCTTCATAATATCTTGCCTTTAATATGCAATTCATTTGTTGTGAGAGATAGAAATGATGGTCTTGCTATCCTGTTGAAGTTACAATATGAGGACTTCCTAGAAGGTCACCCATCTTAATATTACTCTTGTCCGAGCATGCTCAACTACGGAACTCTGATGGAACCTAGTGCGTTAGTGATGATCGCATTTAATCTGGCCCAAGGTATGGAGACTCTTCTGACTGCCTCTAATTCCAACATCGTAGCTTTGCCCCTCATGGGGCATGCTCCCAAATCCTTTTTGATCTTATATTGGTACGTCATCCGGTCTTACTTAGGGTGTGTTGGGTCTGTTGCACTTATAACCGGTGCCAAGGCAACCCTGCTTGGTATTTCGTACACAATCTTATTTGCACCGTAATCTCATACTAGGTAGCTTTTCTCTTTTTAATGGGCCAGTCAGAAATCCAAACTTCCCCTTTTCCTACCTCGTTCCTACTATGTTCTATTGTTTATGTAGAAATTTGTCTATTTTCATTTGTTAGGACTTACCTTGTGGTTGCTTCCTTGGTCTATTAGGATTAGTTGCATACTTTAAGTCTTTATTACTCTCGCCTGAGTCTGAATACATTCCTTATCGAGTTACTCTAGCCATAGCATATATAATGGTACCTAAAGGCAATTGTTAGACTTTGCCTTTCTTCACTGAATAGCCTCATTCCTTTAATAATAATATATTGAAGATGATCCTATCATCCAGTTCCTGTGGTGGCTGAGGTTGATAGAATTTGAACATGACTAGATTTTCTAGCACTTCCTTTATCCCTGAAAGGTAGGAAAAATTACATTTAGTTCGTATGCCACCTTTAGTCTGAAAGTGTTCCTACTTCAGGTTAGTAGAAGATATATTACCTTTCTCTCTTATTACACTTATAACTTCATTTGCTTTCCATACCGTGTATAACCGTATCTCTATCTTGATTCAATGTATAGTTAGATGGGTCTCTTTACAATTTACTCAACTGTTTCCCTTTCAAAGCCAAGATTCCACTTAGTACTCTTCCAATTTGCAATCGCTACAATGTTAGTTCCTAGTACCCTTGAGGAAGAAACCACTCCATCCTTTGGACGGGGACTTAAACAGTTCTACCGTATACCTGATTGAAGCTTCTGCTCTTAGCTTTTTTTTACTGATTCTCTGCTTCATTCGTCCACTCTACAAATTTTTTTAATGAAGGATCAGGTCTTTATGTGGTATTACCACAATCCAAAATAAAAATCATTGACTGAATTTGTTGGCAATGTACCTTTAGGGTAGTCCTATTCATGAAGAAAATAAGGGTACCATCCATGCCACATGAAATGACCTCATCAGCGGGTAATAATCTTACTCTTGTCAAGTACTAAAGTTACAAAACTAGGCAGAAGAATCCCCTAGATTCAATCTAGAAAAAATGGCTTGAATTAGATAATTGCAATAAAGCTTGAAACAAGCCCCATCACAGTCGTTTCAACTAAAATTCTGCCCTTGACGATAGGAAGTCTTTAACTACCCGGCAACACCTTGCAAACAACCTTCTTTCAATACAACTAGGTTTACTATGTCCATAGCAAATCGGCCGACACAATTCCTTTGATTGAATCCCCAATTCTCTGCACTCCTCAACTTGCTCAATTGTCTATCCCTTTATGCTATCGCTACTTTCTAGGAGTCTTATCCCTAATAATTATGTATAGAAGGTCCCTAATAAGCCTGCTAGGTGTTTTAGGCTTCTGTTTACACAAAATCTTATATTGAGGTGATCAGGTTGAACATTCAGTCAAGTGCAACAAGTAGTGCACAACACTCACAACAAGGCTACCATGCATAGTATTTTTATGTCCTCTTCATGCGAGGACCTAACGCATGGTTTATCTAGATTCTTAGAGTATGCATCAGAAGCATAATCAGTCCATCCACAAGCTCATATAGGACGAACTGCTCTGATACCAATAAATGTAACACCCTTTATTATATAAGTCAAGCTCGAGTCATGGAGTTATATTAAAAGATTGCCATTGTGCTAAGAAAACTTTAAAATATGGAAAATATAATATATGGCCCTTTAACTGCACACTTTATAACTGACTAATAGTTCATAAATTTCGTCGCCTCTGATACATAGAGGATAAAATAATTACAATTTAAAAGTAATTGTGACTAACATAATACATAGAACTTGCTTTCGATTGGTTACTAGCTAGCTTCAATAGTCTCTTGGTCTTGTTTGCATCCGAGTCTTGCTCAGAAAATGTCCCAGTACTCTGTCTCATACTTGATTTCCAACTTAGGTGCTGGAATGTTTAAGGAAAAAAAAAACATACAAGCAGGCAGTGAGAACCTAAGGTTCTCAGTAGGTAAACTCGAACTATTACTCATACAATGCCATCATAAACATTCCAGTCGCTTCGATTGCTTATGAAAATGTGAGCACATATACGCAAGCAGTGGTTCAATTTTAAGTTGAAAACATCTTTCTCAAAGCAGGTTATATTTTAACAACCACTTAGCATATTATATGACAGACATAGAAATATGAATAGTGTAATATATTTCAGTAAGAGTCATAATAACATCATGACATAATGAGATAATTAGAAAGGCACATATAGATGCTTGTACTTGATTATATGCAAGTGCACTTGATTTAATTTATCTCTTTCTTTAACTTGCAACTTAACCTTGCTCTTCTGTACTTAGTCCCCTGGAGGTGAATGGCCTCTCTCACCCCTGGGTAATAGCCTGCTTTTCAGATCCGAGCTCGTACCTATACATGAGTGACGAGTTTTCTTTCCCCGACCCTCACACTGGTCTATTCACCTTAAATCTGGTCGAGGGCTGGCCCAAGTCTTAGACAGTACCGCTCTGGCCCACGCTAGCTGGGTCTATGCCATGCCTCACGTGGTAGCTTGGTATGTCTTTCTTGTAAGTTCACATAAGTCTTATTCTTCTTTGGACATGATTATACATGCATATGCTACATGCATTCATTCATATATTTCATATCATACTTAAATCGTTCTTACATATATGAATCTCATGAGCATAACATATAAATATATAACATTCATATAATTCACAAATTTCTGCCGAAATTTCGGCAGCATAACAGATCGAGTTCACTTCCACATGAATAGTGCCAGACTACCAAAATGATCAATCAAGCAACAAAACCAACATAGAGCATCAAGTTTTATAATAATAATATCAATCATATAACATGTCAATATAAATACATAACGTAGGTTTTCTGCTCATTCTACTTAATTCTGCCCGATTTTGTAAAATTCACCATAATTTCTATTCAATTCATTTGGACCTAAATTTTGAATATGTTATAGTGCTGTGTGTCTAATTTCCAACCCTTTTGGTCCCATCTCATTTTGATTTATGTAACTCAAGTTATTCAAAGTTTACTTCTGTCTGCCCTACAACTAGTCAGAATTGCACTATTAGAAGTAAAATTTCACTAAAAATAGGAATTTAGGTGAAGTAATACAAAATTTATATCAAATTAAACAGGACAAGCTTCCAAATGAAATAAGTTTCATGTCATTTGCATGAGTATATTTTGAGATATGAGCCCCGAAACTTGACTTTATTGGACTATCCTGTTCCAGCCTGGTTTAAACTTAAGGTAACTTCATTGATGTGCTAGGAATAAATGGCAACGAATTTGACTCTAAAATTTTTATGGGATGTTTCCTTACATGTTAGCTTTCAAACAGCATTAGTTGCACTCAATTTAGAGTTGTGTAGGGTGAGTTACACCCTTCTCTATGCATACTGCCCAGATGAGAATCTAGATTTCTAGGTCAAACTTCAAAAATTCATAACTAATTCTATACTAATCCAAGGCCTTATATTTTATATGTATGGAAAGCCCTGAATGTCTAGTTTTATATAAAAATGGATTCATCAAATTTAAACAGCTGTAGGCGGAGTCGTACACTCCGCCGTACGGACTGTCGAGGGAAAAACCCTACCAGCTTCTTGGATTCTTCTTGAATTCATGTTTTGCTTTAATCTGTCCATCCAATCTTCAATTCAAACTCACATTTACACCTTAAACCAACCTTAATTCATCATCCCTACCCCTCACCATATCAGAATCATGGATGAACAAGGGACCCTGAATAGCCCCAAATCAAAGAAAAGAAGGAGAAAGTTGAAGTTCCTACCTTAGTGGTGTGAAATCTTGGTGGAACTTGATCTTGGAGTGAAGTAGATGGTTGGAGCTTGAGCTTGGGGATGAGAGGAAGTGGAAGAAGATGAAGGAAAGTGAGAAAATGAGGCTGGTTGTGGGGAGGCCGAAAATTTAAGGGGAAAAGGAAGAAAAAAATGAAAACTTATGAAGGAAGTTGGCTCTTAATTGATGGATTTCAATCCTCATTCAAATTTGGCTCGGCTTCCCTCTTTTATGGCTGATGGAGGCGCCACTTGTAGGGATGTTTTGGCTAAATCTTGGCCCTCCATCATAGGGTTCTCATAGTATAATTTTTATTGGTCCGGTTTCGACAATTTAAAATACCTAAATTCTACCAATTTCCTTCAAATCGGTAAAACGGTTTTAGAAAAAATCCTATGAGGTTTCCTATGGTTCTACTATAATTCCATCAAGTCTAATCCTTCTAAATCACATTTAATTGGCTTTAAGTGAATGCTTAATTGAATCTTAATTAATCCCAATTATTCAATGAAAATCGAACAACTAGGCGCAAAACGATAAAAAATTCGGTGGAGGTGAGGTCAAGTTTCTCCACTATCTTGAGTAACACTTGGTGCCACTCATATGTGGTAAGGGTGGCTGAAATTTAGCCACTTAAGTGAGGGTTTCCAGTAGAAAATTCTATTGGTTCGGTTCTGACAGTTTAAAATACCGAATCTTCGCCGATTTTCTTCAAATAAGCAAAACTTTACTAAATGACTCTGAGAGAATTTCTATATCTTTATTCTAATTGTTCCTAAGCCTAATCCCTCTAATTAATATCTAATCAACTCCTAATTAACCTTACTTAGTCAATAAGATCGAATAAATTGATTGTTAATGTGAAATAATCATTTTTACAAATTCGGATCTTTTCTATTTTCTATTTTTCATAGCTAATGTCATTTTTGTAATTTTGAGCAAGTCCAGGGGCACCCCACGTCATTTTACACCAGACTGGCTCCATGACCCAATTGGTAGAGATTTAAACTTCTACGGTTTCACCACGTGATTTAGCACTGTTTAAAATCCCATTCTGCTAATTCTACAGATGTGGGTACATAAAGGTCATTTTATGAAAAGTTTTAGGGTTATTGTGTGATTAAGTTTTTGGGGTCAAAACATAATTTCTAAAAATTCTGGGCAGCACTGCAATTAACAAAAGTTTATAGGGGCACTTTTGTCATTTCCTAATTTTTAAAATATGGCAGTGCCATATTTTCAACGGCAGTTTTACACTACCTTGTTATTCGAAGTGTGAGGATCATCCTAGCATCGCGCTGCTTGAGAAATTTTCACACTACTTAAGGTAAATAATTCAAAGTTTCTATTACATTCTGATTACGAAAGTGGAGATGTTACAGTGTAGGTATGATTGCAGGTTTCCGGGATCAGCTAGATCAGGGGGAGTACCGTTTTTGAATAGGGGCAGTAGTTGTGTGCCTAAAGAAGAAACCTACTAGGTTAACCAAGGTCCTAGGGGCAGGGGTTATAGAGAATTATCTGATGAAGAGTACAAGGAGAAGAGGGTTAAAGGCTTATGTTTTGCCTGTGATGAGAGATACACACCTGAGCATGTGTGTAAGAATAAATAGTTCAAATTCTTGATCATTGAGGAGGAACCTGATGAAGGGATTGAGTTAGAGTGGCAGGATGCAGAGGAGAACCTTTGGGGACTTATGAACACTTTGCCGCTTGATTACTGAAGTATGGCAAGGTAGACAACACCCTGTTCCTTGTGGCTGTGAGGGCTGGTTGCTGGCCATTGCGTCCAAGTGCTCAAAGATTTGGGGGCATCTCATAAATTTATTTGTTCGAAATTGGCATAGTTGGTAGGGTTGGAATCACTTCCTACTTTTGATTTCATGGTGAAAATGGGGAATGGGTAGCACATGACTAGCCAAGGCCATTGTGAGAATGTGGCTATAGATTTCCCAAACTTGTTGGTGACTTAAGGCTTTTACTTGTTTCTGTTGGAGGGTGCGGAAGTAGTGCTAGGGTTGGCTTGGTTAGACACCTTGGGTGATGTTATTGCCAACTTCAAGGAATCAAGACTCATCCTGAGAAAAGGCAATGCTTGGGTGACCTTATAAGGGGATCCAAAGTTGTGCTATGGGGTTTTGACCTTGAGATCTGCCTTGAGGTCTCTGCGACTGCGGGGGAAGGTTTTTTGGTGTAGTTGTGACCTGCGGCAGTAGCAAGGGGTGAAGACTCAGTTATTCCTAAGGAACTTAGGCAAGTGATGGCAGAAAATCAGTAGGTTTTTCAGGCCCTTCCAGGGTTACCTCCCCACCGCTATTATGACCATGCAATTACCCTAAAAAAGGTGCCATTATCCCCAACTTAAGGCCCTACTATTACCCTCATTACCAGAAAACTACTATAGAGGATTTAGTGATAGAGATGCTAGATTCTGGTATCATTAGGTTGAGTATCAGTCCATTTGCCATCCCCATCATCCTTATTAAGAAAAAGGATGACAGTTGGAGATTTTGCGTAAATTACTATGCATTGAATAAGATCACTATTTTGGATAACTTTCTGAGATCCGTGATAGATGAGCTGCTGGATAAATTGGCTGGTGCAATGGTGTTCTCTAAACTGGACCTCAAATCAAGTTATCACTAGATTAGAATGGTGGAGGCTGATATCAAGAAAATCGTTTTTCGGACACATGAAAGGCATTACGAATTTCTGGGTAGGCCGAAAGGCCTAATGCCACTTCAACGTTCTAGGCATTAATAAATGATGTTTTGCGACTGTATCTCCACAAGTTTGTGTTTGTTCTCTTCGATGATATCTTGGTTTATAGCAAGGACTTTGTAGCACATTCAAAACACTTAGGAGCTGTATTTCAGCTATTGATTGCTCATAGCTTGGTGGTCAATAAGAAGAAGTGTGAGTTCGGTGTCTCACGGGTGGAATATTTGGGGCACATAGTCTCCGCAGATGGTGTTTCTATTGATCTTAAGAAGATTGAGGCCATGCGGCAATGGCCTATCCCAAAGGATGTTAAGGCATTAAGGGGATTTCTTGGCCTAATGATCTATTATCGGTGATTTGTTCAGGGATATGGGGTAATTGCAAAGCCTCTCACTGCCTTCACTAAGCAAAACGGTTTCTACTGGTCTCCTGAAGCCCAAACTAGATTTGACAAACTCAAGGCAGCCATTGTTGAATTACCTATTCTTGTTGTCGCAAACTTTTCTAAGGACTTTGATCTAGAAACTAATGCTTCTAATCAGGGTCTTAGGGCTGTTTTGACCCAAGGGGGCAAACCCATTGCTTTTTTTTAGCCAGGCCTTGTCTCCACGTGCCCAACGAAAGTCCTTATATGAGAGGGAACTTATGGCGATTGTTTTGGCAGTGCAGAAATGGAAGCACTACCTGTTGGGGCGTCATTTTGTGATCATGACTGACCAAAGCAGCTTAAAATTCTTAATTGATCAAAGGCTATTGGGGGAGGGTCAATTTAGATGGACATGTAACCTCATTGGGTTTGATTTCAAAATTCAGTATAGACCGAGTTTAGAGAATAAGGTAGCGGATGCTTTATCATGCCAAATGATGTATAAAGCCATTTGAGTTGCCCACGCCAACATGTGGGACATTATTGATTCTGAGTTGCAGGCTGGTAGAGTTTTGAGCAGGGTGGTGCAAGGTTAGCAACAAGGACAAGGGGACCTTCTAGGTTTTTCCTTGCAACAGGGCTGTCACTTCTATCAAGACAGGGTTGCTTTGCCTAGAAGTTCTTCTCAGATTCCTGTTTTACTAGATGAGTTCCACAACACAGCAACGGGGGCATTCTAGGTTCCTTTGCACTTACAAGAAGGTTGCTGCCGCCTTCTATTGCAAAAGAATGCACTAGGATGTAAAGGATGTGGTGGCCAATTACCAGGTCTGCCAACAAAACAAATATGAAGCCCTCTCACCCTCTGGTTTACTTAACCCCTTACCTATTCTAAAGCACATTTGGACTGAAGTCTCCATGGATTTTTTCTGGTTTACCCTATGTGAAAGGGGTTGATACAATCATGTTGTGGTTGATCGATTGACACTCACTTTTTGGCATTTTCACACCTGCATACAGCCAAGGAGGTTACTAGGGTGTTTGTTAAGGAAATCATTCGATTGCATGGGTTCTGTAATACCTTACCAACTTAATGTTATGCTTAAGTCATAGCATGAAATTGGATAGGTTGCGCTACCGTATTAGTCTTCTGTCGAAAGCTGTATTCATTATTTTGTATTCTGTTATTTATATATATGACTGACGTGTATACCTACGAAACGGGCCGCTTTATATAATAAACGTGATTAGCATAAACATATCATTAGTTGCATATATACACATACAAGTTGGAAGCCAAAGCTTCAATTTATAAACATACATATCAAAAGCAGAGTGAAGTATAGGGACAACAAAAATTCCTATTGTTAAAAAGTAGAAATGGAAATGCCGGAAGCTAGCTAGGTACACCGAGTCCAACTCAGGGTTCTGGTGAAGCTACAGGTCTGGAATCTCAATGAAGAGGGTAGCCGTCGAGTCCATCGCCCACGTCTGAGAATGAGGCGGAAATGCAAAACGAGGTGAGAATTTGAAGAAATTCTCAATAGGGTTCGTACATGACGTATAACTGATGTCGCATTCATTCTCAGCTGCCTCGGGTTTTATTTAATTATAAAAACATGAGGTTAAACTTAACTATTCATATTTAATAAGGTTGGGAAAATGGCTGGTCCGAGGCAGGGTCCAGTTTTACTTAAGACAACATAAGGAACAGAATAAACTAATATCAACAATACACAGAATAATGAGCATAAGGCAGTAAGTGAATGTAACAAATAACTGTAAATGACTTATAATGACCATTCAATGCAGTTATGCATTTAATGTAATCATGCAAGCTTGCTCTTGAACCTTTCTTCATAAACTTTTCCATTACTTTCATCATTTTCCATCACTTGGTCCCCTGGGAGTTCTTGGCCATTGTAGACTCCTGGGTAATAGTCTGCTTTTCAGGATCGAGCTCGTTCCTATACAGGAATGCCGAGTTTACTTTCCCCAACTTCCCACCGATCTATTCCCCTTAACTTTATTCCGAGGCTGGCCCAAGTATCATGGAACTTTCATCATAGCATACTCTTTATATTCCTCATAACATAACTTTCATAGCTTTCTTGAAAATGCACATGTATCTACATGTATGTAACTCATGCGTAGATCTTACCGAAATTTCGGCAGCATAACGGAACGTATCCGCTTCCCCATGAATAGCACCAGTACATCAGAATACCAATTCCTCATAGAAATTACAATATTGCATGCACAATTCATCATGGAACTCATAGAAGCATTAGTCTCCTTAAGGTAGAGTTACAGCCTCAACATAGATCATTCAACCTGATTTTTGTAAATCATGCCATAATTTCTATTTAAATCATTTGGATCTCAATTTTGGATATGTGAAAGTGTTATGTGTCTATTTTCTAACCTTTTTGGCCCCACCTAATTTTGATATTTATAGCTCAAGATATTTAGGTTTTATCCTGGCCTACCCAGTGGCTGGCTAGAATCAGACACCTGAAAGTAAAAATCCACTAAAAATCGAAAACTGACCCAAATTATACAAAATTAGACTCATATTAAAGCTAACAGGGTAAAGTTTTATTTAAAAAAAGTTTCATTCCATTTACATTAGTAGGGCTCGAGTTATAAGCCCTGAAACTTAACCTTCCTGAACTGCCCTGTTTTGGTCCGGTTTAGACATAAGGTAACTTCTTCGAATCACTAGGAAAAACTGAGATAATAACAAACTCATAAGTTATTTGTATGATGTTCTCCTATGTGTAAGCTTTCCAACAAAATTAGTTTCACTTAATTTGGAGTTGTATAGGGTGAGTTACACCCTTTTCAACCCATACTGCCCGGGTGAATGTCCTGATTTCTAGGTCAAACTTCAAAAATTCATATCTCTCTCAATATTAATCCAATAGCCTAATATGATATATTTATAGAAAGCCCTAGATGTCTAGTTTCACATAAAAATGGTTTCATCAATTTTAAACGGTGGGAGGCAGAGCCGTACACTCTGCCGTACGGACTGCCGAGGGTTTTGAGTTTTCCAGCTTCTCAACTCTTCCTATCTTCATCCTTTCTTGTTTCCAATTCAATTTTAATCTCACAAACAGCCAATAAACCAGCCAAAATTTATCATAATCATTCAGTCAATATATCAAAATTAAGGAATTAAACCACCAATAATCATCCAAGAATCAGAAAATCAAGACAAGAGTTAAAACCTCTACCTATGGTTATGTTGTGATCTGGCTTGATTTTGGAACTTGGATGAACAAAACTTGATTAGACTTGGTGGTTTGATGGAGTTGAGAGAGTGAAGAAGAGAAGAAGAGAGCTAAGCAAGGGAGAGGAAAAGTGGCGCAGAAAATGGGTCTGAATGAGAGGAGGAGAGTGTGTTATATAGGCATGAGTGGTAGTTAATTTTGAAGGTTTTGATTGGCCTGAAAATATAAGGCTGAATTTCAGCCAACCTTTCCCTCTTTTGTGGCCAAAATGCTATCCACGTCGTCCCCTTTTTGTGGCAGAATTGCTCTCCACGTCGCCTAAAAGTGGGACTTGTTTCCAGTATATTCTGAAAATGATATCGAAACTCGTACTCTTCTTAAAGTCAGAAATTGTGCACATAAAATCGGAACTCGAAAATATTGTCTGGTTTACTCGAAACTTGAAAGCAAAGTCAGATGTGAAACCAAGCACTTAAATTCGAAAGTCAGAAAATTAGGTAAACACGAATCAATTCTAAGCATAACACCGGAGATTGGGAGTCAAGTCATTAATCTTATGTTCCATGAAATCAGAACTTATAGAATCTCAGAACTCCAATCTTTATCTCGGAAGTCGGGAACATCTAGAAATGAAAGCTCTTGGGAATAGCCTCGAGATTGGAAGTCGTGAAAATTTGGCGGAACTTGGAGACCAATTCAGACAAACTCGGAAGTCTGATTTTGTATAGCCTAAGGTCGAAACCCGCATATAAGGTCGGAAATCGAAAAAACCAGCTAGTCCATAAGACTCTGAGATGAAGTCGGAAATCGAAAAATCTGATATATGAGGTCGGAAATCGGGACGTTACAGGTTCCCTAAGGTGATCATTTCTTATCGTGATCAGATTTTCCTTAGTTGTTTCTAGTTTGAGTTATTTCTTAGTTCAGGCACCAAATGTTATATCATCCGCAGACGGATGGTCAAATTAAGGTCACTAACTGCTGCTTGGAAACGTATCTGTGTTGCTTTGCGGGGCACAGGCCTAGGCAATGGTCCAAGAGGCTCAATTGGGTCGAATATTCATTTAATACAACCTTTAATGCCTCCACCAAGATGACCCTTTTCCAAGTAGTTTATGGGCATTCCCCACCTATGTTATTTAGAGGTGAGACCTAACCTTCAAAGGTGGAAGAAGTGTAGGTCTTGATCGCTTCCCGAGATGAGGTTTTGAGCTAAAGAAGAATCTATCCTTGGCACAGCAGCGGATGAAACTCTTTGCTAATCGTCACGAAAGAGAGGTGTCCTATGAGTTAGGAGATTGGGTGTTCCTCAAATTACAGCCTTATCAGATGAAGTCCTTGGCCCGGAAATTGAACGAAAAACTGAGTCCAAGGTACTACGGATCCTTTCAGATCATTGAGAAGCTGGGTCCGACAGCATATAGGCTTGCTTTACCATCGGAATGCAAACTCCACCCCGTTTTCCATGTTAGTAAATTGAAGAAAGCGCTGCCCCCTCAAGCTTAAGCACAAGAATTACGTGCAGCTCTCATAGAGGCTGGCGAGTTACTAATGGACCCGCATGAGGTACTAGATGTGCGCCACAAACCTAATAACATGGCTAAAGGGTTGATCCGTTGGAAGAACCTCCCGGATTATGAGAATTCCTAGGAGCTTTTGCCCGAATTGATGCAATAGTTTCTTAATTCCCACCTTAAGGACAAGGTGGTTGTCCAGGAGGTAGTGTTAGGGACAAATTTTATGGTAAAATGTACAGTGGAAGGAATAAGAAGGGAAGGGGCCGAGAACAGGCCCAAAAAATTGTAATAATAATAATAGAATAACAGAAATAGGGAAAGGGGAGGGAAAGTTAGCTAGGAAGCTTAGCAATTTGTTAGTGGAAGGGAAGAGATATAAATAGGAAATCTAAAGGTGTAATAGTTTTATCTAGCATTTTCTGATTGTAAGAAAGATTTGGGGCTCTCCACTTTCCCCTCAAGAGTGAGATCTTGTTATAAAGCGGTTCTTGGTGCATTACTAGAATCCCTAATTCAATAATACCATTTCCTATCTTTATCATTCTAGTTTCTGGTACCTGTTCCTATCAACATATTAAGGTATCAACTTCAACATAACCAAAAATGGGTTAAAACTCATATATTAGGGATGCTAAATAAATGCAACAAATTCAGATGTTTCAGTAGAGAGAGCATGAACTTACAACATAGCAGTGTATATCACAAATTATTTAAAATAGTAAACCACTTCAGAAAATTATAAAATTTTATAGTTCAGTAGATTCTGGTGTTAACTACAACATACATAAAACATAGCTTAAAGGTAAAGGTTTGATAGGCCATTTAAATGTAAAACTAATTCTACCTCCTGCAGAGTTAGGCAAGAGTTTCAACTAACCTGCAAGTTGTGTAAACTTTTAAATGGACCAAACCAACTCAGATCATCACAAAATTTTACAGGACATATCATTAAGGTATTAGCATCATCATACTCAAAAGTTAGCAAAAAATGTGCAAGATTGATCAGATAACTAAATTCAAACAGAACCAGACTCCCTATCACAGCTAGTTAGAATTCCAGTCAGTCACCAAGTTGTATGGTTACACACTTCAGATAATCACAAAAATTTACAGACATGTCTATGAAGTTATTAACTACAACACAAAAAATTGAGCCAAAAATTTGATAGTTTGGTTGGCCAATATAGTTCAAAATAGAACCAGCTTTTCAAATCAGTAGCAACAGTAAATTAAAACTAGAAGAAAGAGCTCTTGAGAAACAAAGCAAGCACATAAAACACCCCAAAACAAGAAAAGCCATGGGAGTTTTGAGCATGGAGGTGAAAGAGTAGATCCCCTACTTGGATGATGGGAACGGTGATGGAGATGATGATGGTGGTGGTGATGGAGGGCGGCAACAGTTGGGCTTGATGGCGATGATGCTCCTCCAAGCAAGAATCCTTGAAGAACTTCAAGCTCACTAACTCACTTGGCATTTCACTCACAATCTTCTTCCTCTAGATGGTGAGGAAGAAGAAGGAATCTCTCACCCTCACTCTCACTATAGCTACGGTCATGTGGGGAAAAGAAGAAGGTGGAGGTCTTTTCTTTCTCTCTTCCTTTGGGCATGAACTACTTAGAAAGGAAGGAGGTGGTTTTCTTTCTTGGACTCTCTTCCCCTCTATTTTGGCCATTCATTAATCTCTTTATAATTCATTCCTAATTACCTTCATACATTTTATAAAATTGAATAAATCAATTTCTAGTGCAATTTAAATGTTCAAAAAAAAAAATTCAGACGTTACAAGCACTGACACAAAGAGGCCAAGAATGCAAGATTGGATAAATTTGAATCTACATTGGAGAAATGGGCTGAGTCAGTGAGTGCACAAACAGAAGTATCAAAGGTGAGGATTGAGAAATATAAATCCCATAGGAGTCAGGCTACTAGTCCATTGTCAGATCCTTGTTCTATTAAGGCATGCATGGGGGTGTTACATTCTATGCAAGATGTTTCAAGGACAATATACAACAAAGCTGTGGCAAAGTTTGTACAAGCGGAATGGAGATGCATATTTATGACGATGGAAGCTGATAGAAGGATGGAATTACTTGCTGATCTTGAGTAGTTTGCTTTAAATAATTTGTATGAGTTTATGGATAATATGTTTCATTTTCTTTTTTAATAAACCCTAGACTTTATGCTATGTTCCAATATTTTCCAGACTTTATGTTATGTTATGTTCCAGTATTAGTATCAGTTTATGATTGAATATTTGAAGAATTTGTGTTATGTTAATTGGAATTATTATTGTTATTTGCACGTCTATTTCATTACTATTATTATTAGAACTAGTTGATTGAATTATTTCATTTGAGCAGGATAATATGTCTATTTCTGGATCAACTGATAATTCACATAGCACCAGTAGTGATGATACAAATGAATTAGATGATGAGATGGGGGATATTATTATAGTTCGATTGATGATTGAATATGAAAGGAGCTATGTTGACAGGAAACCTTGTAGAACTTCTGCCTTGACTGGAAGAATGTATACTCTTGAATTTTTGGCAGGCTATGAAGCCAGATGTTATGAAAATTTTTTGGACGGAGAAACAAGTGTTCATAAATTTTTGCAATGCTTTAAAGGAAGTTGCAAATTTAAGTGATGGCAAAAGGGAAAGTGTAGAGGAAGGAGTTGCTATGTTTTTTATTATCGTGTCTCATAATATGCACCATCGAGTTGTTGCTAAACGCTTTCAACACTCTATATATGCTTTAAGCAAATGGTTTAGAATAGTTTTAAGAGCATTATGCAAGTTGGGCACACATATTATTCGACCCCAAAATCAAGAGACTACTCATCCACATATTTTGAATAACTACAAGTACTTCCCGTATTTTAAGGTAATTATGCATTTATATTCTAATATTTATTAAATATATGTAGCCATTATTGAACTAAAATATTATTTACATTTTTTTCATGAAGAACTGCATTGGTGCTATTGATGGCACACATGTATCTGCTTGGGCTCCTACTTCCAAACAGACTACTTTTCGTGGAAGAAAGGTTTTGATGACACAAAATGTGTTGGCAGTGTGTGATTTTGACATGTTATTCACCTTTGTTTATTCCGGATGGGAAGGGACAGCAAATGATTCTAGGTGTTTTTGGATGTGTTAAAACCTAAAGATAATTTTCCAAAGCCTAGTGGAGGTAATGTCTTATTACATAGTTTTATTTTATTTTTCCTCTTTTTCATTATTAGTTATAGTTATCTAAATATGTTCTTGGATTCTATGACAAATCAATTTTATTTTGTTGATTCTGGATTTCCTAATATGCTGGCTATCTTGCTTCATTTTGTAGCACAAGATATCATTTGCATGACTTTCGTGATAGAGGACGAGCACGAGGCAAACATGAACTGTTCAATTATAGACACTCTTCATTGAGGAATGTTATTAAGAGGTGTTTTGGTGTTCTAAAGGCAAGGTTCCCAATTCTAAAAATGATGCCAAATTACCCTGTTAGAAGACAGAGGCATATTTCCACTGCTTGTTGTACCATACATAATTTTATTAGAATGCAACATGGCACAGATACACTATTTGATGATTACTCCAAAGAAGACATAATTGTGGATGAGCAAAGTTTAAGTGTTGATCAAGAAGGTATTGATATTAATGCTATTGAAGCAACTCAAATGGCACAAGTTAGGGAGACAATTGCAAATCAAATGTGGGATAATTATCGTCGATGATTGATGATTATCACTTTTTATATTTTGTTGTAGGATGATGTATTTCTCTTTTTCTCTTTTTTTTTGTTTTTGTTTTTTGGTATGTTTTAGCTGGTTAATAAATTAAAGTATAAACAAAGACTGTAATTTCATGATACTACTAGTTATTTTGTTTAGTATGTCTGTTTTCAGTTAAAGTTTCATTTCTAGTATTTAATTGTATAATAATTTATAATGATAATAAAATTACTTAAAAATGAGCAATTTGTTTAATTTTTAATCTTAAAATTTTGTAGAGTTTATTTTATTTTAATAAATACTTTTAAATTCATCTCAAATTTGTAAATAATAAAGTTCATCTATATATATAACATTTTCATTATTTAATAATAAATATAATTTTATTATCTCAAATTTGATTTTGAAAATAGACAAACCAAACATATTTTTATTGTTTCCCCTTTTAAAAAATAGACAAACTAAACGCATTTCCTAAATCCAGAAATTTTGAAAATGAAAATCGTTTTCAAAAAATGAAAACAGACAATGAAAACAGGAAATATTTTCACAAACAAAATGCACCCTTACATTTTTATCACAAACAATGACGATGAGGCAGTGCTGGTAGTGATATACTCGCGTCTCCTCAGGTGTATGAGCGAAGAAGGAGCGTGTGCGAACCAACCCCATTAAATGCTATGTGACAGCTTAAAGTGGCACACGCGAGCCTTAACGCCTTGAGGTTGAGAGTTCAAGTTTCACATGTGCCACTTTGTTTTTCTTTATTGTTGGCAATTTTTTTTAATTTTCAAAAGAAAAAATGGTTAAGCTATCATTTAATATTAAATATAATACATAAAATTATATTAAGTAACTTTTATTTTTATCACCTCCATGATTGTGCAATATATTGAATATTTGGGTATTTTAATGAAAAAAGTTTCATTTTAAAATTTATTTGAGTTTAATTATGATGCATTGATCGTATAAAAAAATTTTATATAACCAATCAAATGACAGCTTTGGACAACTAATTTGCTAGTTGAAGCTCTTTGTAGAGCTACTTATATAACTTGAAGGGTTATGATGTAAACATTTGTGTATATCAGGGAATTTCTCTTCTCCCTATATCAACCAAGGTCCACCAATTTACTAGTAACAACTCCTAAGTGTGATACTATGACTTAAGTATGGTATTGTATTTAGGAGGATGTCACATTTTGGCATCAAAACAGTTCGTCCAAACCAAACTTGAGGGTGGGCTAACTATGCTTCTGAAACATACTCTGTGAATCTAGAAATGTCATGTTTTAGGTCCTTACACGACAATAACATAGGTTTTCGTGCATGACAGCCTTATTGTGTATATTGTAGCTTATCCATCACACTTGATTGTATATTGAGTCTGATCAACTCAATAAAATGCTCTGTGTAGGCAAAAATCTAAACATCTAACTGGTTTATTAGGGATAACGAAATTTTGAAGACAAAACTCTTTTAAAAAGTGGGCATTATTGTAGCAACCTAATTTAGTCATATCTATAATTAACATTATTAGAGATTAATTAATAATAAGCTTATAAAAAAGAAGTGAGAGTGTAGGAGCATAAGATATAGGAGGGTTTAGTCATTAGGAGATCACACCTATTATATGTGGTCCGGAGTAGGCCATACGGCCTAACTTACATAGCACAACAAGGGCCACACACATAAAGGGTGAGTCACCTTTGCCTCTCTACATATATCTCCTCAAAAACCAAAGAAAATCATCATTATTTTCTCTGCCCTAACCTTACTAGCCATAACTTCCCTTTCACTCCCTCTCCTCCATTTTTGATCTCAAAAGCTCCAAAACCCTTGGTTCTTTCTTGTCCTCTCAACATCTACTTGATTATTAAGCTCATTTGTAATCTTCTAAATTATACAAGAGCCAAAACTCTTTCCCCTTAAACCATATCAAGTTTCAACCAAAGAAGAGAAAGAAAGAGTTGAGGTGTGGATTTGTGGTGCTAGGGAGTTTTAGACTTGATAGAAGCTAGATTTGAAGCTTTTCTAAGCTTGGAAGTAAAGTAGGCTCCACAACTACCTTATATGTGGCTATGTGGTTAAATGAGCTAGGAATTTGTATTCTATTGTTCCTCATATCTCTTGGCTAAAAGTGACATTCTTTAGGCTCATATTAATGAGTTAGAAGTGAAACTCAAGTTAATGAAAGAAACAAGCTAGAAGCTCAAAGATATTCATAAACACAAAATAGGAAAATAGGGCAGCTCTAGATAGTCCTAGGTCCATGAGCCATATCTTGAGTTAGGGAACATCAATTAAAGTGGAACTAATTTTATATGAAACTTAACTCAAAGGAGTTTATACCCACAAAAGTTGAAGTCCATTGAACATAAGATGAATAAGTTATGAATTTTATAAAAAGTTGTAAGCAGAATGACATGTTTGAGCAAGGTGTGTTCTAATTAGCATAACTTGCCCCATAGACATCCAAATTGAGTGCAACCAATTTTAGTAGAAGGTTAACAAATAGGAGAACAAATCTATAAATTTTGAGAGCTCAAGTTACTCCTAGTAATTCCATGAAGTTTCCCTGAGCTCTGTTCGAGTCCTAATAGGATAGTCCCAAAGTAAAGCTTATATCTTAAGCTTTGCTTAACTAAATTAAATGGAACTTAGTTTGTTGGAAATAGGGTTTAAGTGAGCATTAGCATATAAAATTTCAAAGCTAGATGATAAGAAATGGATTTTTGATATTTTTCTCATTTCTGATGTCCAAATCTGTCCCAAAATGGTATCGGTGTCTCGAGCTTCGTTTATATGAAGTGATGCCTAATGTTCTGAATTCTGAGTTCTGAAGGAAAGACAATTTGGGTAAGTTTTAGAATGGTCACCTTAAAAAGTAAATGTTGATGTTTACTATCACGTGTTATGACCGAGTTTTGGGGTCCAGAACGAAGCTCTTGGGTAGATGGTCTAAGGTCAAGGTTGTGCACAAGAGGTGCGGTAGTATAGGTGGAATGACAAAGAGTTGAATCAAGGTCCGAGGTCTGGATTATGTGGTTTGCATTCTGGGATAGAAGCATGCGAGTGAGGTTTCAAGTCCTTAGCTCGAATCTAAATTGACTTACCCTCATGTTTTCAAGTTCGATGCTCCGGGCTTGAACCTAAAATGGCTTAAAATTGGATTTTGGTGAATTTTCTAAATCCGGGACAAATTCTAGGTATTACACAATTTTATATTTCCAATTGAGTTATCTTTGAGATAATCTATATTCTCTCATTTCCTACTTGAAGCTTAAAGTATGAGAGCCTAATGTACATGTTAATATGACTATGTTAATAAAGGAATGCATATGAGCATTACATATTGATGTGATTATATTCTCTCAATAGAGGAATGCATATGAGCATATGAATTAAGAAAGCATATGAATAGATAAGATGAGATCCCTTGAATTGGAGGCAATGATGAGATTCCTCAACTTGAAGGCAGTTATAATAAAATTATGAAATCCCTTTACTAAGTTGATTTCGTATTTATCCATGTTGTTTATGACTTGCGATGCATTGCGGCATGTGCCACATGCCAACTTCTCATTTTCCCCTATCCCACCACATCACATTGTGTGGATGATATGATCATAACCGTCGATTTCGGATAGTCTTGTTTCCTTCGTCATTGGATCTAGCAAGTAGTTTCTGTGGGGGTTTATTTGTTTCCTTCACTTTCCCCTTTCTACTTCCTCCTTTTCATCTTTTTCCTCATACCTTTTCTTCTAGTTACTCTAATAACCTCTCCTTTCTTCTTAATCACTCTGATTGTGATGTTTGTGTTCCTTTTTCCTTAGTTCGAGGGCCCTATTGCAACGCGATAAATGCTGCAGTCGTGGTGTTGCAGAGTTAGTAGCAATTTAGGTGTGACTTTTTCAATGAGTTTTCTTAAGAACACTATTTGTTCTCTAGTACTAATGTGAGTGTGTGTTGTGTATGTGTGGGTTTAATTTCTACATTTTAGTTTTACAAATGTGATTGCTTTTGCAAGTATGTTTCTATCTTTTTGTGTCATTTCCATTGGTTGTTCATGGTTTTCTCCCTGTATTCAAGTTCTGAAGCTTATTTTCATTAATGACTAGTATTGTTTTGTTTTGTGGTTGATTGTATTTTCTAGGAAATAATAGTCATTTATGAGTATTGGTAGTTTGCATGGTATTATTTTGGTAAAAGGGACTTATTATAAAGGTCAGATTGTTTCTTGGAAAAATGAGTAAAGAAGATGGTGGCGGCAGGAAAAGCAGTGTTGGGGGATACAACTCAAGACAATTTGATGCCTCAAGTTACTAGCCCAGGTTAAGGTCTAATAGTCCATCTCTTGATGGTTTAGCCCTTCTTTGGGTTGCCAATATAAGGTTATTGGGAGAAAAGTCTACTATGGCTTGCCCAAGCCGGCCTGGATGGAAGATCAACTTTGGTTTGAATTAATAATGAAGGAAATGAGTGTTAGAAATGCTCAATCACAATTGTTTGGGCCTTTATCCCTTGAGCATTTCAAGGTACATGGCAAACTAGCCTTCGGAAGAAGTAACTTCCCAATCAGCTGATGTGGTAGAGAGCTTTGCATACATAGTTTCTATCCTTTGATCTACGGAGACTTGGCCCGTATCTAGTCTTCATTGCATCTTCCAGATTCATAGGACGGTTATGAACTCCTTCCTTATGGACCGTCTGACCTGGTGACCAAGGATTCGAGGGAAAGGTGTTTTTATATGTTTGAGACCCTTTTCACCCAAGTGAAGTTAGATCTCCCCTTGCCATGTTTCTACTACAGGGTATTATCCGTTCTTTAGGCGGCGCCCATATAGATACATCCAAATGGTTGAACGTTCATCCAGTGTTTCTGCCTTCTATGCCAACTGCTAGGTCTTGAGGCTATGCCTCGAATAATATTCTTCTATTTTTGTCGTATTTCTATCAGTATAGCATCAAGGGATAGTTTGATTTCTTTTGTTAGAGCCTAGGGTAAAAGGTTTTTGGGGGTTTTGAGTCCTCGTACAAGAAGAAGACCTATCAGGATCAGTTTTTCAAGTTAAAGCTCGGACGTTTAGTGATTTAGTATTTCTACAGTTCCTCGGGAATGGCTTGGTTTCCTTTTAGTTGGTTATCTATTGTTACCCCGTCCCCTTAGATAATAATTAGTGATTTCTATGTCAAACAAAAAAGTCATGTAGAGATTCTTGAAAGGCTCTCCTCGGATATCATAACTCTACAATGGGAGGGCATCGGGTGTACTGACTTGATCCATTACTCCGAGGACCTGGCCATTTTGCATAAATGCTTTTGTGAGTCTCTTGTTTATTGTTTGTTTTTATGTTCCCTAATCCTGTTAATGTTGGTAATTTGATTTATTTTTCTTTGCAAATACTTATCTGGAGAAAATTGGAGACAAGATGGCTGATAAATAGAATACTCCCAATTTCGATGCAGCTACAATCTGTGCCAAGCAAAATAAGGTTAAGGTTGTAAAGCTATTGAGCAGAGATAGGGCTACTGGCTCAAGCGGCCCAGAAGGCCCTGTATGCCAAGCTTCTACCCCCTTAAGCTTGCCCAAGTGTAAACTCACTAAGAGTAGGATGGTGATGGGTGAAATCAGGAGCTCGACTGCACCAATACCCGATACCTCCGGCATCCTTGAGTCTACTCTCCCATTGATCAGGAGTTCTGCTCACCCTTTTCCTTCTCCAGGTCTGGTATTTTCCGACATCCTTAATCCACAGTTAAAGGACGCCAGCCAATTTACAATGGAATTTGATGGTGATGCAGGAATGCCCATCACTTCCATATATGACCGATGCTTCTTGAACAAGGTCTTCATTGACTAGAATCTTAGCTTGCCCATCGACAAAGAGAAACATGAAAAGATCGAGATACTCGGGTTACTATGTGCCTGGCGGGCTTTTGCTCTGAGGAGTGCTTCTATCTCTCGTCACATAGAGAAAAGCATGGCTAAGGCAAGTCGATTCGCCACTTCTGAGGCTAGTCATTAGGAAGGCTTAAAGAAATTGAAGGATGATCATTCAATGGAAGTGATTAGGATGAGAGAGGAGATCAAAAGGTTAGAGCCACTGAGTCCCGAGCAAAGGTATGGGAGGAAAAGGTAACAAAGCTTATGGCTGAACTATGGCTATCTGAATAGAAAATTGATGAGGCAGAGCAAAAGGCCAAGATCGCCAAGCAGGAAGTCAATAATTAGGTGAAATATAATGAAGTGAAGTTCGCTGAAGAAAAAAGGGCAATCGAGGATGACCTCTTGAGACAGTTTGAAGGGGGGTTCAAAAAAGCTAAGAATCTTTACTGCCAATAGTTTGCTGACCTGGGATTAGATTTCGATCAAGTTGGTCCTCGGCACAAATGGGAGAATGGGGTCCTAGTGCTGCCCTCGAATGTTGAAGATGAAAATGCTGGCGGCAATGAGGTTATTGATGGAGTAGATGATTAGAGTGAAACGCCATGAAGGTTGGGGTATGCCTTAGATTTACATTGCATTTAAGATATTTGTAACATCCCAAGGAATAGTGCATCTGATTAGCACTATTAATTAATTTATTCTATTATGTTAGAAAAAAAAATAAGAGCAAGTAGGAATTTAATGTAAACATTAGCATTAGGAAGAGTTGAGTTTATTATGTTGAAAATTTAAAAGAGACCATTGGCAATGTTTTGAAAATTTAAGAGAAACAGTAACGATTTCTGTAACATTCTAAATTGCATTACACTTAATTTAAGTTGTTAATCGATTTATTGGATTTTATTGGATATGCAAAAGTAATTAGAATTGAATTATAGAGGAATTAGGGTTTGGAGAATTTGAAATAAGCATGTAGAAAATTTTAGAATGTTACTAATAGTGTTTCACTAGTTCGAAGGAAATCGGTTAAAATTCAGTATTTTATATTGTAACATTCTAGTAATACCATACTATGCTTAAGTCATTTTATGGCATTACTAGTTGTTACTTTTAACTAGCGAAAGTTCTTATAATTGAAATTAGCGTAATATACGAAAATAACTTGTAAAATTTTTTTTTTTGTAAAACCTTTATCCTTGAAAACTGAGCCTTTACGCACACTTACTTACTCGCATACATATGGATGTTATTCCTCATATCGTGGAGTTACTAGAAAGATGTATGACAAAATCGAAATAATATAACACAATGTCTTAAGCCAATAATATAATCATAGATAATCAAGAGTCATCATTACATTAATAATTGTCACATGTATAATAGGTCAAATTAAGTAGCATGACTTCCCACATGCTCTTAATTACACATAAACTACTCAACTAGGGCTCTCAAGAAGGTAAAAATACTATGCTACTATCTCGATCCTCCTTAGCTACATGAAAAAACATGGCAGCTCCTCGTCTTATCTAGTCAGGTACCATCAGAAGTGCTACTATCGACACCATCAGCTCCGTCTGAAGATGACACAGAAACGTAAGAATGAGAAATACAAGATTTCTTAGTAGGATCCCGACTAGACCATTAGTGTGTCATCGTTATCGTCCCAGCCACTTCGGGTTTAATCATGAAAATAGTGAGTATGTATAGATTCCATTTTAAAGGGTTTGAAAATATAGGATCCCAAAGCAGGTTTCTTTTAATCTTCCTCATATAAACATAATGTAAAGAAACTCGAAGCTACAATATAAGAGCATCTACATATGAGAGCATAGTATACATATTCATGACCATACCAATGAGAGATTGAAAATGCATGGACATTCATGTAATTCTTCGACTAGACCAAAGTCTTTCTTTAACTTTACTTTCATATTTAACACGTGTTTAGCATTCTTTACTTTTTCTTTGAAATAGATTGTTTTTGGACATGAGCTCATTCCGTGACCGTCATCATGCAGTACTAAACCAAATCAGACTAAGCTGATATTAGTTATCTCTAAGTTTGAGGGTCCTCCATGTTATCCTTGCCTCCCTCATAGAGTTTCCTTGAGTCTTTGTGGATCACCGTCTCTCACTTCCCTTAAAAAGTGATCAAAGGGTCATATCCAATTCTTTCTTTTCTTTTGTTATGACCACATCTTACATGCATTACAATCATTAACAAGACACATGCGAACATACGATAGTATGACTAAGTCCATAATTTTGATGGAAATCTGGCAGCATGATGGCTAGACCAGAGCTTCCCCAAAATGCTGATCATGAAATTTCAACCAACAATCAACTATATCCATTCTCATATCATCATATCAATCATTCAATCATGAGACAACACTCAATCAAACTTGTCATAGATTATGCCTAATAGCATCACACATTCATACCCTAAAAGGTGTTTATAGTTGTGTTATTCTTTGTGAAAAATCTTATGAGCCGTCATATGATTTCCCATGTTTACTCATGAGAGAATCACATAGTTAAAACAAATGTGTGCATAGTCTTTTAGTTACTCAATGCTTGAAGTTACTCTTTACTTAGGTACATATTTTATGGAACACTTTTTTCAGGTTGATTAAGTTAAGTAATTATTTCCTTTTCTTATCTTGAGACAGTGCACCTAGTGATTCCTAAGTTCATGGTATGATCAAAGGCCCTAATCATACTTCTATTCCCAAAGGATTTCGAGATCCCTCTAGTCCCTTGGGTCATGACAACGCATAACCATATTCATGAATCCAACAATACCATGTTCACCAATCATCAAAAGATAGTTTTTATTTTCAACAAGTTACAAGATTCAAACTTTACTAAGTGGAGTAGCAAAATTTCACCTTTATAATTATAAAGTTGCATACTTTGTGAAAGTGATTATAAAGTTTGATTCTTTATGAAAGTATGAGTCTCTAAAATTATATCCTTGTCTTAAAGATTCAACCTTTATAAGGAAAATGCTACAAGGTGCTACCTGTATGACTAAAAGTGTTATTCTTTAAGAAAGTTGACACTTTTAATCATTATAAGACCATCAAGGTTCCAACTTTATGATTTAAAGTTGTCTTAAAGTCTAAAAGATTCTTTCTTGAAGAAAGATTAGAACTTTACTAAAAACTTCCATTTTAAGATTTAACGTTTGCAAGATTAGAGTGCAAATCTACATCTTTATGGCTTAAAAGTTACATTTTTTATTAAAGTTTGAAACTTTATAAAATGTCTTGTCTTCAAGATTCAAACTTTAAGACATAAAGTGACAAGTTTTCATTTTTATGACTTAGAAAGTGTAACATCCATCACGATTTTCGATCTTTGACTTTATCTCCAAGTTTCAAATAACATGTATACGATTTTCAACCTCCGACTTTATCTCGAAGTTTCGAAACTTAGCAAAATCACACATAAAGAGGTAGAGATTCAATTTTGTTCTTGTTATTCTGATTGTGGGTGGCTGATTTTGGCTTTATTTTCTCACTTCTTGATGTGATTAGTGAATGAATATGATAATCTTTGGCTGGTTGTTGGCTATTTTTGCATTTAAATTTGATTAAGGAGTAGGAAAAGGTGAGAATAGGAAGATGTAAGGGGCTGGAAGACCAAATTCCCTCGGCAGTCCGTACGGCGGAGTGTACGGCTCAGCCTACAGCCAGTTAAATTTAATGAGACTATTTTTATATAAAACTAGACATTCAAGGATTTCCATATATATATAATATAAGGTTGTTGGATTAATATTATGAGAGATATGAATTTTTGAAGTTTGACATAGAAATCAGGACCTTCATCCAGGCAGTGTGAGTTGAGAAGGGTGTAACTCACCCTATACAACTCCAAATTGAGTGAGACCAACTTTGTTGGAAAGCTTTCACATAGAAGAACATCTCATAAAAAAATTATGAGTTAGATACGGTCCTGTTTGCTCTTAGTGGTTCGAAGAAATTGCCTTATGTCCAAATCGGACTAAAATAGGGTAGTTCAAGAAGGTCAAATTTCGGGGCTTATAACTCAAGCTCTACTAAGAAAATGAAATGGAACATATTGAAACTGAAAGCTTGTCCTGTTAGCTTGGATATGATATCAGTTTCATATGATTTGAACTTGTTTTCGGTTTTTGGTGGAATTTTACTTTTAAGTGTGTAATTCTGGCCAACTACACGGCAGGCTGAGATAAAACTTAAATAACCTAAGCTATACTTATCAAAATTAGATGGAACTAAAGAGGTTAGAAAATAGACACATAACATTCCAACATATCCAAAATTTAGGTCTAAATGTGTTAAAATGAATTTACGACCTAAGTTACAAAAATCGGGTTGAATGCAAGTATTGAGATAGCAACCATGTTTTAATTGCAGTAATTGTGCCATGAATTTGATGTTTGAAATATGAACAAAGTGTTATGATTTCTCTAAAAAGTTGGTGTTTTGAGTAGTGGCACTATTCATGGGGAAGCGGACTTGATCCGTTATGCTGCCAAATTTTCGACAGAATTTTATTATAGTTTCTGTTATGAATATTCATGATATGAACATGAAATTCTATATGCAAGGATATATGAAAGTAAATGATGAAGCATATGTATGAGTGCATTTAGCATGTCTATGCATGATGATTATATATGAGAATGAAAGGATATGAATATATTAAACGTGGATTCCTTCACCTGGAGGTAGTTATGAGATCCCTCCTTGTGAAGGCAGTTAAATAAGATAAGATTGGATCCCTTCACTTGGAGGCAGTTAATTGGCTCCCTCACTGTGAAGGCAGTATAAAACTATGAGATCCCTCTACCTTGGAGGCATGTGGCCAAAATGAGATCCCTCCAAGACTAGAGGCACGTGGATCCCTTTGTAGGTTAGTTCTATATGACGATGGTCACAAGTTAAGCTCACTCCCAGATCAGATTATTCAAGGGCAGTAAAGACTAAAGATTAAAATATATGCAAGCACCCTAGGAACGGCGATACGTAACGCCTAGGTGTGCCAAGGAAAGAAAGTTAAAAAAAAACACTAGTGCATTTGCATGAATTCAAGTATGAATATTTGCATAATTATATCACATGTTTTATTGATGCTGAGACTGTTCTATCTACTTATGTTGTGGTTATTATTCTAAATGTGAAATATTGCCAATGTGACTCAAGTGCATGAATAAAATAAACTCTGCTTCGGACAATATACTTTCAAACTATAAAACTAAATAGTTTATTTAACATGTTCACATTTTTCATAATAAACCGAAGCAGCTGGAGATAATAATAATGACACAGCATACGGTAGTTTAATGAATCCTACTGAGAATTTATAATTCTCACTCCTATGTTTATTTCCGTGTTATCTCCAGACAGTTCAGAAGTTCCGAAGAAGGTCCTTTGAGGCGGAGTCGACTAGTCAGATTGAAGGTGGCCGAAGGTTGCTGCCAGACAAGGTCCGATTGAGTGATAGTAACAACTCCTAGGTGAGGTATTGTGACTTAAGCATAGTACCATACTTGGGAGGTATTTGCAATGAAATTCTATATGCAAGGATATATGAAAGTAAATGATGAAGCATATGTATGAGTGCATTTAGCATGTCTATGCATGATTATGTATAAGAATGAAAGGATATGAATATATTAAACGTGGATCCCTTCACCTGGAGGCAGTTAATTAGGTCCCTCCCTGTGAAGGCAGTATAAAACTATGAGATCTCTCTACCTTGTAGGCACGTGGTCAGTTGAGATCCCTCTACAATTTAGGATTCATTAAACTACCATATGCTTTGTCATCGTTATTATCTCCAGCTGCTTCGATTCATTATGAAAAATGTGAACATGTTAAATAGACTGTTTAGTTTTATAGTTTGAAAATATATTGTCTGAAGCAAAGTTTATTTTATTCACGCACTTGAGTCACATTAGCAATATTTCACATTTAGAATAATAATCACAGCATAAGTAGATAGAACAGTCTCAATATCAATAAAACATGGGATATAATTATGCAAATACTCATACTTGAATTCATGCAAATGCACTAGTGTTTTTCTTTAACTTTCTTTGCTTTCTTTCCTTGGCACACCTAGGTGTTACGTATCACCATCCCTAGGGTGCTTGCATATGTTTTAATCTTTAGTCTTTACTGCCCTTAGGTAGTCTGATCTGAAAGTGAGCTCAACTCGTGACTGTCGTCACACAGATATAACCTACAAGGGGATCCACATGCCTTAGTCTTGGAGGGATCTCATTTTAGCCACGTGCCTCTAAATTGAAGGGATCTCTCTTGGTCACGTGCCTCAAGAATAGAGGGGTCTCGGCTGACCACTTACCTTCAATGTAGAGGGATCTTATCTGACCATGTGCCTCCAAGGTAAAGGGATCTCATAGTTTTATACTGCCTTCACAGGGAGGGACCCAATTAACTACCTCCAAGTGAAGGGATCCAATCTTATCTTATTTAACTGCCTACATAATGAAGGATCTCATAACTGCCTCCAAGTGAAGGGATCCACATTTAATATATTAATATCCTTTCATTCTCATACATAATTATGCATAGACATGCTAAATGCACTCATACATATACTTTCATATATCCTTGCATATAGAATTTCATGTTCATATCATGAATATTCATAACAGAAACTATAATAAAATTCTGCCAAAAATTCGACAGTATAACGGATCAAGTCCACTTTCCCATGAATAGTGCTAGTACTCAAAACACCAACTTTTCAAAGAAATCATAACACTTTGTTCATATTTCAAATATCAAATTCATGGTACAATTACTGCAATTAAAACATGGTTGCTATCTCAATACTTGCATTCAACCTAGTTTTTGTAACTTAGGTCATAAATTCATTTTAACACATTTAGACCTGAATTTTTGATATGATGGAGTGTTATGTGTCTATTTTCTAACCTCGTTAGTTCCATCTAATTTTGATAAGCATAGCTCAGGTTATTTAAGTTTTATATCAGCCTACCCTATAGCTAGCCAGAATTACACACTTAAAAGTAAAATTCCACTAAAAATCGAAAAACAAGTTCAAATCATACAAAATTGATATCATATTAAAGCTAACAGGACAAGCTTTCAGTTTCAATAAGTTCCATTTCATTTGCTTAGTAGAGCTCGAGTTATAAGCCCCGAAATTTGACCTTCCTGAATTGTCCTATTTTAGCCTGGTTTGGACATAGGAAAACTTCTTCGAACCACTAAGAGCAAACGGGACCGTATCTAACTCAAAATTTTTTATGGATATTCTCCTATGTGTAAGCTTTCTAACAAAGTTGGTATCACTTAATTTGGAGTTGTATAGTGTGAGTTACACCCTTCTCAACTTACACTGCCCAGATGAAGTTCTTGATTTGTAGGTCAAATTTCAAAAATTCATATCTCTCTTAATATTAATCCAATGACCTTATATTATATACGTATGAAAAGCCCTGAATGTCTAGTTTCATATAAAAATAGTCTCATCAGATTTAACCAGATATAAGCAGAGCCGTACACTCCACCGTACGAACTACCGAGAGAATTTGGTCTTCCAGCCCCTTACATCTTCCTAGTCTCACCCTTTCCTACTCCTTAATCAAATTTAAATGCAAAAACAGCCAACAACCAGCTAAAGATCATCATATTCATTCACAAATCACATCAAGAAGTGAGAAAATAAAGCCAAAATCAGCCACCCACAATCAAAATAATAAGAACAAAATTGAACCTCTACCTCATTATGTGTGATTTTGCTAAGTTTTGGAGTTTGGATTGATGGAGCTTTGTCAAGCTTGGAGGTTTGATGGAGTACGTTAAAAGGAGAAGAGAAGAGAAGAAGAAGGCTAAAATCAAAGGAGAGGGAGGCATAAGTCAGCAGGGAGTAAGAGAGAGAGAGAACTGATTTTAGCATTGAAGAGATAGTTGGCTTTGTGAGTTTTGATTGGTTGAAATTTTGTAGGTAAAGTTCAGCCATGTCTCCTTTTTTTGTGGCTAAATTATTCTCCATGTTGCCTAAAAAGTGGAACTCGCTTCCATCTTATCTAAAATTGGAACTCGTCTCCATTTTGCTTAAAGTCGGAACTCATGTCCATTTTATTTGAACTTGGAGATTAATTCGGAGGTCAGGACTCGTACCCATCTTATTTGAAACTTGGAAATAAATTCGGAGATCGAAAATCATGTCCGTTTTATTTGAAACTAAAGTCGAAGATCGGAAATCATGTACATTTTATTTGAAACTTGGAGATAAAGTCGGAGGTCAGACCTGAGGATTTGGACTGACTACATTTCTAGTGCACTCTGGAATCCTTAGAAAATGTCATGTGACAAATCTTATCTGCTCAGATAAGATATAGGGAATTAAATATGCATGACTGCCTAACTACGAATGTTATTAGTTGCTATCGTACTTAACTTATTGTCGAGCCTGATCAACTCAATGTTTTGTTGTGTGTGATTAGAAACTATTGGTTTCTAGGGGATGTGGTAGGCCATGAACTGTACCCACTCCAGAAGATCTTGCTAATTTTATGGACACAATGCGTGAAATGGCTCATGCAATGCGGGAACAGGCCGCTGTCGCTCATCAGATAATGGACCAGTTGGGTAGGCAACCCGAGGCCGGCCATGGGGGAAATCCACACAGCCTAGGAGCAGGCCTGGACTATCTTAAATTTGCTGAGTTCAGAAAAGCGAATCTGCCTAGCTTTCGAGGAGCTTTCGACCCAGATAAAGCTGAGAGTGGGTCAAAGCAATGGAAAAGGTCTTTTCTGTCTTGGCCTGCCTGATCAATAGAAAGTGGCCTTTGCCACTTATATGTTGGAAGCGGACGCCGAGTTTTGGTGGAATGGTGCGAAGAGGCTGTTAGAAGAACCCCAAGTTGATATCACATGGGACATATTCAAGGAGGCATTTTATCAGAAATATTTCCCTGCATCTGTGCAAAACGCTAAGGAGTTGGAATTTACGCAACTCTACTAGGGAAGTAGTAACATGTCAGAGTACATCGCTAAGTTTGAAGAGTTATGCAAGTTTTCCACAATCTATCAGCGGAATCCAGATGAGGCGTGGAAGTATGTCAAATTTGAAGGCGGATTGAGGGAGGATATCCTTGCAGCAATAGGCCCTATGGAGATCAGGGATTTTCCTACCTTGGTAAACAATTGCAGACTTGTGGAAGACTATAATAAGAAATTGGAGATTGCCCAGTCTGATGCTTATGGAAAGAGGCTGGCACCTGAGAACCAGGAACTCGGGTATGCCTCACCACCAAAGAAGCTGCGTCAATTTAATGAATGTGAGGATAAACAACTACAGAGGCCAAGCGCAGGGCAAGTATACTCTAAGTGTGGAAAGGATCATGGAGGTAGACCTTGTTTGGCCGAATAGAATGTATGTTTCAAGTGTGGTAAGCCGGGTCACATGATCAAAGATTGCATATATACGCATTAGCCGCCTACCCCTAAACCGCAACAACCAGGATGGGTCTTCACCTTGAATGTTGAAGAGGCTATTTCCCTAAAGGAGCTGAAGTGAAATTAGGAATAACCTAGGACAATGATTCACTTTTTTTTAAGTATGTTATGTTGAATTATATAACTAGGTTTACTATATTTTCTTTGACTATGTTTATTCAACTTTAGTGTGCTTATGTGTGAATTTTTTTTCTTTTTTCAAACTCTTACAGCAATAAATAGTTAGTTTTGTAATTAAATTTTGGGGACAAAATTTTTTTTAGGAGGGTAGTAATGTAACATCCACCACGATTTCCGATCTCCGACTTTATCTCCAAGTTTCAAATAAAATGTACACAATTTCCGACCTCCGACTTTATCTCCAAGCTTCAAATAAAATGTACATGATTTTCGATCTCCAACTTTAGTTTCAAATAAAACGGACATGATTTCCGATCTCCGAATTTATTTCCAAGTTTCAAATAAGATGGGTACGAGTCCCGACCTCCGAATTGATCTTCAAGTTTAAATAAAATGGACTTGAGTTCTGACTTTAAGCAGAATGGAGATGAGTTCCCATTTCAGATAAGATGGAAGTGAGTTCCACTTTTTAGGCAACATAGAGAATAATCTAGCCACAAAAGAGGGAGACATGGCTGAACTTTATTCACAAAACTTCAACTAATCAAAACTCACAAAGCCAACTACCTCTTCAATGCTTAAATCAGATCTTTCTCTCAACCATCTCTATCAAACCTTCAAGCTTCACAAGGTTCTATCAATTCAAAGTTCAACCCCTAGCAAAATCACACTCCAAAGAGGTGGAGCTTCAATTTTGTGCTTGTTATTTTGATTGGGGTAGTTGATTTTGGTTTTATGTTCTCACTTTTTGATATGATTAGGGAATGATTATGATGATCTTTGACCATTTGTTGGCTGTTTTTGTGTTTAACTTTGATTAAAGAGTAGAAAAGGGTGAGGATTGGAAGATGTGAGGGGCTGGGAGACCAAATTCCCTCGGTAGTCTGTACGGTGGAGTGTAGGCTCCTCTTACAGCCGGTTAAATTTGATGAAATATTTTTATATGAAAGTATACATTCAGAGCTTTTCATACATATATAATATAAGGCCATTGGATTAGTATTGAGAGATATATGAATTTTTGAAGTTTGACCTAGGAATCAGGACTTTCATCCGAGCAGTGTGAGTTGAGAAGGGCGTAACTCACCCTATACAACTTAAAATTGAGTGAAACTAACTTTGTCAGAAAGCTTACACATAGGAAAACATCCCATAATAAAATTTTGAGTTAGATATGGCCCCCTTTGCTCTTAGTGATTTGAAGAATTGCCCTATGTCCAAATCAGGCCAAAATAGGACAATTCAGGAAGGTCAAATTTCGGGGCTTATAACTCGAGCTCTACTAAAGCAAATGAAATGGAACTTCTTGCAAATGAAAGCTTGTCCTGTTAGCTTTAAAATTATGTCAATTTCATATGATTTGAACTTTTTTGCGATTTTTACTGGATTTTTACTTTTAGGTGTGTAATTTTGGCCAGCCACAGGGTAGGCTGGGATAAAACTTAAAAGACTTGAGCCATATTTATCAAAATTAGATGAGACCAAAGAGGTTAGAAAATAGACACATAACATTTTGGCATATCCAAAATTGGGGTCCAGATGAGTTAAATAAAAATTATGGCCTGATTTACAAAAATCAGGTTGAATGCAAGTGTTGAGACAGCAACCATATTTCAATTGCAATAATTTTGCCATGAATTTTGATGTTTGAAATATGAATAAAGTGTTATGATTTTTCTGAAAATTTGATGTTCAGAGTACTGGCACTATTCATGGAAAGTGGGCACGTTCCATTAAGCTGCCGAAATTTTGGTAAAGCCTGTGCATGAGTTATAATCTACATTCAAATCCATGTGCATTTGCAATAAGTTCATAAAGGTCATGTTATGATGATATGATAAACCTAAAGGTTATATTATGATGAAAGTTCCATAATACTTGGGCCAGCCCTGGATTAAAGTTAAGGGGAATAGATCGGTGGGAAGGTCAGGGAAAGTAAACCCAGCATTCTTATATAGGAACGAGCTCGATCTTGAAAAGCAAACTATTACCTAGGAGTCTAAATGGCCAAGAACTCCTAGGGGACCAAGTAATGGAAAAGTTTATGAAGATAAGTTCAAGAATGAGTTTTGCATGATCATATTGAATAGTCCTTACAAGTTGTTTACAGTTTATCTGTCATGTTTACTTACTACTGTATGTTCATTTATTCTGCTCATTATTTTGTGTATTACTATTAGTAGTTTATTCTGTTTCTTATATTGTCCTAAGTAACTAAACCTTGCCTCGGACCAGACGTTTTCTTAAACTTATTAAAGATGGATAGTTCAGTTTGATCCCATGTTTTTATAATTAAACAAAAATCAAGGCAACTGAAAATGAATATGATGTCAGTTACACACCCTACGTGAGCCCTATTGAGAATTTTCTTAAATTCTCACCTCGCTTTGTATTTTCACATCATTCTTAGACACTGGAGATGACTCGACCGTCACCCTATTTATTGAGATTCCCAACCTGCAGCTCCACCATGATCCCATAGGAGATTCATTGCCAGCTCCTGCAACTTCTGTCTATACCTTTTTAGCTATACGAATTTTGCTGTTCCCCTTTTTCACCCTGCCTTTGATCCTGCCACTCCATATTTTACGGTCCCATTGCATATGACACACCCTCCTCCTGTACCTCCAACGCTCGCAGCACCTCCCACACCTGCCAGTCCTCCGCCTGAGTCCCATCCACAGATGGTTCCAGACATCCCATTCAGCTCCGAGAGCGATCCTTCGGAGGCCACCAGCTCATCATCCTCCTCCTCGGGACCTAGTATGGACTACTCCCCAACCGGACCTGGAGTGGCCAATGGCTACCTGACTAAGTAGGTTCTAGCCGTGGGTGGCAGTGTACAGCATGGCCCTCTTTTGGTAGTGTAGTATTGGGCCATAGACGTGGATCAGCTAGTTCAGGATGTCCTCGGAGGACCTTGTAGGATTGTTTTAATTGACACAGGCCCTATGTTCTTTTTGTTACACCAGTCCCACTTATGTATCCTACTTTGAGTCTGTACATAAACTGAAGCATCAGCTTTTAACCTATATATCTATATGTATATAGTTAATGATGTATTACCTATCTGTATCCTTTCTGTTGTGCCTTTCTGTAAATTTCGTTATGTTCTGCGATGCTGATCACGTCTGTTATATATAGCGCGCCATTTCTTCTGTTTACAAAAACAAAAAAAACAAAAGAGGCGTGATATGATAAATAAATGTAAGCAGAGTATCAACACGATAACACAATCTAGTTAATTTCATGCTATGACTTAAGTATAATATTAAATTGGTAGGGTGTTACACTCCTAATTCAAACCAACATAGAAGGGATTCACACTTTTTCCCATACAAGGCTTCATAAAGTGTCTTACCAATATTCACATGATGACTATTGTTATAGGCAAACTCAATCAAAGGCAAGTATCTATCCTAACTTCCTTGATTGTCCAACACACAGGCTCTCAACATGTCTTCTAAGGTTTGGATAGTTCTCTCTAGCTGCCCATCCACCTGGGGCTGATAATCCGTACTTAGGCAAAGTCTTGTCCCAAATGCCTTTTGCAACGCTCTCTAGAATCTAAAGGTAAACCTCAGGTCCCTATCCGAGATTATGGTTGAAGGTACACATGTAGCCTTACTATCTCTTAGACATACAGCTGGGTTAACTTTTCCAAAGGATAAGTAGTTTGATGGGTAAAAGGTGAGCAGACTTGGTTAATCTATCAACAATTACCCACATCACATCAAAACTAGCTTGTGTTTTGGGTAAACCTATCACAAAGTCTATAGAGATACTCTCCCATTTCCATTCTAGGATCTCCCATAGCAGACTAAACACTTGTTTACCAACTCCGCAATGTCCCTCTTCAATCTTGGCCACCAAAATATCTTCTTAACATCCTGATACATCTTTGTCATACCAAGGTGTATGGTGAAATGGCTCTTGTGAGCCTCTTCCAACATCCTTCTTCGAAGGTTATCGCTCGCGGGTGCACAAATTCTTCCTTCGAACCTCCATAGTCCATCTGTACCTCGAGCAAAACCCTTCAACTTTTCTTCTTCCACCAATGCTAGGGTTTTCTAGAAATCCTCTTCCTTACTTTAGGCTTGAGCAATTTGACTCTTGAAATCGCTCATCACCCTAAGCTGATACAACCTTAAGCTATGGGGGGTTAACACTACTCCAAGGTTAAAGTCTCTAAAGCTCCTTACTAGCTCATCCTCCTTGACCATCATCCATGATGCATGTAAAGATTTCCGACTTAGAGCATTAGCCATCACGTTGGCTTTCCCAGGATGATAGTTTAACCCAAACTCATAATCCTTTAAAAACTCCATCCATCTCTTCTACCTTATATTCAATTCCTTTTGATTAAAGAGGTACTTCAAACTCTTACGATTAGAAAACACCTCAAACCTCACTCCATATAGATAATGCCTTCATATCTTCAAGGCAAACACTACAGCCGCTAACTCTAGGTCATGGGTTGGGTAGTTTACTTCGTGAGGCTTCAACTATCTAAAGGCATAAGCCACCATATTCCTGTTTTGCATCAAAACATAAGGTAAACCTCTTCCAAAGGCATCATAGTAAACCTCAAATGGTCCACACAAATGGGGCATCCTTCCTTGTTAGCTTGGTTAAGGGCAAGGATATCTGGGAAAATCCTTTTATAAACCTACGGTAGTAATCAGCTAAATCCAAGAAACTCCTTATTTTAGTTACCGAGGTTAGTCTCTCCCAATTCATCACAGCCTCAATCTTACTTGGATCCATGGTGATACCTCCTTGTGACACCATGTATCCTAAGAACTTTACTTCTTCCATCCAAAATTCACACTTAGATAGCTTAGCATAAAGCTTCTTTTCCCTCAAGATTCCTAATATAACCCTCAAATGTTCTTCATGCTCCTTATTTGTTCTCGAATAGATAAGAATATCATCTATGAAAACAATTACAAACTTATCCAAGTAGGGTCTAAAAATTCTGTTCATATAATCCATAAAAATAATAGAGGTATTAGTCAAACCAAACGAAATCATCGTAAACTCGTAATGCCTATACCTTATCCTGAAAGCTATCTTGGGTATATCCTCTTCTTTCACTCTTATCTAATGATATCTAGATCTCAGGTCAATCTTAGAGAACACAGCTGCACCTCGTAATTGATCCATGAGGTCATCTAGTCTAGGCAAAGGAAACTTGTTCTTAACTATCACTTTATTCAACTGCCTATAATCCACGCATAGCCTCATACTCCCATCCTTCTTCTTCACAAGCAACACCGACGCTCCCCAAGGTGAGGCACTAGGTCTTACGAATCTCTTCTCTAACAACTCTTCCAATTGTCCCTTTAACTTTGACAACTCCATTGGGGACATCTTATAGGTTGCTATAGAGATTGGCCCCGTTCCCGATACCAATTCTATAGAAAACTCGATTTCCCTATCTATGGGAAACTCGGGTATATTGTCAAGAAACACATCTAGGTATTCCCTGACTATGGGGATCTTTTCTAATACCTGTTCGAGTTCCACTTCACTTGTTATGAGGAGAAGATATCCCTGACCACCGGACTCACTACTCCTTATTTTAATAGAATTCAAGAACAAACTAATAGGCTCAATGGGCTTAACAGGTATAGGAGGAAGCATAATAGATTTCACGGAACAATTTATCATAGCATGGTTAGTCGAAAGCCAATCCATGCCTAGAATCAAATCCAAACCAAACAAGGGCAAACAAATCAAATTTGCTACGAAAGACCTACCATCAATTTGGAATCAACTATTCAAACAACAATGAGAAATCTTAACTAGTTTCCCAGCAGGAGTAGAAACAATTAACATGTAAGGTAATTCAAACACAAACAATCCCAATCTATCCACACAATTATGAGAAATAAAGGAGTGTGCAGCTCCAGAATTATATAGCACAGTTAAAGTTCTACCGTTAACCTCGCACTTACCTTGGATCAGATTGTCGGACTGATTGAACTCCTCAGCGTTGAAGGCGAAGACCTTTTCTTAGTGCTGGGACTTGTTGGCAGGGGGTGACAGCTTGATAGTGCATTCCCTAGTCATATGTCCAGACTTTCTGCATCGGAAACAAACATTTTATCCTGCTAAGCAGGGTCGTCCTCCATAATTCTTGCCACACTTAGGGCACCTAAGAATCACCACTTGCTTTGGTAACTGACTATTCATGCTCCTTCTAAACTACGGTTGTCTTTTGCAGTACGGATTGTACCTAGTCCCTTGATATTAGGAAACCGTACTTTTCCCAAAAGCGTTTTCATTTAGCGTAGCGCACTTACCATAGAGTGTAGTCTTGAACACTTCCCAGGTAATAGGGGTTTAGGAGTCCTCAATCATCCTTCTAGCATTGGCCCACCAGACAACAGCATCATGCCTCTAGCATATAGGTAGCAAATGTTACTTTCTGTAGCCCCGTGCAACCTAACACAGAGAACGTCCCTTCGAGTGCCTTGATCCATCCCCCAACTTCCTTAGGGTTGAAGTCTTCTCAGAAAGCTAGTGTGTTGGTCTCCAAAAACTTAGCAATTTTTAGGTATTCTGGGTCAGCCTCAATTCCTGCTATTCCTTCTAATGCCCAGTTAGTTACAGCAACTTGTCCTTTTATGGATGAAACCAGTATAGGAGAAACATTCCTCACATTTGCTACACCTAAGGTGGCAGATTCGCCTCGCAACCTATTCTGCCCATCGGAAGTCATCAATTCCTGGACACACAAACAAAGATATTGAGTTGATCAGGCTCAATACTGAGCTAAGTGTGGCAATAGGTAATGATATTCACAACCAGCAGTCATGCCTACCTAACTTTTATATCTTACCCTTGTGGTAAGATCCACGGCATGATTTCTAACACATGATAGAGTATGCTTTGAAGCATAGTCAATCCATCCCCAAGCTCTACAAGGACGAACTACTCTAATACCATAATGTAACACCCTAACAATACCATATTATACTTTAGTCATTTTATGGCATTACTAGTTATACCCGAATTTTTAGCAAAAGTTTATGAAATTATGAGAGTTTCTGTTATAAGAATCTATGATATGAATATTTACATAATTACGAATATGGAAAACTTCTACATGCAATAATGTTTGAAAGAAAATGCATAAAAATACATATGAATATTTTAGGATGATGTGGTCATGATTATTCTTATGAAAGCATGCATAATTGCATACGAATAAAAAAAGTATACATATGAGGTCCCTTAACTTGGAAGCAATTATTTGGTTCCCTCCTTGTGAAGGTAGTTAAAAGATAAAATGTGGGTCTTTTCACTTAGAGGCAATTGCACATTGGGTCACTCCTTGTGAAGGCAGCTAAAATTATTGGGTCCCTTTATATTGGAGGTAGTTGGCTAGCTAACTCCCTTCGATTTAGAGGAATGTGGATCCCCTTGCGGGATGGTATTGTGTGACGACGGTCACTAGTTGAGCTCGCTCCTAGATCAGGCTCCCCCAAGGCATTAAAGGTTAAAGTAAAGATATATGCATGAAAATACCCTAAGGACGGCAATATGTAATGCCTAGGTGTGTCAAGCAAAGGAACCATAAAAGCATATGCATGATTTTATGATGAGAACGTCACATATGCACAAGTTATGTTTTGTTATCATTATTATGACATTGCAAGTTATATTGTTATTGTTATTATTATGAAATTGCTCTCAATTTGCTATACTTATGCTTTGATTCTTACTTTGTTAATCAAGTGCATGAATAAAAGGAACTCTGCTTCGGACACTATGTTTTCAAACTATAAAACTAAGAAGTTTATATAATATGTTCAGCTTTTTCAAAATAAACTGAAGCAGCTGGAGATAATAACGATGACATGGTATGTGGTAGTCTAAGGAATCCTACTAGGAATTTATAATTCTCACTCCTATGTTTATTTTCGTGTTATCTCTAGCTATCTCAAGAAAGCTAGAAGATAATCATACTAAGCAGAGTTAGGAAGATTGAAGAAGGCCAAAAAGCACTATCACACAAGGTCTATTGAAGTAAAAGTAACAACTCCTGAGTGCGGTACTATGACTTAAGCATAGTACTATGCTTAGAAAGGTGTTACAATAGTTACTTTAGGAATGATGTACTTGACCTTGTAGGTTGCAAATGCCTCAACTTTTCATGTATTTTGAATATTGGATTTAAATATATGGATTATTGAATTTAATATTAAATCTTCTACCTTTCAATTTGCAAATGCTAACTATTTGATCGAGCATCCTCGAATCTAATCTTTTGTCTTGCGACTATTGTGAGTTGGTAATCTTAGGAAATATTATGTCATAAAAGTACTTTGTATTACAATCTTGGCTAGTACAAAGATCAAGTTTTTGAGTATCGCTTAGTTGTCAGCAACATGGCAAGTTTTAAGCCCAATGTCATTAGTTGGTTGAGTGTTGGAGAATACTAGACTTTATTGAGTGGCAATGAATACCGAGTATCATAGAGTGCCGATAAATGCTGGACTTTGTTGAGTACAGGTGCAAATCGAGTTTCGTTGAGTGCCGATCAATATTGGGCTTTGTTGAGTACCCATGAATATCAGGTATTGTAGAGTGTCGATGAATTTGTTGAGTACCGATGAAAATCGGGTTTCGTTCAGTCCCAGTGAACATTGGGCTTTTGTTGAGTACCAATGAAAATAGGGTTTTATTGAGTGTTGGTGAGTACCAGGCTTGGTTGAGTGCTAATGAATACCCAGCTTTGTTGAGTACCGATGAAAACCGAGTTTTGTTGAGTGCTGATGAATGCCGGGTTTTGTTGAGTGTCGGTAAATACCGGGCTTCGTGTTAATTGAAAGTAGTTTCATGACAAATTTCTAAAATAAACTTTATTGAAACTTGAACAGAACTCAATTACATTGGCAATTAAACTAATGTTAACATGGTTTTGTGCAAACTTAACAATAGTACCTTCGTAACTTTGTTGCATGCCAAGTATGAGGGATTTCTTTTCCGGAGAGCTCGACAAGTTTGTATACTCCATTTCCTAGGGATTCATAAACTCAGAAAGGGTTGTCCCAGTTTGGGGTTGATTTCCCATTAGATGTATGTTTTTCTACTCTCCTACGCACTAGATTTCCCTCCTTGAATTTCCGAGTGACAACCTTTGTATTGTATTTTCTTGCTATTCTTTACTTAATTGCTTCCGATTGGATAAGAGCCATCTCTTGTTCCTCTCATAACAGATCTAGATCAGTCCATCTATTTTCATTATTTTGGTCTCTATTAAAGTTCATGCACCTCAAGTTGGGTTCGCCAACTTTCACAGGAATCATAACTTCTACTCCGTACTTAAGTCTATAGGGCATTTCACTGATTGTGGACTGGGTGTGATATGCCCATAATACACTATAGAGCTCTTTGGTCTATCTTCCTTTTGTAACATCCTCGTTTTACTTAATATAGCATAATAGAAACTTGAAACTATTTCACTTAGGCAGAGTGAGAATTTTTCAGGTAGCGTTATGCCATGAGGATTCTTGCACCTAGAACTATATGCATTATTACTCAAATTCGGAAATTGGAAACTAGAAACTGTGGTTAGGGATGTTTGATGTCTAAGAGTACGACTTCCGGTATCCAATTTTCGAGTTTAAATATGTAACATCTCCAGTTTTTGCATAAGCTAATTAGTTCAATGTCACTGACTAATTAGAGATATTAGTGATTAGTCAAGGACTAATCAACTAATCTTAATAGCAAGAGCTTAGTAATTAGAGACAAGTCAATGATCAATAAGAAAAAATTAACAATTGAATCATAACACACTAAATGTTTTAATTAAAGCCTAATAATTCAAATCTAACTAATTCATGATTAAGAACATAATCAAAGTGATATAACCTTATTAATTAAGCACATGACAAATATTCTACTTCAATCAAATGAGATGAATAAATCTTCATACACTAAGTGCACAATTTGTAAGAACCATTCTTTTTAGAGAAAAAGACCTTAAAGGTGTAATTAATCAAAATTGTTCAAAGAGCAATTAAACTAATCAAATTAATTAACACTTGGATAATTCTAATAACAAGGAAAATTCAATAAATCCCCATTAATTATGCTAGAAAATTTAGCCATGTCAATAGTCAATCTTCACCATCCATTGTCTCCTAATCTTAAACCATAAGATCAAAGCCTATTTTGGTTGAATCACTTTAAGCAAGATTAACCAAAAGAAGGATATCCTTTACATGGATCACGCCATGTTTGGTATTAACCCTCCAGTGAACAATCCCATTAGTGGTATGGATATTGCCTTTAACCACTTGAGATCTTTACTCATGCACCAAGACTCAAAGCAAATACAACCTACTCTTTCACCCATGGTCAATAACCCTCTTGTTTGTTGAATGAAGCAAGAGAGCAATCAGCCAGCCTTGCCCTTGTCTTGTATGCCCCAAACCAACCAAATCAGCCTCACTACACTCATTTTACAAACTGTCATTCTCTTACTAAGTCACCAAAGCTTTCACCTTTCTCTAAATCTCTCTTTGTTCTTCCTACTTCTCCTCTTGTTCCTGTTGCCTTCCTACACCAATCAACCGTACTTCCCACCACCATTGTCACAAGCCTTTCAAGGATCACTTCTTTAGTCTTTGAAGAAACGAAACATACACTAGCCCCATTTTCTAAGCTTTCAAGGAGGGAGGCCATCTTCAACCTTTCAACTCTTCCAACTCCTCAAGAAGCTTCTAGTGGTACTGACTCTAACCCTTCTTTTCTATGTATTTTGAAGTGTTAAATCTCCTAAGCTTTTTATAGCTAGGTGGTTGTAAGGCTTGCTCTAAGGTCTTATGACCATACCTTGTTTCCATGAAATTTTTCTTTGTGTTAAAATGTTCTCTTTAAAATGTGACTATGTTATAAGAGCAATTCTATGAATCACACTTTATTTATGTTGAAATAGATGAGCTTCTTGTACCTCTAGTTGAGGCACTAACTCTAGCTGCTTTATCCTTTTGCCTTTGCAACCATGCCTCTATTCTCATTTTATTTTCTGTTGCTTCAAGTAAGGTCTTTCTAACTTAGGAAGGAGGGAGTTCTATAGAAGGTTATGCTGGGGCTTTCTTTACTAGCTTTTTCCTTTTCCTTCTGATTTCAAGATCCTCATCTTTATCTGAAACTTTAGCTTCAGGTTGCTTTTGTTGCTCTTGAGGAGGTTGTTCCCTGATCATAATCCCTTTTTCTCTAGGTCTGGAAGGTCTTGGTGCAAATTTTGCTGGCACTGCAACATTTATTGGTTGTGTAGCAATGGCTGATCCTACATCCTCTCCACTAGAAGAGGAGGATTCTTTAGCAAGCTTCTCTTGCTGACTCTTCTTTTTTCAAAGATAGGGGAGACACTTCTCTCATGTCTCTTTTTCTTTCTCACCTCTTCAGAAGGTTTGGATTTAACCTTCTGGTGAGGAGCTTGTTTTCTCTGTGGCTCCTTCTTTTCTTCCTTTTCCTTCTTCCTTCTTTTTCTTCTTTTCTTCTATCTTAAGGCCTCAAAGTTTGAAGGTCATGGCAGAGAATGTTTTCTTGGTAGTGGCAGGGCATTTTTCATCCTTCTTGTGTCCATCAACAAGAAGTTGGGCTCTTGCAAACACACATGTGAAGAGCATACCATAAGACATAGCAGTATGGCTCCTTTTTTCTTCATCAATGGCCAAGAGCATGTAGTCCAGAATCAACCTAACTAGATTTATCTTTCTTTTGGTCATAAGGCAGAACATGACCATTTGGTCCACTTCCGTTATAACATCAGTGTTTCCCATTTTGGGAAGCACAGTGTATTGGACTATAGAATACATATCGCTATCAGTAATGAGAAGATTGGAAGTATGAATGTTTCTTATTAGCATGTCTCTTCTGCCAGTAAATACTTTAGAAATTTCCTCTTCAGTGACTCCAAGCTGTTCCCACTACTTAGTACCACGTCTGCAGAGAACACCTTCCCTGGGTGTATTGGTTTTGAACAAGATTAGAAAGAAGCACTTGAATCTCAAAGCTTTCGATAATGCTCCTTACAGAAGTGTTGTCTTCATCAACTTAGTAAGGGTATTGTAGAAGGTACAACCAGCCTTATGAAGATGTCCTCAAAGATTCTAAAAAACTTGTTTCACCCTTGGAGCTCGAAGACTTCTACAATCTGAGGAAAGAATGAGAAGTTTTCCAAATCAAAATTCTATCCAAAGGCAATGCGCCTAATAAAGAAGTTCCCGTGAAAGTTTGCCTACATTTCTTCATCATCGAACATGTAAGGAACGTTGTATTCTCCCTTTTTTGTCATGATGGTTTGAAATGGTAGAAGGTTGAAAGTGAATGAGGGAATGTGTATAGGCTAGGTGTATAGAAGGAAGTGTAAAGGTAAGATGATTTATGAACGAAAAATGTGAACAGTGTGAGGTTTTTCTCCATAACTTGGGAAGTGAAAGGTTTAAGTGAAATGGTGATCTGATAGGTGAGGGTTAATAATGGTCACTAATAGTTAAAGGATGTGAATGGTTTTTGTAGTGACACCTACGTCGTATTGGGACGTGAGACCATTAGTTTTCCCACTTCTACTAAGATGTGGCATATCATGAGTTCACAAAAATTCACCCACGTTCTAGAATAGTTCCAATTCTTCAAAGTTTATTGTCATTGATGAGAAGCTTGAATCAAATTTTTGATGAGAAGAATTATTCTGAGTACATGATCTAAATTAATATCCGAATTCTTCCCTTCTAAACTATTTGTGATTTCACCTTTCTCAACTAAGCCGTCACCTTGTTCTAAATTTTCTTTCTAATGTAGCTTTTCAACCCTTCTAATTATCACAATCTTTTTGAATCACACTAGTCTTGTTCTTTCTCAACATATTTTGATGAGCAGCCTTGAGAGACTTTCCCAAAAAGGACTCTAGAAGAAAGTAGCAATTCATCTTTAAGCCTGTCACTAGATAGGGGATGTGCAAATGCAATTATGCATGAATGTTTTAGAAACTTCTCATGTTCAGAAGGTTCTTTATATGATAAAACCGATATTCAGCTAAGGGTTTTGTGAAAATGTTAGCAATCTGACTTTCAATATTCATAAATATTAACTCAATATCTCCTTTTTGAACATGATCTCTTATGAAATGATGCTTGATGTCAATGTGCTTAGATCTAGAGTGTTGAATGAGATTCTTTGTGAGATTAACTGCACTAGTATTGTCACAAAGGATAGGGATTTTGGTATACCTCATATTGAAATCTTCTAGTTATTGCTTAATCCACAGAATCTGTGTATTGCAATTTGTAGCAGACACATATTCCACCTCTACAGTTGAAAGAGCAATAGTGTTCTGCTTCTTGCTTGACCATGTTGTTAATGACTTTCTAAGAAAGCAATAGCAGCCACTTGTCGCTTTTCTTTCAATTCTGTTTCCAACAAAATCAGCATCACAGTAACCTATAATATTGCAAGCAGTACCTTTCTTGTACCAGAGACCAAGATTAGTAGCAATAACTAGACATCTCAAAATTCTCTTAACAGCATTCAAGTGTGATTGTTTAGGATTAGATTGGAATCTACTGCAAATTCTTACACTTAATTGCAAGTCAGGTCTATTAGCAGTAAGTTACAGTAAAGAGCCAATCAGAGGTCTATAAACTTTCTCAAAAATTGTTTCACCATCTTCATCAGTTTCTAGAACTTGAGAATGGTGCACGGGAGCACTTATGCTCTTTGCCTTGTCCATTTTGAACTTTCTGAGCAAATCCTTAGCATATTTTTCTTGATGAATTAGGATTCCATCCTTTTGTTGTTTGATTTGTAATCCAAGAAAGAATTTTAGTTCTCCCATCATACTCATCTCAAATTCTCCCTGCATAAGCTTAGAGAAATTCTTGCACAAATTTTGATTAGTTGCTTGAAATATAATATCATCAACATAAATCTAAACTATTAGAAAATCATTTTTTTCATGCAGAATGAATAAAGTGGTATCAACTTTTCCTCTTACAAAACCATTTTTGAAAGAGCTGAGCCTTTCATACAAAGCTTTAGTAGCCTATTTCAATCCATATAAAGCTTTTAACAGTTTAAAAACATGAAGAGGAAGATTCTTATTGTCAAAATCAAGAGGCTATTTGACGAAAACTTCCTCAATATGAAACTATTTAAAAAGGCAGATTTTACATCCATTTGAAATAACACAAACCCTTTTTATGTAGCATAAGCAAGTAGCATTCTGATTGATTCCAATCTTGTTATAGGGGGGAAAGTTTCATCATAATCAATGCCTTCTTGCAAATTGGAACCTTGAGCCACTAATCTTGCTTTATTTCTAATAACTTTTCCATTTTCATCAAGTTTATTTCTGAACACCCATTTTGTCCTAATAGCAGAATGTCCTTTTGGTAGTGGGACAAGAGTCTAGTCTTTGCTATTCTCAAACTGAGATTGTTCCTCTTTCATTGCTTCAATCTAGTTTTGATCCATCAAAGCCTCATCAATACTTTCTGGTTGAATTTCAGAGATAAGAGCAAGATTGGATTCGCTTCTAAGTGAATATCTTGTTCTGATTCCTTGAGAAAGTTCACTAATATCGTTAGAAGGGTACCTTCTGGATCTTCAGGATTATCGTCAGAAACATGTTGATAAGAAGGAGGTTCAGAAACATCATCACCATCATTACTTGTGGCAATCTGAAGATTCTGATGATGTTGGATATTGTCATTTAATGACATATTTTCTATTTCTTCTTCCAAATCTGCAACCTTTTAATTCAGGTCATTTTTTCTTTGCATGAAGCTTATATGAATTGTTTCTTCCACAGTTTGAGTTTTTTTGTTGTACACCTTATAAGCTTTTGAAACAGAAGAGTATCCTAGGAAGATTCCAAAATCAGATTTGGCATCAAACTTTGAAAGTTTGTCCTTGGTATTAAGTATAAAACATTTAGATCCAAAGATATGGAAATAAAAAATGATGGGTTTTCTTCCCTTCCATAATTCATAGGGAGTTTTCTTGAGAGTAGGCCTTAAGAAAACATAGTTTTGAATGTAGCAGGCAGTGTTTACTGCTTTTGCCCAAAATCCTTTTGATAAACCACTTTCAAGAAGCATGGTTTGGCCATTTCTTGTAACGATATGTTTTTCCTTTCCACTACGCCATTCTACTAAGGAGTTCTAGGAGAAGAAAAGTTATAAGAAATGTTATTTTCATTACAAAAGGTTTTAAAGGAATGATTTTCAAATTCTCCACCATGATCAGGTTTTATAGAAGTAATGCAAAAGCTTTTTTTCATTTTGAATTCCTTTTGGAAAAGATTTGAAGGTCTCACAAGCTTCATCCTTATGGATCATAAAGATTACCCATGTAAATCAGGAAAAATCATCCACAATGACTAGACCATATTTCCTACCACCTAGGCTAGTAGTTCTAGATAGATCAAGATGTAAAAACTCAAGTGGTCTTGTAGTAGAGACTATATTTTTACTATGAAAAGAACTCTTGGTCTATTTACTTTTGAGACAAAACTCACAAGATGAGTCATTTCAAAACTGATTTTGGGTAAACCTTTAACTAATTTTTTATGAGAGATGTTAGAAATTAGTTTCATATGAGCATGACCAAGTTTCTTGTGCCACAACCACTTTTCATCCACGAAGAATGCTAAGCAATTTACATTTTGATCTAGAAGATCATCTAGATATAATACATAAGTATTATCATACCTTATAGTAGTAAGAATGATTTTATCAATAGTGAAATCTTTAGTAACACATTGAGAAAGTTCAAACACAACTTTGTAGCCTTGGTCACAGAATGGACTAATGCTCAAAAGATTGTTAGATAGCCTTTTTACTAACATGACATTATTAATTAGGTCAGAATCATTCTTGCCAACATTACCAATCCTAATCCTCTTCTAGGTGGACTTCAAGGCAATATATTTCCCCTTTTTGACATCCTCATCAGAGACTTGATTAAGCTCAATCTTATGAGTCTTTAATGACCCAATGAGAGCATCTAAGCTAAGCACATTCAGGTCCTTAGCTTCTTGAATAGCCATAACTTTTGGATGCCAAGCCTTTGAAAGATTTTTTAGAATCTTTCTTACCATTTCTACATTAATGTACCTTTTGCCCAAGGCCTACAACTGATTTACGATATTCATAAATCTAGTTGTCATTTCATCAATATTCTCATGCTCTAGCACTTTAAACATTTCATATTGATGAACTAACATGCTGATCTTGGTTTCCTTGACCTGATCTGTTCCTTTATGAAGCACTTGAAATCTATCCCAGATTTCCTTGGCTGAATCATAGGATATGATTTTATCATATTCACTTTTGCTCAAGGCACATGTGAGAAGATATTTTGCCTTGGCATTCATTTGAACTTTGGTTTTGTGCTAATCAGTCCATTCATTTCTTGGAATGGTTCTGACTACAACAGGTGGAGGTTGCTCTAGATTAGCAACTACTTGAGGTGCCGATTGCTCAACTATGGGTATATAATCATTATTTTCTATTATCTCCCACATATCTAGGCTTGTAGACTCGATGAAAAGTGTCATTCTATCCTTCTGATATGAATAGTCTTCACCATTAAAGTAAGGGGGACAATTGATGGAGTGCCCCTCTGCAGTATGACTTATTCATTGAGCCATTTGATAGGATCTTTAACCTTTGCAACCATTAGGAAGCTCAACCCCAAAGTTAGAATCTGATACCAATTGTTGGAAAAGATGACATAAGAAGAGGGGTTGAATTGTGTCTTCATTAATATTTCTTAAACCTTAAAACTTTTTACAAAGCAACTTTCTCAAGTTCTAGACTTGGAATGCGGAATTAGTAGTTAGAAAAAAATTTGTTTTGCATTATAAAAGATTATTTGAGTGATTTAAATATTGCACAAATCTATGCATAAAATAAAAACTACAGGTAAGAGAACAAAGATAAAAGGATCACACAAAGAGATTTATCCTAGTTTGGCCTAACTAATGCCTATGTCCAGTCCCTAACTCCTCATTGAGATTTTTATACCAAGAGTTTTCTTTTTCCAAGCCTCTCCAGGCTTTTACAATTGACTAGTCTTTCTCTAGCCTCTCCAAGCTCACTTTGACCACTATTAGGTCTGGTTACAAGAGATTTTTGAAGGTTTTATGTGTTTACGCTCACACTAAACTTCCATACAAAGCATAGATCAAAGAGGTACAGTGAGTGACTTCTCTATGCTCTCAAAAAGAGAATGTTATCTATTATACACCTATAGAAAAGATTTTAATACAGAAGTGACAATAAGTAACTTACTAAAAGATTTGAAAGTTGAGAAGGATGAAGATATGAAACAATTGCTGATTTTAAAAATTTGAACAACATTACTATCTTCTTGTTCGTATCCCAGCTTTATATAGACTTCAAGATGTTACTGTTGAAGCTTGCAAATCTTGAGCCTTGTGCTACTATGATCCACTGGTCTATGACTGGAAAAATAAGGTACAACTTTCTTCTTCAACAAGTTGAGATGACATAGAAGAAAGAAAATAGCCATTGAAGTATTCACCAACTTTTTGGACTTGTCAGTGCTCTTATTGCAACATGTCAAATCATATTTGACTTTTTGAACTTCTCAATCAAACGTATAGAAGAAGCTCTAGTGGTGAGATACTTCATCAGAATTCACCCTTCTGGATCAAATCATCTTTCTGGATGAGGTGTGACCCTTCTCGTGGCACGCTTTTCCTTTCTGGTGCTTTACCACTATCCTTCTGAACTTTCTATTTTGTTCCTGAGTGAGTAAACATATAGGACACAAAGCGATAGATCCAAATATAATCAAATTCAAAAAAAGTACCATAGATTTTGATGCTTTGTTTTATATGATAAATAATTTAGCTTTGAAGCATATCGTTTTACTCACAAAAGGATGTGTTTAAACAAATCATTTGCAGTTCAAGAGATTTACTTAAAGTTTGATTTGATATCCATCAAAACCTTTAAAACTTGAAACATCTAAATATGAGAAACTATTTCAGTTGGGCATTGGAGCTTACAATTTACACTCTAAATACTGATTTGTTATTGAAATATCAACGTATGAAAGTAAAATGAAAGATAGAAATGGTCACTTGAGGTGAAATCTCAAAGTTTATACAAACTAGTTAAGAAAATGAAATCTGGATTATTTTCTAAAATTCTGGCAGCCTGGATGGCAAAACTAATAACTCATTCCATACAACTCAAAATGCAAAGAGCCCAATTTTATATAAAAATAGGCTTTCCATACATATAAGATGTGTGAACATTGGACTTAAAATGGGTAAGATATGAATTTTTAAAGTAGGTTGTACCTAGAGGTTCTTCTGTCTAGGCAACCTGCACTAAAACCCTTATAACTCAAGTTATATAAATGATTATTGAGTGCAACAAGATTTTTAAGAAAGCTAAGACATAAGAGAATACCCCCATAAAACAGTTTATTTAGATTCATTTTGTAGAACTCCCAATAGATTCAAAAATTTACTATTACCTGGGTAAGGTTAAAAATTGAATAGTAAAATTGTTTAGTGCATAACTTAAGTTAGACTTAAAATTTTTGAGTGGGGTTTATTTTGTTTAAAAGAGGAATAAAAAAGGTATAATCCTGCAAAAAATCAAGTTAAAACAGTAAAGAATTAAATTATGGTGAATTTATTAAATTACTGCCCTATAGTAAAATTTGAATCTGGTTACGGCTAATTTTAAGGGATAGTGAAAAACAAACTTGAAAACCCTAAAATCATCAACTTAAGACATTGGAACTTCATATTTCAACTTAAAAGATTTAAAAAGAATAATAGAAGAAATTTACCCCCATGAATAATAAAAGAATCGAACAAAATGAAAATCCAATTAAAAGCTTACACCTAATTCACTAAGCTAAACTCATAAGACTTTGCTTATAATATGCATCTCTATGTGCAAGTATGATGATGATGGTTATGATGAATATGTTAATAATGATCATGATTAATAAGATGTTGTGAGATGCTTAATGATGTCTTGGGATTTGAAACTCTCTGTTTAGCAATTTTGGGGAAGCTTCGGTTTAACCGTTATACTGCCAGATTTTCGTAAAAATCATGGACTTAGTATAATTTTAGCCTCATAAGCATTAATCAAGAAAAAGATAGAACTAAGGGTGTGATCCTTCAAAAAGAAAGGTGACCGTCAAAGATAAGATAAGAGGATGTGATCTTTCAAAAGGGAAGGTGATCCTTAAGCTTAGGGTATGATCGTTCAAAAAGGGAAGAGGTGACATGTACTAAACCCTTCTCCACCCAAAGACTAACATGAGCCATGGCAAAGGACTCAGCTAGTGTGAGTATCAGGAATTTATGGTGGCAACGGCCATGGTATGAGCTCATTACCATTCAAGTTTAGAGGGTGGTAAATAAAAGACTTATGATAAAGTCAAGTTTAATGAAAGAAAGGGATTTTGGTCTAACTCAAGAAAGGAACGGAAAGGAAAAGAAAGAAACTTTTAAGATGTTCATGCATGATACGTCTATTTATATTTGCTCTTATGCATATTTTGATGTATTTGTCATGATAAGAATGTATGTTTAAAAGTGAACCCACTTCGAACAATGATGTTTTTGAAATCCAAATAATTGAACCATATGTATGCCCATTAATTTCTTTGACAAAACCAAAGTGGCTGGGACTATAACCAAGACACTTTCATATTGAGTTAGAGTCCTATTGAGAAATATTATTTCTCACCTTGGTTTATTGTCTATATCATCAGCAGATCCTGATGGCGCACCTAGTGGAGTCGATTATGGATCCACTGGAGTTTGAGTGGGCCTATGATGAGGATGCACAGGCAATCATGGCGACGACTACCACGGTTGTTGACACCTATTTGCATCTTCATCGCATGCACGAGGTGGTAAAGCCAAACCCTTCGCTAGCCCCAACCATCATACTTGAGGCACCCCTTGCTCAGCCTTTAGCCCCTTGGGATTTTCCAATGTCTCCTTTGCCATATGTCTAGATGGAACCTATGATGGAACCTATGTCCCCTGGTTTGCCCTCTATGGAGATATTGCTTCAGCCTACCATCCCAGCAATTGAATTGAGTTCCACCACCACCCCAGTCCTAATGGTAGCCTCACCTCCTATTCCCAAGTACCATCAAGATGCCAGTCCCATTGATAAGGAGAACCTTTTGGAGGAGGCATCCACCACGGTGAGTCATGCCCCAGACACTGCTGGCCCTAGCCGTACCCATTGAGCAGAGGTGATTTGTAGGCATCCGCACATCATCCGCACTCCCTATTCTCCCCATGGGTGCAGCCGTTCCAAACTCGGATACTGTTAGGGCAAGGAGACGAGATTGAGGATGATGATTGCCACGTTTATGTTCAGTGCTAGGCTAGTCATTCAATTTACTTTCTGCTATCTCGTGCATTGTATTTTACCTTCTGCTGTTCTTTTGAGAATTAGTGGTATGTTGCTGTTGAATATTTCAGACCATGGCGTAGCCATGTGACCTATTATGTAACCTGTAATATTATGACTTATGAAATGTGTTGTGCTTGTTTTATCCCTGGTAAGTATTGGTATTCTCTCTTGATTGCCCTTATATTTTATTGCTTCACTTTGAGACTCATATATGCAACGCTTATATAATATTTCTTTCACGCTCGAGGCTCAAGTTTTTAATGCTACAAAAGCATCGACGTATTTAAAAAAAAAAAAACATTTCCCTATTTTCCATGTAAAATATATTTTCTGAAAGAGTGAAGTTTTCCGCAAGTATAAGTAACAACTAATGATTGAACATAATACGATTTAAGCATAGTATAGGGTTATTAGGGTGTTACAATATACATATTCCCTAACAATTGGACATGACACAGTTTCAAGTGAGTCTATAACTTTCTGGAAAGTTTCGATTTCTAATACCCGACCTCATGTAGTGAAGTAATACTCTGACCGATGTCTGGGTTCATGTGAACCAACCTCACATATACTTCAAAATATGAATTGTTCCGAGTTCTGAGTTACGATTTAATTGCATTATGATTTTCTTGGTTCCATATTCCAAGTTTGAGTTAAGTGGGGAAGTTCACTTCCTCTTGATTTCCAAGATCTAGGTTCTGATTTAAAGAAAGAGCCCACCTCTTCATCTCTCTTATTTCCATGATACCAATTTTTGAATTCAAGGGAGAGTTTACTTCCGAGTTCTAAATTCATAAGTGTTCACTATTTCCTTGTCCCTAGACACCGAGTTCCGAGTTCATTAGACAATTCGCTTCTTTGTTGTTTCCACAAGTTCTAAGTTATGGGTTACTGGTTAAACATCCACATTGTCGAAAAGTAACCCTAACATATGCAGAACCTGGAAACCCTTCCTCAAGCCCTCCTTTTTACCTTAAAGAACCATAATTAACCATTGATATGTTTACCTTCATTTGTAATTCGATCATGGAAATATGAATCTCAGGTAATTGAGCCATGGAGGTATCCAAGTGTGAAATGACATAGAATACCCCTGGACTTGCTCAAAATTATAAAAATACCATTAGTTATAGAAAATAGAAAATATAGTAGAAATTCGACAAAAAACATTAAATGGCTTACGGAAGGCCAAAAACTACATGAAAGACCCCGAAAATTTTCAAAAAAATTATAAATATATTTTTAATATTTTTTGAAGATAAATATCAATTTCTAGCAAATTTGAGCAATATTTGTATAATTATACAAAAAGAACCTTATCGAGGTATAAAACGAGCATCGAAAATCCTATAAGACCACTTTAACTTGAAATGAGGCAAAGAATCAGTGAAATTCCAAGCTTGGGCTTGAACAACCACATGAATGGGCCTTGGCAGCTGTAGTTTTGGACCTTGCAGTTTTTGAAATAATTTTTGGGCCTAATTGTATCAAAAAGGCCATAATTAACTCATAAAATATAAAATAAATTAAATTAAATAAGAAACCCTAATCCTTGCCCTAAGGACAACCCTAACCACACCCCCAACCTGTCCCTAACCCCTTGGTTCACTTTGAACTAAATTAGAACTGAATTAGTTAAAAACTAACTAGATGTTATTATCAAATTCAACTTTACATTAATTAACTTTCACCAATTTATTTAACTTTTTTATTCAAATCAGATTTTTGAGAGTTTATGTCCCCCAAACTTGCTGAGTTGCGCATGATGCACGTGGGGTTGCAGCATTATTTTTTATTTATTCTAATTATAGGTAATTAATTAGGTTAATTATCTCAATATAGGTTAAGGTAGAAATTCACCTAAAATACCAAAAACTCTAGAAAAATTCTAGAAAAATTCCAAATACCTTCTAACACTTAATTAAACATGGATTTGATGATAGATTAAAGAAATTTAATTGTTTGCTAATTATTTTATTAATTAAAGCTTAAATTGTCTAAACTAGTTTTAAGAGAAATTGTTAATTATGCACTAATTAAGCCTTAAACCATTCTAATCTTTTCTTGAACTTTAACCACCATATAATATGAGAATTATAACACATCTAAATCAGTTTTTATTGGTAGATAAATTAAATTAACATTGATGGCATAATTAACTAACCAAACTACTCAATTAAGCCAAATTAACCAACTAATTAATCAAACACTTAACCAACCCTTTTCTCTGTAAAAGCACCACCTTTGACTGACCATACCACACTTCAGAAGCCGAAGCATATGCCCCAAACACCCCAAAACAGCTGCAGCCCTCATCCCCTCCTTCCTCCATCACTTTTTCTCAAGTTCTTCACAAAAACTCCATCAAAACACCACCAAACATTCACCCTTTCTTACTAGCATCATACACCATCAATCCACACCCTCAAAGCTCACATCCAAGCCTTCAAAAGAGAGCAAAAAGCCAAGCAAGGTTGCTATCGCAACCTTGGTGAAATTCAAACTTCAAATCACAAGTAGTGTTTTCTTTTTCACTCCTTAGATTCCATACATGTGTGTCATGTGATTATTTGTGTTACTTGAAGCTTTTACACATATTTTTCAGAATATAACTCAGTTTTGAAGCTTTTAAATGTTCATGAATGATTGGGGTTTTGATGGTTTCTTTTGATGATTTGAGGTCTTGTTCATGCATACTTGTGTTTTCATGCATTAGAACATATTTCATTGCATGATTTTGAATTAAATCTTCTTGTTCATCACCATGAGGGTCACAGCCATATTTAGGACTAAAAAGGATTGATATGTTTAATTAATTTTCATGGTGTATCTATGTTCTTTTGATGATGCTTCAAGTGTTAGAGTAAGTCACCATGAGTTTTGAGTGATTTAAGTTCAAAAACCCTTGATTCTACCTATGTGAAGCTCATGGCCTCATCAAGGGCAGTGGGTAATTCTTTTGTTTTCATTTGTTTTTATGTGTTTATGGAATATTTAGATGAGGAATTAATATCTTAGTATGTTGCACTTGTTCTATAGAAGCTTAATTCTTATGAAGATGCAATTTAGACCACCTAACTTGTGATTTTCTACATGTGTATGCATGCTGTCCAGTTTTGTGCATAACTTTCTAGCATGTTTTCTCCTATATTAAGATGTGTAAATTTGTTATTTGGATGTTGCATAACCTATAGTTTAATTATATGTGCTTATATATTAATTCTACATGAATTGGGTGCATAAAACTCATGTTTTAAGTGGTCAGGGCAGCAATTTAAATCAATTTATTTCATGTATTTTAAGCTTATAAAAGGTTGGCTTTGAGTCGTAAATTGAAGCACTATCATTGGGTTAAGCTTGTTGAATTAATACATGCAAGACACATGCTTATTCCTTTAATTCATGCACTTGAACATATGAACATGTTTGATTTAATTTTCTGCACTTTTGAGCCACAACTTTCAACATGTTTTTAGAAGTGTTTTTGTGTTCTTAAATGTTGTTTTGATGTTTAAGAATCTATATTAACATGTTATATCTTATATGCCAAGTTTCTTGTACTTTTGAGTTAATATACAAATTTAAAAGTTAAATTTTGTGGCACGATAAGGTTTTCATATTATTTACTCTTGTTTTAATGTTTTATAAACTTAATTTGATGATTTATATCATGTTTTTACTTGATTAAGCTATGTGCACAAGTTTGGAAAGATTTGAGGCAAAATACTTTGCCTTTGTTCATAAACATGGCTTCAGCCATGAGTTTCCTTTCAACTTGAAGGTTGTTTTAATTAGTTTGCTATATTGAGTAGGGGTATTCAAAACCGAACCAACCCGAATAAAAAACCAAAAATGAACCAAAAAAATTGATAACCGAAAAAACTAAACAAAAAAAATCGAAAAAAAAAAATCGATACAAAAAAAATCGACTGTTACAGTTCGGTTTTCGGTTCTGGGTTTTAGAACCGAACCGAACCAAAACAAACCAAGATACATGTCCTATAATACCCTTATAACTCTCTATTAATCCAAAAATGCCCCTCGATAGCCAGTAGCCACGTTAGTGCGGTAGACGCACTCACTTTACCTTACCATTCCTCGCACTCCCACGTTAAAACGTCTCCACTCTTCTCCAATCTTAAAGTCTAATGAACCTTAGCGCATCCCCACGCCCCTACCCCTTCTCCGCATGACGCTCCACCCAACCACCCCCACCCTTGGCTCCATCGTGTCCAACCACCATCGCAAAACCACCAACATCACACCAAGAAAGTGTCACAGAACCACCACCATCGTGTGGCGCCATTATCACAGGACTACCACCATTGCGTAGCCAATCTCGGTCCTTTCTCCAACACAGGTAGTTCTCTCCTCTCTGCTTCTCTCATTCAAGATTTTCTAATTTATTTGATGTTTTGCTTCTTTGATGATTTCTGCTTTCCATGGATTTTATTTGGTTTTTAGTGAATGTGTTTGGAGTGAATGGTTTACAATTTTCATTTTTCAGTCAATGTGTCTATGTTATTATTTCTCATGGTCTAACTAGTGGAATATTTGATGGTTTCTAATGCATTTTTAATTTTTATGGTTTACTGGTTTCTGTTGTATTGTAAATTGAACTGTTTCTCAATCCCTATCCCTGCTTTGCCTTGTCTAAGTGCCTCCATCACCAAGTGCTTCCCAAATGGTTGAGGTAACTCAATTTTTAGTTCTTAACTCAATTACTTCATATTCTTATTCTTATGATGCTGAACTTCAGTATATACTGCACAAATTTAATATATTGCATAATGTACTGCAGAAATTTAGTTTATGATGCTGAACTTTAATATATATTGCACAAATAGTTCATATTTAATTTGATTTTAAAATTATTGCAGAAGTTCCATCCTATTAACAGCAATACCATAGGTAAAAATGTAGTATATGCTGTTATTGTACAAAACTGAAAATCGAACCGAACCGAACCCATAAATTTTGGTTAAGTTTGGTTCGATTGGCAAGCTTACTTAAAATCGATTGGATGGTGATGTGTAGGAACTGATTGGTTTGGTTCGGTTAGGATTTACCCCAAAATCGATCCAAACCGGACCACGGACACCCCTAATATTGAGATGTTTTCAAACCTTTGAGCATGTTTGAACTAGTATAGTTTATGTGATAGTTTCTTTTGGGACCATTAAGACTTAATAAGACACAAAAATCACTTAAAACTTAATAAAATTAACCATGACCTATGCTTAGGAATTTATGGCATTATGAACTTGCATATGAACCTTGTATGGACTTATTCATACTATTATGAGACCTTGAAACTTGTATGAGACCTATTTGAGACCTTTTATGGTCATACCTATGCATTGGAGAACCTATGCTTAGACATTGAACTATGGACTTTGGACTATGGACATTGGACTTAATCACATTCTTAATCACACTAAAAAATCTTAAACATGAAGATTTAAGTTAAGGTCCCATTAGAAATGTCATACGAGACTAGCTAATTCCTTGCTTGAAGTCATTTTTAAAAGCATTGGTTTAAGAACAAGTGTTTTGAGCTATCCTTTGAGAATTGTTTTTAAAACTTGGTTTTTGCGTAAGAATACATTCACTCTTGTTTATATGAGTTTTGAAATTCATGCATTAAAGTTTAGATGAATTATATGTGTTCTTGTGTTATTTATGAAAGTTTAATTGAATAATGTGTTAGAATATGTTTTCTTGTGTACCCGATGACTAAATGCCTTTATATGATATATGCCATGGTAATGAGAATTTTTTCCTATGAATTGAGTATGCACGTGAACATGCTTGTGAGTTAAGGCATTGTGTGCTCTTGATGAAGTGATGACTCTTAGTTGATGGCTATGAAATTATGTGCATTCGATGATATGAATGAAATTATTTGTGTTATGTGCACTCTATGATATAACTAAAATTACATATGTGCACTTTCTGAGTGGCTGCTGTATGATAATTAAATAAATAAGTGAGTGTGTGGGCCCTATTGTGTAGTGGACAAGCCATGCTTTTCACTAAGTAACACCTTGGGTCCTGCCATGTTAGCAGATTAGGACTTGGTGGTCATTGAATCTGGCAGTGGATTAAAATGGCATCTGGGGCCCTACCAACATAGCAGACAAGGACTTGGTGTTCATTATGTGATTGCCTTAGGCCTTATCAAGATAGTAGACAAGGACTTGGCAATCACTAATCTGACTAGGGAACGCCCTAGCAAAGAGAGCTCTCATAGATCCGAATAATTGATGCAGACCCTGCAGACTTCAGTCAACAGAAAAGGAAAAAGGAAGCAGTAAAAGGTAACAACAGTGTACTTGTTACTATTTTGTTTATTGCTTGATTATATTACTGATTTACTGCCTTATTATTATTATGATGCACTTCCATCTTGCTTGAAACTAATAAATGGCTGGGAATGATAATTTATCTTCTTATCTTCTTGTTACTAGTTATTTGACTGATTGTATATTATGTATGTTGCTGCATTCTCGCATTTGTTTTTAACATTTTTGCGATAAAGCATGACTCCTCTAGAAAGACCACTTGTTACTATTCTATTTATTGCTTGATTATATTACTGATTTATTGCTCTTATTATTATTGTCACACACTTCCATCTTGCTTGACACTAATAAATGGCTAGAAATGATAACTTATCTTATTATATGCTTGTTACTGGTTCTTTGACTGATTGTATATTACGCATGTTGCTGCATTCTCGCCTTTATTCTTAGCATTTTTGGGATGAAGCGGGACTCTCTTGGGAACACCACCCTACTGGGAGATTTCTCTCACCCCTTTTTTGGTGTTTCCAGATGGTGCAGATTATTCTTAACATTGAGATGAATGTGGCTTTTGAGCCCGATTTGTTGAATAATAGGATTTTATTACATGTTCTGGATTGTATCCTTACTATTACTATTATTAATGATTAGATATTAGAGTGTTCTAATGTAGCCTAGGACGCCCTTTTTGGCATCTTCATCTGACATATTTTATCTAAAGTTTTGATGGGTTGTATTTGGATCGAGTGGGGATGATTAGTAGTAATAAAGACATCCTGTCTCCTATGATATTTTGGGTAATATAATGTAAATTGCTACTTTATGTATTGTATGTTGTAGTATAGAATGGATGCATGCTTTCTGTATATGATGGATGCCCTTAACTATGGAGTTTCTGACTAGCATGTGGTAGTAATACTTCCGTCGCATAAAATGGTTTATAAAAGGATAAAATTCACATGAGTAATCAGTGAAAAAAAATTACCCACGCAAAATTAAAGGAAGCAAGTTAGTAATACTCTATTAGCAAATTATTATCAGGATTGGTTAAAGTAAAATTAAGTGGTACGATAGTAATTAGTAGTAAGGTGTTACACCCTTCACTTGATCCAATCTTTTCTTCAAACCTTATAAGATGACCTTATTAGTTACTTCTGCTTGCCCATTACTTTGGGGGTGTTCGACTGACGAGAAGATTTGCTTTATGCCCAGCCTTTCATAGAATCCTTTAAAATTCTTATTAGTGAATTGAGTGCCATTGTCAATTACTATGGGATAAGGAAGCCTGAATCTTCACACAATGTTTTTCCATGTGAAATCTTCTATCTTCTACACTGTTATCTTAGCAAGTGGCTCAACTTCTATCCATTTTGTGAAATAATTAGCTACAACTACTAAGAGCTTCCATTGTCTGGTGGCTTGGGGAAGTGGGCCAAGGAGGTTTATCCCCTATTTGTAGAAAGGCCATGGATTGTCTGAGCTATGTAATTTTCCTAAGGGGCCAAATGCATTTGGGCGAATCTCTAACACTTTTCACATTATTGGACATACTTCACATAATCAGCCTTCATTATTGGCCAATAATACCTACCTCTGAAAATCTTTGTTGCTAGTGACTGTCGCCATAGGTGACATCCATACACCCCCTCATGTACTTCGACCATGACATACTAGAATTAGTGCTTGCTTATGCATTTAAGAAGTGGGATTGAGTATCCCTTTTTGAAGAGCTGATTATCAATGATTGTGTAAAACGCTGCCGACTTTTTGACCTTTAGAGGATCTTTCAGCGTTTTGGGAAGGGAACCTTCTTGTAGGTGTTTTATTATTGGAGCCTGCCAAGATGTGGGGTCTTCTTCTATCTGCATGACTTCCTCTTTTTGGATGCTAAGCTCCTCTAAAATCTCTTGGATAACCATCCGGTTATTACCCAGCCTTTTGGTACTTGCCAGCTTTGAAAGTATGTCTGCTTGAACATTCTTTGCTTGGGAAATGTGCTCAATCCTGAAATTAGTGAAGCCTTTAGAAATATTTTGCACATCCTATAGGTATTTGACAAGCTAATCATCTTTTCTCTCCCTTAACCTGGCTGGTGACCAATTGAGAGTTACTTTTCGTAGTGAGGAAGTCAGCTCCCATGTCCTTCACTAGTTGTAAGCCGACGATTAGAGCTTCATATTTTGCCTGGTTGTTACTCACTTTGAAGTTGAACCTTAGTGATTATTGTAACACCCTCCCAAGTACAGTACTATACTTAAGTTATAGTACCACACCTTGGAGTTGTTACTATTACCTGAGCGGACCTTGTCGGACAGCAACTTCAGCCATCTTTGGAAACTTCTGAAACTATCTGAAGACAACACGGAAATAGGAGTGAGAATTACAAATTCTCAGTAGGATTCTCTAATTATCATATATAATGTCATCGTTGTCATCTCCAGTTTGCTTCGATTTATTATGAAAAAGGTGAACATGCTACATAAACTGTTAAATTTGATAGTTCAAAAATGTAATGTCCAAAGCAAAGTTTATTTTTACTCATAGACTGGTCATTTGGGAAAGCCTATACAAAATCAATTCATGAATATTATTATGAATAATAACTGCACATAACTTTACTTGTACTCGAGTTTATACATATAAATAAAATTTACTTTCCTTTCTTCATCTTTCTTTTCATCATAAAATCTCTACGTGCCACATTCCAAAGTATGATCGCCATGTCATACCCCATCAGAGCGTGATCGCCATGTCACGTTCCTTAGGAATATGGGATCTTTATTCGGTACTTACACTAGCTGGGTCATGCCATGCCTCATGTAAGTTCTGTCCCCGATACTCACACTAGCTAGGTCGATGCCATGCCTCATATGAGTGGGGTGCTTGCATATACTTTAAACTTTAGTCATTAGTCTTTAGTCTTCAGCCTTTACTGCCCTTGGGTAGCCTGGCCTTGGAGTGAGCTCGTCAGCTTCACCCGTGACCGTCGTCACACCGACTCACCCGCAAGGGAACCCACTACCTCTAGGTTGGAGGGACTCAATGTGCAACTGCCTCCAACATAGAAGGACCCAAGTTTTAGCTGCCTTCACAAAGAGGGACCCAATGTGAAACTGCCTCCAGATGAAGGGACCCACATTTTATCATTTAACTGCCTTCGCAGAGAGGAACCTCAAATAACTACCTCCAAGTGAAGGGATCTACATTCAATGTATTCACATCCTTTCATTCTCATGCATAATCAAGCATAGACATGCGGAATGTACTTATACATATGCTTTATTATTTACTTTCATATACTTCATAACTCATATCGTACTTAAATTCATCCTCGCATATAAACATTCCTAGCTTCATAGACTTTTGCCGTAAATCCGGCAGCATAACGGATCAGTTCCGTCTCCCCATGAATAGTGCCAGCTCACAGACAACTCAGTCATAGCAATATAATCAATTTAACATATATATCAATGTAAAACTGGCAATCCTCAACTCAAACCCTTTATGTCCACTATCACTTGTGAAACTATCAATTTGGTCATTCCGCCAATCTTACTCAGTTCTGCCTGAATTTTACATAATCTGCCTTTACCTCTATTCAACTCATTTAAACTTGAATTTTGGATATGTTATAGCTCTATATGTCTACTTTCTAACCTCTTTGGTCCCATATCGTTTTGATCTATATAGCTCAAGATATTCAAATTTTGCCTCAGCCTGTTCAGTCACTATCGAAACTAAGCTCAAATCATACAAAATTGGTCTCATATTGAAGCTAACAGGACAACCTTTCATTTGCAACAAGTTTCATTCCATTTGCTTTAGTATAGCTCGAGTTATAGGTCCTGAAATTCCCCCTTTCTAAACTACTCTATTTTGGCTCGGTTTGGACATAGGATAACTTCCTCGAACCACTGGGATCAATTGGGGTCATAACAAACTCGAAATTTCATATTGGGATGTTCCCCTATGTGTAAGCTTTCTAAAAAAGTTAGTTTCACTCAATTTGGAGTTGTATAGGGTGAGTTATACCCTCCTCAAGTCACCCTGCCCGAATGAAAGTCCTGATTCCTAGGTCAAACTTCAAAAATTCATATCTCTCTCAATATTAATCCAATAACCTTATATGATATATGTATGGAAAGCCCTGAATGTCTACTTTCATCTAAAAATAGTTTTATCAGATTTAACCAGTTGTAGGTGGAGCCGTACACTCCGCCATACGGACTGCCGAGGACTCTTCACCAAGACAGCATCCTAATTCTTCTCTCCTTCTAATTTTCTCCTTCTAACCATAATTTCAACTCAAGATTTCCAATTAATCCTATCATAATCCATCATATACATCCAATATATCATCCAATATATGAAGAAGAGTACAATTTAACACAACCATAGTGCAAGGGATTCAAGAATAGAAGTAGAATCCTACCTCTTTGGAGTGTGATTTGAGCTAAGTGTTGAAGCTTGAATTGTTAGAACCTTGTGAAGCTTGAAGGAGTAATGGAGTTGATTGAGAGAAAGGAAGAAGGAGGCTGGAACAAGAGGGAGAGGGAGAGTGGCGTAGATCAGTCAGAAATGAGGGGGAAAGTCTGACTTAAATACATAGGGGTAGTTGGGATTATGAGTGTTGATTGGTTGAAATTTTGTGATTGAAGTTCGGCCATGTCTCCCACTTTTGTGGCCAAATTGCTCTCCATGTCGTTCCAAAAGTAGAACTCGGTTCTATTCTACTGAAATCGAAACTCGTCCCTATTCCACTTAAAGTCGGAACTCGTGCCTTTTTTTTTAACTTGAGCTAGGGGCTGAAGCCGGATGTCGGAACTCATACTATCTTATTTGAGACTTAGAAGTAAATTCGAATATTGGAAATCTTGTCTAGTTTATTTGAAGCTTGGAAGCAAAGTCGGATGTCGAAAATCATACAGCTTATAATCATATAATCTCGGGACTCCCCATTCAAACTCAGAAATACCAACGGAAATACTAACTCGGAAGTCGGAAATTATCCCGTTTTATGTGAAATTCGAAGATGAAGTCGGGAATCATAAAGACTAGTGAAGTCAGAAATCGGAACTCGTGGTGGAGGTAAAATGGAATAGTTTAGTACAAGGAAAATTTGGGATGTTACAATTACTCTATCGCTGTTCCATCCGATTCCTCGAGTATGATGCCTGCCCCATTGCCCTTCAAATTGGAGGATCCATCCATAAACAATATCTATTTTGAGCTTTCTCTCTTTGACTATGTGTCACTCTATTCAACAGCAAAATCAGCAAGGAGTTGGGACTTGATGGTGCCCTGCGAATGATATATGAAACCAAATTCAACTAGCTCAATCGACCATGCGATCATCCTCCTTGCTAGGTTTGTCTTTGCGAGGATTTGCTTGATCGGCTAGTCAGTCTACATGATGATTTGGTGAGCTTGGAAATAGGGTCTTGGCCTTTAGGCCATGGTGACTTAAGCCAATGCGAGTTTCTCAATCTTCTAATATCAAACTTCCAGTCCCTACAAAACTTTACTAACAAAGTAAATTAGTCTCTGCTCTTGCCCTTCGTCTTCTTTTCTACTAGGACTACATTAGAGAGCCATGTGGTGTATTTTATCTCTCTAATGAATCTAGCTATCAATAACTTGTTTGTCTCCTTTTGGACAATCTATCTTTTCTCTTCAGTGAGCTTCCTCTTTCTTTGGGGCACCGATCTAGCTATTATCTCAATTGCCAATTGATGGGACATGAAATCAAGATCAATGCTCGACATGTCGGCTAGAACCTAAGTAAATAGGTCAGCATTCTACAACCATAGCTCGGTCAACCTAGCTTTTAGGTCTTCCAGAAGTTAGGCCCTAATTTGAACAAAACCATTCTCCCTAGAGTTTACTCACACTTTGATCAATTTGCCCTCGAGTTAAGGTCTCTTCTCCCTAAAACCTTCCCTCTGATCAAGCTCTGCCAGGTTTATGTCAGACACTCGGCTATTATGACTTTGATCAGCCCTTGATGGTAGGTTCTCTCCCTCCTTAATCCTTAGACTCTCCATATAACACTCTCTTACTTCTCTCTAATCAACATGAATAGCTCCAACTTGGCCATTAAGAAGTGGGAATTTTAGCATTAGATGAGGAGTGAACACAATTGCCCCCAGTTTATTAAGAGAAGGTCTTCCTAAGATGGCATTGTATGGACTCTCCTACTTCAATATTAGGAATTTAACCAGGATTGCTTGAGCGCCAGCAAAAGTCATTAGCAGCTCTCTAAGTCCCTTCACCCAAACTTTTTCTCTGAAGAATCCCACAAGGGCATTATGAAATGGGCCAACTTCCTCTATCGGCATGCCAAGCTTGTTGAATACATCAATGAATATTATATCAACCGAACTATCCTGATCTACTAGCACCTTTCTCACCTCAAAGTTTGCAATTATCACCCTGATAACTATGGCCACCATCTTGATTGGCATCAGCTCCTTGGAAGTTGTCATCAAAAAAGTGATGGGAATAAAAGGAGTTGGTCGGTTTGGTAAAGCGTGCCCGACACTCATGACAACTTTAATTGCCCTTAGATGCTTTCTTTTAAGTAACTCGATCTGCCCTCCCCCAGCGAAGCCCCTAGTAATAGTATCGATTTCCTCATATAGTGAGATTCTCGCTATGGGGCTCACCCGACTCAACTTCTAGTTTAGGCCGTCTTAGAGGTTGTTCTTCCGAGATCTACTGAATTGGATAGGGAGATTGTTGGTGCTATCGTTGGTTTCCTCTCTAGATGTAGTTTTCAAACCTATTGCTTCTTACCAGACTTTCTAGAAGGTCCCTCAGTCCTGCACATTCCTCTATTGTATGTCCAAACATCCGATGGTGTTCACATCCTTTTCTCCTGTGAACATAGTTTGGTTGGAACTTAGGGTCTGGAGGTAGAGAGATTTGTCCGATAGCAAATATCTCCCAAAGTATCGTCTCTTTTAGAGTATTGAGCGATGTGAAGGTGTTGTAAACCGGTAGAGGGGGAAGGGCTTTATTTTTGAACTATCTGCTTCGATTGTGTCTCTTTGATTGTGGCCAGTACCGTGGGTTTAATGCTTCTCCTTGCCTGTCGGTAGCCTCTGCATACCCTTTTTCTATTCTCAATTCCTTCCTCAGCTCTGATGTAACCTGTAGCCTGAGTGCATAGCCCTTACGAATTTGAGCTAAAGTACCACCCTGGCAAAGCAAACGTGGTGGCAGATGCCCTGAGTAGGAAATCTTTAACTGTGGCATGGATGATAATTAAGGAGATGGAATAGAGAGTTTCCGAGACCTCAATTTGGGAATCTCTATGACCCCCAATGCCATTCAGTTAAACCAACTTAAGATAACCAGTGAGTTCAAGGACCAGATCCAGCAAGCATAACAAAGAAATAATGACTTCCAACATACAATGCAACTAGTGCAATTTGGCAAGCTAATAGGATTTACTCATGATGCAGAATGGATATGGCGATATCAAGGGAGAATATGTGTACCTGAGGAGGATAACCTCAGAGAGAAGATCTTGGTGGAAGCTCATAAGAGTGAGTTTACTGTACATCCTGGCATTAATAAAATGTACCAAGATCTCAAGAAGAGGTTTTGGTGGCCAGGCCTTAAGACAGATGTGGTAAGTTTCGTGAATAAATGTTTAACCTGTCAAAAGGTAAAAATAGAGCATCAGAAACCAGCAGGGTCATTACAACCCTTAGAGATTTCGAAATGGAAGTGGGAGAGCATTTCTATGGATTTCGTGATGGGATTATCAAGAACACCCTCAGGATATGATGCTATATAGGTCATAGTGGATAGGCTAACTAAGTCTGCTCACTTTTTGCCCGTTCGAGCGAATTATCCCCTAGAGAAACTAGCTCAACTATACATTCAAGAAGTGGTACGACTACATGGTATTCCTTCAACAATCGTATCCGACTGAGATCCAAGGTTCACCTCACGGCTTTGGGGGGTACTCCAGAAGGCGTTCGGTACTAAGCTATGCTTAAGTACTACGTACCATCTGCAAACAGATGGTCAGACCGAGCGAACTATTCAAACTTTGGAAGATATGCTGCGAGCATACATTCTAGAACAGCGCAAGAGCTGGGATCGATACTTACCGCTAGCCGAGTTTGCGTACAACAACAGTTACCATGCTAGCATCGACATGGCTCCGTACGAAGCTTTATATGGACAGAAGTGTCAATCTCCTCTGTGTTGGTATGAATCAGGAGAATAGAGTCTGTTGGGACTGAAATTAGTCAGACAAACTACAGAGCAAATTAAAAGAATCCGTAGCAAGATACTTGCAGCTCAGAGCCGACTGAAGAGCTACGCGGACATCAGGAGAAAGCCATTGGAGTTCCAAGAAGGAGACCATGTGTTTTTGAGGATCACACCCACAACTGGAGTAATTAGAGCCATTAAATTCAAAAAGCTAAGCCCTCGCTTTATAGGTCCTTTTCAAATTTTGAAGCGAATTGGGCCAGTGGCATGTCGAGTCGCTTTACCTCCACATCTGTCAAATCTTCAAGATGTATTCCATGTTTCTCAACTCAGAATATACCAGCCTGACCCTACTCATTTCTTGGAACCTGAATCAATCCAGTTAAGAGATGATTTGACTTTTCATGTACCCCCAGCACAGATAGTGGACAGGAGCATCAAATACCTCCGGAACAAAGCAGTACAGTTAGTGAAGGTAGCATGGGGACACGAAGACTCAGCAACTGTACATGGGAGTTGGAGTCCGATATGAGGCAGGAGTATCCTAAATTATTCTCAAGTACTAAATTTGGAGGACAAAATTTTTTTTTAGGAGGGTAGTAATATAACATCCGAAAAATCTTCAAAATATTTGTTTAGGAGGGTAGTAATGTAACGTCTGAAAAATCTTATCGTTAATAACCGAGTTGTTCGATTTTTATCGAATAAGTGAGTTTAATCATAATTCGATTAAGCATTCACCTAGAGCCAATTAAGTGTGATTTAGAAGTGATTAGGCTTAATGGAATTAGATTAGGAACATAGGAAACCTCACAGAATTTTTCTAAAACCGGTTTGCCGATTTAAGAGAAATTGGTAAGGTTTCAGTAAGTTAAACTGTCAAAACTAGATCAATAGAAATTACACTATGAGAACCCTAAGATGGATGGCCAAGATTTAGCCAAGCTACCGCCTCATGTGGCGCCTTGATCAGCCATTGAGGGAGGGAAGCTAAGCAAAATTGAATGATGAAGTAAAATCCACCAATTATCATGCATCATGCTTTTAAAAATCTCCACCTTTTTCTTCCCTTCTCTTTTAGAAATTCGACCACCCCACTTGCTGAAATTCCTTTCATTTCTCTTCTCCTCACTTTCATCTTCACTCCATTTCCATCCTTCCTTCAAGTCTCAACACAAGTTGTTCACATCAAAGCCACTAAATCAACCCAAAGTTCAACTAGAAAAGGTAAGGGATCCTACTTCTCTTCTTATTTTTCTTGATCTGGGGCTATATGGTGGTCATGTATAACTTGAAATATTGATGTTATGTAGAGTGGTGATGATGGTTTATGACTAGTTTCACAAGTATATTGTGATTAAAATTGGAATTGATAACAAATAGCTTGAAGAATAGAGAACAAATTAAGAAGCTGTTAGGATTTTCCTCGGCAGTGCGTATGGCAGAGTGTACGGATTTGCTTACAGCCGATCAAATGGATGAATCTCTTTTTATATGAAACTAGACATTCAGGGCTTTCCATAAATATATAATATAAGACCATTGAATTAGTAAAGAGGAAGTTATGAATTTTTGAAGTTTAACCTAGAAATCAGGACTTCCACCCGAACAGTATGAGTTGAGAAGGGTGTAACTCACTCTATACAACTCCAAATTGAGAGAAACTAACTTTATTAGAAAGCTTACACATAGGAGAATATCCCATCAAAATTTTCGAATTTGATAAGGTCCTGTTTGTTCCCAGTGAGTCAAGAAAGTTCCCCGATGTCCAATCTGGGTTAGAACAGGGTAGTTCAGTAGGGTCAAGTTTCAAAGCCTATAACTCAAGTTATACTCATCCAAATGATATGAAACTTAATTTATTTCAAAGCTTGTTCTGTTAGCTTTACATGGATATAAATTTCGTATGATTTCACTCATATTTCTATTTTTAGTGAATTTTCCCCCGTAAAAGTGCAATTCTAGCTAGAAGTAGGACAAGTCTAGGATGAGACACAAATAATTTGAGTCAATGTCAAAAGTTGGGATTTAGTGAATAGAAAGCTAGGTCGATACACTTAGAATCGAACTCTAAAATTAGTAAGTAAGGGACTAGGCCGAGAATATTTGAAGGCAAAGTTGGGATTTAGTAAACAGAAACCTAGGTCGGTATACTTAGAATCGAACTCTAAACTTAGTAAATAAGGGACTAGATCGGGAATATTTGAAATTGAAGTCAGGACTCAGTAAAACAGAAAACTAGGTCGAGAGTATGTAAGGATGAACCTGGAAGAGTATACTTAAGGTTGAACTTGGAGGGGTTTACCTAATGATTGAACTCGGACTTAGTGGATAGGAATCCATATCGGGTATATTTGATGTTGAACTCGGGACTCAGTAAATAAGAAGCTCGGGATTTAGGAAACATACTTATCATAGTCTTAGAAGACCAATGGTGGGGTAAGGTCGGAAGTTGCACAACCCCAAAAGTCGAGAGTGATGTCACCTCGAGAAACCGAACATAATGTAGGGAATTCGGAACCTATATAAGATCGAAACTTGGAACCCGTTGGATATTGAAAGTCGAACTCAAGAACCTTAATAAAAATTAAAAGCCTGCAAGATAGATTGATACTTGAGATTCTAAATCTTGCACTTATTAATATTGTTATATTCTTGGCATGAATATGATGTTTTATATTGAGTTTACTATTTGATTTAAATGTCCTAATTGTCCGGCACTATTCATGAAGAAGCGGACATGATCCGTTATGCTGCTGAGATTTCAGTAGAAAATGCCATTAAAGTAAATTCACAAGTTATGCATGCATTGATCAAAGTGTTAGATAAGCAATGCTACTCTATAAGTATGAGAAAGGATTTTCATGTGACTTGGGCCAGCCCCTGAACAAAGTTAGGGCGAATAGATCAGTGGGGAAATCGGGGAAAGCAAACCCAGCGACCCTATATAGGAACGAGCTCGATCTTGAAAAGCGGACTATCACCCAGGAGCTTTATAGCCAATATACTCCCAGGGAACCAAGTATGGAAAAATATGAGTTAAGATCGAGTGCATCATTCTTCATGCATATCCATAATTTCAGTTTTTTTTAGCATTGAGTTAAATTGTACCATTGGATGTTATATACATATTATTACTCGCTTTATAGCTGTTACTTATTTATATTAATACACAGATCGTGTGGCTTAATTTCTATTTAATTTCCTTTACTTCCTTAAGTAAAACAAAACTGTGTTTCAGGTTATGATTTACATGACTAATTGAGTAGAGAGTAGGACATCCAGGCAACGTAACATTTTCTCCTAATTAACCAAAAATCTGAAACACCTGAGAATGATAATGATGACAAATATGCTTAGATTTAGGAATTCCTACTGAAAAATCTTTATTTCTCACCCTATTATATACTCTCGCATCATTCTCAGATCATGGAGAACGCGGCAACCTGCATCCTCTTCATTGAGTTTCCAGAGCTCCACATCTATCTCGATCCGTTCATAGATTCCATGTATGTATCTGGTAGATGCTAGTTTTGTCTTTATTTCTTCTTCTGGAGAGATTTTGCGGTACCTCTTATGCACCCGCTTTTTAACCCTGCCATCCCTTACATAGCCATCCCTATCCACATGGCTCATCCCTTTCTACTTGCACCCGCAGCAGCACCAGCCATGGCTTCGCCCGTCGCACCACCACAGCCAATCCCCTCTGCCTCTATGTCTGAGGAGGATCCTTTAGAGGCAGCGAGCTCGTCATCCTCATCCTCTACCCTGAGTATAGACTATACCCCTACTGACGCCGGTATGGCAAATGGGTTCCTTTCTTCAGAGTCCATCTAGAGTACCCACCAGAGCAGCAGTAGATGTACAGGATGACCCTTTTTTTTTGGCAGTTGAGTCATAGGCATACCGGTAGGAGTCAGTAGTTATACATGAAATGTCCCATGGGGACCAGTAGAAGGGAGGGATGTTCATATTGTCAGGCCGATTTATTTTGTGTCCGCGGCCTCATTTCTTTTACCCTGTACTGTTTTGTACTTCTTTTGATAACTTTGAAAACAAAGGTATAAGCATGTACATATATATATGATGCAGTTTGTTTATTTCAAAAATTTTGTTTGAGTTACTTTAGTTCTGATACAACGACTGTTTAGTGTATATCTCACTGCCAAACCGAAATTCATTAAAATGAATAGTTAACTCTTAGTTCATCACACGTAATAACTTATCAGGTAATATATTATGACTTAAGCATAGTATTTGTCTGGTAAGGTGTTACATTTTTGGTATTAGAGCAGTTCGTCCTACTAAAGGCCTGAGGATTGGACCGACTATGCTCTGTATATGCTCTATGTTCTATAGACATCATCATGCACTGAGTCTTGTCCATAGGGACAGGGTGCATGTGAAGGGATTACCTAACCATATGCTGTTAATTACTAGCATGCCGAACTTAGTATTGAGCCTAATCAACTCAATTACTCTTGTTCTGTGTGTTCAAAACTTGATGGCTTCTGGAAGGCAAGGTAGGCCATGAATGAATCCAGCCCAGGAGGAACCTACTGAGTTTTTGGACACCATGCAAGAAATGGCGCACGCTATGCGCGAACAGGCAATGGCAGCAGCACAAATGATGGGCCAATTAGGGAGGCAGCCAGAGGTAGGTCTTGGAAGGAATCATAATGGCCCTGGAGTAGATCTAGAATACCTTAAATTTGCCGAATTCAGAAAGACCAACCCACCCAACTTCAAGGGAGCCTTTAACCCAGATAAGGCGGATGAGTGGGTTAAAGCTATGGAGAAGATATTCTCCGTATTGGATTGCACAGATCGCCAGAACGTGACTTTTGCCACCTATATGCTGGAAGCAGATGCGGAGTTTTGGTGGAATGGGGCACGCCGATTATTAGAGGGGTCTCAAACAGACATTACTTGGGACGTATTTAGAGATGCATTCTATCAAAAGTACTTCCCTACATCTGTCCGCAATGCTAAGGAGTTGGAGTTCATGCACCTCCGTCAATGGAACAGTAGTGTATCGGAATACATTGCTAAATTTGAGGAGTTGTGTAAATTTTCCACCATTTATCAAAGGAACCCCGACAAAGCCTGGAAATGCATGAAGTTCGAAGGTAGACTGAGAGCAGATATCCTTACCACTATCGGACCAATGGAGATAAGAGATTTCCCTACTTTGGTAAATAACTGCCGCCTAGTGGAGGATTGTAACAAGAAGTTGGTTGCTGCTAGGTCTACCGGTAATAATTTTAAGAAAAGGTTAGGTCTGCAAGGCCCAAGGTTCAAGTCCAACTTTTAGCAACGGAGGAAGTTTTAGCCTGTGAATAGTAAAGGCAAGCAACCTCAGAGGCCTTTTGGGAACTAGACATGCAACCAATGTGGTCGGAATCACGGTAACCACCCCTGCTTAGCGGGTCAATATGTTTGTTTTGGATGTGGCAAGTCAGGCCACAAGATCTATGAATGCCCTGCAAGAAATCCCCAGACGACTCCCAAGCCACAATGCCAAGGAAGAGTTTTCACCATGGATGCAAAGGAGGCCAGCAAGTCGGAAGACTTGATTCAAGATACCTGTGAAGTAAATGGTAAGACCTTAACTATTTTATACGATTCAGGTGCATCTCACTTTTTCACCTCTTATGACTGCATGTCAGCCTTGCAATTACCTATTTCTGAATTACCCTATAACTTGCTAGTTTCTACTCCTATAAGTGAACCTGTTAAGACCAATCATATTTGTATGAATGTCCCCTGTCGGATAGGAGGTTGAGCTTTTTCAACCAATTTAATTTGTCTTCCTTTGTCCAGACTTGATATTATTCCGGGTATGGACTAGCTCTCTGTCAACCAGGCCCTGTTAAATTGCTCTGATAAATCCATTGTGTTTCCCTTTGTTTCATCTTCTGAATTAGTAATTCCAGTAAACCTTTATTTAAACTCCTTAGCAGTACATGACTATGGGGATGAAATTCAAGGGTATATTCTCTTATCAACCAGTGTACCGGAGGTTGATCAAAAATTAGATAATATTCCAGTTGCTAGGGAATATCCCGATATGTTCCCTGAAGATATTCCTGATTTTTCTCCCAAGAGAGAAATTGAATTCGCCATTGAATTGGTATCGGGAGCAGGACCAATATCTATAGCGCCATACCGAATGTCACCCTTGGAGCTGACCGAACTTAAGAAGCAGATTGAGGAGCTCCTAGAAAAGAAATTTATTAGGCCAAGTGCCTCACCATGAGGAGCCCCAGTCCTGTTAGTTAAGAAGAAGGATGGAGGCATGCAACTATTTGTGGATTATAGGCAGTTAAATAAGGCGACGATTAAGAATAAGTATCAATTGCCAAGAATCGATGACCGAGTGGATCAACTGCAAAGGGCAACTGTATTCTCCAAGATTGATTTACGGTCTGGGTATCACTAGATTCGGGTTCGAGAAGAAGATATTCCGAAGACGGCGTTTCGGACTCGTTATGGACATTATGAATACACTGTGATGTCCTTCAGGTTGACGAATGCACCGGCAATATTCATGGATTACATGAATCGGATATTCCAACCATACCTTGACAAATTTGTGGTGGTATTCATTGATGACATACTTGTTTACTCAAAAACAGAGCAGGAGCACGCAGAACATTTGTGACTGGTTCTGCAAATTTCAAGGGAGAAGAAACTTTATGCCAAGCTATCCAAATGTGAATTTTGGATGAGAGAAGTAAAATTTCTTGGCCATGTGGTATCTCATGAGGGAATTTCAGTAGACCTCAATAAGGTAGAAGTAGTATTAAACTGGGAATGGCCGACAACAGTTACAGAAGTTTGGAGCTTCCTAGGGTTGGCAGGATATTACAGGAGATTTGTTAAGAACTTTCTCAAATGGCCCTTCCCTTAACAAAGTTAACCAGGAAGAATGCTCCATTTGAATGGACACCCGAGTGCGAGCAGAGTTTCCAAGAATTAAAAGAAAAGTTGACGACAGCTCCAGTACTTACTCTACCTAATCCTCATGGACCATTCGAAGTCTAGTGTGATGCTTCTAAGAAAGGATTAGGGTGCGTGTTAATGCAGAACAGGAATGTCGTCGCGTATGCTTCCAGGTAATTGAAAATTCATGAAAGAAATTATCTAGCACATGACCTAGAGTTAGCAGTGGTAGTGTTTGCTCTGAGGATATGGAGACACCACCTCTATAGAGTGAAGTTTGAAGTATTTTCTGATCACAAAAGCTTGAAATACCTTTTGATCAGAAAGAATTGAACATGAGGTAGCGAAGATGGATGGAGTTTCTTAAAGATTACGAATTTGAGCTAAAGTACCACCCTGGCAAAGCAAACGTGGTGGCAAAAGCCCTGAATAGGAAATCTTTAACTGTGGCATGGATGATAATTAAGGAGATAGAACTCAGAGAGAATTTTCGAGACCTCAATTTGGGAATCTCTATGACCCCCAATACCATTCAATTAAACCAACTTAAGATAACCAGTGAGTTCAAGGACGAGATCCAGCAAGTACAACAAAGAAATAATGACTTCCAACATACAGTGCAACTAGTGCAATCTAGCAAGCTAACAGGATTTACTCAAGATGCAGAAGGGATATGGCAATATCAAGGGAGAACATGCGTACTTGAGGAGGATAACCTCAGAGAGAAGATCTTGGAGGAAACCCATAAGAGTGAGTCTACTATACATCCTGGCATTAATAAAATGTACCAAGATCTCAAGAAGATGTTTTGGTGGCCAGGCCTTAAGACAGATGTAGCAAGTTTCGTGAATAAATGTTTAACCTATCAGAAGGTAAAAATAGAGCATCAGAAACCAGCAAGGTCATTACAACCCTTAGAGGTTCCGGAATGGAAGTGTGAGAGCATTTCTATGAATTTCATGCTGGGATTATCAAGAACACCCTCAGGATATGATGCTATGCTATATGAGTCATAGTGGATAAGCTAACTAAGTCTGCTCACTTTTTGCCCATTCAAGCAAATTATCTTCTAGAGAAACTAGCTCAACTATACATTCAAGAAGTGGTATGACTACATGGTATTCCTTCAACAATCGTATCCGACCGAGATCTAAGGTTCACCTCACGGCTTTGGGGGGCACTCCAGAAAGCGTTCGGTACTAAGCTATGCTTAAGTACTACGTACCATCCGCAAACAGATGGTCAAACTAAGCGAACTATTCAAACTTTGGAAGATATGCTGTAACACCCTAATAAACCCATACTACGCTTAAGTCGTATTACGGCGTTTTATTAGTTGTTACTTATGCTCGTGAAAAACTAAACTTCACTTGAAATTAAATTACGCGGAAAATACGATAAAATTTTTCTTTTTCTTTGAAATACGTCGTCACTTTTGGAAAGTAAAGCCTTGCGTGATAAGATAGCAATAAACGAGCGTATCGCAAAGATTTCAGTATAAATTGAAGGAACAAGGGATAAATTAAAATACCATGCATTCAAATTACTACTACAACCACATAATTATAATTAGTCTCATAATATCCAACAAATACATAAAAAGGGAACTCATGGTCATGCCATGGCCCCAAAATCAAAGGTACATAAGTCTGACAAGGTCCAATACAAACTGAAATACATAGGGTAAGGAACACAAATAAAAATAGGCTCGTGCAGACACATGCTGATTTCTCTACCACTCCCGTGCCTCTCGATCGGATGGGCTCAAGGTCCCCCTCACTCCTCGACCTCGGGGTACGTGAGGAGTACGGATAATGCGAGGGTGCCTACTGATCACCTCAATGCGACGCACGCGACGACCTAGGGTATAGCTGGCCACAGAAGAACGTGCCTCGGAGGGATCCTCCTCGGACTCGGCAGGGTGATACTCGGGGAGCGGCAGCGAAGCGGCCCTAGGAGTGGCCGTCGAGCTCACATCTATCACCGGGATCTCCGGCGGTGGCACGAACTCGGCTGCGGGCAAACCCGGCGACATCGGCTCCATCTCGATGTGGGGCAACGGCTCAGGCAGAAAATCCCAAGGACCTAGGGGCTGTCCAAGGTCGGCCGATGAAATGTCTGCAGGGGCTGGCGGGACTTCTGGCTCCTCTTCCTCAAAAATCCGACCCAAGTAAAAATAGGTGCGGACTATTGTGGTGGTCGTGGCCACAATAGCGTGAGCATCTCCATCGTAAGCCCACTCATGGTGGAGAGGGTCCACACTCCACTCCAAGGGGTGAGCCATGAGTATCTGGTGACGAGACGGAAAAACAACTAGGGTGAGAAATAAGATTTCTCAGTAGGACTCGACCCTAACACGTAAGTGTCATCGTCATCGTCCCAGCCACTTCGGTTTTATAAATAAAAATAGTGAGCATGCATAAGGTTCAATTGTTGGATTTTTGAAATCATGAGTATCCGAAGCGGATTCGATTTTAGGGTATCCTCTAATCATTTACATCATCATATACATGAACATAAAACATGCATGGCTATGCTATAATCTTCTCTTAACTTCTTCCCCTTTTAGGGTTTTGGACTGAAGTCCCTTTTCTTTTCTTACTTGACTTTATCTTTTCACCCACTAAACATAAGTGGTAATGAGCTCATACCATGGCCGTCGCCACCATAGAATTTCGGTACTTACACTAGCTGGGTCATGCCATGCCTCATGTGAGTCGTGGGTGAGGGGAGCTTAAATTAGGTCACCTTCCTTTTTGAAGGATCACTCACTTGAATTAAATTTCTTCTTATTAAAGCTTATGATGCAAAATATTTCTAAGTCCATAATTTTTACAAAATTTCGGCAAAGATAACTAGCAATCAAGCTTCCCAAAATTTTGCCAAACAGAGAGACCAATATCATATAACATTGAGCATTATATCATCAACATAACATGTTCATATCGTCATCATATCATTATCATAATCATCATCATCATATCATATCATCATGATCATCATCATAACATCATGCTTGCACATAAACATAGGCATATTCTCAAGCAACATTTTATGAGCTTAGCTTAATAAATTGGGTGCAAGCTTTTAATTGAGATTATCTCTTGTATAAACTTCTTTTATTGGGCATAATGCCAATTTCATCTATTATCCTTTGTGACACTTTTAAGTTGAATTATGAAGGTTTTCTAATACTTAATGTAAGGGTATTAATGTCTTAAAGCTTATTCCTCATTAACCTTTAACTTTTACCCTAACCAGTTTTTACTTTTATAGTGGGGCAGTAACTTTGAAAATTCACCATAATTTCATCTTTTACTCCTTTATTTTGAATTTTTGTGTGGATGTACTTCTCTGAGTTTATTTTTAAACAAAACAAACCCCACTTAAAAATTCATTTTGTAGCTTGAGTTATACACATTTTATTCTGACTGTTCAGGATTGAAAGTTCATCTTGGGTCAGTGACTTGTCCACTTCACTGGGGGTTCCTCACATGGAATCTGACAAAACTGTTTTATGGGAGTGTTCCTCTACGTCTTAGCTTTCTAACAAACTTGTTCCCACTCAAAAATGTTATGTATAACTTGAGTTATGCACGTTTTATTACCTACTGCCCGGACAGAAACCCATCCAGGAACAGCAAACTTTGAAAAATCATATCTCTCTCATTTTAAAGCCAAATCTGACATATTTTATATGTATGAAAATCGCTTTGAGTCTAATTTCACAGAAAATTTGTTTCATTGCATTTTGAGTTTTTTGGAGTGAGTTATACCATATGCTTTACCGACTGCCAGAATTCCAGCTTAACTCATTTTTGAGTTTTTGCATATCAAACTTATAGAGATGTTGTTATACCACTTCCAATCACCATTTTTATGTTTTATCTCATCATCATACTCAAAGTTTTAGTCACCAAATCAGTGTTTTAGACCAAAATAAAGCAAGATACATAACAAGCCATCATGCCACAAAATTTCATTTCAAAACAACACCTTCAACAAGATAAGAAAACTCATAAAGAAAAGTGTGGTCATGAGACCTTAAAGCAAGCTTTAAAACCACCTAACCATGAAGAGCTTAGGGGTCCTAAAACTTGAAAAAAAATACATGGAGAAGAAGGATAGAGTCACTACCCAAAGTGTTTCTCTTGGAAGCTTGAAGGATGAAGATGGTTGGAGATGGCCTCCTTTGAGCTTGATAGTGAGGCTTGTGTATGAGTGGCTTTGTTTCTCCAAGGACCAAAAATGGTAGTCCTTGAAGGGATAGTGATGGTGGTGATAGGAGATGAGGGTGATGGTGGTAGAAAAGTGAGGACTTAGGATAGGAAAACAAGAAGAACAAGAAGAAGAGTAGAAAGAACAAAGAGAGGTTTAGAGAGAGGTGAGAGCTTTAGTGTGTATTCTTGAGAGAGGAAATGAAAATGAATTGAGGAGAGAGGGAGGGCTGAAAGTGGCGCACAAATGGAGGGAAAGGTGTTGTGATTTTTGCTTCTTACACAAGCTAGGGAGTGGGAAAAACCTTGGGGCAAAAGAGAGTGTTGTGTTTCCTTTGAGTCTTGGCACTTGGGTAAAGGCTTGTAGTACTTCTTTTCTAGTGGTTAAAAGCATGATCTATCCTAGGATTGGCATTGAATGGTTGTGATCACTCCAAGTGTCACAATCTTGATGGAGAAGAGTGGATCTTTTGTCATGACTCAAGGGATCTACTAACATGGACTCTTGATCTAGTGGTGTATGATGAGAAGGCAAATGGATGGTTGGATATGGCTCTTGCTTTGACCAAACTTTCAAATAATAATTAAAGGGAAGTTTCTACATCTTTATAATTGTTACAATTATCTAAATGCTAATTAATTCAATTAGTTTAAATTACTCATTAGCACATTTTAATTAAGAAGGATTTTCCTCATTAATTTTGTAAGAAGATGTGAAGGTTAATGTGATTAAGATTTGAGACTTATATGCTCTCAGTTAATTAGGTTAGATCACCTTGATTTTATGTTCTAAATCATGGATTAATAAGGATTGGGCAATTAGGCTTTTAATTGTAACTTTTAATGCATTAAGTCTTAATTGTTGACTTGCCTTTAATTTACTAAGCTCTTGCTCTCGAGATTAATCGATTAATTCTCAATTAATCGTTAACCCCTCTAATTAGCTGGGAACACCGAGCTAATTAACTTAGGTAAAAATGGGGATGTTACATTGCTATGAGCATACATTCTAGAACAGCGTGGGAGTTGGGATCGATACTTACCGCTAGCCGAGTTTGCGTACAACAACAGTTACCGTGCTACCATCGACATGGCTCCGTATGAAGCTTTATATGAATGGAAGTGTCAATCTCCTCTGTGTTGGTATGAATCAGAAGAACAGAGTCTGTTGGGACCGAAATTAGCCAGACAAACTATAGAGCAAATTAAAAGAATCCATAGCAAGATACTTGTAGCTCAGAGCCGCCAGAAGAGCTACGGGGACATCAGGAGAAAGCCATTGGAGTTCCAAGAAGGAGACCATGTGTTTCTGAGGATCACACCCACAACTGGAGTAGGTAAAGCCATTAAATTCAAAAAGCTAAGCCCTCGCTTTATAAGTCCTTTTCAAATTTTGAAGCAAATTGGGCCAATGGCGTATCGAGTCGCTTTACCTCCACATCTGTCAAATCTTCAAGATATGTTCCATGTTTCTCAACTCAGAAAATACCAGCCTGACCCTACTCATTTCTTGGAACCTGAATCAATCCAATTAAGGGATGATTTGACTTTTCATGTACCCCCAGCACAGATAGTGGACAGGAGCATCAAATACCTCCGGAACAAAGCCGTACAGTTAGTGAAGGTAGCATGGGGACACGAAGACTCAGCAGACTGTACATGGGAGTTGGAGTCCGATATGAGGCAGGAGTATCCTGAATTATTCTCAGGTACTAAATTTTGAGGACAAAATTTTTTTTTAGGAGGGTAGTAATGTAACGTCCAAAAAATCTTATCGTTAATAACCGAGTTGTTCGGTTTTTATCGAATAAGTGAGTTTAATCGGAATTCGATTAAGCATTCACCTAGAGCCAATTAACTGTGATTTAGAAGTGATTAGGCTTGATGGAATTAGTTAGTAACATAGGAAACCTCACAGAATTTTTCTAAAACCGGTTTGCCGATTTAAGAGAAATCGGTAAGGTTTCGGTAAGTTAAACTGTCGAAACCGGATCAATAGAAATTATACTGTGAGAACCCTAGGATGGATGGCCAAGATTTAGCCAAGCTACCCCCTCATGTGGCGCCTTGATCAGCCATTGAGGGAGGGAAGCTAAGCAAAATTGAATGATGAAGTGAAATCCACCAATTATCATGTATCTTGCTTCTAAAAATCTCCACCTTTTTTCTTCCCTTCTCTTTTAGAAATTCGACCACCCTACTTGCTGAAATTCCTTTCATTTCTCTTCTCCTCACTCTTATCTTCACTCCATTTCCATCCTTCCTTCAAGTCTTAACACAAGTTGTTCACATCAAAGCTACTAAATCAACAAAGTTCAACTAGACAAGGTAAGGGATCATACTTCTCTTCTTATTTTCCTTGATCTGGGGCTACATGGTGGTCATGTATAACTTGAAATATTGTTGTTATGTAGAGTGGTGATGATGGTTTATGACTAGTTTCACAAGTATATTGTGATTAAAATTGGAATTGATAACAAATAGCTTGAAGAATAGAGAACAAATTAAGAACCTGTTAGGGTTTTCCTCAGCAATCCGTACGGCAGAGTGTACGGATCCACCTATAGCCGATCAAAGTGGATGAATCTATTTTTATATGAAACTAGACATTCAGAGCTTTCCATAAATATATAATATAAGACCATTGGATTAGTAAAGAGGAAGTTATGAATTTTTGAAGTTTAACCTAGAAATCAGAACTTCCACCCAAGCAGTATGAGTTGAGAAGGGTATAACTCACTCCATACAACTCCAAATTGAGTGAAACCAACTTTTTTAGAAAGCTTACACAAGGAGAATATCCCATAAGGTCCTGTTTGTTCCCAGTGAATCAAGAAAGTTGCCCTACGTCCAATCCGGGTTAGAACAGGGTAGTTCAGTAGGGTCAAGTTTCAAAGCCTATAACTCAAGTTATACTCATCCAAATGTTATGAAACTTAATTTATTTGAAAGCTTGTTCTGTTAGCTTTACATTGATATAAATTTCATATGATTTCACTCATATTTCTATTTTTAGTGAATTTTCCCTTGTAAGAGTGCAATTCTGGCTAGAAGTAGGACAAGTCTAGGATGAGACACAAATAATTTGAGTCAATGTCGGAAGTCGAGATTTAGTGAATAGGAAGCTAGGTCAGTACACTTAGAATCGAACTCTAAACTTAGTAAGTAAGGGACTAAGTCGAGAATATTTGAAGTCGAAGTCGGGATTTAGTAAACAGAAAGTTAGGTCGGTATACTTAAAATCGAACTCTAAACTTAGTAAATAAGGGACTAGGTCGGGAATATTTGAAGTTGAAGTCGGGACTCAGTAAAACAGAAAACTAGGTCGGGAGTATGTAAGGATGAACCCAGAAGAGTATACTTAAGGTTGAACTTGGAAGGGTTTACCTAATGATTGAACACGAACTTAGTGAATAGGAATCCATATTGGATATGTTTGATGTTGAACTCGGGACTCAGTAAATAGGAAGCTCGGGATTTAGGAAACATACTTATCATAGTCTCAGAAGACCAATGGTGGGGTAAGGTCGGAAGTCGCACAACCTCAGAAGTCGGGAGTGATGTCACCTCAGGAGACCGAACATAATGTAGGAAAGTCGAAACCTATATAAGATCGGAACTCGAAACCCGTTGGATATTGAAAGTCAAACTTGGGAACCTTAATAAAAATTAAAAACCTGCAAGATAGATTGATACTTGAGATTCTAAATCTTGCACTTATTAATATTGTTATATTCTTGGCATGAATATGATGTTTTATATTGAGTTTACTATGATTTAAATGTCCTGATTGTCTGGCACTATTCATGGGGAAGCAGATATGATCCGTTATGCTGCTGAGATTTTAGCAGAAAATGCCATTAAAGTAAATTCACAAGTTATGCATGCATTGATCAAAGTGTTAGATAAGCAATGCTACTCTATAAGTATGAGAAAGGATTTCCATGTGACTTGGGCCAACCCTTGAACAAAGTTAAGGGGAATAGATTAGTGGGGAAATCGGGGGAAGCAAACCCGGCGACCCTGTACAGGAACGAGCTCAATCCTGAAAAGCGGACTATCACCCAGGAGTTTTATGGCCAATATACTCCTAGGAGACCAAGTATGGAAAAATATGAGTTAAGATCAAGTGCACCATTCTTCATGCATATCCATAATTTCAGTTTTTTTTTTTTGCATTGAGTTAAATTGCACCATTGGATGTTATATACATATTATTGCTCACTTTATAGCCGTTACTTATTTATATTAATACACAGATCGTGTGGCTTAGTTTCTATTTAATTTCCTTTACTTCCTTAAGTAAAACAAAGCTGTATTTCGAGCTATGATTTACATGACTAATTGAGTAGAGAGTAGGACATCCAGGCGACGTAACATTTTCTCCTAATTAACCAAAAATCCAAAACACCTGAGAATGATAATGATGTCAGATATGCATAGATTTAGGAATTCCTACTGAGAAATCTTTATTTCTCACCCTATTATATACTCCCGCATCATTCTCAGATCATGGAGACGCGGCAACCTGCATCCTGTTCATTGAGTTTCCAGAGCTCCACATCCATCTCGATCCATTCATAGATTCCGTGTACATATCTGGTAGATGCCAGTTCCATCTTTATTTCTTCTTCCAAAGAGATTTTGCAATACCTCTTATGCACCTGCTTTTTGACCCTGCCATCCCTTACATAGCCATCCCTATCCACATGGCTCATCCCTTTCTCCCTCCACCTGCAGCATCAGCACCCACAGCAGCACCAACCATGGCTTCACCCATCGCACTACCGCAGCTAATCCCCTCTGCCTCTATGTCTGAGGAGGATCCATCAGAGGCAGCGAGCTCGTCGTCCTCATCCTCTACCCTGAGTATAGACTATACCCCTGCTGACTCCAGTATGATGAATGGGTTCCTTTCTTCGGAGTCCATCTAGAGTACCTACCAGAGCAGCAGTAGATGTACAAAATGACCCTTTTTTTTTGGCAGTTGGGTCATAGGCATACGGGTAGGAGTTAGTAGTTATACATGAAGTGTCCCATGGGGACCAATAGAGGGGAGGGATGTTCATATTGTCAGGCAGATTTATTTTGTGTCTGCGGCCTCATTTCTTTTACCCTGTACTATTTTGTACTTCTTTTGATAACTTTGAAAACAAAGGTATAAGCATGTACATATATATATGATGCAGTTTGTTTATTTCAAAAATTTTGTTTGAGTTACTTTAGTTCCGATACAATGACTGTTTAGTGTATATCTCAATGCCAAACCGAAATTGATTAAAGTGAATAGTTAACTCTTAGTTCATCATACGTAATAACTTATCATATAATATATTATGACTTAAGCATAGTATTTGTCTAGTAAGGTGTTACAGCCAAGACTTTGCATGATCATCAAATTCTAGTTGTTGTTCTACAGGTGATCAATCTCCTTCTGCATATCTTGTGGGGTTCTGAGAATAGCATCAACAAGGGTTAGGAATGTTGGTGTTTGAGTCAGGGTTAGGGTTCGCATCCATGTTCCTGGTGAGAACTTACTTTTGGATGATAGTAGAGATGGGGTGTTTTTGGTCCTATGGTTGTGAACAGTGTTTCGTCAGGTGGGGTTGCGAAGGTTAGGATTTTGAGAGTACTGCATGTGGCATGTATCTATCATGAAAAATGGCAACTTGCACGCCACTTGCAGTGTTGAGAGTGGAGTCAGAGAGGTTTTACCTTTCCCCATAGAAGGTGCCAAAATGTTCTGGTCTTGCACTCTAAAGTAGGGTAGGCTAGTGTTTAGGATTGGAATGTCTTAACCTTCACTATAGAGAGGGAGGGGTTTATATAAGGCCTTGTGTCGTTATGGTAGGGGGGAGGGGGCCCATTGGGGTGTACATTAAGGAAGAGAAACCTTAATAGACCAGCATTGAGGAGGGAATCCCGCTGGGGGCATAAATGTGGTAGTTAATAAGGTAATGTACGTTCTTAAACTAGACACCTAAACAAGCCTGGATAAATCGATTGGACCATGAAGGTTGGGTTATACTGACCTGCCCAATATGGTGGCCATGTGATTTGCTATGTATTTTACACAGCTGAAACTCACCATGGTTTTCAAAGGATTTGAAAATTGTTCATTTTTTACAAAGAATTTTCAATTTTTATTTCATTTGTCATGATTTCAAATTAGCCAAGTAATGCTTAGAGGAAGGTAAACTCCACCAACAAGTAGAGATGTGTGTGTTAGTATTGCACTACATTGTAATTAATATCATTGGGCTTTGTGACACTAAATCTAAAGTCAATAAAGCTTTGTATTTATGTGAATACTCTAAATGGGTTCAAAATCAAGTTATATCAATGTAAATTTAAGCAATTTTTATATCATTATGTAACTTTTTTTTGTGTAATTTTTTAGAAAACCTACCGTTGAATTAGAGATTCATATCTTATAGATCATATCTATAAAATTTCATATTAGTTGAAAATTGTTCGATATATTTTTTAGATAATGAAAATTAACGTAATACATATGTTTAATATGTATAAAAACAAAATCTATTTCATCACAAACTTATTTACGTTCAATTTTTTTTTTTTAAATTTGATGTAAATGATCTTTATAGTATATATGGGCCAGGATCAAGTTACACTGATGTAACTTTAAGCAATTGTTATACCAGAATAACATTTTCTTAGTGTAATTTTTTACAAAATCTACCATTGGATTATTTAGGGTTTAGGGTTTAAAAGTTTATATCTTATAGATCATCTCTACAAAATTTCAAGCTAATCTAAAATTGTTTAATATACTTTTTATATACACTAAAATTAATGTAATATATATATTTAAAATATACATGAATAAAAGTTATTTGATTATATTCTTATTATGCTTTAATTTTTATAAAATTTGGCATACATGATTTTCGTGATAGGTAATTATAATTCAATGGTTAGATTGATTAAAAAAAAATATATTTTATAGAGAGTTATTAAGTGGCATGATTATACTTAAAGTTAAACCGGTGTAATTTAATCCTAACCCCATATACATATATTAATCTTCAAGGTTAAAGCTTTTGTTGAGTCCATGTTATTAGCTTTACTTAGAATGGGTGTTACATACCTTGTATTAGAGCTCCAATTTTAGGCATGAATAGAATTTAGATACATGTTAAGTCTTTCTTATATGCATGATGTGTGCGCTAGTTTCTCTTTGTATGAATTATAGTATTCTCAATGCACTAATTATATATAATATAGAGCTTGACAACTCAATATTAGGTTATTAATGCATTTGTAGGACTATATGGCATCAAGATATCAAAGAATCCTAGAAGCATGGAGGATACCAAATGAACCTATGTTAGGCATTATGGAAACTGGTAGAGGTTTAGCTGAAGTTGTTAGCTCCAAAATCCTAAGCCCTAAAACCCTAGAACTTAAAAACGATTTTGATGATAAAACTAGAACTTAAAAACTAAGTTTGCTACAAACCGTGTGTTCAAGCGTTGCAAGTTCAACAGTATTAAACACTCGCTTGCATATTCACACCAAGGTTACTTTGAAATTGAATTTTCGGACTCTTGATCACATTCCTGATGGTGACTCAATGCTCTAAAAGTTTGAAACCTGATCAACATACCCTTCTGAAGTATCCTACCAAGATTCAATATCAGGAATAAAGTGCTTAAAGCATGTTTAGATTCATCAAAGTGGTGAACAACTTCAGAGACTACGTGCTGCATGAGACTAAGATTCAGAAAGGTACTCTTTAGAAAGTGTCATATCAGAAAGATACACATCAAAATGGTCCACCTCAAAAATGAAAATTTCTTAAGTTCAAAATTCACATTCAGAATGTGCAATGAAGACTGGAAGTATCACTAATGTTTTGAAATATCATGGAGAAGACTCATAACGACTATATTTCTATATTGGGCTATAGGACAAATGGTAGTTTTCCGAAGATGAGCTATTCGTAGGAAATAGACAATATAACAACTATAGTACTTGCGAAGCTATTCGTTGGAGATTGCTGAATACCTCAACGGCCACAATTTGGAAAGGCCTAGAAATCCAATACGTTCAGAAAGAAGTGAAGAAGAGAAGTGCGGAAATTCTGTCAACTGTCTAAATCTCCCTTTTGGAGCTCGTTTCCTATTTTATGAACCTCCAGTTTAACTTCTCTTTTGATTGCCGAAGATAGTTTCATATTGGACAAAAAGTATTGGACGAAAGGCATAGATAATTGGCATATAATTATTATTATCATGGTTTTACATTGCAGTAGTGGTTGCGATTACAGTTGCGTTGCGATGCGATGTGGGAAATTGTGAAAAAACGTAATATGAAATGGCTGCAATTGTCGTTATGATGCGGTTATGAGAATGAGCCATAGTCGTTAGAAACAAATATAAGATTGTGAACAACAAATATAAGACTATGAAGCATTTAATGACTACAATTAACCAATCATGTATAAGTGATAGACATCTAATAATTATTATTGACCAGTTGGATATAAATACTAACCGTTAATATTTAATCACTAGTTGTGACCACTCATAGATCAATTATAACCATTCAGTTAATAACTATCAAGTGATTGCTAATTACCAATTGAAAATTAATAATGATTAAATGTTTAGTTTGATCCTTAAAATTGTTTGGATGCTTTAGTCTTTAAAATTAAGAAATTAATGATTTAATATTTGAAATTGCAAAAAATTATTGAAATAAGGATTTTCGGTGATTTGGTTAGTTCCTATGAACATCACCACATGAACTAACTTGAATAACCTTTTGTAACTTCAAGAACTAAATATTAGAATTATGTAATTATTCTTGTGGGTTGCAATCAATTAAGATATTTTGATTTTGATAAAAATATGCTAATATATGATTCATATTGGGATACAATCTTTAAGCTCAATTATTGATTTAAGTAATTCACTTGCTTTAGGCTTAAACATCTATAATTGATTAGTGTGGATAATATTGTAGACCTTAACCTAACGAGCTTTTGATGAAAATGCCTATTATGTTATATTTATGTATAGGCTAGATTCTTACTGCACTCCACAACCCTAGCATATGTGACTCTTTAGCTCGCCCAATTGATGGTCGTTATGAGGAAGAGTGGAAATTGAAGAGGAAGATTCAGTCTTTAAAGTTTACAGGTCATCATGTTAGTGACTGAAGGTTAACATGGTTATAGCTTTAAATGTAATATTTATTTGGAATTCTAAATTTCTAGTGTCGACCTGTTAAATTTCTTACACTAAATTATTAATATTTTAATTTTAAGAACTAAAATAAGACATGTATGCAATTTCAAAGACCAAAATCAATATTAATCCATTGGATTAATAATAACTTGTAACAAGCATTATTTTGACTATTGCATAAGATTCGACCCGACAGCACTCGTCCCTGAATAAGATTAGAATCGTCTCTCATATTAAATACTACTTTTAATGATCCTCGGTATTAATTTTTCAAAAAAATTAAAAAAAAAAAGTTTGTTAGAAAGTCAACCATTGAAATTGAATGGCAAATACTGTGCACCACACCCACGGCATAAAATATATATGCTACAAAAAAAAAAAGTTGAACAGACTTTAAATTATTTAAGGTGATTTCTATAGTACCCTTTTTATTTGAAGGGGTTTAAAACTTTTTTTGTATGGCCTATTAATTTTATGACATAAGTATATAATTTATCCAAATAACTCAATGACATGGCAAGATTTATAATATTATTAATGAGGACTATATAAATTTTTATTTGTTTTTTAATCCTTAAAGATCATTTTAACAGTTATGTAATTAAATATTAAATCCATGTATTAAAACATTAAAATTTAAAAAACTTATTAATCTTTTCCATCTTTTACTAATAACAATTTGAAGAACACTAATTTTTTTATTTCCCAATTTCCTTACTACTCTCCATCGTCCCCCACTTGCTTCTTCCTTATTTCTTTTTGCCTTCTTTATTCCATTTGTCCATCCATGCTTTTATTTTTCTTGGATTAGTCTCCAATTTTTTATTTAATTAGTTAAAGAATTGGTGTTGATTGCAAAAGTAAATATGCACTCTCCAAGGGGCAATATCTTCATCCTATGATCAACTCTAAATCATAGGTTACTTTTGCATCCTTGCACACCAGTTTGGGGCTATTTCTCTGAAATTTTGATGGTAAATTAACTTATCAAAATTTTCAAAAATAAAAAATTGGACAAAGAATTAATATGTGATGCACAATTGGGGTTAGGACATGGTCATGGTTCTACAGGGGTTACAGTGGAAATGCTAGTAGCAACATCCTACTCAATCACCTGAGAATCTTAATTAGGCGGTTACCAACCTTGGGAGGCAAGTGAGGTCATGCAAAACACATTTCCCCATTTATATGGTCGTGGAACCAAGATCTGTGGCTAAGGATTTCAAAGGGACTAGAGCCTAGATGCACCGGTGGGGACACAAGGTGCTCTGGAAGCTCTTGAAAAGGAAGATGCTAATGGTGAGATAGGGATTTGTCTCTGGGATTGGGAAGACTAAAGAAAAATTAGGATTCATCAAATTGCTCCAAATCGATTAATAAAAGTTGAAAAAAATTGAGAAGTTTTTAAATTCTATAATATAATTAATTATATTACTGCTTAAAAGATCTTTAAGGAGTAAAAAATAAACAAAAATTTTTATAATCCTCATTAAGAATATTATAAATTTTGCTATGTCATTGAGTTACTTAGATAAGTTATATACATGTGTCATAAAATTAGTGGATCATGTAAGAAGGGTTTTATACCCCTTCAAATTGATGGGGTACCGTAGAAACCACCGTTATTTAAAATCTTTTGAAAAGTTTAAACATGGCTGCATTAAAAAAATAAAAGAGGGGTTGTTTACCCGTCATTCCTGCTCATCAAATAATAAAACGAGATTGGTCCGTTTGAACTTCCTCCTTATACGTGCAAACATTCTGCATGGCGTGTGGAACGTGTATTCAACTTTCTTGCTCCTCAACGTGCTTTCAACTTCATATACCTGTGTCTAAGAGATCTATATATGTACATAGATCTCTAAACCTCGCAAAATATGTCATCCATGGACAAAACTTCCCGCACTCTTTCTGGTCGTAGCCAAGTCTTTGCAGTACCGCCATCTCCGCGGCTCGTTCGTAGCAGAAGTGGAAGCAGCCCGGCGGCCATAACCACCCCGGGGAGAACTTCACGGAGGTTCACCTCGAGTGAGAGATTCATCAACGGCCACCGCTCAAAATCAACATCATCAAGATCAAGAACCCACAACGAGGACGAGGAGAACATAAACCCGACATTAATAATGAGATCCATTTCGAGCACGCCACCACCAACCATGTCCCAAGAGAAAAATAAGAAGAGTAGAGACGGTTTTCGCAAGTTCTTGAAGCGTGGTGTTAGCCTTGATAATAATGCTGGAGCCTCAAACGGCGCCACGTCATCAGGCAAGAAGGTGCCTTCGGCATGGGCGCTGTCGCCGGGCAGGCCATCTCTTGGCTCCCCATTAATCCCAATGGGCCCTGAGTTGTCGGCGAAAGCCAATGGAGGTGGTGGCAGTGGCGGCGGCGGTGTTACTAAGGTCTTGAAGTACTTCAAGCAAAGAAAAGTGTCCCCGATGCAAGAAGAAGAGTACCACAGGTTTAGGATTTTGCATAACAGGCTTTTGCAATGGAGGTTTATCAATGCTAGAGCTGAGATTGCTGTGGCTTGTGCCAAGAATATGGCTGAGGTATGTTCTTCTCATTTTCGATCAATGCTGGTTCCTTCTATATCAAACAAAGTTATTTGTACTCAACTTTAGGGGTGTTTGACAACTTGAAATAGAATCAATTACCATAATTTATATAAAAATGAACTAATTTTTATTAAATGGTATTTTGTTCAATAATTTAAAAATTAGTTTTAATATATATATATATATATATATATATATATATATATATATATATATATATATATATATATATATTTTTATTTTTTTTCATACTTCATTCTTCTTGCATGTAATTAAAATGTCAATCTAGCTCATTTTTTTGTTAAATAAAAGGCAACATGCTAATACAATCTTGACTTGTGTTTCAATAGGATAAAGAGGTGTAGGTGTTAATACAGGAAATTTAAACTTGAGTAGTCCGAATGTGTGCTTTACCACATTATGTAAGGAGGAGTGACAAATGATCAACTAATTGGGATTAGTTGATAGATTACTATCTTGCAATTTGCCCAATTGGTAATGCATCCCATGATAAGGAGCAATGAAATTAGAATTAATGGAGATCAACTCTAAAAGGATTAGTTGATAAGGTCAATAGATAAAGAAAAGATTGAACCGAAATGAGAAAAAAAAAAAAGTAGTGGAAAGAGATAAAATAGAAGTCGAAAAAATTTGGATGTAATAAAATTAATTTAAAATTAATTTTTTTCATAATTGATTTTAGACCTAAATTGATTCAGATAAGAATATAGCTTTTAAAATATTTGAATAATTATCAAATAATATTTATTAAAAATTAGGTCTCATTTTTTAATTTATTAAATATCCCTTCTAACTCATTTTAAGAGACACACTATAATGTACCTTAATTATGATTGGGAGTGAATCCCACTTCTTTTTTAAAGTAATTCTTAAAAGATATTTTAATATATTTCTTAAAATCAATCTCAAAGTTTAATACAAGTAATATTACTCTCTTCATGTATGTGTTCACTTTTTTCTAGTTCCATCAAACTGGACATCAGAAATTCCTATTGGGTCTGAATAAGACTAATATTTCAACTTTTACTTTAAAATTTCAGTTTACATTATATATAGATATAAATGAATAACAAAAATAAAGTGTTATACATTGAATAATATAAGTATTTATATATTTTTTTTACTCTAATAACATTTAAAGAATTTTCTGTACACATTGCACAATCTAAATCGAAAACATTTCAGAAATTTAAAGTAAAGTCAACTATTCTCTTTTTGCGCGTTCTACCTGTCTCGCAGAGAGTGGTGCTTCTGCACCTTATAATTTAATCATCAAGATTGAGGGTGTATTTATACAATCAAATACATATGATACACTCTATTAATTTTCATTTTTTCTTTTTCTTTTCCGGTCCCTCCCGTTCCCCTCTCTTTCTCTCTCACTCTCTCTCTCTTCCCCTTTCTCGCGATTCGCCACCCTTCCAGCACTACGAGCTCCTCTCGTCTCCGCCTCCAATGACGTGCTCGCCGACGGCACCACCCTTCCCGCTGCCGTAGAAAACGGCACTATCTGTTGATGACGTAAGTGATGACGCATGAGACAAATGGAAGTTGATATTTATGAATAAAGTATCACGATGATGATGGGAGGAAGAGTGATTGGGTGCTATGGGATCATGGGATGATGAGTTCCCATGGAGCACACATGGATGGAACGGCACCTGCGCATGTGATGTGACCACCCATCGTTGACCCAATCGCATCGGTGGATTTTCGGTGAAATGTTGGACTGAACTGAATATGCTCAGCACCACTTTCATTTGTTTCATTCCGTCTGTCAAACACGATGTGAAAATGAGGCCACTTCTTTGCAAGTGAGTGGTGCCGTTTGCAACAGCGGTGGGAAGAGTGGTGCTGTCGGCGAGCACGGCCTTAGAGGCAGAGAGAGTATTCGTCGTGCTGGAACGGTGGGAAGCAATGAGACGGGGAAGAGAGAGAAGAAAAGAAAAAAAGAAAAAGAAAAAAAGAGAGAGAATTAATATGATGGATTACATGTGGTTAGTTATATGAATAGACCCTTAATCTTGAAGGTTAGGCTAGAACGAGCTTGAAGCACCACTCTTTTCGAGCAGTAGCTTCGCAGAAAGCACCTTTACCGAAAAGTGGTAGGGGACTCATTTTTTATGGATATCGTATTGACTCATATTTTATTTACTATTAAATAGGATATAGATTTTATTTAAGTGAAATTTATACCCAATCCAATGATAAATGTGATGTGAGTCGATACGATATCCCATACAAAATGAATTCTCTATATATTTCTTCCTTTCCTGGTGTCCAATACCCTTTGCGTTACAATAGAGCCTTCCTAAGCCTCCTTGGCGACCGGAAAATGTTATTTGTCGCTAGCTCTTAGAGGCCTCTATAGATTGATGGGTAAATAATTAGGAATCTTAATTATATTTTTTTTCTGATGAATGTGATAAAATAATTGATATAATGGATAAGAAAATATTTTATCATATTATTATTTATATAATTAAAATCTATAGTTATATTAAATCATAGTATTTTTCATATAAATTTATTACTTATATAACTGAAATCTCAATTTATTTATAAATAAAAGATATCAAAGAAAGTAATCCAATATCACTATATACAAATAACAATATTCATATGATTTGGGCCTCTATATCAATTGTCTTAAAGAAAAAATCGAATCTTTTAAAATAGACAATACCTAATGTTTGATTGGCTTTGAATGTTTGAGAAATATTTTTTTTAAAAATATTTTAGGTTTAAATCTTATAAATGGAAATAATTATTTTAAATATTAATAGTTTAGGAAAAAAATGATAAAATAGATAATACTTTATAAGTAAAACTTATATGCGTATAAATTTTGTTCTGTTGGATTTACTGTTGAATTTGTATTAACTCATCGAATAATGTTTGATAAACGTATAAATAGTGCGATGTATACAAAAAAAGTGAAGAAAATGACAAAAATGTTAAGATGATAAATCTCACATAATTATTATTACTTTTGTTCAATTTTTTTAATGCAGAAACTTACACAAAACTTGCTAGCATTTACACTGTTTACACTGATAATTTTTTTTTTTAAAACAAAAGTTACATTTTTTTAACAAATTTCTGGCACAAAGAGTGCAAGCGCTAGTAAGTTTTGTATATATATACACAAAATTTACCAACATTTGCACTATTTGTGCTGGTAAATTTCTGGACAAAAAAAAATTGAATACAAGTAAGAATAATTATATAGAATCCATCATCCAAGTATTTTTGTCATTTTCTTTACTTTCAATATGCGTTGGTATGTGTCATATTATTTGTCCGTCTCTTTGTCAATACTCTAACTCATCTCATCAAAACTTTTTTGCATGAGCTCCCATGTACTTTAAGGTGCTGTCTGCAATGCGCTTTGCGGTCCAAGGTGTTTAATGCACCTTGTGACTATTGCGCATCGAATGGTAGTGATTTGTGAGGTGTATCGATATAGTAATTACCTATAATATACTGTAGTAATATATTAATTTTAAAAAAATTTAAAAATATGCTTAAATATATTTTAAAAATTAATTTTTATACATTGATAGTGTAAAATTACATTGATAATATAAAATAATTTTACACTGTCAGTGTAACATTACACTAATAGATAGTATAAAATTACACTGATAGAGTAAAATTATACTAATAAAATTTTTATAATTTTTAAAAATTAATTTTTATATATTAATAGTGTAAAATTACAATAATAGTATAAAAAAATTTTACACTGTCAATATAAAATTATACTGACAGAGTAAAATTACATTGATAAAATTTTTCTGATTACATTGATAATATAAAATTATTTTATACTGCTAATATAATTTTATACTATTAGTATATGATAATTAATTTTTAAAATATATTTAATCATATTTTTAAATTTTCTTAAAATTAGATATTATTACAGTGCATTATAGGTGATTGGTATATCAATATACCTCACAATCTCACCATCAGATTGCAAGGTACACCATGTTTCTTGACCAGCAAAGAGCATTGTAGATGGCGTGGTACTTTAATTGCTTTATTACATATATATCTTTTTAGTTTTCTTATGTGTTGTTCACAAATGTTATCCTTTTGAAGTATAATTAATTAACGAGTGTGACATACTTTCCGTTCATATGCACCCGCTGTGTTAAATTGATCAACTTAATATATATTGAGGTCAGATTTGCTTCATTTCGTTATTTTGTTCCACTCCTGACTCACGTTATATAACTTAAAGAAACAAACATGTTTTCAGCTGTTAAATTGATGTCTAAACTCGTAGGAGTTTTTTCCTATTTTTTTCCACCGGTCATGAGTAACTTCTTCATCTGCATTTTTTCTTTTCTGAAATTTCAGATACGGCTGTTTTCTGTATGGCTTAGAACCCTCATGGTAAGAAAGATCATAATACAAAAGAGAATTGAATTGCAAAATGTCAGACATTTGATCAAGCTTTATCAGATAACCAATCCACAACTTCCCCTCCTTAATGAATGGGCAAAATTGGAGAGAAGAAATCAAGAATCAATTAGCAGATTGGCAAGGAAGTTGTCAGCATTATCCACCACGCTGCCTTTAACTCACGATATTAAGGTATATACCTTTTTGCCTTTAGCCATTTTTTTTTAATAAAAAAAAATGTATGGCAATACTAGACAAATAGACCTATATCGTTAGAATATTTGACAGAAATCAGAATGGTATTAGATTAATTTATTGATTCATTTAAGAGTCGATAATCAGACTACATGCATGTCAAAAAAATAAAATAAAATCATACTATATCATTCTGGCAAAATTTATAGCTCTTTAGCCTTTTTCTTTTATATAATTGAGAAACTGTGTATTATGGAGAAAGTATTGCATGATTTTGCAGCATATTTGTGTTTTTATATTTTTAATTAATGAAGGACTTCTCATTATTTTATATTGGTTTTAAAATATAAACAAGATTAAAATAAAAAATATCTAAGATATTAATGATCCAAAAATATATAAGTTAATAGTAAAGCACATCATTAATAAAGTTTGGAATGTCAAATTGAACGAATATCATTTTTCATAGCGCTCTAAGAGCGTATCATAACCTTCGTATAATAAAGCAATAGGACAAGAGATAGCAAAAAAAATCCTCCAAAACGGATGCTGTGGGATTACCCATAATAGGGATAGGGATAAATTTGGTCCACATGAAGATAGGGGAAAATCTTCGTTTAATAAATGGGACGAGAGTGGGGGATGAAGTCTCCTTCTCGTGGAGACCCACTAAATCTTTATTAACATGAATTTATTTAAATACCATCGTATATATAATAAATACATAACCAAAAAACAAACTTAGTCATGATATTTGTGTCTTTGTGATTTAGATATTTCTAATATTGTCTTTTAATAAATTTGCATTGTGATTTGGATATTTTCTAAGGGTTAATTACAGTTTATTCCTCTGTATTATATGTCATATGTACTTTATCCCTTATATTTTAAAAATGTACATATTGACTACCTGTATTTTTGTAAATGTGCACTTTACCCTAAATAAATGTACTATACTCTTCTAAATTTTGGATCATGTGCAAATTGACCCACTGAACTTCCTAAATGTGCAACCCAACACCCTAAATATGTAATATTATTATTTATAATTGATGAAAAATCAACAGAAGGGCCAAAGTGCATATTTATGAAAATACAGATAATTGATATGCACATTTTTAAAATATAGGGGGTAAAATTCACATGGCCTATAATATAGGTGAGTAAACTGCAATCAACCTATTTCTAATTATCTTTTAATAAATTTGCATTATATATTTTATTTTTAATTTGAATTGGGTTGTGATGGAATGTTCACTTTTTATTTTTAATTTTTTTTTAATATAAACTTGTGGATATTCATGGGGATTTGAATTTCCGAAAAAAATTGAGAATGGGGACCTGTGATAGAAACATCCAAAGAAGGAGGGATTCCAAATGGAATACCCATTGCCATCCCTAAATAGGACTTTTAGGATTTTCAAGTGAAGCTTAAACTAATTTTGTCAAACACTCCACTCTTAACTTGGCCTATTGTCACTATAGAGTATTTTTTGAGAAACCCTAAACCTACCCGTCATTTTGTGAAAACATAAAAGCCTAACAAGTCTATAAAAAGTTTTGAAAAAATAAGAATAACATATTCAACCAGACATAATAATAAATAAGAATAACATATTTTGAAAAAAAAAAGATTAACAAATATTGCATATAAAATAAATAGTTACGTTATTTGAACATATTCACTTAGCACACAAATCGACATCTAGTGATTGCAGTTTAAATAAGTGTGGTTTTAGTTATATAAGTGATGAATTGATATATTATCTTCAGTATCAAATATGTGATAATCGTAGTTCAAATAAATGTAAATTTCAATTATGTAAACGTAGAATTGATATACTGTTTTCATGAATAGTGTGCATTCATATTTCAAATGTGTGGAATCTTACTCTTTGCAAGTGGTTATGAACTTTTTCATATATGGTCCTGTAATGTGAGCTATATATAAGCTTGGTGGGTCATGTAAGATGTGGTGTTTTTTGCTGTGACTGAATTGAATGATAGGCACTAGACATACTTTGATGCAATCTGGAAGTTAGTTTTGCTCCCCCACTTCGTTTTTTCTGGGTTGAGAGCTGTCTTATATAAATATAATATTTCAATTATTATCATGTTCTATACTTATATGAAATTTACACTTATTTAAACTGTGATTATTATGTTTCGATAGTATATCCAAAAAAATAAGTATGAATATAACATTTTTCTAAAATAAATATATTATGTAATTAATATTAATTATTATTATTGACTTCATCTCAAGCTAGAATCAAGTTAATTCTTTCTTCCTATTTATTTCTCTTTACAGGCCGACACACAGTCTGTCTATGAAGCCTTGAACACAGCCATTAAAGTAATGGATTGTATTGAACCACTTATCACGAGATTCCAAAAACAGGTTCAATTCTTCTTTCAATAATCAATATTATAGGGCTAACTTTTTAAACACAAAAGCCAATAACGACCTCCGTTCTCCTATGGCCATATGTGATGTGTCAAAATAAATTCATAGACAAAAATGACGGGGAATTATGCCATTGTCATAGCCAAAAATAAACGCCAAGTAAAATAATTGAAAATAATTCATCATATCGATGAAATTGAAATGTAAACTACAAAACCAAGGTTAAGAAAATCGGATCGGACATCGAACCAGTCAAGACACTAATTCAAAGGTTCAGAGGTCCAATCGATTCAACTAAGGATCAATTGAAATATAATAAAATATATGATTTAATTATTTATATATATAAATATATACATATGATTAATTAAAAAGTAAAAAATCATATTAAGTTATTAATAATAACCAAATGAAAATAATGAATTCTTTTAATGATACCATAATACAATCATCCTAAAGTCTATTAAGTTCTTTTTTCTATCAATAGCCCATTAGTATCTAACCTACATATAATAATAATAATAATAATAATAAAAACAAAACTTTAGTTAGGCCCAAGAACCAAACCCCAAATTAAAAAAATCTCTCTAATGAAAAAAACCTTAGCTTTGTGTAAACACTAGGTTGTGCATGTTGGTTCCAAGACACAAAAATGGTGCCCCACCTTCCTACTCCTTTATCTTCTCTTCTACTTCCATCTCTTTCCATCTCTCTGCATGACCAAATATGGTACTGATTGGAGCAGAATCCTCAACTAGAAGTTGTTACACTCTCCCACCCAGAAGCTGTAGGGACATGCTTGAAGATCAGCATCGCGGTGAGGTTGAAGTCAAATAGTAGGCGAACCAATAGTAGCGGGAGGGCGGTGGTTGCCATGGTTGGTCCTCCCGTGGTGATTTGAGTGGCATCCTCCTCATCTCCCTTCAATATATTTTTTTTTTGTTTGCTAAATCATCAAAATAGTGAATTGCCTCTCGTTCAGGCGATTTGTCGATTTTTGACTGACTTTTTCGATTCTTGAGCCACCAGGTTTTATTAGATGATCAGGCTCAAAGGGGGTTCGATTCCTGTTCGAACCGGTCTAACTGGCCGGTCCAGTTTAGTTTTCTTAACATTGCTCAAAACTACCATCTTAAATAACTTTAATAACTAAATTAATATGGCAATAAAGTTACTACCCTAACTTGAAATGACTAATCGTAAGATTATATTGCTGTTAATTTAGCGCAGGCTGAAAGGATTCTTTATCAAGTTACAGAACTAACCACCACATCGAATCAGGAAGACGAGTACTTACAAGAACATATGGAGATTGTTCCAATGATTACTACTTTACTGGTGAGCCTTGTAACCTCCTTTCCTTTCAAAAATAAAAAATTAAAAAAAAAAACTAATTTTTCCTTTCAGTGTTTTTTCAGTTACAAATTTGAGAATTTAAAAGAGTGAATATAGTAAAAACAATTCTTAGATGAGTGAATTATTTCATCTCATTTTAAATTTCAAGATTATTTTCTATTTTAAGCTAAACAAACAATAAAATCTTCCGTTAAAATATGAGGTTTTTCTGACGTGGTAAAAGTGTGGGACCTTTCGAAGTATTTGGCGAGGCTCACCAAGTCGTTAATATGGGGTCTATTAATCAGTGCTTGAGTTATACATAAGCGACAACCTGTTTATTAAATGGCCAACTCGAAGTTTCGAACTATCCCATTTAATACAAGTCGTTTGCAAGTACGGCTAGCCAATATACTTGATTTACTTACAATACTCACAAATTATGTAAGGAGTATGAGATGTTTATAATGGTTGCAAATTTTTTAGGGAATCATGAACTAATTATCGAGGAAATTAATATATTCACTAAGAATATAAAACTCCTTTCTCTTCTCTGTTTTTTTTAATTTTGTATTTCGTACATTTATTTATTGAAAAATCATGTGTTAATCAATGGAGAATTCTGTTTCTCTATTGAGGCTTGAAACTCCTCTCTTTATCTTTTTTCTCTTTTCATACACTTGCTTGTTCCATACTAAATAAATTGAATTCTCTAAAGATTAAACCATGGTTTTCCAATAAATAAATGTAAAAACATAAAAAAGGTGAAAAAAAGAAAGAATTTCATGTCTCCATAGATATATTGAATTTTCTACAAATTTACAAGTGGTTCACATTATATCATAGAGCGCCAAAATAAATAAATAAATAAAATTGGGCGCATCAAAATATTTCCACTATAAGGTTTTATTTTTTTGTGCTTCTTTCGTAAGAAGTACTTTTTTTTAAAAAAAAAATTGAGAAAAAATACTTCTAGTGTTATTTGTTTGTATTTCTCCAAAAAAATAGAAGTATAAAGTAATTAATTTTTCTATTTTTTTAAGAAACAGATAAAGAATTATTGTTCTCAAAAGCAGAAGCAATAAAAAAGAAAGAAAATAATCTTGAATTTTGAACTCACTACTTTTTCACACTATTTTATCATTCTATCCTTAACTATTTTATAAAAACACGATCCTTATCCACTAAATTTAATTCTATACTAAAAATATTTTTATATTTATCACATTCAAACAATTTAACAACTTCTAGTTGTAATAAACAATACTTCTACAATTACATTCAAATACAAAATAATTTTCTACTTTTATTTTTGTTTCTATTCCTGATTCTATTTTTTAAAAAGTGCTTCCCCCAAAATCTAAACCAAATACTTAGTTATAAATGTTGTAGAGCCAAAATTTTTAAATTTGACTTTGCATCTATCTAGATTTTTAAAAGATACAAGGTCCGCTGATATTAAATATAGAAAAATGGTCTTTCAATGTAAATTTGTAATCTTAAATTAGTTGTTCAATGTCATAATTTTGTTGAAATTGTTAAATATGAGTTATAAAAGTCTCACAATGGCAAAAAAAAGTAGGTTAAGCGACATAGAAAAAAGTTATAGACTTACTTCTTTAAGGTTATAGATCAAAATATGACATAAAGCTTATTAATTAGTTGATCACTTAGACGATGTTTAGTATGAAGTAATTTATCTAGAGTATTAATAAAGTAACTTTAAATTGTCTGGCCCACCGCATTACCTTATTTTGTTGATCCTTGTTATTGGTAATCCAAATTTTCAAGGCAACTTACATTATGCTCAAAGTGGCAATGTGGATTGCCTCTATAGGTGTTATTTATTTGGATTACCACCCATGTAGCTATTATTATTATTATTATTATTATTATTATTATTATAGTAAAAGACATATATTATCAAGTAATATTTTTTATATACCAAACAAAATAATATGAATTACAAGTTAAATTATATATACATATCAAAATTAAAAAATGATAATCTTTTTAAGTGATAATCTGGATTATAATCTTGCTAGGCAATGTGATGAATGCCACCTTAAGCCCGTTATTAAAGATTTCCAGATTTCTGCAGTATTTAGGTTTCTCTTTCTCGCCCAATAAGTGATATCAATGTCGGTAATTAAGCTGAGCTAAGTAGTTGAAACTTCTGTCGGTGCTCTGGTTTGTACCTAACCTATGTTGAAGCATTATGCATTTTAGGATCTCCCCTGATTGCCAAATAATTTTGACATTAAACTAATTCTTAAAGGATCAACCTAATTTTAAAATTAGATGTTAAACTATCAATTTGATGTATCTACTATTAGAGCATGAAACTAATGGCATTTGCATTTTCTGGAGGACAAAACTCTTGTTTTTTATTGAAGGAATCTTGGTTCAACTTATTTTGGTAGAAAAAGTGATTTTTTTTTTAACTAAAGAAAATAACTTTATAGAAGCTGTTCATTTTAGCTTCTACTCCAGTTGGAAAAAAACATAAATCTATTTTTAGTTTGAGTAAAAATTAAAATAAATAACTTGTGTGAAAAGTGATTTTTTTTAGTAGTTAAAAAATAACTTTTTATACAAAAAAGAAAATAAAAAAGAAAATAATGCATCTTAAATAAATAATGCATTTTTTAATCAATTGACAATTACTTACAAAATAATCCGTTAATCTATGAAAATTTAATTTTTTAAAGTCTTCTTGCCAAAATCTCTAATTTTGTTTGCTCAACTTATAAAAAAAAATGATTTCGTGTTTCCATATTCTTACAGGAGAATGAGAAAAGCATTCAGGTGCATCTTATCCAAACAAAGATGGAGCCCAATATTAGCAACCATGCCTGCAGCATTGGTCAATCATGAACTTGATATATTATTCCTTCTTAAGATGCCACTAAAAATTCAAATTTTTTGTTATTTTAAATTTTATATTATTCTTGTATACCACACGGATTACTATACTAGTTTAATACCCATGCGATGTATGAAAAATTACAGTACTATTATGATGTAAAAAATATAAAATTAATTATATATGAAAATGTTTTTACTATTAATGAAAATGTAATAATAGGACAATACATCAAATACTATGATTGTATTAATAAATATTAATCAAATAATTAAATAAAAAATAACATGTCGAATTCAGAACAAAAAGTTATTACTATTAAAGGAAGTAAATTTAAGCATAAACAGAAGGATTATACATGACAGCATTGAATTGGATTATACAGTAGTAGGTAAGTCATTACTTATGTAATGAATATCTTTAACATTTATTGTGTAATGTATATTTTCGGTATCACCTATTTTAAGTATCAATATAGAAAACCATTTTATGCATGTCTAAATTCTTTTTTCATCTAAACATCATTGTTTTAAATATGGGTAAAATCTCATTTATGTCTTTCACGTTTTACATGGATTTTAACTTTGTTCCAAAAGTTTATTTTGCTCTATTTACTCCCTTGACATTTTCAAAACGTTTCAATCTTATTCTTTCGATAAACAACATCCAAATTATAAATAAAAAATAGATATTAAGGTCAAATTTCGATGTTAATGATATCTAAACACTGTCAATAGAGATTGTTTGTCTTCAATTTTCTAAGAAAAACTTGGAATTCAAGTTTTAATAGGAAAAAGATTAATTAAGTATTAATGAGATTTAAATTAAAGAGAAAAACTTTCATATCTTACAAAAATATAGAGAAAATGATGGTAAATAATATCATTCTATTCAAATAAATAATAAACACATTATCACCAATATTATAACCCAACTTTCATATCAATTTTTTACATTTATAATTTGAATGCCAAAAAGGCAAAATTGAAACATTTTAATTTGAAAATATTAGAGACGTAAATAGAACCAAAAAAAAAAAAAAACTTTTAAGATTAAGTTGAAATTGCAATAAAATATAAGGGACATAAATGAGACTTTATCTAATTTTAATATGAATATATATTAATTTATTTTTATTTATTATAAATTGATAATAATTAAAAGGAAAGTAAATTATTACTCATGCAATGAACATCGTTAGCATCTTCTATATAATATATATAGTTGGTATCATCCACTTTAGGTATCAATATTAGTAAAAAAACTATTTTATATCTAAATTTTTTTGTCATACAAGAATCACTGTCTTAATTAAAATTTTAATGTGAATATATATTAATTTATTAATTTTTAATTATTATATTTACTAAATTAGCGGTAATAAATACAAGCAAAAAAAGTCATATTACTATTAAAAAATGTCAATTATATATTGTTTTTAAAAAATATATCCATAAACATTATGTTGTGATATACCCAAAATTATTCCTAATAATTAGGAAAAACAAATTTATTGATAATTTTGATTACAAAATTTTTTAATTAATGATTTTTTTCATTTTTATTGCTTGAATGTTTGAATACGTATATTTTCTTATCAAACTAAATTTTAAAATAAATCAAGTGAAACTTAAATTTTAATTTCAATTCAAATTCTTATAAGCTTGAATTTTGAATTAGCACGAAAAAGGAAAAAAAAAAGGTTGTATTTTTTTGTAAAAATAATTAATAATTAATAAATTTATAATTAATAATGATGCGTAATAATAATAAATCTCCATGAATTCTATTGATAAAATAATCAGTTAACATCTATTAATATATATCAATTTATGTATCAACATATTTTAAATATGTTCCATTCTTATAAATTTGAATTTCGAATTAGCGAAAAAAAGGGGAAAGAGACTATTTTGAATTTGGAATAATAATAATAATAATAAATAATTATTAGTTTCCATAAAAGTCAAAACAAACTTATTAATATAATATAAAACTATGAAATTTGGGCAAGAAAAACAGAATCTGGCTGTGCCACATGGCATTTTCCATTCTTGCATATAGTAAAGCACAACCCTCTCCCTTCAGACGTAATTTTATTATACTTCTCTCCTCTTTATTTCTAAAATATACACTCTACTTCCCTAAAAATTTTAGATAAGGAGTAAAATATAATCTCTTTCCTTAAGAGATAAAATTATTATACTCTCCTTCCCTTTATTTCTAAAACATATACTCCCCTCCCATAAAAAACTAGGATAAACTATACTTTAAACCATTTTCACAATTGTCTATTATCTTTTTTTTTAATCAAAATACCATTTATTATATATGGCTCATAATAATATAAAATATTGATATATTTTTATATATAGAGTTTAATTTAATTTTTAAGTTATCACTATACTAAGAGAACAAATTGTTAATAGTAATAATAATTTATAAAAATTATTTAAAAAAAATGTATATTTTTTCGTCTATTAATTCTAGAGTATTAATGTATATAAAAATGAAAATCATTTGTTAATATCATATATAAAGATTAATAAAAAAAAAAGATAACAAAATTTTTTGTGATTTTACTATAAAAAATATACATTAATATTCTAAAATTAATAGCTAAGAAAACATGTAATTTTTATCTTTTAAAAAATAATTATTACAAATTATTGATGGAGACCCTGCAGGCATCTAGCCACCAAATTAGAGCAGAAAATAGCAACATAGATTACTGGCAGTATTCTTGAATTTTGTTTTGAATATTATGATCCTCATAGATGCTATGGCTTGATCTTGATTACTGTCATCATGCATGATTATGAGATTCTACAAATACGCATTCCTATCTTTCATTTTATTAGCTGGAAATAATAATTTATCGTTATTTGCTTTCGTATTACTATTTTAGGCTTTATTTGCTCAAATTTTCTTCCTAAATGTTTTTGGATGTTATGCTTGAATATTTCTATGTTGCATTGCATATCCTACTGTTTGTATATACATTTAGATTGTTTTGGGTAGCTTCGACACTCTTCTAGAAGCACTACCCTACTATAAGACTTTTCTCACCATATTTTTCCTATATTTCTAGATGGCTTGGATCACGACGACGACAGTCAAATGGATGTAACCTTTGAATGGCTTTATTAATAATAAAGTCATGATAATTATTTTAGATCAAGTTCTTACTACTACTACTATTATTATTATTATTATTATTATTATTATTATTAATTAGACTCTGATAATATGATGTAGTGTTAGGGCACTTCTCCTTTTTGGCATCTCCACCTGACATATCTTCATTTGTAGTTTTACTTTTTGGCCCTATAACTTGGGATAGGTGGGAATGAGTTATAGTTTAAAGTGTCCCCTATTTATATTTCAGTTATGTATTATATACTTGGACTTATGTACCTACTATGGTACTAGTCATGTTTTTTGTATGATGTATTTGTTTTATTTGCGGGTCATTTCGATTAATATGTTGTAGAATTACTTCCACAGCATAAAATTAGCAAATTAAAGATAAAATAAGAAACTGCAAACAGCAAAAAAAATTTACCCTCAAGTAAGGTTAAAATAATAATAATATTCTACTAATTAATTATTACAAGAATAAAATAAATAATAATATAATAATTAATCAGTAGAATCTTACAATTTTCATTACCATGACATAGGAATGTTTCATTTCCAACCTGTGTGATGGGAATAAATTACTATTTAAACATAAGAATGTAACTTTCCTAAAAATAATCAATATCCAATTTTTTTTTTTTTTATAAAGCTTGAAACAAATATGAAAATATATCATTTTCAAGTGATTATTCATAAGAATAATTTTACATACCTTGAAACAAAAGTCATTTAAGGGGAACAAATACTAAACCACATGAACCAACCAAATATTGGTAGTATACAATCATATTTATATTTTATTAAAATTATTTGAATATATTTATTACATGAAATTAACTCTTATGGTTTTCTTTTTCATTCCTGGTTTCCCACTATATGGTCGGACATTAAATATTAACACATCTCCCCATTAAAATTCAAATTATGATTCTTCACATTGTAAAAGATTAACCCTTTCGCAAGATCTAATTTCAGCCAATAAAAGTATATTATTTTAAATATTCAAATTATTCAAATAACTTTTATAAATTCATATATTTGACCTGTGCACCAGACAAGTAAATACACTAATTTATTTATAATGTATTAATTCTGAAAATCAAATTATGCCACATTAAAAAGTTGACACCTCAGCTATCTTCTAAGTTGCCACAATAGTATGTTAGTCCATGTGTCACTTCTAATGATCACTTCCATTTTGCTCATTCAAGTGAGTTTATATATTCTACTACTATTTTAATTTGCTACCACCAACAGTTATATGAAGAATTAAGACATATTTATCGCTATACAACTAAAAAGACATTAATCATTGTCTTTTTAAGCACATGTTCACAACTTTCTAATTCTTATATTTGTATTCTTCCACTTTTCTCCTATTAACCGTGTTATAATGAATAATAGTTGTTTGCATCCTTCTAATTTCTATGATTGTAGAGACATCAAATGAACACAACCTATAAGTAACTTAACTGAAAAAGGGAAATAAGACTAAAGAAGACAATGTGAAGAATAAATACGAAGATGACATCAAAATGATTAAACTCTATTGAATGTCAAAAGTCAATGACTTTAACATATTCCAAGTGATCACTATAGGCACATTCCTTTATTTTTACTTATATTATCAAACTATAAATTAATTATAAATATATAATATTTTCTCTTTATTATATAATTCTTTCACTTTAAATTTATTTTGACAACATCTACTAAACAATTTATATGTTGGTTTCATTACAATCGTTTTATCTATCCAAAAAACACAACTTGTAAGTAACTTAACTGAAAAAAAGAAAATAAGAGCAAAGAAGATAATGTAAAAGAGTAAACACAAAAATGATATTAAAAGGTGGAACTCGGATAAGTATAAAAATTCATGTGACTTCGTATATTCCAAATGGTCACTTAAGGAACATTTTTTTATTATAATTATATTATCAAACTATAAATTAATCATAAATAAATTATTTTTTATTATATAATTACTTCATTTTAAATTATTTCGACAACATTTACTAAACACTTCATATATTGGTTCATTACAATCACATTATCTACCCATGAAATGCACGGATCTAAATCTAGTTATACATGTTTTAAGCAACCACCGTAAATCGAATGTAAGTGAACAAAATAACACAGGAATTACTGGTTTACTTACTTCTGGAATAGTCGCAATGATGCAATTCATTTCTGAAAGAATCAAAAGCTACAATCTTGCAAAGCCATTGCAGCTGTATATGCGGGTTTCTTGGAAATTGATGCAGCGGGAGAGTGCAGCTGCGAGATTTTCCAAATCTTCCCTTGTATGGACTGCGCTCAGAGCTACCCGTAGCCTAAATAATATAATAGAGATGAAAATGAAAAATAACAGATGGAAACAATATCCAATCAAACAAAGTCCAATTTGGTCTCAACCTTCAACACACCGAGAATCAGTTCTATTTAGATATCAGATTGTAATAATTAGAATACAAACCTGCATGAGTTAGGAGGCACAGTTGGTGGTCTGATAGCAGTCACGTGGAAGCCAGATTGCAACAAATGCCTGATCCAGAATGACTGAAAACGCTTACTTTATTGAACGGTGAGCACCAACATACGATGGGAGAGAGAGTGAGAGAAATTTACCGGCTTGCTTGCAGTGCTTTGTCTTCACTTCCTACGATTAGGGATATAATGGGACTTGTAACAGGGATTCCTGTAAGCAAATGAAAGTCTTTCACCCTCTTCCAGATAGCCTTTCTACGCCATGTCTCATGTTTCGCCACTATAACAGCAGCTGGTAAATTGCATAATGTTTTTAACGAGTTAGTAATTATCGCGAGACATTCGGAGCTAAACAGCAGCAAAAAGAAATGACAATACTTTAACTTTTAATCTCTGGACGAATATTCCTAAAGAGGTGTAAGACAATAATAACTTTAACCCTGGGTATACCAAGCAGTTCCTCCTTTGCATCAGATTAAAATGACAAACTCTACCTAAATGGTGAACGGATCCTCTCAATTATATTTTTCCCATGACCAAGTCACGTGTCATCTTTCACCATTTATTCTCTTCTATCAAGTGTTATATATGGGCCCTACTCTCTTAATTAACGGTAAAAAAAGACACGACTTAATCATGTGAAAAATACAATTGAGAGGATCCATTCCCTATCTAAATGACTCTTGTATTCACAAATATCCATAACTGGCTAGATTGCTTCATCTGAATTCAGGTGGTCCCAATTTAACCATAAACTATTGATCTACAGTTGAGCAATATTGTGAATGCAAAAGAGTCATTTAAATGGAATTACCCCACTAAACTATAAGATAATGTTACCAGTGAGAATGACAGATAACGAATGTATCATCACAAGACTACACCATGTAAGGACAAAAATAAATATGAAGGACTAGGGCAAGCAGTAAATACCTAGAAATAGGAATTAATAACAAATGCATCAAGCGCTTGAGTATATCAATCCAAGTAAAAGATTGGAGCTCACCATGTGCAGCAGCAGCAACTGGAACTGGTGCAGCAGTTGAAAATATAAAAGAACGACCTCTTGACTGTATTAACAGCTTCCACCTCTTACTATAAGAATTCATAGAGCAGCACAAGTCATCAGTGAATTATTCATGAAACGTAACTTGAGTATATGTTGTGGATAAACTCCCTAAAAAACATAAAATCAATCTTTATTCCCGTTAAAAGAGCAATTCTATAAATACCTGCATGCTATAAATCCTCCATGGCAGCCTGCAGCTTTACTTAGCGTACCAATGCATATGTCCACATCCTTTTCACAGTTGAACTCCTCAGCAACACCACCACCATTTTTGCCACAAACAAATGTTCCATGAGCCTGGATATACTCAGATTTTTGTTCTGTTAGTTTATAGCTGCACACATTTCTGTGCACTAGACATTTGCTAAAACAGATTAAGAGGTCTTACATCATCAATGACTAACAAAAATCCATGCTTCTTGCGAAGGTCTGCAAGCTCAACCATCGGTGCGTAGTCACCATCCATGCTAAACAAGCTGCGAAGAATCAGATGAGCTATCAATCACATGGAAAATTATATGAAAACAAGTATTAGGTACATGTCATTGTCCTCAGAAATATGAAGAAAAAGTTAACAATAGGATAGCATAGCATCCTCATTCTGAGATCGAGATATTGAAAATATTTCCATATGACCAATTCTTAATCTTTTAAAAACCAGACTGAATTGCCAAGTCGAACAGGTTGAATCGTGAACTGGCCATGTCTCTGGTTCAAATATCTTCTGATTCAACCGCAGTTTAATTACAGTTCAACCACAACTTTAACCAGTAAAACCAATCAAATCATGAACCTGAGATCTCCCCCATTCAATTTCCAATCTTTTTTGTAAAGCACTGCCAATTAGGCTGCTCTTAAGCAAGGACGAAGTAAGTTATGGTGAGAAATTAAATACTGGACAAAAACCAGATACACATGTTGTATCATGATGAAAAATTGATGATTCAGAAATAAGGCACTTGAACAATCACATCAATCAATCTTCTATGTAAAAATAAATGTAGCAATAAATCTTCTACATAAAAATAAATGTAGCGATATGCCTCCCTTTTATATTCTTGTTGCACTTAAAACAGCGACGAAATTGCTCAAAATCATAATCATCAGTTATTTAGCATACATTCAAGATACTATATGACATTCTAAGATATAATAGAAATGTTACTACATATTTTCTTTATTTCTAACTCTCCCCGTTATGCTAGAGCTTACTAAGCTTTAAGTTTGTTACATTTAAACCTTTAACAATAAGAAACTGTAAAATAAACTCCTTAGAACACAGTTGAAATTCATTGAAGAGCTAGTTGCTAAAATGATCATCAATGGAAATTCCTTGACAAGTGTTACAATATACAACCATTTATGTTGCCTCTATCCAATAGCTTAAGCTTTTGGGAGAGAAAGTTTATGACATAGTATCAGAATCTTTATAACTAAGAGGCCTCAAGTTTGATCCTCATTTTATTATTCTAAATAGATGTTAAATTTCAGCAAAGATAGAGTGGGCCTATGCATTGTCCATACTTCAAGCCCAAGGAGAGTCTTGCATGAGGGGACATGTTAGAATATACAAGCTGTTAGTACTCGTACCAAAGAAAGGGGAAAGGAAAGAATGTGTGTCATAGTAGTTAATCGTGCGCGATAGCGGCGTGAAGCAAAGGTCGGGTGCGATTGAGCTTCTGGTGTGTCGTGTTTTTCATCACGACTGCTATTGCCGTCGACCCCTCTTTTCTTCAATCTAAAAGTGAAGTTAGGGTTTTTTTTTTTTTTTTCCCTCTCTCATCTACTCTCTTCCTTTCTCAATCGGCCTCTCTCCCCTCACCCCTCTTTCTCTCCGGCAATCCTCCAACCTTCGGTGGCGGCAAGATCGGCGGCTGCGATACCAGTGGCGGCACCAATCCGAGTTTCCGGCGGCAGCGGCGGTTGGTCCTTCCTCCATCTCTCTTTGTTCTGTCTTTGGTGTCTTTTTCCTCTTCTATCCTCTGTTTTTTTCCCTCTATTTTGCTTGTTACTGTTTTAGGCTTTAGTCATGGCAGCAACATTAATTTTTTTTCTCTGTTCTAGGCTTCTATTTTCTGTTTTTTTCCCTTCTATTTACCGTTAGTCTTAGAGACTTAAGTTTAATTAGGATTTGGTGTTGTCTTTTATATTTTGTTGCCCTTATGCTACTTGATGGTGCTGTCTTTTATATTTTGCTGCCCTTAGGACTTGATATTTATGCATTGGATTGATAGTAATTGCATGTTTTTATACTATGGAATGGATTATGAATATTCATTATTGATGTGAATGAGTTTAATTGTGAATGATTTCTTATTTTTAAACATTTATATATGTTATATAAATTGCATGATAATTATATGTTTTTTTAATCAAATAGCGACCATCCCGCTATCCGCTATCCTGCTATAGCGTTTTTGGGGTCGGCAGCTTCGCGCTGCTATCCGCGATTGACTACTATGGTGTATGTGTAGTGAATTGGGAATCCTTGACAATGTGTCAAGAACCCTAGATTGATACAAGAGTCTCTCTCCCTACTTCTGAGGAATTCTAGAGTCTCAGCCTCTCCCAAATGACTTCTAATCACAAGACAAGACTCCCTCTCCTAGTGCTAACTACCTTTCCTGCCTACAACACAGCCATTAGGAGTTAGTTACAATCAGTTGGGCCTCTTAGAGGACCCAAACCCCTTCCCCTGTCACTCCTAGTGTAGACCTGTCCATAAAATGGGTCCCTAACACAACCATTCATGTGCATGTGCCTCTATCCAACAATTAAAGCTTTTGAGAGAAATGGTTAATGAGAACAAGCAATAATAAAAAATGAACCAACACTTGGAAACCTAGAACAAAATTCATCACTATCAAGCTAGATTGCCTGAGACTACCAATACAAACTGAGTCGAATTGGGATTACCGGAAACAAACCAAGTCAGACATGGATTACTGGAAACAGACCGAGTCAGATTGAGATTACCGAAAGCAAACCGAGCTACACTGGAACTGCCAAAAACAAACCGGACTAGAGTGGAAATACTAGAAACAAACTAGGCCGGAGTGCTTGGGACCAACGAAAACGCGAAACCATACCGGAATCAACAAATGACAAACAAGAGGCTGAAAACATCAAAGTGCACCTTGCAAGCTTTGAACCAATGAATCTGAAGTAGAAACCAGAACCCAGAGCATCCCCATTCTCAAAAGAGACATCAAAATGTTCACAAAGGAGGGAAACAAAACTTTGATCCACAATGACCAGACCTGTGGTAGAAAACAGCACCAAATTGCATCTAGACTACGAAGTCACACCCAAATGCACCAAACCTACCTGGGTGTCTAAAACACAAACCTGAGAGACCAAAAGACATTGGGTATGACAGGCCCAGTACTCAAATAACAACCAATACCCAATTAGGACGAGGAAGTGCTGACAAGCAGGATAGCATTGGCAACATTACAACTTGCAACTGGGAGGGCAGTGACAGGGGCACACAAGAGGCGCGTGACTCAAGTTTTGACAAAAGCGCTATGTGGGATGGTGGTTAAGAGATGCTGGAGAATATGGTGGTGGTGATGAACAGAAAATTCCACTGACGAGCAGCAAATAGACATTATAGCTGCATAAGAGCGAGGAAAAGAGAGGTGAATAATCGGAGAAAGATGTAGTGTTTTGATGACTGGAGTTTGTGCATAGAAAATGAAAAACAAAATCAGAATATACTAAACAATAGAGATCCAAATACACTTAACAACATGGGCAGACAATTTACCAAAACCTGGTAAAGATTATACACAAAATGAGTAGAACCAAAAGAAAAAAATAAAACACATGAAGTGGAACATTGCAAATAGGGCCTTTAGGAATCAAAAGGGAATGGGGTACTTCATTATTTGAAACTGAGGATGGCATGCAGTTTGTCAAGTAGCCATTACCAGATCCCAAAATCATAGCTTTACCAGTATGGGCTATAGTGGCTAAAATGAAGGTTGTTAGGCTGTGTTAAGTTAAAGATACTCCTTATACTCACTGTTAGATAGAATTCTAATGTTGTCATTTCCAAACTCAGCCTTCCTCTCAATACTCAATGACTTAGACTATGTCATATTACCAGATTTCTCTAGAAAACCTTGTAGAAAATTACATCAGTAGCAAGTATGGCTTGGGTGTTTGCAACAGGAATAATGAGGGCAACCACCAATACCATAGTAACCTTTGCCACCATCACTTCCATGTCCTTGACCTCCATGGCCAAGCTAAATTAAAGATGAAGGCTGAATACTATTAACTTGTTTGGGGACCAATCCCAGGAACTTACCCTGGAGAGGGAACTCGCAATAGACAATCAATGTGTTCTTCAACCAAAGGGATATATGAGTTTGTGATGAATTGGTTCTGAACAAATTAAAAGTCTTTATGAAGACCGTAGAGAACAAAGACCACATACATGTTGTTAAGCTTATCCAATACCTTCTGAAGAGTGTGACAGGTCAAGATCCACTTGTTTTTTTCAATAATTCAGTGTGCAATGTTGAGATATGAGAGATTAGTGATCTATCACTTGGAGTGTTGCTAGCACATGGAAAGTTATACAAATGTTGTATATCATTAGAATAGAGGCTTCGATCCTCATCCATATTTCATAGCAAGTATTATAGAAGGCTAGGAGCACAAGCATACTAGCAGAATTGGATCGATTAACTGCCACAATAAAGACAACACTGATAATCAGCCTCATTCCATTACTCCCTCTCAGTAGCATCAATGTCATCTAAGTTCATTGTTAGATGATTGGAAAGACCCCAGGTTAGAAACATACATCAGCAACAATATATCAATCTATAAAATTCTTATATCAAGCTTCACAGATGTTATAGTGCACGTGCCAGAGAAAGTAGGGGAGATCAGACCCTTCTTTGAAAGTTCAAAGGTAGTAGAGGATGAATTTGAGGCAAGAAAGTCATGAGATCTTACCAGACAATGATCTGACATCTCTGCAGAACTCTAAAACATGAACTAGAGATGTCAAACATGGACCCAAGACACCAAAGAGACAATAGGCACCAAGAAACCCATACTTAAACAGTGCCTAACAAGACTTCTAACCCCTGAAGCAGAACAGGTGGACATTTGTAAACACTAAAGATTTTCCAGGAAAGAAAGTGGAAGGAGAAATTAGTACAATCTAGCCCACAACATGCAAATATTGTTTAGGCCATGTGAGAAGAAATATCTACATATAACACTGCAGCTATTTTAAAGAACAACTTTTTCCACAGTTCTCTTTTGCAACTAGCAGAGCATAATGACTAACCTGTCAGTTACCACAACTTTTCTTCTCATTCTACAATGTGATCTGTTAAAATCATATAAGTCACAGCAAAATCAAGATATTGGGAGACTACACTTGAAGTGAAAGAGAAAATCCACTTGAAAATATGCCAAATTCAGGTATAGGTAAAACCTACAAGAGCATATTGAGGTGGGACATGTCACAATGTCTATATATGAACACCTTTACACTTTTTTGCCTCTGAGCAAGATGAAGACCATCAATTATTGATGCATGGTTTAATGCATCAGAAAAGACAGCAATCTTTTCATCCTCTGAAGGTGTGCTATTCCCAGCTAAGAGAGAACCAATACTTCCTATTGTTGTCATCAAGGCCATATTGGCAGCAAACCCTGTGGGACAAAGAAGGCAATCCTATAGCATGGATGTTAAACCAAAAACCGGTCAGCATTTGACTTATTATCCAGATTTAGAAGAAAGAAACCTCATTATATGTTCCTTATAATCAAAAGGTACATAGGGAAAATATAGGTAACTCCACTAGGACTAATTTATGCGTAGAAACTCAAGAGTAGATTCAATCATGATCACTGACACCATAATTGTAATTAATTAAAATGGTTAAAAAAAAAGGTTAAATAATTATTATTTCAATTTTAGGCATAGGCCATATAAAGTATTACTTCCCTAAGAATAGCTTAATCACTAGTCATGGGCATTATTAACAAAATAATAACAATCACACTAACACAGCCAATGTATTCAAGCTTTTGTAGAACTGTTTACCTCATCAATAAAATATATCACTTCAAACAACATTTTTTCCCCGTAGTCTTCACTAATAATCACTAAGAGGAGTAATACTCAAACTAGAACAAAAAATGACAATCAAAATTTTGCATCAAATTGTCTAGTAAGCATTAACTAACAGTATTCCGTAATAACAAATAATGGCATATGATTCTAGATTTTCAAGTTTCATCATAACCATCAATCAAATATTCTTCAGTCAGGTCAACAAAGCAGAGCTAAGTAACAAGCGAAAAGTGTTCAAGGAGTTCTTGCAAGACAGTCCTGACCTCTTTCTTCTTCAAATCTGCCAAGCTTGACTCTAGCAGCCTATGATAATTGGTATATCCACAAATAAGAGCAGAACCCCTTGGTCCCATTCCATGTTCTTGAGCTGCCTGATTTAGAACAATGACCATAACGGCAGTGAGCTTAAACAAAGAACAGTGAGGACACAAAGAACAATAGACTAAAATTCAGAAAAACAAAAGAGAGGGTAAAATATCATTAAAAAATTTATAACGACACACCTTTGCGGCAGCCCTTCCAATAGCCGGATGGGAGCTCAAGCCAAGATAATCATTTCCAGAAAACAAAATTAATTTTTTAAACTTCTCATTGTCTGCCCCCAATTCATCATCACCAGCAGCTGTGCTATGAGCAATCTCATCACCTAAAACCGAAAAACAAAATGCAACATTAACATCAGTAGCGCAAGAAAACAGAATATTTTCAATACATTTCTGAAAACATGGTAAACCCTATTTATGCTTATGACAAGAATGAAGCCGTAATATAAGAACAAGTAAAAATAACTAAAGGAAAAGGACGTTAACAAAGTTGACATTACAAGCACTCTCACACGTTCATTAAACTGCAAAACATGTGACCATAACCGTTAAAAGACACAAAGTTATAAAGGGTACCAGAACTTGGGGTGTCATGCATCCATCTCTGAAACGTGGTTTCTCCAATCTCCACTTCCACGGAGGACCTGTCCCGTTGCTGCATTTCATCGAACACATCGAATGCACCTATGTCTAACCCAAACATGGGAGGGCCTGGCACGTTTTGAAGCTCATTTTCAAAGGGTATTCGCTGTTTCTCCTTTCGGAGGCAAATGGGTCTCAGAGATCGAAGGACGTTGAGGGAGTCAAGGGTCGCAAGTGCCACTTCGACCCAGTTGTCCCACCATGCGTTTGGCGTCTCCATTGACACATACAGTGGAGGCTGCGTTTGTTCTTTGAATGTTTATTAAGAGACATGGACTTAAAGGAGCAGTTACGTGTGGTAGTTTGATTGTTTGCGTTCTGGTAAGCTACCCCCCTATCACAGAGTAGTTATTGGACACTTATGTTGCGAATCTACCCTATCCACTAATTAAGTGATATTTTAGATATTTTTGGAAGTAATACGATATATATAAGGAGAAAGTGAGTAAAATAAAAAAAATATTTAGATAATAAATTTTATATAATTATTGTTGTTTTTATTCAAATTTTTTATCTAAAAATTTATCAATATTTTTTAATAATATACTGATAAATTTTATATATAAATATTTTTTAACAATATGTTAGTAAGTTTTATATTTTATATACAAAATTTATTAGTGTATTATTCAAGACGTTGATAAATTTTATATTCAGAATATTATTAAAAAATACTGATAAATTCTTTTTTAATAAAATTTATCAGTAAGAATAATACACATACCAGTAAATTTTGTATATAGCGTGTGCACTGCTCATACTAAAAAGTATTTTTTTTATAAAATTTATTAATATAAACAGTATATATATTCTCAGCATGTGCACTGATTATGCTAATAAATTTTAAAAAAAAAATAAATAAAAATAACACTAATTTTATAAAACCCATCACACAATCAATTTTATCATTTTCTAGCTTTTCAGTCGCGTATGCGTCCATTTGTGCGTCAGTTCTCATTTTAGATTTAGATAAAATTATGAATTAGCCATGAATCTGCCAACTCAAACCAAAGTATCATTCGGTTAAAAAACGGTTTCACCCGGGGTCCTAATAATTTCTCCATATCACATGCTACAAGCCATTCTCTACTTTACTTGACACGCTAGTGTGTAGTTATCCGTACGATAGATAGGAAAAGTTACACAATTTGAATATATAAGAAGAGTTTAATTGGTATGGATTGATAATATAAAATTATTTTATATTATTAATTAATAAAAATAGAAAAAAATAAGAAATTATGGTAGATTTTTTATTATAATAATATTTGTATGAGTTAGCACTTTCTATTATTTTTATTGGCTGACAGTATAAAACTATTTTATACTGTCAGTATATTTATATTAAATTCATATAAAAATTTATATAACTAAAATATTGGATCAATTTAGATATATAACTATTATTTATACTTGTTTTTATATAATTTAAGTTTTGAATAAAATTATATATGTTTAAAATAATATGATTACATATGATAGATAAATTTGACCAATAGTATTTTTTATAAATTATTAAAGTTATAGAAATCTTAAAATTAAATTTTCTAGGATTAACTAATGAAAGACTTATGTTCAATAGAAAATTAAACAAAGAAACTATCTTATTAAAAAAATAGCTTCATTGAAATTCTATTAAGAAAACTCAATTCATATCATGAATAGATTAAACAATATTAATTATCAGCAATTTAAATTGCTAAATAAAAAAGTAAATTAATATAACTTTAGAGTGTGCTATGAATTTTAGAGTTCAAATATTTAATTTTAAATTTGATTTTAATGGTTAATAATTATAATTTATATTAATCATTCTCTATACGATTTATATATCTGCATCACTTGTGTGATATATATTTAGTATCACTTTAAAGTAGAATTTTTATATTTATATTATGTATACAATACATGTTTAGTATCACCTATTTGAGGTACCAATATTAGTTAAAAAATCAATCTATTGATCGCTTTTTGTGTTATTAAAATTCTTTAGGTTATTTAAGGATATTATAAAATTTCAATCTATGAGTAAGTTTTAAATAACTTATAAAATTCTTCACCTTCTACATTCAAACTATTAAATCTATGTTATTTTTATTAATAAAAAAGCAAATAATATTTCATACTAAAACTTCAAATATCTAATTTTATAAATTATAAATATAAATACATGATATAAATCTACAATTTGAGTGTCAGAAGATTAGAAAAATTAATTAATAGTAATGTAAGTTGCTAATTAAAAAAAGAATTAATATAACTTTTGATTATACTATAAGCTTTAAAGTTCAAGTATTTAATTTTAAATTTAGTTTTAATTTCTAATAGTTATAATATATATTAAGTATTGTCCATATAATTTATATGTTTGCATCACCCTGCAATATAAGTTTAATATCACCTCAAAGTAAAATTTTTATATTTGCATCACTCGTGCAATATATATGTAGTATCACTTATTTGATGTATAAATATTATTTAGAAAACCAGTCAATGTCTAATTTTATTTTTGTCAATAAAATTGCATAAGTTATCTACAGATCTTATAAAATTCTAATCTATGTGAGTAAGTCTTAAATAACTTATAAAATTCTCGATCCTCTGCTTTTCAAGCTATTAAATTTATGACATTTTCATTAATAAAAAAAGTTAATAATATTGTATATTAAAGCTTCAAAATCCAATCTTATAGATATTATATGATATAAATCTACAATTTAAGTGTTGTAAGATCAGAAAAATTAATTAATGGTAATTTAAATCACTAATTAAAAAATTAAATTGATATAATTTAGAATATGTTGTAAGTTTTAGAGTTCAAAAACTAAATTGATATGATTTATTGATTTAAAACTTAATATGAATTTATAATAATTGTAAGGTAGATAAATCATACCAATGTAAGTAATTATTTTGTATCACCTATATAATTTATATGTTTCGTATCACTTATTTAAAGTACCAATATTAGTAAAAAATTTATTTTATAACTAATTTCTTTTGCCATGTAAGTATTAATATCTTAAAAAGGATTTTTATTCGAATATATAACAAAAGGTAATCATTAGCCTAATTGCATTTGAAAAAATAACATAAAACGCCTTTCTTGTCATTGCCCACGTAATATGATATTATGAATGATGCATGTTATATAATATATTTAATATAATTTAATGTAATAATTTTTTATTGACATTTTAATATAAAATATATGTATAACAAAAAAATTATAAATTTCATATTAAGATACGAATATATAAAATAATTGAAAGACTAGTTACAAACATGAAAAATATTTAGAATAAAATAATTATAAAAATAAAAAATAACATTGAAAATCATTAATGAATGAAATAGGTGATTTAAAAAAATCAATAAATTTATTTCATATAACAATTTATTATAGAAAATATAATATATTTTATGAGGATATTTATTTTTAATTTTTAAGTGATAATTCAATAACAAAATGGTAGATAGAGAGATATCGGAAGATAAATGGATAAAAGCTTATGAAAGATTTGATGAATCTTCTCAAGTAAAAATTAAGAGTTATTGTAGAAATAAAAATAAAAATGAAAATTAAGTTATTGACATTGATTGGGTAGATTTATTAAACATGTTTTATTCATATAAAAAGTCATCAACATTTAAGAAACAAAAATAAAAAAGAAATAAAAATAAACACATAAATCTTGATTGGCCATTATGGGTGGTGGAATTTGGAGGGAAATCAAATCAACCTTATGATACCACCCCACCAATTCCACTGCCAATGAACCCTTTTTTGTGACTAAAGGTCATGCATAGTCAGAACTTAAAATGGTAAAATAATGGTAAGTGCTATCTAATTTTTAGGGTTATCTTATTTTTACATATAGGGGCGTCGAATGGAATATTTATAGTTCAATCTGTGGAAGATATAGTGATATAAGATTAGGGATTTTTTTACCTTTCTACCACTATTATTAAAATTAGGTTTAATTATTCTGTAAATCTTTATAGTTTCACTTAATTTTCAATTTGATTTCTATAGTCTAAAAATTTGTAATCAAATCTCTATATTAAACAAAATTTTGCAATTAAATCCCTAGAAGTAAGAATAGTTGCAAAAACATTTCATTAATGGAATATTCTATTAATCAATACAGTGGCGCACTTGATGAAATGAGATGCACCACACACCTTATTGATTTAAATCGTACAATGTATATAGAATGAAGATCCATGGATAAAAATAGTATGAAGTATCAATACACCCATGTAATATGGTGTACTCTAGACACATCATCACCCTTCTCTTCCTCTTTGCCCCCACTTCATCCCCCTAGGTCACCTCCCTCTTCCCATCTCCCTCTAAGCAAGAATCATTTTCTTAATAAACTGATTCAGTACCTATTTACATTGCAGACATTGTAGGTAACATCCCTAGCCTCAATTATATCAATCAATAGCATCACTAGTTGCATAGTTCATCATAAGATTCTTCTCTGGAATTCTTACGCCATTAGCGCTTGTAGTTTCATGGGAAAAGAGGCGGCTTCGAAGAAAATGAAGAATACTAGAGGTCGAGGGTGAATTTCCTATATATTTTTGTGGAGGTTGAAGAAGAAGGTTGATGTTGTTGTTTTGGTTTGAAAAAGAAGGGGATGGTGAGGTTCTTGGGAATTTCTATGGAGCTTGAAGAATCATAGTGTTTTGATTTGAAGAAAGAGAGAGAGAGAGAGAGAGATAGATAGATAGAAAAAAAGAAAGAGGAGAAAGAGATGGAAGCAGACAATGTTGGGGGGGGGGGCTGGGTTGGTTATTGTGCACATGGTAATTTGTGGGGTGGTTGGGGTGGTGGGGAAAGGAGGAGGCAAGGGTGAAGAGGGACATGAAGTCAAGAAATATTCTATTAACTCTTCACGTTTTTGAAATGGATGATACAAATAGGGACTTGATTGAAAAATTTTATATAATGTAGAGACCTAATCACAAATTTTTAAACTATGGGGACCAAATTGAAAATTAAATGAAATTATAAGGACTTATAGATTAATTAAAAATTAAAACTATTTACCAAAATGCCACCTTTTTGAAACTATTTATCAAAATGCTTCCTTTTTTACCTAGCATGACATTCTTTTTCCTAGTCCATGTAGACAGTGTCATTGCTTTTGTTGTATTCCATGTGGAAGCACATTTGTAGCTTTCAATGTGTATGCACCACTCATTTAGCATTTTTATGTTACAACCGCCAATCGTATTAGCACTATCCACATAGAAAGTGCCAACTGCAAATGCACTTCCACGTGGAATATGCCAAAAGTAATGGTACTTTCAATCCTATTTCGCCAAATGTGTAACACCCTAATAATCCCATATTACACTTAAGTCGTATTATGCCCGATTATTAGTTGTTACATTATGCAACATTGCCAATTTTGCTTAGGCTAATTAGCTCAGTGTTACTGACTAATTAGAGGGATTAGTGATTGGTCAAGGATTAATCAATTAATCTTAAGAGCAAAAGTTTAGTAATTAAGGAAAAGTCAACAATTGAACAACGACACACTAAATGATTTTAATTAACACTTAATTATCCTCACTTTGCTAATTCATGACTAAGAACATAATTAAGGTGATATAATCTCATTAATTAAGCACTTGACAAATGTTTTTCTTTAATCAAATTTGGTAAATTAATCCTTACACACTAAGTGCATATTGGTAAGAATCATTCCTTTTAGAGAAAAAGTCTTAAAAGTGTATTTAACCAAAATTGTTTAAAGATCAATTAAATTAATATAATTCATTAACACCTAGAAAATGCTAATAACAAAGAAAAATCAAAACTCTCCCCCATTATTCAAAGCAAATTTCAGCCACTTCACTTCATCATCCACTATTCATTTGCTTCTAAATCTTACACATAAGATCAAGGCTTAATGTGGTTAATTAACTTAAAGATTGATTAACCAAAAGTTGGATGATCCTACACATGGATCAAACTGGTTTTGGCATAAACCACCAAAATGGATCAACCCACAAATGACATGGATCTAGCCATTAACCAACTTAGAAAACACAAAGAGGTTTAAGCCATGCACCTAAGCTCAAGGTTGGAACAACCACTTTTCCACCAAAGGTCATTAAACCTATTCCTAAGTGAAAGAAGCAAAATGCATTCTGCCCATTTGGCCTTGTAAGTTACAGCCAAGCCTTCCCCCTCCACACTCTTATTTGCAACTTTCATTCTCTCACTAAAAGAATAAAACACTCACTTTTCTCTAAGCTCAATACTACCCTCTCCTTGTTGCTCTTATTCTTCTTGCCTTTTCTACTACAACCTCCCCCATTTCCCACCACCATTCTCACAAGCTCTTCAAGGACCACCCTCTTTGGTCTTTGAAGAACACATTCGAAAATACACTTAGCTCTATTTTCAAGCAGCAAGGGAGGAGACCTTCTTCATCCTTTCAACTCTCCAACCACTTTCAAAGGTTCTAGTGGTAGTGATTCTAACTCTTACTTTTGTATGTTCAAGTACTAGAACTCCTAAGCTTTTCATAGTTAGGTAGTTCTAGGACTTGCTCTTTAGGTCTCATTACCATACTCTTCCTTTTTGAAGTTGTTCTTGGTGTTGAAGTATTCTCTTGAAACATGTTTAGTTTGTACAAATACTTTTACGAACCAAACTTTATTTAAACTCCAAACACTGTTTCATCCATAAAACTTCAAAGCATGAAAGTAAAATGAGAGATAAAAATGGTCACTTGAGGATGAACCTTAATGTTTCCCACAAACAAGCTAAGAAAATGAAATTTGGAGATGCTGGAATTCTGGACAATCTATGTGGTAGAGGTAATAATTTAATCTCTACAATTCAAAACATAATGGGACCAATTTATTTTAAAATAAACCCATGGAGCTTTTCATACATATAAAATATGCAATAACTGGAATTAAAATGAGAAAGATATGAATTTTGTAAGTGGGCTATACCCAATAGAGTTTATGTCTGGACAACTTGCACTAAAATCTTTATAACTCAAGTTATATAAAATATTTTTGAGTGGGACCAAATTTTTAAGAAAGCTAAGACAAAAGAGAATGTCCAGTAAATTTGCCAAGTTACTATTGTCTGGGTAAACTTAAAACTAAACAGTAATATTGTTTAGTGCACAACTCAAGTTAAACTTTGAATTTTTAGGTGGGGTTTGTTTTATTTAAAAGAGGGCTCAGAAGAGTATAATTCTACAAAAAATAAGCCAAAAGAGTAAAAGACAAAATTATGGTGAATTTATTAAGTTACTGCCCCATAGTGAAAACATAAATTTGGTTAGGGCTAATTCCTAGGCAAAGTGAAAAACAAACTTGAAAACCCCAAAACCCTCAACTTAAAACATTGAAACTTCATATTTCAACTTGAAAGATTTAAAAAGAGAAATGGAAGAAACTTGTTTCCAAGGGGGGATAACTGAATTGAACAAGATGAAACTCTAATTAAAAGTTTGAACCTAATTTACTAAGCTAAGCTCATAAGACTTTTCTTGTGATACATGTCTCTATGTGCATGTATGAGAATGATAATGATATTGATTATTATGATAAATATGATGTTGTCAGATGCATAATGATGATTGATGATTGAAATTCTCTGTTTGGCAAATTTTTTAGAAGCTTTGGTCTAACTATTATACTGCTAGGTTTCCGTAAAGATCATGGACTTAGCACAATGTCATCATATGCATTAATCAAGAAAAGATGGAATTCAGGGTGTGATCCTTCGGTAAGGGAAGGTGACTCTTAAAGACAAGATAAGAGGATGTGATCCTTCGATAAGGGAAGGTGATCCTTAAGCTTCAGGTGATCCTTCGATAAGAGAAGGTGAAACCTACTTTAACACTTTTCCTACAAAGGTTCCGGCAATTTAATGTGGTGACGACCACGGTATGAGCTTATTACCATTCAAGTTTCGAGAGTGGTAAATAAAAGATTTATGAAAAAGTCAAGTTTAACGAAAGAAAAAGGCTTCAATCCAAACCAAGAAATGAAAGACAATTTTAAGATGTTTTATGCATGATGCATCTATTTGTATTTCCTCTCTATGTCTATGCCAATGTATTTGTCATGATAAGAATGTATGTTTAAAAGGGTACCCACTTCAGATAATTATTTTTTCGAAAACCTAATAATGAAACCATATGCATGCTCACTAATTCTTTTGGCAAACCCAAAGTGGCTGAGATGATAACGAAGACACTTTCGTGTTGAGTTAGAGTCCTACTGAGAAATATTATTTCTCACCTTCATTTTTTTTGTATCGTCACCAGGCTCTGATGGTGTCTCTAGTGGAGTGGATCTCGAATCCACTTGAGTATGAGTGGTATTACGATGTTGAGGAAGATGCAATAGTGGCAACCACCACCACAGTCATACACACTTACTTCTACCTTGGTCGTACGTATGAAGTAGCAAAGTCGAACATTCCACCAGCCCCTACGGTCATTCTTGAGGCACCCCCCGTGCAACCACTAGCACCTTAGGATTTTCTATTGTCACTATTGCCAAACATTGAGATGGAGCCCATGTCTCTCGGGCTATATTCTGTTGAGATACTGCCCTACCTGCCATTTCGGTTATTGAGTTGAGCTCCACTGTCACCCTGATTTCGATGGCTGTCTCACCTCTGATTCCCGAGTACCATCCGAGCGCCAGCCCGACATACGAGGAGGACCCCTCAGAGGAGATGTCCACAGTTGCGAGTTGTGTTCTAGGCGTTGTTGAGCCTAGCCATACCCGCCACATGGAGGTGTTTAGTAGGGAGCTACGCATCATTCATACACCTTTTGTCCCCCTAGGCCGAGGAGCTAGGGGATGTAACTGCTTAGGATCTTGACATTCTTAGTGTAGTGGGATGTGATAGTGATGCAGAACCCCATGGATATAAAGATCCAGAAATACCAGGCACACACTTTGATAGAAAACAAGATATAGAATAAAGACCCTCTTTACTAAACCCCTAAGAAACCTGTCATTGGAAATGTAGATAACAGGGAAAAGATAGAACAGAAATTGATTGAATATCACAAGGAACTTACCTTAGGATGAATTCTCTCAATTTCTTGATGCAATAAGCAAAGCAAATCACTCACCTCACTTGCACACAAAAGCACCGTTTTCTTGAAAGAAAACAAAACATAATTTCAATTAATAAAAACCTCCTAAACAATGTATTCCTTGAGGTATTTATAACCTTTTACACTAGGTTAAACACTTAAACTAAGTCTAAGCCCAATAAGAAGTGTTCTGATGCTAAATAATATGAATTGGGCTGGATAAAATATAAAACATAAAATATGGACTAAATAAAATAACTAAAAGTTTAGATGTCCAAAATACTTAAACTAATGAAACTAAACAAGACCAAAATAGGATAATGGCCCAATATGGCCAGAACAAGCTTCTAAGCCCAATTCGCAGCAAATAACAAGATCTTGGGTTGTCCATTAGTATGAGTTGGCATTTTCTTGGCCCATTCTTGATACATCTCTTCCACAATTGCTTTAGCTAAGTTCCCAAAGTCTTCTCTTAACCTCTTTGCTCTTGCTCGTGTGATTGGTTCTACAGGCATGCTAAAATCTCCATCTTGCCCAATTGTGCTAGAATGTCCAATTTGTCCTCCGGAGCACGTATCATTCCTTCCCTCCTCAAAAAGATTCATCCTCAAATCTGCATCCATATCAAAAGGAGAAAGGTCAGAAACATTAAAAGTAGCTGAAACATTATACTCACCCGGAAGGTCAATCTTGTAAGCATTATCATTGATCCTCTCCAACACTTGAAATGGACCATCACCCCCTGAGTCAAGTTTAGATTTTCTATGAGTAGGAAACCTCTCCTTCCTTAAATGAATCCAAACCCAATCACCAGGTTCAAAGACAACTTGTTTGCGACCCTTGTTAACTCTTTGAGCCATCACCTTGTTTTTCTTTTCAATCAACTCACGTGCCTTCAAGTGCATTGCTTTAACCTTCTCAGCCTTTTCATCACCATCTAAGCTTTTAGATAAAGCATCAGCAACCACATTCTCTTTCCCTTTCTTATAAGAGATCACATATGGAAAAGTCTCAATAAACTCAACCCATTTAGCATGCCTTTTATTCAGCTTACCTTGTCCTTTTAAGTGCTTGAGAGATTCATGATCAGTGTGAATCATGAACTCTTTGGATAGCAAGTAGTGTTGCCACACCTCTAAGGCTTGAACTAAAGCATATAACTCCTTGTCATAGGCTGAGTACTTGAGTTGAGCTCCATTCAGCTTCTCACTGAAGAATGCAATGGGACATTTTTCCTGCATCAAAACAGCACCTATACCAATCCCAGAAGCATCACATTCTATTTCAAAGGTCTTATCAAAATTAGGCAAAACAAGAATAGGAGTAGAACACAATTTATCTTTCAAAGTATTAAAAGTAAGTTCTTGTTCCTTTCCTTATTTAAACCCAACATCCTTTTTAATAATTTTAGTCAATGGAGCAGCAATAGTAGAGAAGTTTTTCACAAATCTTGTATAAAATCCAGCTAAACCATGAAAACTCCTTACCTCAGAAGCACTTTTAGGCGTTGGCCATTCTTGAATAGCCTTCACCTTTTCCTCATCAACCTCAATACCATGGGCACTCACAATAAAACCAAGGAAAACAAATTTATCAATGCTAAAGGTGCACTTTTTGAGGTTGGCAAATAACTTTTCCTTCCTAAGCACATCTAAAACACTGGCTGTAAATCAGAATATCATCAAAATAAACAACCATAAATTTCCCTAAAAATTCCCTCAAAACATGGTTCATTAAACGCATGAAAGTACTAGGTGCATTAATTAACCCAAAAGGCATAACCAACCACTCATAAAGACCATATTTTGTTTTAAATGCAGTCTTCCATTCATCCCCTAGTATCATTCTAATTTGGTGATACCCATTTTTCAAATCAATTTTAGTGAATATGCATGCATCATTTAACTCATCAAACATGTCATCTAACCTATGGATAGGATGGCGATACTTTACCGTTATCTTGTTGACTGCACAACAATCCACACACATCCTCCAAGTGCCATCTTTCTTTGGAGCCAACAAAACTAGAACAGCACATGGACTCATGCTTTCCCTCACATACCCTTTAGCTAGCAGATCATCCACTTACCTTTGAAGCTCCTTTGTCTCCTCAAGATTACTTCTATAGGCTGGTCTATTTGGAATACTAGCTCTAGGCACAAAATCAATTTAGTGCTCAATCCCTTTCAATGGTGGTAATCCACATGGCACCTCACTAGGGAACACGTCCTCAAACTCTTGCAACAAAGAAAGAAAACAACTAGGCAAATTTGGGTTAAGTTCAGTTTTAGAGAGTAAGACCTCTTTAAACCGAATCATAATCAAAGCTCTTTTGCCTAACAAAGCACTTTTCAAATCTCTCTCTTTTGCATAAAAACATGATTTCCTCTCACTCTCTTCATTTTTCTCACTCTTCTCTTTCTTTTCACTCTTTTCTTTCTTTGCATTTTTCTCACCTCTATCTTTCTTTTCTTTATTTTCTCTCACCATTGGGCCTTGTTCTTTATTCTTTTCTCTCATGGCCTCTTTTCTCTCTTTTTCTTTTTCCTCACTTCCCAAATTCCCCATAAAAGTTTGTTGAAGCTTCATTTGATCAAGATACACCTCCTTGGGCGATAATGGTGCAAGAGCGATCTTGTGGCCATTATACTCAAAGGAATACCTATTCTTGTACCCATCATATAGCACACACCTATCAAATTGCCATGGTCTCCCCAATAACAAATGACTAGCCTGCATGGGTACTACTTCACACACTACTTCATCAATATACTTCCCAATGGAGAATGCAACCACAACTTATCTAGTAACTTTCACTTCCCCACTATTATTCAACCATTGCAACCTATATGGATTAGGATGCTTATCATGCTCCAATCCCAACTTCTCCACTAAGGTGGTACTAGCAACATTGGTGCAACTTCCATCATCAATAATCAAACTGCACACTTTTCCAACAACCAAACATCTAGTGTGAAAGATGATGTTCTCTCTTTGCTCTAGGCTATCCTCCTTAACCTTCATATTCAAAGCACATCTAGCAACAAGAGGCTCACCATGCACGATATATTCAACATTCTCATCATTATCAGAACAATCCTCTAATGGTGGCATATCATCACTACCATCAGACTTACCATCATCATCAGATTCAGATACAACTTCACCTCCCCTAATGACCATTGTTCTCTTATTCGGACAATTAGATGCATAATGGTCCAAACCGTGGCACTTGAAGCATTTAACATCTCTATGTCTAGAAGTAGCAGTAGGAGAAGATGAATTAGAAGTATCTTTCTTCTTGGCCATGTCCAGTCCCTTCTCCTTGGGATTTGAGTCCTTATTCTTCTTTGTGTCCTCATACTTAGACCATTTTGAACCCCACTTCGAGTTGGAATTCGAAAATGCCTTAGCTGCCTTTCTTTGATTTTGCTGTTTCTCCACCTTCATTGCCATGCTAACCAAATCCTTCATCTCCACATAATGGTGAAATTCTACCATATCTGCAATCTCTTTGTTTAAACCACCTATAAATCGATCCATAGTTACTTCCATGTCCTCCTCAATGTTGGCTTTAATCATGAGCATTTCCATCTCCTTGTGGTAATCTTCTACTGACTTGGAGCCTTGAATGAGCCTATGCAATTTTTGGTGCACTTCCCTATAGTAGTAGGAAGGAACAAATCTCTTCTTCATTATCCTTTTCATCTCATCCCAAATTTCTATGGGGTATTCCCCATTCCTCCTTCTGGACTTAACTAGCTCATCCCACCAAATTAGAGCATAATCAGAAAATTCCACAACAGCCAATTTGACCTTATTCTTTTTAGAGTAATTATGACAAGCAAAAATCATCTCTATCTTTCTTTCCCACTCTGAATAAGCTTCAGCATCATTCCTACCCTTGAATGGTGGTATCTGCATCTTGATAGCGTTAATGTTGCTATCCCAAGCTCTGTTTCCAATTCTCCTATTTCTAGCTGAATCAACTTCGTCAGACTCCTCCCCAAATAGCTCATGGTTGGAATCATGGTGACGTCGATTCCTCAGATCAACCCGTCTACTACCTCTAGACATGCTTTGTGTCATCTCCTTTCTCCATTCATCCATCTTATCAAGTCTACTATTCAACTTCTAAAATTGATTAGTGAAAGCTTTGTACATGAGCTTCATGTCAAGTGTCATATCAGGTTCCTCTTCATAATTTTCTTTTCCTTCCTTCCTTTAGTTGTTAGCCATTAAACAACCTGCAAAATGTTAATGAAAGAAAAGGACCTCACAAGCACTCTCTCATGTGTTTGCACTCAAAATTAGGTACACTCGTATTTTCACTCAATTCTTGGCTTTTACCCTCTTTTGTGCTCACCACTCATGCCTTTTACCACTCTTGATCACTTTAGAATGTTGCACTTCAGAAATTAAATGAAATCAAGCAAGGCAAATCCACAAGTAATATTACGATCAGAATTTGATGCCAAGGACTACCAAGAGAAACTCAAGTTTAAGACTCAGAATGGATTACTTAATTTGCAAGGAAAAAAAAGATACAAAAGACACACAACTAAGGATTACTTAGGCTCCAAGGAACTTAAGATAACACAAAATCTGGTGTAAATCAACTAAATCTGATATAAATCAGTTTTAAAATCAAAATTTTAAATTCCAAGGAAAGACAAGATATGTAATCTGATTTGAATCAAACTTGAATCTAAACACAATCTTTTTTGAATTTGAAACAAAAGATAACGCAATCTGATATAAATCAAAACTAAATCTGAATATAATCCTTTCAATCTTTTCTAATTTCCCCTCCTTTTTTTTCGTCCTCCTTTTTTTTTGTCTTTTTTTTTTTCATTTTTTTTCTGCACCTTTCTTTTTTTTTAATTTGAACTAGCAACAAAGATTGAAAGCAAAACAAAAGAAACACAAAGATGGAACAAAGATATGACTGCAACACAAAAGGATAGAATGCAAAACACAAAAGAAAACAAGAATGCAAACGGACAAGGAAAGAAGACAAAAGATAAATGTAAAAGACAAAGATAGATAAATAGGAATTTATCTAGACCATGCTCTGATAACCAATTGATGCAGAACCCCGTGGATATAAAGATCCAGAAACCCCAGGCACACACTTTGATAAAAAATAAGATGTAGAATAAAGACTCTCTCTACTAAAACCCCAAGAAACCTGTCCTTGGAAACGTAGATAACAGGGAAAAGATAGAACAGAAATTGATTGAATATCACAAGGAACTTACCTAAGGATGAATTCTCTCAATTTCTTGATGCAACAAGCAAAGCAAATCACTTACCTCACTTGCACACAAAAGCACTGTTTTCTTGAAAGAAAATAAAATAGAATTTCAATTAATCAAAAAACTCCTAAACAATGTGTTCCTTGAGGTATTTATAACCTCTTACACTAGGTTAAACACTTAAACTAAGTTCAAGCCTAATAAGAAGTGTTCTGATGCTAAATAATATGAATTGGGCTGGATAAAACATAAAACATAAAATGTGGGCTAAATAAAATAACTAAAAGTTTAGCTGTCTTAAATACTTAAACTAACTAAACTAAACAAGACCAAAATAGGATAATGGCCCAATATGGTCAGAACAAGCTTCTAAGCCCAATTCGCAGCAAATAACAAGATCTTGGGTTGTCCATTAGTATGAGTTGGCATCTTCTTAGCCCATTCTTGATACATCTCTTCCACAATTGCTTTAGCCAAGTTCCCAAAGTCTTTTCTTAACCTCTTTGCTCTTGCTCATGTGATTGGTCCTACAAGCATGCTAAAATCTCCATCTTGCCCCCTTGTGCTAGAATGTCCAATTTGTCTTTCGGAGCACATATCAAATAGTGGATGATGGTCACCATGGTTATGATCTGTGTTAGGCTAGTTGTTATATTTAGCTTTTACCACTCCAAGCATTCTATTTTGTCTTCTACTATCATTTTGAGACTTTGCTATATGCAGTTGTTTGAATATTTTAAACCATGGTATAGCCATGTGTCTTATAATATAACCTATGATATTATGAATTATGTGATATGATGTGCTTATCCTAACTTTGCTATGTATTAATACTCTTCTCTTACTAACCTTATACTTTATTAATTTATGTTGAGATTCACAAGCGCTACATTTATGTGATGTTCCCTTCAAGCTTGAGGCTCAAGTTTTAATACGCTAAAAAAGAGACGATATATTTCAAAAAAAAAAAAATTATCCTACTTTCCTTTAACAACTAATAATTGGGTATAATACGACTTAAGTATACTATAGGATTATTAGCATGTTACAAAATGCATTGGCGTTTGTAGGTTGCCGTACCTATATAAGTAGCCTCCACTCTTATCTCTTGCCATCTACCTAGATTTGTGTTTCCTTTTCAAACTTTACATATCTCTTTAAATTTTCTCAATGAAAGAGCAATGCAGAATTGTCGAGGGATACTTTTTAATTGTATGTTTTAATTTATTATATTTTTACATTTGTGAAAATTATATATGTTTGTTATAGATTAGTATTGATTAGTATATATTAATGCATATTAGTACAAATGTGTGTGAATTATATATGTCATGTATGTTATATATTAATGCATATTCTTGCTTGAATAAGTTCAAAATAAGTCAATGCCTGAATGTAGCTAACCTATTAAGGATAGTTACCAAGCATAGGGGAATCCCACTCAAATAGGGAGATATAGAATCACCAAAATAAGGGAATATGAATTCAAACTTGGATATGAGAGAGGGCTCAGAAGAGCCAAAGGTAGGTACTTGATCTCTTTTCATTTGCACTTGAGTAGAATAGAGTTTTAACTTGAGCATTGGAGCCCCTCGTAGGTCCCCTACCTGAAGAAGTGAACAAGTGCTCAGACTATCAAACGATAATGTCAGATGACCGTATAAATAGGTCAGAACATTGGCACCCACCGTGGTGCCAGAGACTATCCCCACGCAAGGTGAATGGTCACCACAAGAAGTCAGACTATGAAGATGGCTAAGCATGTTGGCAATAATAAGCATAACCAACACAATCAGCACAACCAACATGATTAGCAAAATGGGAATGACGTAAACAATATTCCCTAGCCTCCCACTATGGAGGGGTTGTATCGGATGGTCTGACAACTTTAGAATCAGAATAGGAAGTTGTCAGCTTAAATGGCAATAATGAATCAGGAAAATAGTAAGAGAGAAAACAAGGCTAGCATCTATCATAATAATGACAATTCTATTGGAGACGAGGAAGGGAATAACACCCACAATACTCATGCGAGATAAGAAAGTTATCAAATGACCACTACCCAAGGTCCGCCAATACACTCGGGGCCATTTTCGAAATTCATCATGTCGGTGGCCCTCATATAGAATTTTAAGCTTCCAATGATGACATGGAAGCCGTACGATAGAATTGGAGACCCTTAAGTCCATGTGACCATATTCAAATTAACAATGCTAGTCAATGGAGTGAGTGACCCATTCCTTTGCCGAATATTCCCCACCATCCTAGAAAAAGGTAGCTCTTTTGTGTTTTTCATCACTACCAGTAGGGTCAATCCACAACTTTGCTGAGCTTTCACAAGCATTCATGAATTGCTTCTCCTCGAGCCAAGTTTAGGAAACCTCAAATTCTTTGAACGTTATACGGCAAGGTACATAAGAACTACTAAGGAAATACCTAGATTGGTTTAATACCATGGCTGTACAGATATAAGACCTCAACCCTACTGTGGAGTTGCACTCCCTTAAGGAAGGTTTACAGGCAGGTCCTTTTGCTGACTTATTGGCAATTAACCCGCCGAGGTCTCTAGCTGAGTTCAGGGAGCGATTAGTGGGTTACGTCACTATGGAAGAAGTTTGAGAAATTAGAAAAACGGAAGCTTAGATAGAGAAAAAAGAGCTGAGGACTCAAAGTAAAGCCAGAGATAGGAGAAGAGAAGCCAGTGGAAACTCGAGCCTGCCCTAAGGGATAAGGGCTAAGATGAGGGAAAGGGGTAACTTTTACTTCCTCTAATCTTGTTATGACGAGTATACATCTTTTACTGCTTAAAGGGAGACTATACTCAAGGAGGTATATAATGCTTGGCTGATTTGGTTACCACCTAATGCAGGAAATCAACAGGTTCCCCCTGAAGTCGATAAGAGTAAGTGGTGTCAATTCCATAGGAATTATGGCCATACCACAAAAAATTACACTATTTTGAGAAATCAGATTGAATGGTTAGTAAGATAAAGTTTGTTGCACAAGCATATAGCTCAACAAAGAAGAAGCCAAAGTATAGACAAAGACACAAGGAATAGGTGGCAGAGAAGTAGAAGCTGAAGAAGGCGAACACCTGAGACAAGCAATAAAGAGGAGCTAGAAATTGGCAACCACAAGAGATCCAAGGAGTAATAGATTACATTACTGGAGGACTTGCTGGAGGAGGAGAAATAAGTTCAGCAAACAAGAGGCATCTTCAAGTCATTATGACCGTGGAATCTACTCCCCCTCAACCACTGAAAACATCAAACCCAGTAATCTCATTCTCTGATCTTGACTTTAAGGGAACTAATCAGGACCTACATGATCTTGTGGTTATTTCTATGATTGCAAGAAATTACATAATCTGGAAGGTATTGGTCGACCAAGGAAGCTCGGCTGACATTTTGTAAGCCCCTACCTTGGAAAATGCAAATACCTGAATCTAGCCTTAGCCCATATAATGGAGATCGGTGGGCTTCTCTGGAGAATGGGTTAACATAATGTTTAGTACTTGGTAATTGATTCTCGAGCCCCATACCATATGAGACTGGGGAGGCCATCTTTGAACACCCTTGCAGCTGTAGTGTCAACCCCCTATTTGGCACTAAAGTTCCCAATCTCACCTACCGATGTTGGAGGCATACACACTGATCAATAGGAGCTTGACAATACTATCATGAATCTTTGAGAAGGAAAGGGAAGGAAGCAGGAATTAAAAGAGCACCCGAGGTACACATGATGGAAACTAATCAAAATAAGAAAATAAACATGAGGGATCTTGGTCCCAAAAAGGAAAGAAGGGTGAGACATGAGCCCAATGATGAGCTCTAAAAAAATCCAGATTGGAGCAATTCTCGAGAAGTTCATGTTCATTGGGTGAGGACAGCTAGAGGCCATAAAGACCAAACTGATGAGTATGTTACGAAGGAACTCAGATCTTTTTGCTTAGGCACCTGAGGATATGCTTGGAATAGATCGGAGGGCCATTTGCCATGAACTAGCAATAGACCCAAAGGTTCAACCTATGGTACTAAAAAAAGGAAGCTTGGATTGGAAAAGCACAAGGCAGCAATGCAGGAAATAGCGAAATCATTGAAAGCGAGATTTGTTAAAGTAATACACTTCATCACATGGCTAGCCAATATAGTCATGGTTCCTAAGTCTTTAGGAAAGTGGAGGTTATGTGTGGATTTAACGGATTTGAGCAAGGTGTGGCCAAAGGACACCTACACGCTATTGAGCCCAACTCGACCTAATAGCTAAGCCCAAGTAGAGGTCGGATTCATCACTATCCGATGCCCATCTTAGATGCATGTACGAATTATGGCCCAAATCCGGATTAAGGCTCAAATCTGGATTAAGCGTAACTATCCTCTAACATTGCGGAGCGGCACTCACCTTGCATGTTGCCAGTAAACTCGGACCCATCCATTAATCCCAAGCTAATGGATGTCCCGAGTTATCCTCTATGATGGCAGAACCAGACCCCCATTTTCTCAACTACCTACCCATATATATATGAGTCTAGTTGTGGTCCTCAGGTACTTTTTTTCCTACCTCTCATACACCTACTTGCACTCACTAACTTGAGCGTCGGAGTCCTTGCAAGTACCCCCATCACCGTGGACTTCAGCTTCATCAACTCACCGATCATATCAAGTGTAACACCCTCCCAAGTACAATACTATGCTTAAGTCATAGTACCATACCCTAGAGTTGTTACTGTTACCTGAGCGAACCTTATCTGACAGCAACTTCAGCCGTCTTTAGAACTTCTTGAATTATCTGGAGATAACACGGAAATAGGAGTGAGAATTTTTAATTCTCAGAAGGATTCCTTAACTATCATACATAATGTCATCGTTGTCATCTCCAGTTTGCTTCCGTTTATTATGAAAAAGGTGAACATGCTGTACAAACTGTTTAGTTTTATAGTTCAAAAATATACTGTCTGAAGCAAAATTCATTTTACTCATATATTTGGCATTTGGGAGAGCCCATACAAAATCAATTCATGAAATCATATTATGAATAATAACTGAAACATAATAAAATACAATAGCATCAATACACTAGAGACATAACATCTACACATGACTTTACTTGTACTTGAATTTATGCATGTACATAAAATTTACTTTTCTTTCTTTATCTTCCTTTACTTGTTACACATATTCCAGAGTATGATTGCCATGTCATACTCCATTGGGATGTGATCGCCATATCACATTCCTTAGGAATATGTTCTTCATGCCACGTCCCAGAGTATGATCGTCATGTCATACTCCATTAGAATGTGATCGCCATGTCACATTCCTTAGGGTATGGGATCATCATGCTATATTCCAGAGTATGATCGCCATGTTATACCCCATTAGAGCATAATTGCCATGTCACAATCCTTAGGAATATGGGACCTTCATTTGGTACTTACACTAGCCAGGTCATGCCATGCCTCATGTAAGTCCTATCCCCTATACTCACACTAACTGGGTCGATGCCATGCCTCATGTGAGTCGGGTGCTTGCATATGTTTTAATCTTTAGTCTTTAGTCTTTAGCCTTTACTGGCCTTGGGTAACCTGATCTTGGAGTGAGCTCGTCAGCTCAACTCATGACCGTTGTCACACCGACTCACCCACAAAGGGATTCACGTGCCTCTAGTCTTGGAGAGATCTCATTCTGGCCACGTGCCTCTAATTGAAGGGATCTCTTCTGGTCACGTGCCTCAAAATTGAGGGATCTTATCTGACCACGTGCCTTCAATATAGAAGGATCTCATATGATCACATGCCTCCAAGGTAGAGGGTAGCTGCCTTCACAGGGAGGGATTCAAAGTGCAACTGCCTCCAAGTGAAGGGATTCATATCTTATCTTATTTAACTGCCTTCATAGGGAGGGATTCAAAGTGCAACTGCCTCCAAGTGAAGGGATTCACATTTAATGTACTTATGTCTTTTCGTTCTCATGCATAATCAAGCATAGACATGCTGAATACACTTATACATATGCTTCATCATTTACTTTCATATACTTCATATCATACCTAAATTCATACTTGCATATAAACATTCATAGTTTTATAGACTTCTGCCATAAATCCGGCAGCATAACGGATCAAATCCATTTTCCCATGAATAGTGCTAGTTCTCACGGACAAATCAGTCATAATAGTATAATCAATCTAACATATCTATCAATATAAAACTTACAACCATCAACTCAAAGAAACCATCAATTTGGTCATTCTTGTCAATTCTACTCAATTCTGCCCGAATTTTGTATAATCCACTTTTTCTTCTATTCAACTCATTTAAACCTGAATTTTGGATATGTCATAGCTCTATGTGTCTATTTTCTAACCTCATTGGTCCCATCTCATTTTGATCTGTATAACTCAAGATATTTAAATTTTACCTTAGCCTATTCGGTCACTGGTCTGAATTACACTCTTGGAAGTACAAATTCACTAAAAATCGAAGCTAAGCTCAAATCATATGAAATTGGTGCCATATCAAAGTTAATAGGACAACCTTTCATTTGCAACAAGTTTCATTTCATTTACTTTAGTATAGCTCGAGTTATAAGTCCTGAAATTTGACCTTTCTGAACTACCCTATTTTGGCCTAGTTTGGACATAGGGCAATTTCCTCGAACCACTGGAAACAATTGGGATCATAACAAACTTGGAATTTCATTTTGGGATGTTCCCCTATGTGTAAGCTTTCTAATAAAGTTGGTTTCACTCAATTTGGAGATGTGTAGGGTGAGTTACACCCTCCTCAAGTCACACTGCCCGGATGAAAGTCCTGATTCCTAGGTTAAACTTCAAAAATTCATATCTCTCTCAATAATAATCCAATGATCTTATATTATACATGTATGGAAAGCTCTGAATGTCTACTTTCATATAAAAATAGTTTCATATGGTTTAACCAGTTGTAGACAGAGCCATACACTCTGCCATATGGACTACCGTGGGATTCCTCACTTAGGCAGCATCCCAATCCTCCACTTCTCCTAGTTTTCTTCTTATAAGTCTAATTCCAACTCAAGATTTCATATTAATCCAACCATAATCCATCACATACATCCAATATATCATCAAATACATGAAGAAGAATAAAATTTCATACAGCCATAGTGCAAAGAATTCAAGAACTGAAATGGAATCCTACCTCTTTGGAGTGTGATTTTGCTAGGTGTTGAGCTAAGTGTTGAAGCTTGAATTGTTAAAACGTTGTTAAGCTTAAAGGAGTGACGGAGTTGGTTGAGAGAAGAGAAGAAGAAGGTTGGAACAAGGGGGAGAGGGAGGCGTAAATCAGCCTCAAATGAGAAGGAGAGTCCGACTTAAATACATGAGGGTAGTTGGAATTATGAGTGTTGATTGATTGAAATTTTGTGATTGAAGTTCGGCCATGTCTCCCACTTTTGTGGCCAAATTGCTCTCCACGTCGTCCCAAAAGTGGAGCTCGCTTCCATTCTATTTCAAGTCGGAACTCGTCTCTATTTTGTGTAAAGTCGGAACCCGCATCCATTTTAATTAAGCTTGGAGCTGAAGCCGGATGTCGGAACTCATCACATCTTATTTGAGACTTGGAAGTAAATTCGGATATCAGAAATCTTGCCTAGTTTATTCGACACTTGGAAGCAAAATCAGATGTCGGAAATCATACAGCACATAATCACATAATCTTGGAACTCCCAATTCAAACTCGGGAACACCAACAGAAATGGAAAGCCCTGGGAATAAACTCGGATATTGGAACTCGTGTATGACTTGGAAATCAACTCAAAGATCCGAACTCGTGTCCATTCTAGTTGGGTTTAACTCTAAGGTCGGAACTCGATACATTCAACTCGGATGTCGGTAGTTGTACCATTGTGTTAAATTATCAATTTGGAGGTCAGAAACCATGTACACTATTTTGAAACATGAGGTTTGAGGTTAGAGCTCGCGTACATCTTGCTTAAAACTTGGAGATAAATTATAAGATCGGAAATCGGGTCTGTTTTCTTTGAGATATGAAGTCGGATTCGATAATAACGTCCATGTTGTTTGGACTTAAATGTTAAGTCGGAAGTCTGTAAATTATGCTGAAATTCGAAGACGAACTCGGAAGTCGGAAATCATCCCATATTATGTGAAATTCGAAGATGAAGTCGGAAATCATGGGAACTTGAAGGTGAATAAATCGGAAATCGGAACTCGGGGATGTTACATCAGGAGCAGTTTAAGATCCCAATCATAAGTTCGGACTCCCTTCAGGTAATCCATCTTCGAATATTGGCGCTGTTTGTGGGAACTCAAATGCTCTTTACCATCATATCACTGCAGAAATCATACCAATGACTTCACACCCAAGATAGGAAAACATGGTGGCACATGACCTCACGAGTAACCACCAACCACTCATGGATGGCAGAATAGCTTTTGATTCAACTTCAGACGTCGGAGACTGATGCTGCGAGCAGAACTCAATGACTCACTGTTCTCTTGTCTAGGTCGCAGGAAACAAGGTTGCCTCCAGGGTGGAAATACGCCCTCAGGCTAACACTGATCTGTTCGCTGAGATGTTAACCCTAATGTGGGAGCAAGCCACCCAGATTCGAAAGCTGGAACAGAATTTGTATCGAATAAAAGAAGTTGACTGAAAATAACGTCGAGAATAGCATCAACGCCATGATAGGCGCCCAGAGCATTATGGAGGTTGAAGGCCGAGAGAACGCAGCCGCAACATCGAACGTCGACATCGTGGAAACTCACCACGTCGAATTGTTGCCAACAGTCATAAAGAACCTCGGGTGAAAAATATCCGACACCACCTCGAATATTCCGAATCCCGACCTCTGCTTGGATACGCTGATAGGCATGCAAGGCATGGCTCGGAGAGTTATGAGGACCTCTAGGTTGGCGACGACATGCGATTCTCCGACTTCATTATGGGGACTCAGCCATCCAAAGGTTTCAAGCACCCTTTCGACATGGAGCCTTATGATAGGAGTATTGATCCCCAGGAGCACATGGATGCTTTGAAGTCAAGGATGGCACTGGCTGGGGTCTCGGATCCCATCAGATGCTGAGCGTTCCTGATTACTTTGAAAAAAGCTACACTTAAATAGTTCAACTCTCTCCTACCCAGGTTAATCAATCGATTTTTTGACCTTGTTTCATTATTCTTGGCCTACTTCACCACCAAAAGGTTCAAACCCAAGCCGATCTCCATCCTCCTCGGCTTACATCAACAGTAAAATGAGTCGCTCTGAGATTTCCTCGGGCGATATAATGTCGAAACTTTGCTCGTTGACGAAGTGTAAACTCAAGTAGCAATTCTAACGTTGCTAAATGGATTACGACCTAGGCCATTCTAAACTTCATTGTCAAAAAGGCCACCACAACCCCCAGAGGAAATACATATGAGAGTTAAGAACTATATCTTCCTCGAGGGAACGGAGAAAGGCACAGCCAACCCGGGAAGGCACCAATCTGACAAGAAGGCCAGCGGCCAAGATGAACATCCAAGGAAGGACATATGTTCCAAGGTCGGTAAATACAATGAGTATACCACTTTAACATATCCCTCTTTGGGCTGTTCCGAGAAGTCAGTCATGTCAAAAGGTTCCCCAAGCTGAAAATTCTTAAAATAAGGGCCAACACGAATAAGTCCTTGTTTTGCGAATACCACAACGACTTTGAGCACAGAACCGAGGATTACTACGACCTTCGAGACGCCCTAGAACAACTGATCGGGAAGGCAGATTAGCCAAGTATGTGGCTTCCCAAAGAAGTCCATGAAGAAGACAAGCATATGATCTTGTGGACAAAGAAAGGTGGAATCCGAGTAGCTAGAGAACCTCGAAACCATAAGGGAATCAAGGCAATGATGAGGAACAACCAATTACTAGGACAATCAACGTCATCACCGGAGGCTTTGCTGGAGGAGGAATGACGAAGCCATCCAGAAAAAAGCACTTGCAAGAGGTCCTCAATGTGTCCTCAGGGAAGATAAAGAAGCCGGCACCGACATTATAGCCAATACCGGAGATAATATTTTCCAGCTCGGACTTGGAGGGAGTGATTTTCAGACATGACAACCCTATAGTGATTTCTACAGCATTGGTCAATGCTGAAGTAAAAAAGGTATTTATCGACCAAGGGAGCTCCACAAATATTTTATTCCAAGATGCTTTCGATAAGCTCGGGCTAAATAATGCAGACCTCCAAACATACAAGGAAGAGTTGATTGGCTTTTCTGGGGAGAAAGTCCACCCCTAGGGGTTTATCACCCTTCACCTAACCCTAGGGTCTCGACCTAAAACCTGGACCATTAAAGTCAATTTCCTAATTGTCGACTACCCCTTAGCTTACAACATTATACTAGGGCAACCGACGTTGAGCAAAATAAGCGCCGTTATCTCGAGGGCATCCCTAACAATGAAGTTTTTTACCGACAAAGGAGAAATCGCCACTATGAAGGCAGATCAGGTTATGGCTCGGTGATGTTACAACACTAGCCTCGAAATCCAAAGGCATCAGAAGGAGGTGTCCTAGGGCAATTCTCGACCCCTCAATCCTTCAAAGGCCATGATGGTAGACCTAGATACAAGGAATGTTGAAGGAGGAAGACCGAAGCTAGATGGTGAATCCGAAGAAATTCAAATCGGTAATGAAAATGGGCAAACAACTCGGATCAACAAAAACCTCTCGAACACATTGAAACAAGGTCTAGTCACCTTCTTGAGGTCCAACGCAGATTTATTCGCTTGGACTACGGTCGATATGCCCGGAATCAACCTAGAGTTTATGTCTCATTGACTCTTCATTTTCCTCGGTTCAAAATTGGTAGCTCAAAAGTGAAGAAGAATGAGCCCAAATAGAGCCCTCAGGGTCCAGGAGCAAGTCAAAAGTCTCCTAGACGTCGGGTTCATATGTTAGGTCATATACCCGACGTGGTTATCTAACGTCGTGATGTTCAAAAAGTCCAATGCAAAATGGCAAATGCGTGTCGATTACACTGGCCTGAACAAAGCCTACCCGAAGGACCCATATCCCTTACCAAGCTTTGACGGGTTAGTAGATGTCGCCTTCGGCTTTCGATTGCTCATCTTCATGGATGCTTACTCGGGATATAACCAAATCCCGACATGTCATCTCGACGAATTAAAAATGACATTCATAAATCCAGTGGCTAACTATTGTTACAAGGTCATGTCGTTCGGTTTGAAGAATGCGGGAGCCACATACCAAAGGCTTATGAACAAGATATTCATAGAGCTCATCGGGGATTTGATGGAGGTTTACATTGATGACATGTTAATTAAGACGAGGGAAAAAGGAAGTCTCCTATTCGACCTTGAGGTTGTATTTAGTCACCTACGACAACACAACATGGGATTAAACCTGCATAAGTGTGCATTTGCTGTGGAAGCCAAAAAATTCCTAGGATTCATGCTCACATATCGAGGAATTGAAGCAAACCCCTACAAGTGTTGAGCCATACTTGAAATGAAAAGTCCAATAATAGTGAAAGAAGTACAATGTCTCACGGGAAGAATTGCCTCCCTCTTTAGAGTCATGGCTGCGTCTGCCGGGAAAGCCATTCGCCCTTTTTTTTCTCTTGAGAAAGGGGAATACCTTTGAGTGGACGCCGGAGTATGAAGTCGCATTTTCCAACTTCAAGGGGTATCTCTCCCGCCCTCCACTACTAAGTAAGCCGGAAGTCGGGAAACCCTTGTTCTTGTATGCGGCCATAGTCGGGGCACTGGTCCAGGAAGATTCTCGACAATAGCACCCTATATACTTCATCAGCAAAGTACTTCAAGGCCCAGAGATTAGATATCGAAAAATTGAGAAAGTCGCCCTAGACTTAGTCATAGCAGCACGTAGGCTTTGCCAATATTTTCAAGCTCATACAATCATCATCTGAATCGACCAGCCAATCCGGCAAATCCTCCAAAAATCGGACTTGGCGGGTAGGATGGTATCATGGTCCGTCAAACTTTTAGATCTCGACATCCAGTATGAACAAAGGACATCCATTAAAGCTCAAGCACTAGCAGATTTCTTAGCTGAAATGGTGGACGATGTGAATACCCCAGAACTAGGATGGACACTGCATGTGGATAGAGCCTCCAGCTCTAAGGGAAGTGGAGCCTGAGTGATACTCGAAAAAGAAAGTGAAATAATCATCGAGCTCTCCATAAAGTTCGACTTCTCGGTCTCAAATAACCAGGCTAAATACGAAGCCCTCATAGCTGGCTTGAAGTTAGCTAAAGACGTCGGAGTATCCCGACTTTTGATATGTAGCGACTCTCAAATCATGACCTCCCAAGTAATTGGGACGTATCAAGCTAAAAATGTTTTGTTGCAAAAATATCTTCTAAGAGTAATAGAGCTTGTAAAGGAGTTCTCGGGTGTAGATTTCCGACATGTTCCAGAGAAGAGAACATCAAGGCCGCATCCTCTCCAAGCTGGCAAGCACTAAGCCCAGAGGAAATAACCAAAGCTTGATCCAAGAGACTTTGAAGCTCCCTCGATATCGAAACCTCTTCGACCTTATCCGTTGACGGCGTTTCAAACTGGATGACTCTGATTATTCAATGCCTGTAGAATGGGACCCGACCAGAAGATCCCGTGGACGCAAAGAGACTATCTAGAGAGGCCTCTTACTACACCATCATCAACAAACAATTATTCAGAAGAGGATTGTCCTAGCCACTACTAAAGTGTGTGGGACCAGATCGGATTCCCGCCATTCTTGTGGAAGTCCACGAAGGTTCTTGTGGTCACCACCTCGAAGGAAAGTCACCCACATTGAAAATATTACGAGCTGGATTCTATTGGCCTTCAATGATCAAGGACTCGGTCGAGTATGCAAGGAAATACTTTGACTGCCAAAAATATGCTACTTTTCACCTCGCCCCTTTCGATGAACTAACCTTGATCATGTCCCCCTGGCCTTTCAGCAAGTAGGGACTTGACCTCCTAGGTCCTTTCCTACTCACCTCAGGACAAGTGACGTACCTAATTGTGGCAATAGACTACTTTACCAAGTGGATAGAAGCAGAGCCGCTCTCCACCATTATTGCTGACCAAGCTAGGAAGCTCGTATGGAAGAATATTTTCACCTAGTTCAGAATACCCGATTCCATAGTTATTGGTAACAGAACCCAGTTTATAGATCAACAGTTTCGAGGATTCCTCACAAGCTACAAGGTCAAGCATCACTTTACTTGGGTCGAGCACCTGCAAGCAAACGGTCAACCCGAAGCTACCAACAAAGTCATATTACAAGGGTTGAAAAAGAGACTCAATGAGGCAAAGGGGCATTGGCCGACAAGCTTGGGAGCGTTCTATGGTCCTACTAAACCACCACGTATTTGATGACAAGAGAAACTCTTTTTAAGTTGACTTACTGGGCAGATGCAATGATACTGATCTAAGTCGAAGAAATCAGCCCATGCGTCATGTTTAGACCTACATGCCAGCAAGTACTTCGGGAGGAACTCAACCTATCTAATGAAGCAAGGGAAATGGCTCATTTACGGGAGAAGGCACTGAAACATCGAATCTCCTAGAGATATAATGCCAAAGTAATACCTCAGATGTTTGACAAAGGTGAATTGGTTCTTTGATGTGCTAACATCGGAAAGCTTCCCATGGGCCATGGGAAATTACCTGCAAATCGGGAAGGCCCATACAGAGTTATTGATGTCTTAGGAAAAGGGGCATACAAACTCTTCACACTATTAGGCACAGAAATTGCAAGGTCATGGAACTCCTCTAACCTCTGGAAACTTTTCATCTAAGTGTAAACCACGCAAAGTAGCCGTACTCTTTTTCTTACTTTGGGTTTTGTCCCACTGGATTTTCTCGAGGAGGTTTTAACGAGGCAGAACTCCGTGGGCCGAGTAGTATTTACTAAATTCTTCTCAATTTCCTGCTTTTATATATTATCTTTGATACTATTTTATCCTATTTTACATTCATTATATTGATTGTTCGTTATCACCTTCACCTTCTGATGAGTTTTTACCTTACGCCTCTTGAATTAGGATCTATCTAGGACTTGGACACAAGAAATATGATCAAATCAAAAACAAGTTCATGCAGAAAATAGGGCTCCAGACGTCTTGTTAAAAACGGTTTCGTATCTCACTCTACAGACCTCGGAATTGAGCGATTCAAAAACGAGAAGAAAGATGACGTTCTGAAACTCAATTTAGACTCAAGAATCACCGAAAAACAATACGTATAAGTCGAGTTATGAGCAAGAGATAATTGAGGCAGATGCAGGAAAATTGACACGAAATTGATGAAAAAGAAACAAGATAAGATGGCGCCACAAACCTAGTTTGATAAGCCAAGAAGGATCGCCACAAGAATTAGAGAATTCTTGATAAGATCAAATGATGCAAGGAAGAACCCTAGCAGAGAAAAACTCACAATTTCTGAAACATACGTATCTCATTGTCTATTGATCTCCAAATGTTTTAATACAAATCAGTTTAAGAGTTTGCCCCTAAGACTTAACAAAACTAAAAGCAAAACCCCTTAGCATAAGCATTACTGATATGTTCCAGTGGTTGAGGAGACATATTTAGCCTCAAGTACTTGGGTTCTATTCCTACTACAGATAATTTGTATTTCCTTTTTTTTTTTATCACAGCATAACAATAGGAAAATAAAATAAACAACTAAAGTCTTGCTAATTCAGATTGACTCTTTGGGCCCTTTTCTTCTCATCCCAAGTGGGCTACGCATGTGTAAATCCTCAGATTCATGCGTTGGACTTCATTTGGATATTGGGCTTCAAATTGTGTTTGGGCTTCCAACAAGGAGATAATCACATGTTTGACAGCTTCTTGGGCCTTCTTTGCTCTAGCTCTTGTCATGGGTCCTCCAAGGCCTTGTATTGGATCTTGGGCTTCTTTTTGGGCTTGAGTCTGGACTTGGGCTTGGGCCTTTATGTCCTCATCATTCCCTCCTTCTTGAGAAGCATTTGTCCTCAAATCTTGTAAGTCATCGCTTGCATCATATAGGGACAAGTCAGCCACATTAAAAGTAGCACTCACACCATACTCACCTGGTAAATCAATCTTATAGGCATTATCATTGATCTTGGCTAATATTTGGAAAGGTCCATCTTGGCATCAGCTTAGACTTCCGTTGAGATGGAAATCTTTCCTTCCTGAAGTGTACCCATACCCAGTCACCTGGTTCAAAAGTTACCTTCCTCCTTCCTTTGTTTGCATGTTTAGCATACCCTTCCATTTTCTTCTCAATTTGGGCCTTGATCTTCTCATGCAACTTCTTGACATAATCAGCTTTTTCCTGGCGGACTTATCTTTCAATTGAGAAATGTTAGGTAAAGGCAATAAATCCAAAGGAGTCAAAGGATTAAAACCATAAACAATTTCAAATGGTGAAAGCTGAGTAGTACTATGTCTTGCTCTATTATAAGCAAACTCAACATGTGGCAAACATTCTTCCCAAGTTCTAAGATTTTTCTTAATAATAGCTCTAAGAAGAGTAGAAAGAGTTCTATTTACCACCTCTGTTTGCCCATCAGTTTGGGGATGGCATGTAGTTGAAAACAAAAGTTTAGTGCCAATCTTTCCCCGCAAGGTCCTCCAAAAATGACTAAGGAATTTAGAGTCTCGATCACTCACAATACTCCTAGGCAAACCATGTAATCTTACCACCTCTTTGAAGAATAAGTCAGCTACATGACATGCATCATCCACCTTCTTGCAGGGTATAAAGTGAGCCATTTTAGAAAACCTATCAACCACCACAAAAATTGAGTCCTTTCCTCCCTTGGACCGAGGTAAACCTAAAACAAAATCCATAGAAATATCAATCCAAGGGTGTTCAGGAATAGGCAATGGAGTGTACAAACCATGTGGCATGACCTTAGACTTAGCCTTTTTACAAACAAGACACTTATCACACAACTTATGTACATCATGCTTCATGTGAGGCCAGTAGAAATGGTCATGCAAGATGTCATATGTCTTTTGCACCCCAAAGTGCCCCATTAAGCCCCCTTCATGTGCCTCCTGAATAAGCATTTCCCTAATTGAACTCTTAGGCACACAAAGTCTCTTATCCTTTATTAAATAACCATCATGCTTAAAATACCCATCAAATGCAGTATGAGAACATGTTTGATAAATATGAGAAAAATCAGCATCATGCTCATATAATTCCTTAATGCACTCAAAACCAAGAAACTTAGTTTCAAGAGTAGACAATAAAGCATACTTGCGTGACAAAGCATCAGCTACCACATTGGACTTACCTTTCTTGTGCTTGATCATATATGGGAATTGTTCAAGGAATTCCACCCACTTAGCATGCCTTTTATTCAACTTTCCCTACCCTTTCAAATACTTCAAGGATTCATGATCACTATGAATGATAAATTCTTTAGGCAGAAGATAATGTTGCCAAGTTTGCAAAGCCCTAACTAAAGCATACAATTCCTTATCATATGTAGGGTAGTTAAGGGCAGCCCCATTCAATTTTTCACTAAAATATGCAATGGGATGTCCTTCTTGCATTAAAACAGCTCCTATGCCTACCCCAGATGCATCACACTCCAATTCAAAGGATTTTGCAAAGTTAGGCAAAGCAAGTATGGGTGCATGTGTTAATTTCTCTTTTAGGGTAGCAAATGCTTTCTCTTGTTTCTCTCCCCATTTAAATTCCACATGCTTCTTGACTAGCTCATTTAGAGGTGCAGCAATGGTACTAAAATCCTTAACAAACCTCCTATAGAAACTAGCAAGCCCATGGAAACTTCTTATCTCACTCACACTTTTAGGAGTTGGCCATTCTTGGATTGCTTTTATTTTCTCTTTATCTACATGCACTCCACTAGAATTAACCACAAATCCTAAGAACACAACATGGTCCTTACAAAACGTGCACTTTTCCAAATTAGCATACAATCTTTCTTTTCTAAGCACATGCAAAACAGATTTCAAATGATGCAAATGCTCATCCAAATTTTTACTATATACAAGAATATCATCAAAGTAAACAACCACAAATTTCCCTAAAAACTCTCTCAAAACATGGTTCATCAATCTCATGAAGGTACTAGGGGCATTTGTCAAACCAAATGGCATTGCTTTCCACTCATACAAGCCATACTTGGTTTTAAAAGCTGTTTTCCACTCATCACCTTCTCTAATCCTAATATGATTATATCCACTTTTCAAATCAATCTTAGAGAAATAACAAGAACTATACAGCTCATCAAGAAGATCGTCTAACCTGGGAATGGGATGTCTATACTTGATGGTGATGTTGTTGATGGCTCTGCAATCAGAACACATCCTCCAGCTTCCATCCTTTTTGGGCACTAATATAACAGGTACAGCACAAGGGCTCAAGCTCTCCTCAACCCAACCTTTGCTAATCAAGTCAGCAACTTGCCTTTGAATTTCCTGGGTCTCCTGGGGATTACTCCTGTATGCTGGCCTATTAGGCAACACAGCTCCTGGAACCAAATCAATCTGATGTTCAATGCCTCTCAATGGTGGAAGTCCTGGTGGTATCTCTTCAGGAAATACATCTTGAAAGTCCTGCAAAATAGATTCAACACCACTTGGCAGATCAAGGTTAGAAACAGAATTATGAGTAGGTGAAGTGACTTCCTTACTATATAGAATATACATGGATTTTCTTGCCAAAAGGACTCTCCTCACCTCTCTACTTTTCACAAACAGAGCATTTTTCCTCTCTTTCTTTTCTCTACTTTCTTTTCTCTCTTTCTTTTCTTTCTTTTTCTCTTTTAGCTCTCGGCCACTCTTTTCACCCTCTTTTTCATTTTCTTTTCTTTCTTTTCTCTCTTGCTCTCTTTTCTTTCTCATTGTATTTTGATCCTCACAAACCTCTCTAGGAGACAATGAAACAAGAGTGACCTTGCGGTCATTATGCACAAAGGTGTACTTGTTGGTGTGTCCATCATGGTGAACTTTCTTATCAAATTGCCATGGTCTCCCAAGCAACAAATGACTAGCCTCCATAGGAACTACATCACAAATGATCTTATCCACATAACTTCCAATGGAAAACTCAATTTCTACTTGCTTATCCACCTTCATCTCACCTTGTTCACTTAACCATTGTAACTTATATGGTCTAGGGTGGGGTTTGGTCTCCAAATTCATCTTTGTCACCATCCTAGCACTAGCCACATTTGTGCAACTCCCTCCATCTATGATCAAAGAACACAACTTCCCTTGGATAAGGCATCTAGTATGGAAAATGTTCTCTCTTTGGCTTCCCTCATCTTCTTTAGCTATCCCTCCTAGCATCCTCCTCACAATGAACAAATCTCCCTCAAGAACCTCCTCCTCTTCCTCACTCTCTTCCTCACTAGATGGTTCAGAATGAGAACTCTCACTTGTGATTTCCCCATCATCTTTTAACACCATAACTTTCTTAGTAGGACACTCAGAAGCTATGTGTCCTCTACCCAAACACTTAAAACACTTTATATCTCTAGACCGAGACTTGCTGGCCACTTCTTTGCCCTTGTTTTGGGTTGGTTGTGATGCTGCCCTTGGGGTCCTACTAGATGAAGTTCCCTCCTTCTTAAACCTCTCCTTCTATCTAGAGTTATCATAGTTTGAAGCACTCTTCCTCACACTTTTTCTTTTTAATTGTTGCTCCACTTTCATGGCTTGATGAACTAGGTCCTCAATCTCAACATAATTTTGAAGCTCCACCACATCCCTTATTTCTTCATTCAACCCATTAAGAAACCTTGCCATAGTAGACTCCACTTTCCTCCTCAACATTGGCTCGGATCATGGCTATCTCTAGCTCCTTATAATACTCATCCACACTCCTATTACCTTGGGTAAGTCTTTGTAGCCTATTATGTAACTCCCTATGGTAATGAGATGGCACATATCTCCTTCTCAAGACTCTTTTCAACTCCTCCCAAGTTTGCAACATAGGCTCTCCATACCTCCTTCTTTCCTTTTGAAATTGATCCCACCACACCAAGGCATAATCTGTGAACTCTAAGGTAGCCAATTTAATTTTTCTCTCTTCAGTCAGGGTATGACAAGAAACAATTTGTTCTACCTTCATCTCCCACTCTACATAAGCTTCAGGATCACTTTTACCCCTAAATGGTGGAATGGTAACTCTTACTCCCTCATCTCGGTTTCCTCTTGGTTCTTCCTCATTTTCTCTCCTCCTTCCAGTAAGCCTCTTTCTACCTCCATCATCATCATGATGTCCTTGATTTTCTAGCCGGTCAATTCTCTCATATAACTCCTCTGTATGCTCCCTCATCATCCTTTCCATTTGAGCTGTAATAGCCTCCACTAACAATCTGTTGTTTCCCTCAGGATGAGGGTTGCCATCACCACCTGTTCCTGCCATAATTCAAGTAAAAAGAAAACAACAGTGAAAGCAATAGGACCTCACCGCACGTCTCACGTGTTTACACTCTTAAAGATGTATCACTCGTGTTTGTTGCACTCAAAATTGGCTTTTATGTAATGTAACTCTCTTGCCTTTTTCCACTCTTCCTCTAGCTTAAGGTTCTTACTAGATCAAACAATCAATTATCAAGAATCACTTAAGGGCAGCAAACACATAACAAGAAAGATCAACATGGACTCTATGGAAAACAAATATGAGACAAGACACAAGGCACAACTTAAGAAAATGAAAAGAAAACAAACTCACAAGTTTAGGACAGCAAAGGTACAAACTTTGACTAAGAAGAACAAAGGAATACAAGTTACTACAAACAAAAGATTAACAACCAAAGGACCAAGGATAGCAACTTAGAAACAAGAAATAGACCAAAGAAACTTAGTTAAAAGAAATTTCAAGCCCTCTAAATCCAGAATTTCAAGATAGCTCAAGAACTCAATTTCTTTTTTTTTTTTTTTTTACCAACTCAAGTTTCCCATGTCAACTTCAGTCACTTCCACTTTACTCCCTTTTGTTTTTTTGTTTTTTTTCAACTTCAATTCTGTTTTCCTTTTTTTTTTTTTCTAAATATGAATACAGAATTTTATCCTTCAAATCACTAACAACTATTCAACAAATCCCAGGCACACTTGATGTCAATTTCAGCACCAAATTAACCTCCAAACAGTTCCAATTCAGAATTTGAATTCCTTCAAATTAGGATTCAAACAAGCAATTAAAATCAGGGTTATATGAGTACCTACTTGCCAGCCAATGCAATGCCTCTTTGCAGCCTTCAAGCAATCAAATTTCTGTGATCACCTAAACAGCCCCTTTTTCCCCTAAATTCACATCCACAACTAGCCCTAGTGACTAGCTCTGATACCAAATGATGAGTTTTTACCTTAAACCTCTTGAATTAGGATCTATCTAGGACTTGGACACAAGAAATATGATCAAATCAAAAACAAGTTCACGCAGAAAATAGGGCTCCAGACGTCTTGTTAAAAACGGTTTCGTATCTCACTCTACAGACCTCGGAATTGAGCGATTCAAAAACGAGAAGAAAGATGACGTTCTGAAACTCAATTTAGACTCAAGAATCACCGAAAAACAATACGTATAAGTCGAGTTATGAGCAAGAGATAATTGAGACGCAGTGCAGGAAAATTGACGCGAAATTGATGAAAAGGAAACAAGATAAGATGGCGCCACAAACCTAGTTTGATAAGCCAAGAAGGATCGCCACAAGAATTAGAGAATTCTTGATAAGATCAAATGATGCAAGGAAGAACCCTAGCAGAGAAAAACTCACAATTTCTGAAACATACGTATTCTGCTGTCTATTGATCTCCAAATGTTTTAATACAAATCAGTTTAAGAGTTTGCCCCTAAGACTTAACAAAACTAAAAGCAAAACCCCTTAGCATAAGCATTACTGATATGTTCCAGTGGTTGAGGAGACATATTTAGCCTCAAGTACTTGGGTTCTATTCCTACTACAGATAATTTGTATTTCCTTTTTTTTTTTTATCACAGCATAACAATAGGAAAATAAAATAAACAACTAAAGTCTTGCTAATTCAGATTGACTCTTTGGGCCCTTTTCTTCTCATCCCAAGTGGGCTACGCATGTGTAAATCCTCAGATTCATGCGTTGGACTTCATTTGGATATTGGGCTTCAAATTGTGTTTGGGCTTCCAACAAGGAGATAATCACATGTTTGACAGCTTCTTGGGCCTTCTTTGCTCTAGCTCTTATCATGGGTCCTCCAAGGCCTTGTATTGGATCTTGGGCTTCTTTTTGGACTTGAGTTTGGACTTGGGCTTGGGCCTTTGTGTCCTCATCACCTTCTTATTCCTCATTACCATCACTATGGTTGTTATTCGTATTTAACGCTCTTAACTCGCTTTAGTTCTCCTAAGGGATTGGACACCCCTTAGTCGAGAAAAACTAATCACAGTCTAACAACTCGGATACATGAGCACAAAGTCCCGAAGTAAACAAACTCGGATACACGCAAAAAATTTCATGTTATATCTCGCGTCAATCGTGCCTTTGGCGCTAACTTAAGCGAACGAAAGAAACCCTTAAGTTCTAGCCTACAAGGAAATCCAACTCGGATAACTTCCAATTCCATAAAACAATAAGGTGCTATTAATATTCCCTTCAAGTTGTAACTAGGCAAAAAATAGGCGCATAACTTAGCCCAATTGGTAACAAATAAAATCATAAAATTACGGGAAATTTCATTACAAGACCCTAGAGCTTGGGAAAATATTCATTACAAAATGAGCCCATGGCAAGGCAAACCAAAATAAAAATTACAAGCTTACCAAGGGTCCTACACCAGATTTGCCGGATTAGCTTCGGGGTCCTCAGTGCCTTCATCATCTTTATCCGGAGCCACCTCAATGCGATCATCGACCACGATTTTATCCAACCTGACTTCATTGAAATCAGCATCGAGACAAATGATCTGGCACTGCTCTAGAAGAGACTTTTTAATTTCTAAGGCCGACTTCACCCACAGTTGCTCCACCTGAGCCACTTCGTTCTTCGCTCTTGCAGCAGCCTTAGAAGAATCGGCATAAGCCCTCTCAAGTTCCAATATCTGGGAACGGGAATCCTCCAACAGCTTGCCCTTCGACTAAAGCATCTTTTTCAACCCGTCGATCTCGACCTGCTTGGCCTTTTCCAAAGCCGACTTCTCATCTCTAAGAAAGGAGAGCTTCTCCTTCAAGATTTTGACCTCTTCCATAGCTCAAATGCTGGAAGTAATGACTGGCTCTGAGTAGTGGAGTAAGGCCGCTAATTTCAGCATAGCACACCTGGCCCATTGGAACTTGGCAGCCAAGTTCTTGTCATCCCCTTGTAGGAGCTCAAGGAGGGCAAGGACCATTAGCTCTTTATCCATGAAGTTGGGACAAGGATAATCCTTTTCCATCATGTGGAATTCCGACCTGTCCCTTGACGCCGGTAGACCTTTGGGCTCGGTAGCCACAGCCTTCTCTTTGGTTGCCTTTTTCAATTTTTGTTTCTTCGAAGGTTGGGCCACGAGGGCTACCTCGTCGAGAGTAGGAGTAAACACCGGCTCTCCAGATCCCACTGATCTTGAGCTGTTTCTCTCGTCCCCCTCATAGGGCCTCTTCAGTATCCTATGATGAAACTCTGCAAGGGCGGACTTCGGAGCCATTTTGCCTACAAAACAAAAATCAACAATGAGTATACAATAAAGAAAGGAGGAAAAGAGAGTGCAGCAATAGAAAAAGACAATAATCTAAATATCGCCTAGCCTCCCTGGGCTCTATGCCGACTATGTTCTTCAAATTCAAATGGTTTTTCCCAAAGCATTTGAGAAGGAAGTCGACAATAGCCTTCTCCTCGGCCTTAAAGGAACTCTCCTCTATCCGGGGAGCGCCAAAGTGCTTGTACCGAAAAATGTTAAATCGGGACTCTCCCTCCAAAGTCTCCTAGAAAGGAATCAAATTTAGAGCCCAAATACTTTAAAGTAAACAGGCTTAAAATTGTGAAAGGATTCCTTGTAAAGAAGGAACACCTTTCGATTGACATGAACTCGGAAGGACAACTAACCCGAGGTTACTCCACCGCCGACAGGCCGGGTCAAAGTAAAGAGGAAAAAGAAAGCTTCTGGGGATGGCACTACTCCGAGATATTCGTGGATAATCTTAAACCCTCGAATCATCGCCCAACTATTTGGGTGTAGTTGGGAAGGAGTGGCCTCAGTTTGTCTCAGAATCTCCACTTGAAAGTGGGTAAATGGAATCTGAACTACTAATTTAGAGATGAGGACGTCGTAAAACCATATCCAACAGGGACCCCCTCAAGATTGAGATCGCTCACTTTCTCGCTTGGATTAGGAGCCTCCAGGTAATATTCTTCCTCGTATTCGCCCTTTGGCGAGATTAGATTCTCTTATCTGAAATGAGTTAGGAATTCCGAGGTTATGACTGAAGAGGTCCCTAACGTGACTGTCGAACTCACTCAAATTAATTAGGCTATAAAGAAAAACTCATAATATAGAGCAACCTGAATCGTTTCCCAAGGAATTCGCAATGAACTAATTTGCTCAATTGGAAATAGCACAATACAGAATTAGCAACAGAAATGAAAAGGGGAGGTTTGTTCAAATACAGATAACAGATAAATAAAAAAAAATGAAATTAACAATTTTAAAACAACCAACCCAGACTTGAGTTCCTAAAAATCCGTCATTGGACAATGAATCACTGAATTCGTGGTTGATCCTAAACAAATCGGAATCCCTGCATTCATTTAGAAAAATGAATCCACTAGGCGATCACCTAGCATTTTATCAGAAACTCGGCGTGTTCACTCATTCAACGTACAGTGCCCACTTAAACCTGTTTTGATTTTAAGCCCTTTCGATTAATCAACCTAAATGTTAAATCTAACATTCAACACCCCTTCCCTTAAGTTATCCAGAATCGAAATACAGAAGAGAAAGGAAAAGAACGAACTCAATTTGAGGCAAAAACATCCTCTGGATTGAAGGTAGAAACTCAATTTGTGGGTTGGTCAATTAGTGCCTTAGCCAACCATGGTAGAACAAAAACCGAAAATAGAGAAGAAAAGGTTGAATGGAATGAATATCCGCAGAAAATTGGAATCCCCCCTTAAAATGAAAAGTTCCTGCCAAAATAATAATAGCCTTAGTCCCTTCGTTTTCCAGCTCTTAAAAACCAAAATAAACCGGTTCAAAGGACAAGAACCGGACCAAACAAAAAAACCGAAAACTAATGGCTTTGGTCCCTTGCAATTTGGACACTTAATTAACTAAACTTTGCTCCAGCATTTCATGACTGCCTTGTTGTCCGAATTTGGCCTTTAATCGGGAACCTGAAACAAAAGTTATAATTAATTCCACTTAAAAGCCGAAAACCAATATTTACACACTAAATTGCCCCAAGATCATTATTCAATTGCAAAAATAAAGTGTGATAAAAAATCAATTATCAGTCCCCAAGGACTTTGGGATCGATCCACTGATAGATGAAGTTGATCTCGGGAGGAAACCTTAGAGCCCTTTGTTTTTTGACCATTTTGAGATCTCGGACAACCTACAAAGGAAACCACCCCTACGTCACACACTCGGGAAAAACCTAAGTTGGAAACTTTCAAAAATAGAATGGAAACTAAAGAGGCAGGCCCCCTACGGTGGTTTCCCTCTAAACATAAAGCCGTCGGTGGGCAGCGGAAACAAGAAAATAAAATAGAATAGGGTTTAAAACCACCCCCAAGTAGTGGAAAATATGCGATTTAATGGTGGAAGGAAACTAAACCCCTACTAATATCACATTTCATCATACAAAAGAAGCACTACAAATACTAGAAATAGGAAATAAAAAGAAAAGGCATACCTATTATAAGAAGCGAACGCTCGAATATGGTAGATTAAGAGGCGAAGTACCCACTTCTTCTTCACTACAGAGGTTTAGGCATGCAAAGAAATGGAGGAATGAGCAAGTAAAGGGACATTTATAAGCATAAAGATGCCCCTTTACCACGTACACCAAACATCACTAAGGGCATGGTACGACTTGTCGCATGAAGGAATTGGGGGCAAAAGTGGAAAAGGAACCCTGATTCAAATGATGAAGGCACTCGAATCGAGGCGCCAAAACAAGACATGTCTGCTCTAGGCAACAAGATTCCACTTACGAGGCGAAAGGACGTCGCCAAGTCCCGAAGATCCAAGATGTTGCCACAAGGAAATGTCAAATCATTTGAAAAATGGCAACCTATTCTCAGAAGACGAAAAATGACTTTGGAAAATCATGAGGAACTCAGCACCCGATGAAGTCACCTCGACCACCAAGTTAGGGGTACTATTCCGGGCTAGAGTATACGAGCCCAACTTGACCAAATAGCTAAGCCTAAGTAGAGGTCAGATTCATCACTATTCGACGCCCATCTCAGATCCACGTACGAATTATGGCCCAAATTCAGATTAAGGCCCAAATCAGGATTAAGTGTAATGGTCCTCTAACATTGCGGAGCGGTACTCATCTTACGTGTTGCCAATAAACTCGTACCCATGTATTAACCCCAAGCTAATAGATGTCTTGAGTTATCCCCAACGATGGCGGAACCAGACCCCCATCTTCTCAACTACCTACTCTTATATATACGAGTTCAGTTGTGGATCTCAGGTACTTTTTTTCCTACCTCTTATACACCTACCTGCACTCACTGACTTGAGCATCAGAGTTCTTGCAGGTACCCCTACCGTCGTGGACTTAAGCTTCATCAACTTGCCGATCATATCAAGAGCAGTTTAAGATCCCAATCATAAGTTCGGACTCCCTTTGGGTAACCCACCTCCGAACAGTAATACACTTCACCTCTTAGCTAGCTAATATAGTTATGGTTCCTAAGTCTTTAGGAAAGTAAAGGATATGTGTGGATTTCACGGATTTGAACAAGGTGTGCCCAAAGGACACCTACCCGCTATCGAGCATAGACAAGCTAGTAGATGAAGCCTTGGAAGCGAAATTCTTCAGCTTCATGGACACTTATTCTGGCTACAACTAGATTAAGATGCATCTCCCGAATTAGGAGAAGACAACCTTTATAACAAAAAATGCAAATTACTATTATAAAGTCATGCCTTTTGGATTGAAGAACGCTAGAGCCACCTACCAAAGACCAATGAACAAAGTCTTTGCTAATCAAATCGGGAGAACCATGGAAGCTTATGTGCATGACATGGTCGCCAAGACCATAGGAGATGGAGACCATTGTAATGATCTATGGGAAATTTTTTCCCAAATTAGGAAGTTCAACATGCGCCTAAAGCCAGAGAAGTATGTGTTTGGGGTTTGAGGAGGAGAATTTCTCATATTTCTTCTTACGAGTCGACAAATTGAGGCAAACCCAAAAAAATGCCAAGCAATAATGGAAATGAAGATTGTGAGTACCCTTAAAGAAGTACAGCAGTTGACTAGCCACTTAGCCACCCTATTCAGGTTCTCAGCAAGATTGGTAGAGAGAGCACATCGATTTTTCTTCCTTTTGAAGAAGTAGGAAGACTTCAAATGGAAAGAGGAATGTGAGAGAGTATTCCAAGACTTGAAGAGATTCCTGGTGGAACCCCCAGTGTTGAGCAAGCCTGTGGTTGGAGAACCACTTTACATCTACTTATCAGTAATTAAGAAAGCTATAAGCTCGGTATTGGTAAAAGAGGTGTAACACCCTAATAATATCATACTATGCTTAAGTCATTTTATGACATTACTAGTTGTTACTTTTAACTAGCATAAGTTCTTATAGTTGAAATTAGCGTAATATACGAAAATAGCTTGTAAATTTTTTTTTTTTTTATAAAACCTTTATGTTTGAAAATTGAGCCTTTAAACGCTTACTTACTCACATACACATGGATGTTGTTCCTCATATTGCGGAGTTACCAGAAAGATGTAACATCCATAATTTCCTGTTGTGTTAAATTACCTCAGCAACCTTAAGTAATTAGGCATTTAATGAGAAATTATGAGATTAAGGCTTAATTAAGGGATTAACGAAGTGTTTATGAGTTAATTATGAGAAGCAAAGTTAAGAGAATGCTTAATTAAGATTAGAAAATCTATAATTAAGCAAGTCAAACTCTTAATAGCTTAATTAAGCACTAATCACACATAACTAGCTTAATCGAGTTTAATTAAGGATAATTAAGCTTCATCACAAGATTAATTTTTGTTAATCATGATCATATGAGTTAATCACTAATCCTTGCTTAATCATGTTAATTAAGTTGCAAGAGCACTTAATCACATAATTAAATTCAAATTTAGTCAACTAGACAATAAAGTAAAGAGCGATGTCACTAAAGCATAAAGCAGTAGACAAGAGTGCTTTATGTAAGAGTAAGTACATGATTTGTTCCCCTATCATCCAATTTGTCTCCCTAAATCTTAATTAGTACAAAATTAAGAAAATATCTCCCCCACCCACTACATGAAGCTTAGGGCCATAACACACCCATGCACACACATTCACTTTTCATTTTTCAACTCTCATTCTGTCTCTTGCTTCCAAATCCTCCAACTTCTCTCTATACCTTCTTCATTCTTCTTCATCTTCTTCTTCCTTTCTTCACCACCACCATAACCAAAACTCTCACTTAGCCCTTCAAAGACTACATCTTTTGGTTTTTGGAGAAGAGATCTTAACACTACAAAACTCATTTTCAAGAGAACTCAAGAGCTTCGATCTTCATCCTTTCAAAATTGCCACCACCATCATCAAAGGAGGAATCTTCTTCATCTTCTTCTTCTCCTTCAAGGACGCCATTTTCAAGCTTAGGTAGTGATCTTTACTCTTTTCTTTTGTTTACTTAAGAAAGCTTGAAGTTTGTTTCCTCCCATGACGAAGATCTTCAAGTGAAAGCTTGAGAAAAACTCTCATGCTCTTCATGAGCAAAAGTTTCCTTTTTTAGCAAAAGTGTTCCTATTCTTCTTTATGAGATGTTCTTGGTTGTTTGAAAGTTTGTTTCTTGAATGCCTCAAAGTTTCTATTTTCCTTTCTTGATGCATGAGATCTCGATGTTTCTTGTGAGTTGTTTGAAAAAGAATGATGTTCTTGGTGGTATTTTCTTTAAAGTTTGTTCCCTTTCTTTTATAATGAGCTTATGATTAGAAAAGTTTCATCTTTACATGTTTTTCATGACTTGATAAGACTTTGAACATTCCAAAAGTATAAAGCTTTAAAAGTTTGCTTCTTGATGCATGAAAAGTGCGCTATTTTATGGGTGTCACATGGTTCCATTTTGTTCTTTTTGAAGACAAGAATATGTGTAAAGGTTCAATCTAGTTGGAATACGAAGCTTTTTAAGTCATAAAAGTAAGAACTTGTCACTTTGTGTCTTAAAAATCAAATCTTGAAGACAAGACCTTTCATAAAGTTTCAAACTTTAGTCAAGAATGAAACCTTTAAGTCATAAAAGTGTTGACTTGCAACTTTTAATCTATAAAGATGTATCTTGAGTCAAAATAATGCATAAAGTGTTAACTTTTATAAAGAACAAGACTTTCTAACTCCAAAGCTAATGTCTTGTATTATTATTTCCTAAAATAGGAATCTTTTAGATTTTAAGACAACTCTAAGTCATAAAGTTGAGATCTTGATGGTCTTAGAATAATTAAAAGTGTCAACTTTCATAAAGAACAAACTTTTTAATGCAAAAGCTAATATCTTGTACCACTATTTTGCCAAGATTTAATCTTTAAGATAAGAGCATAATTTTAGAGGCACCTACTTTCTTAAAGAATGAAACTTTATAATTACTTTATAAAGAACGATAACTTTTATAACATTAAAGGTAAAATCTTGTTATGCTCATGATAAAAGCTTGAAACTTTGCAACTTGGATAAGTTAAAAATCACCCTTGGTGATTAATGAACATGGTGTTGTTGGGTTTACAAGTGTGGTTATACGTTGTCATGACCTAAGGACTAGAGGGATCTCGAAATCCTTGGGAATAGAAGTATGATTAGGGCCTCTAAGCATACCATGAACCTAAGAATCACTAAGTACACTGTCTCAAGGAAAGGAAATAATTACCTAACTTAGTTAACTTGAACAAGTGTTCCATAAGACATGTACTCAAGTAAAAAGCAATTTCCTGTAAGGAGTAAGTAACTAAAAGACTACGTACACATTTATTTTAACTATGTGATCCTCTCATAGGTAACCATGGGAAATCACATGATGGCTCATAAGACTTCCACAAAGAATAACACAACTATAAACCCCTTTAGGGTATGAATATATGATGCCATTAAGCATGATATATGACAAGTTTGATTGAGCATTGTCTCATGATTGAATGATTGGTGTGATTGGTTGAAAGTGTTATGATTGGCATTGTGGGGAAGTTTCGGTCTAGCCGTCATGTTGCCGGATTTTTGTCAAAATTATGGACTTAGTCATATTATTGCATGTGTTTTGTCAAAGAAGTACTATGCATGTAAAGTATAATGATAAGAAAAAAAAAGAATGAGATATGACCCTTCAATCACTTTGGTAAGGGAAGTGAGAGACGGTGATCCATAAGACTCAAGGAACCTCTATGGGGGAGGCAGGGTGACATGGAGGACCCTCCAACTTAAAGGTAACCATTTTCAGCTTAGTCTGATTTGGTTAGTACTGCATGATGACGGTCATAGAATGAGCTCATGTCCAAAAGCAGTCTATTTCAAAGGAAAAGTAAAGAATGTTAAGCACGTGCTAAGAATGAAAGAAAAGTTAAAGCAAAACCATGGTTAAGTCTATGAGGTTGCATGTCAGTGCATGTATCTATATTGTCCATATGCATTATGAATGTTTATTTTATGCTTTCATATGTATGTTTACTTATGATGATATGATTGTTGGAAGAGATAACATGAGAAAGGGGTTGAATCGTGTTGTTTCAAATTTAAACAATAACCTAAAAAGTTGAAATTGGAAATCTATCTAAAGTCCTAAACTTGGCTTACGGAAGCTTTGTGTTAGTTAATAAAAACTTATTTGTTTAAATTATTGAAGGTAATGAACAGATTGAAGTTAAAAATGAAGATAGTATAACTTATGTGATCAAGATACAAGGCTAAGTAGTTATGGAAGAAATACACAAGAGATTTTTATACTAGTTCGGCCAACCACTTGCCTACTTCCAATTCTCAACTCTTTGTTGAGATTTTATAAAACCCGAGTATTCTTTATTCAAGCTTCTCCAAGCTTCTTACAATAGAGTAGTCTTTTCTTAAGCCTTTCCAAGCTTTAATTTGAGTATTCTTTGTCCTAGCCTCTCCAGGCACTACCTGACCACTATTGGGTCTGTGTACAAGTTTTGAGATTTGAAAACAATTTGTGAACACTCACATTAACTCTCTTTATAGAGGATAAACAATATTTTCTCAATGTGTGTGACTTCTTTAAATTCTCAAAGAGAGAATCTTATCAAATAGGAAGCAGAAGAGAAGATTTTCTATTGATCAAAAGTTACGATGAGTAACTTTCTGGAGGTTCGAAAGGTTGAGAAAGTTGACAATGAAGCTCTACAAGTGAAGAAGATATTCAGTTGTTCTAACAATTCTTTCTTTAACATCTAGCTTTTTATAGACATTGAAATATATCCTTTGAAGCTTGTAGTTCTTGACTTTTTAAGTTCTCTTTGGACTACTGGTCTAAGACTGGACAGAGAAGCAATAGTCTTCCTTTTTCTCATTTTTCGAAGCTTGTGCAGAGATAGAAAAGTAGCTATTCTTAATACACCAATTGTGCAAACTTGTCAGTGCTTGTTTTGTATCTTGTTAAATCACCTTTTTTTACTTTTTGAATTTGTCTATGAGGCATGCTGAGGAAGCTTTGAAGGCATGACACACATGACAAGTATGTTTCTGGTGATATCCCTTCTGGATAGGGTCATCCCTCTAAATAGAGTCATCTTTTTGAATTTGCAGAATTTAGCTTTTTAGGCTTGTCTTTCCTTTCTGAAGTGTAGCTTCAACCTTCTAGAATTTTTTTTTTTTGTTTCTAAACAAAATAGCTTGAGACACAAAGCGTATATTCCATATAAAGCATATTCTAGTATAAAGTTGTGGACAACGATGCTTTGATGACTTTTTAAGTGCTTAAGCCATTTGTTTAAATTCATTCTTACAGAAGAATTTGTTATTCGAATAAGCTTTTCCATGATCAAAAAGATTTGCTTGTATTCTGATTTGGTATTAATCAAAACTTTAAAAATCAATTTGGTTCATAGCCTCGAAATAGCTTCTGAGAGGCATTGGAGCTAACAATCTCCCCCCTTTTGATGATGGCAAATCAGTATTTAAGAAATGCTTTTTGTTATTAGAAAAGACTTTTTGAACATGATTTGTTGTTTGAAAAGAAACTTCTTTCTAAAAAGAGTGATGGATTCAAAGATCATCATTTTATCATAATACATCATCAAGATGTATCAGAGCAATTTCAAAATAAGAGTGTATTGAATATCATCAAGTGAAAGCGTATGAATTCAAAGATTTATCTCTGTACATCATCTAGATGTATCAAAGCAAAAGTTAAGATAATTCAACTAGGATGCATATTGGTCAAAGAATAACAAGCCAATTATTATCTAAATACATCAAATAAATATTTAATGAGTATTAGAGCATTTCATTTGAATAGATATCAGATCATCAAATATCAAGTCAGTTAAAGATTGTTTAAACAAGAATCAGAGCATTCAATAATTCGAAGTATCAAAGCGCATTCAATAATTCAAGGTATCAGAATAATTCAAGGTATCAGCATTTTATAGGTAACAGAATATTCAATTAGAGGAATTAAAATATGATATAGAAATATTGAATTATGATCTAGAATGCATTTGCAGCAAAAAAGTATTAACAGAAATAGAAAGTGTTTCTGAAAGATATAAACAGAGCTGTAAACACATATATAGACAAGATTGTTTCAAATGTTGAATTCTAAGAATGTACTAAAATGTGTGTGTATGCATGCATGCTTTTCCTAAATGTATGCCCTTATGCTCCCCTTCAACTTGAACTTTCTTAAATATTCTTCTCCCTCTTTGACATCATGAAAAAGAATGATGTGGGATCATGGAAGGACCATCACTGATTGCCTTTTGCTTTCTAAATGGTCTTTAGAATCTTCACAAGGTTTTCCATTTTGTCCATTCGACGATCCATTCTTTGCTTATGGGCTTGAAGTTCAGCTTGATTTGCCAAGATGGTGTGTTGATTGGCAAGGAGGAAGTCGATCTGGATGTCAGCATCATTGGGAAACACTTCAGCAGATGAAGGTTCTTTAGAAGGCAACTTTTCAGTGTGCTGAGAGTGATTTGCTGAGGATTGTTGGGGCTTATATACAATAAGAGTGGTTGTTATGTCAAATCTTGGTGTGGGGGTGAGCAGCTGCAAGGTCTGAACTATGATAGGAGTGGCAGAGGCTTCTTGAGGTTCAGAGGCAGTGGCTGGATGAGGTAATGGAGTGCTCAAAGGAACAAGCTGAGATTTAGCAACAGCTGCTTCAGTTTCTAGTTCTGCTACCGGAACAAGAGTTCTATTATGTTCTGATCTTTTTGGAGCAGACTCTATTGGTAGAGAAGGTTGTGCTAGTCTTCTTGATGGTTCTTCAGAAGGTAGAACCACTATCCTCATTTTAGAAGGTGGATTGACTTCTTCAATGACAATCAAGTCTTGTTCCATTTCAAAGAGGTTGATGAGCTCCTTGTTCTTTTGACAGAGCCACCAATTCTAGTAGCTGTGTCCTTTTGCCTTTGCAGCCATGCTTCATTTCTCAGTTTGTCTTAAGCAGCTTCCAGCATAGCTCTCCTAACATAAGCTTTCTTTTTCTTCCCTTTCTTGATTATTTCAGGGTCTTCATCAGTTTTTGAAGCTTTTGCTTCAGGTTGTTCTTTTGGAGGAGCTTGAGAAGGCTTTTCCCTGATGACTATCCCCTTTGTTCTGGGGTTTGAGGTGTAGATGTTGTAGGAGTAACAACATTCATGGGCTGTGCTGCAATGATTGAGTCATCAACTTCTACACTGGAGGAGGAGGATTAAGCAATTTTTAGCAATCTTCTTTTGCTGATTTTTCTCTCTTCAAGAATGGATGAGAGATCTTTCTTATGCCTTTTCTTGTATCTTCTTTCTTCAAAAAGTTTAGAGACATCCTTCTGTAGGGTGGTTAATTTTCTTTTCTTCTCCTTCCCCTTCTTCTCTTCTTCTTCTTCTTCCTTCTTTTTCCTTCTTTTTCTTCTTCTTCTTCCTTCTTCTTTTTCTCCTTCTTCTCTTTCTTTTCTACCTTCTAATGACCTTGGGTTTCAGACCCATAACGGAGAAGGTCTTCATGGTGGTGGCAAGGCATTTCTCATCCTTCCTGTGTCCTTTAATAGGAAGTTGGGCTCTTTGGAAGACATGGATTAGGAGCATGCCAAAGGGCAAGGGCGCATGACTCTTTTTGGCATCATCCACAATAGAGAGCAAGTAGTCCAAGATTAACCTGACCAGATTAATCCTTCTTCTTTTCATGAGGCAAAACATGACCATTTGGTCCACCTCAGTCATGACATAAGTGTTTCCCATCCTTGGAAGCATTGTGTGTTGGACAATAGAGTAAATCGCTCTAACATTCAAGATGAGAGAGGAAGTGCGAATATTTTTTACTTGCATGTCTCTTCTTCTAGTAAGGACTTCACAGACATTTTCCTTTGTGGCTTTAAGCTACTCCCACCATCTTGAACCACCTCAAATATAACCTTTTCATTTGGAGTGTTGGTGATGTGAGCGAGATCAGAGAGAAGCACTTGGATCTCGAAGCTCCCTATGATGCTCCTCAAAGACGTATTGTCTTCATCAACAGGCGCGAAGGTACTATAGAAAGCAACAACAACTCAAGTGTAGACATCTTCAGAAATATTCAAGAAATTGTTCTATCCTTGGAACTCGAACACTTCTGTAATTTAAGGGAAGGTTGAGAAGTTCTCCAACTTGAAACTTCTTCTAAACGCTATCATCGTATGAAGAACTGTCTATGAAATCTGGTCTGCATTTAATCATCATAAAAAATGTAAGGAACACTATAGTTTCCTTTCTTAGTCATGATGAACAGATGAGATAGGCAACTGAAGGTGAAGGAAAGAGTGTGTTTGGGTTAGGTGTATTGAAAATGGTATGAGGGTTTGAAGATTTTGGAGTAAAGAGGATGAAGAATAGTGAAAGGCTTTTCTGTGAGACTTATGAGATGAAAGGTTGATGTGATGGGTAATGGTTAATGAATGAGACTGATAATTAAAGTAATTGAGCATTTTTCAAACAAAATGCTGCCGTTTTTAGAGTAGGTGTGTCTTTTGGAATTTCCCGCTTCATTAAAAAATGGTCATTGTGTGATAGTGGGTGATTATCCAAGCGACGCACGTAATGAACTGTTTCTTTTATCCAGAAACCACAGTCTTTAGAGTCTATAACCAACCATTTAGAGGAATAAAAAATCAGACCCATGAGAAAGTTAATCCAATCATTTTGAAGCTATTTTTCTCCTCATTTTCATCTTCACCCTTATTTGAAGCAATCTTTTTGAATCATGAGATAATACATTCTAAACAGACTCTTCAAGTTTCTCTTGATGTGACCTTTCTGAAGCAAACTTTGTCAATGATGAACAATTTTCTAGAAAGCTAACACCATTGAGATGCGGTAATCTCAGCTTTTACTTTAGCTCAAGAGAGAGAGAGAGAGAGAGTATTCAAATGCAATGCATGTGAATGATCAAAAGTTGATCATGTTCAAAAGGTTCCTTATTTTGGAGAAATGATCTTCTGCTAAGGGTTTTGTAAAAATGTCAACAATCTAACTTTCAGTATTAATAAACCTTAGCTCAGTGTCTCCTTTCTGAACATGATCTCTTATGAAATGATGCTCTATGTCAATATGCTTTTATCTAGAATGCTGAATGGGATTCTCGGTGAGATTGATAGAACTTGTATTGTCACAAAGGATAGGAATTTTGGTATGCCTCAAGTTGAAATCCGCTAATTGTTGCTTGATCCACATAATCTGGGTACTGTAATTTGCAGCAGATATGTATTTAGCTTCTGCAATTGAAAGAGCAATAGTGTTCTGCTTCTTGTTTGACCATGTTATCAATGATTTTTCAAGAAAGCAATAGCAATCACTAGTGCTTTTTCGTTCAACTTTGTTTCCAACAGAATTAGCATCACAGTAACCTGTAATATCACAAGAAGTACCTTTCTCATACCATAGATCGAGATTAGTAGTACCAACTAAATATCTCAAAATTCTTTTAATAACATTTAAGTGTGAATGTTTTGGATTGGATTGAAATCGAGCACAGATTCCTACACTTAATTGCAAGTCAGGTTTACTAGCAGTTAGATATAATAGTGATCCAATCATACCTCTGTAGAGAGGTTTAGAAACTTTCTCACCATCTTCATCAACTCTTAAATTTGAGAGAGATGCATAGGAGTACTAATGCTCTTGGCCTTGTCCATATCAAACTTTTTGAGCAAATCCTTTGCATACTTTTCTTGATGAATCAGGATACCATCTTTCTCTTATTTGATTTGCAGTCCAAAGAAGAATTTTAGTTCTCCCATCATGCTCATCTCAAATTCTCCTTGCATAAGATAAGAAAAATTCTTGCACAAACTTTGATTAGTTGCTCCAAAAATAATATCATCAACATAAATCTGAATAATTAGAAAATTATTTTTATCATGATGAATGAACAAAGTAGTGTTAACTTTTCCTCTTACAAAATCATTTTTGATTAGAAAATAGCTAAGTCTATCATACCAAGCTCTGGGAGCTTGTTTTAACCCATATAGAGCTTTTGAAAGTTTAAACACATGTTGAGGAAGGTTTTTATTTTCAAAACCAGGAGGTTGATTAACATAAACTTCCTCAGATATGAAACCGTTTAAAAAAGCGGATTTCACATCCATTTGAAATAACTTAAAACCTTTGTAAGACACATAAGCAAGTAACATTCTGATGGCTTCCAATCTTGCTATAGGAGCAAAAGTCTCATCATAATCTATGCCTTCTTGCTAACCTTGAGCCACTAATCTTGCTCTGTTTCTGACAATTTTTCCATCCTCATCAAGTTTGTTTCTGAATACCCATTTAGTCCCAATGGCAGATTGTCCTTAGGCAGCGGGACTAGGGTCCAAACTTTGTTTTCTTGAATTGAGATAACTCGTCTTTCATAGCTTCAATCCAGTATTGATCCGTTAGGGCTTCTTCGATATTTTCTGATTGAATCTCAGAGATAAGAGTGAGATTGGAATCATTTCTAAGTGAGGATCTCATTATGATTCCATAAGAAGATTCACCAATAATCTGGTTTTAAGAGACAGCTTTCAAGTCTCTTACACCTCCTCAAAGGAGTACCTTTTGGTTCTTCAAAAGCATCATAAAAAACATGTTGATGTGAGGGAACTTCAGAAATATTTTCATCATCATCTCCACTAGTCATCTGAAGGTTCTATTTAAGTTGCTTTTGCCATTGATTAGAAGTAAGACTTAATCCTTAAGGAATTGGTTTCTCTTTCTTCTTTATGTTCTTTTTGCCATTGAATGGAATCAAGTCTCAATCCAAAAGGAATTGTTTTCTAATTCTCCTTTAAGTTCCTTTTGCTTTTGATTGGAAGCAAGTCTTAATGCGTACGGAATTGGTTGCTCTTTCTTCTTCAAGTTCCTTTTATGATTGAATGGAATCAAGTCTCAATCCAAAAGGAATTGATTTCTAATTCTCTTTTAAGTTCCTTTTGCCATTGATTGGAAGCAAGACTTAATCCTTAAGGAATTGGTTTCTCTTTCTTCTTTAAGTTCTTTTTGCCATTGAATAAAATCAAGTCCCAATCGAAAAGGATTTGGTTTCTAATTCTCCTTTAAGTTCCTTTTACCATTGACTGGAACCAATACTTAATTCTTAAGGAATTGATTTCTCCTCCTACTTTAAGTTCTTTTTGACATTGAATAGAATCAAGTCTCAATCCAAAAGGAATTGGTTTCTCTTTCTTCTTAAAGTTCTTTTTGCCATTGAATGGAATCAAGTCGCAACCCAAAAGGAATTGGTTTATAATTCCCCTTTAAGTTCCTTTCGCCATTGATTGGAAGCAAGACTTAATCCTTAAGGAATTGGTTTCACTTTCTTCTTTATATTCTTTTTACCATTGAATGGAATCAAGTCTCAATCCAAAAGGAATCGGTTTCTAACTCTCCTTTAAGTTCCTTTTGCCATTGATTGGAAACAAGACTTAATCCTTAAGGAATTGGTTTATCTTTCTTCTTCATGTTCTTTTTGCCATTGAATGGAATCAAGTGTGAATCCAAAAGGAATTGGTTTCGAATTCTCCTTGAAGTTCCTTTTGCCATTGATTGGAAAAAAGACTTGATCCTTAAGGAATTGGTTTATCTTTCTTCTTCATGTTCTTTTTGCCATTAAATGGAATCAAGTCTTAATCCAAAAGGAATTGGTTTTGAATTCTCTTTTAAGTTCGTTTGGCCTTAGATTGGAAGCAACTCTTAATGCGTAAGGAATTGGTTGCTCTTTCTTTTTCAAGTTCCTTTTATGATTGAATGGAATCAAGTCTCAATCCAAAAGGAATTGGTTTCTATTTCTCCTTTAAGTTCCTTTTGCCATTGATTGGAAGCAAGACTTAATCCTAAAGGAATTGGTTTCTCTTTCTTCTTTAAGTTTTTTTTTGCCATTGAATGGAATCAAGTCGTAATCCAAAAGGAATTGGTTTGTAATTCCCCTTTAAATTGGAAGGATGACTTAATCGTTAAGGAATTGGTTTCTCTTCCTACTTTAAGTTCATTTTTCCATTGAATGGAATCAAGTCTCAATCCAAAAGGAATTGGTTTCTAATTCTTTGTTAAGTTCCTTTTGCCTTTGATTGGAAGCAAGTCTTAATGTATAAGAAATTGGTTGCTCTTTCTTCTTAAGTTCCTTTTACGATTGAATGGAATCAAGTCTCAATCCAAAAGAAATTAGTTTCTAATTCTCCTTTAAGTTCCTTTTGCCATTGATTGGAAGCAAGACTTAATCCTTAAGGAATTGGTTTATCTCTCTTCTTTATGTTCTTTTTGCCATTAAATAGAATCAAGTCTTAATCCAAAAGGAATTGGTTTTGAATTCTCTTTTAAGTTCCTTTGACCTTAGATTGGAAACAAGTCTTAATGCGTAAGGAATTAGTTGCTCTTTCTTCTTCAAGTTCCTTTTATGATTGAATGGAATCAAGTCTCAATCCAAAAGGAATTAGTTTCTAATTCTCCTTTAAGTTCCTTTTGCCATTGATTGGAAGCAAGACTTAATTCTAAAGGAATTGGTTTCTCTTTCTTCTTTAAGTTCTTTTTGCCATTGAATGGAATCAAGTCGTAATCCAAAAGGAATTGGTTTGTAATTCTCCTTTAATTTCCTTTTGCCATTGATTGGAAGGATGACTTAATCGTTAAGGAATTGGTTTCTCTTCCTACTTTAAGTTCATTTTGCCATTGAATGGAATCAATTCTCAATCTAAAAGGAATTGGTTTCTAATTCTTTTTTAAGTTCCTTTAGCCTTTGATTGGAAGCAAGTCTTAATGCATAAGAAATTGGTTGCTCTTTCTTCTTAAGTTCCTTTTACGATTGAATGGAATCAAGTCTCAATCCAAAAGGAATTGGTTTCGAATTCTCCTTTAAGTTCCTTTTGCCATTGATTGGAAGAAAAGCTTAATCCTTAAGGAATTGGTTTATCTTTCTTCTTCATGTTCATTTTGCCAGTAAATGGAATCAAGTCTTAATCCAAAAGGAATTGGTTTTGAATTCTCTTTTAAGTTCCTTTGGCCTTAGATTGGAAGCAAGTCTTAATGCATAAGGAATTGGTTGCTCTTTCTTCTTCAAGTTCCTTTTATGATTGAATGGAATCAAGTCTCAATCCAAAAGGAATTAGTTTCTAATTCTCCTTTAAGTTCCTTTTGCCATTGATTGGAAGCAAGATTTAATCCTAAAGGAATTGGTTTCTCTTTCTTCTTTAAGTTCTTTTTGCCATTGAATGGAATCAAGTTGTAATCCAAAAGGAATTGATTTGTAATTCTCCTTTAATTTCCTTTTGCCATTGATTGGAAGGATGACTTAATCGTTAATGAATTGGTTTCTCTTCCTACTTTAAGTTCATTTTGCCATTGAATAGAATCAAGTCTCAATCCAAAAGGAATTGGTTTCTAATTCTTTTTTAAGTTCCTTTTGCCTTTGATTGGAAACAAGTCTTAATGCATAAGAAATTGGTTGCTTTTTCTTCTTAAGTTCCTTTTATGATTGAATGGAATCAAGTCTCAATCCAAAAGGAATTGGTTTCTAATTCTCCTTTATTTTCCTGTTGCCATTGATTGAAAGCAAGACTTAATCATTAAGGAATTAGTTTCTCTTTCTTTTTTAAGTTCTTTTTGATATTGAATAAAATCAACTCTCAATCCAAAAGGAATTGGTTTATAATTCTCCTTTAAGTTCCTTTTGCCATTGATTGGAAGTAAGACTTAATCCTTAAGGAATTTGTTTATTTTTCTTCTTTGCAGGGGCCATGTCCTCCTTAGAGACATTAAACCAAAGTGATTATTGGGAGGTAATCCAATTTTTCTAGCGGTTCCTTTATTTTTCATTCTTTAGTGTTTTTCTAGTTTTTCTTTTGATTTGTTATTTTAGGTAGAATTCTATTTTTGCATAATTTTAATTTATTTAATTTTATTTGTTTTGTTTTGTGTAACATCCTCATATAACGTAATAGGAAATAATAACAACAAACTTTTGTTGTTGACCACCTTGCCCCTAAACTTTTTAGAAAATAACATTTAGGTCCCTAAGTCAATAGAATTAGCAGAATAAAGTTTTAAACGAAGCAAAATCACGTAGCGAAAACATACAAACCTAAACCCCAGCCGATTGAGCCACAGAGGTACCCATATGTGAAATGACATGGGATGCCCCTATACTTACCCATAATTACGAAAATGCCATTGGCCTTGAAAAATAGAAACAGAAGGCCCCAAAATGTGTAAAACATTTAATGTACACTGTTAATCGATTTACTCGATTTTATTGAGTCTGTAGGGTTAATTAAAAAGTTAATTAGAGGTTAACTAGGAGTTGATTAGAAGTTAAATTAAAGAAATTAGGATTATAGAAACTTATAAAAACCTCACAAAATCCTTTTATCGTTTTTCGTTCAATTGTTCAATTTTTATCGAATAATTTAGATTAATTAACATTCGGTTAAATAATTATTTAGGATCAATTGAATAGCAATTAATTGAGATTAGGTACAAGTTAATTAGGTTAGAAATATAGAAGATTTCATATGAATTTTCACGAAACCGATTTACCGATTTAAAGGGAATCGGTAAGTTTACTGATATTAGCTGCGGAACCTAACCGTGGAATTGCAAGCTTAAAACCCACAGGACCTAAGGCTAATTACTCAGCCACATTATCACCCAAAAAGTGGCTAAAAAGTGGCCCTACAACTCATGGGAAAGGTTTGGTCAATTTCCTTCTGAAATCCAACCAATCAAAAGCCAAAGTGAGTCAATTAAAACCACTCAAAGTAATCAGAATTTTTCCACTCTTTAACACCCATTCAGACCCACACTTCTACGCCACTTTCTCCTCTCCTTTCAGCTCTCTTTCTCTCTTCTTTACTCACACAACTCCAGCCAACATCAATAATTCAACTTTCTTTCATCCAAGCTTCAAAAATCCAGCAAAATCACTTAGAACAAAGGTAGGAGTTCTCTTCTTACATCAATTCTGTGGTCTTGGCTGGCTGAGCTTGGATTATTTTCATGATCTTTGATGTGTTATATGAATGATTATGATGATATGTGATTGGTTTTGGGCTGTTTGCTTGGTTAAAACCGAATTTGAAGCAAGAAAGAATGAAAATAGGAAGAGATAGAGAGCTGGAGAACCCAAAACCCCTTGGCAGTCCCTAGGGCGGAGTGTACGGCTCCTCCTACAGCCGATTAAATTCGATGAAACCAATTTTAAATGAAACTAGACATCCAGTGCTTTCCATAGATATATCATATAAGGCTTTTGGATTAGTATTGAGAGAGATATGAATTTTTGAATTTCGACCTAGGTTTCTGACTCTAATTCTGGGCAGGTTGGGTTCCTCAGGGTAGAACTCGCCCTATACGACTTGAAAATGAGTGAAACTAACTTTCTTAGAAAGCTTACACATAGGATAATGTCCCATAAAAATTTCAGAATTAGATAAGGTCCCCGTTGCTCCCAGTGATCCAAGAAAGTTACCCTATGTTCCAACCGGGTCAGAACAGGGCAGTTTAGAAAGGTTAGAATTCGGGGCTTATAACTCGAGCCCTACTAAGTCAATTGGAGTGGAACATTTTGTAAATGAAACTTTGTCTTGTTAGCTTCAATATGAGACCAATTTCGTTTGATTTGAACCAGTTTTCGATTTTTAGTGAATTTTTACTTTTAGGTGTCTGATTCTGGCCAGCCACTAGACAGGCCGGGATAAACTCTAAATATCTTGAGCTATAGATATCAAAATTAGATGGGACCAAAGAGGTTAGAAACTAGACACATAAAAATTTAACATATCCAAATTTGAGGTCCAAATGAGTTAAATAGAGGTAATGGCTTGAGTTATAAAAATCGGGTTGGTTGACTATGCCGAGGCAGAAACTCTGCCTTGATGAGTTTAATACTATTATGGGTTCCATATTGAAATATGTGGGTAATGTTGTGACCTTTATAATAAATTGATGTTCTGATGTACTAGCACTATTCATGGGGAAGCGGACTCGTTCCGTTACGCTGCCGAATTTTCGGTAGAATTGTAAGAAGGTTATAAACACTTGTACGTTATGAATAGGTATGTAGAAGACATGTATGTAACGATATATGAATTTAAGCGATGAAGCATATGCATGAGTGCATTCAGTATGTCTATGCATAATTATGTATGTGAATGAAAGGATATAAATTTATAGAATGAGATCCCTCCGAGACTGGAGGCACGTGAATCCCCTTGTGGGTCAGTATTGTGTGACAAACCAGACTACCCAAGGATAGTAAAGAATAAAGAATAAAGCATGTGCAAGCATCCCACTCACATGAGGCATGGCATCGACCCAGCTAGTGTGAGTATCGGGGATAGAATTTACATGAGGCATGGCATGACCCAGCTAGTGTAAGTGCCAAATGAAGGTCCCACACCCTAAGGAATGTGACATGGCGATCACATTTTGATGGAGTATGACATGGCGATCATACTCTGGGATGTGGCAGGAAGAATATATTCCTAAGGAATGTGACATGGCGATCACACCCCGATGGGGTATGACATGGCGATCATACTCTGGAATATGGCATGATAACTACATTCTAAGAAATGTGACATGGCGATCACACTCCGATGGAGTATGACATGGTGATCATACTCTGGAATGTGCATGACAAGTAAAGAAAGACCAAGAAAGAAAAGAGAATTATGTATATCTGCATAAATTCAAGTACAAGTGAAGGCAGATGCTAATTTCAAGTTTCTAGTATGTTGGTGTTATTATATTTTTAATATGTTATAGTTATTATTCGTAATATGCTTCATGACTTTTCATGTATTTGGTTCTCCCAAATGACAAGTGCATGAATAAAACGGATTCTGCTTCGGACAATGTATTTTTCGAACTATAAAATTGAACAGGCTAGTTAACATGTTCACATTTTTCATAATAAACCGAAGCAGCTGAGGATAATAATGATGACACCGTACAGGATGTCTTAGCAAACCCTACTGAGAATTCTTAAATTCTCACTCTTGTTTCCATGTTATCTCCAGATAGTTCGAGAAGATTCTAAGACGGCTGAAGTTGCTATCAAGCAAGGTCCGTCAGGTAACAGTAATGACTCCAGAGTAGGGTACTATGACTTAAGTATAGTACTATACAGACGAGGACGTTACATTTTGTTTGGTTGGTTTATTGCAACAATTAGGAAGTGCATACGTAGAGGAAGAAGCCATATTGGCAGGTAGCAGATAAAATGCAGAATTTATAGCAGTAATAGCGTGCTATAGCGCACTGTCGAGGGAACAATAGAGTCTTACATTTTTGGGCTGTGCTATAGAGCGATGCTTGTGCTATTTCTTGCAAAGTACGAATTTGGGGCTTTTCATGCATGGAGGACATTGAGATCTCCAACAATGGTGATGATTAGCACTGGGGAGTAACTTTCCTTTCCCTATTTTGGTTTTATTTTCATGCATTGGGGACAATGCATAATTTTATGTTGGGGGTTCTTGGGAAAGTCCATTGTTGCACTTTCTTATTTATTCCTGGTTCCTTTTGTTAGTTTAGTTATTAGATTGTTAGTTTTATTAGTTGTCAGTATTCTTGCTTTTATATGAAAAAAAATCCCAAAAAGATTTTTTGTTTTTAGTCCTTTTTTCTATTTTTTTTCTTTCCTTTGTTGGTCAACTGGTTGTTGTTTATTTGTGCCTATGATATGAATATTGCTCTATTTGTTAACTTTTAAGTAACTTTGGATCCTAATTTGAGTCTTGAAAATCTTCTTATGCTTTTACTATTGAATTGGGAAGGATTATATTCTTGCACTTTGATAAGAGTTAGCAATCTGGGATAGGTGATTTTTATGCTTTTATTCTTTATTTAGGTTGAGACATGCATTCTTGTTCATGTGAATCTTTCTTGAAATATATGTGAGTGAATATTAGCCATAGAGATGATTTAGGCCATGTTTGGTAGCCACAACTAAGCCTCATTGCCCACCCTTTATCACTGATCCTTAATCACCCAATTTGTGCTGTAATGCCTATTCTTGGATTGAACCACATTATGAGCCTAATGTCCTTCCTTTCTTTTTCCCTCTTTGATCCCATGGTTTACCCTCAAGCCTTAGCTTCTAAACTCATTTGAATAGGGTAATTCTTCCACTACCACAACATCATGATTTTTAAAGTCAAAAGTGGAATGGGTGAATACTTGAATAAAAAGGGGAGAAGAAGAAAAAAAAAAGAGAAAGAAGGAAGGAGGAACGAAGAGTAAAGAAAGAAAAAGAAAAAAAGATGACAATACAAGGAAAATAAAATGCCAAGGTTCAACAAGAAAAGCATAATGGTTGCAAAGCAACGAAGTTGGGAGTACCCCAAGGAGAATGAGTTAGGAGTGAGGGTTCCTTAAGTTAAGGGAATTAATTGGGCTTAAATGACTATTCCATCATACCCCTCACCTTGGCCTATTGTTACAAGCTAAGAAAAAGTCATTTTTGATATTTGGCTAAGTGACATTCATGTAGAAATAGAGAAAGAGGATTGTGGATATTGTGATGCCTTTGTCTTTTCCTAAAGATTGCATAGGCATAGGGTGAGTCAAACTGTCATTGCTTTTCCCTTATACACACACACACACTTGATCCATTCCCTTGACATTGTGGTTGCATAATTAGATGGTCTTGATACTTAGACTTGGATTCTTGGTAACTTTTGAGTTAAGTTATGGAGCAGTAATGAGGAATTCCATAGGCAACAACTTCTATCTTGACTTTTTTGTTTAGTGAGTCCTTGTGTTTTAAGTGTGTTGTTTGAGTCCTTTGTTTCTTTAGTCTTTGTTTTGAGTCTTGCTTGGTACAAGCAAGTTCTTAAGTTGGGGGTTGTGATAACTCCCTTTAGTGACTTATATTTTTAGTTAGTTTTTATTTAATTTAGGACGTAATTGTTTAGTTTAGTTAATAATTTGTTTTATTTTAGTTAAGTAGTTTAGATTAGGTGGTACTTTTATTTTCTATTATTTTTTTATATTTTAGATACTTATTTATGTTTTTGTCTAATTGTCATTAGGTTCAAGCACTCAAGTTAGAATTTGGAGCCATGAGAGAGCTTATCTTACATGAAGTCAGGACCTTTTAGCATTGAAAATTCAATATCTAGCTCTCTAGAAGTCAGATTATAATGATTCAAGATTCTTTGGAAAGAAGAGAAGAAGATCTCCAACTTTGATGTCGGACACTTTTTCCAATTCTCAAGTATTCTGGGAGAAAAAGGCAAAACAAGACAGAAGCTTCATCTTATCAAGTCTGACCTTTCATCAGTATTTTACCCATATCTTGAGCTACAGAACTCTGATTGAGGTGATTCTTGTTGCACTGGAAATATTACTCAAAGATATACAATTTCTATTTATCTCTGTGGGTAAGTTCCAACTATTCTGACTGCTGTAGAGCTTGGAAATGTGTAAAAGAGGTTAGCACTATCAGGAAAGTGTGCTATAGCGCAGCCATTGCGCTATGGCGCGATATCATTTGGCCCCAAGAGATTTTAGTTACGCAACCCCAACTATAGAAGTAGTAGGCTTGGGTGGAATTTTAAGAAAAGGGATCTACGAACTACAAAAGGCAACACTTAAGCTCAAAAAAGAGATCCCTAGACACTTCTACACACTTCCTAAGACAGAAGGCTTCTTCTAGAGAGATCGAAGGCGAAGATTCAAGGATTCTAGAGTTCAAATTCAACATGGAGAAATCCATCGAATCTCTTGCTTTTAGCCTGAATTCTTTATGGCTTTTTTTTCTTTGTCTTTTCATCCTCATCTTGCTCAATTTTTTTCTTTTCCTTAGCCATGAACTAATTTTCTTTTGCTAGGGCGTTATTAGACCTTTTTTGTATGACAATTTTACTTATGAATTAATGTTAATCTTGTTTGTATCTCAATTGCTTAGTGTTTTTGTTTGTGCTTAATGCCTTTAATTGCTTGATCACCAATTAATTGATTTGGGGATTTATAATAACTTGAGAGAGGGTTTGTCAATAAAGTCTCTTAATTTAAACAACGTGAGCTGAGTGAAAACTAGAGATACGGGTTCATGCGGTCAATCTAGGAACCCATAAAGCTTCAACCTTTACCAAGATTATTTTGTACTAAGAGATTAGGCAATTAGTTTAGGATAAAGAGTATTGCTTAACCTCAAGAGAGGCTAGGACTAAATTAAGGGGAACCGACCGTGAGTCAATTAGGATAAGAATTGATTAATAGAAATTCATAGTAAATGCATCTACAATACATGAAATTAATTAGCCCTAGCGTCCATTCCATTGCATTTGTCCACACCATTAGTATCCATTTACATTATTATTTTTCTTATTTATTTTATTTAATTTTAATTTTAATTTTCAACATCCGTAAATTCATTCTGTCTAAATAGTTATTCCCTTAAACTTTCCGGTATTTGATCCATCCTAGTGGGAATAATACTTTACTTATCACTTTATTACTTATACGGTCCAGTATACTTGCCGGAGCCGCATCAGCCAAAAGTAGTCGGCTCGAAGCATCTTGGCTATCAAAGCCTTGCTCCCAACATGGTTTCTGCATATGCCTTCTTGCATTTCTTCTATAATTACCTGGGCATGCCTTCTGTTCATACACTTCAATAACAGCTGAGAATATCATCAACAGTATAGCTTTCTTGCCACTATAGTGTAAAAGCTCACCAGTCACTTCATTGTCTTAGCTTTTTTCTTTCCTCAGGTAGCTTTCCGGTAGCTAAGTATTCTATGATGGGTTGCTGCTAACTTTACTCTTGTTCCATGGAGCATACATTAAGGGGGTTTGTCTCTGATATGCTCGGCCTATCAATTACTTTCTAGATGACTGACCTATTGTTTGCCACTGTTCTAATGCTAGCAAGTTTTGACAAAAGGTCAGCTTGGGAATTCTGTTCCTTGGGAATATATTCCATGGTGCATTCTTCAAACTCTTTTATAATTTCCTTCACTTAGGCGAGATATCATTGCAGTTGGGGTTCTTTATCCTGGAACTTGCCTCTAACTTGGCCGATCACTAGCTGAGAGTCTCTTTTGATAACTAGCCTTTGAACTCCCAATTCTTTAGCTTGTTTTAAGCCAGCTAACAAAACCTCATATTTGGCTTAGTTTGTACTGGTTTTGAACATAAACTGCAAAGATTGCTCAATAGACACCTATTCATGCCTTCCAGAATCACTCCACCTCCACTTCCTTTGTTATTGGACAAGCCGTCAACATATAGTGTCCACTTTCGTTCCTTATTATCATTGACCATGGGTGGTGATAGTTCCACAATAAAGTAAGTAAGCACTTGAGCCATGATTAGCCCTCAAGGTCTATATTACAAGCTAAATTCAGAGCATTCCATCGACTAAGTTATCATCCTTCTAGCCAAATCAAGCTTCCTCAGTACTTTCTTGGTGGGGTGCTCGGTCATAACGACGATGTAGTGGCCCTGAAAATAGGCCATAGCCTTCTAGCACTAATAACCAGAGCAAATGCTAGTTTCTTAATTTTCTGGAATTTGGCCTCGACTCCTTGTAATGCTTTGCTCACATAGTACACTGGCTTCTGTCGTTTCTGTTCCTCTTGTAACATCCTCAATTTTCCTTCGTGTTAAATTATCTCAGTAACCCTGAGTAATTAGGTATTTAATGAGAAATTAAAAGATTAAGGCTTAATTAAAGAATTTATGTGGCAATTTGGAAGAGAAAGTTAAGAGAATGCTTAATTAAGGTTAGAGAATTTTTAATTTAGTCAAACTTTTAATAGCTTAATTAAGCACTAATCACCAATAATTAATTTAATCAAGTTTAATTCAGGATAATTAAGCTTAATTTTCTTAATCATGTTCTTGTGTGCTAATCACTAATTCTTGTTTAATCAAGTTAATTAAGTTGCAAGAATACTTAATCATATCATTAAAATTCAAATTTAGTCAACTAGACAATAAAATATTGATGACGTCACTAAAGTAATAAAGTAGAAGACAACATTGCTTTTTGCAAGAAAAGGTACAAGACTTGTCCCCCCATCATCCACCTTGTCTGCTACTAATCATAATTAACACAAAATCAACAAAATATCCGCCCTAAACTAAGTAGAAACCTACGGCCATTGCACATGCACACACCCACACTCATTTCATTTTTCAAACATACAATTCTCTCTCCAACATTATCTCCTTCAAGAGCACTCTTCTTCTTCTTCTTCCTCATCTTCTTTTTCCTCCTTTCTCCACCACCACCATAACCAAACCTTAAAGATCAAATCTTTTAGTCTTTGAAGAAAAGATTTAAACACTACAAGACTCTCAAGAGCTTCCATCTTCATCTCTCAAAACCTCCACCACCATCACCAAAGGAGGAGTCTTCTTCATCTTCTTCTTCTCCATCAAGGATGCCACTTTTGCCTTAGGTAGTGATCTCTACTCTTTTCTTTTGTTTATCAAGAAAGCTTAAAGTTTGGTTCCTTTCATGACCAAGATATTCAAGTGAAAGCTTGAGAAAAACTCTCATGCTCTTCATGAGCAAAAGTTTCCTTTTTTAGCAAAAAGTGTTTATATTCTTCTTTATGAGTTGTTCTTGGTTATCTGGAAGTTTGTTCTTGAATGCCTCAGTTTCTATTTTTCTTTCTTGATGCACGAGATCTTGATGTTTCTTGTGAGTTGTTTGAAAAAAAATGATATTCTTGGTGGTATTTTGTTTAAAGTTTATTCCTTTTCTTATAATGAGCTTATGATTAGAAAAAGTTTCATCTTTACATGTTTTTCATGACTTGATAAGACTATGAACATTCCAAAAGTATAAAGCTTTAAAAGTTTGCTTCTTGATGCATGAAAAGTGGCACTATTTTATGGGTGTCACATGGTTCCATTTTATTCTTCTTGAACACAAGAAGATGTGTAAAAGTCTAAACTTTTTAGAACATGAAGCTTATTAAGTCATAAAAATGAAAACTTGTCACTTTATATCTTAAAAATGGAATCTTGAAGATAAGACCTTTCATAAAGTTTCAAACTTTAACCAAGAATGAAATTTTTAAGTCATAGAAGTGTTGACTTACAACTTTTAATTTATAAAGTTTGCATCTTGAGTCAAAATAATGCATAAAGTGTTAACTTTTATGAAGAACATGACTTTCAAATTCTAAAGCTAATGTCTTGTATCATTATTTCGCAAAGCAGGAATCTTTTAGGCTTTAAGACAACCTTAAGTTATAAAGTTGAGACCTTGATGGTCTTAGAATAATTAAAAGTGCCAACTTTTATAAAGAACAATACTTTTTAGTTCTAAAGCTAATATCTTGTATCATGATTTCATAAAGATTGAATTTTTAAGACAAGAGCATAATTTTAGAGGCGCATACTTTCTTAAAGAATGTTACTTTATAATTACTTTATATAGAATGATCACTTTTATAACATTAAAGGTAAAATCTTGCTATGTTAATAAACAAGCTAGAAACTTTGCAAATTACCTAACTTAGTTAGCTTGAACAAAGTATTCCATAAGATATGTACCTAAGTAAAATGTAACATCCTAATCGTTCCATACTATACTTAAGTCATATTATGGCGTTACTAGTTGTTATTTTTGCTAGCGGAACTAAACATTACCATTTGAAAATACTTTGTGATGAAAATAGGGGTAAATTTTTTTTTTTTGAACAATAATGAATAAATTGTTTTGAGAACCAAGAGCCATGAGCGTATCGTGAATGTATAATACAAATGTCGCTATCTCATACATACAATGCGAACAAAATAAATAAAGCAACATGAATAACCAATGTCTTAAGTAAACATAACATTCATTCTATAGTCATCATGGTTAATATAGTTAATAGTAGTGCAAATAGTCATACATAAATAGTCATGGGTCCGATATCTACTATCGACCATACAAAATAAACCTAACTGAATACAAGGGAAGGAAAATATCTGAAATCTCATCCACCCATTCATGCCTAAGCAAATGATAACCCTAAAATCACCACCCAAAAAGGGCTACCCTCATGATCGGCTCTAAGTGTACTATCCGAGTCATCCATCGCATAGAAGGCATCCGTTCCCAAAACCACTGGCAGCATCATCTCCACATCTTCCTCCTTGTGCATGTCATGCCCACAAGGTACAGCACGGGTACGAATGAACCTACGACCGCGAACAGGCGGTGGAGTTAGACCTGCAGATGAAGCAGAAGAATCGGAAGATAAGTGAAACACCGAAGGCTGAGACAGCTTCAAACGGTAGGATCCCACGGAATAGGTCGGGAATGATGACTATGAAGGATCCGTCTCTATTGAAGCAGTTGGCGTCAATCGAGTGTTAGAGTCGAAATCCCCATTAGTCAGGTACCTCAGAGGATGAAAAGGTGGACAGATGTCACCCATGGTAATGTCCTATAACAGCTTGTGAGGGCGGAAAAACGGACTCATCACAGGTGCACGGAACTGGCGGCTATGGAACATGTAAACCCACATCGCTACCTGAGCAGTCAGCACATATGCATTCAGCACTGGATCAAAGTGCTAATGCATCACTAGGAACTCAACGAAGATCACCACCATGCCCGACTTTAGCATCCTCTGAAGATGACACAGAAATGTAGGAGTAAGAAATACTAAATTTCTCAGTAGGATCGCGACTAGACAAACACTATGTCATCGTCATTGTCCTAGCCACTTCGGGTTTAATTATGAAAATGGTGGACATGTATAGGTTCAATTTTAATGATTTTGAAAACTTAAGTCCCGAAGCGGGTTGCTTTTAAACTTAATATCATAACCATATCATCATAGCTAAACATATATATGAAAGCATAGAATAAACATTCATAATGCATATGAATAATATAAATACATGCACTGACATGCAACCTTAGAGACTTAACCATGGCTTTACTTTACTTTACTTTCACGCTTAGCACGTACTTAACTTTCTTTACTTTTCCTTTGAAATAGACTGCTTTTGGACATGAGCTTATTTCATGACCATCGTCACGCAGTACTAAACCAAATTAGACTAAGCTGATATTGGTTATCTCTAAGTTGGAGGGTCCTCCATGTCACCCTTGCCTCCCCCATAGAGGTTCCTTGAGTCTTTGTGGATCACCGTCTCTCACTCTCCTTACCGAAGTGATTGAAGGGACATATCCCATTCATTCTTTTCTTATCATTATACCTTATATGTATAATACTTCTTTGACAAGACACATGCAATGATATAACTAAGTCCATGATTTTAACGGAAATCTGGCAACATGAAGACTAGACCGGAGCTTTCCCAAAATATCAATCATAAAGATTTTAGCTAACAGTCCATTATATCCATACCATATCATCACACTAATCATTCAATCATGAGACAAAGTTCAATTAACTTGTCATTCATTATGCTGAATGGCATCATACATTCATAACCTAAAGGGATTTACAGTTGTGTTGTTCTTTCTGAGACGTCTTATGAGCCATCATATGATTTCTCATGGTTACCCATGAGAGAATCACATAGTTAAAATGAATGTGTGTGAAATCTTTTAGTTACTTAGTCCTCATAGGAATTTACTTTTTACTTGGGTACATGTTTCATGGAATGCTTGTTCAAATTAACTGATATGTCGTTAAACTACCAAATTAAAAACCTTTGCTTGGTTTAGGAAAAATTAGTTTAGTAATGAGCAAAGGGTCGATCCACAAGGAATTGAATTAACTTAATTATTTAGCTAAATTTAGATTCTGATCCTAATAAACTCTAAAAAGATAAAGTAACATAAAATGGGGGGGGGGTTGGTTGTTTCTATAAATCAAACAAAAATTATATAAAAAAATTACACGAAAATAAAAAAAGATAAACAAGAGCAAATGATGTTGTTCTGTTGAAATCAATTAAAACTGGTTATGGGATCCCTTTTTCCCACTAAATTATATCATGCAATTAGTTCTCAATTTCAGCCTCCAATTCTCCTTTTATAGTTACCAATCTTAGGCAATGAAACATTCTATTACCTACCTTCTTTTAAATAGATTAAGGAACATCCATTAACCTATTCTAATCACTTATTGACATAGGGAACATCCACTAAGTTCAATTAACAATTGCAACAAGAAGGACAGATTGATCTAAGTTTTGGTCTCTAACATAGGACTAAGTGACTTAGGTTATATTCTCGCTTGCATACAATCAAAACTTGACCATTAAGTTTGCACACAAGTTACTACATATGGATAAAGGATAATGAACATCATAATCCTAAATCTAGCAATCAGCCATAATATGAAATATAAGGGTGGCCAATCCAAACATGTCACATTACTACCATAATCATGAAGTGAGTAGGGGAATATAATCAACTCTTCAGGAAAATAGAGGTCTGAAAATCAATTAATTACATGATAATTTAGGGTTCAAAGTTCACCCATAACCATGAAAATAACTTAGCCTAACATTCTAAAGAAAACCATATCACAAATTGAAGAATACATGACATGAGTTAAGAAAGAAAGAAAACATGTGCAGACTAAAGGGTGAAAGCAAAGTTGCCCAAACTCTAATCTTCAAGACACCTATCTCTCTTCTTCTTGTCCTCAATTAAATCCTAAAGAAAGAAGAAAGTGATGTCCACAGCTCCAAGCTTGGTGATAATGTCACTTCCTCAACTCCAATATTGTAACTATGGTTTCTAAGGATGAGTGGCTGAAACCTCCTTCTCTCTCCATGAAAATTTCTCTCTCTAGCCCAAGCCAAAAAGCTCATCTGTCTCTCCTCTCCTTCGGTTTCTTGTCAAATGTAATCTCACCATCCAAATTGTAATCAAGCTCCCATTGTAACTCCACATTAAACTAGCTTCATAGGTTACATTCTCACAAAGCCTTGGTGATTATCAGAAATAATTCTGATACTTAAGTTTCTAACAGCCTATAATCAGACAATGAAAACCCACAAATGAATTGAACTCAATTGGCCCACTATTCATTAATCAAAATTGACAATTTCGGTTTTTTTCTGGCAGCTCTACTTCACACGTAAATTTCATTGACCAAATGGACTTGGATGAGAGTAATTCGACCACCATTGGAAAGTTAACATCTTGGGCTTCATTTTCGGCTCTGGAATCATCCCATTTGGGCTTATATCAAGGGAGAACTGAATTGAGCAAAACTGCATTGAATGTAGTGACGGGTCAGCGCCAGGCCCAACTTTGGCAGCTTCAATCTCTCTGGTCCGTTGGACTTTTTGAGTGATCTTGGTGTCAAATTAAAGCTCTGGATGTCTACTTTCATTTCCAAGTGGAATCATGTCATTTTGACTTCGGACCAAAAAGTTATGCCCTTGGAAAGACATACTGCTCATGCTGTCCAGCACTCAATTCTTAGCATTTTCTTGAATTAGCTCCAAATTGGGTCATTTTACTCTTGTTCAGCTCAAAAATCATCCTTAAGCTTTATTTTCCTACAAAACACAAATAGTAAATAAAAGCATTATATTTACAAGATTAAAGCTATGAACAAGCATAGAAAAGAATATGAAATAAGTGAATAAAATGCACTTATCAATTTCCCCATTGACTTGAACCTTGCTTGTCCTCAAGCAAGACTAAGATAAAACCTAAGCTAATCCACTGTGAGGAAATCACGATTGCATTTAGCATATGTAACAAGCCTTTAAACCTCTAGGTGGCCCATAGAGGACGAGTTATAGTCTCGTGAGGGCTTCCAGCGATGATACCCACAAACACCTATTCTTTCCAAAGATTTTTCAGAGAACTAGAAATGCACAACTTTGAAATCAAACAAGAAAAATGTTATCATCAACCATTCTCAAGATAATGCATCCAATCCACATCATACTCAAGTAAATGAAACAACTAAGCTAATGGTGAAGAAAAACTATGCAACACTTTAAACAGGCTTCACTCTTTCCATCTCCACAATTCAAGCTTTCAATTTTCATGCAATCATGTCAAGCATCAAATTCTCTTAATTCATGCAAATGTCAAATCATCATCAAAACACCACAATGGAATCAAAAGGTCTTTTCTTTGGTTGTAATGGGGTCAATGGGTTGTAATGTATCTTAAGAAACAAAGGGAAAAAGAAATACACAAGAGTTTCTTTGAATTCCTAGAAACAGAGACATGAAAATGATAATGCAAGCATGTTTAAGTCAAAACTTCATAGAACAAACATGAGGGTCAATTTTTTTTTTTTTTTTTTAGTGTGGACCCTTCCTTCACCTTTCTTTACTCTTGTAACATTGTAACATACTTTGAACTTCAACTGAGTTTATTGAACACTTTTTTTTTTCTTCTTTTTTTTTTTTTTTCATTCCACTAATTGTTGAAAGATAACAAAATTCCCCCACACTTCTCATCTTTACCATACTTGAATTACCAATACCTTGCACATCAATCAAGTCTCTAACTCTATTCCATCAAAGAAACAAAGGTTAGGACAAAAAATTATATCAAGCTAGGTAAAGAAGATAAGGGTGCCAAAGAAAATAAGACTAAATTCTATGAAGGCTCAAATTGGCTCACTAAGGATTTGTGTTCACTTTGGAACATCAAAATGTAGGGAACAAGTCCATTTGGCCATGGTGTTAGACAACAAAATGCCTTAATCATTTTCCAAAGTGGCAGAGATCAGTTTCAAATCCAAAAGCACTTCAAAAGAGAATTTTCAGCTCAACAATCAAACAATTAAATCTAATGACTATCCAAGTGTAAATTTCAAGAATGCAAGCAAGGTTAAAGTATGCATTATAACTGTACCAAAAGCAAAGTAAGTAACATTTAAAAGAGTATGACATCATAAAAATGCATTAACAAGAGAATGAAGTCAAATCCAACTCTAAACTTGTCATCAATCAAAGCTATGAATTAAAGCTCAAAATCTCATCATTTTGCTGGAAAAAAAAAACAACCAGAAATTTTTTTTTTTTTTTAAAGTTTGATTTTTTTTTTTAAACAAGAAATTATCCTAAACCATTCCCCCCACACTTAATCCTTGCATTGTCCTCAATGTAAGACAAAAATATGAATTAAAGTGAAAGGAAAAAAAGAAAAATAACAAACTACAAAAGCAAACAAAATAAAGGAGTAAAATGATAAAGAATAAGAGAGATCAAATCTGATTTCCAAAGCTCTCTATCCATTGGGTTGCCTCCCAAACGCGCTTGGTTTATTGTCCTCAGCCTGACTTTTCCTCAGAAGATCAGCGATGGTCACAAGAAGGCTCTTCCAACTTTATCTCCTCAATCTCATCAAAACTAGGAGATGGTAAATCATAATAAGGCTTCAATCTATGACCATTAACCTTGAATACTTTCCCTGTATCTAAAGCCTTAATTTCAACTGCACCATGGGGAAATATGTTAGTGACAACAAAAGGACTAATCCACCTTGATCTTAACTTACCAGGAAACAATTTTAGCTTTGAATGAAAAAGAAGAACTTTTTGACCAATGGAAAAATCCTTCCTCAAAATCATCTTGTCATGGAACATCTTTGTCTTCTCCTTATAGATTCTTGCATTCTCATATGCATTGTTCCTGATTTCTTCAAGTTCTTGCAATTGTAACTTTCTATGAATTCCAGCTTCATCTAAATTCATGTTACATTGCTTAACAGCCCAATAAGCTTTATGTTCAAGCTCCATAGGTAAATGACAAGGTTTGCCATAAAGCAATCTGTATGGAGACATTCCCAAAGGCGTTTTATAGGCTGTCCTATAAGCCCACAATGCATCATCAAGCCTTAAGCTCCAATCCTTTAAATTTGGATTCACTATTTTCTCCAAGATGGATTTCACCTCTCTATTTGACAATTCAGCTTGTCCACTTGTTTGAGGATGATATGCAGTGGAAATTCTATGGACAACATTATACTTCCTCAAGAGAGCTTGAAAAGAACTGTTACAAAAATGAGTACCCTTATTGCTAGTAATAGCTTTAGGAGTGCCAAATCTTGCAAAGATATTAGTTCTCACAAAATTACAAACAGTTTTAGCATCATTCAACCTAGTGGCCTTAGCCTCAATCCACTTAGAGACATAGTCAACTGCAAGAAGAATGTAAACATTACCAAAGGAAGAAACAAATGGTCCCATAAAATCAATTCCCCAAACATCAAAAATTTCAACAACAAGTATGGGTGATTGGGGCATTTGGTTTTTAGGGCTTAAATTACCAACACGTTGGCATCTATCACATGCTTTGCAAAACAAATATGCATCTTTAAACAAAGAAGGCCAATAAAAACCACATTCAAGCACTTTAAGAGCTGTTCTCTTTGGTCCAAAATGGCCACCACAAGCATAAGCATGACAGAAACTTAAAATTGAGTTAAACTCAAATTCAAGGACACACCTTCTTATTACCTGATCAGAACAATGCTTCCATAGATAAGGATCATCCCAAATATAATACTTGGAGTCACTCTTAATCTTGTCCTTTTGAGCTCGAGTTAAATCCTTTGGTAGCTCCTTTGTGACCTTAAAATTGACAATATCAAAGATACCAAGGAACACTGACATTAATGGCAAAGAGTTGCTCATCGTGAACTTCTCTTCCAAAGGTAAGGCATCCTCTTGAGAGCCAAGCGACTAAGATGATCAGCCACTAAGTTTTCACTTCCTTCTTGTCTTTGATCTCAATGTCAAATTCACGCAATAAAAGAATCCACTGATCAATCTAGGCTTTGCATCTTTCTTAGAAAGCAAATACTTAAGTGTGCATGATCACTATAAACAACAACTTTAGATCCAACCAAATAAGATCTAAACTTCTCCAAAGCAAAGATTATAGCAAGAAATTCTTTTCGTGGTAGAATAGTTTAGTTGTGCATCATTTAGAGTCTGAGAAGCATAATAAATGACATGAGGCAACTTCCTTTTCGCTGACCCAAAACAAGACTAATAGCAAAATCACTTGCATCACACATAACCTCAAAAGGTAAGCTCGGTCAGGTGGTGAATAATGGGAGCTGAAGTGAGAAGCTCTTTTAGCTTGTTGAATGCCATCTTGCACTCTTCATGAAATCAAACGCCACTTCTTTTGCAAAGCAACTTGCAGAGGATGAGAAATCTTTGAGAAATCCTTGATAAATCTTCTCAGTAGAAACCTGCATGTCCAAGAAAGGAACGAACCTCCCTCACCGTGGGGTATGGTAAGGATTTAACAAGGTCTACTTTAGCTTTATCTACCTCAATTCCTTTGGCTGAAATCACATGTCCCAAAACAATTCCTTGATCAACCATAAAATGGCATTTTTCCCAATTTAAAACAAGATTTGTTTCTAAGCATCTTTCCAAAACAAGAGACAAATTATCAAGGCATTTATCAAAAGAATTACCATAAACAGAGAAATCATCCATAAATACCTCAATAATGCTTTCAATGTAATCAGAAAAGATACTTACCATGCACCTTTGAAAAGTAGAAGGGGCATTACATAAACCAAAGGGCATTCTTCTATAAGCATAGACACCATAAGGACATGTGAATGTGGTCTTTTCTTGATCTTCTGGAGCAATCACAATTTGGTTGTATCCCAAATAACCATCAAGGAAGCAAAAGTGAGAGTGTCCAGCCAATCTTTCCAAAGATTTGATCCATGAAAGGAAGAGGAAAATGATCCTTCCTTGTGGCTGAATTAAGCTTCCTATAGTCAATACACATTCTCCAACCAGTTTGCACCCTTGTTGGAACCAACTCATTGTCTTCATTCTTGATCAACTGTGATGCCATTTCTTAGGAACCACTTGCACAGGCTCACCCATTTTGAATCTAAATGGCATAGATGATACCAGCATCTGCCAATTTCTGAATTTCCTTTCACAACCTCCATCATGTTAGGATTAAGTCTTCTTTGAGGTTCTCTCGCTTGGCTTTGCTCCATCTTCAATTAAGATCCTATGCATACACACGTAAGGGCTAATTCCCTTTATATCCAAGAATTGACCATGCCATGGCTGCCTTGTGGTCTCTAAGGACTCTAATAAGCCTTCTTCTGGGATGGTGCCAAATTGTTAGCAATGATCACAGGAAGTGTTTCTTTCTCTCCCAAGAATGCATATTTGAGATGACTTGGTAAAGGCTTCAATTCAAGCTCAGTGCCTTAACAATGGATGGGGAAAGCTTCTCTTAAGTGTTGGAAGCTCAAGGTATGACACCATGAGAAGAAGAACGAGAGACATGGCTTCCAAGGCAGCAACCTCTTCAATGATCTCATCTTGCAATTCTAGCTCCCACTTTGGCTCATTAAGCTTCTTTAACTCAAGATTGTTGACAAGAGCCACTTCCAAGCTATCTTCCTTCCCTAATTCAAACACTTGCTGCACTAATAAGTCAATTGCATCAATAACTTCAATGGAACATAATAAAGATGAATCACAAGCGTATTTCATTGTATCAAACAAACTAAATTTAATGACATGCCCATCAAATTCCATAGAAAGAGTTCCTTCACACACACATCAATCTTAGTTCTAGCAGTCATTAAAAATGGTCTTCCAAGCAAAATAGGAGTAGGTTAAGTGCACACTCATCCTCCTATATCTAGAACATAAAAATCAACAGAAAACAAGTTCATTCACTTTCACAAGAACATCTTCAACAACTCCTTTAGGATATGCATGAGATCCTGTCACCTAATCAATTATGATGCCGCTTTCTTCTAATGGACCAAGATTCAAAGATTTGTAAATAGAAAAAGGCATTACACTAATAGAAGCACCTAGATCTAACATGCATCTCTCAAAAATTTTATCACCAATGATGCAAGGAATTGTAAATGAACCTGGATCTTTACATTTTGGAGGAAATTTCTTTTGAAAAACAAAGAGAAACTTGTTCTCCCATGCAAACCTTTTCATTACCTTTTAACTTCCTTTTGTTTGTGCACAAATCCTTCTAAAATTTGGCATACCTGGGAACTTGCTTAATAGCCTCAAGCAATGGAATATTGATCTGCACCTTCTTGAAAGTGTCCAAAATCTCCTTTTCTTGTTCCTCTTTGGACTTTGCAAGCCTTTGAGGAAAGGTGGAGGATGCACATAAGCATCAAGTGTTGGAGATGTGTGCTTCCTTGGAGATTAGGTGGAATCATGAGTTTCTTTGGCAACCACCACTTCTGTTCTTCATCATTCCTCAATGTTTTGGGTGCTAGATTGGTAAGCTCTTTTCCACTCCTCAAAGTGATGGCACTAGCATTTCAACATTAGGATTCACTATAGTTTGAGAAGGAATTTTGTTTGACACTTTAGCCTCCAAATTGCTTAAAGATGATGCAAGTTGTCCAATCTGATTCTCCATATTCTTCATGCGGTGCATTTGAGAAACAAACTTTGTTGCAATTGGATTGTATTTGAAGCAAGAGTCTTCATCATCTCCTTCATTTCATCATTAGAACCTTGTTGCTCTTGGAGGTCTTTGTTGGAAATGTGTTGGCTTTGAAAACCCAGTGGTTTGTTAAATATTGCATGAGGTTGTTGACTTCCACCTAACTAAAGCCTTGGCCGATTATTCCAACCACCATATTGAGGACGTTGTGGCTGCCCTTGAAATCCTCCAATTGCATTGCAATCTTCTTCTTGAAGGCAAGGGGCACATATCATAGGATGCCCAAAATTGAACAAATTCCGCAAGCCTTCACTTGCACATTACCAACCATGAGTTGTTGCATTAAGGTTGCCAAATTTGAAATTTGTTGAGTGTTGGCAGAATTTGTTGCTCCAAGGAAGATGATGACACTTCATTAACCCTCCTCATATCTTGTCTAGTGCCAAATTGTTGAGTATTACGCCATGTTGGTAATCAAATCTTTTGCTTCTCGAGGAGTCTTGTTCATCAAAGCACCACCACTAGCTGCATCAATCATACTCCTATCCATTGAAGTGAGTCCCTCATAAAAATATTGAATAAGCAGTTGCTCACTAATTTGATGATTAGGACAACTAGCACGAGACGTTAAATCTCTCCCAATATTCATGTAACGCTTTCCCATTCATTTGTCTAATACCACATTTCCTTCCTTATGTTGGCACAAGGCCTTGGATGCAGGGAAATATCTTTCAAGGAAGCTTCTTTTAGTTCAACCTAAGAACCAATTGAGCCTGGAGGTAAGTAGTAGAGCCAATCTTTTTGCAGCACCATCCAAAGAGAATGGAAATGCTCTCAACTTCACTTGTTCTTCTCGAGATGTTTGAAGGTCTCATGGTAGAGCAAACAACTTGAAATTCCTTAAGGTGCTTGTTTGGGTCTTCTCCAGCAAGACCATTAAACTTTGGAAGCAAATGGATCATCCTGCACTTCAACTCAAATCCACCTTCAATAACTGGAAATTCTATGCACAATGGTTGTTGATCAAGATTAGGAGCAGCAAGCTCCTCAAGGTTTGATTTCCACCATCATCTCTTCTTCTTCCGAAAATTCAGATGTTGAACTTGAAAGAGCGGTGTTGATGGCTTGTTCAATTTGGGATGGTGAAAAGCCTAAAGATGATGAGGATGGAGAATGTAGTGATGGTGGTGGTATTGGTGCAAAAATGTGTCTTCTAGCTTCAAAGAAATTGTTGAGTCTTCTGTTTCTCTCAATATAAAAATTGTTCTCCGACATGCACCTAAAGAACACCAAGAAAGCAAAACTCCAACAAAATGATTAGACAAATACAAATTTAAGAACAATCAAAACAAAACTTAATGAAACAAAGAAAAACACAAAAACAAACAAGACTAAACCAAAACTTAAAAATACTAAAGAACACCAACAAAATAGAACAGAACCTAAATGAACAAAATAATCCAATTAATGTCAATTCCCCGGCAACGGCGCCAAAATTTGATATGTCGTTAAACTACCAAATTAAAAACCTTTGCTTGGTTTAGGAAAAATTTGTTTAGTAATGAGCAAAGGGTCGATCCACAAGGAATTGAATTAACTTAATTATTTAGCTAAATTTAGATTCTGATCCTAATAAACTCTAAAAAGATAAAGTAACATAAAATGGGGGGGGGGTTGGTTGTTTCTATAAATCAAACAAAAATTATATAAAAAAAATTACACGAAAATAAAAAAAGATAAACAAGAGCAAATGATGTTGTTCTGTTGAAATCAATTAAAACTGGTTATGGGATCCCTTTTCCCCACTAAATTATATCATGCAATTAGTTCTCAATTTCAGCCTCCAATTCTCCTTTTATAGTTACCAATCTTAGGCAATGAAACATTCTATTACCTACCTTCTTTTAAATAGATTAAGGAACATCCATTAACCTATTCTAATCACTAATTGACATAGGGAACATCCACTAAGTTCAATTAACAATTGCAACAAGAAGGACAGATTGATCTAAGTTTTGGTCTCTAACATAGGACTAAGTGACTTAGGTTATATTCTCCCTTGCATACAATCAAAACTTGACCATTAAGTTTGCACACAAGTTACTACATATGGATAAAGGATAATGAACATCATAATCCTAAATCTAGCAATCAGCCATAATATGAAATATAAGGGTGGCCAATCCAAACATGTCACATTACTACCATAATCATGAAGTGAGTAGGAGAATATAATCAACTCTTCAGGAAAATAGAGGTCTGAAAATCAATTAATTACATGATAATTTAGGGTTCAAAGTTCACCCATAACCATGAAAATAACTTAGCCTAACATTCTAAAGAAAACCATATCACAAATTGAAGAATACATGACATGAGTTAAGAAAGAAAGAAAACATGTGCAGACTAAAGGGTGAAAGCAAAGTTGCCCAAACTCTAATCTTCACCTATCTCTTCTTCTTGTCCTCAATTAAATCCCTAAAGAGCAAAAAGTGATGTCCACAGCTACAAGCTTGGTGAAAATGTCACTTCTCCAACTCCAATATTGTAACTATGGTTTCTAAGGATGAGTGGCTGAAACCTCCTTCTCTCTCCATGAAAATTTCTCTCTCTAGCCCAAGCCAAAAAGCTCATCTGTCTCTCCTCTCCTGTCATTCTTTGGTTTCTTGTCAAAATGTAATCTCAGCCATCCAAATTGTAACTGCTCCCATTGTAACTCCACATTAAACTAGCTTCATAGGTTACATTCTCACAAAGCCTTGGTGATTATCAGAAATAATTCTGATACTTAAGTTTCTAACAGCCTATAATCAGACAATGAAAACCCACAAATGAATTGAACTCAATTGGCCCACTATTCATTAATCAAAATTGACAGTTTCGGTTTTTTCTGGCAGCTCTACTTCACACGTAAATTTCATTGACCAAATGGACTTGGATGAGAGTAATTCGACCACCATTGGAAAGTTAACATCTTGGGCTTCATTTTCGGCTCTGGAATCATCCCATTTGGGCTTATATCAAGGGAGAACTGAATTGAGCAAAACTGCATTGAATGTAGTGACGGGTCAGCGCCAGGCCCAACTTTGGCAGCTTCAATCTCTCTGGTCCGTTGGACTTTTTGAGTGATCTTGGTGTCAAATTAAAGCTCTGGATGTCTACTTTCATTTCCAAGTGGAATCATGTCATTTTGACTTCGGACCAAAAAGTTATGCCCTTGGAAAGACATACTGCTCATGCTGTCCAGCACTCAATTCTTAGCATTTTCTTGAATTAGCTCCAAATTGGGTCATTTTACTCTTGTTCAGCTCAAAAATCATCCTTAAGCTTTATTTTCCTACAAAACACAAATAGTAAATAAAAGCATTATATTTACAAGATTAAAGCTATGAACAAGCATAGAAAAGAATATGAAATAAGTGAATAAAATGCACTTATCATTAACTAAGTTAAGTGATTATTTCCTTTCCTTGAGATAATGCACTTAGTGATTCCTAGGTTCATGATATGCTCAGAGGCCTTAATCATACTTCTGTTCTCAAGGAGTTTGAGATCCCTCTAATCCTTAGGTCATGACAATGCATAACCATACTCATGAACCCAACAACACCATATTCACTAATCACCAAGGGTGATTTTTAACTTATCCAAGTTGCAAAGTTTCAAGCTTTTATCATTAACATGACAAGATCTTACCTTAAATATTATAAAAGTTATCATTCTTTATAATGAGGTTATAAGGTTTCATTCTTTGAGAAAGTATATGCCTCTAAAATTATGCTCTTGTCTTAAAGATTAAACCTTTATGAAATAATAATACAAGATGCTAGCTTTTGAACTAAAAAGTCTTGTTCTTTATGAAAATTGACACTTTTAGTTATTCTAAGACCATCAAGGTCTCAACTTTATGATTTAAAATTGTCTTAAAGTCTAAAATATTCCTACTTTATGAACTAACGATATAAAACATTAGATTTAGAGTTATAAAGTCTTGATTTTTATAAAAAGTTAACGCTTTTATGACTCAAAAGTGACATTCTTGCTTAAAGCTTAAAACTTTACTCAATATATTCATCTCAAGGTTCAACCTTTATAAGACTAAAGTGCAAACTTATAACTTTATGACTTAAAGTTACCCTCTTGATTAAAGTTTAAAACTTTATGAAAGGATTTGTATCCAAGAGTCAATCTTTAAGACATAAAGTGACAAGATACCATTTCTATAACTCAAAAAGGCTTCATATTCCAAAAAGCTTAGACTTTTATGTATATTCTTGTCTTCAAGACAAGACAAAATAAAACTTTAAAGAATCACAAAACTTGCGCCACTTTTAAGGTTGCAACTAACAAACTTTTTGAATTTTTATGCATCAAGAATGTGTTTAGTCTTGTCAAATTAAGAGAAAATGATCAAGGTGACAACTTTTCCAATCATAAGCATCATCATAAGAAAATAAACAACTTCCAACCCAAATACCACCAAAAACATCAAGAGCTCATGCATCAAGAAAGGAAAATGGAGACTTTAAAGCACTTAAAAAAAGGAACTTTTCAAAAAAATCAAGAACACTCATGAACAAGAACATGAACATATTTTACCAAAAATAGAAACTTTTGCTCATGAAGAGCATGAAAGATTTTCTCAAGCTTTCACTTGAAGATCTTGGTTATGAGAGGAACCAAGCTTCAAGCTTTCTTGGGTAAACAAAATAGAAGAGTGAAGATCACTATGTAGAGTCAAAAGTGGCATCTTTTGCAAGAGGAGAAGAAGAAGATGAAGGCTCCTCCTTGATGATGATGGTGGCGATTTTGGATGAACAAAGAGAGAGCTCTTGAGTTCTCTTGAAAATGGAGCTTGTAGTGTTTAGATCTTGTCTCTAAAGACCAAAAGATGTGGTCTTTGAAGGGCTAAGTGAGAGTTTTGGTTATGGTGAGGGGGGAGAAAGGAAGAAGAAGATGAAGAAGAAGAAGAGAGAATGCAGAGAGAAGTTGGAGGAGTAGGAAACTTAGAGAGAGAATAGAAGTTGAAAAAATGAAAAGTGAATGTGTGTGTTTGTGTATGTGTTGGCCGTAACATACATGAGGGTGGGGGGAGATTTTTTGTGTTAATTAAGTACTAAGGAGACAAATTGGATGATGGGGGAGCAAATCAAGTACTTACTCTTACATAAAACACTCTTGTCTAATGCTTTATGCTTTAGTGACATCACCTTTGCTTTATTGTCTAGTTGACTAAATTTGAATTTAATTATGTGATTAAATGCTCTTGCAATTTGATTAATATGATTAAGCAAGGATTAGTGATTAACATAAAAGAACATGATTAACAAAAATTAATCTTACGATTAAGCTTAATTATCCTTAATTAAACTTGATTAAACTAATTAAGGGTAATTAGTATTTAATTAAGCTATAAAGGCTCTAACTTACTTAATTAGATATTATCTAATCTCGATTAAGCATTCTTTTGACTTTTCTCATCAGAGTTAACTCATAAACATTTCGTTAATCCCTTAATTAAGCCTTAATCTCATAACTTCTGATTAAGTGCCTAATTACTCAGGGTTACTAAGGTAATTTAGCATGACAGGAAATTGAGGATGTTACATAAAGAGTAATTTCACTCAAGCATTGAGCAACTAAAAGACTACACACACATTCATTTTAACTACGTGATTCTCTCATGAGTAAACATGGGAAATCATTTTTTCCCACAAGTTTTTTTATACATTAGTGGTTTCAGTGAGGCATGGCCTACATAGGCCAAGCATGTACAAGTCTCGATGGTAGGAATAAAAGTGAGCATTTCTTAAAAGCTCATCATGGTAAACTTTTCAATTCAATAATGATAAAAAACTCTCAAAAATTTAAATAAAATAAAAATAAGTCTACAGAAAGAATTATAAGGTACTCTTTGCCTGTAGGCAAGGACATCTTGGAAACTTAAAATATAGAGAAGGACTTATAAGGAACTCCTCACCTGCAGGTGAGGATGTCTTAGAAAATTGAAGTCAATAGTGAAATGATTATTCATTTTTCAAATCAATGCTTTATCTTCATTTTTGTCCATACATTCTTTCTTTCTTTTGCACCTTCTTTTCTAAACATTCTCTGCTTTTGGAACCTCAATCCAATGCAAATGATATCATGAAAAACCCATGAATTGATCCTTGTGTTACAATGGGCATGAATGATCATGAACATGATGAAGGGCCTAAACTATGTATGGAATTTGTTTAGATGTTGAACTTGGTGAAAAATTGATAGAGTAGTTGGTAACCAGAAAGCAAATCATCGCCCCAAACACCCCATTCTAATCATCAACTGGGGCAATTTTGTATTCATTGGTATGATGGAAGCAAAACCCAAGTAGTTGAAAGTGAAGCGGTTAGCATCAATTTGCCATGGGCAATCCTACTAAAAGAAAGATGGAAAGGGCATTCATCAAAGGTGTTAAGCCTCCAACATTTTGGCCAAATGTCATAGTTTTGAAGAAAATCTTACCAAATCAAGAAGAGAATCAAGGCAAATAGGCACCAAGAACTTGACAAGTTAGCCAATTCAATTGTAGTGAAAAAGGTAATGAAAGAACAAAAAAGGAAAAGGCTCACTAGATCAAAAAATAAGAAGGATGATCTAGGCAAAAGTTAGTGAAAAAAAAAAAGCTCACTAGATCGAAAATATGGTCTAAGCAAAAATTAGAGCAAGAAAAAAAAATGGTGCTTGCTACATTGAAAACCCAAAAAGGAAACCTAGGCAAAGGTATATCACTTTAAAAACCAGGAAAAAAGGCTCACAAACGAGAGCATGGGAAGAGTGCTAGATTGGGGCAATTTAATTATTTAGCAGGAGATAAAGAGTCAATAGTCAAAGGTAGAAATATTTCTCGTATAGCAATGGATCGTAGACTTGGTCATGAATTCGAGTCTAATGTAACTAAAGAATCAGTAAAATGGGCTAATCATGTGAAATCTATAACCGTTTTGTACCCTATCTATTTTCTTATACCTATCCATTCCTTGTAAATACTATCCAGCTTTGAGTTCAGCAAATTTCTCTTCTTCCTTTGCTTTCCCCTTTAGCTTTCATTCTATACTCTTTTTTCTCACTCTCGTTCATCATCAAAGGGTGCATTTTGCTTGATTCATTTATTCTCTCAAATCGTGTATAATTAGGACATTATATTTGAACAAAGCAAAAAGGCATTATCCAATAAGGCTCAATTACAACAAGTCAAGATAAGATTCAAAATCCACATTGCAATAAGTCAAAAAGAGAGAGAGAGAGAGAGAGAGAAAAAAAGAAAAGAGAGCTCGCTAGATTGAAAACTCAAACGGGCAATCTAGGCAAAAGTTAGAGCGACAAAAAAAAGGCTCACTAGATCGAAAACTAGAAATGGTGGTCTCGGCAAAAGTTAGAGCAAAATCAAAGAAAAAAGGAAAAAAGAAAAAAAATTCAAAACATGACAAGACCAAGAATCAGCAAAAAATAGAGGTCAAGTCATAGATTCATGGGACATGCAGTTGATAAAAGAAGCAAAAATCCAAATCATGACAAGGCGAAGAATCAATTAGGAGCTAGGTAGATGAATCAAATAGTTCACAAAAAGAGGCTATTCAACATGCAAGGTGTAACGTCCTCCTTTGTGCAGTACTATGCTTAAGTCATAGTACCACACTTAGGAGTTATTACGGCTACCTGAGCAGACCTTAACTGACAGCAACTTTAGCCGTCTTTGCAACTTCTCAAACTATCTGGAGATAACACGGAAATAGGAGTGAGAATTTTGAATTCTCAGTAGGATTCCTTAACTATCATACATATTGTCATCATTGTCATCTTCAGTTTGCTTCGATTTATTATGAAAAAGGTGAACATATTATGTAAACTGTTTAAATTTTATAATTCGAAAATATATTATCCGAAGCAAAGTTCATTTTACTCATACACTTGGCATTTGGGAGAGCCTATACAAATTCAATTCATGAATTATACTATGAATAACAACAGCAACATATTAAAATATGATAGCATCAATATACTGGAGATATAACATCTGCACATGCCTTTGAATGTATGCAAATATATAAGATTTACTTTTCTTTCTTTGTTTCTTTGTTTTCCCATAATATTTATCTTTATTTCTTTCCTTCAACACACCTAGGCGTTATATATCGCCGTCCCTAGGGTGTCTGCATCTGCCTACACTTGAACATTACGTATCATCGTCCTCAAGTGTAGCATTACTCATCTTCCCTTACTTGTTTCACATATTCTAGAGTACGATCGCCATGTCATACTCCATCGGGGTGTGATCACCATGTCACATTCCTTAGGAATATGTTCTTCCTGCCACGTTCCAGAGTATGATCGCCATGTCATACTCCATCGGAATGTGATCGCCATGTCATATTCCTTAGGGTGTGGGATCATTATGCCACATTCCAGAATATGATCGCCATGTCATACCCCATCAGAGTGTGATCGCCATGTCACGTTCCTTAGGAATATGGACTCATCAGGGCATAAATAAATAGAATAGGCTTAGCATCAATGAAACATGAAATGTAATTATGCAAATACTTATACTTGAATTCATACAAATGCATTGGCATCCTTCTTTAACATTATTTGCTTTCTTTACTTGGCACACCTAGGCGTTACGTATTGTCATCCCTAGGTGCTTGCATATATTTTAATCTTTATTCTTTACTGCCCTTGGGTAGTCTAATCTGGGAGTGAGCTCGTCAGCTCAACTCGTGACCGTCATCACACAGATTAACCCACAAGGGGACCCACGTGCCTCTAGTCTTAGAGGGATCTCATTTTGGTCATGTGCCTCTAAATTGAAGGGATCTCTTCTGGTCACGTGCCTCAAGAATTGAGGGATCTCATCTAACCACGTGCCTTCAATGTAGAGGGATCTCATCTGACCACGTGCCTCCAAGGTAGAGGGATCTCATAGTTTTAACTGCCTTCATAAGGAGGGATCTCATAACTGCCTCCAGGTGAAGGGATTCCATTTAATATATTCATATTATTTCATTCTCATACATAATCATGCATGGACATGCTGAATGTACTCATACATATGCTTCATCATTTACTTTCATACATTCTTGCATCTAGAATCTCATATTCATAACTTAAATCTTCATAACACAAGCTATTATAACTTCACATGATTCTGCCGAAAATTCGACAATATAACGGAACGTGTCCGCTTTCCTATGAATAGTGTCAGATAGCCAGGAAACTTTAATCAAACAGCAAACCCAAGATAGAACATTGTAATCATACCAAGAATATAGCAATTTCATTAGGTGCAGGTTTTAGGGTCTTAAGCCTTAATCTTTAATCTATCTCGCAAGCTTTTAACTTTTACTGATGTTCCCGAGTTTGAGCTCTGGACCGAGTTCCGAGTTCCGAGATAATATTAGTCTCATATGTAAGGTCAATGTCTTGATTCCCGACTTCCGGGGTCACGTATTCAATGTCTTGATTCCTGACTTCTGACCTTAAGCCACAATCAGTCTTTCAACACTTTTATGAATGTTTCCTAAGCTTCGAGTTTCGACATTAACCATTCCTGATCTGGTTTGCTATTTACCAAGTCCCAAGTTCAATGTTAAGTACACCCTTCCGAGTTCAACCTTAAGTATATCATTCCGAGTTCAACCTTAAGTACATCATTCCAAGTTCAACCTTAAATATTCCTGACCTAGTCCTCTGTCTGCTAAGTTCCGAGGTCAACCTAAAGTATACCGGACCTAGCTCTCTATCTGATAGATTTCCGAGTTCAACATCTCCGAGTTCAACTTAAGTTGATTGTATTTCATCCCAGACTACCCTACTTTTAACTAGAATTGCACCCTTATAAGGGAAAATTCACCAAAAATAGAAATCTGGCTGGAATTATACGAAATTTATATCTCTATAAATCTAACAGGGCAAGCTTTCAAATGAAATAAATTGCATATTATTTGAATGAGTATATTTTGAGATATAAGCCCTGAAACTTAACCTTTCTGAACTACCCTATTTTGGCCTGGTTTAGACCTAGGGGCAACTTCCTCAAACCACCGGGAACAAATGGGATTGTAACAAACTCTGAATTTTATCATGAAATGTTTCCCTATGTGTAAGCTTTCTAACAAAGTTGGTTTCACTCAATTTGGAGTTGTATAGGGTAAGTTACACCTTCTCAATTCACACTGCCCGAATGAAAGTCCTGATTCCTAGGTCGAACTTCAAAAACTCATATCTCTCTCAATACTTAGCCTTATATTATATATGTATGGAAAGCCCTAAATATCTAGTTTCACATAAAAATAGATTTATGAAGTTTGAATGGCTGTAGGCGGAGCTGTACACTTCGCCGTACGGACTGCCGAGGAAAAACCCTACCAGCTTCATGAGTTTTCTCCTTCCTTCAAGTTCTTTCATACCAATTCTAATTCTAATCATAACATACATGCATAATCAACTATAATTCATCATCATCACTTCACATATCATCAGTAGCACAAAGTATACAAGTCTCACACAGAACTCCAAACCAAGAAAAATAAGAAAAGAAGTAGGATTCCTACCTTGTCTAGTTGAAAACTTGTTGATTTGGTGTCTTGGATGGAAGCAACTCTTGATGAAACTTGAAAAGGGGATGAAGATGGAGTGGGATGCGTGTGAGGAGAAGAGAAATGGAGAGTGGTCAGCTCCTTATGCTGGCCAAACTTATCAAGGGAGAAGGAAGGAATTATCTCAAGACTTTTGAAACAAGTTGTTGCATGATTGGTGGATTTGAGTAGGTTATTCAACTTAGTTTGGCAGCCCATATGGAGGGCTAAGATGGCGCCACTTGCATGGGTAAGTTGGCTAAATCTTGGCCATCCATTCTAGGGTTCACACAGTATAACTTTTGTTGATCCGGTTCCGACAGTCTTAAATACCGAAATTTTACCGATTTCTCTTGAATCGATAAACCGGTTTTAGAAGAATTCTATGAAGTTTCCTATAGTTCTAATCTAATTTCATTATAACTAATCATCTTAAATCACACTTAATTAGTTTTAAGTGAATACTAAATCGAATCCTAATTAATCACAATTATTTGCTAAAAACCGAACACTTCGATTAAAAACGATTAAAATTTTTTGGGTATTACACAAGCCCACATATTAGAAGCCAAGGTAGAGTTAGAAAAAGGAGGATGAGAAACAATTCACAAGAGAGGTCAAACACAATGGCTCTTCAAACAGAATAATTTACTTAGATCAGACAAATATTTTCCCAAGAGAAAGATATTTGGAAACTACAAATTGGGGAAAATTTTTCGTTTCACTTTCTCATCATGTTAGGTCATTCATCTTATACATAATCAAATCATCTAGGTCTTATAGTGAATGCACATGTCATTCTCACCACCTCATTCTTCATATTTTCATCATCATATCTTTCATTTTCATTGGACTCCCACTAACTGCAGCAATTTTCTTTTCTTTATTTCTTTGTAATATTTTCTCATCATCATAAATCATTCATCCTTTACATTGTCAAAGTCATGACATCATTCATCATATCATCATCACATCATCATCCTTAGACATTTACATTTTGCATCATAAATCATTCCCTTTCCTATAAAAATCACATATCATGGATCATTCATTTTCAATAGTCATCACAAATCATTCCCTTTTCGTAAATATCTGATATCATGAATCATTCAGCATTTATCACTATCATTTTTTCGGCAATTATCATCATCACTTTACTTTTATGCAATTATCATCATCACTTTACTTTTGGCAACTATCACCATCATTTTACTTTTCTACAACTACCACCATCATTTTATTTTTTAGCACCTATCATTATCATTTTACTTTCAATAATTATCACCATCACTTTATTTTTTTGCATCTATCACCATCATTTTATTTTGCAACAATTATCATCATCGTTTTAATTTTTAGTAATTATCACCATCACTTTATTTTGCAGCAATTATCACCATCATTTCACTTTTTAGCACCTATCATCGTCATTTTACTTTTCAGCACCTATCACTGTCATTTTACCTTTTTGTAACTATCGCATCATTTTATTTTGCAGCAATTATTAACATCATTTTACTTTCCAACAACTATCAACTTCACTTTATTTTGTAGCAATTATCAGCATCATTTTACTTTTCAGTATCTATCACAATCATTTTACTTTTCAACAATTATCACCATCACTTTATTTTGCAGCAATTATCACCATCATTTTCTTTTCAGCAACTATCAAACATCATTTACTTTTCACATGCGTTTACTTTTCATAAGCATTTTCACCTGCATTTACAAACCTTTTTGCACCTAAAAGCATTTAGTTAGCATTATCTGCAACTATCATCATCATCAAATAATTTATTTTTCAAGTAATCATCATCTATTCCTTTAGGTCGTCATAAGCTCATCACATGATCATATCATCACTTCACTATCATATCTTAGCATTCCTTATCATCCCAGCATTCATTATCATCCCATCATGCATTTCCCTTATTCAAACAAAATATTTGTTCATGTCTTGCTCCTTACAACGAAAATGTCAAAAACTATAGTTTTTATATTTTCTAGTAAGAAACAAGTAAAAGAGGGCAACTATTAGCACTATATTTTGTCTAATATTTTTCAAAAAAATATATAAAAAGGGAAAAGACAAAATAATAATAATAATAATAATAAAAGCCCAATTTTTGTTTGTCCATGGCTCATAGCACATCTTCACTAAAATTAAAAAAAATCAAAAACCAAAAATAAATAAATAAATAAATAAATCAAAAAAGTAAAATATTAGATCAGCTTTTTTTAATTATATCAAATCCTTTAAATCAAATCAAATTGGTCAATCAGCATCCTTAATCAAATCAAAATTATTTTGAATTTTATTCCATTATTCTCCAAACATTTATAAATAGGTATCAAACATTTCATCAAGGATCCATCAAACCATCAGCAAATAGTCAGAAAAAATCCAAAAAATTCTCACAAAACATCACCATACCTATTCTATAGCAGCGGTTTTCTTAACCATACCCGTAACCTTCTCACAACCTCTCACCTCCACCACAACCTAATCACCTCAAAGCACAAACACAACCTCCATCGGAGCCTTCAACCCCACTCCTCCATAACCATCCTTGTTGAACCACCATAGATTATAGCAAATACAGTCCATCATCTTGTTCAAAACCTACTTATCACAACCAAACCAACCCCACACCCAGAAAACACACTTATCAGCATCATATATAACACGCACAAAATCACACTCTTACTTAAGACCCAACCACTGCAACACCATCATCTTTACTCCTTAAGCCACTATAGCACCACCGAAAACCAACCCCTCACCGTGAAACACCACACACCAAGCACCACCACTGTCATAGGACACCATAATAATAGCCGCTGTTATCACGAGGCCACCATAGCCCCCGCCACTTGCAACCCAAGAACCACCTTTGTGCTCTCAATGATCATTATCTTTGTTATGCTCTCATCCATGCCTAGACCTACAGCTTACCTTCGGCAACTTGAAGCCCCATCAACCCGCATGCACACGTTTGTGTCTTTCTGTCACGATCGTGACTCAGCTTCTAAATTTGATGTCGACATCGATGCTGACCGCGACAACCACCACTCGAGTGCTAGCCAGCATCACCGGCACACAACGTTGTGCCAAGCGAAGCCATCATGACACCACCCCACCCCACGACCAACCTTATTATTGCATTGTTATGTTGTTTGCATGGCCTCCCTTATTCCCATGAGTGTTAAAGCTCAAGTATTTTTTAAGGTCCTTTTATGTTCTTTTACATTGTTGTATTTTGTCTTTTTTATTTTTTTATTTATTTGTTTACTTTATTTTATTTTTCTTTTTGTGTTGTGAAGTTTTGTTCTAAGTGTTTAGTTATCCCAAATCAAGTGGTCCAAGTATTGCACAGTAGTGATTTTAGACCAAGAGTCAAGTGTTTTTTTTTTTAAAGAAAACAAAATAAAATGACAAAAAATAAATATTTTCTCTTGTACTTTTAATCCATGCAATCATCATTGAGGGTGATTTAGTAGCCAGTGCTACCTTCGTCGCTCTTTAATCATAAGGATTTATTGGATAGCCTAGTGCAAACTTGAATCCTATAAGAGCAAATCTATTTTTTTTTCTTTTTATATATAAATTAATCTTTTCTTAAATTTTGTTTCTTTTCTTTTTTTCTTTCTTGTAAATAATCGTTAGCATTTTTAAGGGGGAAAATAAATGTTATTGGAGTTATTAATTAATTTATATAACAAGTTTTAGTGTAACCATTGTGAGATGGATGTATTAGAGATGCAGTGTGATTAAGTTCCCACTCTTTCCTATGCATAATTGACACCCGAATCTAATCAATTTAAAAAGACTTGTTTTCAAAAAATAAAGGTTTTTCTAATTTTTTTTATAAATAAAAATTGATGATGTCTCCATTGAAAATATATTTTAATATTTTTTGTTGCCTTTCATCACGACACCTGTAACATCCACAACGAGTTCCGACCTCCGAATTGATTTCCAAGTAATACACGAGTTTCAATCTCCAAATTTATTCCCAAGAGCTCTTCATTTCTATTGGTGTTTCCAAGTTTGACATATGACCGACTTCCGAGATTGAATTTGGAGTTCCAAGGTTATATAAGTTCCGATTTCCTGATACAAAAGGTTAATGTTTTGATTATCGATTTCTAGTGTTATGCTTAGAATCGATCTCCGAGATTGATCCTGGACCGAGTTTTAGAATTACGTGTAATAAGAGTTTTAAAGTGTCCTAGTTCTCGGCTTCCAAGTTTACGTTAACATTCCCGACTTCCAGGTTTAAGTATTTTAGGTTTCATATTCTGTCCTTGACTTTCGATTTTGAGGTGATTTGTGTGCTGTATAATTTCCGACCTCCGACTTTATGTTTCAATTAAATTGTACATGATTTTCGACATCCGACTTTATTTCCAAGTTTCAAATAAAACAAACAAATATTTCCGATCTCCGATTTCATCTCCAAGTTTCAAATAAGATGGGCACGAGTTCCGACTTTAAGCAGAATAAGACAAGTTTCGATTTCAGATACAATGGAAGCGAGTTCCACTTTTTTTGCCAAAATGGAGAATAATCTGGCCACAAAAAAGGGAGACATGGCTGAACTTTACCCACAAAATTTCAACCAATCAAAACTCACAAAGCCAACTACCCCTTCAATGCTAAAATCATATTTTTCTCTCTTATTCCCATACTAATTTGCGCCACTTTCTCCTCTGATTTCAGCCTTCTTTTTCTCTCCTCCTCTCAACCAACTCCATCAAACCTTCAAGCTTCACAAGGTTCTATGAACTCAAATTCAACACCTAGCAAAATCACACTCCAAAGAGGTAGAGGTTCAATTTTGTGCTTGTTGTTCTGATTGGGGTGGCTGATTTTGGCTTTATGTTCTCACTTTTTGACGTGATTAGGGAATGATTATGATGATCTTTGACCGGTTGTTGGCTGTTTTTGTGTTAACTTTGATTAAAGAGTAAAAAAGGGTGAGGATAGGAAGATGTGAGGGGCTGGAAGACCAAATTCCCTCAGCAGTCTGTACGACGGAGTGTACGACTCCGCCTACAGCCAGTTACATTTGATGAAACTATTTTTATGTGAAAGTAGACATTCAAAGCTTTCCATACATATATAATATAAGTCCATTGGATTAATATTGAGAGAGATATGAATTTTTGAAGTTTGACGTAGGAATCAGGACTTTCATCCGGGCAGTGTGAGTTGAGAAGGGCGTAACTCACCCTACACAACTCCAAATTGAGTGAAACGAACTTTGTTAGAAAGATTACACGTAGGAGAAAATCGCATAATAAAATTTTGAGTTATATATGATCCCATCTGCTCTCAGTGGTTCGAAGAATTTGCCCTATGTCCAAACTGGGCCAAAATAGGATAGTTCAGGAAGGTCAAATTTCGAGGCTTATAACTCGAGCTGTACTAAAGCAAATGAAATGGAACTTCATGCAAATGAAAGCTTGTCCTGTTAGCTTTAAAATGATGCCAATTTCGTGTGATTTGAACTTGTTTGCGATTTTTAGTGGATTTTTACTTTTAGGTGTGTAATTTTGGCCAGCCATAGGGCAGGCCGGGATAAAACTTAAATATGAGCCATATTTATCAAAATTAGATGGGACCAAAGAGATTAGAAAATAGACACATAACACTTTGGCATATCCAAAATTGGGGTCCAGATGAGTTAAATAGGAATTATGGCCTGATTTACAAAAATTGGGTTAAATGCAAGTGTTAAGACAGCAACCATGTTTTAATTGCAGTAATTATGCCATGAATTTTGATGTTTGCAATATGAATAAAGTGTTATGATTTTTCTAAAAATTTGATGTTTTGAGTACTGGCACTATTCATGGAAAGCAGGCACGTTCCGTTAAGTTGCCGAAATTTCGGTAAAGCCTACGCATGAGTTATAATCTACATTCAAATCCATGTGCATTTGCAAGAAGTTCATAAAGGTCATGTTATGATGATATGATAAACCTAAAGGTTATATTATGATAAAAGTCCCATAATACTTGGGCCAGCCCCGGATTAAAGTTAAGGGGAATAGATCGGTGGGAAGGTCGGGAAAAGTAAACCTGGTATTCTTATATAGGAACGAGCTCGATCCTGAAAAGCAGATTATTACCTAGGAGTCTAAATGGCTAAGAACTCCCAGGGGACTAAGTGATGGAAAAGTTTATGAAAATAAGTTCAAGAATGAGTTTTGCATGATCACATTGAATAGCCATTACAAGTTGTTTACAGTTTGTCTGTTATGTTTACTTACTACGGTATGTTCATTTATTCTGCTCATTATTCTATGTATCATTATTAGTTGTTTATTCTGTTTCTTATACTGTCCTAAGTAAAACTAAACCTTATCTCGGACCAGACATTTTCTTAAACTTATTAAATACGGATAGTTCAGTTTGATCCCATGTTTTTACAATTAAATAAAAACTGAGGCAACTGAGAATGAATGTGATGTCAATTAAATACCATATACAAACCCTACTAACAATTTTCTTAAATTCTCACCTAGCTTTGTATTTCCGCATCATTCTCAGACACTGGTGATGGACTCGACGGCCACTCTTTTTATTGAGATTCTAGACCTGCAGCTCCACCATGATCCCATAGTGGACTCCCTGTACATAGCCGGCTCCTGCCATTTCTATCTTTACCTTTTTAGTAACAGGAATTTTGCTGTTCCTTTATTTCACCCGCTTTTGGACCTATATATATAAACTGAAGCATTGGCTTCCAACTTACATATGTATATATATGACTGATGATATACTACCTGTCTTTATTCCTTTCTGTCGTGCTTTTGTTTAAATTTTATTATGTTTTACAATACTGAACATGTTCATTATATACAGCACGCCGTTTCTTTTGTTTAAAAAAAAAAAAAAGATATGATATGATAAATGAAATGTAAGCAGAGTATGAACACGGTAACATGACCTACTTAATTTCATGCTATGACTTAAGCATAACATTAAATTGGTAGGGTGTTACATTTTTTGTATCGGAGCAGTTCGTCCTAGCTAAGGCCTGAGGATTGGACTAACTGTGCTTCGCGCATATTCTATTTTTTTAGTTGATAACATGCACTAGATCTTGCTTGTACGGTTGAGATATAGATGTGCATGTGTAGGAGGTGCCTAATCGTGTGAGCTGTTATTTACTAGCATATTAGACTTAGTATTGAGCCTGATCAACTCAATAACTTTTATTTTGTGTGCTCAGAACTTAATGGCTTCCGGAAGGCGAGGTAGGCCACGCACAAAACCTGCTCAAGAGAACCTAGCTAACTTTATGGACACGATACGAGATATGGCTCATGCAATGCAAGAACAGGCCATGGCAGCTCACCAGATGATGGATCAATTAGGCAGGCGACCTGAAGCAAGTTGTGGAGGAAATCCACATGGCCCCGGAGCTGACATGGATTAACTTAAATTTGCTGAGTTCAGGAAGGCAAACCCGCCCAGCTTTCGAGAAGCATATGATCCAAATAAAGCCGATGAATGGATCAAGGCTATGGAGAAAATTTTCTCTGTCCTGGATTGTTCGGACCATCAAAAGGTGACTTTTGCCACCTATATGCTCGAAGCATATGCAGAGTTTTGCTGGAACGGTGTGCGAAGATTATTCGAGGAATCTCAGACAGCAGTCACCTGGATGGTGTTTAGAGATATTTTCTACCAAAAGTACTTTCTTGCTTCGGTTAGAAATGCCAAGGAACTAGAGTTTATGCAACTTCATCAAGGAAACCGGACGATATCCGAATATATTGCCAGGTTTGAAGAGCTATGTAAATTTTCTACGATCTACTAGAGGAATCTTGATGAAGCTTGGAAGTGCATCAAATTCGAAGGAGGATTACGAGAAGATATTCTTACAGCAATAGGGCCAATAGAGATTAGAGATTTCTCCACGTTTGTAAATAAATGCTGACTTGTGGAAGATTGCAACTTGAAATTGGCTGCAGCTAAGGCATCTGGTCGTAGCTTCAAGAAGGGGTTGGCACCACAGGGCCCAAGATTTAAGCCCAACTTTCAACAACAGAGGAGATTTCAACCGGTAGGCAATAAAGGCAAGCAGCCCCAGAAGTCTTTTCCGAATCCGACTTGTACAAAATGTGGTAAGAATCACGGTGATCGGCAGTGTTTGGCAGGCCAAAATGTCTACTATGGGTGTGGCAAACCAGGCCACAAAATTTATGAGTGTCCAACCAGGAATCCACCACAGTCATCTCGACCACAACATCAAGGACGGGTTTTTACGATGAATGCAGGAGAAGCTGACAAGTCCGAGAGACTAATCCAAGGTACCCGTGAAATGGACGGTGAGACTCTAACTGTACTTTATGATTTGAGTGTCTCCCACTCATTTATTTCTCATGACTGTGTGGCTATTTTGTGATTACCAATTTCTGAATTGCTTTATGATCTACTAGTTTCTACTCCTACCAATGAACCTGTTAAAACTAGTCAAATTTGCATCAGTGTTCCTCTTCGAATTGAGGGTAGGACCTTTGCAGCTAATTTGATTTGTCTTCCTCTGTCTGGACTTGACATAATTCTAGGCATGGATTGGCTTTCTGCCAATCGAGTCATGCACAACTGTTCTGATAAGACGGTGGTATTCTCCTCTGTCTCATCTTCTGAATCCCAAGCCTCAGCATTCTTCTATCTGAACTCTTTATTAGTAAATTGTAGTGGGTCGAAGAGTCATGGATACATTCTCCTATCAACTAATGTGACAAAAGTTGAACAGAAATTGGAGGAGATTCCAATTGTTAAGGAATATCCCGATATTTTTCCAACAGATATTCCTAAATTCCCTCCTGAGAGGGAAATTGAGTTCGCCATCGAGCTAGTTCCAGGTGTGGGACCAATGTCTATCGCTCCGTGTCGAATGTCACCTCTAGAGCTGACAAAACTAAAGAAACAGATTGAAGAACTTTTGGAAAAAAGATTCATACGGCCAAGTGCATTGCCATTGGGAGCTCCAGTCTTGTTGGTCAAAAAGAAGGATGGGAGCATGTGCCTATGCTTGGATTATAGATAGTTGAATAAAGTGACGATTAAGAATAAATATCCACTGCCAAGGATCGATGACCTCATGGACCAACTACAAGGTGCAACGGTATTTTCCAATATCGATTTGCATTCCAGATATCATCAAATTCGAGTTCGAGAACAAGATATCCCTAAGACAGCCTTTCGAACTCGTTACGGGCACTATGAGTATACCGTGATGTCATTTGGACTGACAAATGCACCAGTAGTATTCATGGATTATATGAATCAGATATTTCGCCCATATTTGGACAAGTTTGTAGTGGTTTTCATCGACGACATACTTGTTTATTCGAAGACGGAGCGATAGCATGCGGAACACTTGCGGTTGATTCTGCAAATTTTAATGGAAAAGAAACTCTATGCTAAGTTATCCAAATGTGAATTTTGGATGAAAGAAATAAAATTTCTCAGCCATGTAGTATCCTATGGAGGAATCTCTGTAGGCCCCAGCAAAGTAGAAGCAGTGCTAAATTGGGAAAGGGCGACCATAGTCACTGAAATCAGGAGTTTTCTGGGCTTAGCTGGATATTACAGGCAATTCGTTAAGGATTTTTCTCGAATAGCCTTGCCCTTGACTAAGCTAACCAGGAAGAATGTTCCATTTGAATGGATACCGGAGTGCGAACAGAGCTTTCAAGATTTGAAGAGAAGGTTGACTACGACACCAGTGTTAGCCTTACCAGACCCTCATGGACCATTTGAGGTCTATTGTGATACTTCCAAACAAGGATTAGGATGTGTGTTGATACAAACCGAAAACGTGGTCGCTTATGCCTCTAGACAATTAAAACCATATGAAAGGAATTATCCTACACATGATCTCGAATTAGCAGAGTAGTATTTGCCTTGAAGATATGGAGACATCACCTATATGGAGTAAGATTTGAGGTCTTTTCTAATCATAAGAGTTTAAAGTACCTTTTTGATCAGAAGGAATTAAATATGAGGTAGCGGAGGTGGATGGAACTTCTTAAGGACTACGAATTTGAATTGAAATACTGCCCAGGCAAGGCAAATATTGTGGCAGATGCTTTGAGCAAGAAATCTCTTACTGTAGCCTGGATGATGATTAAAGAGACAGAGCTTATTGAGAGTTTTCGAGATCTTAATTTGGGAATCCTTCTAACTCCCAAGACCCTTCAGTTATACCAAATTAAGATAGCCAGTAGCTTTAAGGAGCAAATTCGGCAGGCACAAGAGCAGGATACCAGTTTTCAACATACAATTAATCTTATGCAATTAAGGAAATTAATGGGTTTTGCTCAAGATAAAGAGGGTATATGGCAGTGTCATGATAGGGTGTGTGTGCCCGAGGGGAATGATCTCCAAAGAAGAATCTTGGAAGAAGCACATAAGGGTAAATTCGCCATACATCCCAACATTACTAAAATGTATCAAGATCTCAGGAAAATGTTTTGGTAGCCAGGCATGAAGTCAGACGTGGCAAGCTTCGTGAGCAAGTGCTTGATCTATCAAAAGGTGAAAGCGGAACATAAGAAACCCTCCGGGATGTTACAACCCTTGGAAATCCCTGAGTGGAAGTGGGAGAGTATCTCCATGGATTTTGTAATGGGATTGCCAAGAACGCCAACAGGATATGATGCTATTTGGGTTATCGTGGATAAATTAACCAAATCTGCTCACTTTTTACCTGTTCGAGCAAAGTATCTGTTGGAAAAATTGGTGCAGTTGTACATTCAAGAGATTATAAGGTTGCATGGGACCCCGTCAACCATTATCTCTGATCGAGATCCAAGGTTCACCTCACGATTTTGGGGAGCCTTACAAAAAGCGTTTGGTACTAGGTTGTGCCTAAGCACTGCATATCACCTGCAAATAGATGGTCACACAGAAAGGACAATTCAAACCTTAGAAGACATGCTACGAGCTTATATAATGGAGCAACGCGGGAATTGGGATCGATACCTATCGCTAGCCGAATTTGCATACAACAATAGCTATCACGCTAGCATCAGCATGGCTCCTTACGAAGCGTTGTATGGACAGAAATGCCAATCTCCACTATGCTGGTATGAAATAGGAGAATCAATGCTATTGGGGCCTGATTTAGTTGAATAGACCACTGAGCAGATCAAGAAAATTCGGAGTAAGATGCTTGCCGCTCAAAGTGTAACATCCACCGAAATTCTTTTATCATTTTTTGGCCTAATTATTCGAATTTTATCAAATAATTGAAGTTAATTAAAATACGACTAAATATTTATTTAGGATCAATTAATTAGCAATTAATTAAGTTTAGATATGAGGGAATTGGGTTAGAAGCATAAGAGATTTTATAGGAATTTTCTTAAATCGATTTACCGATTTAAAGGAAATCGGCAAGATTACGATATTTTAAATTGTCGGAACTAAACCCATAAAATTGCATGCCCAAAACCCTATGACTTAGGGCTGAATACTCAGCCATTTGAGCCTCTAAGTGTGGTGCCACAAAGGCCACAAAAATGAAGAGAGTTGGCTGAAATTTGGCCTTAAACTCTCAACCAATCACATTGCAAGTTTCCAACTACCCTCACAATACATGAATCAAATTTTTCCTCTCTTCATTCAGCTGACTTGTGCCCCTTCACCCCTTGTTCCAGCCTCCTTCTTCTCTTCTCCTCTCAACAAACTCCCTCACTCCTTCAAGCTTAACAAGGTTTTATCAATAACAAGATCACATACAAAGAGGTAGGATTCTTTAACTTCTTTTATTATTGGTGCTATTGTGACTGAGTAGAATTCCTATTCTTTCCATTAGATTGATTATATGTGATGTTTATATGAATTCTTATGGCTGGATTAATGGGTAAACGTTGAGTTTGGCTGAGAATTTGGGTAAGAATTCAAGAAGGGATGCAAGACAGGAGCTGAAACCTTACGGCGTCCGTATTAGTGTAGTGTATAGCTCTACCTACCGCCACTAAAATTTGATGTAACTATTTTTATATGAAAGTAGACATTCAGGGCTTTCCATACATATATAATATAAGGCCATTGGATTAATATTGAGAGAGATATGAATTTTGGAAGTTTGACCTCGGTTTTTGAGTTTGATTCTGGGCAGACTAGGTTGTTCAGGGAAGAACTCGCCCTATACGAGTTGGAATTGGATGAAACAAACTTTGTTAGAAAGCTTACATATAGGAGAATATTTCATAAAAATTTCAGAGTTAGATGAGGTCCTGTTTGCTCCCAGTAGCTCGAGAAAGTTGCCCAATGTCCAAATAGGGTCAAAATAGGGCAGTTTAGGAAGGTCAAATTTCGGGGCTTATAACTTGAGCTCTATTAAAGCAAATGAAATGAAACTTATTGCAAATGAAAGCTTGTTCTGTTAGCTTTAAGTTGATATAAATTTCACATAATTTCACCCAAATTTCTATTTTTGATGGATTTTCTCTTATAAGAGTGCAATTCTGGTTAGAGGTATGTATGAATACTAGACCAATTTTAGTTAATAATCGGAACTCGGGAATCAGCAAACAGAGAGCTGGATCGGATATATTAGGGTTGAACTCAGAAGGTTTTACCTAAGGTTGAAACTCGAAACATAGTGAATATGAAACTAGATCGGGTATGGTTAATATCGGAACTTGGAACTTAGAAAACACATTCATAAAGGTTTTGGAAGACTAATTGAGGCTGAAGGCCGGAGGTTGAAAATCAACTTAAAATCGAAAGTTAAGAACAAGAATATGGAACCTAGAATACTTAAACCCTGTATCTTCAGCATAAACGGAAGTTAAGAATTAGGACGCTTAAAATTCTTATACACGTAATTCCAGAACTCATCCTAGAACCAGTCTTGGAGATTGATTCTAAAACCGACCCCGGAAGTCAGGAATCGAGACATTGACCCTACATACATTGTAACGTCCTCCTTCGTACAATACTATGCTTAAGTCATAGTACCACACTCAGGAGTTGTTACGGTTACCTGAGCAGACCTTAACTAAAAGCAACTTCAGCCATCTTTGCAACTTCTCAAACTATCTGGAGATAACACGGAAATAGGAGTGAAAATTTTAAATTCTCAGTAGGATTCATGAACTATCATACATACTGTCATCATTGTCATCTCCAGTTTGCTTCAGTTTACTATGAAAAAGGTGAACATATTATGTAAACTATTTAATTTTATAGTTCGAAAATATATTATCCGAAGCAAATTTCATTTTACTCATACACTTGGTATTTGGAAGAGCCTATACAAATTCAATTCATGAATTATACTATGAATAATAACTGCAACATATTAAAATACGATAGCATCAATATACTGGAGATACAACATCTGCACATGCCTTTGAATTTATGCAAATATATAAAATTTACTTTTCTTTCTTTGTCTTCCCATAATATTTATCTTTATTTCCTTCATCCGACACACCTAGGCGTTACGTATCGCTGTCCCTAGGGTGTCTGCATCTACCTACACTTGAGCATTACGTATCGCCGTCCTCAAGTGCAGCGTTACTCATCTTCCCTTACTTGTCATACATATTCCAGAGTACGATCGCCATGCCATACTCCATTCGGGTGTGATCATCATGTCACATTCCTTAGGAATATGTTCTTCTTGCGACGTCCCAGAGCACGATTGTCATGTCCTACTCTATCAGGATGTGATCGCCATGTCACATTCCTTAGGGTGTGGGCTCATCATGCTATATTCCAGAGTATAATCGCCATGTCATACCCCATCAGAGCGTGATCGCCATGTCATGTTCCTTAGGAATATAGACTCATCATCATATCTTTCATCATAAAATCTTTACATGCCATATTCCAGAGTATGATCGCCATGTCATACCCTATCAAAGCATGATCGCCATGTCACGTTCCTTAGGATGTGCTTATCATGCCATATTCCAGAGTATGATCGCCATGTCATACCCCATCAGAGCGTGATCGTCATGTCACCTCCCTTAGGAATATGGGACCTTCATTATATCTTTTAACTGCCTTCACAAGGAGGGACCCAATGTGCAACTGCCTCCAAGTGAAGGGACCCACATCTTATCTTATTTAACTGCTTTCACAAGGAGGGATCTCATAACTGCCTCCAGGTGAAGGGATTCATATTTTATATGTTCATATCATTTCATTCTCATATATAATCATGCATGGACATGCGGAATGTACTCATACATATACTTCATCATTTATTTTCATATACCTCATATCATATTTAAATCAGATAGCAAACCCAGGATAGGACATTGTAATTATGCTAAGAAGATAACAATATCAATAGGTGAAAGTTCCATAGTCTTAAGCCTTAAGCTGTCTCGCAAGCTTTTTAACTTCTACTGATGTTCCCAAGTTTGAGCTCATAACCGACTTCTGAGTTCCGAGATAATATTAGTCTCATATGTAAGGTCAATGTCTTAATTCCTGATTTTCGACTTTAATCCATAATTGGTCCTCTAAGACTCTTACGGATGCTTTCCTAAGTCCCGAATTCCGACATTAACCATACCCTGTCTTCCCTAATTTCCGAGTTACGACTTTAACTATGTCTGACTAGTTTCCTATTTGCTCAGTCCCGAGTTTCGACATTAACTATACCTGATCGGGTTTGCTATTTACTAAATCCCGAGTTCAACATTAAGTACACCCTTCCGAGTTCAACCTTAAGTATATCATTCCGAGTTCAACCTTAAGTATATCATTTCGAGTTCAACCTTAAATATTCCTGACCTAGTCCTCTATATACTAAGTTTCGAGGTCAACCTAAAGTATACCGGACCTAGCTCTCCATCTGCTAGATTTCCGAGTTCAACATCTCCGAGTTCAACTTAAGGTGATTGTATTTCATTCTAAACCGCCCTACTTCTAACTAGAATTGCACTCTTATAAGAGAAAATTCACCAAAAATAGAAATCTAGGTGGAATCACACAAAATTTATATCTCTATAAAGCTAACAGGGCAAGCTTTCAAATGAAACCAATTTCATATTATTTAAATGAGTATATTTTGAGATATAAGCCTTGAAACTCGACCTTCCTGAACTACCCTATTTTGGCCTGGTTTGGACATAGGGGCAACTTCCTCAAATCAATAGGAACAAATGGGATCGTAACAAACTCGAAAATGTTCCCCTATGTGTAAGCTTTCTAACAAAGTTGGTTTCACTCAATTTGGAGTTGTATAGGGTGAGTTACACCTTTCTCAACTCATACTGCTCGGATGAAAGTCCTGATTTCTAGTTCAAACTTCAAAAATTCATAACTTCCTCTTTACTAATCCAATGGCCTATATTATATATGTATGGAAAGCCCTGAATGTCTAGTTTCACATAAAAATAGATTCATGGAGTTTAAATGACTGTAGGCAGAGCCGTACTCTCCGCCGTACAGACTACCGAGGAAAAACCCTACCAGCTTCGTGAGTTTTCTCCTTCCTTCAAGTTCTTTCATACCAATTCTAATTCTAATCATAACATACATGCATAATCAACTATAATTCATCATAATCACTTCACATATCATTAGTAGCACAAAGTATACAAGACTCACACACAACTTCAAACCAAGGAAAATAAGAAGAGGAGTAAGATTCCTACCTTGTCGAGTTGAAAACTTATTGATTTGGTGTCTTAGATGGAAGCAACTCTTGATGAAACTTGAAGAGGGAATGAAGATGGAGTGGGATAAGTGTGAGGAGAGGAGAAATGATGGGGGCTTCAGCAGCTAGAGTGGCCAAAATTACAAGGAGAGAAGGAAAGAAAAAGATGAAGATTTTTAAAGCAAGATTCATGTTGATTGGTGGATCCCATCTTGCCTTCCAATTTGGCTTGGCTTCCCACTCTACGTGGCTGAAAATGGCGCCACATGTGGGGGTATCTTGGCTAAATCTTGGCCATCCATTCTAGGGTTCACACAGTATAACTTTTATTGATCTGGTTTCGACAGTCTTAAATACCGAAATCTTATCGATTTATCTTAAATCGGTAAACCGGTTTTAGAAGAATCCTATGAAGTTTCCTATGGTTCTAATCTAATTTCATTATAACTAATCATCTTAAATCACACTTATTTAGATTTAAGTGAATGCTAAATTGAATCCTAATTAATCACAATTATTTGCTAAAAACTGAACACTTCGATTAAAAACGATTAAATTTTTCCGGGCATTACATACATAACCCAGAAGTCGGGAATCAAGATATTGAATACATGATCCTGGACGACGGGAATCAAGACATTGACATTATATACGTAACCCCATAAGTTAGGAATCAAGACATAGACTTATATACATAACTCCAGAAGTTGAAGTTGGTATGATAACGAAGCTCGGAAGTCATTCCCGAGCTCAAACTCGGGAACATCAGTAAAAGTTAAAAAGCTTGCGAGATAGCTTAAGGCTTAAGATTATAAAACTTGCACCTATTAATATTGTTATATTCTTAGCATAATTACAATGTCCTATCCTGGGTTTGCTATCTAATTAAAGTTTCCTGGTTGTCTGGCACTATTCATGGGAAAGTGAACATGATCCGTTATGCTGCCAAAATATTCGGTAGAAATGTAAGGAGGTTATGAGTATTTATGTGTTAAGAATGATTTAAGTATGATATGAAGTATAATAATGATATTATGATAGTTTCTGTTATGAATATTCATGATATGAACATGAAGTTCTGTATGCAAGGATACACGGAAGTAAGTGATGAGGCATATGTATGAGTGCATTTGGCATGTCCATGCATAATTATGTGTGAGAATGAAAGGATCTGAATATATTAAACGTGGATCCCTTCACCTGGAGGCAGTTATAAGATCCCTCCTTATGAAGGCGGTTAAATAAGATAAGATTGGATCCCTTCACTTGGAGGCAGTTGCACATTAAATCCCTCCCTGTGAAGGCAGCTAAAACTTTTGGGTCCCTCTATGTTGGAGGCAGTTGGCCAACTGAGTCCCTCCGACCTAAAGGCACGTGAGTCCCCTTACAGGTCAGTACTGTGTGACGACGATCACTAATTGAGCTCACTGCTAGATCAGACTACCCAAGGGCAGTAAAGAATAAAGATTAAACATATGCAAGCGCCCTAGGGACAGCGCTACGTAACACCTAGGTGTGCCAAGAAAAGAAAGTGAAGAAAGTTGAAGGAAAGCACCATTGCATTTGCATGAATCCAAAGATGAGTACTTGCATAATTATATCCCATGTTTTATTGATGCTGAAACTATTCTATCTACTTATGCTATGATTATTATTCTAAATATGAAATATTGCCAATGTGACTCAAGTACATGAATAAAATGAATCCTGCTTCGGACAATATATTTTTAAACTATAAACTGAACAGTCTATTTAACATGCTTATGTTTTTTATGATAGACCGAAGCAGCTGGAGATAATAACGATGACACTACATTTGATAGTTAATCAAATCCTACTAAGAATTTTATAATTCTCATTATATTTCCGTGTTATCTCCAGATAATTCAGAAGTTCCGAAGGAGGTCCTCCAAGGCGGAGTTGATTGGTAATATTGAAGGCGGCTGAAGGTTACTGCCAGACAAGGTCCGATTAAGTGACAGTAACAACTCCTAGGTGAGGTATTATGACTTAAGCATAGTACTGTACTTGGGAGGGTGTTACACAAAGTCGTCAGAAGAGTTACGTGGATACTAGGAGAAAACCTTTGGAATTTCAAGAAGGAGACCACATGTTTCTGAAGGTTACACCCACAACAGGGATAGGTAGAGCCATTAAGGTCAAGAACCTAAGTCCCCGCTTTATCGGTCTCTTCCAAATCTTGAAGCGAATCGGATCAGTTGCATACCGAATTGCTTTACCTCCACATTTGTCAAACCTTCATGATGTTTTTAATGTTTCTCAACTTAGAAGATATCAACCTAACCCTACACACTTTCTAGAACCCAAATCAATACAATTAAAAGAGGACTTGACTTTCCACGTCTGACCAAAGACGGATCGTAGATGTAAGCAGAGTAACTTCGAAACAAAACTGTGCAGTTAGTGAAGGTAGCATAAGGAAAAGAAGATGCTGAAGACTACACTTGGGAATTAGAATTAGACATGAAGAAAGAGTATTCTGAACTATTCTCAGGTACTAAATTTTGAGGACAAATTTTTTTTAGGAGGGTGGTAATGTAACATCTACAACGAGTTCCGACCTCCGAATTGATTTCCAAGTAATACACGAGTTCCAATCTCCGAATTTATTCCCAAGAGCTCTTCATTTCTATTGGTGTTCCCGAGTTTGACCAATGACCGACTTCCGAGATTGAATTTGGAGTTCCAAGGTTATATAAGTTCCAATTTCCCGGTACAAAAGGTTAATATTTTGATTACCGATTTTCGGTGTTATGCTTAGAATCGATCTCCGATATTGATCCTGGACCGAGTTTTAGAATTACGTGTAATAAGAGTTTTAAAGCATCCTAGTTCTCGACTTTCAAGTTTACGTTAACATCCTCGACTTCCGGGTTTAAGTATTTTAGGTTTCATATTATGTCCTTGACTTTTAATTTTGAGGTGATTTCTGTGCTATATGATTTTCGACCTCCGACTTTATGTTTCAATTAAATTGCACATAATTTTCGACATCCAACTTTATTTCCAAGTTTCAAATAAAACAGACAATATTTCCGATCTCCGATTTCATCTCCAAGTCTCAAATAAGATGGGCACGAGTTCTGACTTTAAGTAGAATGAGACGAGTTCCGATTTCAGATATAATGGAAGCGAGTTCCACTTTTTTTGGCAAAATGGAGAATAATCTGGACACAAAAGAAGGAGACATGGCTGAACTTTATCCACAAAATTTCAACCAATCAAAACTCACAAAGCCAACTACCCTTTCAATGCTTAAATAAGATTTTTCTCTCTTATTCCCATACTGATTTGTGCCACTCTCTCCTTTGATTTTAGCCTTCTTTTTCTCTCCTCCTCTCAACCAACTCCATCAAACCTTCAAGTTTCACAAGGTTCTATCAATTCAAACTTCAACACCTAGCAAAATCACACTCCAAAGAGGTAGAGGTTCAATTTTGTGCTTGTTGTTCTAATTAGGGTGGCTGATTTTGGCTTTATGTTCTCACTTTTTGATGTGATTAGGGAATGATTATGATGATCTTTGACCGATTGTTGGCTGTTTTTGTGTTTAACTTTGATTAAGGAGTAAAAAAGGGTGAGAATAGGAAGCTGTGAGGGGCTAGAAGACCAAATTCCCTCGGCAGTCTGTACGACAGAGTGTACGGCTCCACTTACAGCTAGTTAAATTTGATGAAACTATTTTTATATGAAAGTATACATTCAGAGCTTTCCATACATGTATAATATAAAGCCATTGGATTAATATTGAGAGAGATATGAACTTTTGAAGTTTGACCCAGGAGTCAGGACTTTCATCCAGGCAGTGTGAGTTGAGAAGGGCATAACTCATCCTACACAGCTCCAAATTAAGTGAAACCAACTTTGTTTACACATAGGAGAACATCCCATAATAAAATTCTGAGTTATATACGGCCCTATCTACTCTCAGTGGTTCGAAGAATTTGCCCTATGTCCAAACCGGGCCAAAACAAGACAGTTCAGGAAGGTCGAATTTCGGGGCTTATAACTCGAGCTCTACTAAAGCAAATGAAATGGAACTTGTTGCAAATGAAAGCTTGTCCTGTTAGATTTAAAATGATGTCAATTTTGTCTGATTTGAACTTGTTTGCGATTTTTAGTGGATTTTTACTTTTAGGTGTGTAATTCTGGCCAGCCACAGGGCAAGCCGGGATAAAACTTAAATAACTTGAGCCATATTTATCAAATTAGATGGGACCAAAGAGGTTAGAAAATAGACACATAACACTTTGGCATATCCAAAATTGGGGTCCAGATGAGTTAAATAGAAATTATGGCCTGATTTACAAAAATCAAGTTCAATGCAAGTATTGAGACAACAACCATGTTTTAATTGCAGTAATTGTGCCATGAATTTTGATGTTTGAAATATGAATAAAGTGTTATGATTTTTCTGAAAATTTGATGTTCTGAGTACTGGCACTATTCATGGAAAACGGGCACGTTCCGTTAAGTTGCCGAAATTTCGGTAAAGCCTATGCATGAGTTATAATCTACATTCAAATCCATGTGCATATGCAAGAAGTTCATAAAGGTCATGTTATGATGATATAATAAACCTAAAGGTTATACTATGATGAAAGTTCCATAATACTTGGGCCAGCCCCAGATTAAAGTTAAGGGGAATAGATCGGTGGAAAGGTCGGGGAAAGTAAACCTGGCATTCCTATATAGGAACGAGCTCGATCCTAAAAAGCAGACTATTATCCAGGAGTCTAAATGGCCAAGAACTCCCAGGGGACCAAGTGATGGACAAGTTTATGAAGATAAGTTCAAGAATGAGTTTTGCATGATCACATTGAATAGTCATTACAAGTTGTTTACAATTTGTCTGTTATGTTTACTTACTGCAGTATGTTCAGTTATTCTGATCATTATTCTGTGTATCACTATTAGTAGTTTATTCTATTTCTTATACTGTCCTAAGTAAAACTAAACCTTACCTCGGACCAGACGTTTTCTTAAACTTATTAAATACGGATAGTTCAGTTTGGTCCCATGTTTTTATAATTAAATAAAAATTGAGGCAACTGAGAATGAATGTAACGTCAGTTAAATACCATACGCGAACCCTACTGAGAATTTTCTTAAATTCTCACCTCACTTTGTATTTCTGCATCATTCTTAGATTCTGGTGATGAACTCGACGGCCACCCTTTTTATTCCAGACCTGCAGCTCCACCATGATCCCATAGTGGACTCATTGTACATAGCCGGCTCCTGCCATTTCCGTCTCTACCTTTTTAGTAATAGGAATTTTACTGTTCCTTTATTTCACCCGCTTTTGGACCTATATATATAAATTGAAGCGTTGGCTTCCAACTTACATATGTATGTATACGACTGATAATATACTACCTGTCTTTATTCCTTTCTGTCATGTTTTTATTTAAATTTTGTTATGTTTTACAATACTGAACACGGTCATTATATACAGCACGCCGTTTCTTCTGTTTACAAAAAAAAAAAAAAAAAAAGATATGATATGATAAATGAAAAGTAAGCAAAGTATGAACACGGTAACACAACCTACTTAATGTAACGTCCTCCTCTATACAGTACTATGCTTAAGTCATAGTACCCCACTCTGGAGTTGTTACTATTACCTGAGCGGACCTTATTTGATAGCAACTTCAGCCGTCTTTGAATCTTCTCGAACTATCTGGAGATAACACAGAAACAAGAGTGAGAATTTTAAAATCTCAGTAGGGTTTGCTAAGAAATTTTGTACGGTGTCATCATTATTATCTCCAACTGCTTCGATTTATTATAAAAATTGTGAGCATGTTAACTAGATTGCTCAGTTTTATAGTTCAAAAGATATGTTGCCCGAAGCAGAATTCATTTTATTCATGCACTTGTCATTTGGGAAAGCTAATACACGAAGAAGTCATGAAGCATACTACGAATACTAACTATAACATATTAAGATATAATAACTCTAACATATTGGAAACTTGAAATTTAGATCTGCCTTCACTAGTACTTGAACTTATGCAGATATACATAATTTCCTTTCCTTTCTTGGTTTTTCTTTACTTGTCATGCACATTCCAGAGTATGATCGCCATGTCATACTCCATCGGAGTGTGATTGCCATGTCACATTCCTTGGGATGTAGTCATCATGCCATATTCCAGAGTACGATTGCCATATCATACCCCATCGGGGTGTGATCACCATGTCACACTCCTTAAAATATATTCATCCTGCCACGTCATAGAGTATGATCGCCATGTCATACTCCCTTGGAGTGTGATCGCCATGTCACATTCCTTGGGGGTGGGATCCTTATGCCACACTCTGGAGTATAATCACCGTGTCATACCTTATCAGAGCGTGATCGCCATGTCATGTTCCTTCGGAATATGGACTCATCATCATATCTTTTATCATAAAATCATAAATACATTGGCTTCGTACCTTATTCTCAAATAATAATACTTGCTTAGTATTCCTACATGTCACATAACAACATTGAGAACAACAACATTGAGAACTATTACTAACTTCTACCAGAAATTCGACAGCATAACGGATCGAGTCCTCTTTCCCGTGAATAGTACCAGACAACCAGTACAATTGTACAAACTTGCAATTCAATATAGACTAGCAATTATATATATATCCATAGATTCATTCCTTAGTTTCAATTCAAGCATCAATATGGTTTTCAGTTTATTCTCCCCTGTCCTGCCCGGGTTTTGTGTACTCCACCTTGATTTCAGTTTAACTCATTTGAATCTAATTTTTGGATATGTTATAGCTTTATGTGTCTAGTTTCTAATCCTTTTAGTCCCATCTCATTTGGATTTGTATAACTCAAGACATAAATATTTTACCTCAGCATGTCTTAGTCAGAATTGGGTTCTTATAAAAGAAAATTCAAAATAGAAAACTAGGTGAAATCATACAAATTTTATATCAAATTAAAGCTAACATAATAAGCTTTCAAATGAATTAAGTTTCATGTCATTTTCCTAAGTATGTTTTGAGTTATGAGTCCCGAAACTTGACCCTATTGGACTACCCTGTTCCAACCCGGGTTAAACTTAAGTCAATTTCATTGGTGTGCTGGGAACAAATGGCAACGAATCTGGTTCTAAAATTTTTATGGGATGTTCTATTATATGTTAGCTTTCAAAAAAATTTAGTTTCACTTAATTTGGAGTTGTATAGGGTGAGTTATACCCTTCTCAACTCATAGTGCCCAGATAAGAACCTAGATTTATAGGTTAAATTTCAAAAATTCATAACTAATTCAATACTACTCCAATGGCCTATATTTTATATGTATGGAAAGCCCTAGATGTCTAGTTTCATATAAAAATGGTTTCATCAAATTTAATCGGCTATAGGTGGAGCCGTACACTCCGTTGTACGGACCACCGTGGGAAACCCTAACAGCTTCTAGGTTTATCTCCCTTTTTCAAGCTATTTGCTATCAATTCCAATTTTAATCATAACATACATACAAAATTAGTCATAAACTATCATCATCACTCTACATAACTGACATGACTGTCGAACTCACTCAAATTAATCAGGCTATAAAGAAAAACTTGTAATATAGAGCAACCTGAATCGTTTCCCAAGGAATTCGCAATGAACCAATTCGCTCAATTGGAACAGCACAATACAGAATTAGCAACAGAAACGAAAAAGGGGGGTTTGTTCAATTTCAATACAAATAACAGATAATAAAAAAAGAGATTAACAATTTTAAAGCAACCAACCCAGACTTGAGTTCCTAAAAATCCATCATTGGACAATGAATCCCTGAATTCGTGGTTGATCCTAAACAGATCGGAATCCCTGCATTCATCTAGAAAAATGAATCCACTAGACGATCACCTAGCATTTTATCAGAAACTCGGCGTGTTCACTCATTCAACGTACAGTGCCCACTTAAACCCGTTTTGATTTTAAGCCCTTTCGATTAATCAACCTAAATGTTAAATCTAACATTCAACACCCCTTCCCTTAAGTTATCCAGAATCGAAATACAGAAGAGAAAGGAAAGAACGAACTTAGTATGATGCAAAAAACGTCCTCTGGATTGAAGGCGGAAACTTAATTCGTGGGTTGGTCGATTAGTGCCTTAGCCAACCATGGTAGAATAAAAAAACCGCAAATAAAGAAGAAAAGGTTGATAGTTCCTCAACCGAATGGAATGAATATGCGCAGACAATCTCCAAATGAAAAGTTCCTGCCCCGCAAAAATAATAACAGCCCTAGTCCCTTCGTTTTCTAGCTCTAAAAAAAAACCAAAATAAACCGGTTCAAAGGACAAAAACCGGACCAAACAAAAAAAAAAACCGAAAACTAATGGTTTGGTCCCTTGCAATTTGGACACTTAATTAACTAAACTTTGCTCCAGCATTTCGTGACTGCCTTGTTGTCCGAATTTGGCCTTTAATCGGGAACCTGAAACAAAAGTTATAATTAATTCCACTTAAAAGCCCAAAATCCAATTTAGACCGAAAACCAATATTTACACACTAAATTGCCCCAAGATCATTATTCAATTGCAAAAATAAAGTGTGATAAAAAAATCAATTATCAATAACATCAATATATCAGGGTATACATGATCACCATGCAGCCCCAAATCAGAGAAAACAAGAAGAGAAGTAGGATTTCCTACCTTGTCTAGTTGAATTTGTGTTGATTTTGTGTCTTTGGTGCAAGAAATTTGTGTTGAGGCTTGAAGAAGAGATGAAAATGCAGTGGAGGTGAGAGTGAGGAGAAGAAAAGGAAGGGAGCTTCAGCAAGAGAAGTGGCCGAAATTCACAAAGGGAGGAGGAAAGAAAAGGTAGAAATATTTGAAAGCTAAATGCATGTGATTGGTGGATTTCTCCATGCTATCCATTTTAGTTTGGCTTCCACCATCAAGGGCTGCCCTAGGCGCCACTTGGGTGGGTTATTTGGCTTAATCTTAGCCATTGATCCTAGGGCACTCATGGCCTAATTTCTATTGGTCTAGTTCCGACAGTTTAAAATACTGAAATCTTACCGATTTCTCTTAAATCAGTAAACCGGTTTTCAAGAAAATTTTTATGAAAACTTCTATACTTCTAACCTAATTCTCTCATATCTAAACTCAATTTGTTGCTACTCAATTGATCCTAAATAAATATTTAGTCAAATTTTAATTAATTTCGATTATTTGATAAAAATCGAACAATTAGGCGAAAAACGATAAAAAAATTTCGATGGATGTTACACTTAATTTCATGCTATGACTTAAGCATAACATTAAATTGGTAGGGTGTTACAGGGTGGGATGAGAAAATGAAGAGGAAGAAGAGAGAATTCTGCTCCTAGTTCAGCCGAAAATTGAAAGGGAGAAGAATGAGATTTTAGAGTTTGATGTCTTAATTAATGAAAGTGACCCATGAAGCTTCATTGGTGGATTTCTTTCTATGTTTAAACTTGGCTGAATTGCCCATTTCAAGGGCTTGGATGGTGCCACTTAAAGGGGATAGGTGGCTGAATCTTAGCCTTCCAAACTAGGGTTCTCACAATATAATTTCTATCGATCCAGTCCATGCATTGAACAACACCGAAGCTTGACCAAATTTTTTTTTCTTAACTTAGCAAAATGTTACTAATAGTTGTCATAAATTTTTACGTATCAAAATTCAAAATGTCCTAACCTCAACTTTCATATTTCATTTATAATTACTCTTGTTTCTATAATGTAATAAAACAGATCAAAATTTGGTGCAAATTAAACATTTCGCATTTCCAAGATGTTACACTTTATATCCTAAATATTGAACCTTGAAGACAAGACATTTTAAAAAGTTTCAAACTTTCTTTAAGAATGTAACTCGTTAGTCAGAAAAATGTCAACTTGTAACTCTTTCTTATAAAGTTTAAATCTTGAATTAAAAATATTTAGTTAAGTGTCAAACTTTCTTAAAGAATGAATCTTTTAAGTCTTAGAAGCAACTTTAAGTCATAAAGTTGGAATCTTGAAGATATAATATGTAACATCCTCAATTTTTGTCGTGCTAAATTACCTTAGTAACCCTGGGCAATTAGGCACTTAATGAGAAATTATGAGATTAATGCTTAATTAAGGGATTAACGAAGTGATTATGAGTTAATCATGAAGAGAAAAGTTAAGAAAATGCTTAATTAAGATTAGAGAATCTTTAATTAAGCAAGTCAAACCCTTAATAGCTTAATTAAGCACTAATCATGCATAATTAGCTTAATCGAGTTTAATTAAGGATAATTAAGCTTAATTGCAAGATTAATTTTTGTTAATCATGATCACATGAGTTAATCACTAATCCTTGCTTAATCATGTTAATTAAGTTGCAAGAGCACTTAATCGCACCATTAAAATTCAAATTAAGTCAATTAAACAATAAAGTAAAAGGTGATGTCACAAAAGCATAAAGCATTAGACAAGAGTGCCTTATGTAAGAGTAAGTATATGATTTGTCTCCCATCATCCAATTTGTCTTCCTAAACCTTAATTAACTCAAAAATTAAGCAAAATGACCCCACGCCCATGGCCTAAAAGTTACGGCCAACAACAACACACACATACATTCATTTTATTTTTCAACTTCTATTCTCTCTCTAAAAACTCAAATCCTCCAATTTCTTTCTACAATTCTCTTCTTCTTCATCATCATCTTCTTCTTCATTCTCCACCTCCATAACCAAACATTCTTCACTTAGCCCTTCAAAGACCACATCTTTTGGTCTTTGAAGGAAAGATTCAAACACTACAAGACTCATTTTCATCAAGAACTCAAGAGCTTCCATCTTCATCTCCCACAATCGCCACCACCATCATCAAAGGAGGAGTTTTCTTCATCTTCTCCTTTTCCATTCAAGGTCGCCACTTTCATCACCTTGAGGAGCCACCATCTTCTTCATTTTCTTCTTCTTGGAAGCGCTAAACTTATCACTAGGTAGTGATCTTCACTCTTCTCTTTTATCTACTCAAGAAAGCTTGAAGTTTGGTTCCTTTCATGGCCAAGATCTTCAAGTGAAAGATTGAGAAAACTCTCATGCTCTTCATGAGCAAAAGTTTCCATTTTTAGTAAAATATATTCATGAGTTGTTCTTGATTTTTGAAAGCTCCTTTCTTGAAATGCTTCAAAGTTTCTATTTTTCTTTCTTGATGCTTGAGATCTTGTTTTTCTTGTGATTTGTTGGAAAAAGATTGATAATTCTTGGTGGTGTTTGTGGTGTTTGGTTTAAAAGTTGTTTGTTTTCTTATGACGATGCTTATGATTAGAAAAATTTTCATCTTTACATGTTTTTCATGACTTGATATGACTATGAACATTCCAAAAGTATAAAGCTTTAAAAGTTTGCTTCTTGATGCGTGAAAAGTGGCGCTATATTTATGGGTGTCACATGGCTTCATTTTGTTCTTCTTAAAGACAAAAATATGTGTAAAAGTCTAAACTTTTTAAAACATGAAGCTTTTTAAGTCATAAAAATGAAAACTTGTCACTTTATGTCTTAAAAATGGAATCTTGAAGACAAAACCTTTTATAAAGTTTCAAACTTTAACCAAGAATAAAAACTTTAAGTCATAAAAGTATTGACTTGCAACTTTAAATTTATAAAGTTTGTATCTTGAGTCAAAATAATGCATAAAGTGTTAACTTTTATAAAGAACAAGACTTTCTAATTCTAAAGCTAATGCCTTGTATCATTATTTCATAAAATAGGAATCTTTTAGGCTTTAAGACAACTCTAAATCATAAAGTTGGAATCTTGATGGTCTTTTAATGGTTAAAAGTGTCAACTTTCTTAAAGAATAAGACTTTTAAATCATAAAGCTAGCATCTTGTATCATCTTCTTATAAAGGTTGAATCTTTAAGACAAGAATATGATTTCAGAGACTCATACTTTCATAAAGAATAAAACTTTATAATCATAAAGGTGAAATCTTGCTATTCTAATTACTAAAGTTTGAATCTTATACTTGTTGAAATAAAAACTATCCCTCGATGATTGGTGAACATGGTGTTGTTGGGTTCATAAGTGTGGTTATGCGTTGTCACGACCCAAGGACTAGAGAGATCTCAAAATCCTTGAGAACAGAAGTATGATTAGAGCCTATGAGCATACTATGAACCTAGGAATCACTAAGTGCACTATCTCAAGGAAAGGAAATAATTACCTAACTTAGTTAACTTGAACAAGTGTTCCATAAGACATGTACTCAAGTAAAAAGTAATTTCCCATAAGGAATAAGTAACTAAAAGACTACATACACATTTATTTTAACTATGTGATTCTCTCATAAGTAACCACGGGAAATCACCTGATGGCTCATAAGACTTTTCACAAAAAATAACACAACTATGAACCCTCTTAGGGTAAGCATGTATGATGCCATTAGGCATGATGTATGACAAGTTTGATTGAGCATTTGTCTTATAATTGAATGATTGATATGATGATATGAGATGGATATGATGGATTGTTGGTTGAAAATTTCATGATTGGCATTTTGGGGAAACTCCGGTCTAGCCATCATGCTACCAGATTTTCGTCAAAATTATGGACAGTCATATCATTGCATGTCCACATATGTCTTGTCAAGAAGTACTATGCATGTAAGGTACAATAATAAGAAAAGAAAGAATAGGATATAACCCTTCAATCACTTCGGTAAGGGAAATAAGAGATGGTGATCCATAAAGACTCAAAGAACCTCTATGGAGGAGGCAAGGGTGACATGGAAGACCCTCAAACTTAGTGGTAACCATTATCAGCTTAGTCTGATTTGGTTAGTATTGTGTGATGACGGTCATGAAATGAGCTCATATCCAAAAGCAGTCTATTTTAGAGGAAAAAGAATGCTAAGGACGTGCTAATAACAAAAGTAAAGTTAAAGTAAAACTATGGTTAATTCTATGAGGCTGCATGTCAATGCATGTATCTACATTATCTATATGCATTATGAATGTTTATTCCATGCTTTCATATGTATGTTTACTTATGATGATATGATTATGATATTAAGATTAAAAACAACCCGCTTTGGGATTTATGTTTTTAAAATCATTAAAATTGAACCTATGCATGTCCACTATTTTTATAATTAAACCCGAAATGGCTGGACGATAACAATGAAATAGTGTTTGTCTAGTCGCGATCCTACTGAGAAATCTAGTATTTCTCATTCCTACGTTTCCATGTCATCTTCAGAGGATGTCGGCATCGGGCATAGTGTAACACCCTACCAACTTAATGTTATGCTTAAGTCATAGCATGAAATTGGATAGGTTGCGTTACCGTGTTAATACTCCGATTACTAACTACATGTCACGTCTCTTTTTTTTTTCTTTAACATATAACAATCGAGACAGTGTGCTGTAGATAACGAACGTAATAAAGTTTAATAAATCACAACATCAAAGATAAGCATATGTAATATAACATCAAGTATATATATATATATATATATATATATATAAGTTAGAAGCCAACGCTTCTGTGTATGTACAGATGTAAAATAGGATACAAAAGTGGGGCCAGTGTAACAAAAAGAACGTATGGCCCGTGTCAATTAAAACCACCCTACAAGGTCCTCTGAGGACATCCTAAACTAGCTTATCCACGTCTATGGCCCAATAATACACTACCAAAAAGGAGCCATGCTGTACAACAAAACTCTCGACCGGGACCTACTCGGTCAGATAGCCGTTAGCCACACCAGGCCCGGCCGGGGAGTAGTCCATGCTAGGTCCAGAAGAGGAGGAGGATGAACCAGTAGCCTCCGAAGGATCGCTCTCGGAGCTGAGGGGGATGTTTGGAACCATCTGTGGAGGGGACTCTGGTGGAGGACTGGCAGGAGCTATAGGTGCTGCGGGTGCTGGAGGTGCAGGAGGAAGGTGTGCCATATGCAATGGGACCACAAAGTATGGAGCGACAGGATCAACGGTAGGATGAAATAGAGGGACAGCAAAATTCCTATTGCTAAAAAGATAAAGACGGAAATTGCAGTAGCCAGCGATGTACAGCGAATCCACTATGGGATCATGGTGAAGCTGCAGGTTTGGAATCTCAATGAAAAGAGTGGCCGTCGAGTCCATCACCAACGGCTGAGAAGGATGCGGAAATGCAACACGAGGTGAGAATTTACAGAAATTCTCAGTAGGGTTCGCGTATAGTATTTAATTGACGTCACATTCATTCTCAGTTGCCACGATTTTATAATTAATTATAAAAACATGAGATCAAGCTTAACTATCCATATTTAATAAGGTTGAAAAATGTTTGGTCCGAGGCAAGGTTCAGTTTTACTTAAGGCAGCATAAGAAACAGAATAGACAATTAACAGTAAAACATAGAATAATGAGTAGAATAAATGAACATACAGTAGTAAGTAAATATAACAGATAAACTGTAACAACTTGTAATGACCGTTCAATGTAATCATGCATTTAATGCAATCATGCAAAACTTTTTCTTGAACCTTTCTTCATAAACTTTTCCATTACTTGGTCCCCTGGGAATTCTTGGCCATTTTAGACTCCTAGGTAATAGTCTGCTTTTCAGGATCGAGCTCGTTCCTATACAGGAATACCAGTTTTACTTTCCCCGACCTCCCCACCGATCTATAACCTTTAGGATCATCATAACATAACCTTTATGAACTCTTTGCACATGCACATGGATTTGAATATAGATTCTAACTCATGCATAAACTTTCCCGAACTTTCAGCGGCATAACGGAACGTGTCCACTTTCCCATGAATAGTGCCAGTACTCAGAACATCAAATTTTCAAAAAAGTCATAACACTTTATTCATATTCCAAACATCAAATTCATGGCACAATTATTGCAATTAAAACATGGTTGCTGTCTCAACACTTACATTCAACCCGATTTTTGTAAATCAGGCCATAATTTCTATTAAGCTCATTTGGATCTCAATTTTGGATATGTTGAAGTGTTATGTGTCTATTCTCTAATCTTTTTAGTCCCATCTAATTTTGATAAGTATAGCTCAGGTTATTCACGTTTTATCCCGGCCTGCCCTGCAGCTGGCTAGAGCCGTACACTCCGCCGTATGGACTGCCGAGGTAGTTTAGTCTTCCAGCCCCTCACATCTTCCTAGTCTCACCCTTTCCTACTCCTTACTCAAATTTAAACACAAAAATAGTCGTAGATCATCATATTCATTCACTAATCATATCAAGAAGTGAGAAAATAAAATCAAAATCAGCCACCCACAATCAGAACAACAAGAACAAAATTTGAACCTCTACCTCTTATTATGTGTGATTTGGCTTGATTTTGGAGTTTGAATCAATAAAACTTAGTTAAGCTTGAAGGTTAGATGGAGTTGGATGAGTGAAGAAGAGAGCTGAAGTGAGGGAGAAAGGCAGCACAAGTCAAGCTGAAGAGAGAAAGAAATGAGTTATAAAAGTTTCGAGGTGGCAGTTGGCTTTGTGAGTTTTGATTGGCTGAAATTTTGTGAGTGAAGTTTGGCCATGTCTCCCTCTTTTGTGGCTAAATTATTCTCCACATCGCCTAAAAGTGGAACTCGCCTCCATTCTATCTGAAATCAGAAATCGTCTCTATCCTGTGTAAAATTGGAACTCGCATCCATTTTATTTGAACTTGAAGCTGAAGTCGGATGTCGTACCTCGTGCTCAACTTATTTGAGACCTAGACATAAATTCGGAGATCGGAAATCATGTCCGTTTTATTTGAAGGTTGGGAATAAAGTAGGAGATCAGAACTCGTGTAAATTTTGGTCGAACTTGGAGACCAACTCAGAGATTCGATCTCGTGTCCAGTTTTGGTTGGGATCAACTCGTAGGTCGGAACTCGTGTCTTATTCTGGTTGACCCATCAACCATGAAGTCGGAACTCATATCCTATTTATTTGGAGCATAAGGTCAGAAATCGGAAATCATAGCCATTTCATTTGAGACTTGGAGATGAAGTCGGAGGCCAGAAATTTGAACATTTCACTGGAATTGGAGATGAGGTCGGAGGTCGGGGGACGTTACATTACTACCCTCCTAAAAAAATTTTGTCCTCCAAATTTAGTACCTGAGAATAGTTCAAGATACTCTTTTCTCATGTCTGATTCTAGTTCCCAATTATAGTCTTCAGCATCTTCCTTTTCCCATGCTACCTTTACTAACTGCACAGTTTTGTTTCGAAGCTGCCTGCTGCTTCTATCTACGATCTGTGCTGGTTGTACATGGAAAGTCAGGTCCCCTTTTAACTGTATTGATTCAGGCTCTAGGAAGTGTGTAGGGTCAGGTTCATATCTTCTGAGTTGAGAAACATGGAAAACATCATGAAGGTTTGACAAATGTGGAGGTCAAGCGATTTGGTATGCAACTGCTCCGATTCGCTTCAAGATTTGGAAGGGACCAATAAAGCGAGGACTTAGCTTCTTGACCTTAATGGCTCTATCTATCCCTGTTGTAGGTGTAACCTTCAGAAATATGTGGTCTCCTTCTTGAAATTCTAGAGGTTTTCTCCTGGTATCCGCATAACTCTTCTAACGGCTTTGAGCGGCAAGCATCTTACTTCAAATTCTCTTGATCTGCTCAGTGGTCTGCTCAACTAAATCAGGCCCCAATAGAGTTGATTCTCCTGTTTCATACCAACACAGTAGAGATTGGCACTTCCGTCCGTACAACGCTTCGTAAGGAGCCATGCCGATGCTAGCGTGATAGCTATTGTTGGATGCAAATTCGGCTAATGGCAAGTATCGATCCCAATTCCCACGTTGCTCCAATATATAGGCTCGTAGCATATCTTCCAAGGTTTGAATTGTCCTCTCCGTTTGGCCAACCGTTTGTAGGTGATATGTAGTGCTTAGGCATAACTTAGCACCAAACACTCTTTGCAAGGCTCCCCAAAACCGTGAGGTAAACCTTGGGTCTCAATCAGAGATGATGGTTGAAGGGATCCCATGCAATCTTATAATCTCTTGAATGTACAGCTGCGCCAATTTATCCAGCGAATAGTTTACTCGAACGGGTAGAAAGTGGGCAAACTTAGTTAATCTATCTACAATGACCCATATGGCATCATATCCTATTGACGTCCTTGTTAATCCCATTACAAAATCCATAGAGATACTCTCCTACTTCCACTCAGGGATTTCCAAGGGGTGTAACATGCCGGAGGGTTTCTAATGTTCTGCTTTCACCTTCTGATAAGTCAAGCACTTGCTCACGAAGCTTGCCACCTCTAACTTCATGCCTGGCCACCAAAACATTTTCTTGAGGTCTTGATACATTTTGGTAATGCCGGGATGTACAATAAATTCACCCTTATGTGCTTCCTCCAAGATTCTCCTTCGGAGATCATTTCCCTCAGGTACATACACCCTATCACGGTGTTGCCATATACCCTCTTTATCTTGAGCAAAATTCGTCAATTTCCCTGATTGCACAAGTTGAATTGTATGTTGAAAATTAGCGTCCTGCTGCTGTGCTTGCCGAATCTGTTCCTTAAAGTTACTGGCTATCTTAAGTTGATGTAGCTGGAGAGTCTTGGGAGTCATAAGGATTCCCAAATTAAGATTTCGGAAGCTCTTAATAAGCTCCGTCTCTTTAATCATCATCCAGGCTGTGGTTAATGATTTCCTACTCAAAGCATCTGCCACAATATTTACCGTGCCTGGGTGGTATTTCAATTCAAATTCGTAGTCCTTAAGAAGTTCCATCCACCTTCGCTGCCTCATGTTTAATTCCTTTTGATCAAAGAGATACTTTAAACTCTTATGATCAGAAAAGACCTCGAACCTCACTCCATACAGGTGATGTCTCCATATCTTCAGGGCAAATACTACTGCAGCTAATTCGAGATCATGCGTAGGATAATTCTTCTCATGTGGCTTTAATTGCCTGGAGGCATATGCGACCACGTTTCCAGTTTGCATCAACACACATCCTAATCTTTGTTTGGATGCATCACAATAGACCTCAAATGGTCCACAAGGATCTGGCAAGGCTAACACTGGTGTCGTAGTCAATCTTCTCTTCAAGTCTTGAAAACTCTGTTCGTACTCCGGCATCCATTCAAATGGAACATTCTTCCGGGTTAGCTTGGTCAAGGGCAAAGCTATTCGAGAAAAATCCTTAACGAATCGCCTGTAATATCCAGTTAAGCCCAAAAAACTTTTGACTTCAGTGACTGTGGTTGGCCTTTCCCAATTTAGTACTACTTCTACTTTGCTGGGGTCTACAGAGATTCCTCCGTAGGATACTACATGGCCGAGAAATTTTACTTCTTTCATCCAAAATTCACATTTGGATAACTTAGCATAGAGTTTCTTTTCCCTTAAAATTTGCAGAACTAGTCGCAAGTGTTCCGCATGCTTTTGCTCTGTCTTCAAGTAGATATGAAAACCACTACAAACTTGTCTAGATATGGGCAGAATATTCGATTCATATAATCCATGAATACTGCTGGTGTGTTGGTCAGTCCGAACGACATCACGATATACTCATAGTGTCCGTAACGAGTTCGAAAAGCTGTCTTAAGGATATCTTGTTTTCGAACTAGAATTTGATGATATCCAGAACGCAGATCGATCTTGGAAAATACCGTTGCCCCTTATAGCTGGTCCATGAGATCATCAACCCTTGGCAGTAGATATTTATTCTTAATCGTCACTTTATTCAACTGCCTATAATCCACGCATAGGCACATACTCCCATCTTTCTTTTTGACCAACAAAACTGGAGCTCCCCATAGCAACGCACTTGGCCGTATGAATCCTTTTTCCAAAAGTTCTTCGATCTGTCTCGTTAGTTCTGTCAGCTCCAAAGGTGACATCCGATACGGAGCTATAGATATTAGTCCCGCACTTGGAACCAACTCGATGGTGAACTCAATTTCTCTCTTAGGAGGGAATTCAGGAATATCTTCTGGAAAAACATCAGAATATTCCTTAACAATTGGGATCTCCTCCAGTTTCTATTCAACTTTCGTCACATTAACTGATAAGAGGACGTATCCCTGACTCTTTGACCCACTATAGTTTACTAATAAAGAGTTCAGATAGAAGAGTGTTGAGGCTTGGGATTCAAAAGTTGAGATAGAAAGGAATACCACCGTCTTATCAGAGCAATTGAGCATGACTCGATTGGCGGAAGCCAATCCATGCCCAGAATTACGTCAAGTCCAGATAGAAGGAGACAAATCAAATTGGCTGCAAAGGTCCTACCCTCAATTCGAAGAGGTACATTGATGCATATTTGACTAGTTTTAACAGGTTTATTGGTAGGAGTAGAAACCAGTAGATCATAAGGCAATTTAGAAATTGGTAATCGCAAAACAGCCACACAATCATGAGAAATAAATGAGTGGGAGGCACCCGAGTCATAAAGTACAGTTAGAGTCTCACCGTCCACTTCAAAGTACCTTGGATTAGTCCCTCGGACTTGTCAGCTTCTTCTGTATTCATCGTAAAAACCCATCCTTGACGTTGTGGTCGAGACGGCTGTGGTGGATTCTTGGTCAAACACTCATAAATTTTGTGGCCTGACTTGCCACACCCATAACAGACATTCTGGCCTACCAAACACGGCCGATTGCCATGATTCTTACCGCACTTCATGCAAGTTGGATTCTGAATAGGCCTTTGGGGCTGCTTATCTTTGTTGCATGCTGGCGGAAATCTTCTCTGCTGTTGTAAGTTGGGCTTGAATCTTGGGACCTGTGGGTTTCCTCCACAGCTTACCGCAGGTCACCTGCCTAATTGATCCATCATCTAGTGAGCTGTTACGGCCTTTTCCCGCATCGCATGAGCTATTTCTCGTACCGTGTCCATAAGGTCACCGGGATCCTCTTGAGCAGGTTCTGTGCGTGGTCTACCTCGCCTTCCGGAAGCCATTAAGTTCTGAGCACACAAAACAAAAGTTATTGAGTTGATCAGACTCAACACTAAGTTTAATGTGCTAGTAAATAACAGCTCACACGGTCGGGCACTTCTTACACATGCACATCTCTATCTCAATTGTACAGGCAAGATCTAGTGCATGTTATCAGCTAAAAATACAGAATATGGGCGAAGCATAGTCAGTACAATCCTCAGGCCTTAGCTAGGATGAACTACTCTGATACCAAAAATGTAACACCCTACCAACTTAATGTTATGCTTAAATCATAGCATGAAATTGGATAGGTTGCGTTACCGTGTTAATACTCCGATTACTAACTACATGTCACGTCTCTTTTTTTTTTTTTCTTTAACATATAACAATCGAGACGGTGCGCTATAGATAATGAACGTAATAAAGTTTAATAAATCACAACATCGAAGATAAGCATATGTAATATAACATCAACTATATATATATGTATATATATAAGTTAGAAGCCAACGCTTCCATGTATGTACAGATGTAAAATAGGATATAAAAGTGGGGCCAGTGTAACAAAAAGAATGTTTGGCCCGTGTCAATTAAAACCACCCTACAAGGTCCTCTGAGGACATCCCAAACTAGCTGATCCACGTCTATGGCCCAATATTACACTACCAAAAAGGGGCCATGCTGTACAACAGAACTCTCTCCCGGGACCTACTCGGTCAGATAGCCATTAGCCACACCAGGCCCGGTCGGGAAGTAGTCCATGCTAGGTCCCGAAGAGGAGGAGGATGAACCAGTAGCCTTCGAAGGATCGCTCTCGGAGTTGAGGGGGATGTCTGGAACCATCTGTGGAGGGGACTCTGGTGGAGGATCAGCAGGAGCTACAGGTGCTGCGGGTGCTGGAGGTGCAGGAGGAAGGTGTGTCATATGCAACGGGACCACAAAGTATGGAGCGGCAGGATCAAAGGCAGGATGAAATAGAGGGATAGCAAAATTCCTATTGCTAAAAAGATAAAGACAGAAATTGCAGTAGCCAGCGATGTACAGCGAATCCACTATGGGATCATGGTGAAGCTGCAGGTTTGGAATCTCAATGAAAAGAGTGGCCATCGAGTCCATCACCAACGTCTGAGAATGATGCGGAAATGCAACATGAGGTGAGAATTTACAGAAATTCTCAGTAGGGTTCGCGTATGGTGTTTAATTGACGTCGCATTCATTCTCAGTTGCCTCGGTTTTATATTTAATTATAAAAACATGAGATCAAGCTTAACTATCCATATTTAATAAGGTTGAAAAATTTCTAGTCCGAGGTAAGGTTCAGCTTTACTTAAGGCAATATAAGAAACAGAATAGACAACTAATAGTAAAACACAGAATAATGAGTAGAATAAATGAACATACAGTAGTAAGTAAATATAACAGATAAACTGTAACAACTTGTAATCACTGTTCAATGTAATCATGCATTTAATGCAATCATGCAAAAATTATTCTTGAACCTTTCTTCATAAACTTTTCCATTACTTGGTCCCCTGAGAGTTCTTGGCCATTTTAGACTCCTGGGTAATAGTTTACTTTTCAGGATCGAGCTCATTCCTATACAGGAATGCCGGGTTTACTTTCCGTGACCTTCCAACCGATCTATTCCCCTTAACTTTATTTCAGGGCTGGCCCAAGTATTATGGAACTTTCATCATAACATAACCTTTAGGTTCATCATAACATAACCTTTATGAACTCTTTGCAAATGCACATGGATTTGAATATAGATTTTAACTCATGCATAAACTTTACCAAACTTTCGGCGGCATAACGGAATGTGTCCGCTTCCCCATGAATAGTGCTGTAACACCCTAATAAACCCATACTACGCTTAAGTCGTATTACGGCGTTTTATTAGTTGTTACTTATGCTCGTGGAAAACTAATCTTTGCTTGAAATTAAGTTACACGGAAAATACGATAAGATTTTTCTTTGAAATACATCGTCGCTTTGCAGCGTTTTGAAAAGTAAAGCCTTGAACGAGAAGCTAGGCAGAGAAAGAGCATGTCGCATAGAATATGTACTCCAATATCATAAAACAAGAGAAAGGTAAATGAATAGTAATTCACAAATACATTGCATTATATAGCAAAATCATTACATCGATATGGTTTCATCATATATATACATACGTATATATCAGCATTACATCAAAAGAGGCTCATGGTCGTGCCATGATCCAAATACTAGATACAAACTAAAATCGACATCGTTCGTCACAAAAGAGATGAATGAAGATGCAGAGCTACGGTGACGACAAGTCCACATCAGCAATCGTCTAACATCCCACGTCATACACCCGCTCACAGTGTCGGGGATCCATGCTCGGCTCCACCGGATGCGCCATCGAGATCTGGTGACGATACGGGAGAATAACTAGGGTGAGAAATGGAATTTCTCAGTAGGACTCGAACCCGACACGAAAGTGTCATCGTCATCGTCATCGTCCCAGCCACTTCGGTTTTATTAATGAAAATAGTGAGCATGCATAAGGTTCAATTCTTGGATTTTCGAAATCATGAGTATCCGAAGCGGATTCAATTTTAGGGTATCCTCTAATCATTTACATCATCATATACATGAACACAAATATAATTACATAAAACATGCATGGCTATGCTATAATCTTCTCTTAACTTCTTCCCCTTTTAGGGTTTTGGACCGAAGCCCCTTTTCTTTCCTTAACTTGACTTTATCTTTTCACCCACTAAACATAAGTGGTAATGAGCTCAGACCGTGGCCGTCGCCACCATAGAATTTCGGTACTTACACTAGCTGGGTCATGCCATGCCTCATGTAAGACCTATCCCCTATACTCACACTAGCTGAGTCATGCCATGCCTCATGTGAGTTGTGGGTGAGGGGAGCTTACTTTGGGTCACCTTCCCTCTTGAAGGATCATACCCTTAGTTTACTTTCTCTTCTTATTAAAGCTTATGAGACAAAATTATTTTAATTCTTTTCCACATTTAGGCGTTACGTATCGCCGTCCCCAAATGTGGTTCCTTTATCAATCACCTCTGGGCGTTACGTATCGCCGTCCCTAGGGTGTTCATATTTATTAGTCTTTTCATGTATATCATTAAGCATCATATTATCAACATATCATATTCATATCATCTTGATTCATTATAATATCGTCATCATATTATTATCATCCTTATCATCATCATAACACTATCATAATCCTCATGTCACTATCATAATCATCATATCATATCATCATCACCATTATCATACCATTATCATCATGGTCATCATCATATCATATCATATCATCATCAACATGTCATTGTCATCATATTGACAAATAGAGGCATATATATCACACAAAGTCTTATGAGCTTAGCTTAGTAAACTTGGGTACAAGCTTTTAATTGGGGTTGCCTCTTGTATAAATTCTTTTATTAGGCATGGGGCCAACTTCATCCATTATCCTTTTTGAAACTTTTGAGTTGAATTATGAGGGTTTTCCAATGCTTAGTGTAATGGTCTTAATATCTTAAAGCTTATTTCTCGGTATCCTTTAAAACTTGCCATAACCAGTTTTACTTTTACAGTGGGGCAGTAACTTCAAAAATTCACCATAATTTTATCTTTTACTCTTTTATTTCGAATTTTGGTATGCTTATACGTCTCTGAGTCTATTTTTAAACAAAACAAGCCCCACTTAAAAATTCATTTTGTAGCTTGAGTTATGCACATTTTATTCTGACTGTTCAGAATTGAAAGTTCACCTCGGGTCAGTGGCTTGTCCACTTCACTGCGAGTTCCTCACATGGAATCTGACAAAACTGTTTTATGGGGGTGTTCCTCTATGTCTTAGCTTTCTAAAAAACTTGGTCCCACTCAAAAATATTATGTATAACTTGAGTTATGCACGTTTTATTACCCACTGCCCGGACAGAAACCCATCCAGGAACAGCAAACTTTGAAAATTCATATCTCTTTCGTTTTAAGGCCAAATCTCACATATTTTATATGTATGAAAATCTATTTGAGTCTATTTTCACAGAAAATTATTTTCATTGCATTTTGAGTTTTGTGGAGTGAGTTATACTGTATGCTTTACAGACTGCTAGAATTCCAGATTAACTAGTTTTTAAGTTTTTCATATCAATCTTGTGGAAATGTTGCTATACCACTTCAAATCACCATTTTTATGTTTTATCTCATCATCATACTCAAAGTTTTAGTCACCAAATCAGTATTTAAAACCAAGATAAAGCAAGATACATAAAACCATCATGCCACATATTCACACTTCAAGACAACATTTTTCAACAAGACAAGAAAGCTCATAGAGCAAGAAATGGTCATGAGACCTTGAAGCAAGTCCTAAAACCACCTAGCTATAAAGAGCTTAAGAGTTCTAGAGCTTGAAAAATATATGAGAAAGAAGAGTTAGAGTCACTACCAAATGTGTTCCTCTTGAAAGCTTGAAGAGAAAGAAAGATGTTGGAGATGGCCTCCTTCTCCTTGAGCTTGCAAAGGGGGCTAAATGAGTGTTTGTTTTGTGCTACCAAGGACCAAAGAATATGATCCTTGATAAGTTAGTGAGGGTGGTGATAGAAGATGAGGGTGATAGTGGTAGAAAAGTTAGGACTTAGGGTAGGAAAACAAGAAGAACAAGAAGAAGAATAAGGAAAGGTTTAGAGAGAGGTGAGAGCTTTGTGTTTTAGTGAGAGGAATGGAAAATGAAAATGAGGGAGAGAGAATGGGCTGAAGGTGGCGCATAATGAGGGAGAAAAGGTGATGTGATTTTGCTTCTTACACAAGCTAGGGAGTGGGAAAAACCTTGGGGCAAAAGAGAGTGTTGTGTTTCCTTTGAGTCTTGGCACTTGGGTAAAGGCTTGTAGTGTTTCTTTTCTAGTGGTTAAAAGCATGATCTATCCTAGGATTGGCATTGAATGGTTGTGATCACTCCAAGTGTCACAATCTTGATGGAGAAGAGTGGATCTTTTGTCATGACTTAAGGGATCTACTAACACGGACTCTTGATCTAGTGGTGTATGATGAGAAGGCAAATGGATGGTTGGATATGGCTCTTGCTTTGACTGAACTTTCAAATAATAATTAAAGAGAAGTTTCTAAATTTTTACAATTGTTATAATTATCTAAATGCTAATTAATTCAATTGGTTTAAATTACACATTAGCACATTTTAATTGAGAAGGATTTTCCTCATTAATTATGTAAAGAAGAGGTGAGGGTTAATCTTCATGTAATTAAGATGTGATACTTATATGCTCTTAGTTAATTAGGTTAGATCACCTTGATTTTATGTTCTAAATCATGGATTAATAAGGATTGGGCAATTAGGCTTTTAATTGTAACTTTTAATGCATTATGTTTCAATTGTTGACTTGACTCAATTCACTAAGCTCTTGCTCATCGAGATTAGCCGATTAATTCTCAATTAATCGCTAACCCCTCTAATTAGCCGGAGACACCGAGCTAATTAGCTTAGACAAAAATTGGGGATGTTACAAGTGCCAATACTCTGAACATCAAATTTTCAGAAAAGTCATAACACTTTATTCATATTCCAAACATCAAATTCATGGCACAATTACTGCAATTAAAACATGGTTGTTGTCTCAACACTTGCATTCAACCAGATTTTTGTAAATCAGGCCATAATTTCTATTTACCTCATCTAGACCTCAATTTTGGATATGTTGAAGTGTTATGTGTCTATTCTCTAATCTTTTTAGTCCCATCTAATTTTGATAAGTATAGCTCAGGTTATTCATGTTTTATCCCGGCCTGCCCTACAGCTGGCCAGAATTATACACTTAAAAGTAAAAATCCACTAAAATTCGAAAAACTGATTCAAATTATACGAAATTGGTCTCATATTAAAGCTAACAGGACAACCTTTCATATGCAAAAAGTTCCATTCCATTTGCCTTAGTAGGGCTCGAGTTATAAGCCCTGAAATTTGTCCTTCCTGAACTGCCCTGTCTTGGCCCGGTTTGGACATAGGGCAACTTCTTCGAATCACTGAGAACAAATGGGATGATAACAAACTCGGAATTTCTTTATAGGATGTTCGCCTATGTATAAGCTTTCTAACAAAGTTGATTTCACTCAATTTGGATGTATAGGGTGAGTTACACCCTTTTCAAGTCACACTGCCCGGATGAAAGTCCTGATTCCTAGGTCAAATTCAAAAATTCATATCTCTCTCAATATTAGTCCAGTGGCCTTATATTATATATGTATGGAAAGCCCTGAATGTCTAGTTTCATATAAAAGTAGTCTCATTGGACTTATTCAACTGTAGGCAGAGCCGTACACTCGGCCATACGGACTGCCGAGGTAGTTTAGTCTTCCAGCCCCTCACATCTTCCTAGTCTCACCCTTTCCTACTCCTTACTCAAATTTAAACACAAAAATAGTCATAGATCATCATATTCATTCACTAATCACATCAAGAAGTGAGGAAATAAAATCAAAATCAGCCACCCACAATCAGAACAACAAGAACAAAATTTGAACCTCTACCTCTTGTTATGTGTGATTTGGCTTGATTTTGGAGTTTGAATCAATAAAACTTAGTTGAGCTTGAAGGTTAGATGAATTTGGGTGAATGGAGAAGAGAAGAAGAGAGCTGAAGTGAGGGAGAAAGGCAGCACAAGTCAGGCTGAAGGGAGAAAGATATGAGTTATAAAAGCTTCGAGGTGGTAGTTGGCTTTGTGAGTTTTGATTGGCTGAAATTTTGTGAGTGAAGTTCAGCCATGTCTCCCTCTTTTATGGCTAAATTATTCTCCACGTCGCCTAAAAGTGGAACTCCCCTCCATTCTATCTGAAATCGGAAATCGTCTCTATTCTGTGTAAACTTGGAACTCGCGTCCATTTTATTTGAACTTGAAGCTGAAGTCAGATGTCGTACCTCGTGTTCACCTTATTTGAGACCTGGACATAAATTCAGAGATCGAAAATCATGTTCGTTTTATTTGAAGGTTGGGAATAAAGTAGGAGATCAGAACTCGTGTAAATTTTGGTCGAACTTGGAGACCAACTCAGAGATCTGATCTCGCATCCATTTCTGGTTGGGATCAACTTGTAGGTCGGAACTTGTGTCTTATTCTGGTTGACCCATCAACCATGAAGTCGGAACTCGTATCCTATTTATTTGAAGCATAAGGTCGGAAATTGGAAATCATAGCCATTTCATTTGAGACTTGGAGATGAAGTCGAAGGTCAGAAATTTGAACATTTCACTGGAATTGGAGATGAGGTCGAAGGTCGAAAATCGGGGGATGTTACACATAGTGGTGATCTTCATTGAGTTTCCAGTGTGACATTGGTGCTTTGACCCATTGCTGAATGCCTTTGTGATGTCTGCGAGCGTATCTATAAGGGTCTATATCTTCCACGACTGCCCATTTCAGGTACCAGTTATGAGCCCATTTTTTCATCCACACTAGCCGTAAGGTAAGGTCACCTTGGATGATATCCTCCCCTACTTTCAGCTGCCAAGTTACCCCACTGATGGAGAGTCTGACTCAGATACTCGCCTGATGTCGACTGTTTCCTTGGATTCTAATCCTTTAGAGCCTTCCTACCTGAGCTACCATGTGGAATCTGACCCCTCCGAGCCTTCTTACCCATCAGCGATTCACCTAACTTCTGATTCATCTTCTTCATCTGCAGCTCTTCATCTTGCACTACCCCTGGTTCACGGTCGTAGGTTCATTCATACTCGCATTGTGCCCCATAGGCATAGGCATTCTTGAGGAGGAAGATGTGGCGATATTGCTTCCGATGGTTTTGGGAATGGTTTCCTTCCATCTGATGGATGATGTGGTGATTGTATGCAGAGCCGAGCATGATGATAGCCCTTTTTGTTTGTAGTTATAGGGTTATCATTTTATTATATGGCATGCTTGGGCGATAGAGATTTCTGATGTATTTTCCTTTATGATATATTCAGTAAGGTTTATTTTGTAGGGCCGACAGTAGATATCGGACCCATTATCGATATATGTATGACTCTTGGCACTACTATTATTACGAATGATCGACAAAGCTGATTAGCTCTTCTGCTCTGTATCCAGGTGAGCTTCCTAGCAGACTCAACGTAGTACGGTTCACAAGGTGGAACGAGACATTTGGCTGCTCAATAAGGAAGGCCTCGACGATCGTTCCCTGTTCGACGTTCGATTGATTGGGGCCAAGCCATATGATGACACTTGGTCTGGTCCATTAGCGCTACATAGCCCTATCCCACCAGCAGCAAGAACTGCTATCAAGAAGTTCGTTAACTATGATGGCTGTGGAATGAATATTACGTTTACCTAAGATAATTGTTGTTCATGTCACCTCTATTTATTTTATTCGCACCACTTATTTGAGGTAAAGACGTTTGACTTTACACATCACGATGCGTTTATGACTTTTAGTTTTCAAAATGATTTACTCATGTTCTTATCGTTCAAAAAAAAAATTTACCTCTATTTTCAGTATAAAGTTAGTTCTACGAGCAAAAGTAACAACTAATAATTCCATAATATGACTTAAGTATAGTATGGGACTATTAGGGTGTTACATAATATGATTAAAAGTTTTAACTTTCTTAAAGGATAAGACTTTTTAAGTCATAAAGTTAGCATCTTATATCATTTTTTCATAAAGGTTGGTTCTTGAAGACGTGAATATAACTTTCATAAAGAATGAAACTTTATATTCATAAAGGTAAAGATCCTGTTATGTTAGTTATAAAGTTTGAATCTTGCAACTTGGGTAAGTTAAAAATCACTTCTTGATAATTGGAAGCATATGGTGTTATTGGGTTCATGAGTGTGGTTATGCGTTGTCATGACCCAAAGGACTACAGGGATCTCGAAATCCTTTGGGAACAAAAGTATAATTAGGGCCTCTAAGCATACCATGAACCTAAGAATCACTTGTGCACTATCTCAAGGGAAACTAAAATATTGAATGAAAAGCACTAGCTAAAACTTCTATAATAGGCTTCGACCATGATCAACCAAGTCAAGAGAAAAATATGTATTAAACTTTTAACTTGAAGAATAAGTTATTTAATATGTGATCATAAAGAATCTATTAAGCTATATGGTGAAAATGAATTTCCAATGTAAAGTAACATCTTGCTTGGGGAGTTATAGATTAAAAAGTATATAGCACATAATTCACTTAAGTGATATGATTCCCTCAAGAGAAACAAGAGGAGTCTTACCATGATTCATAAGATGTTACAAAAAGTGCAAGGAAATCCTAGATACCAAATAGGGTATGAGTGTATATCACTCTCATATATGATTGTTGATTGGTGTGATTGATTTGAATATGGATTCATGGATATGATGGATTATTGATACTTGATGAGATATTCTATGATGATATAAGATGGATATTATTGGTTGTTGGTTGAAATTTCCATGTTTGGCAAATTTTGGGGAAGCTCTGATCTAGCTGTTATGCTGCCAGATTTTCGTCAAAATTTTGGACTTAGAAGCATCTCTTGCTCATATGTATTTAGTCTTGAAAGCATTTCACTGAGAATGAATGATGTAATATCAAGTATCATGTTATGAAAATGAAAGAATTGGTTAGGGCATGATCCTTCAAGTGGGAAAGTGAATCCCCTAAGACTTAAGACCCCTTTATCTTGGAGGCAATGGCCAAAAGTAAATCCCTCCAATTTAGAGGCACGTGAATCCCCTTATCAGTTAAGTCTGATTTAGATTAGTACTGCGTGATGATAGTCACAGAATGAGCTCATGTCCTATAACAGTCTATTCCAAGGGCAATTAAGGTAAAGAAATGTTAAGCACGTGCTAAATATGAAAGTAAAGTTAAGGAAAGACTATGGTCAAATCCATAAAGTTACATGAATGTGCACGCATTTTATTCCTTTATATGCATAGTTATGAATGTTTACCTTGTGCTTTGATATGTATATTCTTATCTCATAACCCTTTGGTGCATTAAGTTATGTTTATGGGGCTAAACTTAAAAGAAATTTGGTTCGAGAACTTATGTTTTCAAAACCCTTAAAATTGAATCTATGCATGTTCACTATTTTTATAAATAAACCCGAAGTGGCTGGGACGACGATGATGACACAATAATTGACTAGTCTTAATCCTCCTGAGAAATCTTGTATTTCTCACTTCCATGTTTCCATGTCATCTTCAAAGGATGTTGGCGTCGTGTGGCATTGTAATCTTTATTGAGTTTCCAGTAATGCATTGGCACTTTGACCCGGTGCTGAATGCATCTATACTGACTGCCTAGGCAACGATGAGGGCCTACATGTTCCATAACCACCAGTTCCATGCACCAATTATGAGCCTGTTTTTTTGCCCTCATGAGCCATATGCAGACGTCACCCTAGATGATATACGTCCATGTTTTCACCCTCCTAGGTACCCTTTTGATGGAGAGCCTAACTCCAACACCCGCCTAACACCTACGTATTCAGTAGAGTCTGATCCCTCAAAGTCAACTTACCCAACGTATGTTTTGTAGTCCAATCCATCTGACCCCTCTTACCTTTCGGTGATTTGCCTGACTTCTGATTCGTCTTCGTCTTCTACGGCTCCTGGCCATGCACCACCCCTGGTTTATGGTCGTGGATTCATTCGCACCCATGTCGTACCCCGCAGACGTGGGCATCCTCGAGGAAGAGGACGTGGAGATGATGCATTCGGTGGATTCGAGAACGGATACCTTCTATTCGATAGTTGACTTGGATGGCGCATGCCTAGCTGATCATGAGGATGGCCCCTTTTATTGGTAGTTATAGGGTTATCATTTTCTTCATGGCATACATGGGTAGTTGAGGTTCATATTGTATTTTCTTTTTTGATGTATCTGATTAGGTTTATCTTGTAAGGCCAATAGTAGATATCGAACCCATGATCTATTATGTAAGACATGTTGCACTACTATTAACTATATCTAACTATGATGATTGTGGAATGATATCATGTTTATCCGAGATGGTTGCTCTTTATGATGCCTTTATTTATTTTATCTGTATGAGATAATGATGTTTGGTGTTATATGTTAAAGACACATTCATGGCTCTCATTTTTCAAAAAGGTTTATCTCATTGTTATTTTAAAAATAAAATTACCCCTATTTTCAGTATAAAGTAATTTCAAAGAGTAAGTTAGTTTCGCAAACAAAAATAACAACTAGTAATTACAAAATATGACTTAAGCATAGTATGGGACTATTAGGATGTTACAAAATCCTTGTACTAATGCTATAGCTATATCTCTTTCCGATAATTGTTTTGATTTGTAGGCTGTTGCAGCCATGGTCATTTGACAAGTTAAGTCAAGAATTCCTTATTTGCTTTATCCATCTAAATTCCATTCTACTATATCTGATCCAATGAAGGCATTTTGAACTAATTCTCCTCTTTCCTCAAACTGTATGTCTAGATATGTTGGTCTTGGATAGTAGTTTCTTAACTTTGGATATTTTTATTTTGAAATCTTAATTTACTTATTTCTAATTCTATAGTATTTATTGTTTATTTTCCTATATGTAGTTTTTCTAACTTTTGTTTTATTTCTTCTAAATTTTTATTAGCATGACTTGTAAACCTTATTACTTCTATTCTTTTTGTAGTACATTTATTAGCTTATAAATATGTTTTTTTGGAGATTTGGATAGTTTTGAAGAGCTAGGTTTATTTGTTAAAGATTGATTTTCCATTCTTGTCAAATATTTTGCCATAGTTTTTAGTACTGTATTTGAATAATTTAATTATTGATGTATCTTCTATATATCCTTTTTATCGTTTATCTTCATTATAAGCTTTTTTGTATGGTAATGCTTCAATTTCTAAATCTTTTGATAGTTGTAATTTTAAACCTTCTTGAGGATATTCAACTTCTATTATCTTATCATCAAGAGTTTCCAAGGGGTTGTTTTCTTTTTGAGGGGATTAATTTCTTTTTCTGTAATGAAAGGATAGCATAAATTATTTTCTTTACTATATTTTGAAAACCAATCAAAGAAATATAGATTTATTTATTTTTCTTCCATACATTGATAAAATAACTTTCTAAATTCCTATACTTGTTCTTCATCATATGTTTTGAAGTACCATTCTCTCTTATTCTTATTCATATTATAATTTGATTCAAAATCTTGCCTAATCCATACTTTATCGATTTGAAAGGGTTGTTCTTTGGTTAAAGTATTTAATATTTGTGATGTTGTAACACCTTATCAAATATAATACTATGCTTAAGTGATAATATTTTACTCGGTAGTTTATTACGTCCTCATAACTCTCATTTAGTTTACCTTAATTTATATTAATGTAGCAAAGTTGATTTATAAATCGAATACAAGTCATTGGCTTGGCTTCATTTCACCTATGCGATATGTGTCGTAAGCGACGCGTTACGGCGTAAAAGAAATTAAATAATTTAGGCAGAAATAAATATATCACAACATCTCTAACATATATATAATCACAGTCTCATGTATTCATATACATATATAGTCAATGAGTACAATAAGCAAGATCGCCAAAACAAAAGAATCCATTCCATGTCCATGAAGTGCATCTATAAGGTCCTTAAAAGGACATTTCATCTAGTGTGAATACACGAGAGGACAAAAGAAAATTGTGCCTATGGCCCAAGCTCATACAAGACACCAAAAAAGGGCCACTTTGTACAACTATAGTCTCCAAGGACGGATGACTCCACTAGATGGATTCCAAGGAGAGAAATCCACAATCTCTAAGGAGCTGCTCTTAGGGGATGCTAGGTGTGCTAGCTGGGGCAATGCTATAGGTAGTAGGACCCGATGTGGTGGAATAGGATGGGCCCTATCCAGAGGAATGGCTAAAAAGGGAGCCACTATGTCAAAAGGAAGACTAAAAAGAGGAACAACAAAGTCTCTACGAAAAAAGATATATGAGCGGAATGGAAAGGTGGCGATCATATATAGTGAGTCAATAACATGATCACAGTGCCACTGCAGCTCTGTCATCTCAGCAAAAAGGACGATCGTCGTCGCCATGTCCATCATCTGAGAATGACACAGACATACAATAGAATGAGAATTTAGGAAATTCTCAATAGAACTCCCTTATCTATTTTACACTGATATTGCAAGCATTCTCAGTTGCTTCAGTTTTTGTTTAATTATGTAAAAAGGTTAGCAGCAAAGTAAATCTCTTAATTTATAGGTACTTAAAGAAAAGTGGTCCGAAACAAGGTTCCATTTTACTTAAAGAATTAAGAAACAGAAAGAACACATCTAGTAAACAAAGTAAATATCACTTGGGCTAGCCCTGGAATAAAATTAAAGGGAATAGGTATACACACACACACACACACACACATTTGTAATGCACCATAAATAAATTCTGCCAGAATTTTGACAGCATAACGGCTTAAAATTTGCTTCCCTAGAAATGCAATAGACATATATCTAGCCCACCAATCAAGATATCAGAATCCATATAATATCATACAAATATTTCAGCAATAGAATAGAGAGTTTCATCATCTAAATTTCAACCAAGGGCCATTTATGAACTAAAATGCCCAATTGCTTCAACTTGGCAGTTTGCACCTAATTCTATTGATTCTGCCCTATTTTAGGAAATAATTCCATCTTAATTCATTTAAAGCTGAAATTCGGATATGGTGTGACATTGTTTGTCTACTTTTAGTTCCCTTTGGTCCCATTAAGTTTTGATGAGTATAAATTAAGTTATTGAAATTTAACTCAAGGCCACCCTATTGTTGGGCGAAATTGAGCACTGAAATATAAAAATTCACCAAAAATAGAATTTTCATTAGATTTATCTGAAATCTATATCTATTTAAATTTAATTGAACTATCTTTTATTTCCCACAAGTTTCATTTTGTTTGGGTGGGTAGAGCTCAAGTTATAAGCTCTCAAATTTGGCCCGCCCTATTCCAGTCTAGACAGGATATAAGGCAACTTTGGAGAATTTCTGGGAACAAAAGAGAAAGAATCTAACTCTGAAATTTTTATAGCATGTTACCCTATGTGTTAGCTTCCTAAAAAATTTATTACACTCAATTTGAAGTTGTATACGGTGAATTATGCCCTTCATAACAAGACTGATCAGGATAAAGGACAGAATCCTAGGTTATTTTGAAAATTCATATCTCCTTCATTCTAATCCAATGGACTTATAATTTAGATGGTTGGAAAGTTCTAAATGTCTAGTTTCATATAAAATTGGTTTCAACAAATTTTTATGACTACAGATGAGGCCGTACACTTTATCGTATAGGTACATCTAGGGTTTTAGTTTCAGCATATTCTGGTTAGGCTCCCCTGTGCGTTTTTCACTAGTTTTCCAATCCAAACCAAAAGTTTCCATTTCAATCAACCATAAAAAAAAATCATATAATCACATTACATCATCATCGTAGTAAGAGGAATAGAAAACTTCAACCACAACCACACTAATAATAAGAAGAGTTCATGAATCCTACGTTAATTTGATGTTTGAGCTAGCCAAACACAAGTCTTGGGTGAAAGTGAAGGAGTTGGTAAAGGATGAAGAAGGGAGAAGGATGAGGCGAAATGGAAAAAGAAAATGAGGGAGGGGCTCAGCTTCTCTTGGCTGAAATAATGAAGGAGATATTGGGAATTTTGGGTGTTTTAAGTCATAAAGGAGAAAAGGACTTGTCTTGTGTGATTGGTGGATTTTTTATATGAGTTGATTTTTTTTGAATTTCCTCATTGTGTGGCTGATGGTGGTGCCACTTTATGGGGTGGATGTGGCTAAATTCTAGCCACCAAAGTTAGGGTTTTTAACAGTATAAATTTCTACCACCTCGGTTCTTACGGTATACAACACGAAAGTTAAACCGATTTTTCTTAAATTGGCAAAACAAGGCTAATAATCCTATTAAATTTTCTACTTAACAAATTTCAAATTCCTTTAATCTAAATCTCCCTAATTCACCTTTAATTACTCTTATGTCTCTAATGAAATCAAGAAAATCAGTTAATGGCGCAATTTAGGCGTATTGCGGTTCAGGATGTTACAGATATCATGGAGGAGTATCAAGGTGACTCTAAATTATAAGTTTCATAATATATTGGCTTAGATATTTTTGGGCATTGTATTATCTAACCCTTTGAGATCTATATCAATAGTTGAACCATTTACTGAGGCTCTAGAGGACTCCTCTCTAAATAATTTTTGAGGTTCTCTTATTTGTACAGATTTTGATCTATTCATTCTTAGCCTTATGTTAATACCTTCTTGAATTATTTTATGCATTTGAGTATTATAGATTTTAGGTTAAGGCATAACTTCTTCTAGTAACCATTCTTCTGGTATTTTCTTTAAGACCTCTTCATGCCTAAGCTAATAACTCCTTTTGGTGAGTTATATTTTTTAGTTAGTTTTTGTTTAATTAGGTTGTGATTGTTTAATTTAGCTTTTATTTTGTTTTAATTTAGTAAATAGTTTAGGTTAATTGGTATTTTGAGTTTTTGTTATTTTCTTATATGTTTGGATAGTAATTTTTTGGGTTTTATTTGATTTATTTTAGGTGCAAGCGGGCCCGAAAGAAGTTGGAAGAGGCCAAGGCATGAATTCAAACTCAACACCTTTTGCTATAGCGCAAGGTAGGGCGCTATAGCGTACTGCCGCAAAAGGAAGAAGTTCAAAATTTTGTGTTGCACTATAGCACGCTGCCCTTTTGCCAACATTCAGCGCACCACCACTTTTCGCAAATGAGCCAAGAATTCGGCATTGCGCTATAGCGCAACCCTTTACGTTATAGTGCAAGCCTGTCTGCATCAATTTAACAGGTCGAGCTGAGATTTAAAAGAAGGGGGTCCAATGCATTAAAAGGCAGTAACACATATCATGAAGGGATCGCTAAACACTCCTACACCCTTCCCAAGGTAGAAGACTTCTTTCGGAGAGATTGAAGGCGAAGATTCAAGGATTCCCAAGCTTAACTTCAATACAAAGAAATCCACATAATTCTGAATTTCTTGTCTCTAGAGCATTAATGGACCCTTTTTGTAAGATAATTTTACTTATAAATTAATGTTAATCTTGTTTCTATCTTAATTGCTTAGTGTTTTTGTTTGTGCTTAATATCTTTAATTGTTTGATCACCAATTAATTGATTTTGGGATTTACAATAACTTGAGAAAGGGTTTGTGAATAAAGCTTCTTAACACAAACACCATGAGCTGTGTAACACTCTCACAAGTACAGTACTATACTTCAGTCATAATACCACACCCTGGAGTTGTTACTGTTACCTGAGCAGACCTTATCTAACAGCAACTTCAGCCGTCTTCGGAACTTCTTAAACTATCTGGAGATAACACGGAAATAAGAGTGAGAATTATAAATTCTCAGTAGGATTCTCTAATTATCATACATCATGTCATCGTTGTCATCTCCAGTTTGCTTCGGTTTATTATGAAAAAGGGGAACATGTTATGTAAACTGTTTGATTTTACAGTTCGAAAAATATATTATCCGAAACAAAGTTCATTTTATTCATATACTTGTCATTTGGGGAGAGCCCATACAAAATCAATTCATGAATTATATTATGAATAATAATTGAAATATAATAAAATACAATAGCATCAATGCACTAGAGACATAACATCTATACATAACTTTACTTGAACTTGAATTTATACAGATACATAAAATTTACTTTTCTTTCTTTATCTTCCTTTTCATCATAAAATCTTTACATGCCACATTCCAGAGTATGATCGCCATGTCATACCCCATCAGAGTGTGATCGCCATGTCACGTTCCTTAGGAATATGGGACCTTCATTTGGTACTTACACTAGCTGGGTCATGCCATGCCTCATGTAAGTTCTATCCCCTATACTCACACTAGTTGGGTCGATGCCATGCCTCATGTGAGTGGAATGCCTGCATATGCTTTAATCTTTAATCTTTAGTCTTTAGTCTTTAGTCTTTACTGCCCTTGGGTAGCCTGGTCTTGGAGTGAGCTCGTCAACTCAACTCATGACCGTCGTCACACCGACTCACCCATAAGGGGACCCACTGCCTCTAGGTTGGAGGGATTCAATGTGCAACTGCCTCCAACATAGAGGGACCCAAGTTTTAGCTGCCTTCACAAGGAGAGATCTCAAATAACTACCTCCAAGTGAAAGGACCCACATTCAATATATTCACATTCTTTCATTCTCATGCATAATCAAGCATAGTCATGCTGACTATACTCGTACATATGCTTTATTTACTTTCATATACCTCATATCATAGTTATATCATTCTTGAATATAGAGTTTCCACATACATAATCATAATTGTATAGCTATTCATATCTTAAATTTCTTGTAATATAAACACTCATAGTTTCATAGACTTCTGCTGTAAATTCAGCAGCATAACGGATCAAATCCGTTTCCCCATGAATAGTGCCAGTTCTCACAGACAAATCAGTCATAGCAGTATAATCAATCTAGCATGTATATCAAGGTAAAACTTACATCCGTTAACTCAAGCCTCCTATGTTCACTAACACTTGTGAAACCATCAATGTGGTCATTTCTGCCAATTCTATTCAGTTCTACCCGAGTTTTGTCTAGTTCACCTCTACTTCTATTCAACTCATTTAAACTTGAATTTTGGATATGTCCTAGCTCTATGTGTCTATTTTCTAACCTCTTTGGTCCCATCTCATTTTGATTTGTATAACTCAAGATATTTACGTTTTAACCCGGCCTGCCGTATGGCTAGCCAGAATTACACACCGAAAAGTAAAAATCTACTATAAATTGAAAAGACGTCCAAATCATATGAAATTAGTCTCATATTAAACCTTTCATTTTCAACAAGTTTCATTTCATTTGCTTTAGTATAGCTCGAGTTATAAGTCCTGAAATTCAACCTTCCTGAACTACCCTGCTTTAGCCTGGTTTGGACATAGGGTAACTTCCTTGAACCACTGGGAACATTGGGATCATAACAAACTTGGAATTTCATTGTGGGATGTTCCCCTATTTGTAAGATTTCTAACAAAGTTGGTTTCACTCAATTTGGAGTTGTATAGGGTGAGTTACACCCTCCTCAAGTCACACTGCCCGGATGAAAGTCCTGATTCCTATGTTAACCTTCAAAAATTCATATCTCTCTCAATACTAATCCAATGACCTTACATGATATATGTATGGAAATCCCGGAATCTCTACTTTCATTTAAAAATAGTTTCATCGGATTTAACCAGCTGTAGGCGGAGCCATACACTCCACCATACGAACTGCCGTGGAATTCATCACTTGGGCAGCATCCCCATCCTCCACTTCTCCTAGTTTCCTTCTTCTAATTCTAATTCCAACTCAACATTTCATATTAATCCAACTATAATCCATCACATACATCCAATATATCATCAAATACATGAAGAAGAATAAAATTTCATACAACCATCATGCAAAGAATCCAAAAACAAAAATGGAATCCTACCTCTTTGGAGTGTGATTTTGCTAGGTGTTGAAGCTTGAGGGAGTGATGGAGTTGATTGAGAGAAGGGAAGAAGGAGGTTGGAAAAAGGGGGAGAGGGAGACGTAAATCATATCAAAATGAGGAGGAGAGTTTGACTTAAATACATGGGGGTAGTTGGAATTGTGAGTGTTGATTGGTTGAAGTTTTGTGATTGAAGTTCGGCCATGTTGCCTGCTTTTGTGGCTAAATTGCTCTCCACGTCGTCCCAAAAGTGGAGCTCACTTCCATCCTATCTGAAATTGGAACTCGTCTCGATTCTGCTTAAGGTCGGAACTCGTGCCATTTATTTGACACTCGGAGATGAAATCGATATCGGAAAACTTGTCTGGTTTATTCGAAACTTGGAAGCAAAGTCCGATGTCAGAAGTCATATAGCTTATAATCACATAATCTCAGAACTCCCCATTCAAACTCGAGAACACCAACTGAAATGGAAAGTTCCTGGGAATAGACTCGAAGATCGTAACTCGGGTATGACTTGCAAATCAACTGGAAGATCCCAACTCGTATCTATTCTAGTTGAGTTCAACTCTAAGGTCAAACCTCAATACATTCAACTCGGATGTTGGTACTTGTAACCAGTGTTAAACTATCAATTTGGAGGTTGGAAACCGAGCACATCTTGCTTGAAACTTGGAGATAGATTATGAGGTCGAAAATCAGGGTCCGTTCTCTTTGAGACATAAAGTCGAATATCGGGAATCACGTCCATGTTGTTTGGACTTGGAGGTTTAAGTCGGGAAGTATGAAATTATGCCAAATGAAGTCGGAAGTCGGAAATTATGCTCAAATTTGAAGACGAACTCAGAAATTGGAAATAATCCCATATTATGTGAAATTCGAAGATGAAGTCGGAAATCATGGGAACTTGAAGGTGAAGAAATCGAAAATCGGAACTCGGGGATGTTACAAGCTGAGCGAAAACTAGAGATAGACAAACGCGATTCATGCGATCAACATAGGAATCCATAGAGATTCAACCTTTGCCTAGATTAGTTTGTGCTAAGAGATTAGGCAATCAGTTTAGGATAACGAGTATTGTTTGACCTTAAGAGAGGCTAGGAATAAATTGAAGGGAACCAACTAGGAGTCAATTAGGATAGGAATAGATTAACAAAAATTCATAGTAAATGTGTCTATAATAGGTGAAATTAATTAGCCTTAGCATCCATTCCATTTCATTTGTCCACACCACTAGCATTTGTCTACTTTATTATTTTCTTCTGATTTATTTTATTTTATTTAAATTCTAATTTCTGCATCCGTGAATTAATTCCATCCAAATAATCATTCCTTAGACTTTCCAATATTTGATCTATCCTCGTAGGAATGATACTTTTCTCATCACTTTATTACTTGTACGACGTAGTATACTTGCCAGAGCTGCAACATGTTTTTGGCGCCGTTACCAAGGATAGTATCAATATCATTCCTAGTAACAGGATACTAGATTGGACTTTTATTTTTATTTTTATTCTTTATTTTTATTTTCTTTTGTTTTCTTTTGTTTTTATTTTATTTTATTTTAATCCTACCTTCACTTGTTCCCAAGTTCTGTTGTGCAGTTTATGCGAAGAAGCCAATTTGCTGAAGACTTGCTCTTTGATCTAGAGAACTAGCATTCCTTGCATTAACTCAGGAAAGCACGGAGAGCAGTTAAAGAAGTCCTTGAAGTCACCATGGCTAATGAAAATGAACATGATGATAGAGCCATGAAGGACTACTTGGCATCCACACTTGAAAGGTTCTCATCAAGCATTGTGAGGCCGCCTATCCAAGCAAACAACTTAGTGCTGAAGATCTCACTCATTCAGTTCGTGCAACAGAATTGCCAATTTGCTGGACTGCTTAGTGAAAACCCTAATAAGCATCTCAGCAATTTTCTGGAGATCTATGACACCATAAAAATTAATGGTGCCATGAATGATGCTATTCGGCTAAGATTGTTTCACTTCTCATTAAGGGATAAGACCGGAGCCTGGTTGAAGTCTCTGCCTTAGGGAACACTCACTACTTGGGATATGGTGGCCAGAAAATTCCTGGAGAAATATTTTCCCCCTGCCAAGTCTGCCAAGATGAGGAACGACATCACTTCTTTGACCCAGGTAGAAGGTGAATCTTTTTATGAGTCTTAGGAAAAATACAAAGAGCTATTAGCTAAGTGCCCACATCATGGCATCCCACTCTAGATGCAAATCCAGACATTCTACAATGGTCTCCTCATGTACACCCAGATTATGGTTGACGCAACAGCTAGTGGCTCTCTGAACAATAAGACACTTGAGCAATCTTAGGAGTTATTTGAAGTATTGGCTAGCAACAATTACCAGAGGCCTAGTAAGAGAACTCAGAAGAGGGAAGTCCTGGAAGTTAACACTACCACTGCCCTTTTGGTGTAACACCCTAATAATCTCATACTATGCTTAAGTCATATTATGGAATTACTAGTTGTTACTTTTGCTTTCGGAACTAACATTACCATTTGAAACTACTTGTTATGAAAATAGGGGGTAATTTTTTTTGAACAATAATGAATAAATTGTTTTGAAAACCAAGCGCCATGAGCGCATCGTGAACGTATAATACAAATGTCGCTATCTCATACATATAGTGCGAATAAAATAAATAGAAGCGACATGAATAACAATAACTTAGATAAACATAACATTCATTCCATGGCCATTCATAGTTAATATAATCATACCAAGAGTTATACATAGAGATATAATGGGTTCGATATCTACTGTCGGCCCCACAAAAGAAACCTAACTAAATACATCATAAAGGAAAATACATAGGAAATCCCTACTACCCAAGCATGCCATACAATAGAATGATAACCCTATAACTACAACCCAAAAAGGCTATCCTCATGCTCGGCTCCGCATGCAATCACCACATCACTCATCAGGCGAGAGGAAACCGTTTCTGAAACCACCAGGAGCAACATCACCACGTCCTCCTTCTCGAGCACGCCCATGCCCATGAGGCACAGCACGGGAACGAATGAACCTGCGACTGCGATCTGGAGGTGGAGCGTGACGAGGAGATGTTGAAAAAGAAGACGAATCAGACATCAGGCGAATCATGGACAGGTAGGAGGGCTCAGATGGATCAATCTCCACATGATAGCTCGGATGGGATGGCTCCAAAGGATAGGAATCTAAAAAAACGGTTGGAGTCAAAAGGGTATCCGAGTCAGTCTCATCGTCAGTGGGATATCTCAGTGACTAAAAGTAAGGGCGGATGTCATCCAAGGTAACCTCACCATACAACTGATGTAGGCAGAAAAACGGGCTCATCACTGGAACTTGAAACGGACGGTCATGGAAGATGTAGACCCTCATCGCTACGCTCACAAACATCACCAAGGCATTTAGCACTAGGTTAAAGCACCAATGCCAAACCGGGAACTCAATGAAGATCACCACCATGCCCAATGCTGGCATCCTTTGAAGACAGCATGGAAACATAGGAGTGTGAAACACTAGATTTCTCAGTAGGATCGCGACAAGACAAACGCTGTGTCATTGTCATCGTCCCAGCCACTTCGGGTTTAATTATGAAAACAGTGGACATGTATTGGTTCAATTTTAATGATTTTGAAAACGTCAGTCCCTAAGTGGGTTGCTTTTAAACTTAGCATCATAACCATAACAACATAAGTAAGCATACATGCGAAAGCATAGAATAAACATTTATAATGCATATGGACAATATAAATACATGCATTGACATGCAACCTTATAGACTTAACCATGGTTCTACTTTAACTTTACTTTCGTTTTTAACACGTGCTTAACATTCTTTACTTTTCCTTTGAAACAGACTGCTTTTGGATATAAGCTCATTCCGTGACCGTCGTCACGCAGTACTAACCAAATCAGACTAAGTCGATATTGGTTATCTCAAGTTGGAGGATCCTCCATGTCACCCTTGCCTCCCCCATAGAGGTTCCTTGAGTCTTTGTGGATCACTGTCTCTCACTTCCCTAAAGCGATCGAGGGGTCATATCCCATTCTTTCTTTTCTTATCATTATAATTTACATGTATAGTACTTCTTTGACCAGACATATGCAATGATATGATTAAGTCCTTAATTTTAATAGAAATCCGGTAGCAAGATGACAAGACCGAAGCTTCCCCAAAATGCCAATCATAAAACTTTCAACCAATGGTCCATATGATATTATCACACTAATCATTCAATCATGAGACAGAACTCAATCTAACTTGTCATTCATCATGCCGGATGGCATCACACAATCATACCCTAATGGGGTTCATAATTGTGGTATTCTTTGTGAGACGTCGTATGAGTCATTATGTGATTTCCCGTGGTTACCTATGAGAGAACCACATAGTTAAAATGAATGTGTGTAAAATCTTTTAGTTACTTAGTTCTTATAGGAATTTACTTTTCACTTGGGTACATGTCTTATGGAACACTTGTTCAAATTAACTAAGTTAGGTGATTATTTCCTTTCCTTGAGATAGTGGACTTAGTGATTCCTAAGTTTATGATATGCTCCGAGACCCTAATCATACTTCTATTCCCAAGGAATTTGAGGTCCTTCTAATCCTTTAGTTATGACAATGCATAACCACACTCATGAACCCAACAACTCCATGTTCACTAATCACCAAGGGTGATTTTTAACTTATTCATATTGCAAAGTTTCAAGCTTTTATTATTAACATAACAAGATCTTACCTTAAATATTATGAAAGTTATCATTCTTTATAAAGAGGTTACAAAGTTTCATTCTTTAAGAAAGTAAGTGCCTTTCAAATTAAGCTCTTGTCTTAAAGATTAAATCTTTATGAAATAATGATACAAGATATTAGCTTTTGAATTAAAAAGTCTTGTTCTTTATGAAAGTTGACACTTTTAATTATTCTAAGACCAGCAAGGTCTCAACTTTATAATTAAAATTGTCTCAAAGTCTAAAAGATTCCTACTTTATGAACTAATGATATAAAACTTTAGCTTTAGAGTTAGAAAGTCTTAATCTTTATAAAAGTTAACACTTTTATGACTCAAAAGTGACATTTTTGCTTAAAGCTTAAAACTTTACTCAATATTCATCTCAAGGTTCCACCTTTTCAAGACTAAAGTGCAAGCCTAAAACTTTATGACTTAAAGTTACCTTCTTGATTAAAGTTTAAAACTTTATGAAAGGATTTGTATCCAAGAGTCAATCTTTAAAACATAAAGTGACAAGATATCATTTCTATAACTTAAAAAGGCTTCATATTCCAAAAAGCTTAGGCTTTTACATATATTCTTGTCTTCAAGACAAGACAAAATGAAACTTTCAGGAAACACAAAACTTGTACCACTTTTAAGGTTGCAAGTAACAAACTTTTTGAAATTTCATGCATCAAGAATGTGTTTAGCCTTGTCAAATCGAAAGAAAATGATAAAGCTGATAACTTTTCCAATCATAAGCACCATCATAAGAAGATAAACAACTTCAACTCAAATACCACCAAAAACATCAAGATATCATACACCAAGAAAGGAAATTGGAAACTTTAAAGCACTTAAACTTTTCAAAAAATTCAAGAACACTCATGAACAAGATTATGAACATATTTTACTAAAAATAGAAACTTTTGCTCATGAAAAGCATGAAAGATTTTCTCAAGCTTTCACTTGAAGATCTTAGTCATGAGAGGAACTAAGCTTCAAGCTTTCTTGAGTAAACAAAATAGAACAGTGAAGATCACTACCTAGAGTCAAAAGTGGTGTCTTTTGCAAGAGGAGAAGAAGAAGATGAAGGCTCCTCCTTGATGATGATGGTGGCAGTTTTGGGAAAAATAAGAAGAGAGCTCTTGAAGTCTCTTGAAAATGAAGCTTGTAGTGTTTGGATCTTGTCTCTAAAGACCAAAAAAGTGGTCTTTGAAGGGCTAAGTGAGAGTTTTGGTTATGGTAGAGGTGGAGAAAGGAAGAATAAGATGAAGAAGAAGAAGAGTGTAGAGAAAAGTTGGAGGATTTGGAAGCAAGAGAGAGAATGAGAGTTGAAAAATGAAAAGTAAATGAGTGTGTGTGTTGTTGTTGGCCGTAAGCCTCATGTAGGTGGGGGAGAGATATTTTGCTTCATTTTGTGTTAATTAAGGTTTAGGGAGATAAATTGGATGATGGGGGAATAAATCAAATACTTACTCTTACATAAAACACTCTTGTCTAATGTTTTATGCTTTAGTAACATCACTCTTTATTTTATTGTCTAGTTGACTAAATTTGAATTTAATCATATGATTAAGTGCTCTTGCAACTTATTTAACATGATGAAGCAAGGATTAGTGATTAACACACAAGAACATGATTAATAAAAATTAATCCTGTGATTAAGCTTAATTATCCTTAATTAAACTCGATTAAGCTAATTAAGTGGCGATTAGTGCTTAATTAAGCTATTAATGGTCTGACTTGCTTAATTAGAGATTATCTAATCTCGATTAAATAGTCTCTTGACTTTTCTCATCAGAGTTAGCTCATAAACTCTTTGTTAACCCTTTAATTAAGCCTTAATATCATAATTTCTCATTAAGTGCCTAATTACTTAGAGTTACTAAGGTAATTTAGCATGACAAGAAATTGAAAATATTACATTTCTCCTCACCTTTAAAAATAATTTTGTCCTCAAAATTCATTACCTATAAACAAATTCGGATACTCATTCTTCATCACAGACTTTAGCTCCCACGTATACTCTTCCATGTTTCCTCTACCCCAAGCCACCTTGACCAAGGGTACCATCTTATTCCTTAACTATTTTACCCCATGATCCACGATCCGAGATTGCGATAGATTGAAGGTTAAGTCCTCCCTTAATTGTCCACTTTCGGGTTCAAGTAGGTGACTAGCATCGGAATAGTATTTTCTTAACTGAGACACATGAAAGACATCATAAAGGTTTACAAATTCGAGGATAAGGCCATTTGATAAGCAACTGACCCGACACATTTCAGAATTTGGAAGGGGCCAAGAAAACAGGGGCTTAACTTTTTGTCCTTCATGGCTCTACCTATACCAATCGTAGGAGTGAATTTCAGGAACACATGTTCTCTTTCTTGGAACTCTAGAGGCTTTCTCCTTTTATCTGTATAACTCTTTTGATGGCTCTGAGCCATAAGGATTCTATCCCTAATCCTTCTTATTTGCTCTATGGTCTGCCTCATAAGATCACTTCCTACTAGGCTCTACTCACCCGGTTCAAACCAACACAGGGGAGATTGACACTTCCTTCCATATAAAGCTTCATAAGGTGCCATACCAATACTTGGATTATGACTATTGTTATAGGCGAACTCAATCATAGGTAAGTATCTTTCCCAACTTTCTCGATTGTCCAATACACAAGCTCTCAACATGTCCTCTAAATTTTGGATAGTTCTCTCTAACTGTCCATTCATCTGGGGGTGATAAGCCATACTTAGGCAAAGCCTATTCCCCAAATGCCTTTTGTAAGGCTCCCTAGAATCTAAAGGTAAACCTCGGGTTCCTATCCGAGATTATGGTTGAAGGCACACCATGCAAACTTACTATTTCTTGAACATACAGCTGGGCTAACTTTTCCAAAGGATAAGTAGCTCGAATGGGCAAAAAGTGAGTAGACTTGGTTAATCTATCAATAATTTTCCATATCGCATCAAAACCAGCTTGCGTTTTGGGTAAACCTATCACAAAGTCCATAGAGATACTTTCCCATTTCTGCTATGGAATCTCCAATGGTTGCAACATACCAGAGGGCTTTTAGTGTTCAATCTTTACCTTTTGACAGACTAAACACTTTCTCACCAACTGTGCAATGTCGCTCTTCAATCCCGACCACCAAAACATCTTTTTAACACCCTGATACATCTTTGTCACACAGGGTGTATGGTGAAATGGCTCCTATGAGCCTCCTCCAAAATCCTTCTTCAGAGGTCACCACTTGCAGATACACAAACTCTTCCTTCGAACCTCCATAGTCCATTTGTACGTCGAGCAAAACCCTTCAACTTTCCTTCTTCCACCAGCACTAGGGTTTTCAGGAAATCCTCTTCGAGGTTAAGGTCTCTAAAGCTTCTTACTAGCTTATCCTCCTTGACTATCATCCATGACGCATGCAAAGATTTTTGACTCAAAGCATCAGCCACCACATTGGCATTCCCAGGATGATAGTTTAACCCAAACTCATAATCCTGGCTCATATTGAACTCCTTTTGATCAAATAGATACTTCAAACTCTTATGATTAGAGAACACCTCAAACCTCACTCCATACAGATAATGCCTCCATATCTTTAGGGCAAATATTACAGCAGCTAACTCTAGGTCATGGGTTAGGTAATTTACTTCGTGAGGCTTTAACTGCCTAGATGCATAAGCCACCATGTTCCTATTTTGCATCAAGACACAACCTAAACCTCTTCCAGAGGCATTACAATAAACCTCAAATGGTCTGCTTGGGTCAAGCAACACTAATACTGGGGTTGAGGTTAACTTCCTCTTTAGATCTTGAAAGCTTTTCTCGCAATCCATAGTCTACACAAATGGGGTATCCTTCCTTGTTAACTTGGTTAAGGGCAAGGATATCTGGAAAAATCCTTTTATAAACCTACAGTAGTAACTGGCTAAACCCAAGAAACTCCTTATCTCAGTTACCGAGGTTGGCTTCTCCCAATTCATCATACCCTCAATCTTATTTGGATCCACAGCGATACCTCCTTGTGACACCACATGTCCTAAGAACTTTACTTCCTCCATCCAGAATTCACACTTAGATAACTTAGCATAAAGCTTCCTTTCCCTTAAGAATCCCAACATGACACTCAAATGTTCTTCATGTTCCTCCTTTATTCTTGAATAAATGAGAATATCATCTATGAAAACAACTACAAACTTATCTAAGTAAGGTCTAAAAATTCTGTTCATATAATCCATGAAAACAGCAAGGGCATTAATCAAACCAAACAACATCACCGTAAACTCGTAATGCCTGTACCTAGTCCTAAAAGCTATCTTGGGTATATCCTTCTCTTTCACTCTTATCTGATAATATCCAGATCTCAGATCAATCTTAGAAAACATAGTTGCACCTTGTAGTTGGTCCATGAGGTCATCTATCCTAGGGAAAGGGTACTTATTCTTAACAGTCACTTTGTTCAACTGCCTATAATCTACACATAGCCTCATACTCCGATCTTTCTTTTTCACAAACAACAACAGGGCTCCCCAAGGTGAGGCACTAGGTCTTACAAATATCTTCTCTAACAACTCTTCCAATTGTCCCTTCAACTCCGACAACTCCATTGGAGACATCCTATAGGGTGCTATAGAGATTGGCCCCGTTCCTGATACCAACTCTACAGAAAACTCGATTTCCCTCTCCAGGGGAAACTCGGGTATGTCGTCAGGAAACACATTTGGGAATTCCCTAACTACAGGGATCTCTTCCAGTACCTGCTCAAGTTCCACTTCACTTACCATAAGAAGAATATATCCCTGATTACCAAACTCACTACTCCCTATTTTAATAGAATTCAAAAACAAACTAACAGGTTCAACTGACTTAATAGGTATAGGAAGCCGAAAGACAATCCATGCCTAGAATCAAATCCAAACCAGACAAAGGCAAACAAATCAAATTTGCTACGAAAGACCTACCATCAATTTGGAACCGACAATTCAAACAACAATGACAAGTCTTAATTGGTTTCCTAGCAAGAGTAGAAACAATTAACATATAAGGTAATTCAGACACAAACAATCCCAATCTATCTACACAATCATGAGAAATAAATGAGTGTGTAGCTCTAGAGTCATACAATACAGTTAAGGTTCTACCATTAACCTTGTACTTACCTTGGATCAGATCGTCGGACTGAGTGGCCTCCTTAGCATTAAGGGCAAAGACACTTCCTTGGTGTTGGGGCTTGTTGGCAGGGGGCTACAGCTTGACAGTGCAGTCTCTAGCCATATGCCCAGGCTTTCTGCATCCAAAACACGCATTCTGGCTAGCTAAATGATAAGTAACATTTTGATACATTGATTAACCCTCATATCTAGTTTATTGGACCTTTTGTGCTTAATTGATTAATATTACACACATTCTATGAGTTTGGACTCTAATTGGGCTTAATTGTATTTTTCAACATTATTACAAATTTATACTGTTTCTATATTTTGAGCATATCTTGAGTTGTCGACCTCTAAAAATTACAAATTTTATATTGTAGGAAAGCTGAGAGAAAGATCTACAACTTTGACACAGAAGTCAAAAACTAATTCAGATGTCTATTAGGACGAATTGGGCCACGAAGTCAAAATAGGGCTGTTGTGCTAGAACCTGAGCAGTGTGCACTAATTGGGTGATAACTTAAGTTGTAGACATTGGATTGAGGTGAAACTAGTGCCATTTGAAAGCTAAGATATAAAACTTCCATTAATATGAGAACACTCTCCAAAATAATGATATCTTGATGGACTTATTGGCTATTGAATTTGACTGACATGAATAGAGGTACAACCTAGACATGCTACAAAGATTAGGTCATAACTCTCTCATTTCAAGTCCAAATTAAGCAAATTGGGTGTCCACTTAAAGCTGAGTGGCAGAGGATTAACTTAGGCTCAAGGTCAATGTCGGATATTCACATATTAGGTCCGATAAGAAAGGAGAAAATAGACACATGAAGACTCATCTCCAACATCTTTCATTTTTCTTTCTTCTCTTCTCCTCTCCTCTTCTTTTCTTTTCTTTTTCTTTCATTTTGTAAGATACTTGTTTTGGTTTCTATTTTGTAACCTTCATTACTATGGAGGAGTAGGACTTCAAGTTAGTTCAAGAAGACTCCAAGGGCATTATGGTTGTTATCTTGAAACTCTATAATTGAATCTCAATCATGTTTGTTTTCTTGATTCTTTGCCCTCTTTAATTTGTATACTTACATTGAATGGTATTGATATGTGGGCTTATGAATGAGGAATTAGTTGGGTGATTGCTAATTGGTCAATTGATATGAACTTGATTAATTAAAGAATTAGGAATTGGGTTTGGGTTCAAACCTAGGCTAATACAATTGGGACTAGAAATCAACATAGGTTAATTAGAGTTGAGGTATCAATTATCTAATCAATTGTATGTTGGTTGAATGCCTAGAGGTCTCTAGGTAGTATTGTGGGGTTATTAGTAGAGGTCTCTCTAATAGCTCAAATTAGTCACACTCCATATGTTTGATATATTGTGTGTTAGTGATTGATTCACCTTATGCCTAAGGAACTCTTTGAACTAGTGTTTTTATTTTCACCTAATTTTCTTTTATAGCTTATTTTCTGCATGTTTGCACAAACCCCCTTATTGACTTAACTAGATAGCAACAATATCCTTGTGAGATGACCTTAGTTACACTATACTTCAAATTTAGTGTTATTAAGTATTTTAAAATTGTAATTTGGAGCAACTACGACACTTGCTACCACTAAACACGGGCGTCCTTCATGGTGATTGCCACACTTAGGGCAAGCTTGGCCATTCGCAGGCTTAGGTGGATTCCCAGTAAGTTTCTAGGGTTGCTTTCCTTTGAAGCTTCCACTTTGAAATGGCTTCTTCGGGGGTTGGGACTTGAACTTTTGCCCTTGCAGCACTAACTTCTTCTTGTAGGCTTCGAACCTTGCCACAAACAGCTTGTGGTTGCAATCCTCCACCAGACGGTACTTGTTGACTTGTGCAGCATAGTCACGAATCTCCATGGGTCCTACAGATGCCAGGATTTCTTCACGCAATCCTCCTTCAAACTTGACACACTTCCAGCGTTCATCCGGGTTCCCTTGATAAATCATCGAGAATTTGCATAGTTCCTCGAACTTGGCAATATACTTAGCAACATTCATAGTCCCTCGACACAGACTCATGAACTCCAGCTCCTTCGCATTCCTCACTTATACGAGAAAATACTTCTCATAGAAGTGCAACTTGAAAATCTCCCAGGTGATGTGGGCTTGGGCGCCTTCTAACAACCTCTTGGTGCCTACCCACCAGAACTCAACATCAGCTTCCAACATATAGGTAGCAAAGGCTACCTTTTGCTCCTTGGTGTAGGCCAACACCATGAAAATCTTCTCAATGGCCTTGATCCATTCATCAGCTTGATCGGGGTTGTACGTCCCCCTAAAGCTCGACGGATTTGCCTTCCTGAACTTAGCAAACTTAAGATATTCAAGATCTACCTCAGCTCCTCCATTGTGCCCTTCAGGATTCTCTTCATCCCTTTGCTCCATCATGCGATGGGCAGCAGTAGCAGCCTGCTTCCTCATGGCGGCAGCCATTTAACGGAGTATCCCTATGACTTCCTCAGGACCTTCCGGCTCATTACAGGGCCTACCACGTCTCCCTGATGCCATTAATTCCTGGTAAGCAAAATAGAAGACATTGAGTTGATCAGGCTCAACATTTACACCGAGCGAACCAGCAACTAACCACATTTATAACACAGTCATGCATGTCTAATCCCTACGTCCCATCATATAGACGAGAATCAAAGCATGACTTAACTAACACGTATGCTAAGAAACATAGTCAGTCCATCCCCAAGCTCTTTAAGGATGAACTACTATAATACCAAAATGTAACACCCTAATAATCCCATATTATGCTTAAGTCATATTATGGAATTACTAGTTGTTATTTTTGCTAGCAAAACTAACATTACCATAATACTTGCAATGAAAATGGGGGGTAATTTTTTTTTAATAATAACGAATAGACTATTTGGAAAACCAAGAGCCATGAACGCATCATGAACATATAATATAAACGCCGCTATCTCATACATATAGTACAAACAAAATAAACAAAAGCGACATAAATAATAATAACTTAGATAAACATAACATTTATTCCACAGCCATTCATAATTAATATAATCATACCAAGAGTTATACATAGAGATATAATGGGTTCGATATCTACTGTCGACCCTACAAAAGAAACCTAACTGAATATATCATAAAGGAAAATACATAAGAAATCCCTATTACCCAAGCATGCCATACAATAATTAATAACCCTACAACTACAACCAAAAAGGGCTATCCTTATACTCGACTCCGCATGCAATCACCACACCACTCATTAGGTGGGAGGAAACTGTTCCCAAAACCACTGGGAACAACATCACCACGTCTTATTCCTTGAGCACGTCCACGGCCACGAGGCACAGCACAGGTACAATTAAAAACGCAACTGCAAACCGGGGGTAGACCATGACGAGCAGCTGCCGAAGAAAAAGACGAATCAGATGTCGGGCAAATCATGGACAGGTAGGAGGGCTCAGGTAGGTCAATCTCCACATGATAGGTCAGATGGGACAGCTCTAAAGGATCAAAATCCAATGAAACGGTTGGAGTCAAACAGGTATCTGAGTCAGTCTCATTGTTAGTGGGGTATCTCGGCGGCTGAAAGTAAGGGCGGATGTCATCCAGGGTAACCTCGTCGTACGGCTAATATGGGTAGAAAAACAAGCTCTTCACTGGAACTTGAAATGGATGGTCGTGGAACATGTAGCCCCTCATCGCTGCGCTCGCAGACATCACCAAGGCATTCAATACCAGGTCAAAGGGCCAATACCAAACCTAGAACTTAATGAAGATCACCACCGTGCCCGACGCCGGCATCCTCTGAAGATGACATGGAAATGTAGGAGTGAGAAATACTAGATTTCTCAGTAAGATAGTGACAAAACAAACGCTGTGTCAGCATCATCATCCCAGCCACTTCGAGTTTAATTATGAAAATAGTGGACATGTATATGTTCAGTTTTAATGATTTTGAAAACTTAAGTCTCGAAGCGAGTTGCTTTTAAACTTTGCATCATAAACATAACATCAAAAGTAAGCATACATGCATATAGACCATATAAATACATGCATTGACATGCAACCTCATAGACTTAACCATGGTTCTACTTTAACTTTACTTTCATTTTTAGGACGTGCTTAACATTCTTTACTTTTCCTTTGAGACAGACTGCTTTTGGATATGAGCTCATTCCGTGACCATCGTCACGCAGTACTAACAAAATCAGACTAAGCTGATATTGGTTACCTCTAAGTTGGAAGGTCCTCCATGTCACCCTTGCCTCCCTCATAGAGGTTTGTTGAGTCTTTGTGAATCACCGTCTCTCACTTCCCCGAAGTGATCGAGAGGTCATATTCTATTCTTTCTTTTCTTATCATTATACTTTACATGTATAGTACTTTTTTGACCAGACATATGCAATAATATGCCTAAGTCCATAATTTTGATGGAAATCCGGCAGCACGACGGCTAGACCGAAGCTTCCCCAAAATGCCAATCAGAAAACTTTCAACCAATAGTCCATATCATATTATCACACTAATCATTCAATCATGAGACAGAGCTCAATCAAACTTGTCATTTATCATGTCGAATGGCATCACACATTCATACCCTAATGGGGTTCATAGTTGAGATATTCTTTGTGAGACGTCTTATGAGTCATTATGTGATTTCTCGTGGTTACCCATGAGAGAATCACATAGTTAAAATAAATGTGTGTTAAATCTTTTAGTTACTTAGTTCTTATAGGAATTTACTTTTTACTTGGGTACATGTCTTATGGAAAACTTATTCAAATTAACTAAGTTAGGTGATTATTTCCTTTCCTTGAGATAGTGCACTTAGTGATTCCTAGATTTATGTTATGCCGAGAGGCCCTAATCATACTTCTATTCCCAAGGAGTTTGAGGTCCCTCTAATCCTTGGGTCATGACAACGCATAACCACACTCATGAACTCAACAACACCATGTTCACTAATCACCAAGGGTGATTTTTAACTTATTCATATTGCAAAGTTTCAAACTTTTATTATTAACATAACAAGATCTTACCTTAAATATTATAAAAATTATCATTCTTTATAAAGAGTTTACAAAGTTTCATTCTTTAAGAAAGTATGTGCCTTTTAAATTAAGCTCTTGTCTTAAAGATTAAATCTTTATAAAATAATGATACAAGTTACTAGCTATTAAATTAAAAAGTCTTGTTCTTTATGAGAGTTGACACTTTTAATTATTTTAAGACCATCAAGGTCTCAACTTTATAATATAAAGTTGTTTCAAAGTCTAAAAGATTCCTACTTTATGAACTAATGATATAAAATATTAGCTATAGAGTTAGAAAGTCTTGATCTTTATAAAAGTTAACACTTTTGTGACTCAAAAGTGACATTTTTGCTTAAAGCTTAAAACTTTACTCAATATATTCATCTCAAGGTTCCACCTTTTCAAGACTAAAGTGCAAGCCAATAACTTTATGACTTAAAGTTACCTTCTTGATTAAAGTTTAAAACTTTATGAAAGGATTTGTATCAAGAGTCAATCGTTAAAACATAAAGTGACAATATATCATTTCTATAACTTAAAAAGGCTTCATATTCCAAAAAGCTTAGACTTTTATATATATTCTTATCTTCAAGACAAGACAAAATGAAACTTTAAGGAAGCACAAAACTTGCGCCACTTTTAAGGTTGCAAGTAACAAATTTTTTGAAATTTCATGCATCAAGAATGTGTTTAGCCTTGTCAAATCAAAAGAAAATGATAAAGCTGACAACTTTTCCAATCATAAGCACCATCATAAGAAGATAAACAACTTTCAACTCAAATACCACCAAAAACATCAAGATATCAAGCACCAAGAAAGGAAAATGGAAACTTTAAAGCACTTAAAGAAATGAACTTTTCAAAAAATTCAAGAACACTCATGAACAAGAATATGAAAATATTTTACCAAAAATAGAAACCTTTGCTCATGAAGAGCATGAAAGATTTTCTCAAGCTTTCACTTGAAGATCTTATTCATGAGAGGAACCAAGCTTCAAGCTTTCTTGAGTAAACAAAATAGAAAGTGAAGATCACTACGTAGAGTCAAAAGTGGCATCTTTTGCAAGAGGAGAAGAAGAAGATGAAGGCTCCTCCTTGATAATGATGGTGGCGGTTTTTGGAAAAACAAGAAGAAAGCTATTGAGCTCTCTTGAAATGAAGCGTGTAGTGTTTAGATCTTGTCTCTAAAGACCAAAAGATGTGGTCTTTGAAGGGCTAAGTGAGAGTTTTGGTAATGGCGGTGTAGAGAAAAGAAGAAGATGATGAAGAAGAAGAAAAAGAGTGTAGAGAGAAGTTGGAGGATTTGGAAGCAAGAGAGAGAATGAGAGTTGAAAAATGAAAAGTGAATGAGTGTGTGTGTATTGTTGTTGGCCGTAAGCCTCATGTAGGTAGGGGAGAGATATTTTGCTTCATTTTGTGGTAATTAAGGTTTAGGGAGACAAATTGGATGATAGGGGAACAAATCAAGTACTTACTCTTACATAAAGCACTCTTGTCTAATGCTTTATGCTTTAGTAACATTACTCTTTACTTTATTGTCTAGTTGACTAAATTTGAATTTAATCATGTGATTAAGTGCTCTTGCAACTTATTTAACATGATGAAGCAAGGATTAGTGATTAACACACAAGAACATGATTAACAAAAATTAAGCTTAATTATTCTTAATTAAACTCGATTAAGCTAATTAAGGGCGATTAGTGCTTAATTAAAGCTATTAAGGGTCTGACTTATTTAATTAGAGATTATCTAATCTCGATTAAGCATTCTCTTGACTTTTCTCATCAAAGTTAACTCATAAACTCTTCGTTAACCCCTTAATTAAGCCTTAATCTCATAATTTCTCATTAAGTGCCTAGTTACTCAAGATTATTGAGGTAATTTAGCATGACAAGAAATTGAGGATGTTACATTTAGCCGAAATGCAAGCCCTCTCTATCCAAAATGCAGCCATTCAGAAGCAATTGGACATGCTCAACAATGTCTCACTTGCCCCAGTTTTACACTGTGATTTTTGCCAGGAGAACCATCCGAATGGAGAATGGGCTACTGAGCCTACACCTAATGAACAAGTCAATTATATGAATGCTCAAAGGCACCCCTTCCAGTCCAATAGTTATGGTCCTGGATTTAGAGATCATGCCTACTATGGTCAGTACTGCAGGAATTAGGGTGCACCTAGGCACTCTTATAACCCACCAACTCCTGAGACGAAGCTCGACTTGGAAGATATGTTCCAGCAATTCATGCAGACCTACTCCTATTTTGTGGATAGAACTGAGGCAAAATTCAAGTAATATGATGCCCACCTCAAGAATAATGAAGCCTGTATCAGGAATATTAAGATTCAATTAGGACAAATCTCTAAGCAGCTATCTGAGCGACCACAAGGTTCCTGGCCTAGTAACACAATTACAAATCCTAGAGAGCAAGTAAATGCTATTACTCTGAGAAGTGGGAAAGTGCTAGCAGAGCCTAAGAAGCCAACAAAAGAGGAGCCATCTGTTGAGACCAAGGAATAGACACCAAAAGGGGGAAGTATGAGATCCCCATGCGGTAAAGCAAAGAGGTGAGAGATGAATAAAAGAAGTCAACCTATGTGGCATCTCCTGCTTATGACCCTCCAATTCCATATCCATAGAGGGTGAAGCCGAAAAAGAAAGAGCAAACAAAGAGGCAATATTTCAAGTTCTTTGAGGTATTCAAGAAACTGCATATTAATATTCCCCTATTGGAAACCCTTGAGCAGATATCAAGCTATGCCAGATTTATGAAGGATATCTTATCTCGGTAAAGGAAGCTCAAGCATGATGAGATTATAATGCTTACTAAGGAGTGCGGTGCTATTTTGCAAATCAAGCTACCTCCAAAGCTAAAAGATCCAGGGACTTTTACTATTCCATGTGATATTAGTGATATTCATTTTGATAAAGCTCCTTGTAATTTAGGTGCTAGCATTAATTTAATGCCTTTTCTGTTTTCAAGAAGTTTGGGATTGGAGAAGTGAAGCCCACTATGGTGTCTCTACAACTGGCAGATAAGTCCATCAAACATCCAAGGGGCGCATTGGAGAATGTGCTTGTAAAAGTGGACAAATTCATCTTTCCAGTAGATTTTATTGTCCTTGATATGGAGTCAGATAGAACAATTCCATTAATCCTTGGAAGACCTTTCTTAGCTACCAGAAGGGCGTTAATTGATGTGGAAGACAGGAAGCTAGAGTTGCGGGTATAGGATGAGAAGGCCACATTCAGGGTGTTTGAAGTAACCACACCCCAGTTTGAAGCTAGCTCTTGCTTTCAGGTTGACTTAAGGGAAGCTAATCTGAGCACCCCAACCCTTGAATCCCATGCTACTCCTCCTTGGAAGTCTAAAATGATGAAGATCAAGGCAAGGAAGAAAAAGAAAAGATTAGGGAGCAATCATCTTAAGCCACTTGATAAGCCATTGGAAGCTCTCCATGGTCAAGTCTACCTCTTCTTCACTAATCTTTGGGAAGAAGAGCTATTACCCTAGTGACAAAGCACTAATGAGGAGGAAGGAACCACTTTAAGTGACAGAATCATGTCCAACTTAGGGACATTAAACCAAATTGCTTATTGAGAGACAACCCAATTTTTCTAGCCTTTCTTTAATTTCTTTTAATTTTTTTCTCTCAATTGGAGTCTTTTATTTCTTCTTTTAATTTAGGTAGAAATTTTGTTTTGAATTATTTTAATTTATTTCATTTTGGTTTATTTTGTTTTGTAGGTTTATTGGAGGATTTAGGCAATGTAACAGTGGAGAAAGAAGCCACATTTGGACATACAGCAGAAAAATGCAAAAACTACAGCATAGACAGTAAGCCATAGTGCCCTACCTTGTACTATAGCGCGTTGTTGAAGAAATAACACAGGCTTGAAAGTGAGGCTATGCTATAGCGCGCTGCATTGCGCTAGAGCGCAAGCCTGAATTCTGCAATTTATAAAAACCAAAGAAACATGCACTGGGGAGTAACTTTTCTTTTCCTTTCCCTTTTGGTTTTATTTTCATGTATTGGGGACAATGCATAATTTTAAGTTGGAGGTTTGGAAAGTCCATTATTACACTTTCTTATTTGTTCCTATTTCCTTTTATTAGTTTTGTTCATTAGATTATTAGTGTTTTTAGTTTCAATTCTCTGCTAAAAAGAAAAAACCAAAAAGATTTTCCTTTTTAGTTTTTTTTTTCTAGCTTTTGTTTGCCAACTGGTTGTTGTTTGCCTATGCCTATGATATGAAATATTATTTTGTTTGTTAACTCTTAAGTAACTTTGAATCCTAATTTGAGTGTTGAAAATCTTCTTGTGCTTTTACTATTGAATTAGGAAAGATCATTTTCTTGCACTTTGATAAGAGTTAGCAACTTAGGATAAGTGACCTTTATGCTTTTTATGCTTTATTTTGGTTCAGACATGCATTTGTATTCATGTGAATCTCTTTTGAAATATATGTGAGTGGATCTTAGCTTTAAAAATGATTTAGGCCCTGTTTGGCAGCCATAATTAAGCCTCATTGCCCACCCTTGGTCATTGATCCTTAGTCACCCCATTTGAGCCTTAAAGCCTATTCTTGGATTGAACCACATTATGAGTCTAATGCCCTTCCTTTCTTTTACTTTTTGATCCTATGGTTTACCCTTAAGTCTTAGCTTCTAAATTCATTTGAATAGGGTAATACGTCCACCACCACAACCTCATGCTTGCTAAAGTCAAAAGGTGGAGTGAGAAAATATTAACAAAAAAAAAAAAGAAGGTGAAAGAATGAAGGAGTAATGAAAAGTAAAGAAAGAAAAGGAGAAAAGGATGGCAATAGAAGGAAAATAAATGCAAGGTTCAACAAGAAAAGCATGATGGTTGCAAAGCAACGAAGTAGGGGATACCCCAAGGAAAATAAGTTAGGGGTAAGGGTTCCAAAAGTTGAGGAGATTTATTGTGCCTAAATGACTATTCCATCATTCCTTTCACCTTGGCCTACCGTTACAAGCTAAGAAAAAGACCTTTTGATCTTTGGCTAAGTGACATTCATGTAGAAATAGAGAGAAAGATATTGTGATGCTTTTGTCTTTTCCAAAACATTGCATAAACATAGAGTGAATCAATTCCTCGTTGCTTTTTCCTTATACACACACACACACACTAGGTCTATTCTTTTAACAATGTGGTTGCACAATTAGATGGTCTTGGTGCTTAGACTTGGATTCTTGGTAACTTTTGAGTTAATTTATGGAGTAGTGATGAGGAAGTCCATAGGCAACAACTTCTATCTTGACTATTTTCTTTAATGAGTCCTTTTATTTTAAGTACTTTTGTTTGAGTCATTTTTTATTCTCAGTCTTTATTTGAGTCTTGCTTGGGGATAAGCAAGTTCTTAAGTTGGGGGTTATGATAACTCCCTTTGGTGAGTTATATTTTTTAGTTCGTTTTTGTTTAATTAGGTTCTAATTGTTTAATTTAGCATTTATTTGGTTTTAATTTAGTAAATAGTTTAGGTTAATTGATATTTTGAGTTTTTGTTATTTTCTTATACGTTTGGATACTTATTTTTTGGGTTTTATTTGATTTATTTTAGGTGCAAACGGGCTCAGAAGAAGTTAGAAGAGGCTAAGGCATGAATTCAGACTCAGCACTATAGCACTATAGTGCTATAGTGCTATAGCATGCTGCCATTTTGCCAACATTTTTTTTGTTGCGCTATAGCGCAACCCAGCGCACTACAGCGTGCCATCGTTTTTCGCAAATGAGCCAAGAATTTGGCCTTGTGCTATAGCATAACCCTTTATGCTATAGTGTAAGCCCGTCTACAGCAATTTAATAGCTCAATATGAGATTTAAAAAGAAGGGGTCCAATACATTTTAAAAGGCTACACATATCACGAAGGGATCACTAGACATTTCTACACCCTTCCCAAGGCAAAAGACTTCTTCCCGAGATATTAAAGGCAAAGATTCAAGGATTCTCGATCTCAACTTCAATTCAGAGAGATCCACATAATTCCGAATTTCTTGTCTCTAGACTGATTTCTTTATAGCTTTTCGTTATTTTGTCTTCTTATCTTCATACTCTTTTGTTGTTTTCTTTTTCTTAGTCATGAACTAAGTTTCTTTTGCTAGGGCGTTAATGAACCCTTTTTGTATGATAATTTTACTTATGAATTAATGTTAATATTGTTTCTATCTCAATTTCTTAGTGTTTTTGTTTGTGCTTAATGCCTTTAATTGCTTGATCACCAATTAATTGATTTGGGGATTTACAATAACGAAAGAGAGGGTTTGTGAATAAAGCCTCTTAACAGAAATATCGTGAGCTAAGCAAAAACTAGAGATAGATAAACGTGGTTCATGCGGCCAACATAGGAACCCATAGAGCTTCAACCTTTGCCTAGATTAGTTTGTGCTAAGAGATTAGGCAATCAGTTTAGGATAAAAGAGTATTGCTTGACCACAAGAGAAACTAGGAATAAATTGAGCAGAACTAACCTGGAGTCAATTAGGATAGGAAAATATTAATAGAAATTCATAGTATATGAATCTACAATAGATGAAATTAATTAGCCCTAGCATCCATTCCATTGCATTTGTCTATACCATTAGCATTTGTCTACTTTATTATTATTTTTTTATTTATTTTATTTAATTTAATTCTAATTTATGCATCCATGAATTAATTATGTCCAAATAGTCATCCCTTAGACTTTCTGGCATTTGATCTATCCTCATGGGAATGATACTTTTCTCATTATTTTATTACTTGTACGACCCGGTATACTTGCCAAAGTCGCAACATAAGCCTTTTAGGAACTTGAACTAATGATTTATTTAAATTTGCTTCAACTATTATAGTTTCATCTTTAGGAGATTCTCTTAAGGCTTTAAAGTTATAATCAATTTTTGTAACCTTATCATCGACTATATTATATGGAGTTCTTATGTATAATTTTGTGGCTTTAGCTGTTCTTAGATTATTAAGATCCATTGAAAAATTTGGATAGCAGTTAAAGAAAGCTGATCCATCATGGAGATTACTTTCCATAACTACAATTACTGAGTCTTTGAACTGTAAGAGTCTTACATCTCGTAATAACATCATTATTTGTAACATCCCGATTTCCGATTTCCGACTTCACCTCAGGATTGATCAATTCCCATTTCCGACCTCATCTTCGAATTTCAGATAGAAGGATTATTTCCGAGTTCGTCCCTTCATGTCCTGTCCGACTTCCGATTTCGTCTAATTACATTTTTCCTGATTTCCGACTTCATGTTCTAGTTTCGAGTTAAATGGGTGGCTTCCGAGTTCCAATATCCAACTTCATATTTCAAAGAAATGTACCCGATTTTCGATCTCATGATGTAGCCTCCAGTGTCAACCAAGGCACCCGAGTTCCAACCTCAGACCGCATGCCTCAAAAATAGTGTACGTGGTTTCCAACCTCAGAAGTAATAGTTAACGCAATGGTTACAAGTACCGAACTCCGAGTTTAATGCAACGAGTTCGACCTTAGAGTTGAACTCAATTGGGATGGACCCGAGTTCGAATCTTTGAGCTGATTTCCCGTCACACACGAGTTCCGGTTTTCGAGATCATTACCAGAAGCCTTCCATTTCTGTTGGCGTTCTCGAGTTTGAATTGGGAGTTCCAAAATTAGGTGATTGTAAGCTTATGACTTCCGACCTCCGACCTTACTTCCAAGTCTCGAAATAAACCAGACAAGACTTCCTCAAGTCACAGATAAGAAGGACGAGTTCCGACATCCGGCTTCAGCCCAAGCTTAGGCAAATGTCACGAGTTCCGACTTTAAGCTAATAGGGATGAGTTTCGATTTCAGGTAGACCGGAAGCGTATCTCACTTTTGGAACGATGTGGAGAGCAATTTGGCCACAACAGTAGGAGACATGGTCGAACTTCAATTGCAAAATTTCAACCAATCAACACTCATAATCCCAACTACCCCCATGTATTTAAGTCAGTCTCTCCCCCTCATTTCTGACTGATCTATGCCTCCTTCTTTCCCTCTTGTTCCAGCCTCCTTCTTCCCTTCTCTCAATCAACTCCGTTACTCCTTCAAGTTTAGCAAGGTTCTAACACTCCAAGTTTCAGCACTTAGCTCAAATCATACTCCAAAGAGGTAGGATTCTACTCTGTTCTTGAATTCTTTGCAATATGATTGTATGAAATTTTACTTTTCTTCATGTGTTTAATGATATACTGAATATATATGATGAATTATGATAGGATTATGATAGGATTAATAGGAAATCTTGAATTGAAATTATGGTTAGAAGAGAAAATTAGAAGGAGAGAAGAATCAGGATGCTGTCTTGGTGAGGAATTCCACAACAGTCCGTACGACGGAGTGTACGGTACCGCCTACAACCGGTTAAATCTAATGAAACCATTCTTAGATGAAAGTAGACATCCAGGGCTTTCCATCCATGTATCATATAAGGTTATTGGATTAGTATTGAGAGAGATATGAATTTTTGAAGTTTGACCTAGGAATCAGGACTTTCATCCGGGTAGGGTGACTTGAGGAGGGTATATCTCACCCTATACAACTCCAAATTGAGTGAAACCAATTTTGTTAGAAAGCTTACACATAGGGAAACATCCCAATATGTAATTTCGAGTTTGTTATGGCACCAATTGATCCCAGTGGTTTGAGGAAGTTACTCTATGTCTAAACCGAGCCAAAACAGGGTAGTTCAGGAAGGTCAACTTTTAGGACTTATAACTCGAGGTACACCAAAGCAAATGAAGTGAAACTTGTTGCAAATGAAAGTTTGTCCTGTTAGCTTTGATATGGCACCAATTTCGTATGATTTGAGCTTAGTTTCGATTTTTAGTGAATTTATACTTCCAGGAGTGTAATTCGAGCTAGTGACTGAATAGGCTGAGGCAAAATTTGAATATCTTGAGTTATATAGATCAAAATGATATGGGACCAAAGAGGTTAGAAAGTAGACACATAGAACTATAATATATCCCAAATTCAGGTTTAAATGAGTTGAATAGAAATAAAGAGGGATTATATAAGATTCGGGCAGGATTGAATAGAATCAACGGAAGTGACCCAATTGATGATTTTCACAAGCGTTAGTGAAACATATAAGGTTTGAGTCGAGGATTGCCAGTTTTACCTTGATATATATGTTAAATGGATTATATTGCTATGACTGATTTGTCCGTGAGAACTGGCACTATTCATGGGGGGACGGAACTGATCCGTTATGCTGCCGAATTTACGGCAGAAGTCTAGGAGACTATGAGATATATGAGAATAAACTATGAAGCATATATGCAAAAGTGACATAAGTACAACATGAGACACATGAGTATAAATTATGAAGCATATGTATGAGTACATCTCGCATGTTTATGCTGGATTATGCATGAGAATGAAAGAATGTGAATATATTGAATGTGAGTCCCTTCACTCAGAGGCAGTTATTTGAGGTCCCTCCTTGTGAAGGCAGCTAAATAAGATAAAATGTGGGTCCCTTCACTCGGAGGCAGTTATTTGAAATCCCTCCCTGTAAAGGCAGTTAAATGATAAAGACATAGGTCCCTTCACCTGGAGGCAGTTGCATATGAGGTCCCTCCTTGTAAAGGCAGCTAAAACTTGGGTCCCTCTATGTTGGAGGCAGTTGCACATTGGGTCCCTCCAACCTAGAGGCAGTAGGTCCCCTTGTGGGTGAGTCGGTGTGACGATGGTCATGGGTGAAGCTGACAAGCTCACTCCAAGGCCAGGCTACCCAAGGGCAGAAATAGCACCCTAGGGACGGCGATACGTAACGCCTAGGTGTGCCAAGTAAAAGTTAAAGATTAAAGACTAAAGACTAAAGATTAAGGCACATGCAAGCACCCCACTCATATGAGGCATGGCATCGACCCAACTAGTATGAGTACATGGGACAGAACTTACACGAGGTATGGCATGACCCAGCTAGTGTAGGTACCAAAGGAAAATCCCATATTCCTAAGGAACGTGACATGGCGATCACGCTCTGATGGGGTATGACATGGCGATCATACTCTGGAATGTGGCATGTAAAGATTTTATGATGAAAAGAGAGATGAAGAAAGAAAAGCAAATTTTATGTATATGCATGAATTCAAGTATAGATAAAGTTATGTGCAAATGCTATGTGTAGTTTAATATGTTGCAATTATTATCCATGATATCATTCAGGAATTGATTTTTATGGGTTTTTCCCAAATGACAAGTCTATGAGTAAAACTGAACCTTTGCTTCGGACATTATATTTTCGAACTATAAAGTTAAACAGTTTGTAAAGTATGTTCACCTTTTTCTTAATAAACCGAAGCAAACTGGAGATAACAACGATGACATTATTTGTGATACTTGGAGAATCCTACTAGGAATTTATAATTCTCACACCTATTTCCATGTTGTCTCCAGATAGTTTCAGAAGTTTCCGAAGACGGCTGAAGCTGCTGTCAGACAAGGTCCGCTCAGGTAACAGTAACAACTCTAGGGTATGGTACTATGACTTAAGCATAGTACTGTATTGAGGAGGGTGTTACATTATTGGCATGTTAACCCCTAATCAATAATTTGGTTTTGCAGCAACTTGAATTAATCCTAAATGAATAAAACTATCCCTTTTTAGTGTGTTGATCTAACATATGTTGTTCTAAAATTGTTATCATTCTATTGTTTCTAATTCCTGGATAACTATATTCTAGCATATGGATTTCTTCATTAGAAGAATTCCAAAGTAGGTGTTGTTTATAAACCTCACATTTTTTAACAATAGGTATTGACCAATTTTGTAAAAATTTTCAGTATCATCCATTTGTAAGTCTACTTGTTTGGACTCTTTATCTTTTTTATTATCCGAAGTGCTAGCTTGATTTGGCTGACATACTACTATTTTATTATTCTTTCTTAAGTTTAAGTTACCTAATGTTCTTAATAATTCTGCCATTTTCTTTCAACCTTAGAGTCTTATGCTACGGGACCACCCTACAAAAGACTCCTACCTTGCTAAACCAACGGTTTTACTACCTCTTTCGGGTTTTATTGCCGAGACCACAGGACCAAAGGGCTAACCAACTTATACACTACTTTCAGAGCTACACTTGACCACTAAAAAAGGAAGATACTGAACATGACTACTTTGAACAATATAATAACTTTAAACAACGAAAGAAACATATTACTTTTTAATTATTAATTAATAACAATAAAAACATATTTTATTAATATTTTTACAATTTAGTCCCAACATGCAATTGAAGATAAAATGTTAAAAATATTAATAAAATTAACATAATTTTTTTTGTGAAAATTTTTGAAATATTAATAAAAATATGTTTCTATTGTTATTAATTAATAATTAAAAAGTAAAATCTTTCTCTTTTTTAATTAATTATTAGATATAAGGACTAAATTGAAGAGAAAATGTCAAACATATTAATTAAATTAACATATTTTTTTGTAGTAGAGACAATAAGTCCAATTTGATTATACAAAGTAAAAATTATAACATAATGAAAAAATTAATAGAAGAATCAGTGAAATAAAAATTAAAGATAAATATCTTGACATTGAGATTTTTAATAAATAATTATAAAAGATAAATCATGTAAAAATTAAAAACAATAAATAATTTTTTGTTATAATTATAAAAAAATTAATAGAAAATATTACTTTTTAATTATTAATTAATAATAATAGAAATATATTTTTATTAATATTTTTAACATTTTTGTTGTCAATTTAGTCCAAATATTTTAAATTTAATTATTTATTAAAAATGTATTATCTTTATAGAATCTTTAATTTTTATTTCAATGATTCTTCTATTAATTTTTTTCATTATGTTATAATTTTTACTTTAATAATCAAATTGGATTTATTGTCTCTACAAGGCAAAATGTTAAAAATATTAATAAAATTAACATAGTTTTTTTTATGAAAATTTTTGAAATATTAATAAAATATGTTTCTATTGTTATTAATTAACAATTAAAAAGTAATATTTTCTATTTTTAATTTAAATTATTGGATTCCATTTTAATATCGTAGGATAAGGTTCTAAATTAAATTTTATATTTTATAATTTTTATATATTATCTTCAGTTTTATTTTAATAAACTATGTTTTGTATAAAATAATATAAGAATATAACAAATTTGTTTTTGTAATTATTTGAGTAAATTATACTGACCTCCCTTGAGATTTGGTGAAATTCACCCCAACTCCCCTCTATTTACAAAAAGATATGTTGATCTCTTTTGAATTTTAAATAATATTACACCCGATACCCCTATATTTTACAAAATATGACACTAAACACCTCTGTAAATATAACATTGACTTTCCTTTACCTCCCCTAAATGGAGATTAGCATAGTTTAGACAAATACAAGGGAGTCAGGTGAATTTTACCAAATCTCAAGGTAGGTTAGTGTAATTTACTCCAATTATTATAATATGCTCATTATGCAAATTTTAAAAATTTTAGACATCTATAAAAAAAGACTTAAACTATTTTTTAAAATATATACATATTAACTTTAATTTTCAAAACTTCGCGCATTGCACAGATCAAAAACAGGAGCTGAAATAAAAATGTTCAAATTTGGTTGTAAGTGAGGAGCAAATAGAAAATGCATCATTTCACCTTATACATCACAACTTAATTAGGTCTAATTGTATCTCCATAGAGTTAATTAGGGGTTTGTTTGGTATACCAAATAGGATAAGGCTTGATAGGATAATACCTAATAGTATAAAAATCGATTAAAATTGTAATATTACATAGTGTTTGGTATAATATTATACAAGATGATATATTATATAGTATATAGCTCTCTCACTATTATAAATAATTTTAATCTTAAGTAAATGAGGACGATTGTTACGAAATTCTAGATTGATGGACATAAAAAATCAATAATACAAGACTGGTGGACATAAAGAATCAATAATAAAGGAATCATCATCTCTCAATAGTGAAAAGGACTGTTGTGAACATCTCCTAACAATAACAGTATCTTCAATAGTAAAAAGCAATTGTCAGCAAGAATCCCTCAATAGTATCTGAAAGACATAAAGTTTCTTTTCAAAGTTTGTAAAGATTCTTAATAATCGTACTCCCTGCTTCTCCTTTTGTATAAATAGATGGCTCGAAGATTGAACTTGACAGAGAGTAATCGAGCATACAAACACTCTCTCATTGTAACAAAAAATTTCCCTTGTATCTCCAAAGCCACATTTTCAATATAAACTTTCCAGAATTTCAATAATGTAAGCTTTTCAATATTCCACATTTTATCAATCATAGACAAAATGGAAGATTCACCATAAAAAATTGAATTCTTACACCAGTTAAATGATCTAATTAAAAAAGATGAGGAAAATAGGGAACAAATTCGCTCAATAAATATGAAAGATATTTACAATATGATCAAACCCCCTACTAAACAAGTCACTATTAAAGACTTACAAAACAAAATAAAAGCCTTAAAACAAGAAATTCATATATTAAAGCAAAATGATATTTCATTAGAATATCAGATGTTAGAATTAGAAGGAAGAGAAATCATTAAATCCCAAACTAAAATATCTCAAGAAGATAAGAAAAGTGAAGATACTGATCAAGATTCATACATCAATTTACTTAGTCTCATTACTACTCATAAATGGCATTGTGAAATAACCTTAATTGTACAAGATCAAAAATTTAATATGATAGTTTTGATAGATTCAGGAGCTGATGTAAACTGCATCCAAGAAGGGATAATACCTACAAAATATTATGAAAAAACTACTGAAGGAGTAACTACTGTTAATGGATCAAAAATAAATATTCAATATAAATTATCTAATGCTAAAATATGCAAAAATAAAATATGTTACACAACATCATTCATATTAATAAAAAATATGAATACTCAACTAATACTAGGAACCCCTTTCCTAACTTTATTATATGCTTTTCAGGTTATTGGAAAGGGAATAATATCAAAAGCATTAGAAAAAGAAATAGTATTTGAATTTATCAAACCTCCAAGATTAAGAGAACTAAACTTATTATAAGAATCTTCAATAACTAAAGTTAATTTAATTAAAAGAAAACAAAAACACATTACTATGTTAAATAAAGAAATCCAATATAAAAGAATAGAGGATCAATTACAAACTTTGAACATTAAAAAACTAGTCCAAAAATTTCAAGAAAAAATCGAAAAAGAAATATGTGAGACAAATCTAACTGCCTTTTGGTATAGAAAAAAATACAAAATATCATTACCATATATAGAAGGATATAACGAAAAAGATATTCTTACTAAAGCAAGAACCATACAAATGAATCAAGAATACTTAACTTATTGTAAAAAGGAAATACAAGAGTATCTAGAGAGAGGACTAATATGACCATCAAAATCTCCTTGGAGTTGTTCTGCCTTTTACATCATGAATGCCTCCGAGCAAGAAAGAGGCGCTCCAAGATTAGTGATTAATTATAAACCCCTTAATAAAGTACTTAAATGGATTAGATACCCATTACCAAGTAAATCAAATCTCATTAAAAGACTATACGATGCCAACATTTTCACAAAATTTGATATGAAATCTGGTTATTACCAAATTTCGGTGCGAGAGGAAGTTAGGTATAAAATTGCCTTTGTTGTTCCTTTTGATCATTATGAATGGAATGTAATGCCACAAGGCCTAAAGAATGCTGTAAGTGAATTTAAAGTATTGACCAAGTTATCAGAGTAATCTACAGTTAAAGTAACTAATATATGAAGAAGATATAGATCCATGAATATGATAAAGAGTTAAATAAAAGAATGAGACTGAAAAACTTACAATATTGAAATTCTAGAAAGTTTATATTGAAAATGTGGCTTTGGAGATACAAGAGAATTTTTTGTTTATAATGAGGAGTGTTTGTATGCTTGATTGCCCTATGCCAAGTTCAATCTCTGAGCCATCTATTTATACAAAAGGAGAAGTGGCGAGTACAATTATTAAGAATCTTTATAAACTTTTGAAAAGAAACTTTATGTCTTTCAAATACTGTTGAGGGATTCTTGCTGATAGTTGGTTTTTACTATTGAAGATGTTGCTACTGTTAGGAGATGCTGCTGCCCATCTTTTTTCACTATTGAGAAATGCTGATTCCTTCATTATTGATTCTTTATGTCCATTAGTCTTGTATTATTGATTCTTTATGTCCATCAATCTAGAATTTCGTAGCAATCATCCTCATTGCTTTGAAGATAATTGCTAGAACTAGGTGCCTCTTCTTCATTGATATTTTGAGGTTGTAGGGCTCGGACTGCTTTTAACCATTTTTTAAACTCTTCTTCTAATGTAGTTACAGTTAGGGCGGCCATTATTTTATTCTTTTTGGCTAAGAAAAGGGGTTCTTTTTTGCCCTTCTTCTCAATTGGAGATATTTGTTGGAAATTCTTGACCCATTCATCAGTTTTTTCTTTCTTAACTAAAGCAATGTTGAACTTTTTCCACCATTTCACACATATTGATCGGACTAAATAAATAATGTCAATGTCATCTGAGAATTTTTCTGTTGAATAATCCGAAGTTATGATCCATGTAATTCCTTGGCTTGCCACAAAAGAGATTAATCGATAGCCTTGCACAAAATTGGTTTTTTCTTTAAAATATTGATAAATGTCTCGAACATCTTTGGGAAATATAGAGATAGATTGTCCAAAATCGAAGAACCACCTAATGAACCATTTTGGAAATTTAAGAGAAGTTCTTCTTTTGAACCAAATAAACCACGAGTATTGATAGGCTTTGTAATAAAACATATTGTACCTGACTTCTTTGTAATCATAGTAGGTGTAGGTGTGGGGGGTAAATTGTCTTGAAAAGGAATTGGGTTTATATAGGGGTTGATTCTAGTTTGATATTGATAAGATTTTTAAAATCTTGACCCTGGAAAAGATTATATTATTGTCTTTATCCATGTTGTGGGTTACTTCTATTGAGTCGGTGTCTACAAGGATATATTCATTAAAGGTCCGGGTTTTCTTTGAGTCATGAGGAATATATTGAAAAGAAGAGGGAAAAGCTATTGAGCTAAGTCCCTTGGTGAAGTGTTTTTCCATTCTTTTTCTATAACAGTAATAGGGATGAGACTAGGTATTTCTTGATAAGGAGACTCTTGTGGGAGTATTGATGAAGAGGCGGTCCTTTGAAGATCTAAGGGAGTAATTAAGGTGTTTTGATAATAAAGGGGAGTATATCTATATTGAACAGGGACTAGAGGATTTTGAGGCTTTGGTGGGTTTTGAACTATTTGGTCTAATGTATTGGGCCGTTGTTTAACTTTTTGAACATTAGAGACTATAGGAGGCGTCATAGACGACCTTATTGAACCTGTATGTTGTAAATCCAGCGGGGGTCCATATTGATCTTTAGAATTTGGTCGAATACTCATTTTGATCCCTGCAAGAACTCTCTTGTGAGAAAATCGGACAGAGCATTCTTTTCTCCTTTTATATGAGAGATTTCAAAAACAAAACATAACAATAAAGCTTGCCATCTAGCGAAAATATGTTTTGAAACTGGATTTTTAAATCTTTTTGCAAAACATTGGGAGCCGCTTTGCAATTTGTGTTTGATTAAAAATCATTTATTGAAAAGATCATCTTGAAATTTTAAAACACATAAAACTATTGATAAAATCTCATTTTTGACAATAGAGTACTTTAACTGAGAAGAATGCCAAATACCCAAATGATATTTGACCACTTGTTCTTTGGATGAATTTGGAAGGACCTGTTTAAAGATTCTGCCATACCCTAGATCTGAAGCATATGTTTCAACAATAAGATCTGCATCTGGGTCTGCAATTCCTAGGCATGGAAGGGTTTTACCTATTTCATTACCTTTCGAACTATATTGGTCATGTAATTATCCCACCAACCTTTTAATTGTCCAGTGAATCCTTGAATTATAGCTATAGCTGTATCTCTTTCTGAAAGTCTTTTAGATTGATAAGCAGTGGCTACCATAATCATTTGACATGTTAAATCTAATATTCCTTATTCGCTTAAATCGTCTAGATTCCATTCGACTATATCTGATCCAGTAAATGCATTTTGAACTAATTCTCCTCTTTCTTCAAATTGTATATCAAGATAAATAGGTCTTAGATAATAGTTTCTTAATTTTGGGTAATTCTTATTTGGAAATCTTTACTTATTTAATTCTAATTCTGTAGTTTTTATAGTATTTATCGTTGATATTCCTATATGTAGTTTTTCTAATTTTTGTTTTATTTCTTCCAATTTTTTTGTCAGCATTGCTTGTAAATCTTATGGCTTCTAACTCCTTTTGTGTTACATTTATTAATTTATAAATAGGTTTTATTTTAGAGTTTTGGATGGTATTGAAGAACCAGGTTTATCTACCAAAGATTGATTTTCTATTCTTATTGTCATAGTCTTAATATTCTATTAGAGTAATTCAATTGTTGAAGTATTTTTTGTATATCTTTTTTATCCACTGGTTTATCTTTGTTTCAAGCTTTTTTGTAAGGTACTGCTTCAATTTCTAGATCTTTTGATAGTTGCAGTTTTAATCCTTCTTGACGAGGGTATTCAAATTCTATTATTTTATCTTTAAGAGTTTCCAAGGGGTTGTTTTCTTTTCGAGAGGATTAATTTCATTTTCAGTAATGAAGGATAACTTAAATTATGCTCTCTACTATATTTTGAAAACCAATCAAAGAAATATAAATTTATTTCTTTCTTTTCCATGTATTGATAAAATAACTTTCTAAATTCTTGTACCTCTTCTTTATTATAGGTTTTGAAATACCAGCTTCTTTTATCTTTATCATAATCTACTTCAAAATCTTGTCTAATCCATGTTTTGTCTATTTGAAAAGGTTATTCTTTAATTAAAGTGTTTAGTATTTGTGATGTTGTTGGAGAATACCAGGGGATTTTGAATTATAAGTCTCTTGATATACTGGTTTAAATATTTTAGGTATAGAATTATCTAATCCTTTAAGGTCAATGTTGGTAGTTGATCTGTCTATAGAAGAAGCTCTGGAGGATTCTTCTCTAAATAATTTATCAGCTTCTTTTATTTGTACTAATTTTGATCCATTCATCCTTAGTCATATGTTAGTTCCTTCTTGAATTATTTCACGCATCTAAGTGTTATAGATTTTTTTGTTGGGGCATTACTTCTTTGAATATCCATTCTTCTAGTATTTTCTTTAATATTTCTTCATGACTTAGTCTTTTCGGAACTTGAATTGATGATTTACTTAGATTTGTTTCATCTAGTATTGTTTCAACTTTAAGGGATTCTCTTAGTGCTTTGAAATTGTAGTCAATTTTTGTAACATTATAATATATTCTATAGATTATTCTAAAAGGTCCTAAAACTTCGTCTACTATATTGTCTAGAGTTCTTATATATAATTTTATAGCTTTAATAGTTCTTGGATTATTAAGATCCATTGAAAAGTTTGGATAACTATTAAAGAAAGCTGGTCCGTCATGGAGGTTGCTTTCCATAATCACAATTATAGAGTCTTTGAATTGTAGAAGTCTTATATCTCTAAATAGCATCATTATTGGCATATTGACTCCTAATCGATAATTTGGTTTTGTAGCTACTTGAATTAATCCTAAGTGGATGAAATTGTATCCTTTCTTAATGTGTTGATCTAGCATATGTTGTTCTAATACCGTTATTGTTCTATTGTTCCTAGTTCCTGGGTAACTATATTCTAGCATATGAATTTCTTCAAGAGAAGAATTCCATAGCAGATGTTGTTTGTAAACTTCACATTTCTTTGCTATAGGTATTGACCAATTTTGAAAGGATTTTTCTATATTGGCTATTTGTAATTCTACTTGTTTTGATTCTCTATCTTTTTTATTATCATAGGTGCTAGCCTAATCTAGCTGGCGAACTACTATCTTATTATTTTTTCTCAAGTTTAACTTACTAAGAGTTCTTACTAATTCTGTCATTTTCTTTCAGCCTTAGTGTTTTATGTTATGGGACCATCCTATTGAAGACTTCTAACCTGCTAAACGAACGGTCTTACTACCTCTGTCAGGCTTTAATGTCGAGACCACAGGATTAAAGGGCTGACCAACGAATACACACTTCTAAGTGCTACACTTAACACTAAGTACGGAAGATAATGAATAGGGTTAAAAAGAAAAAATTTTAAAACAACAGTCTACTGGCTTTGATATGAGAGACGTAGCAACACTTCTTCAAAATTTAAAGTATTGAACAAGTTATCAGAGTAATCTATAATTAAAGTAACTAATATATGAAGAAGATATAGATCCATGAATATGATAAAGAAGTAATCTAATAATTCTAATATATGATATCTATAATTCTAATAATTATTTATTAAGTTAATAAAATAAAAAAATTTAAAATATATATTACTTTTTTTTATAAATTTTAATATTTCTAACTTGTGCTTTTCATTAAACTATATAAAAAAATATATTAAAATAATAATTCTTTATTCAAATTTAAACTTAAAAAAATATTACAATAAAAAATTTATTTATTAATTATAATTATTTTATTATATATAATTTAATCAAACAACAGATAAAAATATAATATATAGTATTTGTTTATCCTATCATGCCTAATATAGCATGTCAAACACATCCTAAGTTATACAGCAAAATGATCTATAAAGGAGGTATGACGTGTAAGCTTATACAATACAATTTGTACACCAAACAATAGATAACTTCATAATCTATAGGATAAGCTTGTCTTATCTTGCCTAATATAGTTTACTAAGTAGATCCTCAATGTAAAACTATTTTATACAGTCAATACACAAAAATTAAACCCTTCAAATATTTTGAAGTAAAATTTGTTTCAAGAATGTTATTGTTATTTTAATTATTTTTTATGTGAGTATTATTTTAATTGTTATTTGGCTCTTAATTTGGGTTAGTTCATAAAAATAAAATATTAATAAGTTGAATAAGTAAAAATTAATATTATTAAACATATAAATGACAATTCTGACTTTTAAAAGGAGAACTTAAATTCAAATCTTAAGAAGTAAATACTCTGGAGATATGTATAACTCTTGTATTTTTATGATCAAACAAAATTTAGTCTTACAGGTAGATCAAATCAACCAATCCTTTAAAAATTCATTATCTTGAACAAAAAAATAAAAAAAGACATATAAATAGCTAATTAAAAGTTAAGAAATTTGTCAATATATTTTTTTTTTATACTAAAGAAATTTGTCAATATTTTATTTCATTGATATGACTCGCATGTACCAAAAACCCCTCTAAATCAGGCATGAGTATTAACGATTACTTGTTATTTAGCTTTTGCAACCCCACAAAATCTTTTATTTTATGATACATGTAATCTTTCTCTTTCTTTCTCTACATAAGTTTTCTCTCCTAGGTCTTTCCTTATAGAAACCCCAAACCTCGCTCCTACACTTTCGTTGTAGATCGATTAAATCAGGTTCTTTTCATTTTTCATTTTGTTTTTTTTTTCCCAAGATGGTGGTTATGAATTTATTCATTTGGGCAAAAAATTCTATTTTCCTCAATTACCCTTTGAAGTTTTTGATTTATTTGGGGTTTTTTTTTTGTGGAGAGAAAAGTTCAAAGGTTTGTGTATCTCATTGATTTGGGTTTGTTAGCTTTTTTCCCCTGCTTGCTATGTTGCAAATTTTCAATCGCTTTCGGAGTTTTCTAGCTATTTGGGAACTAAATTAGAGGATATGTCATTGATGGGTAGGGGGTTTTGTCTGGGCTAAAAGTGGGACTGTATCAATTTCATTTTCTTTTGTTGGTATTAAAATGGAAAAGAAAGGGAATTCAATTTTCCAATTTTGGATTTCAATATTTTCTTGGAAAATACAAACACATATGTGATAACTCTAATTGTTGCATTTGGTTTAGTAATTGCAAATTTGAAATTAGCTTTTTATTTTTCGATCTTGTAAAGTTTCTTTCTGGGTAGCACCTATTGCGATGACCTTCTTTGGGTTCTAAGTTTTCTATTTTGATTTTTCTGTCTTGTATTTATTTATTTTTTTTAACTTGTAGCATTGTAACTAACTACTTGTTTTTTTCTGTCTCTTACAGGTATTCTATTTCACAGGGAGACCTATGATGGAAAAACTATGACAAATAATGGTGGTGTTTAAGTTGATTTATGAATGTTGCCCTTTGATTCCACTGGATTTTGATCCATATTTATGATAGGCAAAGGGCGGTTACAGTGAAAGTCAGATGAAAATACAGGAGATTGGTGTTGGTTGAGAGACTCAAGTTATTATCAATGGCTTTGAGGTTTATAGCAATTTCTGGGGTTTCTACGATATTAAGCTTTATGAGTCTGCAGTTCTGCACAGACTTTTCGATAGAGAAATTTAAATCAAATGGACTAATTGGCTCGAATTTCATTCACTTTGACAATGCCACCCATGAGATCGAGTTAAGTTTTGTTTTATCCACCACCATCGGGCTACTAGGGAACTGCTTGATCAATGTATTTATTCTTCTCAATCTTTGTCTCAAGGTAAGTTTGTTGCTTTGAATAGTAGCTACTATTAATATTAAATATTCATGGATTATCCTAATATATGATGTTAATATGTGGTGGTTCACATGTTCTGTATTTCTAATAGAAGACATGTGCAATAATATATAATATAATTACATGTTCATTCTTAGCATTATTTGCACAATTTCTCTTGCTTCATCATAAACAATGATAAGGGGTGTTCTATTCCCCTCCCCCCAAAAAAAAGATAGAAGGTGAGGGTGAGATTACTAGCTACATGGTAGAATAACTTGCAGTTGAGTGTGATTTTTCCTAAATTGTTTATTGGCTGGGGTTTGATATATAATATGATAGCTACTGGCATTAGAGAAGAAAGGTGAAGAAAAACTATTGTATTATTAGTATAACTTGACTAATATTAAGGTGATATCAATGAGTTTTAAACATGGAAATAATAATAGAAAAAAAAGAAAATAATATCTCCTTGAGCAATCGAGAGGCTCAAGTCTCTCCCCCAAGTTCCCACTAACTCAATTCTACTTACCTTACACTTACACTCATACAAATGTGACTCATGCCCCAAATACCACAAAATCGTCCTCTCCCTTAATTCCCTTTGCCATGTTATTATTAGTAGTTAGTTATGCACCATTAGAATCCCCCATTTAGTGCATTTACCAATGATAAGGAAAAGCTAGACAAACACGATTAAATAAGAGAAATCCAACCTCCTAGAGAGAAAATGCACCTTTCCTACAGTCTCATCTCCTAGAAATTTTACAAACCACTAGATCTTAAAAGAATAACGCTTGAGGATTGCCTCATGATTTAGATATATAAGAGGCCACTATAAGACTTGATAACTTGTCGAGGAGGCATAAGTATTCAAAACTTGATTATCCATATTAATACTTGCTAAATCACTCTCAACCAAATTGATTTTAAGACCAGAGATGGCTCCAAAGAAACCCAAAATGGATAAAATACTAACCAAGTAGTCTGTGTCTAGTTCTAAGAATAAAATTGCGTCATTAATAAATTAAAGATGAGAGGCTAACACTCTCTCCACACCAATAGATAAACCCTTTACTAACCCATGATTAATAGCTCTCGAGACTAAATAGCTAAGCACATCAACCACAACTGAAAATAGTGAAAAATAAAAATAAAAATAGAAGATCTCCTTTGTCTAACCACCCTTTGTCCTTTGAACCATGATTTAGGCTCATCATTTACATTAATTGCAAAAGTATAAGAGGATAGGCACCTTGAAATTCAATTTCTCCATCTCTTCCCCAATCTTTTTCTATCCATGGCATTATCTCAAAAACCCCAACTAACACGATCATAAACTTTCTGAAAGTCTAATTTAAAGACAACACCATGTTTTCTTTGTGATCTAACATCCTCCACCACCTCATTAACAATAAGAGCCACATTTAGAATTTGCCTACCCTAGAAAAAAGCACTTTTTTTTTTTGGGATGAATGAAGAATATCATTAAGAAAAGAAGAATAATATAAGAAGATAGGAGGATAAGAGATCCCACGTATAAGAGCAAAAACAAACAAAAGAAAAAACTATCAATGAAGTATAGCTTTTCAATCTCTCAATATATCTGAGAGGGAAATTCCTTTAAAAAGATTATGCTTTACACCAAATAAGGCCAAATATCTAACCCTATCTCACAAAATTTGCCTGTCTGAAAATTTATCATTAAAGGTGAAAGAGTTATACACTAACCAATATCCAAATAGTGGCATATATGACAAAATACCATGAAGATTTGGTTCTTCACCCAAAACTAGCAAAACTAGTCAACAAGAACTAATATAAGGTTGTAGGGCACACCCATCACTCATTGAAGATACCAAACAAACTATTTTATAAAAAGTTAGCCATAGGACAATGCAAAAACAAATATGATATTGATTCTTAATTCATCCCATATTACACACATATTACAGGAAATAGCCTTATGTGTGGCCTTCGAACTTGCAAAATATTGTTAGTATTAATTCAGTTAAGCACAATTGTCCAAATAAAGGATTTGACCTTAGAGAGAGTTTTAAATTTCCAAATAGGTTTATCGATTGGAAAAAGGCTTTTAGAAATTGTATCAGAAAGATGTTGCTCAGTCCGGTGCTTAGTCTACTCTTTGTAGTGGAGTGAGTTATGTAAGGTATTTGAAAAGAAATATAAGGAAAAATTGAATATCTTTTTATTTATTTTTTATTTTAAGGATAATGCTGCACAAGAGTTTACAATATATAACATATGATAATTGTTACCTAATAATTAGTAATTATTGCCTAAAGATTTTCTATCTAAATTAAGTTACGAAAATTGGTATCATATCTATCATAACAAGTCAAAATAAATGAAAAATCTATACAAATAATGTACTGTTTCTCAACATTTTCCTATCAAGATGGTGAATTGACATCTATTATTCCCACCATACATGTAAGGTATTGAAATTGTTCTGTGGGTAGACCTTTGGTCAACACATGTACCAACTAGTGTTGTAAAAGAACATATTTTATGATTATTTATCTATTGTCTATTGTGTATTGTCTAACTTTTTCTTGATGAGAGAAATCAAAGCAAACCTTTCAAAGGGATCAAAAGCAAAATAATTCATATTTATAAGGATTAAAAATATATTTAAATATTTTTTTAATTAGGATTAAATACAATATTTTACATTTTTGCCCTTAAGCAAGTCTTGAAATAATAGAAAGGTCAAGATTGGAAGGAAATACGATAGCAATATGTGAATGATGTGTTTGATAGGACAATGAAGAAGGATTTCATAAACTGCAAATAATACAGTAGTTGATGGTGGGCAATATTGAAATGTACATGATACTTGACTTTCATTTTTTAAAATTTATTAACTTGTTATTTACGCATTTGATTGGTAGTGATTGCATGTTTAGAGTATGAATTATGACTTTCTATTATTAATGACGAATATAAGTTTAACTACAGATAATTTGACAGGTAAATTGTCTAAATTAATAGATAAATTAAAATAAAAGAAATATATTATATAAATTACAAAATAATTATCGCCACCAATCTACTATTCGTTATCTTGCTCTACTGTTTTTGGAGTTGGCCACCCTGCGCGGTCTAAAATTGACTACCATGTTCAACAGGGATTTCTTTTTTTTTGGTTTCCGGATTGGACACCAATTGAAAGCATTCCCTATACTTGGCGAGGGACCTTGTCTGTCAAGCATTATTTTTTTTATTTGTTTTTTCGGGGGTCAACACCGACCAAAAGCATTGGACCATGTGGGCTTGGGCTATCCTCGGTTGAATCCTGGTGATGAGCATCTTCGGACCCATCCATAAGAAATAAGCATCGATAAGCATAGGATCTCACCGACCATCCATAAGCATCCTCTCCTTCATAGATCGTGAGCACTATCTTTCGGCCCCCATCCGTTTGACGTCGGGTTCTACTGTACTCCTTTGCCGTCGCCACTGCCCTGCTCCCCCGATTGTTCTCCTCCTCAGATTTCGGTGAGTGCTTGCGACCAGGTCATTGCTGCATTTGCTGGCGGCTCCTCCTACTCCTCAATCTTGTGAGCTCGTCCAGTCTCACCTTAATCATCATGAGTCGCCCCAATCCTCCCCCTCTCTATCTTCTCCACTCTAGCCTCCATTGTTGTAGCTTGTTTGATCACCATCAACAGGCTCCCCAGATCGGGAGCTTCCATACTAGTTAGTTTATAGCTACTAGTGTTAGAGACGAAAGGTGAAGAAAAACTATGCTTATTTGAAAATGGAAATTACAATTAAAAAAATGGTTTCTTCTTGAGCATTTGAGAGGCTCAAGTCTCTCCCAAGTTCCCACTAACTGAATTTCGTCGACCTCACTCTCTCACACCCATATATGACTTACGCCCCAAATCCCACAATATCGTCCCCCCCCCCTCTCTCTCTCTCTCTCTCTCTCTTTCCCACCTTCCAATTCCCCTCGCCAGCTCAACAGTAGTAAGTTAGGCACCCTTAGAATCCCTTATTGGGTCTGGCCCTTTATGGGTTTCCCCTCCTAGCATACGCATTAGTTATTTTTTGGGTTTCTATCATAATATAGTTCCTGAAAATTGTGATGGTCAATTATGATAACTCGCTTTTGCTCTTGAAAATTTCTTTTTTTATTCTGGCAAGAAAAAGAGGGTGGGAGGCAGGGTACGCACTGTTCAATTTATGCCATCATGTGATTCTTTACTTTCTAAATAATCTACGATGTAAGGGTGTTTGTGATTTTGTCCATGAATGTATAGATGGTGTTTTTTTTTCGCCCTGTATTAGTTAATACTGTTCTTACTGTTTATGTTGTTGTTATTAATTGCAGGCTATGTTCTTCACGGAGTTGTATTCATCTGAAACTCGTAAACTAATTGAACGTCTCATTAATTATGTTATTTACAAGGTTGTTCTTTTTTCTGTTTATGCAGCTTATGAAATGTGTCAATGTGCTACTTTATTTGGATTATTTGTTGATGGTGCATCTCATTAATTTTTTTTTTTTGGTCATTAGAATTATTTAACTGTTTAGTCTAGATTGTGTGATATTATGATTTTTTATTTGGGGGTTAAAAGAAGAATTTTATTGAGATGATAGGACCCAATGGGTTATACATGTATAAAAGAAAGAAGTATTAGAATAGTGTTGGAGGGAATGAGGGATCCGAGCTAACTGCTTAGGTGGCATGGAAGAGAGAATGTGTAGAGGATTTTGTGCGATTTTTGTTTTGGGGGGGTGGGGGGGAATACTAATATATGCTGGTAAGGTTGAACTCTAATATTCCAGGACATTTCTATCTATTTCTTTTTCAGTTTTTTATATTTGTATACATGATTCAAAGGTTGAACTCTCCATTGGAATTTCAACTCCCGCCCTTAATATACAAAAGTTTGTTTCAAGTATTACTTGAGTGGATACTAGGTTCTTATCAAGTGGTATCAAAGCTCCCAATTTTGGGATCCCTATATAGATTTGAACGAGATAGAATATGGGATAGAGAGGCAGAGTTGGAGTTATCGAAGAGGAAGAAGATTCTAATGTTTGAAGGATAGGGTTTTGCTTATAGGTGGTCCACCTAGGTGGAGCATGAAGGAACTTCATAATCTGAGAAGCTACCAGCAATGTAGATGCTTTGGATGGCCGTGTTTATATCTGGTATCGGCTTTGGAAGTGGCACAATGCAAATGCTACTTGGTGTGAGGTTGTGAAGAGTTTGGTCAAATGTTTTCATCTGGAGTATGAGACAATGGAGGTTTGATGACAAGAAAAGCACCACAGGTGGGGGAAAAGTGGATTGAACATGGAGGAAACAGAGAATGAACCATTGACCTACCTATTGTTTGAATCTTTTCACAACCTTCTTTTTCTCGGAACAAAATGTTGATTGCATTTCAGGCTTGCCTGCTAATTCTTTCTGATCTTTTTGAAGTTAAAATTGTGTTGCTTGGCTGTGGAAAGGATCTCCAGTTGAAGGGTGAAGGTAGTAACTCGTCTGCTGAATCGATATTCTAGCTACTATTATATTCGTGCTGACTGCATACTCAGTGGCTCTTTTTTGGACTTGATTTTACTGTCAAGTGCTGGAGTAATGGGGTTTGTAACAACATTCATAGACTTTGATGAGTGCTCGACATCTTTTGTGGAGGAAAAAAGTGGGCCCCATTATCTATGGGATTTATTCATGCAAGCCTATCCCTTCCCAATTCATTAGCTTCTCTAGTTGCCTCTAGCCCTTCTTTAGCTGCTAAAGATGCAGGAACTATTTATGTTATATTGGCAAAGCTATCAAACATGGTCATCAGTTAAAACAAGTTGGACATTATTCCTCTAGTTGTTTGAGGCTGAGTCAAATTTTAGTACACAAAAACCACAAAGATGATGTTAAAGTACCCATTCCTTTGGTTCTATTATCTTCGAGTGCTGACTACAGTTATAGGGACAACTCAGTATTTAGGGCTAAAGGGACATTCATGTTGGATAATCCATGGAATATTCTTTGTACGTCCTGATTAGGAGGACTATGTTTTCTCATCTCGGGCACAGGCAATAAAGCTTAGCACAAGGAAGTTATTTATCGGAGAGTTGCTTACAACTATGTGATTGAGTAGCAAGAATTTTCTTCTTTGGAGGAGAGTGTATTCTTTAAGCAATGGGACCCCAGAGGAAGCCTTTTCAAGTTGCTACAAGACACTTATGTAGGACTTCTACAGCACTGTCGGAATCATGCCGTTGGTGGTTGCTGGAGCTTCGGAAGGTGGGTCGAGCATGTGGAATGAGATATGAAAGAGAGGTGCATAGAGGGAAGGGATTAGGGTTTTATTTTGGAACCCAAAATCCCTAAAATATCCTCTAATGTTAAAAAAATAAAAAAAGATCTGGGCCGATATTTCCCCATGACCGCCATGGTGCCATGAGAATGGCGGCCACCATGATATTCTGCCACGCCACACCCTTTTATGGCAGATTTTACAAATTCCGCCACACTATGACGAGATGGGGTCGCTATGGTGGATATTTAACAACATTGCTGAAAATTTGCCATTAAAGGTGTGAGAATTGCACTCCAATAAAATACACCAAATAGTGGCATATATAGCACGGTGCCATAGATTTGGCTTCCATATTTTTTCCCAAAACAAGTAAAACTTGTCAACAGAAACCGATCTAAGGTTGCAAGGCATATCCAACCTTCACTAAAGATACTAAAAGGAAGGAAGGAAGGAAGGAAGGCTATGTGGGGAGCTACTGCATTGATTTGCATCCCTTTTCTCATCTCTCCCTGTCTTTTCTTCTTTTTATGATAGAATTTCTTCTTTGATATGCTGGTTTATTGTTTGGAAATTGCTCCTAACTACATATGTGCTTGAATAAGATATGATAAGTGATAGGATATCAAGTTAGTTAGGGAGTTACTTGGCTATAAATAGGGAGAATAAGGGATTAGCTAGGTGTCTAGAGATTTGTTAGTGAGTCTTGGGACAGTTGAGAGGTCTCTCAAATATCCTTGCTATCTTGTAATTCTTCAATAAAGAATCATTCTTTGTTTCTTCTGATTCCAGTTCTAACATTGGTATTAGAGCCCTAACCAATCTAGGGAAGGCTTTTCATGGTAGCAACCAGAGCAATGGAGGCAATTCTAGTGTTTGATGGGAAAAATGCATGGGCTTGGGCATGGGATGTGTGGAGTCTTTTCCTTGAGCGTGAGAAACTTGGGTACAAGCCACTAGAAGCACACAGTTTATAAGAGGTGGGAGCGGCATTGAGAGGATGACATTATTGGTGGTACGTGTTTTGGAAGATAGATAACCCAACTGGGAAATGGTAATTTCTAAGGGCATTCATTGACACAGAAGAAGAAGAAGCAGAACTTAGGGAGAGATTGAGGCTAGAGCAAAGGGTTCTTGAAACCTCTGTTCAAGATCAAGAAAATGACGCAAAAAAGAAGGAAGTGAGTGAGGAGATGAAGACGAATAGTGGAGCAAAGGAGAATGACGCTCTTGATGTGTCTGCACAAGAGCAAGAAAGACCTTTACGTTTGGTCTCACATAAAGAAAAGGAAGAGCCAGAGCGGGAGTTGCAGCAGAAGGAGGTCATTATGGAGACTGAGAAGACTGTGGGGAGTGGCGGCAATGCCAATAGCCTCGACAGGTACGATGGACTCGCAGTGGAGTCGAGGAATGAGGAGGGTGACGGAGGAAGCCCTCAACCACTGTTGGAGCCGCTGGTTCAAGTTTCATGGGTGGTGGCTTTGTGTGGGGTCGCAGTGGCAGTGGATCGAGGAAAGGACAAAGGGTGACAACAACAGGGTATTGGGGACGCCGTGAAAGGGATGGAGATGCCGGCAGCTGGTGACGTGTATTTAGCAGTGGCGTTAGTGAACGTAGCAGTAGCAGAACGCTAGTGGTTCTCTAGCCAGATCGTCGAGCTTTTGTGACGGGGCACAGTGTCTCTGTGTAGGGAAGTTGGGTGGCATGAGCAAAGAATGACTCGCAATGAGAGCTTGGCGGCATCACATAGGGAGAGGATGTGCGAGAGCCAAGGGGAGGACAATGGCGAATCTCCGCTTACGAAATCGCAAGCGGCGGTGGTGGCACAAGACACTCCCACTGGTGGTGGCATGAGGAAGGAGAAGGATGCTTGGATGGGGTCCTCTCATCTTGGGTTGTGTTTTGCCCTAATGGGCCAAACCTTAATGGGGAAGACCAAGGTTGGAACTTCGACCAAGGGAGTTGTTTTTTTCTCCCTTTTGGGTCAAGCCCAAGTCAGTCCAGCAATTGGAGGAAAATAGGGAGGAGCCTATCTTCTGGATTTAATGGGCCAAGCCCAATTCAGTCTAGCAAAAGTGAAAAACAGTGGCTAGTACTAATGGCCCATCTGTAACCCAGTTACTAGAAGGGTGGGAATGCTGCTAAGGAAAACTATCATGTGAAATTAGTGGAACAAGCCCTGTTCATTGTCAAGCAGGGCTCTGAGCTGTTTATACATCAAGAAGTGGGATGTTCGGGGGTTTTATTTGCGCTTACCTAGTAATAAAGTCCTAGTCTCCCCACCTTGAGGACAAGGTGGATCTTCTTTTGTTTTTTGGTTTTTTGGGGGGGGGGGGAATTGTTAGGATGCCAAGTTAGTTAGGGAGTTAGTTGGCTATAAATGTGGAGAATAAGGGATTAGTTAGGTGTCTAGAGATTTGTTAGTGAGTCTTGGGAGAGCTGAGAGGTCTCTCAAATTTCCTTTCTATCTTGTAATTCTTCAATAAAGAATCGTTCTTTGTTACTTCTGTTTCCAGTTCTAACAATAAGCTAATTGACATGGTGATACTCATGCCTCAACTGCACTTAGCAATTGCAGAAATAAACTTCTGGCTAATTTGGTGGCCTGTATAAGGCTATAAGCCCTGTTTGAATACACTTTTACGGTATGGTGTAGCTCTATAGAGTATTTGGTGCTACCACCAGCTTTTCTTAGCTGATTATTTCTTTATATTTAAAGATACTGAATAAATCTGTTAAGACTATTATAGCCAGATTATGCTTGCTAAGCAAATGCTGTCTAAGTCTCCACTTCCAACCCTTGTGAAGTTCTTTCCTTTCCATTTTCGTAGAAGCATTACACTAGTCCAATAAGCTGATCACCACTGGCAATAGAGCTGCTACTGTGTACCTGAGAAAGAGAAAGAAGTTGATAGAAAACTAAAGAATATCTAGGAGAAGAGAAAGAGTTCAGAGGAAGAGTACTTAGATTGAGAGAATCTGATGTAATGGTGTTATGGTTAATTTTGTATGCAATGAGGTATACAGTGAGGGTTATTTTCTGATTCTGTTATGACCATTGTCATAATTAGCACTACTAATAATTGATTGATAGGATGCTGGGCGTTGTATTGGGCCTTTTGTTAGTTAGTGGTAGGAGCTAGTATAAAGAGGAGAGTAAAGGGAAGGGAGTCTAGGAATTGAGTAAGTGAGTGAGTCTTGGGAGAGCTGAGTGGTCTCTCGATTATCCTCTCTATCTTGTAATTCTTGAATAAACACTAGTTTTTTGTGATTTTTTATTCCAGTTGTAACACTAACAAACTCTGATATGGTTGTAGTGTCACACCATGGACTTAGTGCGCACACTAGCCACATGCTGTTGCACTCTAACATACTCTACACTCCCCCTGAAACTGAGTTGAGATGGTCTAAGGTGTTGAGTTGAGTGATTGATGCTGGCTAGTGGCTACTTGTGAAAACTCCTTACATTTAGCTTGCTTTTGAGACAACTGGATCTCGAGCTAGAGAAATATCTACTAAGCTGATTGCAGGCCCTCAATTCAAAGGGCTTATTCAATAAATGGTAGAGTTGTAAAGTGAGTATGAGTAGTTAGTTTTCTGTTAGGAGTCTCAACAATACTAGAAAAGTTAGTTAGGAGGATGAGAGGGATCAGGAAAGGAGGTTAGTGAGGGGAATTGGGAATCTCTTGAATATCCCATATCTTGTATAGACATTCATCATTCTCTCAAGATGACATTGATCTCAGGGAAGAGAGAGCAGTACACACTATTGTTCTATGTCAAATTTATTTTTCTACAGCATTGGTATCATATGTAGATCTGCAGGTTGATCTACTGATGGAATATGACAAATCTGTGATCTGTTGAACGACTTTCTTGGATAAGAAAGAGTTTCAACTTTCAATTCCATGTGCTTGGTTGTCGAATGCAGGACTGGATTTTGTGCCAACATTGCTGTACTAAGATTATCACACTAGATGACAGGTTTAGTAGATATCACATTGAGTTCCGGTAGAAATGACTGCAACTCTATTATTTTAGGTGCTTCGTTTGCTAAGTTCCTATATTCTACTTCAATGTTGGAGCAGGTAACCAGCATTTGTTTTCTTGGGCCACCAGGATATGATGTTGGGGCCAAGAAACACACATGATCCAGATGTTGATCACCGATCATTTGGATCCAAAGCTTAGACTGCATTGCAATAATCTTGTAGACTGAGGTGGTTGGCTTGAGAGAGTATGATGTCATGTGAGAAAAACCCAACTAGATACCTCATAATTTGCTTAATTGCCTTCTAACGGTCTTCCATAGGGTAGTGCATAAAATAATAGGCTTTGTTGACTTCATAGGAGATTTTTGGACTAGTAACCGTAGCATATTGTAAAGCCCCAACTACCAAGACGATATGGCTGCAGATCTGACACGGGTAGAACCTTGCTTAATGAGCTTTTGACCTGAGACCATAGGAGTGCTTATCCCTTTTGCTTTGTCCATTTTAGCTTTCTTCATTAAGTCATTAATGTGCTTATGCTCTCAACTCTGATTTGCACTGCTGCATAGTTTCAAAGATACATAATTAATGCTAGCTATTTTGTACGACTCAATGTTTCCAATGCCACATTAATCACATGGCAGCTACACATATGTGACTAAATGGCGGCAGTTGAAATGGGCTACCCCACATTATATAGTAATATAGATTATGTAAACTTTGAAAAGTATAAATGTAATTTCAGAATTTTTAGATGCTGATAAGTCCTAAGCCTGGCACTACTGAATTGTTATTTAAACATGATGGTGGATGAACAGGGGACATTTCTACCACTGATTGTGCCACCAACAATATATGAGGCTGGTCTTTGGTCAACTTGGCTGACTGTGCTTTGTGCTTTAAAGGTATGTTTTTGTTCTAGAAGAGAAGATTTGGAAATAATTCCATTGACATTTGATAAATGCAAACAAAACAGAATGTCCATTAACTTGTTATATTTCTTAGATGTTTCAAGCTTTGGCTAGAGATCGTTTGGAGCGGCTGAATGCATCTCCATCTGTGACACCTTGGACATATCTTCGTGTATATTCAGCATTGTTATTCGTTTTCTTCATTGATACCCTCTGGTATTGCCTTTTTCCCCCTCTCTAAAACAATATTCTTGTTCATATTATCACCATGGCTGTAGTCATTATCATTACAATAGTGTTGATTCCTTTAGCACCCTTTGTTCTTATGATGGTACTGGTACTCTTAGCAATTAGGGCTGCATTTTACATTTAATTGATATATAAATGCAAAAATGGCTTGCATTTTATGTTTCAAGCAAGTTGGATGCATTGCGAAAATACAACGATGACAACAACAACAACCAACCTTTATCCCACTCTTGTACCATTTTAAGAAAGTAGTGTGTGATAAACTAGGCAAAGCTTGGTGGGATGTTTGAATGGTATAGACACCCAATAGCACTATATATGTACACACATTTGGAAATAAGTAAATATCATATGTACAAGTGCAAATAATTAATGACTAGTTATTTCCTAAGAATTTGGCTAGCAAATTCCAAAGATCCTAATATTTTCCATGCCACATATACTATTCATGTGGCAGCCACACATTAATCACATGCATCGTTTCTAACACTTATCAATGGTGGGAGCTACAAGACTAACTTCTTCTTTCCTGGCTCCTCCCCTCCATGCCTAATTCGATCCTGACCTATGTTGAAGGTTGCAAGTTTAGTTGGCAGGTCTTGGAGCAGATTTAGCTAATCTTTGTTTCCCAAACTCATTCGTAAGTATAATAATTCAGGTTGGAATTGTGAGCACATCCAAATTATCAAGAAGACTGAGTATCTTCTTAGGATAAAAGCATTGGTTGACTTGCTCATCTCCATTGGCCACCTCATTTTAGAGCAAGAGCAAACAGATGTTATTCTCGAAGGACTTCCTATTGAGTATGTTGCATTTGTCACATCGGCAACCTCTGGATCTGATCCATATATGCAATGCTAGAAATTGAATCTTTCTTGCTTAATGTTGAAGCTACAATGGAAAAGCATCTAGCTTCCTTTGAACATTCTTTGCAAATAAATCTTTCCAATAGCTATCAACATTTTGATGCTCAAGTGTCCCATGCTTTTAGTCAAGGTTGTCAAAATCAAGATTTTATGTAGAATCGGAAGAGGATAATAAATGTAAAATTTGAGATTGTAACTCGGATTGTAAGATCGTACGAAAAATATAAAATTATATTCAAACTTATATAAAATAGCAAAAATAAGTAAAATAATCTGAAAATTACTGTTAAAATTCAAACAAGCTATAAATACATAAAATAGTTACAACTCAAACTAAAACTACAATTCATATTATACAAGCTATAGATTTTTTTTATTTTTTTACACAGAAAACAAAAGTACAAGTCATAATTTTTTTTTTTGGGCTGATATATGTTGATGGAAATTATAAAAGACATTTTGGATCATTTAACATTGACACCCACTGGCCCAAACCCACAACCACTTGTCCACTTGCACTCACTACTCACCTTCCTCGGTGAAACACATGCCCAGCCACCGACAATCACCACCCAAACAACCAATTCCATGATGTAACCCACAGGGCCGAAAAGAGAGCAAAGATGGAGAGAGGAGGACAGAACACAGAAGAGCTCAAGAGAGCTACAGCAGAACAGAACAAGAGATGGTGAGAGGGAAGGTACCAATTACCAAGTAGGCTGTGAAATAGAAACAGAGACTCATAGAAGGAGAGATTGAGTGAGGGGGGCTGTTTAGGGTTGGGTTGGACTTGGATTGGTGTTGAAAAATAGGTTGCTCCACCAAACAAATTTGTGACTTGCCTAGCACGTGAAAATCACACGTTTCTAGCGATTTTACATGCTTCCCCACTGATCCGACCGTGATCCAACTAACACGATCTGCAGTGTGAAATTGGGATTGCTGATGCTATGTAGGAGCGTAATATCATGCGATTTTATGTGTATAATCATGATTCTAGCAACCGTGCTTTTAGATGTGGTAGACCTCCAAATTTTTGTCCTAGTAGAGTTTGATTTTGAGGTTTCAATGGTAGAGGCAGATTTGAAGGGAGATACTGTGACCGTGTTGCAGGTTCTCTGGCAAAGGTGGTCCTACTTGTTAGCGATGCCACAAAACTGGTCACTTGTCCTTCAATTGTAACCACAAATTTGACCAGAATTTCCAGCCTTTACCCTAATCATTGTTGACTTTGTAGAAGATAAAGAAGAAGGGGAAGTGAAACAATTGGTGCAGCAAAAATTTTTAGGCTCAAAATGCTTCAGTGCTTAGATATAGATACCCAGCACTATATATAGTCATTAGGGAATAATAATACATGCATAGTTTGAAAGATATAGATACCTAGCACCATATATAGTCATTAGGGAGTAATAAATACATGCATAGTTTCAAAGATAAATAATTAATGGCAGCTATTCCCTAAGATTCAAAATGTTTCTAATGGCACGCACATTAGTCACATGAAAACTACGCATTCCCATGCCACACTCATGATAGCTACACATTCGATGCCATACATGTTAATCACATGTGTCATACTAAGCTTTAAGCTTGTTACAAAAGAACCCTTCAAAAACTATAAGATATAAAATGAACTCCATAAAACACTGGCAAGGCAATTCAGGATGCTGGATATGTTTGGAAACATAGCACAACAAGATAGTTGGAATGACCATCAACTCGAGCACCATGTTGGAAAATAGCATGATTAGGTAGAATAGAGACTTTGCCGGAATAATCATTAGCAGAAATTTCCTAAAAGCAATATTAGACAGCAAGAATAACATATGGAAGCCTTGAACTGTAAAAGAAAATGTTAGAGTTGCCGCAATGTGGAAAATTTGCTGAAAAAGATGAAATGTCACTGGGAAAGATTGAGTCATCGGAAAGTTCAACAAAAAGTGAACAGTCACCAAAAATCTCTTTGGTGGTAGTAGAAGCGGTGATTTGAATAAAAAGCTATTAGAAAAATGACGTGATGGGGGTCAGAGTGAATTACAACCAAGGGAAGAATGGAGAGGAAAAAGGTAAAGTAAGGTAAGAAAGATCAACATTTTTATGGTTTGAAATTATCAAAGCATACTCAACAATGGAGTTCCAATTTTTAGTCAAGAACTCATTAGCGAAATAGTGATGGGACAGGTTACGGAGGATGGTGCTTTGATGCCATGTTGAATTTGTAGAAGATAAAGAAGTAGAAGTGAAACAATAGGTGTGGCAAAAATGTCCAGAATCAAAAGGCTTTGGTGCTTTAGCGCTTAGATATAGATACCCAGCACTATGTATAGTCATTAGGGAATAAACTAAATACATGCATAGTTTCGAAGATAGATAATTAATGCTAGCTATTTCCGAAGACTCAAAATGTTTCCAATGCTACATTAATCACATGGCAGCTACAGACATTCTGTTAGAATTGGTAATCAAATAGAGAAAGAATTAACAAGAAACTATTTATTGCTATGGGGTTGATGGCAACCCAGAACCCTAGAACTATTATACTGATGTGAGGAAGAGTTAGAGCTCCTTAACTCTCCAAGACTCACTAATAACCAAGACCATTTCTCTCAACGCTTTCCCTTCTATTTGTACTAACCCTTAACTAACTAATTGTAACTAACTAATAGTGTCCTAACTCTACTCCTCCCGAAGAGATCCGCCTTGTCCTCAAGGTGGGGGGGTACAAGGACTAAGTACTAGACATACACAAGAACTTCCACTAGGGTCCCAAATCTTCAAACTTGCTCCTGTTGCTTCATCCTCTTGCCTTTTTTTTTTATCAGCAGCAGCCAGTGCCTTTGCTGTACATGGTATCTTTTTTTATACCTGATTAGGCCTCATGATTTAGGCCCAAATAAGACTCTAGCTCTTGATTTTCTAAAGGATTTTTGCCACAAACATTGAGTTGGGTCCAACACAGTTCCCTTTGAATGAATTGTGTTTGGCCTTACAAGGAAGAAGTCCAGCTCTTCTTAATGAAAAAGACAGCCCTACTGGAAGGAGCAACAGGTTTGTCCTAGTTGTCTCCTCCTTTCCCTTCTTCCGGCCGCCACTAGGGGAAGGGTGTCGCGTCGCCACTGTTGCTTGTGATTTTGCTAACGGAGACCGACCACTGTTACCTCGGGCTTCTTCTCCCCCTTGGTCCTTTACCGCATTGCTGGTCACCGTCATACTTGCATGCACCGATGTCACTGCAGAAGACACTTCGGTGGTTGCAGTGCTTGGCTCATCGATGGTTGCTGCACCACTACTGTGGATGTCTTCGTCATCTCTGTTCTCCTCCTACTCTGTCTGTTCTCTGCCCTCTTCTTCCAGGTACTCGTTCTTCCATACTCTGCGACCTCACTGCTGGTGGCGTTACCAAGAAGGCTACATTCTTCACCTGGCCCTTGCTTCTGCATTTCCATTGCATCCCTCAACACCAAGGCTTGTTCTTCGCATGCGTTGGGGTTGTTGATGCCGCCTGTCCCCACTATATTCTTGACTAGAACATACTACTTCGGCTACAACTCCAACTCTGGCTCCCAGCTTCCTTATGCGAGACATAGCCTAAGGGTCTTTCTTGATCTCAGGCTAACACATCAAGAGCATCCTCCTCTTTTGCTCCATCTTCGATCATCGTCTTCTCGCTCTCTCCCACCTTTCTTGCACTTTTTTCTGGATCTTAAACAAAGGTTTCAAGAACCATTTGCTTGTCTTTTGTCTCTCCTTAAGCTCTTTTTCTTCTTCCTTGTCAACAAGTTATTTATCTTCGGAAACACGTACAACCAGTAATGTCGTTCTCTAAGTGCTGCTCCCACATCTTCTAAACTGTGTGCTTTCGGTGGTTCATGCCCAAGTTTCTCATGCTCAAGGAAAAGACCCCACACATCCCATTCCCAAGCCCACACATTATTCTCATCAAACACTTGAATCGCCTCCACTACTTTGGCTGCTACAATGAAACACCCTTCCTTGGATTAGTTAGGGCTCTGATACCAATGTTAGAACTAGTAATCAGATAAAGAAAGAATTCACAAGAAACTATTTATTGCTATGGGGTTGATGGCAATGGCCAAGAACCCTAGAACTATTACACTGATATGAAGAAGAGTTAGAACTCCTCAACTCTCCAAGACTCACTAACAAATGACCAAGAGCTCTTCTCTCAACACTTTTCTTTGTATTTATGCTAATCCCTCATTAGCTAATTGTAACTAACTAACATGGTCCTAACACATTCCCATTCTGCACTCATGATAGCTACACATTCTGATGCCCCACATGTTAATCATATGCATCACTTCTAACAATTATCATCACCTTCCTATACGTATCCTTATCCAATTTATTCCTATGCTAATCCACTTACATGTTCGCCTATGGCTACTGCACACATGGCTAACATGGTGGCTACTCTAGGCACAATTGCTGATCCTGCATCACGCCCAATTCTTGCTTAAAAAATATGTCATGCATGAATGTTCCAACCGCATGCACAACTCATTGTGGACCTGAGCAATTTGCATGTAGGCAATGGTCAATGTCTTTCCATTTCCATTGTTTGGTCTACTTGGTTGGAGTGTAATTTTCGTATTTTTAATGACAAATTGTCAAACAAACAAGTGTTGTGGGATAAGATCAGGCATTTTGCTTCTATTTTGTGTATAGTCCATGATCTTTTTAGAGAGATTTGATTCTTAGATATGTTGAGCGATTGGAAAGCTTTGCTTTATTGATTTGTTTTCTTATCTTTAGTTAGTTCTTGTTTTAATAAAAAAGGACCTCTTGTGTTTCTACTTCTTTGTATCCTTGCTCTGTTCATCTTCATAAAGCTCTTCTTTCATCCAAAAAGAAAGGTTTGTACATTTCCAATATTAGTTCATCTAATACTGTGTCTTTGATCCTTCTGAATCACTTTCTCTCAATGATTAATTGCATGTTCCTCATATAACTAAAAGTCTAGTTAGTATTAGCAATTCAGCAAAAGGTAATTTTGTCTATTTGAAATTCATCCCTCTCATTATTTTGTCAAATCTCAAGCCATTCATGAGGTGCTCCTGGTAGGGAATCTTGCTACAGATGGTCTTTATGGCTTCAATCAATTGCCTTTCTAGCATCTTTCGTCAGTTTCATCAGCATCACCATATATGTGCAATGTATACTTCTGGGGAGCTAAGGGTCTAGGGTTTGTGCTTTTCCTGTTTGGATTTATAGCATAATTATTCTGCTCTCTGAACCAGTTTAGATTTAATTTCCATGAGTGCTGAGACAAGCACTATTAACATTGTTATTGTAACTTTATTGCTTAAGAATGCTCCTGACACTTTGCTTTTTATTCTCCTAGGATAAGGCTTTGTCTGGTGATATATAGAACCCATGTGTCCTCTCTGCACCTGTTACTATTCTTTGAGCCTTTAAGTATTGCTTTCGAGACCCTACAGGTATTTAGTATGCATTATTGCAGATGGATCCACTCGTATCATCTAGTTTGTGATGAAGTAGTGTCACTTGGTGTAATGATACTGATTTGTGCGTGATATAAATGTAGGCCATTTTGGTACATGGATTTCAGTTGCTTGACATATGGCTTCATCATTCAGCTTGCAACAGCAGTGATTGCCGAATGCCTAAACTGTTCGATACATTAACAACAGGTAGTTTTGATTTAAATCTGATTTTCAAACTTCTAATAACTCATCAACATGATTGGGGTATCAAGAATTTGCTTCTTTCTATTTTAGACAATTAATATTGTGTATCTGATTCACCCCTTGGATGTTCTATTTACATGGTTAGTTTGCTATATTAATAAGTTGCTTTCTTCTGAACCAAGTTTCCTCTCCTTTTTTTTTCCTTTTTTTTCTTTTTAAAAAATAATTGCTCATGGTAACAGCATTAATTTCACCACTTTGTCTGCACAAGAGTATTATGTTTTGTTTCTTTTTTGATAAGTGAAGAAGAATGTTATAAAGAAGAGAAGAATGATACAAGGTGATGGGAGGACAAGAGATCCTCCTTACGGGACCAAAAACAAACAAAACAAAATAATAGTTATCAATGAAGCATAGCTTTCCAATCTCTCAACATGTTTGAGAGAGAAATTCTTCTAAAAAGATCATGAGCTTTACACCAAATAGAGGCAAAACGCCTAACTCTATCCCACAATTGAAGAAAATATAATAGAGCTATAGATAGAATGAAAAGCATGTGCAGACTAAAGATCAGTAAATTGATGTCCACAGTTACAAGTTTGATGAAACTGTCATTCACTACAACTATAATCTAGTGGCTGAGGTTCCTAAAGATGAATGGCTGACTCATCTCTCTCACCTCAAATGGGGCTTTTAAAAAGAAAGGGAAAATGATGTGGCCGCTAGGATTCCCCTTCAGAATGTTACCTCAGCCATCAATATTGTAACTGCTCATTAAACTGGCTGCTTATGTTGCACTTTCTTAAATAGATGGTGGTTATCAGAAATAAAGCTGATAATTAGGTTTAAAGTAACCCTTTAATCGGATAATGAAGCCCCACTATTTAGCTGCTCCACCGTTCATCAGTTAAAATGTTAGTTTTGATTCTCTGGCAGCAGAGCTTCAAACCTAGACTTCACTAACCAAATGGCCTTGGATGAGAGTGTTCAACAACCATTGAAAAGTTATCTTGGGTTTCACTTTTAGCTTTGGAATCATTCCCTTTGGGCTTATATCAAGGGAGAACCGACTTAATAAATTTGCATTAAATGAGGTCGCAGCTCAGTTTCAGGCCCAACTTTGACAGCTTGGTTGTTTCTGGTCCATTGGACATTTTAGTGATCTTAGTGTTAAGCTTTGGATGTCTATTTTCCTCTCCAAGTGGAATTTAATTATTTTGTTCTTTGAGGAAAATGTTATGCTCTTTTAAAGACATACTGCTGAGGCTGTCCTGCGTGTTTAGCATTTCCTTGAATTTATTCCAAATTAAGTCATTTTGCTTTAGTTCTGTTGGGATCCAATTGCAAGGTATAGGACCTGAGTCTTACATTGGAAGTATGGAATTTTGATGGGGGGTTTATAAGGCCTTGGGCTCTCCTATTACAATAGCTAGCTTTTGTGATGTGGTTCTCCCAAGGTTCTTATCAAGCTCAGCACAAAAATCATCTTTAAGCCCTATTTTTTACAAAACACAAATAACATTATAAAAACACTATTTTTGCATGACTAAAGCTGCAGACAAGTATAGAAAAGGATATAATATAAGTGAATGCACTTATCTCCTTGTGGGCCCCCATTATGCAGTATGCACTCCTTCATTCTTTTTTCCATGTTTACCCCTCCTCACACACACCATAGTAACTTCTATGCACCTAACACCTCTATTTTCCCACTGGTTGTTTTGGCATGTGACAGTTACCTAAAGTTGATGGATATGTGGTGTCCACTTTCTCATTCAGTTATTTTATTTTATTTATTTATTTTTTCTGATTCAGAATATCTAGATTCTCTTTTTATTTTATTGTTGTTGCTGTCCATGTAAATGGTTAATATTGCTAAAATATTATTGTTACTTATTTTCCTTCTTGCTTATCTGTATATTAACCTTTCTACTTTTTGTTTGTGTGAACTAGTTCTAGTTTCCTTATTAAGTGCTGCAACTGCAGGTGCATTTCTTGAATGGAAAGGAATTCTTATTCGGAACATCGGATTTTGCCTAGATATGGCAACATTTTTTATGGCACTTGGCCATTACTTGTATATATGGCATCTTCATGGCATGGCTTTTCATCTTGTCGATGCAGTGCTGTTTCTAAACATACGTGTAAATATCTCATTCTTAATCCTGCATGAATTTGACTATCTACAGAAATATAACTGACATTTGCATATAATGCTTTTTGTCTCCATTGATGTTGTTTTGAGCAGGCATTGCTTAGTGCAATTATAAATCGTATAAAAAGCTTTCATAGGTTAAGGGTTGCTCTAGGAGCACTTGATGCTGCTCTTCCTGATGCAACAATTGAGGAGTTAAGAGCATATGATGATGAATGCGCTATTTGTAGAGTATGCTACTTTGCCACCCTCTATCTCTTTGGTTGATCTTTGTGTTGGTTGTCTATACTTTTGAATGATATTTTGTATGGACTAATGATAGGAATCCATGGGTAAGGCAAAAAAGCTAAACTGCAATCACCTTTTCCATCTTGCATGTTTGAGATCTTGGTATGGTTGAGGTTGATTTTTTTAAATTCTATTCTTTTCTATTCGGGTGAGTTTTGGTAGATATTATTGCTTGCTAAATTGATTTCAGGTTGGATCAAGGCCTGACTGAGATGTATACTTGTCCAACGTGCCGAAAGCCACTTTTTCCGGGCCGACCAGAAAATGATACAAACCCCAATACAGGGGAAATTTCCAGTGATGAGCAACTGGCACGCCATATAAGTGCAGGGCTAGATCGGCAAAACTCTCCTAGAAATACCATGCCTGCAGTATTGTATCCCAATCAGATACCCAACTCTGCGGAAAGTGTCCCTTGGAGGTTCAAATCTTCACTCAATGCTTTGTGGTCTTCTATCTCTCTTTTGCTTCTAGCTGTTGTTATTTATTGTTACAATGGTAGTTTTGAACTATTACATATCCCTTTCTTTGTGTAATTGGATGCATTCATTGAGAGTATGTTAAAACTGTATCTCAGAGAAGAAAATTAAAGAAACTGGTATATGAATATAATCCGAGAATGAGATTCAGTGTGAATTCCCAGTCCAAAATCTGTATATATATGTATCATGAACAAGTATGAAAGTGTGATAGTATCTGGAATACAATGAAAATGAAAAATAAGAGCCTGGGCATGAAGGAGCCCTTCAACCTCCAAGTTCTAGTCTCAGGTTCAGAATGACATCTATCCCTCCACTACTCACTCTATAACAACCTCACACTAGCAAGTCACATGGGGACCAGCTTATTCTCTTTCCTACTCACCCTAACCACTTAATATTTTGGTCTGTTCTCCTTTATGGGCCTGATTTATTTCTTACCAAACTTGGGGTTTAACAATTAACCCCCCCTCCCTCGGTCTCTCTCTTTGAAGGTCCACCTTGAGGAAACTCGCTGGATGTTGGACTTCAATTCCCAGGAGTTCTCAAAGCCTAGTAAATCTTCCTACCTCACCAACACTTCTTCTCCCGCTCCATTCAATCTAGTGGCTATAATATCCTCTACATAGACCTTTAATTCCCAATATTGAGTGAGGCAACGGTTGACTCACAGCTGAGGGAGATACAAACTTCTTCAGCAATGAAACATGAAATACCGGATGGATAAGTGACCCTTGAGGCAGCTGCAGCTTGTATGCAGTAGAACCCAACTTCTACAACACTTCAAAGGGGCCATAAAATCATGGACTAAGTTTTTGGTTCTGCCTTTTGGCCAAGGACTTCAACTTGTAGGGCTGGATCTTCAGATACACCTTTTCCTCCACCACCAATGCCAGCTCCCTTCTATGTTTGTTAGCCTGAGCTTTCATTCTGTTTTGAGCCCTCAATAGCTGTTCCCGGATTTCATCAATCACCAAATCACTTTCATGAACCAGCTGGTTCACCTCCTCTATACTTCATGGGACTGATTCACCCCTTAGCAAGGATGGAGGCTCTTGGCCATATAGAGCCTGGAAAGTTAAAAGTTTTGGTAGAGGCATGATAATTCGTGTTATACTAATATTCTGCCCAAGTAAACCATTGTGGGTATATTTTGGGCCTTAAACTAGCAAAGCACCTTAGGCAAGCGATTAGCCTGCAACAGCCTCAAAACTTCTCTCAAATGATCTTGGTGAGTCAACAAATCGGGGCTATATATGAGTATGTCATCAAAAGAAACTACAGCGAACTTCCTAAGGACCGGCCAAAGTACCTCATTCATCTTGGAACGTAGAGGGGGCATTCGTGAGGCCGAACGGCATGACGAGGAATTCATAGTGCCCCTCGTGTGCGAAAAGCTGTCATCTCAATATTCTGCTCTCGCATCTGAATTTGGAGGTATCCAGATTTGAGATCAAGCTCTGAGAAAATGACAGCCCCTGCCAATTCATTTAGCAGCTCATCTATGACAGGTATTGGAAACTTATCTGGAATCGTTATTTTGTTTAATGCCCTATAATCAACACAAAATTGCCTGCTACCATCTTTCTTGTTGACGAGAATAATCAGACTAGCATAAGGACTGATCCTAGGTCTAATAATCCCAGAACTCAGCATATCACTAACCAACTTCTCTATTTCAGGTTTCGATAGTGTGGTTACCTATAGTTACTCAGGTTAGGGATTGTGGCACCTTCTATAAGTGTGATGGAGTGATCATGGATCCGGGAAGGGGGTAGAACCTGTGGCGACTAGAAAACCTCAGCAAATTCCCCCAAAACTTCTTGTAACTCTACTAGAACTTCAGGTATAGGGCTGTTTTCCCCTGCCAAATGGTAGAGTTGCACCAAAAAGCCTTCATCCTCCTCTGGGGCATTCTTCTGTAGGGATTTGAAAGAGATCCCCCCTCAGCACAACTCCTAATCCCCTTTAATGACAAGCTTCTGTCCTTGGTGCTTGATTCTTAGGGTGTGTTCCCTGAAGTTGGCTTTGATATCCCCCAAACTCGCCAACCACTCCCGGCCCAAGACTATCTCTACTTCCTCCAAGGGAAATATACACAGTTTATGCTGAAACTGCAGACCCTAGATATCAATGTGGACCTTTTCACAAGCGCTTTGCCCTCTTGTGCGTTGACCATTTCCAACCTTAACCTAGAAATCAAGGGTGGCAGATATTGGAAGGTTCAGCTACTCCACCAACCTTGGGCAAATGAAGTTATGGGAAGCCCCAGTATCGACCAGGATTTGGACATGATAGCCCAAAATTGTGCCCCATACGCAAGGATTTGTAAGTAGTGAAACCTACCATTGTCCTACTGTCAAGTACAAATAGGTGGCCCTCATCATCTCATGGCTCCTCCACCGGGGTTAGAGGCTCCTCAAGCTTCTTGTTCCCCTCTAACACCATGAGTTGAAAATGCTTGTTTCGGCTAACGTGCTTCACCGTATACTTCTCGTTGCATGTGAAGCACATCCCCTTGAGTCTTCTATCCCTGTAGGGGTGCCCATTGGAGGCCACACTTTCTTGAGCCCCACCCCTAACACTTGGCACTAATGGAATTGTGCTTCCTCTCAACCCTTACGGTGGTAGAGCACGCAGTGGTCCTCCTTCTCAGCCGCCGCTGCACCCTCAATACAGTATGGCAAGGGCAACACCACCCGTTGAATATAACAAGTTGTGCTCATCCACCCTTTCCGCCATTGCCATCATCTCCTTGCGAGTCGCGAAGGAATGGAGGCCCATCTCCATTGCGATCTCCTCCTTTAGGCCATTTAGAAACATTGTTAGTAGATACTGCCGATCGGCCTACTCCACTGTGCCGGCGAGACCCTCGAACTTCTGGCGGTACTCCTTCATGGATCCCTCTTGTTTCAACCGCAGTAGTATGGAGAACGGGTCCAACATATCCGCTGGTTGAAAGCGCCTCAACAACTCATGTTTGACAGCTCCCTAGTCCGAGCCTCCTTCGTGGCTCTCCCACCACGGAAACCATGTAAGAGCGCACCCTTCCATGGCTAGATAGGTTGCGAAAATCCAATTTTCCTCCTGCATCCCACTCATCTTAAAGAAACGTTATGCCTTGTTGATCCAAGTATACACTTTGTCGTCGTTGAATGACGGAAGGTCAATCATCTGCAAAGGCTCAAAAATGCACAGATTAGGGTTCCACCGCCCTCCGAAACTGGCCTCATCGTGGTCTCGCGGTTGGTCTTCTTCCCCACTACCAGAGTTATCCTCGGAACCGTCGCACATGATGTTCTTGCCCTTCTTGATAGCAGCGATCTTAGCCTCATGCTCCAAGAATCGCGTGTCCATCTTTTCTAACCGCCCCGCTATGGTGGTGCCGTCACAACGGAGGTCCATCAACTGTTGCATGACCTCGCCCAGCGTCTTGTTCACGGACTCCAATTGTGCCTCCATCTTCTTTGTCGCAACCATCAAGGGCTCGTGGGATTGGTGGAATCTAATACCAGTTGATAAGACTGGACCAGAGAATGGTAAAGGAATAGCACGACTAGAAGAATGTGTATTAATGGAGGTTCCCAACCAATGAGGCTCGGGCCTCAAGAATGATACGAGGGTGAGAGGAATATTTGAGAGTCCCTCTTGTCTCTCCTAAAACCAAAAATGACTTCTCAACTAACTCTCTAACTTCCTAATTCTTTCCATTTATAGCTACCCAAAATCCCCTAACTGACCTTCCCACTACGACTGATCTGTTGCATGAAGCCTCATTATTCCCTTGATTCAGCCCACTCTTGGCCTCTCCTTACAAAAACTCTTTTAATGAGTGGTCCCCTATCACTCACACTAGCAAGTCACATGGGGACCAGCTTATTCTCGCTCCTGCTCACCCTAACTGCTTACTATTTTGGTATGTTTAGGAAAGGCTGTATTTGATGGGGAATGAGGGAAGGAATAGGTAGGCAGAATTTTGGGCTGTTCCTAGGAGAGGCTGAGCTGCTACAGTGCTCAAGGCTTTCCCTCTTTTTCTGCACATCATACTGTTTTTCTCTTTTACCTTGACTGATATCACTTGTATCAGCTCAAGGGGTGATAATAATACACTGTATCTTCATTCTTTCTGTTTCTCTTCTTGTGGTTTCTATCATTTTTAGTTGATAAGAACCTTAGGAGAACTACAAAAGCTAGCTATTGTCATGGGAGAGCTCACGGCCTTATAAACCCCCCATTGGAATCCTATACTTTCGATGTGGGACTCAAGTCCCATACCTTGCAATTGGGTCCCTATCATCGGACAACGCTCTGCAGTCCCGGCACACATGCGGGCTGGTTGTGCACTAGCACCTTTGACTAGTCCCGAGTGAAGATTGCAATGCCAGTGTCAGCTCTCGCGCTGCATGATTGCAGCTGAGAGACATGGTGGAAGGCTCTAATATCAATTGATAAGAACCTTGAGAGAACTAAATCACAAAAGCTGGCTATTGTGATGGGAGAGCCCAAGGCCTTATAAACCCCCCATCGGAATCCCATACTTTCGATGTGGGACTTAAATCCCATACCTTGCAATTGGGTTCTAACATTATACTATATCTTTTTAAAGAAGAATTTGTTAAGCAGAAAAAGACAAGTAAAGATAATATAAATTCTTCTAGCACAGCCATCAAACAAACAAAACAAATACGCATGCAAAAAAATCAGCTCAATAGAACCCCTTAATTTCTGTGCAAACCTAATAACGGAACACCTAGTCAAATGCAATGAGCTGATATTCTTGACTATGCTGAGAAAACATCTCTTTCAATAAAAGGTGCTTGAAATGAAATTTCTGCTGATAGTCTGCAAACTATGTTTGCTTCATCCATAAACACTACAACCCTGTAAATGGAGGACATTGCTGTTGCACCTTGTATTCTCTCTTTCTGTTAATTTCTCTAAAATGTTAAGATAGAAATTGCGAGGTCACCTCTGAATGTGTCAAAAAATAAAAGATGACTATTTTGCTCTGTACTCTGAGAACTTGCAACATTGATTTCAGGGGATGTAACTTTTTAGGCCTACCAGTCTGTAACAGACATTTGTAGAAAGTAGAAAGATGAAGAGGATGGCTGACTGTGACTTTTCATGGGAGATATTCTAAGGAATCAACATGAATAAAGGATACAGACTCTGTAATAATATGATTTCAAGAGCTGATCTATGGAAATATATTTGTGATGCAATTTCTTTATCCACCATCTTTCTTCTAGATATGTTGCTTGAAAAGAATGGTTCATAACCCTTGTTTACTTCTTATTATGAACTTGGTAGTTACGTACTACAATCAAATTGTGTACCTTTTTTTTTCCGCATCAATCACGTGTATTGATGCGCTGCTTTTTGCTGATTTAAACTTTATGAACTTGGTAGTTACGTACTACAATCAAATTGTGTACCTTTTTTTTTCCGCATCAATCACGTGTATTGATGCGCTGCTTTTTGCTGATTTAAACTTTTCTTATCTAGGGGTGCAGGACTGGACTCAGGCTGGTTGCATTCTTGGCCAAATCAAGGTATTGATGGAGCTGGTTCATCATCTACAGCAATCAGAACAGTTGGATTAGGAAGAGTTCAAATGATGATGAGACATCTAGCATCTGTTGGAGAAACCTATGCCCAGAGTGCCTTTGAAGATGCTGCTTGGAGCCTTTGGCCTATTAATCCCTCACAGGCTTCTTCAAGTAATTCAACTGTTTCCCTAGGTGGAAGGTTGCCAGGAGGATCGGGTAGCTTACATATAAGGACTGCTTCGCATTCTTCAAATGATAATGTGGCAAATATTCTTGCTATGGCTGAGACTGTTCGGGAGGTTCTACCTCATATTCCAGATGACATAATATTGCAGGTACTTTTTGGGTTTTTTGCAATATATAATGTGCCTCCATCGTCAAATAATTTCCATTTATGTGAATAATCTTCTATGAGCATTTCGCATCGGGAATGCATCATGGCCAAGAGCTTGTGGCTGGAGTGTATGATCTGATTTCATTCAACAAACAGGCATATATACTTGAGATATTAACTACAACTCCTATCTACAACAATATGAAATACCTAAGCCATTGCCATGACATTTAACAAATTCTAAGGCTACTCTATCAAATTTTCCATGCTAGATAATTTCTGGATGTTCAACACCCCTGCTCAAGCTGAAGCATATAAATTATATGAACCAAATTGCTGCATAGGCAATGAACTTAGGGACCTTGAAGATTTGGTGAAAATATTTTGAAAGCTGATTATTTGAACTAGTAGAGGCAGCCACTATTTCTCTAATTTTTATCTTCACTCTTACGAAATGACAATTAATTTCATTGTGTGGTTCTCTCATCAAACACTGAGTCAGAATCAATATGCAGGGCTGCATGATTGTCCAATTTAAGCTCCATCTTCCCTAGTTCACACAATTTGAGTTTGTTGATCAGTTGTTTCAGTCGTGTTAGCTCACATGTTGCTTGCAAGTGCCATAGCATGATATGATACTGTTCTTTAATGCTCAATCTTGCCACTACACTTTGTTTCTTACCTTTCTAGAATTTGAGGTTTTACTTCAAAAAATACTTAATAACATGATGTAGAATGTCTACCAAATGGAGAACCTACTTAATTTGCATTTGTATATCTTACAATATGAGTATGTCCTTTATCTTGATACAATAATCCTTTTCCTGCGCCCCTTTGATATATCTAAGACCTCTGGTGGTTGCATCCCAATGTTCTTGATTTGGAGAGCTGAGAAATTGACTGAGGATGCTCAGCAAATAATATATTTCCTCAGCCTCCCTCCCTAAGCCTCTCTACCTTTTCCCTCACTTTTCCCATTTTTTATTCCCTTTACCCTGTCTTTTGCCACTTCACCGCTTTCGACAACTTTCCACCAACTTTCCAATTGGTGACCCCACGATCAGACTTGTCCCGCTTTGGCTGTCCAACCAGCTGAGACCCAGCCCAAACTGCCCTTGGACGGGTGCTCATGTACCACTGCTGTCCTCCGCAAGTAGCTTCATGCGCCATCCTTTTTGCTGTGCTTTCGAGCAACTAGAGTGGGCTTGAGTGAGTTTTTCATAATTGGGCTTTGAAGGGAGGTGGTGACATACTGAGATTGCCTATGTTTCACAGGGCTTGTAATGAGTCTCCAATTTGGTTGGGTTCTCTGACTGAGGTGCGCTGATGACGAAAGCTCTGTTGGATATCCAATGTTGGCACATTGGCGACATTCATATCTTTCTATTTGAATTGATGTTTTTTCTGTAAATGAATTTAATTCTTGTGAGGAAACTTTTAGTAACTCACAATTGGAAGATGCCATGTGTGTCACAATCATCAGGAGATCCTATGAGGTGATTGTGACACTGACAGAGTTTGGAGCAATGCACTGCTTCCAAGATTCAAAGAGTTTTAAGTGTTTACTTTCCAAATAATATAGTTGATAGGCTATAGTTGCAATTAATCTATAGTTGAAGGGGTTTAATTTTTTAACCCCTTAATTTGATTACGTCGATTGGTTGTATAGTGTAATATGCATTGGAGTCTAAAGCGTTTGATACCGCAGGACTTGCAGAGGACGAATTCTGTCACAGTTACGGTGAATAATCTTCTCCAAATGTAATGTATTATGGTATTTAACGTCGAGGATTCTGAAGGATCGAGAGCGTGCACAACTTCAGGATGTCGCATTTCAAATGTCCTTGGAATGGCATAGGCTTCATTTTATGTATATATAATTAGCAAATTTAATCTGTTGTACTCAAAAGATAGCAGAAAATATAGTCTTTTTCCTCGATATCTCTTCATCCTGGATTTGTAGTAAAATAAATGTGGTTTATGTTCATATGTTGCGCAAGTTCTTCCCTGTAATTTTGATGCTGTAATTTTTTTTTCCCCATTTTCTCCCAAGGGAGGTACAATATTGCCTTAAATAGTAGTGATAAGTCATTAAACTATCAAATTAAAATATTTGCTCTGGCTTAGAAAAGATTAATTTAGCAGTGGGCAAATGGTCGACTAATGAGAAATTTATTGATTGTTGAGTTTAATCTAAATTCTCCTTCTAACTCGAAAAAAGAAAAGGATAAATGACAGATGGTGAATTCTCTGATACCTTTGAAAGGTTTGAACACTTGGTACGTTTTTGGGCTCTAACCAACGGGAATATGAAGCACATCTTCATGCAGGTGCACTGTAGAAAAGTCTCAAGCAGCTAATTAAAATTAAACATATGTTAATGATATCTGATTTAGGTAATTGTTAAGATTAAAAAAAAATTATAATATGGAAATGTAAAGGGGAATCCTCTTACTTGAACATGAGACTTGTTGAGTTGAAACCCCAAACTGAAACCTTGCTCCTCCTGCCTGAGATAAGTGTCGTCAAGAATATGGCAGCAATCCCTCTCACAACTCAACCTTCGCCTGTTCCTCCTCCACAGTTTGTCGAAATAGGGCCGCACCATACCTTTCATAATCGGTTGCAACATGATGCACCAAATACAGACCAAAATCCCAACCAAAACAATTACAACAAAGAATAATAGCAACATAAAAATACATATTATTACAAAATACTAGAAATCCTCACCCAAAAGAAAAAAAATCTTCAAACAAATTTTAGATGTTCATGGTGAAATCTATCAAGAATATAGACCAAGTTTAAAGTTCAAAAAGAAAAAAAAAATGAAAATACTAACATGTTCAATGTCCAACTAGACGCAATAAATAAAATAAAATAACTAAAAAATCTAAACACCGTTTGCCGCTACATTCTTCCACCCGTCTCAAGCTTCCACGTTCTTGATGGCATCATTGATCTTAAGCACAGCCAGGATCTGCTTGTAGGTGGCCCTCATCTCCTTATAAACACCATCCTCGGTGGTGATGAGGACGCTCTCCTCACAAAGGCGGCGGCACTTGCTTTGGCGACCAGGCGCAAGCTGAGCGAAGTGATCACCTCCTTCTTATCTTCTTCTTCTTGGAGTTCTTGAGGTTTGGGGACTGGGTTGATCTAACCACGCATGTGCCTCAGCACCGCTAATAAGGTGGGTCGATGATGCGAGATGAGTGAATGACTGGGTCGGCGATGAGTGGCTCGTGGTTAGGTGGGTTATGCGGCTGTCGGTCGAAAAATAGTCACTGATGGCAGCAGATTTGAAGCCTCAATAATGGAGATTTGGGGAAGAAGACAGTTTGAGTTTGTGGGAATGTGAAACAAGAAGATGTCGCTCTCCTTCCCACCACACGACACTTGAGATCTTTCTAGTGTGCACCTACTTAAAGAAATGTGTCATATTCCCATTGGTAGAGCCCAAAAATGTACCAAATGCAGAACCTTTCAAAGGTACTAGAAAACTCACCAACAAAAATACTACCCTTCTAGTTTGACGAAAAGGCACTCAACCCTATTTTTATTCTAAAATAACAGTCTGCCCTATTTCATGAAAGCCAGTAACTGTTATTTAATGTTAGTTTACACCCCCTCATTAAATAAACAATAAAAAAAAGATTGTAGTTCAATTTGTGGGTATCTACTTGGTGAGAGTGACACTTGTTGCGTGCGTGATGGCTTTACTTTCTTCATGTTGAGTCAAGTCTGTGCATGATGGCCCCACTTTTGTGAACAAGCTGCCAAGGCAAGCTTTTTGTGAATAACTAATTACCTTATTCACCACAATCTGTCCCTTCTTAAAGCAACACTTGCTTAAAGTTGCGAAATTTTGGCCTTGGGAAAATTGTACCTTTGCAAGAGATCTAGCAAATAAAACGCACATACAGAGAAGGAAGATGTAAGGAAAGCTAAAAATAAATAGTACAATCCCACAATCACAGAGCAAGGTAACTGAGAAATTATGAGTTAGTTCATGAAATACAGATATCTCCATGAGAAAAGCTAGAAAGAAAAATGCCAATACAGTAAGGTAACAGAGTCGTCAGAGAGAGGAAGAGAAAGGTAGATATGAGGGGAGAAAGAGAAGGAGAAGAAGTCGAGGGAAAAGGAGAGTCCAATAATATTCTTCAATCTCTACCCTTCTTCCTTGTGCTCTTTTCTTTTCTTCCTCCAAAGCTAGTTAGACTTACGGGCCTTGATACTTTTGCATAGCAACTTGGGCTCCCTCCCAGCCCCATGTTCCTCTCCACCATATTAGTTAGTACATCAATTCTTTTGTCCCCACTCATAATTTCAGCAATAACATAAAAAAAAAAAAGAAGAAAGAGATGATTTGTCTCCTATCATGAGGGGTTTCTTTCTCTGCTGAGAATTTCTCTACCTCTAGGGTAGCTCGTCTTTGACCTTTATTTCTACTTTCCTAATACTCTTTATTCAAGATATTAAATGAGTGAGTGAGGTGTTTCTAATGGAGGAAGATTCAACCAACAATGCATTAACAGAAGAACCTAGTGGAGTTTCCCTAATGAACATTGCTTTGGAAGGTGACGTTGTTCCATTGTAGAAGCTTGAATAGAGAAAAAAGCAATAGTCATTGCAACCTTATTGGGTAAGGGCATAAGCAACAAAATCCTCAATAAAGGAGCAGTTAAAGATATATTAGTGAGAGCGTGGGGGGAGCCAACTAGCTTATCTATTTGTGATCTGGGGCCAAATTGTTTTATGTTCAACTTCACAGAGGAGGACACAACGAAGAGGATAATGGGGATAGTCTATGACATGTGATGGCGACTTTCTTACTCAGCAATGGTGATGCCCATAGAGTTCCATCTCTAAAGTAGATTATGATTTAGTCCCATTCTAGGTACAAGCTCATGGGGCTCTTTGGAAGCATTAAGTGCAAAAGCTACTAAAAAAATAGGTGAAAGATTGGCAGTATTAATGGAAGTAGAAGGTCCAGTGGTTGGGGGGAGAATGTTAACAAGTCTTCTTAGAATGAGAGTGATGCTCAGCATAAAACAACCCTTAACCACTAGGTTTTGGGTCCTTAGAAGAGATAGGGCATGACTCAAATATGAGAAGTTGCAAAACTATTGCTTTCAATATGAAAGAATAGGGCATGAATAGAAAGTTTGCAAGGAGATTAAAGCCACATCTCTTTTGAACCCAAATCTACCCAGGTATGAGGCCTCGATTTCGGTGTGGCAGTACCAAAATCCTTGGATACTATATGCAAGGAAAATGAAGGAAGAAAGAGGAAAGGGCAATCTGGAGCTGGACGAAGCAAGGTGTGTGTGCCCATGAAAAGAGATGCAGAGCGTGTTGTTTAATGCAAGGAGACAACAAGGGAGAAAATAAGTGATATGGGCGGCTCCGAGGATGAAATGGCCATACAGCAGGAGACCCACAATGCATATGTCAGTGGGGGCACAGAGGTTGAAGGTAGCAAAACCTTCAGTATGAGCGACCCACAATCTCCAAGTTGTGAAGAAACATCAAGGGAGAATAGACAAACTGCTGAGGAAGATACAACAAGTTAGGCTAACCAAGAACAAAAATGGGCTCAACAGAAAGCCAGCCAAGTTAACACAACATGAAGGCCCATTAAAGTGATCAAGTAGGCCTGCTTCCAAAAAATCCAATATGGAACAAATACTAACCGAAGCAAGTGAGATTGAGAAGGAACAAACCTTTCCAGAACAAGCTAGGCCCATGGAGCAAAATAAGTCGAGCATCTTAACTTCAATGCCTTTCCCAGGTAATGTGCATAGCTACTGCATGAACTAGCTAAAGCCGTGTGATCTTAGAAGTTTTGTTAAGGAATCTTGTGTAGCTCTCACTATTTTGTAGAATTTCTTGAGGATGATATGGGCTTTGCTGAATCTGAAACTAGGACATCGGTTGTTGATGAAAAGAACCTATCTTGGTGTTTCGCACAAATTTTGAATATTAAGAGGAAGAGGGAGGAATCAAAGCAATTACTGCTGGAGTATGGAGATACTAGTAAGGAGAATGGAAATGGAAATAGCAAGAGGAGGGCTAATAAAGAAGGAGTTTATGAGGTGGGAAGGGATGCTACCTTGCATATGGCTAAGGCAGCGGGCCTTATCATGCCCTATCGTCAACCTTATCATCATAAGCTAGAACTGTCGAGGTTTGGCAACAACCTCGATAGTTCAGGAACTCAGGGACTGATGTAAACATGTCATGTCATCCATTTTATTCCTCATGGAGACTAGAGCAAAGAAATCTAGAATAGAGGAAATAAGAACGAAGCTATTATTTGATGAAGTTTTTTGTGTTGAGCCTGATGGCTTATTTGGTGGGCTATGTTTGTTCTGGACCAAAAAGGTAGAAATAGACATTTTTGAAGCTACCAAGAACTTTATTCACACCTGTTGTAGATCTAAGGATGATAGAGAAAGTTGGGATTCCACCTTTATCTATGGAAATCCCCAATTTAGAGATAGAAGGCACCTTTTGGAATTGATTAATTTCTTACACTGGAATCAAAATTCATCGTGGATGTGTTTGGGTGATTTCAATGAAATTGCCCATCAGGATGAAAAGACTGGTTTAAGGCCCTACTCCCAAACAAAAATCAATTTATTTAGAGAATTCCTAGATGAGCCAAGGTTAATGGATATGGACATGAAGGGCTGCAAATATACTTGGTTAAGCAACCCACGAGATGGCTTCATAAAAAAGAGAGGATTGATAGGCTTTTGATAAATCAGGAATGGAGACAAATCTTCCCAAATGCTATAGTGACATAAAGATAATCCAAAAGTGGGGGATGGAGGTCTTTTTAAATATGAAGCCTACTGGGAGGAACATAAAGACTAAAATAAGATAATCCATGAAGGCTTAAACAAAGGTGACAAGGTGAATGACCCATGGAGAACAGTTCTAAATCGAGTTATTAGCTACAAGAAGGAGTTGGTTGCTTAGAATAAAGCAAATTTTTAAGAATGCTGCAAAGGAGATAGCCAAGCTAAAAGACCAGATGGCAAAAATTATGAATTCTGCTAGTATTGAATTAGAGTTTCAAAAGCTGAGTGAAATAAAGTCTTCGAAAGCTTTGGGATAAGGAGGAAAATTACTGGGGGCAAACATCAAGGTTGAAGTGGATTAAATGAGGAGACAAGAATACAAAATTCTTCCATGCCTCTACAATCCAAAGAAGGGATAAGAATTGAATCCAAATGTTAAAGAATGAGATGAGGGACTAGGTCGAGGGCCAAGAAGAGGTGACTCGAGTAGTTATAAAGTTATCAAGACTTGTTTAATTCCGGAGGAGTTCAGCATGTTGCTGAGTGCTTATCTCCTCTGCTAAGAAGTGTAACTATAGAAATGAATTCAAAACTAGCTAAACCAGTTTCTAATTCTAAAATCAAGAATGTAGTGTTTAGTTTGGGGCCCTTAAAGGCTCAGACCATGGATTGCTTGAATGGTACCTTCTTCCAAATTCATTGGGATATGGTGGGGGAGAATCTTTGTGAAGTTGTTAAGGCCTTCTTTCAATCTGGTTAGCTTCCAAAAGATATCAATGAAACCTAGATAGTTCTTATCTCAAAGAGCACTAGACTAGAGAATCAATTCAGGCCTATCAACTATTGCAATTTTATTTACAAGGTAATTACATAAATCATGGTATTGAGCTTAAGAAAATTTATGAGTGCTTTAATTGCTCCGAACTACAGTGCCTTCATTGTTTCTGAGTATGTATTTTGGGTATTGTTGATGTGTTGGTTTTATGTGTAACACCCTTCTAAATATAATACCATACTTAAGTCATATTTAGGAGTTGTTATTAATATATAAACGGACCTTGTCGGATAGCAACTTTCAACTGTCTTAACATCTCAATCAACTTCGTCTAGAATGACCATCTTCAATATCTCTTGAGCTATCTGGAGATGATATGAAACATACATAGGGGTGAGAATTATAAATTCTCAATAGGATATCTTAGATTTTCACATATAGTGTAATCGTTATCATCTCTAGCTGCTTCGGTTTATTACAAAAAGGAGATCATGCCATATCAACTAAAAATTTCATTGTATAAAGTTCAAAAATATCTTTTCAAAACAGGTTAATTTTATTCACATACTTGACAATTATGAGAGCAATTTTATAACATATGCATATACAGATGCACATCATGTAATCATGCAAGTACACTTGTCTTTCTTGGCTTTCTTTAGTTTTCTTTAGTCTTTACTACCCTTGGGTAGTCTGATTTGGGGGTGAGCTCAACTCATGACTATCGTCACACAGTATTGACTCGCAATCGGACCACATGCCTCTAAATTGGAGAGAATCAGCTGGCCAACTATCTCTAAAGTAGAGGGATCCATATCTTATCTATTTAACTATCTTTATAAGGAGGGACCCATTAACTGCCTCCAAGTGAAGGGACCCATAACTTGTCTGTTTATATTCTTTCAAGGTTCATATGCTTATGTATTCATGTATGAATATGTTTGAGAGACTTATGATCATATTACATAGTTCATGTACTTCTACCGAGAATCCTGCAGCATGACAGCTAAAATATGAAGTTTTCCCAATATAAAAATATTATACATAATAGATAGCCAGCCACAAAAAATCATAATCAGCATAAACCATATACCAATATAACGTCATTTTGGTAAGAAAGTGCATAAATGATTCAACCCATTGCTTCTTTATAGTCTATGGAACTTCTAAGTCATGAATACCTTAAGTGGTTGCACTTTCCTTAATCTGCCTTGAAATTCTAAATTACACTAAAATTTCATTTTAATTCATTTTAGTCTCAAAATTTAATGGATTGTAGCCCTATTAGTATACTTTTAAGCATCTTTAGTTTCACTAAATTTTGAAATGTAAAACTTAAGTTATTAGGGTTTTACTCAAGACTGTCCTATTTTAGGACAGATTTGTACACATGAATTTAGAAAATCACTAAAAATCCATTTTCATCATTTTGATCCGAAATTTGTATCAACATATACTTATTTGGACCTTTTTCAATCCCAACAAGTTTCACTCTATTTGAATAGGTAGAGCCCAAGTTATGAACTCCTCATTTGGGCTACCCTATTTCAACCTCCTCATTTGGGCTTCCCTATTTCAACCCAATAGAGCATGGGTCAATTTTAAGGAATTTCTGGGAGAATCTACTTATTATCTGATTCTGAAATTTTATAGACATGATCCCCTGTGTATTAGTTTTCTAAAAAAATTGGTTACAGATTTGAAGTTATATAGGGCGAGTTATGCCCCTCACATCACATTCTGGTCAGAATAGAAAGTGAATTCCAACTGCCTAATTCTAAAAATCATAAATTTTTATTTTTAAGCCCAATGGACCTATAATTTATATAGTTGAATTTATCTTGAAGTCTAGTCTCATTTAAATTTAGTTTCACATGAATTTGAGCTCTACAGGTTAAGGAATACCGTTCACTTTACAGATTGTCTTTAGGGTTCCTTCCAACAACTTTTCTATTTTGTGTTTTTTCTTAGTATTTTGATCTATTCTTCAACCTAAACCAAGTTTTTCTATTTTAAATCACTAGAAAGGAGCCATATTAACATCATACAAGAATAAATAAGGGATGACATAGAAACCCTAGCAGCCCAAAAACCCTAGAAATAACATCTAAGAAATCCTACCTCAAATTCAAGGTTTGAAGCTCTTTAATTTGAATCTTTTGGTGTCTCTACTTCCCTAAAGCCTCAAGATGATTGTAAATCACTTCTTGTTCCTTACTTGGCTGAGGTTATATCACTCAAAGAAGAGGTTTTGAGCTTGTTTTAGAGCTTTTTGGTGGTGATAAACAAGAGAAAGAGTTGAAGATTTGGACAAGAGGAGCAAGGTGCAAGAGTTTTTGGGTGAGTTTGAGAAGAAAACAGAGATGAAGATAATGGGGGCTGGCTGCAAATTTTGGGGAATGAAATGGGAAATTTTAGCTTTTTACCTCATAATTAATATGACTTATGAAGTGGTATGATTAGTGGATTTCAAAATGAGCTCAAATCTTGTTGAGCTTCCAATATGTGAGGCCATTCTTTACCAACAAGAGTGGTTTGGGTGGCTAGTTTCTAGTCACATATTCTAGAGTTTTTAACTAATACTTGTGCTATCCTACGGTATAGACTCCTACCAATTCGGTTCTTGCATTACAAGACACTGTTAACTAGAAAATGTTCTTCAACTAACAAAATAGTATCTATTTTTCTACAAAGAAGAGTTGAAATTATATTATCCTATGACTAACATGTCCTTATTATTGATTAACCTCTAACAATGTTAATTAGTTAAATCAAGATGTTATACTGTGGTTGGGCTGGATATTTTGGTTCGAAACATGAACTTTCTGTGCATTAGGAAATGCTCGATTTTTAGGGAAAACTTAGCCCGTTTCGCAAGAAATGTTTAGTAGGCTTGTTAGGGAACAGTATTCCCTAGGTGCCAGTCATGACCCCCACTTTGGCCGTGACAAGTACCGCAAAAATATCTAAAGATACGGTTAACATCATTTAAGTGTGACTGTTTGGGATTGGATTGAAATCTAACACAAATTCCCATACTTAGTTGTATGTCAAGCCTACTTGCTATAAGATAAAGCAAAGATCCAACCATACCTTTGTACATATTCTCAAAAACTTTCTTACCATTCTCATCAACATCAAGGACTTGAGAAGGGTGCATGGCGATACTCATGCTTTTGGCTTTATTCATATCACTTTTTTTCAAACGGCCTTTTGTATATTTCTCATGATAAACAAGGATTCTATCCTTATGTTGTTTGATATGTACACCAAGAAAGAATTTCAATTCTCCTATCATGTCCATCTCAAATTCTCTTTGTATAAACCTAGAGAATTCCTTTTGAAGTTTCTCAAAAGTAGCATTGAATATGATATCATCAACATAAATTCGCACAACTAAAAGATCCTTTCATGTTTTAAGAAAAGAGTCGTATCAACCTTTATTCTCTTAAAATCATTTTGTAACAAAAAAGAACTTAATATTTTATATTCACTACCTTAAAAGCCTTACAAATAGAAGCATATGGAGAATGTTCATTTTGATCCTTAACGTTGCATGCATGTTTTGACTTTAGTCTTTGAAATCTAGAAATTAATGATACTACCCTGAAATTATAAAATATTATTCAAATGAGTTCTTTTGACAATTCAAGTTAGTCCATACAAATATTACCCTAGAGACTAATTTGAATCACTTTTTGCAACTTTAGGGATTAAATTGTCAATTTCTTAATTTCCAGAAAATAAAACAACATATAGCTTCAAGGACCAAAATGAACATTCACTCGAAGTATGTGATTAGATGATAGTTAATTTAAGTTAGTCTATACGAATATTAGCCTAGGGACTAATTTGAATCACTTTTTGCAACTTTAGAGACAAAATTGTTAATTTTTTAATTTCAGGAAAATAAAGCAGCATATAACTTCAAGGACCAATGTGAATATTCACTCAAAGTATATGATTAGATGATAGTGTAAAACTCTTTCACATTGACAATCTATCAAAGTTTATAAAATAACTATAAATTAATATAAAATACAATTTGAACTTAAATAAAACCTATTATAATATATTTATTAAATAACATATAGAACAATTGAGACATAGGAATTATTGATACGATTATTTTTTTTTATAAAATCTCGATAATTCAATCTAAGAATTTCAAAAATTTGGGGTTTTTGAAATTTCAATATTTTTTTTTACCCTTTTTGTTATAGAATAAACATATATTTTGGTCCCTGAAAAGATTTTTTTATATTAAATGAGACCCTAAAAGGTCAAATGTGGCATCCCATTAGTTCGTTTCTTACATCAAACAAGTATCTAAAAATTAAAATGTGACATTATTTTAGTCCTTTCAAGTGATTATTTGATCATGTTTTTGATAAAATATGCATTTTGGTCCCTAAAAGAAACTTGTTTAATCTGATGACAAACAACTTTCATGGACTAATATAATATAACATTTGACTTTTTGGAGATCTATTTAATGTCATACAACTCTTTTAGGGATCAAAGTATATGTTTACTCTTTGTTATATTTTATATTGTAAAATTAATTATTTTCTCATTCTTTGACATTTAATATTTATTGAAACAATATTTTTTCAACTTGAAATTTTTTTAATTATTTTATTATTAAATTTTTAAATTTTTGCTTTAAAAATTTCCTGTTACCACATGTATAGCCCAAAAAATATATTATTAAATAAGTCCCTCAATTTCATAACATAATTATGAAATTTATCATTTTGTATACTTGCTTTGATTTTAACTACTATAAATATTTTTTATTTTTAAGAGATAAAATATTTATAATAAGTGAATTTAGTAAGATGCAAATGCTTACAAGATCAATTTAAAAATCTATACTTATTTTATTTATCATATATTTTCTTTTATTTTTTTCCAAATTATTCTATGAAAAATTTCATATTGACTACTATTCGGAGGTGGGTACCTGGAATGAGCTCCCAATTGAAATTTAGGACCCTAAAGCTGCTCCGATGTGAACTTTGATAGGTTGAAGTTGGATCTCAATGGCAGTGGGGTTGTATTTGCAAGAACTTCGATGCTCAAATTAGTGAGTGCAAGAGGTACTAGGTATAGTGTGGAAGGCGTACCTGATTTCAATGATCCGGTCCCTATTTATAGAGGTCGGTAATTGAGAATGAATAGGGATATTCCATGATTCTAGAAAATATCTTGGGATTTGCAATGGTTTGATGCCCGTTGGCGAGTCCGAAATGGGCGGCAGCATGTTAGCTGGGTGCTGTTCTAGGGAGATCGTGGACATCGTTCAAATAGGCCCTATCTTTACATGGTGCAAAGAATTCTATTTCCTGGGTTTAGAGATGGGACTTGGATTGTGTAATACCCTTATAGTCCCATGCTATGTTTAAGTCATATTATGAAATTACTAGTTGTTACTTTTGCTCGCGGAACTAACATTACCATTGGAAAATACTTTTATGCGAAAATAGGGGTAATTTTTTTTTTTTTGAACAATAACAAATAAACTGTTTTGAAAGCCGAGAGCCATGAACGCATCGTGGGCGCATAATATAAACATCGCAATTTCATACACACAGCGCGAATAAAAGAAACGGAAGCGACAAGAGTAACAATAGCTTAGATAAACATAACATTCATTCCATAGCCATTCATAGTTGATCTAATAGTACTAAGAGTCATACATAGTGATATAAGGGGTCCGATATCTACTGTCGACCCTACAAAAGAAACCTAACAAATTCATTAGTAAAGGAAATACATAGGAAATCACATCCACCCATACATGCCAAAAGAAAATGATAACCCTAGCTACAACCAAAAGAGGCTATCCTCGTGCTTAGCTTTGCATGCAAACACCTCATCACTCATCTAGCGCGAGGAAACCGTTCCCGAATTCACCGGGAGCAACATCACCACGTTCTCCTCCTTTGGCATTACCACGCCCACGAGGCACAACACGGGTACGGATGAATCCACGACCGCGAACCGGGGGTGGAGCTGGGCCAGCAGATGAAGCAGAGGAATTGGAAGATAGGCAAATCATTGAAGGCTGAGACGACTCCAAATAGTAGGATCCAATGGAATAAGTCGGGTATGATGACTTAGAAGGATCCGTCTCTATGGAAGCAGTCAGCGTCAACCGTGTCAGAGTCGGAGTCCTCATACGTCGGGTACCTCGGAGAATGAAAAGGCGGGCGGATGTCATCCATGGTAATGTCCTCAAACGGCTCGTGAGGGCCGAAAAACGGACTCATCACAGGTGCACGGAACTAGCGGCTATGGAACATGTAGACCTGCATTGCTGCCTGTGCAGTCAGCACAGATGCATTCAGTACTGGGTTGAAGTACCAATGCATCACTGGGAACTCAATGAAAATCACCACCGTGCCTGACGTCGGCATCCTCTGAAGATGACACGGAAACGTAGGAGTGAGAAATACTAAACAATGGACAGATATAAGTTCAATTTTAATGATTTTGAAAACTTAAATCTCGAAGCAAGTTGCTTTTAAACTTAATATCATAACTAAACATACATACTAAATCATAGAATAAACATTCATAATACAAATGGACAATATAAATACATGCAAAGACATGCATCATCAAAGACTTAACCATGGTTATACTTGACTTTACTTTCGTTTTTAGCACGTGCTTAACATTCTTTACTTTCCTTTGAAATAGACTGCTTTTGGACATGAGCTCATTCCGTGACTGTCGTCACGTAATACTAAACCAAATCAGACTAAGTCGATATTGGTTACCCCTAAGTTCGAGGGTTCTCCATGTCACCCTTGCCTCCCTCATAGAGGTTCCTTGAATCTTTATGGATCGCCGCCTCTCACTTCCCTTATCGAAGTGATTGAAGGGTCATATTCCATTAATTTTTTTTCTTATCATTATACCTTACATGCATAATACTTCTTTGACAAGACACATGCAATGATATGACTAAGTCCATAAATTTGACGAAAATTCGGCAGTATAATAGCTAGACCGGAGCTTCCCCAAAATGCCAATCATAAACTTTCAACCAACAGTCCATCACATCTATATCCTATCATCACACTAATCATTTAATCATGAGACAAAGCTCAATCAAGCTTGTCATTTGTTGTGCCGAATGACATCATATATTCATACCCTAAAGGGGTCCATAATTGTGTTGTTCTTTGTGAAGAATATTATGAATCGTCATATGATTTCCCGTGATTACCCATGAGAGAATCACATAGTTAAGGCATGTGTATGTGGTCTTTTAGTTACTTAATTCTCATGTGCAATTATTCTTTACTTGAGTTCATATCTGATGAGGAACCCCGTGGATATAAAGATCCAAAAACCCCCAGGCACACACTTTGATAGAAAACATGATATAGAATAAAGACCCTTCCTACTAAAACCCCAAGAAACCTTTCCTTGAAAACGTAGATAACAAGGAAATCCCTACTAAACCCCCAAAAAACCTGTCCTTGGAAATATAGATAACAGGAAAAAGATAGAAAATTCTGCATCACACAGAACAAAAGGAGGAAAACCTCACAACTGTATTGGTAGTCAAACCATGATCAAAATTATATGATAAAATTCTCTCCTGTCTATAGGCCAAGTTGCCTATTTATACATAAATCCTAAAAATGGAAATTATCTAATCCTATCTAAAAAATCTGATTTGAAACTAAAATTTAAAATTAAAGATATGATTCTATCCTAAAAGATTAATTTCTAACAAAATTAAATCATATTTGATCTTTACATGTTAGATCAGATTTGATTTAAATCTTAAAAGATAAACTGATTCAATTTTAATCTAAACAAATCTATACTAAGTCAAAACAAATAAAAAGAAATTGAATCTAGACACAATCTAAATATATCTCCAACATGATTAGATTGCTTACTTTACAAGTTACTTTAATTATGTTTGATTCCTTGATTTCCAAGTAACTTGAAATAAGCTCTTGGTTTGCTTAATCTCCAAGGCAGAATTAACTTGCTAGAAGCAAGCTCTTTTCCAGTGTTGGAATAACCAAATTACCCTCTTGAGCACGTATCAATATCTTATGAAACACTTGTTCAAATTTATTAAGTTAAATGATTGTTTCCTTTTCTTGAGATAGTACTCTTAGTGATTCCTAGGTTCATGATATGCTCAGAGGCCCTGATCATACTTCTGTTGCCAAGAAGTTCGAGATTGCTCTAATCCTTGGGTCATGACAACGTATAACCACACTCATGAACCCAACAATACCATGTTCACTAATCACCAAGGGTGATTTTTAACTTAACCAAGTTACAAAGTTTCAAGCCTTTATCACTAACATAACAAGATCTTACCTTAAGTATAATAAAAGTTATCATTCTTTATAATGTAGTCATAAAGTTTTATTCTTTATGCAAGTAAGTGCCCCTAAAATTATATTCTTGTCTTAAGGATTAAACTTTATGGAATAAGGATACAAGATACCAGCTTTTGAACTAAAAAGTCTTGTTCTTTATGAAAGTTGACACTTTTATTTATTCTAAGACCATCAAGGTCTCAACTTTATGATTTAAAGTTATCTTAAAGTCTAAAAGATTCCTACTTTATGAACTAGGAATATAAAACATTAACTTTAAAGTTAGAAAGTCTTGATCTTTATAAAGGTCAACACTTTTAAGCATTGTTTTGACTCAAGATCTAAACATTATAAATTAAAGGTTGCCAAACAACACTTTAATGACTTAAAGATTTCATTTTTTACTAAAGTTTGAAACTTTATGAAAGGTCTTGTCTTAAAGGTTTGATTTCTAAGACATAATATGACAAGATAGCATTTTTATATCTCAAAAAAGCTTCATATTTCAAAAACCTTAGAATTTTACATGTAGTCTTATCCTCAAAACAAAACAAAATAAAATTTTATGAAGGCACCAAAACTTGTGCCACTTTTCATGCATTAAGAAGCAAACTTTTTGAGCTTTATACTCTTGGAATATTCATAGTCTTATCAAATCATGAAAGAAATATGGAAAGATGAAACTTTTCCAATCATAAACTCATCATAAAAAGAGGAACAAGATCTCATGCATCAAGAATAGAAAATAGGAACTTTAAAGCATTTAGAGTAAGAAACTTTCAAAGGGTCAAAAACACTTGTGAAGAAGAGCATGAACATATTTTACCAAGAAGGAAACATCAAGAATACTTGAAGAAGAACATGAACATATTTTACCAAAAGTAGAAACTTTTGCTCATGAAGAGCATGAAAGATCTTCTCAAGTTTTCACTTGAAGGTCTTGGTCATGAGAAGAACCAAGCTTCAAGCTTTCTTGAGCAAACAAAGTAAAAGAGTGAAGATCACTATCTCTAGTCAAAATGGCGCTACAACAAGAGAAGAAGAAGAAGATGATGATGGCTCCTCTTGATGATGATGGTGGCAGTTTTGGATGAACTAAGGGAGAACTCTTGGGTTCTCTTGAAAATAATGTTGGTAGTGTTTAGATTTTGTCTTCAAAGACCCAAAGATGAGGTCGTTGAAGGGCTAAGTGAGAGGTTTTGGTGGTGGTGGTGAAGAAAGGAAGAAGAAGAAGAAGTGTTTAGAGAGAAGTGGGAGGTTTTGGTTTCAAGAGAGAGAATGAGATGAGTGAAAATGAAAATAGATGAGTGTGGGAGAGAGAGAAAGTGGCATCCACTACATCAAGGGAAAGAGGGAGATATTTTCTTAATTTTGTGCTAATTAAGATTTAGGGGGACAAATTGGATGATGGAGGAACAAATCAAATACTTATTCTTACATAAAGCACTCTTGTCTAATACTTTATGCTTTAATAACATCACTCTTTACTTTATTGTCTAGGTGACTAAATTTGAATTTAATCATGTGATTAAGTGCTGTTGCAACTTATTAACATGATTAAGCAAGAATTACTGATTAACATATAAGAATATGATTAACAAAAACTAATCTTGCGATTAAGCTTAATTAACCTTAATTAGACTCGATTAAGCTAATTAAAGGCGATTAATGCTTAATTAAGCCATTAAGGCTCTGACTTGCTTAATTAGAGATTATCTAATCTCGATTAAGCATTCTCTTGATTTTGCTCATCTGAGTTAACTCATAAAACTCTTTGTTAACCCCTTGATTAAGCCTTAACCTCATAATTTCTCATTAAGTGCCTAATTACTTAGGGTTACTGAGGTAGTTTAGCACGATAAGAAATTGAGGATGTTACAAATTGTCACAGTTTGTGGATTTGAGTTGGGCCTTTGACAGTGGGCCGAGTTGGGCTTCTTAGGATTAGTCCAGAGCAGTGCCTCCAACTTGGTATCTGAGGTGATAATTGTAACACCCTACTAATTTGATGATATGCTTAAGTCATAGCATGAAATTAGATAGATTGTGTTACCGTATTAACACTCTGATTACCTTTCTTGATTTATTTTTCTTTAAACAGTCATCATCATATTATCATATTTTTATTTTATTTTATTTTATTTTTTTTAACAGACGAAACGAAACGGCGCGCTGTTATACTACAAGCAAAACGAATTTAACTAAGTACCTCCAAAGACAAGAATAGTACAATAACATTTCTGTATACGTGCAGATATATGTATATATATATATATCAGAAGCCTCTGCTTCAGTTCATGTACAAAGTTTCGAAGTAAAATACCTAAGCGGGCTGGATATCAAAAAGACCATGATGCCTGTATCAGACAAAACATCCTATGGTCCTCAGAGGACATTTCGTAACCTACTGCTAACCCTACAGTCAAGTCTATGACCCAGAGCTACATGCTATCCAAAAGAGGGTCATACTGTACAACATCTCCTGCTGCTAAGCTGCTCTGTCAAATAGCCGTTAGCCATGCCAGGCTCAACCGGTGAGTAGTCTGCGCTGGGTCCCAAGGAGGAAGAGGGTGACGAGCCGGTGGCCTCTGAGGGGTCACTCTCTGAACTCAATGGGATATTAGGGACTGCCTGCGGTGGTGACTCAGGGGCAAAGTCAGCAAGTCTCGCCTGGCTACAGTGCAGGAGGAGCAGGAGGTGGGTGTGCCATGTGCAGTGGGACGACGATGTAAGGACTAGCAGGGTCGAAGATGGGATGATGTAAAGGAACATCAAAGTTCTTGTCGCTGAAGAGGTAGAGACGGAAGTTACACAAGCCAGCTATATATAGTGAATCCAACTCTGGGTCGTGGTGAAGCTGTAAAGCGGGAATCTCAATGAAGAGGGTTGCGGTGGAGTCTATCGCCAGTGTCTGAGAATGGTGCGGAAGATACAAAACGGGGTGAGAATTTCAAGAAATTCTCAGTAAGGTTCGGGTATATTGGCTAATTGACATCACATACATTCTCAGTTGCCTCGGTTTTTACTTAATTATAAAAACATGTGTTCAAACTGAGACATCCATTTCAATGAGTTCAAGAAAATATCTGGTCTGAGGCAAGGTTCAATTTTATTTTAGACGGCACAAGAAATAAAATAGATCACTAATAAGGGTATGTAGTAGGATAAACAGAATAAATGAATAAACAGCAGTAAATAAATATAGTAGACAACTGTAATATCTTGACATAACTATTTCATGCATTTATGCATTCATGTAATCATACAAACTCATACTTGAACTTTCCTTTTTAAACTTTTCATTTCTTCTCATCATTTTTCCATCTCTTGGTTCTCTGGGAGTTCTTGGCCATTTAGACTCCTGGGTAATAGTCTGCTTATCAGGATTGAGCTCGTTCCTATACAGGAAGTGCCGGGTTTACTTTCCCCGACGTTCCCACCGATCTATTCCCCTTAGCTTCTTATTCGGGGCTAGCCCAAGTAGCATGGAACTTTCATAGTGGCATAACCCTTTTCATAACTTTCATAACTTTCTTAAGAATGCACATGCATTAACATGGAATTCATAACTCGTGCATGGGTTCTACCGAAATTTCGGTAGCATAACGGAACGTGTCCGCTTCCCTATGAATAGTGCCAGCCAACCAATACATTTACATAATTTGCAATTTCAGTATAGAGCAGCAATTATGCACATACATTAATAAATTCATTCATTAGTTTCAACAAGCTTCAATAGGACTTTTGGCTGATTCTGCCTCATTCTGCCCGGTTATGATATATCCCCCCTTTATTTCAATTTAACTCCTTTAAACCTGATTTTTGGATATATTGTAGCCTTATGTGTCTAGTTTCTAACCCTTTTCATCCCATCTAATTTTGATATCTATAGCTCAAGATATTTAGATTTTCCGTCGGCCTGCCCAGTGGCTAGCTAGAATCAGACACCTAAAAGTAAAAATCTACTAAAAATCGAAAATTGAGTCAAATGATACGAAATTGGACTCATATTAAATCTAACAGGGTAAAGTTTCATTTGCAAAAAGTTCCATTTCATTTGGCTTGGTAGGGCTCGAGTTATAAGCCCCAAATTTTGACCTTTCTAAACTGCCCTGTTCTGGCCCGGTTTGGACATAGGGCAACTTTCTTGGACCACTGGAAGCAATTGGGACCTTATCTAATTCTGAAATTTTTATGGGACATTCTCCTATGTGTAAGCTTTCTAAAAAAGTTAGTTTCATTCATTTTCGAGCAGTGTAGGTCGAGTTCTACCCTAAACAACCTAGTTTGCCCGGAGCCAGAGTCAAAACCCTAGGCCGAAATTCAAAAATTCATAACTCTCTCAATTATAATCCAAAAGCAATTTATGATATATCCATAGAAAGCCCTGGATGTCTAGTTTCATTTAAAATTGGTTTCATCAAATTGGATCGGCTGCAGGCTGAGCCGTACACTCCGCCGTACAGACTGCCGAGGGGTTTTGGTTCTCCAGCCCCTCAGCTCTTCTCATTTCTATTCTTTCATGCTTCAAATCCGATTTTAACCAAACCAACAGCCCAAAATCAATCACATATCATTATAATCATCCATCTAACACATCAAAAATCATGAAAATAATCCAAGCTCAACCAGCCATAACCACAGAATTGATGTAAGAAGAGAACTCCTACCTTTGTTCCAAGTGATTGTGCTGGATTTTTGAAGCTTGGATGATCTAGGCTGGAATTGGCTTGAGTTTTTGGTGTGTGAGGAAGAGAGAGAGAGATGAATGAGAGGAGAGAAAGTGGCGCTGAATGTGGTCAGAATTGGGTGAAAGGAGTTGAAAAATTCTGATCACATGGGAGTATTTAGGTGGCTTTCTTCTTGCAATTTGATTGGTCTAAAAGGCTTGGCTGAAATTCAGCCAGCCTTCTTCACTTTCTATGGCCATCTATGCGCCATTTAGAGGGCTTAAGTGGCTGAGTTCTCAGCCACTTAAAGTAGGGTTAATGGATTGAAATTCTATTGGTCCGGTTCCGACAGTTTAAAATACCGTAATGTTACCGATTTCCTTTAAACCGGTAAATCGGTTTTCAATAAAATTTTATGAAATCTCCTATACTCTAACTTAATTCTCTCTTATCTAAACTCAAGTAATTGCTAATCAATTGATTCTAAATAATTATTTAACCGAATTTTAATTAATCTCAATTATTCGATAAAAACTGAACAATTAAACAGAAAACGATAAAAAGATTTCGGAGGATGTTATAATAATATCAAGTGTTGAGTTTCCTGGAAGTCCTAACTCCTAAATTAGATCTCGGAGAGTGGATAACTTCTTATCGTGAATCGACTTTTTCTTAAGGACGCGTTCCTTCCCTTTCTGAATGAGCATCATATCGTGGGTCATGTCTTCTCACCTCAAGGGGATGTGTGGCGTCTTGGCGCCTCATTTTATACACCCTTATAATTTGAATAGGGTGCTTTTCCCATTTTGCCCCCAACTTTATGGTGCGAAAAGACAAATTATGCCTCCAGCGATGTTTGGAGTGTGCGGTATAGGATGTGTGAGTTCCTTTAAATACCTTCCCTTTCTCCTCTTCCTCATTTTTTTGCTCGTCTAAACTATTAGTGAATCATGTGTGAGAAAATTTCGAGAGGGACAAGAAACGGTACATTGTAGAGGATTCCTTCAAGCTTCAAATTTCACACTTTAATCATCTTCTAAAGGTATGTTCCATTACTTTGCTTTGCCTTTTACATTCGTAGTTTATTTTTTGGAAAAATGGGTTTATGGTGATGGGATTGGTTTCCCATTGCCTTTTTTTTGTGCTTTTTGCTGTTGGGGGAAAGGGGGTTCTGCCCCTAACTCGTCTATTTCTGCTTCCTCCACCGCTTACCTACAGCTTCATCCCTTAGCAGGAAACCACCGTAGGGCGCTTACCCTTTTTCTTTTTTTGTTTCATCCATAACTTTTCGACCTTGTTTTCCTGAGTTTGTAATTTAGAGGTTGTTTCCTTTATAGATTCGCCATCGAGCCCGAGATGACAAAAAAGCAAAAGACACTAGTATTCCCTCCCTCAATCCATTGGATCTATCGGTGGGTGGAACTCGAGGTGTTGGGAATTTCATCAATGGTGACCTCCTAGTTCTTAAATCACTTTAGGGAAAAGAATTTGATAATGTTGGAGGGCGAGTACAAGGAGGAATATGTCTTAGAGGCTCCCAATCTAAAAAATAGGGTGTGTTATTATAACCACAGAAATGGACCGAGTTGGATGTAGATGTGGATGTACGACGTCCTTATTATTAAATTAGGCATCCGAATTCCCTTCACTCACTTCTAGTTTAGCATTTTACAATGGACTGAGGCTACTCTTTCTCAACTTCATCCCAATAGTCGAGCCATGACACGAGGCTTTAAGGTGATCTGCGAGTATCCTAGAGTGCTACCTTCCCCTAGTGCCTTTTTCTTCCTTTTCACTCTTACTTGCCCGTCCGGCTGTGGCCCCACCACAGGTTGTCTATCATTTCGAGCCCACACAAATCAGAAGGTGTTCCTTCTTTATGAAGAGTCCTTCCATCATTTGAAACCTGTATACTTCAAAGTCTTCAGGGCTCTGGGCACGATTCCATTTTGGGAGACGCTGGAAGGTGAGCTCTGCTTTAATTGCTATTAGTGCAAGCATTTAAACACACCTCAGATTGAAAAGGGTATCCTCAAAGACCGAGGAAAAGCCATTATTCAATTTCTTCTTCAAAGTTTTGGGAAAAATAATTTGAATCTGGAGAACATAGTCCATGTAGATGCCAAGGTGGCCAGGAGATACCTATGTTTAAAATTCTTCCTTTGTTAGTTATCTTCTTCTTTCAAGCTATTGTTACTAGCTTGTATTCCTTTTTCCAGACAAAATGGCCTCGAAATCAGATCTAGCCAAGTTACAACATTTGCGTCCTCAAGAGGCCGCTCGAGGGGGATGGCAGTAATAGCTCAGGATGGGTTTTAGGGACCCGGTATTCACCTCCGCTCCTAACTCCTTTGTTCCCGAGGTTCTCCTTTCCAAAAAGCAAAAGGGAAAAAAGGAGGCAAAAGAGAATAAAGTCATCTCGGTGAACCCTGAAGACTTGTAATGTCTATAATCTAATTTTAAGCTTTTTTCTTTCATCATGTTCTGATTACTATATTTTTCCTTGTTGTAATCGATTACAAGGTCTTGTAATCGATTACTAGGGACCATGCTATGCGAAAATCAAGTTTTTCTTCAAGTAATCGATTACGCAATCGATTACAAAAGGTTGAATGGGTTTCCAAGGCTTCGCACGCTCTCTGATAATCGATTACACAAGCTTGCAATTGATTACCAATTCTGGGTGCCAGGTAATCGATTACAAATGATTATAATCGATTACCAAGCATCTATATAACCACCTGTGATGCTCTCTCTCTCTATCTCTCTTTCTCTCTTTCTCGACATTTTCTCTCTCCTCTCCCTCAAACTCATCTCTCTTTCCTCCAAAACTCACCCAAACTTCATCTTAATCCTTCCCCATCAATTTATTTCACTTTAACCACTTATAAACATGCACTAAACACGAAAATCAACTCCAACCATCATCAAATTCGTGTCTTTCTCTCTCTACAAACTACATTAAAGAGTTTGAAGCTTGAAGGGGATGAATCCGCGAATCTACTCCTCTCCTCACCCTCATTGGCTTCCCTAGGATAATTTCTATCATCTTTCCTCCTTCCTTTCATATTAATTTCGAATTCTTGTTGGATTGGGGGTCCAATCTTAACCCTAGGATAGAGAATTTGGGGATTTGGGGAGTTTAAGCATGATTAGGATAAATCCTTCATGTTAGAAGCTAACATACAATTATATGGTTGTGATTATGGTGCTAGATTGTTCTAAGGAACACCCTTCTTGCTCTGTGGTTCCGGAGAACTGAGATCTTTCCGTGGACTGGTGATCCGTGAGTAGATAGAATTCCTTTGTCTTGTTTATTACTTTAAATTCATGTTATCTATATACATTTTTATGTTGAAATTGTTTTAGAAACTTCACAAGTCAATGATGAATGTTTGTGAGAAATGTTTGGAAGTTAAAGCATGTTATATGATAAAAAAGGACTAGGAAAGTTTATACAGGATCTGTCTGCTAAAGGCAGTAGACATTAGTCTTAGTGCACCTTGGATTATGAATTTCACAGCCACTCAAGGGAGTGGTGCGTGATAGATTTACACAGCCACACACATAGTGTGTCACACGAAGGAGCGGCCACCTAAGTATGAATCCTAACGGATTATCCTGTTAGATAGTTCCTAGGATTGTTAAATTGAATTGAAACTATAGCTTTCAAAAGTGCATTGACTCATGAATTCAAAGGTGTCCTATCTCTCACTGAGTTTCATAAACTCACCCCGTGGCTATTCTATCTTTTTTTCAGATATAGGTTCAGACTTGGGAGCCGATCCCCCTGCTTAGCAGTAGTTGACGTCCACTCTTGGTGAGCCCTCATAGATAAGGGCCTGGTTTGGTTATTCTGTATTGTTTTGAAATCCTAGAAATGTATCTCCATAGTACTACAGGCAAGGTCCGACCCTTGCTAGTGTTTAATAGTCTTAGTATTGTGGAATTGTGTAAACTGAATTGGTTGGATAAGCTATGATAGAAATATGTATTGGAATAGTATGGATAGTTACGTTATGATGAGTATGTTTGGTTTGTTGAATTATGCTTGATGAATTAAATTTGTTGTGTGTTGAGGGGTGCATTCTGAGAATATCTGGATCCCCAATGGAAGAATGTGTTTGCTGATTGTGCAGGAGGAGTACTCTTATTTGGGAATTATCCTAAATACAGGGGAAACTCTGTCCGATTTCTGTGAAATATTCCTATGAAAAGCTTGCTAGGGAACTTGTTTTCTAAGCGCCGGTCACGGCCTATGTTGGTTCGTGACAAAGTTAGTATCAAAGCTTAGGTTTCCTTGTATACTATAGAGCAAGTGTCCAATAGTAGGATCACGGTTGTGTAAATGGAAGCTGGCCGATTTTCACAAAGCGTGATGCTACCAAAGGCCTTTAGGATTGTCATTCCGAATGTTATTATCTTGAGTAATTATACCTCACTTGTTTTCTCTTGTGTAGCCTAAATTGGCTTCTAATCCAATGACCGTTCCTTTAGGAGCAATGCCGCCTAGAACTCGCACTCGTTGTAACACCCTACCAACTTATATTATGCTTAAGTCATAGCATGAAATTGGATAGGTCGCATTACTGTATTAGTTCTCCGTCTAACGCTGTATTCATTATGTTATATTCTCTTTTTCTCTGATATGTATGTATATGTTTGACGAATATGCCTACGAAATAGGGTGCTTTATATAACAAGTGTGGTTAACATTATAGAAAAGAATAAATACAGGAAATACCTCATCAGTTATATATATACATATATAAGTTGGAAGCCAAAGCTTCAGTTTATAAACATGTTTCAAAAGCAGAGTGAAATAAAGGAACAGCCAAATTTCTGGTGCTATAAAGTAGGGACGGAAATGGCGGGAGCCAGCTAAGTACAACGAGTCCAACTCGGGGTCCTGGTGAAGCTGCAGGTCAGGGAGCTCAATAAACAGAGTTGCCGTCGAGTCCATCGTCAACGTCTGAGAATGATGCGGAAATGCAAAACGAGGTGAGAATTTGAAGAAATTCTCAGTAGGGCTCGAGTACAGTGTTTAGCTAACGTCACATTCATTCTCAGTTGCCTCGGTTTTTGTTTAATTATAAAAACATGGGATCAAATTGAACTATCCATATTCAATAAGTTTAAGAAAACGTCTAGTCTGAGGCAAGGTTTAGTTTTACTTAAGATAGCATAAGAAACAGAATAAACTCCTAACAGTAATACACAAAATAATGAGCAGAATAAATGAACATATGGCAGTAAGGGAATATAACAGACAAACTGTAAATAACTTATAATGACCATTCAATGTAATTATGCATTTAATGCAATCATGTAAAACTTGTTCTTGAATCTTTCTTCATAAAATTTTTCCATAACTTTCCATCATTTTCCATCACTTGGTCCCTTGGGAGTCCTTGGCCATTTTAGACTCCTGGGTAATAGTCTGCTTTTCAGGATCGAGCTCGTTCCTATACAGGAATCCCGGGTTTGCTTTCCCTGACCTCCCTACCAATCTATTCCCCTTAACTTTATTTCGGGGCTGGCCCAAGTATCATGGAACTTTCATCATAACATAATCTTTAGATTCCTCATAACATGACTTTTCATAGCTTTCTTGAAAATGCACATGTCTCTACATGTATATCATAACTCATACATATACTTTACCGAAATTTCGGCGGCATAACGGAACGTGTCCGCTTCCCCATGAATAGTGCCAGTACATCAAAATACCAATTTCTCGTAGAAGTCACAATATTGCATGCATAATTCATCATTGAACTCATAGAAGCATTAGTCCCATTAAGGCAGAGTTACAGCCTCAACATAATCATTCAACCCGGTCTTTGTAAATCAAGCCATAATTTCTATTTAACTCATTTGGACCTCAGTTTTGGATATGTTAAAGTGTTATGTGTCTATTTTCTAACCTTTTTGGTCCCACCTAATTTTGATGAGTATAACTCAAATTATTTAGGTTTTATCCTGGCCTGCCCAGTAGCTGGCCAGAATTGCACACTTAAAAGTAAAAATCCACTAAAAATCTAAAACTAATTCAAATCATATGAAATTGGTCTAATATTAAACCTAATAGGACAACCTTTCATTTAAAAAAAGTTCCATTCCATTTGACTTAGTAGGCTCGAGTTATAAGCCCCGAAATTTGACCTTCCTGAACTGCTCTATTTTGGCCCAGTTTGGATATAGGGTAACTTCTTCGAATCACTGGGAACAAATGAGATGGTAACAAACTCGAAATTTCTTTGTAGGATGTTCTACTATGTATAAGATTTCTAACAAAATTGGTTTCACTCAATTTGGAGTTGTATAGGTTGAGTTACACCCTTTTCAACCCACACTGCTCTGGTGAATGTCTTGATTCCTAGGTCAAACTTCAAAAATCCATATCTCTCTCAATATTAATCCAATGGCCTTATATATATATGTGTAAAAAGTCCTAAATGTCTAGTTTCATAGAAAAATAGTCTCATCAGATTTAACCGGCTGTAGGTGGAGCCGTACACTCCGTTGTACGGACTGCCGAGGGTTTTTGGTTCTCTAGCCACTCAACTCTTCCTAATTTCATCCTTTTTGCTTCCAATTCGAATTTAATCTCACAAACAGCCAATAAACCAACTATATATCATCATAATCATTCAATCAATACATCAAAAATTGAGGAATTAAATCACCACCAGCCATCCAAGATCAGAAAATCAAGACAAGAATTAAACCTCTACCTCTTGTTATGTGATTAGGCTTAAGTTCGGAAATATAACTTGGTTTAACTTGAAAGTTGGATGGAGTTAGGTGAATGGAGAAAAGAAAAGAGGGCTGAACAAGGGAGAAGGCAGCGTAGAAATGGGGCTGAAGGAGAGAAAGAATGAGTTATATAAGCTTGAGATGGTAGTTGGCTTTGTGGGTTTTGATTGGCTAAAATTTTGTGGGCAAAGTTCAGCCATGTCTCCCTCTTTTGTGACAAAATTGCTCTCCACGTCGCCTAGAAGTGGAACTTGCTTCCATTGTATTCTGAAAAATGACATTGGAACTCGCACTCTCCTTAAAGTTGGAACTCGTGCGCATTTCGAAGATGAAATCGGAACTCGGAAATATTGTCTGGTTTATTCGAAACTTGAAAGCAAAGTCGGATGTCAGAAATCGTAAAGCACCCAATCACCTTAAAATCAAAAGTCAAGGACAAGAATGTGAAATAAAAACACTCAAACCTAGAGGTCGGGGACGTTACATTAACTTGAATCAATTCTAATCAAAACATTAATCTTATTCACCAGGAAATCGAAACGTATAGAATCTTGGAACTCCAAATTTAATCTCAGAACTCGGGAAAATCAAGAGAAATGAAAAGCTCTTAGTAATAAACCCGAGATCGAAACTCGTGCAAATTTTGGTCGAATTGGGAGACCAATTCAGAGACCTGATCTCGCGTCCATTTCTGGTTGAGATAAACTCGGACGTCGGATTTCGTGTCCATTCTAAATCACCTAAGGTCGGAACTTGTATATTATGTATTTTGAAGCATAAGGTCGGAAATCGGAAAATCAAGCTAGTCCATTCGAGACTTTGAGATTAAGTCAGAAATCGGAAATTCTAACTTTTACTGATAAGGTCAGAGGTCAGAAACCGGGACGTTACACTCGTGTTGCAAGGGCAGAGGCCCATGAGGCTTCTGATACTGAGTCTGACCAAGCTCCCTCTCCTCCCTGGAGAGGGAGGGGCCGTGGTCAGAGAGGAGGCCGAGGAAGATCGGCCAGATAACTTGAGGGAGAGCCAATCAACTTACCAGCTGAGATGAGAGGAGTTCACCAGACCCTTAATACTCTGGTAGAACTCCTAGCTCATCAAAGGAGGAACAAATCACAATCCTATGCAGAACCAGCTCCACCTGTCAGAAAGCTTCGCCTTCAATGTGAAGTGACGGAAGTGTCGATCGAATCGTTCCTCAGATTGAATCCACCAAGCTTCTCTAGGAATCCTATGACAGATGATCCTCAATAATTCCTTGACCGTACAAACAAGGTTCTAAGGGTCCTCAAGTGTCCGAGTGAGAGGGAGGTGGAATTGGTGGCCTACAATTTAAATGGGCCTGCAGAGCAGTGGTACGCAACCCTCCTGGGAGGAAGGGATGCTTCTGGTCTGCCTCCCCTCACTTGGGAGGAATTCACTGAGATTTTTATGATGAGGTTTCTTCCTGGCAATAAGAGGGAGAAATTTGCTACTGATTTTGAGAGACTAAGGCAAATCCCGGGAATGTCTGTGGCAGAGTACGAGGAGCAGTTTACTAAATTGTCCTGCTATGCTAATCACTTTGTCTCCACTGATACGATGAGGGCAAGGAGATTTGTTCAAGGCCTACTCGACCCTCTATTCTCTAACTTACTTCCTATGGTTGAGAGAATGTCGTATACCAAGATAGTGGATGCTGCCTACGGTCTTGAGATTGGGAGAGAAGAATGAAGAGCTACAAAGGAGTCAGGCATAAAGTAGAAGATGAAGGGAAATTTCTCTGGAGGATCTAGCTCCGGGGGAGCCCAGAGTTACCAAGGTCGATGCCAGGCACCATTGGGCAGGGCCACTTCCTCTGGACCCATTCCAATGAGTGTGTCTACTTCCGGGTCCCAAGTTGGCAGTGTATCCCAGCCGAGTCTGCAGGGATTTGGACAACCGAATCTCCCTAGGCAGTCAGTCATGTCAATTTTGTGGGAATTATCACTCAGGGCAGTGTCTTAGGGCCATTAGAGCCTGTTTTAGGTATGACCAGTCTGGGCACTTCAGAAAGGATTGTCCGTATTCAAAAGGGGCTTTTGATCTAAGCTTTGCACATCCTGCCATGCCAGCACCATCCTACTCAGCCTTATCACCAAGAGCTTCTCATGGACCCTCTGGAAGGGGTACAAGTAGGGGAGTGGGTGGCAGAGGTCTTGGTAGTAGAGAGGCAAGTAGTGGCCTGCCCAGAGTTTTTGCCTTGACGAGAGAAGACGCTCAGGCATCGAATGCGGTGGTTGCAGGTACTTTACATGTTTGTTCCTTAGAGGCTTATGCATTAATTGATCCGGGATCAACTCACTCATATGTGTCTCCATATTTCGGCCCTCGGTTTGGCAAACAACCGGTGATGTTGGATCACCCGTTCTGGGTCGGTACCTCGATGGGGGAATCTTTAAATGTTCAACTAATGTTTCTGTCGTGCGTAGTCAGTGTAAATGGTGTGGATACTTTGGCCGACTTAATGCTACTGGAGATGATGAATTTTGATGTTATCCTGGGTATGGATTAGTTATCCTCGTGCCATGCCTCAGTGGATTGCTACTCTAAGTCAGTAAAGTTCAAGGATACAGACGGGCCATCTTTTGTATTCTATGGGAATAGCTGTTTAACTCCCGCCAGTTTGATCTCTTCTGTGTGTGCTATGCACTTAATGATAATATCCTAGTTGCCTTCATGGATTTGATGAATCGAGTGTTCAAGCCATTCCTAGATCACTTCGTGATTGTTTTTATCGATGATATTCTGGTATATTCCAAGAGTTAGGAAGAGCATGAGTATCATCTAAGAATTGTCCTACAAACTTTGAAAAATCACTAACTTTATGCAAAGTTCTCTAAATGTGAGTTCTGGCAGGACAAGTGACCTTTTTAGGCCACGTGGTATCTAAAGAAGGGATTAAGGTAGTACCTAGGAAGGAGGAGGCTATTCAGAAGTGGCCAAGGCCCATGACCACGACGAAAATGCGTAGCTTCTTGGGTTTGGTAGGTTACTACCGAAGGTTTATTAAGGATTTCTCGAAGATCTCCGCCCCTTTGACAAAGTTGACTCAAAAGAGAGCACCATTTCAATGGTCCGACACTTGTGAAGAGAGCTTCCAAAGCCTTAAGGTTTGTTTGACCTCAGCTTCGGTGCTCATTTTGCCTTCAGGGACTGGCGATTACTCAGTCTATTGTGATGCATCTCGGGTAGGACTTGGATGTGTTCTTATGCAGCACGGCAGAGTCATTGCCTAGGCGCCGCATCGATTAAAGAGACATGACCAAAATTACCTAACCCATGATCTAAAAATGGCAGCCATTATTTTTGCATTGAAAATCTAGAGACATTATCTCTACGGCGAGACATGTGAAATCTACATTGACCAAAAGATTTTAAAGTACATTTTTCAACAAAAAGATTTAAACATGAGGCAACGTAGGTGGATAGAGCTGCTCAAGGATTATGATTGTACTATCTTATACCATCCGGGCAAGGCTAATGTTGTGGTAGATGCCTTGAGCAGAAAATCTATGGGTAGTCTAGTGCATATTGCTCCTGTGAAGAGGTCTTTAGTAGAGGAAATCCACAAATTAGAAGCTGAAAGTGTGCACTTTTAGCTTGGAAGTTCCGAGCTATTTCTAGCCCATATTTGGGCTCATTCTTCCTTGGTCGAGGAAATCAAAGCGGTGCAGTATGAGGATCCAAAGTTATGCAAAATGAGAGAAGACATCTATAGTAGAAAGAAATTCGAACTTTCTCTTGATCAAGCAGGGGTATTAAGGTATAGTAACCGGTTGTGTGTACTAAAGTAGGCAATTTGAGGAGAACTATCTTGGAGGAAGCTCACAACCCTGGGTATACAATTCATCCTGGTTCCGCTAAGATGTATAAGGACTTGAAATAATTGTTTTGGTGGGAAAGCATGAAAAGGGACATAGGGAACTTTGTGTCTCATTGTTTGGTGTGTCAGCAAGTAAGGCTGAACATCAAAGACCCGCCGCATTAATGCAATAGATAGAAATACCTGAGTTGAAATGGGAAAGAATTACCATAGATTTTGTGACCGGACTACCTCGTTGCTCTAGAGGTTTTGATTCCATTTGTGTTATAATGGATAGGATGACCAAGTCAACCCATTTTCTACCGGTCAAGACTACCTATAGTGCTACGCATTATGCCAAACTATACGTAGATAAGATTGTTCGACTTCATGGGGTTCCAGTATCCATTATCTCAGATCGGGGACCTCAATTCACCTCTTATTTCTGGAAGACCTTCCAAAAGGCCTTAGGGACCCGATTTGACCTCAATACGGCGTTTCACCCTCAAACTGATGGACAGTCTGAAAAGACCATCTAGGTACTAGAAGATATGCTGAGATCCTGTATTCTTGACTTTGGTGGGAATTGGAATAGTTTCTTGCCCTTGGTGGAATTCTCCTATAATAACAATTATCAAGCTAGCATCCAAATGGCGCCTTTTGAAGCACTTATAAGAAGGCATTGTAGGTCTCCCATTGGATGGTTTGAGATTAGTGAAGTCAAACTTTTAGGACTCGATCTTGTACAAGATGCCATAGAAAGGGTTCGTTTAATTAAGGAGCGGCTTCTAGTAGCCCAAAGTAGGCAAAAGGCCTATGCTGACCACAGAAGACATGATCAAGAATTCTCTGTGGGGGACCATGTATTTGTTCGGGTGTCGCCATAATTGACCGTCAAGTGAAAAAGTTGCCTGTATGAAGGAGGTGGCCTTAGTAAAGGTGATATGGAGAAACCACTCAGGAGAGGAAGCAACTTGGGAAGCTGAAGAAGCCATGAGATCAAAGTACCCCCACCTCTTTAACTCTTGAGGTAATTCCGGATTGTTTAGAATTCGGGGACGAATTCTTTTGAGGGGGGAATAATGTAATGTCTATGCTCTAATTTTAAGCTCTTTTCTTTCATTATGTTCTAATTGCTGTATTTTTACCTGTTGTAATCGATTACAAGGTCTTTTAATCGATTACCAGGGACCATGCTATGCGAAAATCAAGTTTTTCTTCAAGTAATCGATTACGTAATCGACTACACAAGGCTGAATGGGTTTCCATGGTTTTGCATGCTCTCTGGTAATCGATTACATAGGCTTGTAATCGATTACCAATTCTAGGTGCCAGGTAATCGATTACAAATAATTGTAATTGACTACTAAGTGTCTATATAATCACCTGCGACGCTGTGTCTCTCTCTTTCTCTTTTTCTTGATGTTTTCTCTCTCCTCTCCCCGGAACTCGTCTTTCTCTTCTCCAAAACTCACCCAAACTTCATCCCAATCCTTTCCCATCAATTTATTTCACTTTAACAACTTATAAACACACACTAAACACAAAAATCAACTCCAACCATCATCAAATCCATGTTTTTCTCTCTCTACAAACTCCATTGAAGAGTTTGAAGCTTGAAGGGGGATGAATCCGCGAATCTACTCCTCTCCTCACCCTCATTGGCTTCCCTAGGGTAATTTCTATCATCTTTCCTCCTTCCTTTCATATTAATTTCGAATTCTTGTTGGTTTGGGGCTCCAATCTTAACCCTAAGATAGAGAATTTGGGGATTTGGGGAGTTTAAGCATAATTAGGATAAATCCTTCATGTTAGAAGCTAGCATACAATTATATGGTTGTGATTATGGTGCCAGATTGTTCTAAGGAACACCCTTCTTACTCCCTGGTTCCAGAAAACTGAGATCTTTTCGTGGACTGGTGATTCGTGAGTAGATAGAATTCCTTTGTCTTGTTTATTGTCTTAAATTCATATTATCTATATACATTTTTATGTTGAAATTGTTTTAGAAACTTCACATGAGTCAATGATGAATGTTTGTGAGAAATGTTTGGAAGTTAAAGCATGTCATATGATGAAAAAGGACTAGGAAAGTCTATACAGGATCTGTCTGCTAACGGCAGTAGACGTTAGCCCTAGTGCACCTTGGATTATGAATTTCACAGCCACTCAAGGGAGTGGTGCGTGACAGATTTACACAGCCACACACATAATGTGGTGCATAATAGATTTACACAACCACTTTAATGGTGGTGTGTGACGGATTACGGGATTCACACAAAGGAGCGTTCATCTAAGTGTGAATCTTGATAGATTATCCTATTAGATAGTTCCTAGGATTGTTAAATTAAATTGAAAATATAGCTTTCAAAAGTGCATTGACTCATGAATTTAAAGGTGTCTTATCTCTCACTAAGTTTTATAAACGCACCCCGTGGCTATTTTATCTTTTTTTCAGATACAAGTTCAGACTTGGGAGCCACTCCCCCTGCTCAGTAGTAGTTGACGTCCACTCTTGGTGAGCCCTCATAGATAAGGGCCTAATTTGGTTATTCTGTATTGTTTTGAAATCCTAGAAATGTATCTTCATAGTACTACAGGCAGGGTCCGACCCTTACTAGTGTGTAATAGTCCTAGTATTGTGGAATTATGTAAACTAAATTGGTTGGATAAGCTGTGATAGAAATATGTATTGAAATAGGATGGATAGTTACATTATGATGAGCATGTTTGGTTTGTTGAATTGTGCCTAATGAATTAAATATGTTGTGTACTGAGCAGTGCATTCTGAGAATGCCTGGATCCCCGATGGAAGAATGTGTTTGTTGATTATGCAGGAGGAGTACTCTTATTTGGGAATTATCCTAAATACAGGGGAAACTCTGTTCGATTTCTGTGAAATATTCTTGTGAAAGGCTTGCTAGGGAACTTGTTCTTTAAGCACCGGTCACAGCCTGAGTTGGGTTGTGACAAGACTCCTTTACTTTGGAAGGAAAGTTGGAGGTCAGTGCACTAGCTAAGGACTTCATTGCTCACTTAGCAAGGAAGATTTCAAGAGCATGGATAAAAAGGAAGAAGAAGAACCTTGTTCCCAAGAAAGACAAAAAGGGCAAAGTCAAGCAAGATGAGATCATCTGCTTTAAGTGCAAGGAACCTAGATATGTCAAATCTGAATGTCCCAGATTGAAAAAAGCCTCAAAAAAGAAGACCCCAAAGAAGAAAGCTATGATGGCTACCTAGTAGGAACTGGATGAAGAACAAGAAAATGCAGAATCACAGAGTAAAGAAGAAATTATAGCAAATTTCTATTTCATGGCTGACATTGCTTTAGATGAAGAAACTGTGGTGCATGATTTTGAACCCGAACTCACTTTTGAAAATCTTCAAAAAAACCTATGATGAACTCTTGGATAATTCTAAGTCTCTTGCTTCTCATTATGCCTCTCTAAAACAGTATTTTTGAAAACTATCTTTGGAGTTTGAAAGACTCAAGATTGAAAAAGTGAAGGTTAGGCAGGAAAAAGAAAGATTGTAAACTGACAATATCCTTCTTCAAAATGTAACAGCCCTGAAAATTGATGTTTCTGAAACTCGCTCTAAATCATCTTCTGATGTCTCTGAGCTTCAGAAAACTGTAAAACTTCTCAAATCAGATCTTGAGAAAATGGTCAATGGCTCCAAAAATCTGGATTTGATGCTTGGTGGCCAAAAGCCTTATCTTGACAAAACTGGTCTAGGCTTTGAGAAGGAAAATCACGAAAATTCATCTAAAGATTCCTCATCTCAGATTCCTGCATGCATATATTATTTTAAAAAGGGACACGCTTCTGAAAGATACTTTTCCAGAAGGAAAGCCAAACAGAAAGTGAAAAAGCCCAAAAACTCTACTAACACAAAAAGACCCAAGAAGATATGGGTACCTAAAGTTAAAATTTCCTCTAATGTAGGTGTGTCTTAAATCAATACATCAAAGGGAGAAGAAGTGGTATCTGGATAGTGGATACTCTAGACACATGACTGGAAATAAATCCTAGTTCAGAAACCTCAGACCCAAGGATGGTGGAATAGTTAAGTTTTCCGACGAAATCAAATCAAAGTCATTGGTATAGGTAATGTTGGTAAGAACAAATCCAACCTAATATTTGATGTAATGTTCGTAGAAGGATTAACTCACAACCTTCTGAGCATTAGTCAATTCTGTGACCAAGGCTACAAAGTTGTGTTTGAACCTTCATAGTGTATAATTAAAAATTCCACTTATGATAAAATCATTTTTACTGCTAGAATATGTATTATATCTAGATGATCGTCTTGATCAAATTGTAAAATAGTTAGCTTCCTTTGTGGACGAAAAGTGGCTATGGCACAAAAAGTTTGGTCATGCTCATATGAAACTGATTTTTGAAATCTCTTGGAAGGAGCTAGTAAAAAGGTCGCCTAAAATCAATTTTGAAAATGACCCTTCTTGTAAGTTATGTCTTAGAGGCAAACAGACCAAAAGTTCTTTTCATAGTAAAAATGTAGCTTCTACTACCAGACCACTTGAGCTTTTACATCTTGATCCTTTTGGACCAACTAGAATTGCTAGTCTTGGTGGTAAGAAATGGGGTTTAGTCATTGTGCATGATTTTTCTAGATTCACATGGGTTATATTCCTAATCCACAAGGATGAAGCTTGTGAGGCCTTCAAATCTTTTTCAAAAAGAATTCAAAATGAAAAAGGTTTTTGCATTACTTCCATTAGATTAGATCATGGTGGAGAATTTGAAAATCATTCTTTTCAAAACTTTTTCAATGAAAATGGCATTTCTCATAACTTCTCTTCTCCTAGATCTCCTCAACAAAATGGAGTAATAGAAAGGAAGAACAGGTCATTGCAAGAAATGGCCAGAACTATGCTTCTTGAAAATGGTTTATCAAAAGGTTTTTGGGGCAGAAGCAATTAACAATGCCTACTATATTCAAAATCGCATTTTCTTAAGGCTTATTCTCAAGAAAACTCCATATGAATTAATGAAGGGAAGAAAACCCAACATTTCTTATTTTTATGTCTTTGGATCTGAATGCTTTATACTTGACACCAACGATAAACTTTCAAAGTTTGATAAAAAATTTGATCCTGGAATTTTCCTAGGATATTCTTCTGTTTCAAAAGCTTACAGGGTGTTCAACAAGAAGACTCAAGTTATGGACAAAACCATCCATATAAGCTCATAGAAAAGAAGAATGACCTTATTCAAAAAGTTGTAGATTTGGAAGAAGAAATGAAAAATATGTCATTAATGACACTTACCAGAATCAGCAAAACATTTAGATGGTCACTAGTAATAACGAGGATGATATTTCTGAACTTCCTTCTCATCAACATGTTTCTAATGATCTTTTTGAAGAGCCAAAAGGTATACCTCTGAAGCGAAGATACATTGGTATAAGAGACTTGAGAGCTGTCTCTCAAAACCAAATTATTGGTGACCCCTCTCAATGAATCAGAATAAGATCTTCACTCAGAAGTTAATTTCATCTTGCTTTTATCTCTGAAGTTCAACCAGAAAGTATTAATGAAGCTTTGATGGATCAAAACTGGATTAAAGAAATGAAAGAAGAGCTATCTCAATTTGAGAAGAGCAAAGTTTGGACCCTTGTCCCTCTACCGAAAGGACAATATGCTATTGAGACTAAATGGATGTTCAGATACAAGCTTGATGAAAATGGAAAAGTTATCAAAAACAAAGCAAGACTGATGGCACAAGGTTATAATCAGCAAGAAGGCATTGACTATGATGAAACCTTTGCCCCCGTAGCAAGCCTGGAAGCAATCAGAATGCTACTTGCTTATGCCTCATATAAAGGTTTTATGTTATTTTAAATGGATGTAAAATCTGCTTTTTTAAATGGTTTCATATTTGAGGAAGTTTATGTAAATCAACCTCCTGGTTTTGAAAATGAAAATTTTCCTCACCATGTCTTTAAGCTTTCAAAAGCTTTATATGGTTTAAAGCAAGCTCCTAGAGCTTGGTATGATACACTTAGCTCTTGTCTAATCAAAAATGGTTTTATAAGAGGAAAAGTTGATACTACTTTATTTATTCTTCATGACAAAAATGATTTTCTAATTGTTCATATTTATGCTGATGATATCATTTTTGGTGCAACTAATCAAAATTTGTGTAAGAATTTCTTTGAGCTTATGCAAGGATAATTTGAGATGAGTATGATGGGAGAACTTAAATTCTTTCTTGGACTACAAATCAGACAACAGAAGGATGGAATTCTGATTCATCAAGAAAAATATGGTAAAGACTTACTCAGAAAGTTTGACATGGACAAGGCTAATAGCATCAATACTCCCATGCATCCTTCTCAAGTTCTAGAACCTGATGAAGATAGTGAAAAGGTCTCTAAAACTCTTTACAGAGGTATGATTGGATCTCTACTATATCTTACTGCTAGTAGACCTGACTTGCAATTAAGTGTGGAAATTTGTGCTAGATTTCAATCTAATCCCAAACAATCATACTTGAATGCTGTCAAGAGAATTCTGAGATATTTAGTTGGTACTACTAATCTTGATCTCAGGTATGAGAGAGGTAATGTTTGCACTATTACAGACTACTATGATGCTGATTTTGCTGGAGACAGAGTTGAAACGAAAAGTACTAGTGGCTGCTATTACTTTCTTAGAAAGTCGTTGATAACTTGGTCAAGGAAGAAGCAAAACACTATTGCTCTTTCAACTACAGAGGCTGAATATATGTTTGCTGCAAATTGCAATATGCAAATTCTGTGGATTAGGCAACAACTAGAAGATTTCAATCTGAGGTATACTAAAATCCCTATCTTGTGTGATAATATTAGTGCAATTAATCTCACAAAAAATCTCATTCAGTATTCTAAATCTAAGCACATTGACATCAAGCATCACTTCATAAGAGATCATGTTCAGAAAGTAGATATTAAGCTAAGATTTATTAACACTAAAAGTCAGATTGTTGACATCTTCACAAAACCTTTAGCTGAAGATCATTTGTATCATTTAAGGAACCTTCTGAACATGATTAGTTTTTAAATCATTCATATTCATTGCATCTGGTACCTCCCTCTTTCTTGAGCAAAAAGTAAATGCTAAGATTGCCGCATCCTACTAGATTTGCTTTCTGGAGAAATTTTTCAACTCAAATATGTGGGTCAAAAAGATCACATTCGAGAAATGATTCAAAGAACCAACTCAAAATATTTTCTTGCAATGGTTAAGAAAGTGAATTCAGAACTGGTGATCTACTTAGTTGAGAAAGTTTGAAGTCAAGTTCAAGTTGATCAGAAGTCTTTTAGAACAAAGTGAAGATGAGATTGAGAAGAATAGTTTTAGAATGATTTATTCAAGAAATAGATCTTCTCAATGGCCACAAATTGACATATCTCTCTAGAAAGATGATCAAAGGTTCTCATAAATGTCTGGTTTTTGGAGAAAAAAAGAAATCGTCTTGTGACGTGCATTGTTTTGGTTACTTCCACGATTACACGTTTGTCATAATCTTTAGAAGCGGGAAGACCAAGACTCACTGAACTTGAAATGGTAGCATTTCATTTGAAACCTTTCACATACTTTAACCATTAGTTTTACACCAAATAATCCTCATATATCACATCAACCTTTCACTTCCCAAGTCACCGAGAAAACTACCCACTATTCATCTTCATCATTTACAAACTCTTCTACCTTCGCTCTTCACCCTATACACCTAGCCCAAACACTTTCCCTCTTTTACTTTCAACCCTCTACCATTTCAATCATCATGACAAAAGAGGGATATTACAGTGTCCCCTATATGTTTGATGACAATGAAATGCAAACAAGATTTCATAAGCATTTCTTCATTAGGCCCATTACATTTGGAAGAAGTTTTTAGGTAGAAAACTTCTTATCCCTTTCTCAAATTACAGAAGTTTTGAGTTCCAAGGTTGGAAAGATTTTTTGATAATTGCATAAGATGTGTACACTGGAATGGTTGTTGCATTCTATAGTACTCTTGTCTCAGTTGATGAAGACAACACATCTGTCAGGAGCATCGTTGGAAGCTTCGAGATTCAAGCGCTTCCTTCTGATCTCGCTCATATCACCAACACTGAAAATGAAGGTGTTCTTTGTCGAGGTGGTAGAAAATGGTAGGAACAACTCGAAGTCTTTGAAGAGGAAGTCTCTTAAGTTCTTACTGGCAGACAAGACATGCAAGTAAGAAATATTCGCACTACCTCTCTTCTATCAAACGTTAAGGTTATTTATTCTGTTGTCCAATACACGGTGCTTCCTAGAATGGGTAACACTGACGTCATGACGGAAATAGACCATATGGTCATGTTCTGTCTCATGAATAGAAGAAGGATAAACCTGATAAGGTTAATTTTGGACTATATGCTCATTGGCATTGATGATCAAAGAAGGAGTCATGCTGCTTTGCCTTATGGGATGCTCACTACACACATCTTTACAAGAGCACAACTTCCTGTAGATGGTCATAGGAAGGATGAGAAATGCCCTATAACCACTAAGAAAACATTCCCTACCATGGGGTTAAAATTTCAAGACCCTGACACAGAAGGAAAGAAAAAGAAAAAGAAGAAAGAAGAGGAAGAAAAGAAAAAAAAGAAGAAAGAGCCAAGGAAAAGACAAGCTCCTCTTCAGAAGGTAATATCCAAACCTTTTGAAGAAGTCAGAACAAAAAGCAGGCATAAGAGGAGTCATTCACCTATCTCCGAGGAAAGGAAAGTTAGTAAGAGGATATTACTAAAACTTGCTGAAGAATCCTCTTCCTCTAGTGCAAAACAAAAAGGAGGCATGAGCATTGCTGCATAGCCTGTGAATGCTATTGTACCTACAAAACCTGCACCAAGATCCTCCAAACCAAGAGAAAGAGGAATTATAATCAGGGAATGACCTCCTCATGAGCAACCAAAGCAACCTAAAGCTGAAGCTTTAGATAAAGATGAGGACCCTGAAATCAGAAAGAAGGGGAAGAAGCCCTTGAGCAAAGCCCTAGACAACCTTCTAGTGAATCTCCTCCCACTCCTATAAGAAGAACTTTGGGTTGAGAACAGAAGCATGACCGCAGAGGCAAAAAGACAAAGCCACTAGAGTTGGTGGCTCAGCCAAAGGTACAAGAAGTTCATCTGCTTCTTTGGACGTAGAACAAGATTTCATTGTCATTAAAGATGTCAATCCACGAGAAGGGTTGTTTTGTCTTCAGAGGAATTTGCAAAAAGATTAGAACAACCTACCGTCCAATCTTCAAGCCTACCCTTGATTCCCTTAAATCAAGAACAATCATTGGTTCAACCAGTTGAGCCTACACCAAAAAGGACACCTATTCTGGTAGCCGAACCAAAATCTAGACCTGCTGTAGCTGAATCTGATATTACACCTTAGAGCACTCCAATGCCCCAATATATTACTACCATAGCCTCTCAAGAATTTCCTACTACTCTTGTCACTACACAGACATTGCTGCTGCTAACCTCTACACATGTATATGATAGAACAACTATGGCTGCTATTTCTGAGCCTCAACAAACCTCAGCTAGTCATAGCCAGCACACTAAAAAGGTGGTTATTGGAGATGCTTCATCTGTTGAAATTCTTCTCAATGCTACTGAAGTCCAGATGGATCTAATCTTGGCCAATCAGCATACTATCATGGCCAATCAGGCTAAACTTCAAGCTCATCAAGAAAGGCTCGACAAAAGAATGGATAAGATTAAGTAACTCATGTTATAGATTCTAAAGACTCTTTAGAAAGGCAAAGGCAACCAGTGATGGCTCTTCCATGATCCTACATTCTCATTTTATTTTATTTTTTGTGACGTCAAAGAGGGAGAAGTTATTTCATAAAAGTCTAAGTTTAAGCTGAGGGGGAGCAAGCATACATAAATTTGCATACATTAGCCTTTTAGGACTCATTTTTTTCTTTTTCGCATCTCAGAAATAGTTATCTATCGTTTTCATTCCAGAAACATCATTTATTTTATTCATGTTTGAACACTTTATCATAAGTTTATAGTTTAGTTACAGTTTATGTTCAGTTATTTTTATTTCTCTATCACTTATGCTTTCATATCTCTTGATCAAATTTTCTTTTTGTAACGTTCGAAAATCTTATCGTTAATAACCGAGTTGTTCAGTTTTTATCGAAGAAGTGGGTTTAATCGGAATTCAATTAAGCAGTCACTTGAAGCCAATTAAGTATGATTTAGAAGTGATTAGGCTTGATGGAATTAGATTAGGAACATAGGAAACCTCACAGAAATTTTCTAAAACTAGTTTGCTGATTTAAGAGAAATCGGAAGATTTCGGTAATTTAAACTGTCGGAACCAAACCAATAGAACTTACATTACGAGTGCCCTAGGATGAATGCCTAGGATTTAGCCAAAACACCCACATATGTGGCGCCACCTTCAGCCAAGGATGGTAGCCACAAAATCAAATTGAAACCCCAAACACACATCTACCAATCACACAACTTCTTACTCCACAAGTTTGTGTTCAATTCCTTCATTGCCCTTGTGAAGTTTGGCCAAGATAAGGGGCTGGCTCACCTTCATTTCTCTTCCATTCACACTTCTCTCTACTCCATCTTCAACCTCTCTTCAAGTCTCAACAAGAGTTGCTTCCATCTAAGACACCAAATCAACAAACTTTGAACTAGACAAGGTAGGAATAGACAAGGTAGGAATCCTACTTCTCTTCTTACTTTCCTTGGTTTGGGACTATATAGTGGTCTTGGATATCTTGTGATACTGATAAGATTTGAAGTGATGGTGATGAATTATAGTTGATTATACATGTATGTTATGATTAGAATTAGAATTGGTATGAAAGAACTTGAAGAAAAGAGAAAACTCAAGTAGCTGGTAGGGTTTTTCCTTGGTGGTCCGTATGGCGGAGTTTAAGGCTCCACCTACAGCTGTTCAACATCCATCAATCTATTTTTATATGAAACTAGACATTCAGAGCTTTCCATACATATATAATATAAGGCCATTGGATCAATGTAGAGGTAGTTATGAATTTTTGAAATTTGACCTAGAAATTAGGACCTTCATCTGGGTAGTGTGAGTTGAGAAGGGTGTAACTCACCCTACACAACTCCAAATTGAGTGATTCTAAAGTTGTTTGAAAGCTAACACATGAGGGAATATCCCATAAAAATTTTAGAATCAGATTCATTGCCGATTATCCCTAGTACATCAATGAATTTATCTTAAGCTCAACCCGGGCTGGAATAGGGTAGTCTAGTAAGGTCAAGTTTCAGGGCTTATATCTCGAATTATATTCACTCAAATGATATGCAACTTTTTCATTTGAAAGCTTGCCCTGTTAGCTTTACATTGATATAAATTTTTCATGATTCCACCCAAATTTCTATTTTGGTGAATTTTCTCTTATGAGAGTACAATTTTGGCTAGAAGTAGGGCGGTCTGGGATGAAATACAAACAACTTAGGTTGACCTCAGAACTTAGTAGACAAAGAGCTAGGTCGGGTATACTTGAGGTTGAACTCAGAAATCTAGTACCTAGAGAGCTAGGTCAGGTATACTTTAGGTTGACCTCAAAACTTAGCAGACAAAGATCTAGGTCGGGTATACTTGAGATTGAACTCGGAAACTTAGTAGACAAAGAGCTAAAATCAGATATACCGATGTTGAACTCGGAACTTAGTTAATAGGAAACTAGATCAAGTATAGTTAATGTTAGAAATATGGAATTTAGGAAACACACTTATAAGAGTCTTAGAAGAACGATAGTAGAATAAGGTCGGAGATCGAACATAACCCCGGAAGTCGGAAATTATATATTATCTTGGAAGATCGAACATAAATCCGGAGGTTGGAACTTGTATTAAATCGGAACTCGGACCCCAGTTAATCTTAGTAGTTGAACTCGGGAACATTAATAGAAATTAAAAACTTGCAAGATAGATTAAGGTTTACGATTTTAAAACTTGCACCTATTGAGGTTTACGATTTTAAAACTTGCACCTATTGATATTGTTATATCCTTGGTATGAATATGATGTTCTATATTGGAATTGCTATTTGATTAAAATTTCCTCGTTGTTTGGCACTATTCATGGGGAAGCGGACATGGTCCGTTATACTACCAAGATTTCGGCCGAGATTGCAATTAATATGAAATTACAGGTTATGCATGCATTGGTCAAAGTATTACACAAGTGATGTTACCCTTATAAGAATGAGGAAGGATTTCCATATGACTTGGGCTAGCCCCTGAACAAGTTAAGGGGAATAGATCAGTGGGAAAGTCGGGAAAAGTAAACCCGATGATCCTATATAGGAACAAGCTCGATCCTGAAAAGCGGACTATTACCAAGGAGTTTTATAGCCAATATACTCCCAGGGGACCAAGTATGGAAAAATATGAGTTAAGATCAAGTGCATTATTTTTATGCATATCCACAATTTCTATTATCATGCATTGAGTAATTGCACCATTGAATCTTATATATACATATATTTATTATTGTTCACTTTAGGGCAGTCACTTAACTATGTCAAAAACACAGGTTTGGTTATTTATTTCTCTGTTCATTTCCTTTATTTTCTTAAGTAAAACTAAGTTGTGTTTCGGGCTATGATTTCTATAACTAATCTAGTAGAATATCCTATTAAGGTAACACTCTCTTGTAATTAACCAAAACCTAAAACAACTGAGAATGACAATGATGGCAGATATATATAAACTTAGGATCCCTACTGAGAAATCTTTATTTCTTACCCTACTATATGTTTCCGCGTCATTCTCAGATCATGGAGAACGCGGCCACCAGTGTCCTGTTCATTGAGTTTCCCAAGCTCCACATCCATCTGGACCCGTTTCTAGACTGTATATATATATATTTGGTAGATGTCAGTTCCGCTTCTATTTCTTCTTTCATAGAGATTTTGTTGTTCCCCTTGCTCATCCACTCTTCGACCCCGCTGCACCTTATATTGCTATTCCGCTGTACATGGCTCATCCCTTTCTACCTCCACACGCAGCGGCAGTAGGACCAGCAGCAGCAGCTCCCATGGCCCTGCCAGCCTCACCACCACAGCAGATACCCTCGGTCATGATGTCTAAGGAGGATCCATTTGAGGCAGAGAGTTCATCTTCCTCGTCCTCTGCTCCAAGCGTGGACTACACTCTTGCGGATGCCGGTATGGCAAATGGATTCCTTTCTTCGGAATCCATCTAGTTGGAGTACTCGCCGTAGCAGCAATAGGTGTACAGGATGACCATCTTTTGGCTGTTTGGGTCATGAGTACAGGGATAGAGGTTAGCAGTGTACATGAAATGTCTTGTGGGGACTAGTGAAGGGGCTGTTCATAGATAGGCCAATTATTTTGTGTTAGTGACCTCATTTTCTTTTACTACCTTGTACTGTCTTATATATAACTTTTGACAACTTTGAAAAACAGATGTTTATATATATATATATATATATATATATATATATATATATATATATATATATATATATATGATGCAGTTTCCAGTATTTCTATTTATTTCGCATTTTTTTATGTTACTTTATTTTCGGTACATGATTAATTAATAATGAAACTAAAAATGGAATTTAATCAACTAGTCATACGTAATAACTTATCAGGTAATATATTATGACTTAAGCATAGTATTTTGTCTAGTAAGGTGTTCCACTTTCACTGCAACTATATTATGTGTGAGCTATTATATGATCTGATATGTGAGTTATTAAATGCTCTGATAGTTGCTCTGATATCTAAACTAATTGAGATGAAAGTTGCTTAGTTACTTTGAGATTATTCTGCTAAAAGATTATGGAATCTGTATGGATATAACTTCTAGCGACATAATCTTTCTGATTATTTGAATCTAATTTGAACTATCTGAACTATTGTTCTGATATGATTAGAAACGTCATTCTACTTCAATGATAATTTCATATGACAAAAGAATCCCATGCACTTTTACTTAGAATAAAATCAAAAGCATTTGTTTTTGAAAAAGGATTCAATCTTTCTGATAGTATGAGTGTCATTACTCTTCAAAAAGTTATTTTCTCTAAACAACAATTCGTGCTCGTTATTTTTTTTAACAAGAACTTTTCTTAAATATTGATTTGCCATCATAAAAAAAGGGGAGATTGTTAGCTCCAATGCCCTCAGAAACCGTTCTGTAGTTGTAAATCAGAATGACCATTACAGTTTTGATGAATACCATATCAGAGTTTAAGCTAATCTTGCTATGTATATATAAACAAATAGTTTCTAGAAGTGTTTCTTTCTTAATCATCTGCATTATATGCTCGAGAATCAACAAATCATGTTATCCATTAGTACTTTAAATTGAATATGCTTGATACAGAATATATGCTTTGTATACTTCTTGAGTTATCACAAAAGAAACAAGAAAGAAGGTTCAGAAGGATGAAACTACAACATTAGAAGGGAAAACGGTGCCTCAAGAGCGAACACTGTTCATTCAAAAAGATGACTTTGTCCATAAGGGAAAATCTCCAAAGACATGCTTCTCATAAAATGCTACACCTTCAAAGCTTCCTCTGTATGCTTCAATAGACAAATTCAAAAAGTCAAAATGTTGATTTGACAAGATGCAGAAGAGGTTTTGACAAGTCTAAATAGTTGGAAATTCCAAAAACAGTTACTTTTCAATTTTTGTGTAAGTTTTGAAGAACGGGAAAAAGGAAGGCTATTTCTTCTCTATCCAGTTGTAGACTAGCAAACCAAAAAGATCACAAGGATCAAGGCCTGCAAACTTCAACGGTTATATTTCTATATAAGGCTGGAAATCGAAGAAAGAATAGTTAGACTGCTTGAATATTTTCTATGTAAAAGGAGCTTCCTTTCTTCATCCTTCTCAAATGTCTAAAGCATCAGAGAGTTACTTATTGTAACTTTAGGACATAAGAAAATCATCTCTTCTGGTCTACAATAGATAATATTCTCTCTTTGAGAATTTAGAAAAGTCTCACACAAAGTACTTCATAGTCTATTCTCTATTGAGAAAGTTAGTGTGAGTATTCAAACAAAACATATTATCCACATTATTTGTATCTGGACCCAGTAGTGGTTAGTAAGAAGCTTGGAGAGGCTAGGAAAATGCTCCTCATTTGTAAAGCTTGAAGAGGCTTGAAAAAAGACTACTTGCATTTAAGAAGCTTGGACAAAAAATACTCATAGTATATAAAATCTCAACAAAGAGTTGGGGATTGGAAGTAGACAAGTGGTTTGCCTGAACTAGGATAAAAATCTCCTGTGTGATTATCTCTATCTCTGATCTTGTTATTTGATTTTACCACATAGATTCAACTTTATTTAAACTTTATTTGAAACAAAAGTTTATTTCTATTTTATATAGAACTACACTATTTTATAAACTAACACAATCGCTTCCGAAATCCAAGTTTTGAACTTGACATAGATCATTTTGACAAAAGATTTCAGATACTAAAGATTCTTGAAAGCACGATTCAACCCCCCTTCTCATGCTATCCTATCCAACACTTATGAGATGACTATGAACTTATGAGATGATTATGATTCCATATTACTTGAGCCAGCCTTGAAATGAATTAAGGGGAACAAGTTAGTAGGAGGGTTGGGGAAAGTAAACCCAATAATTATGCATAGGAATGAGCTCGGTCTTGAAAAGTAGGCTATTACCCAGGAGTTTACATGGCCAATTACTCCTATAGGACTAAGTATGGAAATTTATGATACAAGTTAAAAAAATATAAGAAGTCAAGTGCATTTGCATCACTAGTCATTTGCTCCTATCTATGCTTAATGTTATGTTTGTTCCCTTATAAATTTGTCGTTACTATTATTAAGTCGGTGCTTTATTTGTCAAGTGTATGAATAAGAAATGAACTTGCTTCAAATACTCTGGTTTTAGAACTTACTAATTGAAACTTATATACTGTTGTTTATATTTTCCACATCCTTTTGAAATAAACTGGAGTAGCTAAGAATGCTGATGATGTCAATGTATGTGATAGTCTAGGAGATCCTACTGGGAATTTTAAAATCTCATACCTGTTGTATGTATCCTTGTCATTCTCAGACAATGGAGATAGTGGTGATGGCATTGCCAAGATTCCTAAATGGTAGTGGCATTATAACCTTGCCTTGGACTCCTTGTACCTGATAGCGACTTCCCATGTACGCCTGTATATATTCTTTTAGCATCTATTTGCAATTTCAGTATTGAGTACGTTTTTTGACGCTAGGGCTCCTTTGTTGGGATCCCCTTATACGTGGCTCATCCGGTAGTGACACCACCTCAACCTTCACCTTTAGCATCTATGGAGACAGACCCTTCAGAGGCAAGCACCTCTTCCTCCTCTTCTACTTTTGGAGGTAATGGGCACCCACTTGGCAACCCCGAACCACTAGGCATCGTGGCAAATAGCTTCCTCTCCCCCAAGTTAGATTAGGGGGATCATGCAGGACCTTTTGGGAAACTGTTTAGTTAGTATAGGTTTGGATGGTGCTTCTTGTATAGTGTAGCCCTCTTTTGGGTACTTTTTTTATGTGACCTTCAGCCACAGACTGATTTGCGATTTTCTTTTACCCTCATGTATTCCTATCGGTAGTTGTCCTTGTGTGGACATATTCTGAGTTGGAAGTGTACCAGATGTATGACCTTTTTGTCAGTCACCTATACAATTTTTGTATTCAGAAACTTGTGCCCGGATACATGAGACTCTATATAGTTTTATGGATGCATTTTAAATATATACTTGATTATGTTCTGTGTCTTTCAGTTTTTGGTATTACAATTTGCTATGCCCGATTTTATGGATTCGCAAAACATAAATGTCATGTAAACAATGAAAATTTATGACTCGCATTTTCTATAGAATCTAATTTGACAAACTATTTATAATTAAATAAAAAGTAAATGCTTCTACATGTAGCAAACTCCCGACTATAGTATTGTGACTTAAGCATAGTAATATATTTAGGAGGATGTATCATAGCAGTTCATCTTAGCAAAGGCTGGAGGATTGGACCGACTGTGCTTCATGTATACTCTGAATCTTTTAGTTATTATCATGCATTGAATCTTGTCTGCTTAGGTAAGATGTAGGGATATGTGTGCATGATTGCTTAACTATGTAAGCTGTTGGTTACTAATACACTGAGCTTAGTATTGAGCTTGATCAACTCAATGACTTTTGTTTTGTATGTTCAGAGATTAATGGCTTCGGGTAGGCATGGAAGGTCGCAAGACGAACATGCCCCTGAAGATCCCACTGAATTTATAGGTACATTGAAGGAAATGGCTTATGCCATAAGAGAACAGGCGGTAGCTGAACACCAAATGATAGAGCAAATAGGAAAGCATCCTAAAGAAGGTCATGGAGGAAATCCTAATGGAGCAAAGGTCGATTTGGAATATTTAAAATTTGCAGAACTCAAGAAAGCAAATCCACCTCGTTTTAAGGGAGCTTTTAACCCAAACAAGGCTAAAGAGTGGATAAAGGTGATGGAGAAGATCTTTTTATTATTGACATGTACTGAGTATCAGAAGGTAGCATTTGCCACCTATAAGCTGGAAGCAGATGCTGAATTTTGGTGGACTGGTGTAAAGAGATTCCTTGAAAGTTCCCAAAATGACATCATCTAGGAAATGTTCAAAGAGGCATTTTATCATACGTGCTTCCCTACTTCTATTCGAAACACTAAAGATTTGGAATTTATGCAATTTCAGCAAAGAAGTAGGAGCGTGTCAGGGTACATTGCTAAGTTTGAAGAGCTTTGCAAGTTCTCCACCATTTACCAGCAGAATCCAAATAAAATCTAGAAATGCGTTAAGTTCGAAGGTGGCTTGAAAGAGGACATCCTAGCAATAGTGGACCCATAGAGATTAGAAATTTTGCTATACTTGTGAACAAATGCTAGCTTGTGGAAGAGTGTAATAGGAAGTTGGTTGCTACCAAGTCTATCAGTAGTGGTTTTAAAAAGGGACTAGTGCCTTAAGGCTCGAGGTTCAAGTCTACTTACCAACAAAAGAAGAAGTTCTAACCAACTAGTAATAAAGGGAAATAGGCCCAAAAACCTTTCATGAGGCAAACCTGTTCACAATGCAGGAAGAAACATGATGATCGACCATGTTTGGTAGGGTAGGATGTGTGTTTCGGCTGTCACTAGTTGGGGCACAGCTTCGATGAATGCCCAACTAGGAACCAACACCTTCCTCCCAGGCTGCAATGCCAAGGAAAGTTTTTTACCCTGAACATGGAGGAAGCTACCCAATCTGAAAATCTAATACAAGGTAAGTGTGAAGTGAACAGTATAACTCTAATTGTGTTACATGATTCGAGTGCCACCTATTCTTTTATCTCACTTAATTGTGTGGCTAACCTGCAATTGCCTGTATCCGAGTTACCTTATGATTTACTAGTTTCCACCCCTATGAATAAACTTATTAGGACTAGTCAAGTTTGTATGAAACTTCTTTTTTAGAATGATGGTAGGACTTTTGTGGTTGATTTAATTTGTCTCCTGTTATCTAGTATTGACATAATTTTGGACATGGATTGGCTTTCAACCAATTGTGTCATGTTAAATTAATCTTATAAAACCATTTTATTTTCTCCCACCTCATCCTTTGAATCTATAATCCCCATAAGTCTCTACCTAAGCTCCTTCTCAATAGACTGTTGTGGGACTGAAGGTTAGGGATACGTCCTCCTATCAACAAGTGTATCAGAGTATGAACAAAAGTTGAGTGAGATCCTGGTGGCTAGGAACTATTCGAATATGTTTCCAAAGCACACCCTAGAATTTTACCCAGAAAAAGAAATTAAGTTTTCTATCGATTTGGTACCAGGAATAGGACCAATATCTATAGCTCCATATAGAATGTCGCCTTTGGAGCTAGCTAGACTTAAGAAGCAAATTGAAGAACTTTTGGAAAAGCAGTTCATTAGGCCAAGTTCTTCACCATGGGGATCCTCTATTCTTTTGATAAAGAAGAAAGATGATGGCATAAGGTTGTACACCGATTACCAGTAGCTGAATAGGGTCACAATCAAGAAGAAGTATCCCTTATGAAGGATAGATGGCCTCATGGATAAGCTGCAAGGGGCGATGTTCTCCAAGATTGATCTACGATCAGGATATCATCAGATTCATGTTCGAAATAAAGATATTCCTAAGATAGCTTTTTCAAACTCACTATAGGCACTATAAGTACACTATGATGTCATTTGGACTAACAAATGCTCCAACAATATTCATGGATTACATGAATCGAATTTTTTGACCCTACCTTAACAAGTTTGTGGTTGTCTTCATAAATAATATACTCATCTATTTGAGGACTAAGGAAGAACATGCTGAACACTTGAGGCTAGTACTGCAAATTCTAAGAGAATGGAAAATCTACACTAAGCTGTCCAAGTGTGAATTTTGGATGCAGTCTGTGGTGTCACAAGGAGGAATTTCTGTTGACCCTTGTAAAGTTGAGGCAGTAGTAGGTTAGGAAAAACCAACTAGGATCACAAAAGTTAAGATTTCCCTAGGTCTGGCTAGATACTATAGACGATTTATCAAGGGTTTTTCCCAAATTGCCCTAACCTTGAATAAGTTAACTGGGAAGAATACCTCATTTGAGTGGACACCAGAGTGTAAAAGAAGTTTCCAAGAATTGAAGGAGAAAGTAACCACAGCACCAATGCTGACATTGCTAGATCCTTATGGACCATTTGAAGTTTTTGTGATGCTTCAACGAAGCATTAGGATGCATGCTAATGTAGAACTAGAATATGGTTGCATATGCCTATAGGTAGTTAAAGCCTTACAAGATAAATTATCTGACTCATGATCTCGAATTGGCAATAGTAGTGTTCACTTTAAAGATTTGGAGACACCATCTCTATGGGATTAAGTTTGAAGTGTTTTCTGATCATAAAAGTTTAAGATATCTCTTTTATTAGAAAGAATTGAATATGAGGCAAAGAAGGTGGATGGAATTCCTCAAGAACTACGAGTTTGAGTTGAATTACCATCTTGGCAAGGCCAATGTGGTGGCTGATGCCCTAAGTAGGAAATCTCTAAGCATATCATGGGTGATGATTAAGGAGAATGAGTTCATAGAAAGTTTTCAGAACCTCAATCTCAGGATTTCTGTAACTCCTTGAAATATTCAATTGAACTAGATCAAGGTAACCAGCGACTTCAAAGAGCAGGTCACACAAGCTCAACAGCATGACCCAAAATTCTAAAACACCATAGCTTTGGTACAATCAGGGAGGTTAACGGGATTTACTCAGGATAATGGAGGGTTGTGGAAATACCAGGGAAGGTTGTGTGTACCAACAAGAGAGGCCTCAGAGGCAGAATTTTGGAGGCAGCTCACAAGAGTAACTTCACGATGCACCCTAGAATAAGCAAGATGTATCAAGATCTTAAAAGAATGTTTTGGTAGCTAAGGACGAAGTCTGATATAGCAAGTTCATAAATAGATGTTTAGTCTACCAGAAGGTGAAGATAGAGCACCAGAAGCCGTTAGGAGCATTGCAACCCTTGGAAATCCCCAAGTAGAAGTGGAAAAGTATTTCGATAGTTTTTGTGATAGGGCTACCAAGGACACCAGCAAGATTTAATGCCATATAGGTTATAATGATACACTAACCAAGTCTGCTTACTTTTTACCCATTAGGGCAAATTATCCTTTAGAGAAGTTAGCCCATCTATATATTCAAGAGATAGTAAGATTGCATTGAGTCCCTTCCACTATAATTTTAGACAGAGATCCAAGGTTTACTTCATGGTTTTGGGGAGCATTTAGAAAGCATTCGATACAAAGCTTTGCTTGAGTATAACCTATTATCCCCAAACTGACGGGCAAACAGAAAGAACTATCCAAATCCTAGAAGATATACTGAGGGTATGCGTAATGGACCAATGAGGAAGTTGGGATATGTATCTGCCGTATAACAACAGTTATCACACCAGCATCGGCATAGCTCCATATGACGCTTTGTATGGATGAAAATGCCAATCTCCTTTGTGTTGGTATGAATTGGGGGAAGTAAGTCTCTTAAGTCCTAAACTGGATAGACATACCACCAAACAAGTAAAGAATATTTGAAGCAAAATTCTCACCCCCTAGAGCCGGAAAAAAACCTACACTGATGTAAGACAAAAACCTTTGGAATTTCAAGATGGGGAATGTGTATTCCTGAAGATTACCCTACACAACAAGAATAGGTAGAGCTATCAAAGTTAAGAAGTTAAGTCCCCAATCCCTTCAAAATTTTGAAACAAATCGAGCCAGTCACGTATCAAATAGCTTTACCCCCAAATCTATCTAACCTTCATTATGTCTTCCACGTGTCACAACTCAAGGAATGACCTAACCTTCCACATACCCCTAGCCCAAATTATGGACAAGGGTGTAAAGTAACTTGGAAACAAATATGTGCAACTAGTAAAGGTGGGTTGGGGAATGGAAGGACTGGAAGATTATACCTGGGAACTAGAGTCGGACATGAGGAAAGGCTACCCAGAGTTATCCTCAGGTAACGAATTTTATGGACAAAATTCTTTTTAAGGTGGGAAATAATATAACATCCCAAGTAACAGCATGTATAAATCAACACTGTTAAATAATTTATCATTAGATATATAACATGCAAGCAAGATGATAATGAGGTAATATTAACTATAGGGTAAAATGATTATAAATTTTCTCTACAGTAAAATAATAATATTTTAAGCAGCCAGAGAAAATCTCTTACTAGCAATTTCTTGTAACACAAGAAATTGATCTCGGAGATATCTATAATACAAGAGACTATAATATCCTCCTTAAAACCTTGGAATGTGTAGCTATAAATTAACCATACTAGTCATCTTGGTGGACAAAGAATGACCACTCAATAAAATTGAAGAAGATTTAAGTTTCTTTTCAAATCCACATCCAATAAAAATCAACCATTAGGCAAGATGACTCGACAAAAGAAAACTCGTCACTTTCTCTTCTTTTCCTCCTCATTTTCGGTAGCCTCACTCCATCTCTCTCTACTTTCATTTTCATCTTCAACTTCCTCAATTCCTTAAACTTTGCTTAGTCTCACCCAAATTTTCCAACCCTTCTACTTATTTCCCTACCAAGCAACTCTTATACAAGCCAAAACTCCCTCCTTTAAGCCCTATAAATTCGATCAAGCAATGAGCAAGAAAGGGATTTGTGATTAACTTGGGGTTTTGGAGAATTTGGAGCACCAAAAGATCAAAGATAGAGAGTTGCAGGCTTTGGATTTAAGGTAGGCTTCTAAATCTTGTGATAAGTTTAGAGTTGTATGGAGTTAGTGTTTTCTTTATTCTTTTTGTTCTATTCATTTAGAGATGGATATGATGAAGCTAGAACTTTTTTAATGATTTGAGAGTGGTGAAATTTGATTATTGTGGAGAAATACACTAAAGAACCATAATCACCCCAAAATAGAAAATTTGTTATTGTGCTCAATACATGGGCCATATCTTAGTGAAGGAAACCCTAATCGAGATGAGACCAATTTTGGATGAAAATAACTCATAGATGAGTCTTCCCTCAAAATTTGAGGTTCATTAGACTTAAGATGAGAGAGTTATGCTTTTTCAAAGTGAGCTGTTGGTTTACATCCTCAATTTCAACCAGCACATGGTGTAATGGGCATATCTTGTCTTATACAATTCAATTGGTGTAAAACTAGCCTTATTAGAAACATAACACATAGGGGATCATGCTTATAAAATTTCAAATTTTGATCCTCACTAGATTGCTCCCAATAATTCCATGAAGTTGCCCCTGTTCCATGAGAGCTAAAATAGGGCAGCTTCAACGTAGAGATTATAACTTAATCTTTGCCTAACTAAATTTTGTAAGACTTAGTTTTAGAAAGAGGGTTTGAGTGATTATAAGCATACCAAATTTCAGGGCAAGATGGTCAAAGATGGATTGTTAGTGATTTTTCCTTTATCTGCTATCTGAAATTGCCCCAAAACAAGATAATTCCCGAGTTTCACCCTAGTTCCCGAGCTCCAGGCTCAACATGTCCTTTAATCGAGTTCCAAGATCCAAGCTCAAGGTGCCACCCAACACCATGGGATTCGCTCCTCCTGATTCTGAGTTCTAGGTTAGATAGACATGACTCCCATGTCCCTAGTCTCCAAGTTTCGAGTTACGGTTTACGAATCTTATGTCCCTAGTTTCCGAGATCCGACTTAGGTGGGTCATAATCGTGTCCTTAATCTCCGATATTTGACCTAGATCGGTCACGACTTCTATGTCCCTAATCTTCGAGATCCAACTTAGGTAGGTCATGACTTTTGTGTCCTTAGTTTCCTAGTTCTGAGTTCGTAGAGAGGGTGATGTTGGGTAAGCTTTGAAATGTAGCATGTGTATAAATCATAATGAAATCATGTATTGTCTTGATATTATATTGATTGTGATATTGAGATTGTTATTTCTATGACTGGCTAGTTGGTAATTATGTTATGCACATTGGAAGTCTTCATATTACGGCTGTTATACTACCAGATTCCCGATGTAAGTATGTAAGTATGAATTATCTAGCATAGTTATAAGCATATTAAGCCCTTTCACACATGAATTATGAACTTATGAGATGACTATGATTCCAAATTACTTGGGCTAGCCTTGGAATAAATTGAGGGGAATAAGTTGGTGTGAGAGTTGAGGAAAGTAAATCCGCCAATCACATATAGGAATGAACTCGATTCTGAAAGGCAAGCTATTACCTAGGAGTTTACATGGCCCATTACACGCAGGGGACCAAGTATGGATATTTATGATACAAGCTAAAGAGAGACAAGAAGTCAAGTGCACTTGCTATTGGAAAAGATGACATTAAAAGGGGAGTTGAATCGTGTCTTCACTATAACTTTGAACCTGAAAAACTTTTTCAACAACTTTCTCAAGTCCAAGACTTGGAATGCGGAAGCTTTATGATCAGTGAAAATGAGTAATAGTTATGAGTATAGATATATTTGAATAACTTGAAAACTTCCTAGATATAAAGACTAATATAACAAAGCAAATAGATTGAAGGATAAAGAATAATCATACAACGAGATATATCTTGGTTTGGCCAAAGAAATGCCTACGTCCAGTTCCCAACACTTTATTGAGATTTTTATATCACGAGGATTCTTTCACAAGCTTCTCCAAGCTTTTATAGGTGAGTAGTCTTTCTCTAACCCTTCCAAGCTTTACAACCAAGTAGTTTTTGCCAAGCTTCTCCAAGCTAAACGAGTAGTATTTAATCTAGCCTCTCCAAGCTCACTTAGACCACTATTGGGTCGGGTTACAAAGGATATAATCAAGGTTTGTGTTTTCACTCACACTCAAAGCTCTTTAGAAAGTTTTAATTTAATAGGTGCAATGAGTGACTTCTTTAAATTCTCAATGAGAATGTTATCTATTACAACACAGTAGATAAGATTTTCTTCAAATAGAAGTTACAATGAGTAACTTTCTGGAGGATTTGAGAGTCGAGAAGGATGAAGATATGAAATTGTTGTAACTTTTCAAATATTTGAACAGCATCTCTCCTTTCTTCTTTGTATCCCCGCTTTATATAGACTTCTAGATTTTACCATTAGAGCTTGTAGATCTTGAGCTTTGTGCCACTGATCTACTGGTCTATAATTGGAAAGAGAAGGAGTAGTTTTCTTCTTTAACAGTTGAGGTGACACCAAAAAGGAAAAGTAACCATTGAAGTCTTACTAACTTTTCAGACTTATTAATGCTTCTTTTGTAGCTTGTCAAATCATATTTGACTTTTTGAATTTCTCAGTGAAGCGTATGAATGAAGCTTTCAAGATGTGATACTTTGTGAGAGATCATCTTTAGGGATGTCAAAATTCCCCACTTTGTAGGGATCCTCGTGGGGACTGCCCCATTCAGGGCCCCGCAGTCGGGGATTTTTTCCCCTCGGGGATGGGGATGGGGAGGAAAGTCCCCCCATGGGAGGTTCGGGGACAGGGCCGGGGATTACTCTCCCCTCCTCGCGGGGACCCCATATATGAAAAGACCACATTACCCTTACTAAATATCTATTATATCCATACATATTTATACTTTTATGTAATTTCACCTATATTTATTTAATTTAATAATTAAAAAATACTACCAACCCTAACCTATCCGACTCATTTAACTCAGTTTCTCATCATTCCCAATTTTGAACCATTGTTCATTCAACCGTTCCTTACCTGCTTTTCTTCTTCTTATTGTTCTTCTTCTTCAACCTAACTTGTGTCCGTCAGCTGTCTGCATCTCGAAATTTCAAAGACGTCGTTGCCTCTCAGCCCTCCAAAATAGCCGATTTTTGCTTCTTCTTCTCCACAGCTGCAGATCACTTTTCTGCTTCTTCGTCTCAGCACTGCAACTATAGATCGCTTTTCTGCTTCTTTTTCTCCGCACTGCAGTTGCAGATCAGGTTTCTGCTTCTTCTTCTCCGCAGCTATAGATCATGTTTCCTCTTCTTCTCCTCCATGACTTTCGCAGCCATCCCAATGCGTTTTCCACTTATTTGGGTCAAGGTGAGTTCACTAGGCATCCTTGTACACTCCTTGCTTTGGGCTCTTATGAAGCTTCTCAAATTTGTTGTTGTTTGTAAGACAATTTGATGAGGAGCCTTCACTTGTGTCCCCAACTAGGCTTGATTTCGCTGTAGCCAAATTCCTTCCTAAATCATTGCCATTAAGTCCCTGCCTCAAGCATCCATGGAGTCTAGTGTTAATTTCTTATTACTTTTAGTTTTATGCAATCAAAACCCATTTTTTGATTACCATTGCCAATGATGAAGAGCAAGCTCAGTTGCTGTGCGTTGCACTTCCTTTATTTTCTGTTGATGTTACCTTATGTTCGTTTTACTTCTCCTTTTTCTTTTCCACATTTTGAAGTGTACATGTGCATTTTTTTATTTGGTGGTTGTAGGAACAGTGTAAGCATAATAATGAACAAACACCCTTGGTTTATTTAGGCTTCTATTCTCTATTTTTGGGTATTTTGCTCAATAGTTCTGATATTTTCAAAATGAGTTTTACTGAATCTTTGAATTTCTGAATCATAAAGCCATTGTCTCGAGAGAATTCAGTGATATTTGCATAAATGATAACCTGTCTCCTCTTAGATCCTAATTATTACATTCCTTTACCTAAATACTTCAATAAATGCTACCTGCTAGTCTTGTCCTAACTTGCTCTTGTTCAAATAGGCCTGTCGGGGCTTAAGTGCTTATTTGTGATGCTATTACAAATGGTTTCAAGTAGTGGTTATATACATAATGTTAGTCTTTGGTAGCATGTAGAAGAAGGAACAAAGCTTTAAGAGTGAAATTGAATCCTTAACTTCTTAGCTTTGGATACTACAAGTTTTAGCTTTATATTATTGAACTTAGAGCATTCTATGTTGGCTTATTTTCTCATGTTGGGTGTGTTTTAGTTTTATGCAATTTAAATAAATTAGTATTAATTGTTATTTATTTAAGGTATTTATTGTGATGCAACAGGATGAATAGTAGTGACCCTAATACTCCTGTGGCGAGCAATCAAGTTCCTAATCCTAATAATGTATAACAACCTTTAATAGAAGAGAATCAAGACCAAGCTCTTGTGACTCCTCCTAATGAAACAAGTGAAGCACAAACACAAGAAGTCAATGAGCCATCTAGTCCAAATAAAAGAGGATTAACATCGGAGGCATGGGCACATTTTAGGAGGGAGAAAATAGATGACAAGTGGAAGGCAATATGCAAATATTGTGAAAGAAAGCTTGGAGGTGAGACTAGGCAAGGTACTAAGCATTTACATGATCATATTAGAACTTGTAAGCTTAGTACTGTGAGGGTTCCAAAGCAATCAATATTAAAAACTGTGGTACAATCATCATCTTCAATAGGAGGTAGAAGTGAATTAGTTTTGGTTGGGCATTATACATTTAATCAAGATGTTGCAAGGAAAGAACTTGCAAAGATGATTGTCTTACATGAATACCCTATTTCAATGGTTGAACATGGTGGTTTTAGATCATTTATCGGTGTTGTCCAACCTTTGTTCAAAGCAATTTCACAAAATACAATGAGAAGTGATATCACAAAGATGTATGAGAGTGAGAGAAGTAAAGTTTTGAAATTGCTTGAAAAGAATGCAAGCCGTATTGCTATAACTACTGATATGTGTACTGCAACCAATCAATACAAAGGGTACATGTCAATTACGACCCATTTCATTGATGATAATTGGACTTTGCAAAGTCGAATTATGAGGTATTCTCTTACCTTGAAGTTTTTTTTTTTAGGTTTCTTTTTTTCATCTTTTCATTGTAAATGTTATGAATGATTATTGAATATATTATTTATAATTATTGGTTTTAGGTTTGTTTATGTGCCTGCACCACATACTACAGAAGTTCTTAGTGATGTTTTGGTTGACTATTTGTTTGATTGGAATTTGGATAGAAAATTGTCAACCTTAACTGTTGATAACTGTAGTACAAATGATGCCATGATTGAGCGTGTCTTTAATAGGATTTCACCTTTTTCATTTGTTTTAAGAGGAACTTTATTTCACATGCATTGTTGTGCTCATATTATAAATTTGATTGTGAGAGATGGCATGTCTACAATATATGCTTCTATTGAAAGAATTAGGAAAAGTGTTGTTTATTGGGTTGCAACACCAAAGAGGGAAGAAAGTTTGTTAAGACTTGTAGGCAATTGAATGTTGATTACTCCAAGAAGCTTGTGTTTGATTGTAGAAATAGATGGAATTCTACATACTTAATGCTTGTTTCTGCATTACCATATCAAGAAGTTTTTGAGCACTTAAGACAACGTGAATCTCAATATAGATGCTTGCCAAGTGAATGTTTGGAAAATGGCAGCTGACCTTGTTGAAAAGTTGGAAATATTTTATAGTGTCACTGAGTTATTCTCTGGTACTCAATATCCAACTTCAAATGTGTATTTTCCAAAAGTTTGTGAAATTAGATTGGCTTTGTCTGAGTGGCTTCTTTCTCCTAATGACATGATTCAAATAATGGCTACTAGTATGATTTCCAAATTTGATAAGTATTGGAGTCAGATCAATAGGGTCATGGCAATAGGAGCTGTTTTAGATCCTAGATATAAAATGAAGTCATTGGATTATTTCTTCCCTCTTATGTGTGGAAGTGAAAGCCCTAATGAATTGCATAGGGTCAAAAAATTGTGTGAAGATTTGGTTTGTGAATATCAAGTTAAGGAAAGGAGTCGGAGAAGTGTTCCAACTAGTAGTGATTCTACATCTTCAAGTTTGACTGATGTAAGTCCTATTTCAAAGAGAGCAAGATGGAGTTGCAATTATTTGCAATATGTTCAAAATACTGTTGTAGATTGTAATGTCAAGTCAGAATTAGATTGCTATTTAGATGAGCCTGTTTTGCTTGATCAATCAAATGTAGAAAAGTTTGATATCTTGGGCTATTGGAAAAATATTAGAGTGAAATATCCAACTCTGCAAAAAATTGCAAGAGACTTTTTGGCCATTCATATTTCTATAGTTGCTTCAGAGTTTGCCTTTAGCACTGATGGTAGATTCTTAGGCCCATATCGTGTAACACCTTACCAACTTAATGTTATGCTTAAGTCATAGCATGAAATTGGATAGGTTGCGTTATGTAACATCCTCAATTTCATGTCGTGCTAAATTACCTCAGTAACCCTGAGTAATTAGGCACTTAATGAGAAATTATGAGATTAAGGCTTAATTAAGGGGTTGACTGGGATTAGAAGAGTCAAGAGAATGCTTAATCGAGATTAGATAATCTCTACTTAAGCGAGTAAGAGCTTCTATAGCTTAATTAAGCACTAATCGCCCTTAATTAGCTTAATCAAGTTTAATTAAGGTTACTTAAGCCTAATCGCAAGATTTATTTTTGTTAATCGTGTTCTTATGTGTTAATCACTAATCCTTGCTTAATCACCTTAATTAAGTTGTTTGAACACTTAATTGCATGATTAAATTCAAATTTAGTCAACTAGATAATAAAGTAGAGAATGATGCCATTAAAGCATAAAGCATTAGACAAGAGTGCTTTATGTAAGAGTTTGACTATGTTTTGTTCCCCCATCATCCAATTTGTCCCCTTAATCACTAATTAACACAAGATAACACAAAGTGAAGCAAAAATATCTCATTCTCCTTCCTGTATGTGGATGCCACTTTCACACACACACACACACTCACATTTTCATTTCCACTCATCTTATTCTCTCTAATCAAAACCAAATCCTCCAACTTCTCTCTAAAACTCTCTTCATCTTCTTCATCTTCTTCTTCCTTTCACCACCACCACCACCCAAAACCACTCACTTAGCCCTTCAAAGACCTCATCTTTGGGTCTTTGGAGACAAGATCAAAACACTACAACCTCCATTTTCACAAGATCTCAAGAGCTTCTCCTTCCTTCATGCAAAACTGCCACCATCATCATCAAGAGGAGCCATCATCTTCTTCTTCCTCTTCTCTTGTTTTTGCACCATTTTCAAGAAAGGTAGTGATCTTCATCTTTTTCATTTTGTTTGCTCAAGAAAGCTTGGAGCTTGGTTCTTTCATGACCAAGATCTCTTAGTGAAAACTTGAGAAGATCCTTGTGGAAAAATATGTTCTTGTTGTTCTTCATGTGTTCTTAAGTTTCCTCTTTTGGAAAAATATGTTCTTGTTGTTCTTCATATGTTCTTAAGTTTCCTCTTTTAGAAAAATATGTTCTTGATGGTATCTTGCTTAAAGTTATTCCTTTCTTTTTTACGATGAGTTAATGATTAGAAAAGCTTCATCTTATTATGTTTTCATGATTTGATAAGACTATGAACATTCTAAAAGCTTTAAACTTTAAAAAGTTTGCTTTTTGATGCACAAAAAATGGTGCAAGTTTTAGTGCCATCATAAAGTCTTCTTTTGTTTTATTTTGAAAACAAAGATACATGAGAAAGTCTAAGCTTTTAAGAATAACAAGCCTTTTTGAGTTACAAAATGATATCTTGTTACTTTATGTCTTAGAAATCAAACCTTAAAGAAAAGACCTTTCATAAAGTTTCAAACTTTAATCAAGAATGAGACCTTTAAGTCATAAAAGTATTGCTTTGTAACATTTAATTCATAAAGTTTAGATCTTGAACCAAAACAATGCAAAAAGGTGTTAACTTTTATGAAGATCAAGACTTTTTAACCTTAAAGTCAATGTTTCATATCACTAGTTGATAAAGTAGGAACCTTTTTAATGTAGAGACAACTTTAAGTCATAAAGTTGAGACCTTGATAGTCCTAGAATAATTAAATGAGTCAACTTTCATAAAGAACAAGACCTTTATTTAAAAAGCTAGTAACTTGTATCATCATTTCATAAAGATCCAATCTTAAGATAAGAGCTTAATGTCAAAGGCACTTACTTTTATAAAGAATAAAACTTTATGACTACTTTATAAAGAATGATAACTTTAATAATGTTTAAGGTAAAACCTTGGTATGTTATTAGTAAAAGTTTAAAACCTTGTAACTTGAAGAAGTTAAAAATCACCCTTGGTGATTAGTGAACATGGTGTTATTGGGTTCATGATGTGGTTATGCGTTGTCATGACCCAAGGATTAGAGGGATCTCGAACTCCTTGGGAACAGAAGTATAATTAGGGCCTCTGAGCATACCATGAACCTAGGAATCACTAAATGCACTATCTCAAGGAAAGGAAACAATCACTTAACTTAATTAATTTGAACAAGTGTTCTATAAGACATGTACTTAAGTAAAGAATACTTTCATACGAGGACTAAGTAACTAAAAGGCCACAAACACATATCCTAACTATGTGATTCTCTCATGGGTAACCACGAAAAATCATATGATGATTCATAATATTCTTCGCAAAGAAAAACACAACTATAAACCCCTTTAGGGTATGAATGGGTGATGCCATTCGGCATGATGAATGATGAGTTTGATTGAGCTTTGTCTCATGATTGGATCATGAGTGTGATGATATGATATAGATATGATGAACTGTTGGTTGAAATTTATGATTGGCATTTTGGGGAAGCTCCGGTCTAATTGTTATGCTGCCGGATTTCCGTCAAAATTATGGACTTAGTCATATCATTGCATGTGTCTAGTCAAAGAAGTGTTATGCATGTAAAGTATAATGATAAGAAATGAAAGAATGGGACATGACCCCTCGATCACTTCTGGGAAGTGGGAGACGGCGATCCACAAGGAACCTCTATGGAGGAGGCAAGGGTGACATGGAGGACCCTCCAACTTAGAGGTAACCAATATCGGCTTAGTCTGATTTGGTTAGTACTGCATGACAACGGTCACAGAATGAGCTCATATCCAAAAGCAGTCTATTTCAAAGGAAAGTAAAGTATGTTAAGTACGTGCTAAAAATGAAAGTTAAAGTAGGACCATGGTAAAGTTGATGAGTTGCATACTCATGCATGCTATTATATTCTTTATGTGCATTATGAATGTTTATTTATGTATATTAGTCTGTATGCCTATGTACAACACTATGGATATGATGATAAGTTAAAAGTAACCCGCTTCGGGATTTACGCTTTCTGAAACTATTAAAATTAAACCGATATCTGTCCACCGTTTTTATATTAAACCCAAAGTGGCTGGGATGATGACGACGACACTGTATTTTGTCTAGTCGCGATCCTACTAAGAAATTTAGTATTTCTCACTCCTACGTTTTCCGTGTCGTCTTCAGAGGATGTTGACGTTGGGCACAGTGGTGATCTACGTTGAGTTCCCAGTGTGGCGTTGGCACTTTGACCCGGTGCTGAACGCCTCTATGCTGTTGGCAAATGTAGTGATGAGGGTCTACATCTTCCATGACCGCCAGTTTCCCGTGATGAGCCCATTTTTTCGACCGCATCAGTCATTCGGCGAGGTTACTATGGTTGACATCTGCCCCTACTTTCAGCTACCGAGATACCCCACCAATGATGATGAGACTGACTCGGATACCCGTTTGACTCAGATTGTTTCACTGGATTCCGATCCCTCGGAGCCGTCTTATCCGAGCTACCATATGGAGACCGACCCCTCTGAGCCCTTTTATCCGACTCGTTCTAGAGGAATCTCACTGTTTGGGTTCGTCGCAGCCTTCGATGATTCGTCTATCTTCTGATTCTTTTGCTTCATCCATTGGTTCCACTTCACCTCCTATTCACGGGCGTGGGTTCATTCGTACCCGCGCTACGCCCCATGGACGAGGACATGCCCAAGGAGGAGGACGTGGTGGTGTTTATCCCGGTGGATATGGGAATGGTTTCCTCCCGCTTGATGCCTGATGCCTGATGTGACGATTGCATGCGCAGCCGAGCACGAGGATAGCCCTTTTTGGTTGTAGTTATAGGGTTATCATTTTATTGTATGACATGCTTGGATAGTAGGGATTTCTGATGTATTTCCTTTTATTATGTATTTGGTAGGTTTCTTGTGCAGGGCCGACGGTAGATATCGGACCCATTATTATCTTATGTGAGACTTTGGTATGACCAGTATTATATTATTATGGATGGCCGTGGAATGAATGTTATCTTTACCTAAGATTATGATTATTCTCAATGCTTCTGTTTATGTTAAATGCGATGTATGTATGAGATAGCAACATTTGTATTATATGTTCACAATGCGCTCATGGCTCTTGGTTTTCAAAACAGTTTACTCGTTATTATTCAAAAAAAAATTTACCCCTATTTTCGTTAAAAAGTAATTTCTAAAAGGTAATGTTAGTTCCGCGAGCAAAGGTAACAATTAGTAATTCCACAATATGACTTAAGCATAGAATGGAACTATTAGGGCGTTACACATTACCATGTTAGTTCTCCGTCTAAAGCTGTATTCATTATTCTCTTTTTCTCTGATATATATATATGATGAATATACCTACGAAACGGCGCGCTGTATATAATAAACAAGATTAGTATTGTAAAACATAACAAAATTTAAATAAAAGCACTATAGAAAGGAATAAAGACAAGTAGTATATGATCAGTTGTATACATACATATGTAAGTTGGAAGCCGACGCTTCAGTTTATATATATAGGTCCAAAAGCGGGTGAAATAAAGGAATAGCAAAATTCCTATTGCTAAAAAGTTAAAGATGGAAATGGCAAGAGTCGGCTATGTACAGCGAGTCCACTATGGGATCGTGGTGGAGCTGCAAGTCTGGAATCTCAATAAAAAGAGTGGTCATCGAGTCCATCGCTAGCATCTGAGAATGATGAGGAAATACAAAACGAGATGAGAATTTAAGAAAATTCTCAGTAGAATTCACATATGGAATTTAACTGACGTCACATTCATTCTCAGTTGCCTCAATTTTTATTTAATTGCAAAAACATGGGATCAAACTAAACTATCCATATTTAATAAATTTAAGAAAATGTCTGGTTCGAGGCAAGGTTCAATTTTACTTAGGACAGTATAAGAAATAGAATACTACTAAATAGTGATATTCAGAATAATGAACAAAATAAATAAACATGCAGCAGCAAGTAAACATAACAGTCAAACTATAAACAACTCATAATGACTATTCAATATGATCATGCAAAACTCATTCTTAAACTTATCTTCATAAACTTTTCCATTACTTGGTCCCCTGGGAATTCTTGGCCATTTAGACTCTTGGGTAATAGTCTGCTTTTCAGGATCGAGCTCGTTCCTATACAGGAATGTCGGGTTTACTTTCCCCAACCTCCCTACCGATCTATCCCCCTTAACTTTAATCTAGGGTTGGCCCAAGTATCATGGAACTTTCATCATAACATAATCTTTATGTTCATCATAACATAACCTTTATGAATTCTTTGCAAATGCACATGGATTTGAATGTAGATTAGAACTCATGCATGGCTTTACTGAAATTTCGGCGGCATAACGGAACGTGTCCACTTCCCCATGAATAGGGCCAGTACTCAGAACACCAATTTCTCATAGAAGGCATAACATTTCATTCATATTTCAAACATCAAGTTCATAGGAGCATTAGTTACATTTAAGACAAGGTTGCTGCCTCAGCACATTCATTCAACCCGATTTTTGTAAATCAAGCCCAAATTCCTATTTAACTCATCTGGACCTAAATTTTGGATATGCCAAAGTGTTATGTGTCTATTTTCTAACCTCTTTAGTCCCATCTAATTTTTATAAATATGGCTCAAGTTATTTAAGTTTTATCCCAGCCTGTCCTATGGCTGGCCAGAATTACACACCTAAAAGTAAAAATCCACTAAAAATCGTAAACAAGTTCAAATCATAAAAAACTGACATCATTCTAAAGCTAACAGGACAAGATTTCATTTGCAGTAAGTTCCATTTCATTTGCTTTAGTAGGGCTCAAGTTATAAGCCCCGAAATTTGACCTTCCTGAATTGTCCTGTTTTGGCCTGATTTGGACATAGAGCAACTTCTTCAAACCACTAAGAGCAAATGGGACCGTATCTAACTCATAATTTCATTATGGACGTTTTGCTACATGTAAGCTTTCTAACAAAGTTAGTTTCACTCAATTTGGAGTTGTGTAGGGTGAGTTACGCCCTTCTCAACTCACACTACCCGGATGAAAGTCCTGATTCCTAGGTCAAATTTCAAAAATTCATATCTCTCTCAATATTAATCCAATGGCCTTATATTATATATGTATGGAAAGCTTTGAATGTCTACTTTCATATAAAAATAGTTTCATCAAATTTAACCAACAATAGGCGGAGCCATACACTCCGCCGTACGGACTGCCAAGAGAATTTGGTCTTTCAGCCCCTCACATCTTCCTATCCTCAACCTTTTCTACTCCTTAATCAAAGTTAAACACCAAAACAGCCAACAACCAGTCAAAGATCATCATAATCATTCCCTAATCACATCAAAAAGTGAGAACATAAAGCCAAAATCAGCCACCCCAATCAGAATAACAAGCACAAAATTGACCCTCTATGTCTTTGGAGTGTGATTTTGCTTGGTGTTGAAGTTTGAATTGATAGAACCTTGTGAAGCTTGAAGGTTTGATGGAGTTGGTTGAGAGGAGGAGAGATAAAGAAGGTTGAAATCATAGGAGAGAGTAGCGCAAATTAGTATGGGAATAAGAGAGAAAAATATGATTTAAGCATTAACGGGGTAGTTGGCTTTGTGAGTTTTGATTGGTTGAACTTTTGTGGGTAAAGTTTAGCCATGTCTCCCTCTTTTGTGGCTAGATTATTCTCCATTTTGCCTAAAAAAGTGGAACTCACTTCCATTGTATCTAAAATCGAAACTCGTCTTGATTCTGCTTAAAGTCAAAACTTGTGCCCATCCTATTTGAAACTTGGAGATGAAATTGGATATTGCAAATCTTGTCTATTTTATTTGAAACTTGGATATAAAGACGGATGTCGGAAATCATGCACAATTTATTTGAAACATAAAGTCGGAGGTCGAAAATCATATAGCACACAAATCACCTTAAAATCAAAAGTCAATGACAAGAATATGAAACCTAAAATACTTAAAACCGGAAGTCGGGGATGTTAACGTAAACTTTGAAGTTGAGAACTAAGATGCTTTAAAACTCTTATTACACGTAATTCTAAAACTCGATCCAGGATCAATCTCGGAGATCGATTCTAAGTATAACATCGGAAATTGGTAATCAAAACATTAACCTTATGTACCAGGAAATCAGAACTTATATAATCTCAAAACTCCAAATTCAATCTCGGAAGTCGGTCATAGGTCAAACTCGGGAACACCAATAGAAATGAAAAGCTCTTGGAAATAAATTCGGAGATCGGAACTTATGTATAACTTGGAAATCAATTCAGAGGTCGGAACTCATTGTGGATGTTACACATCGCAGTAGGTTGAATGAAGACAGTTAAAGCATTAATTTGTACTCAAGATTAGTTACCCTCTTCAGGTGAAGTATTAAAAGTTTATATCTAGTTATATTTATATGTACATATTTAATTTGTTTGCAAAGTTAATTTGATTGTATGATCAATAGGTTCTTCAAAAGAGAAGATTCCATGTTACACTACTAGTAATGACATTGAACATGTTGAAGCTCAGGTAAATGAAATGTTTTATTAAATATAAGTTATTTCATTTTTTATATGCAAACATAATTACATATATTTTTATTTTGTAGGGAAGTTAATTACTTGATTAGCTAAACCAGTTTGTCTCTCCATGCAAATACTTGGTATATTTTTTTGTACATTTTTATTTTTATTTAAATTGAAACTATCTTAAACACTAGGAAAATTAGTTTTAAATGCTTTATGAAATATGTATTAGCGGAATCCACTGTCTTGGTAGCTAGACTTTATTCATTTACTAAGGATGAAAGAAAAAATCGACTCTTATTGGATTAGTCTTAGGGATGTGAATTAATCAATTGTGCACAAGTTAACCTGCAAATTCTACATACTTAATGCTCAACTATATTTTTGCATAAGTTAATTACAAGCTTTTATTTCTATTTTGTTTTCAGTTATCTGCACCCCATATTGCATGCCACATGCACAGAGTGAAATTGGCTTTTATCCTCAACATCCAAAGGTGCTTGTTCTTGTTGGTATTAGGAGGAGCATGGCAATGAGGAGATGAGAATAATTGAAGTTGAAGCATGTTATGTTTGGTTATGTTGAACACTTGAATTTAATTATGTTGTAATTTGTTATTTTGAACAATTTCATGTTGTAACCATATTTTATGTTTAATGCTTTTCTTGGACTAATTAGGTATATCATTACTTATTATGTTTTTTATTTTTTTCAAATTTTTTTTCAATTTTTTTCAATTTTTTTGGGCAAATCCGGGGATCCCCATGGGGATGCGGGGAATGGGGATAGGGAAAAAAAATCCCCCACAATGGGGATCGGGGATGGGGGTGGGGGTGGGGAGAATCTAGGGTCACAGGGACGAGGAATGGGGTGGCACTCCCCACCCTCGCCCCGCGCGAGTGACATTCCTAATCATCCTTCTAGATCAAGTCATTCTTCTGAATTAGGTGTGATCCTTCTCGAGGCAAGTCTTTCCTTTCTAGTGCTATATCATCATCCTTCTAAACTTTCTATCTTATTCCTAAGTGAGTAAACATACAAAGTACAAAGCGATTGTTCCAATATAGATAATTAACTTGTAATACCGTGGATTTGATGCTTTGTTTGATACAATGATCCTTTAACTTTGCTCACAAAAGGATGCATTTATCAAAACATTTGCAGCTCAAGAGATTTACTTAAAACTTGATTTGATATTCATCAAAACCTTTAAAGCTCAAAACATCTAAAACCATGAGACTATTTCTGTTGGGCATTAGAGCTTACACTTGCATTACTAGTCATTTTCACCTATCTATGCTTAATCTTTTGTCCCTTATAGATCTGTTGTTACTATTAAGAAATCGCTGCTTTATTTGTCAAGTGTATGAATAAGAAATGAACCTACTTCGGATACTATGGTTTTAGAACTTATTAATTTAAACTTATATACTATTGTTTATATTTTCCACATCCTTTCAAAATAAATCGGAGCAGCTATGAATGATGACGATGTCAATTTATGTGATAATCTAGGAGATCCTACTGTGAATTTTAAATTCTCATACCTATTGTATATATCCATGTCATTCTCAGACGATGGAGATGGCAGCGATTTCATTTTTTGCCGAGATTCCTGAATGGCAGTGGCATTATAACCTTGCTATGGACTCCTTGTACCTGACAGCAACTTCTTATATATGCCTGTAAATATTCTTTTAGCATCCCTTTGCAGTTTCAATATTGAGTTCATTTTTCAACCTCGAGGCTCCTTTTGCAGGGATCCCCTTGTACATGGCTCATCTAGCAATGGCACCACCTCAACCTTCACCTCCAGCATCTATGGAGACAGATCCTTCAAAGGCGAGTGTCTCCTCCTCGTCTTCTACTTCCACGGGTAGTGGGCACCCACCTAGTGACCCCGAACCATCAAGCATCATGGTAAACAACTTCTTCTTCCTTAATTTGGATTAAGGGGATCATGCAAGACCTTTTGGGAAACTATTTAGCTAGTGTAGGCTTGGAAAGTGCCTCTTGTATAGGGTGCCCCTCTTTTGTGTACTTTTTTATTCGACCTTGGGCCATAGACTGATTTGTAGTTTTCTTTTACCCTCATGTATTCCTATTGGTAGTTGTCCCTGTGTGGATATATTCTGAGTTGGGAGTGTACCGGATATATGATACTTTTGTCGATCACCTATATATTTTTTGTACTCAAAAACTTGTGCCCGAATACATGAGACTGTATATAGTTTTTATGGATGCACTGTAAGTATTTACTTAACTATGTTCCATGTCTTTTAGTTTTTGGTATTACAATTTGTTACGCCCAATTTTATGGATTTGCGAAACGTATATGCCACGTAAACAATAAAAATTTATGACTCGCGTTTTCTATAGAATCTAATTTTGCAAGAACTATTGACATTTAAATAAAAAGTAAATGCTTCTGCATGTAGCAAACTCCCGGCTATAGGATTGTGACTTAAATATAGTACTATATTTGTAAGGGTGTTATATCAAGGACTTGAGAAGGGTGCATGGGGGTACTCATGTTTTTCGCTTTATCCATATCAAATATTTTCAAAAGATCCTTTGTATATTTCTCTAAGAATTTTAGTTACCCATCATGCTCATCTCAAATTCTCCTTACATAAGCTTAGAGAATTCCTTGTGAAGTTTCTCATTAGTAGCACTAAATATGATATCATCAACATAAATTTGCACAACTAAAAGTTCTTTTCAAGTTTAAAAAAAAAAAAATAGTTGTATCAACCTTTCTTATCTTATGACCATTTTGTGGCAAAAAAAGAACTAAATATTTCATACCCACTAACTTAAAAGTCTTACAAATAGAAGTACGTGGAGAAATATTCATTTTGATCCTTAACATTATATGCATTTTGACCTTAGTCTCTGAAATCTATAAATTAATAATTTAATCCCTGAAGTTGCAAAAAATAATTCAAATGAGCCCTTTTGATAATTCAAGTTAGTCCATATGAATATTACCCTAGAGACTAACTTGAATCACTTTATGCAATTTCAAGGATTAAATTATTAATTTCCTAATTTCAGGTACTAAAATAAAGCAGCATATACCTTCAAGGACCAAAGTGATATTCACTAGAAGTATGTGATTAAATGATAGTGTAAAATTTTTTCACACTAATAGTGATACGAAAACTTGGAAACGGATCACCTTGAAATTCAGTTTTAGGGAAGGATATTGACGCCACACTCAAGAAAGATAAGAAAGTGAGTGATAAGTCATGGGGGTTTTGATCGCCACAAGTTGCCTTGATAAGATCAGAATTAGTTCTTTGCCTAAGAACTCAAGGGAAGCTCTCACAAAAGAGAAAACTCAGATTTCATTCAAATTCAAGATGGTTTAGCAATACAAGAGTTCTCCTATTTATAGGCTTAGTGGAGGGCTGAAACATTGAACCTCTACTACACTTCCCACTAAGCATTTAATATCCACTAAGACCCACTAAGCTAGTATTCTGCACCACTATCATGCATTCATGCATGTGACATTTATTTTCCACTAGTGTAGTCATAAGAGTCCACTAATCCTAATAATGACTTAGTAACTCTCAAAAGACATTAAAATCCCACAAAAGACATCAAAAAGTCACTTCAGAAGAATCCCCCAAAGATACATACGAAAATAGAAAGAAAATAATAAAAATTGGACTTATTTATTATCCACTAAGGTCCAAGATTCTTAATCCACTAAATTGGACACTTGTAGCCCATGAATGCATCTTTGATCTTGCAGATTTGGGCCTTCACAATTATGTCTTCATGTTGGCTCAATTTCACTTTCAAGTTGAAGGAATGTGATCCATTTAGTTGTTGCCTCCATTGTGCATTAATCCTCCTTTTCCTTGAGCTCCATTATTAAGCCTTCTAAAGCCTGCTTCATTCTCTTAGTCTTGGACCTTGTCATAGGTCCTCCAATTCCCTTCAATGCCTCTTCTTCCTTGGCTTTGTCTTGTAAGCTTGTAACCCCTCCTTGATTTGAAAAGTGGGTACCATCAAATTAGGATAAAGGAAGGGGATGAATGGAAAACTGCTTTCAAAACTAAATACGGATTGTATGAATGGTTGGTAATGCCTTTTGGGTTAACTAATGCAGCAAGCACTTTTATGAGGCTTATGAACCATGTCTTACGAGAATTTCTTGGAAAATTTGTGGTTGTATACTTTGATGATATTTTGGTATATTCCAAGAGTTTTGATGAACATGTTGCACATCTCCAATCTGTCTTACATGTCCTTAGAAAGGAGAAACTATATGCTAACTTGGAAAAGTGTTCTTTTTGCACTGATCATGTGGTTTTTCTTGGTTTTGTTATAAGTTCTAAAGGAGTGCAGGTTATTGAAGAGAAAGTTAAGGCCATTAAAGATTGGCCAACTCCTAAAACTGTGAGTGAGGTTAGGAGCTTCCATGGGTTGGCAAGTTTCTATAGAAGGTTTGTGAAGGATTTTAGCACATTGGCAGTACCCCTAAATGAAATTGTTAAGAAAAATGTGGGTTTTAAATGGGGGGAGAATCAAGAAAATGCATTTCAAGCACTTAAGGACAAACTCACACATGCACCCATTCTTACTTTGCCTAATTTTTCTAAATCATTTGAAATTGAATGTGATGCATCTAATGTGGGTATTGGGGCTGTTTTACTACAAGATGGTCATCCCATTGCATATTTTAGTGAGAAATTAAGTGGAGCCACTCTTAACTATTCCACTTATGATAAAGAATTGTATGCACTTGTTAGAGCTTTGCGAACATGGCAGCATTATCTTTTGCCTAAAGAATTTATCATTCATAGTGATCATAAATCTTTGAAGTATTTGAAAGGACAAGGAAAACTCAACAAAACGCATGCAAAATGGGTTGAATTTCTTGAACAATTTCCTTATGTGATTAAGCATAAGCAAGGAAAGGTAAATGTTGTAGCAGATGCACTTTCAAGAAGGTATAATTTGCTTGCTACACTTGAAACTAAATTGCTTGGCTTTGAACTTATCAAGGAATTGTATGTGCATGATAATGAATTTTCCCAATTATATGCTGCATGTGAAAAGAAATCACAAAATGGGTTTGTTAGGCATGATAACTACTTGTTTAAGAATAATAGACTTTGTGTGCCTAAAGGATCCATGCATGAATTGCTAGTTAGGGAAGCACATGAGGGGGGTTTAATGGGACACTTTGGGGTTTAAAAGACCTTAGAAATGCTGCATGAACATTTTCATTGGCCACACATGAAGCATGATGTGCAGAAATTTTGTGAAAGGTGCATTGTGTGTAGAAAAGAAAAATCTAAGGTATCACCTCATGGACTTTACACTCCTTTGCCTATTCCTAATTCCCCTTGGACTGACTTATCTATGGATTTTGTTTTAGGGCTACCACGCACCCAAAAAGGGAAGGACTCCATTTTTGTGGTAGTTGATAGATTCTCCAAGATGGCACACTTCATACCTTGCCACAAAGTGGATGATACAACTCATGTGGCAGGTTTGTTTTTCAAAGAGGTGGTAAGACTTCATGGCATGCCTAGGAGCATTGTTTCAGATCGTGACACCAAATTCTTAAGCCATTTTTGGAGGACCTTATGGAACAAGCTAGGAACAAAGCTTCTTTTCTCCACCACATGCCACCCCCAAACTGAAGGCCAAACTGAGGTGGTAAATAGGACTCTTTCTACTCTTCTTAGAGCAATTATTAAGAAGAATATTAAGTCTTGGGAAGAGTGTTTACCCCATGTTGAATTTGCTTATAACAGGACTGTCCATTCTACTACTCAATTTTCTCCTTTTGAGATTGTTTATGGGTTCAATCCACTAACACCTCTTGATTTGCTTCCTTTACCTAACACTTCTTCTTTAGTTCACAAGGATGGCAAAACAAAGGCAGAATATGTGAAGAAGCTTCATGAGCAAGTTAAAGCTCAAATTGAGAAGAAAATGGAGCAATATGCAAATAGAGCCAATAAAGGGAGAAAAAGAGTTGTCCTTGAACCCGGTGATTGGGTGTGGGTTCATATGATGAAGGAAAGGTTTCCTGCCCAAAGGAAATCAAAGCTTCAACCAAGAGGAGATGGACCATTCCAAGTGTTGGAAAGAATTAATGACAATGCATACAAAATTGACTTGCCCGGTGAGTATGGTGTTAGTGCAACATTTAATGTGGCTGATTTGTGTCCTTTTGATGTAGGTGATGAAAACCTAAATTCGAGGACGAATTCACCTAAAGAAGGAGAGAATGATGTGAGCCAAGGAGGGGTTACAAGCTTACAAGACAAAGCCAAGGAAGAAGAGGCATTGAAGGGAATTGGAGGACTTATGACAAGGTCCAAGACTAAGAGAATGAAGCAGGCTTTAGAAGGCTTAATAATAGAGCTCAAGGAAAAGGAGGATCAATGCACAATGGAGGCAACAACTAAATGGATCACATTCCTTCAACTTGAAAGTGAAATTGAGCCAACATGAAGACATAATTGTGAAGGCCCAAATCTGCAAGATCAAAGATGCATTCATGGGCTACAAGTGTCCAATTTAGTGGGTTAAGAATCTTGGACCTTAGTGGATAATAAATAAGTCCAGTTTTTATTATTTTCTTTGTATTTTCGTATGTATCTTTGGGGGATTCTTCTGAAGTGACTTTTTGATGTCTTTTGTGGGATTTTAATGTCTTTTGAGAGTTACTAAGTCATTATTAGGATTAGTGGACTCTTATGACTACACTAGTGGAAAATAAATGTCACATGCATGAATGCATGATAGTGGTGTAGAATACTAGCTTAGTGGGTCTTAGTGGATATTAAATGCTTAGTGGGAAGTGTAGTAGAGGTTCAATGTTTCAGCCCTCCACTAAGCCTATAAATAGGAGAACTCTTGTATTGCTAAACTATCTTGAATTTGAATGAAATCTGAGTTTTTTCTTTTGTGAGAGCTTCCCTTGAGTTCTTAGGCAAAGAACTAATTCTGATCTTATCAAGGCAACTTGTGGCGATCAAAACCCCCATGACTTATCACTCACCTTCTTATCTTTCTTGAGTGTGGCGTCAATATCCTTCCCTAAAACTGAATTTCAAGGCGATCCGTTTCCAAGTTTTCGTATCATTTGGTATCTAGAGCTTTGGCTCCTTAATTTTCAGGTTTGCATTTTCTTTGACAATTCAAAAAAAAAAAAAAATTCATTTTTAGTTCTTGTTCATCTTTGTTGATCTCTCATCCATTGTATCCCATTAGTGTCTTTTCATTCTCCATCTCTATTTGTCACCAGTTTCTGTTCTCTATTTGGTTCGTAAACTCAAAAAAAAAAAAAAAGTGTTACTAGAGTCATTGTGTTTCTGATTTAAAAAAAAAAAAGAGAAGGAAAATTCGAAAAAAAAAAATGAAAATTCTGGGCAGAATAAAAAAAAAAAAAAGGATTTGTGAATTAAAAGGACTCAAGATTCTTTCTTTGTGAAATCTGAATTTAAAGATATTCCTTTCATTACTCTTAATCTTTGTTGAAATTCTTGTCTATCCGTTTATGTCTCTTGTTCCATTCATATTTTCTTGTTGGTTTCTTGCTCACTTGATTGTCTACTTGTTGTCTTGAGAAAAATCATTGATAAGGTTCTTTTCTTAAGAGTTTATAAAGGAAGTTGAGTGGTAAAAGGCAAGAGTGAACATTACACAAAAGCCTAATTGAGTGCAAAACACGAGTGGATAAATTTGAGTGCAAACACGTGAGTAGAGTGGTGAGGTCCTTCTAACATTTCTTTTGTAATTTTCCTTGTCATCTTCTTTTTGTTGCAAGCATGAGTGGGGAAAGATCACCTAATTCCCCTAGGCAAGATCTTAATAGGCTTCAAATGGAGGCACTTACTCAACACTTTGAGAGATGCTTCAAAGACAACTTGAAGGATTACATGAAAGGATGGACCGACTTGGAGGAAGAAGAGTTTCCAACCGTGGGGGCAATTCTAATCATGAAGATTCTCATCAAGAAAGTGACCCATTCTATGATTCCCCAAGAGAAAGAAGGAGGCGTGAAGGGGGAAGAAGACATGAAAGAGGAGGTCGAGACCATAGACACGATGATGATCTAGGAGGTGTGAAAGTCAAGGTACCTTCCTTCCAAGGGAGGAATAATCCCGAAACATACCTTGAGTGGGAGATGAAAATAGAACAAATCTTCTCATGCCACAATTACAATGATGCAAAGAAAGTGAAGGTGGCTGCCCTTGAGTTCACCAATTATGCCTTAATTTGGTGGGATCAAGTGCAAAAAGAGAGAAGAAGATATAGAGAGCATCCTATCAACACTTGGGATGAAATGAAGACTTTGATGAGAAGGAGATTTGTGCCTTCCCATTATCATAGGGAATTGCACAACAAATTGCAAAGACTCACCCAAGGGAGTAGGAGTGTGGATAAGTATTACAAAGAGATGGAGGTGGCTTTGATTAGGGCCAATATTGTGGAGGATAGGGAAGCAACCATGGCTCGATTTCTCCATGGCCTAAATCGAGATATTGGAGACATTGTGGAGTTACAACATTATGTGGAGCTTGAAGACTTGGTTCATCAAGCAATGAAAGTGGAGCAACAATTAAAGAGGAAAGGTACTATGAAGAAATCATCTTCTTCAAACTACTCTTTAAGTTTAAAGGACAAGCCAAAGAAGGAGGGTTCTTCTTCTAATTCTAAGGAGGTAGCAAGCACTAAGAAGCCTATTCCTACTACTTCTTCTTCTACTTCTAAGAGGAGGGATATCAAGTGCTTTAGGTGTTTGGGAAAAGGACATATTGCATCTGAATGCTCGAATAAGAAGACTATGGTGGTGAGGGATAATGGGAGTATCTCTAGTGAAGAAATTTCTTCTCATTCCTCTTCCTCAAGCAATGAGGAAAATGATGGAGCAGCCTATGCACAAGATGGAGATCTCTTGGTGGTTAGAAGGTTATTGGGAAGTCAAGCCAAGGAGCATGAAGAGGACCAAAGAGAAAATATTTTTCATACCCGCTGCCTTATTCAAGGTAAAACATGCTCTATGATCATTGATGGTGGGAGTTGCACCAATGTGGCAAGCACTAGGTTGGTCACCAAACTCAACCTAAAGACTAAACCACATGCAAGACCATATAAACTCCAATGGCTAAGTAATAGTGGTGAATTGGTAGTGAATCAGCAAGTGTTGATTAATTTCTCCATTGGCAAATATGAAGATCAAGTTCTGTAACACCCTCCTAAGTACAGTACAATGCTTAAGTCATAGTACCACACCCTGGAGTTGTTACGGTTACCTGAACGGACCTTATCTGACAAAGAACTCACGCTACTCTGATTCCTCTTGAACTTTCTGGAGACAACACGGAAAATTGGAATGAGAATTATAAATTCTCAGTAGGATTCTCTATAATACACATGGAATGTCATCGTTGTCATCCCCAGTTTGCTTCGGTGTATTATGAAAAAGGTGAATATGCTACACAAACTGTTTAATTTTACCTTTCGAAAATATATCTATTCCGAAGCAAAGTTCATTTTAATCATATACTTAGCATCTGAGAGAATCCATAGAAATCAAATCATGAATTATATTGGGACTAATAACTGAAAAACAATAAGGTACGATAGCACCAATGTACTAGAGGCATAACTTTAACATATATTTTGATCGAACTACATCATATTAAGATGAGGCCCACATGGCATCAATATGCTGAGGACATAATATTTGCACATAACTTAACCTGTATATGAATTCATACATAGACACAAAACTTGCTTTTCTTTCTTCATATCTCTTTCTATGTCATCATAAATCTTTACGTGCCACATTCCAGAGTATGATCGCCATGTCACACCCCATCAGAGCGTGATCGCCATGTCACGTTCCTTAGGAATATGGGATCTGCACTTGGTACTCACACTAGCTGGGTCATGCCATGCCTCATGAGTTCCTGTTCCGTGCATACTTGAATCTTTAGCCTTTGATCTTTAGTCTTTACTTGGCACACCTAGGCGCTATGACGCCGCCCTAGGGTGCATTCTCGCCCTTGCAGCCTAGCCTGGAGTGAGCTCGACTTCACCACCGTGACTGCCATCACACCGGGCCACCCACAAGGGGACCCACGTGCCTCTAGTCTTTGAGGGATCTCATTCTGGTCACGTGCCACTAAGTGAAGGGATCTCTTCTGGTCATGTGCCTCAAACCGAGGGATCTCATCCTGACCACGTGCCTTCAACATAGAGGGATCTCATCGACCACGCGCCTCCAAGGTGTAGGGTATCTGTCTTCACAAGGAGGGATTCAAGGTGCAACCGCCTCCAAGTGAAGTGGATTCATATCTTATCTTAATCGGCTTCATAAGGAGGGATTCAATTAACTGCCTCCGAGTGAAGGGATTTACATTTAATATACTCATGGCTTTTCATTCTCATATAAGGTCATGCATAGTCATACTGACTGTACCTATACTTCATTCATTTTCATATGTCATTGTAAACATGATCTTCATGTACATAGTCTTGACATATAAAGGCCCGTAGCCTCTTTGCCATTCTACCGGCACTCATACATATGCTTTGTCCTTTAATTTCATATACCTCATCTCATACTTAGGTCATCCTTGAAGAGAGGGCTTCTATATACCCATTCTTACTCTACTTCATTCTTGTTTGTACATTCCCTAGTTTCCTAGACTTCGCCAGAATTGGCACATAACGGATCAGCTCCGTCTTCCCATGAATAGTGCCAATCTTCACGGACAATTCAATCATAGCCATATAATCAATTTAACTCATATACATCAAGGTCTAACTGGCAATTCTCGACTCATACCTTATATGTTTTTCTGATACCTGTGAAATCACCAATTGGATCACTTTTGCCCATTTATTCAGTTCTGCCCGAATTTCATATGATCCACCTTTATTTCTATTCAACTCATTTAAATTTGAAATTTGGGTAAATCATAGCTCTATGTGTCTACTTTCTAACCTCTTTGGTCCCATATCATTTTGATCCATATAACTCAAGATATTCAAATCTTACCTCAACCTGTTCAGTCACTAGCCCGAATTACACTCGTAGAAGTATAAATTCACTAAAAATTGAAACTAAGCTCAAATCATACGAAATTGGTCTCATATTTAATCTAACAGGACAACCTTTCATTTGCCAAAGTTTCATTCCATTTGCTTAAGTATACCTCGAGTTATAAGTCCTGAAAGTCGACCCTCCTGAACTACTCTGTTTGGGCCTGGTTTGGACATAGAGTAACTTCCTCGAATTACTGGGAACAATTGGGACCATAACAAACTCGGAATCTTATATTGGGATGTTCCCCTATGTGTAAGCTTTCTAACAAAATTGGTTTCACTCAATTTGGAGTTGTATGGGGTGAGTTATACCCTCCTCAAGTCACCCTGCCCGGATAAAAGCCCTGAACCCTAAGTCAAATTTCAAAAATTCATATCTCTCTCAATACTAATTCAATAACCTTATATGATATGCCTATGGAAAGCCCTGAATGTCTACTTTCATCTAAAAATGGTTTCATCGGATTTGACCGATTGTAGACGGAGCCGTACACTCTGCCGTACGGGCTGCCGTGGAATTCTTCATCCAGACAGCATCCTAACCCTTAGTTCCTTCTAACTTTCTTCTTCTAACTTTAATTTCAACTCAATATTTCATATTAATCCTATCATAATCCATCATAATTTATCACATACATCACATATATCATCAAACAATCATCAAAGAGTAATTTTTCATGCATCCTCAATTTAGAGAAATCAAGATTGGAGATTGAATCCTACCTCTTTGGAGTATGATTTTGCTGAATTTGATTTCTAGATTGATGGAACCTTGACCAAGCTTGGGGATTTGATGGAGTTGGTTGAGAGAGGAAGGGAAGGAGAAGGCTGGAGCAAGAGGAAGAGAAGGAGACGTAAATCGCTGGGAATGAGAAGGAAGTCGACTTAAATACAAGAAAATGTGGTGTTGATTGGCTGAAGATTTGTGGTTGAAGTTCGCCACGCCTCTCACTTTTTGTGGCCAACTTGCTTTCCACTGCCGTCGTCCAAAATCGATCGATTTCGTCCCCATATGAAATCGGAACTCGTGTCATTATGGTTGAAGTCAACTCGTGACCTTTTACATTTTTAGGAGCTGAAGCCTATCGTCGCCTAACTCGCCCCATCTTGTTTGTGACTGAGGAAATCTTGTTTGGTTTATTCGAGACTTGGCCTCAGATCAAGCTCAAGTCATAGAGCTCGAAATCATATAATCTTAACTCCTCATTTGAACTTCGGAATGTCGGCTACTGGATATAAAATCGTAGATCGGAACTCGTGCATGACTAGAAACCAATTCAAAGATTCGAACTCATGTCCTTTGTATTTGAGGCATAAGGTCGGAAATCGGGAAAATCTAGCCACTCCAAAGATTAAGTCGAAATCAAGAGTTCTAATAAGGTATGAGGTCGGAAATCGGGTCCATTGCCTTGAGACATGAAGCCTGGGAATAGAATTAAATCGAAATCGGTATTATGCGAATGGACTCTAACTCAAAATAATCACTTCATTTTTCGAAGCAAACTAAATCGGAATCGATCACCCTGGGGCAAAGTCGGAGCTCAAAAAGCGGATGTTACAAGTTCTATGTGATATTGTGCCTATGGAGGCAAGCCACATTCTTCTTGGAAGACCTTGGCAGTTTGATAGGCGAGTTCACCATGATGGATTCTCCAACAAGTTCTCTTTTGTTCACAATTCTCGCAAAGTCACACTTGTACCATTATCACCTAGGGAGGTTTGTGAGGATCAAATAAAAATGAGAGAGAAAAGAGAAAAAGAAGAGCGAGAGCTTAAAAAAGAGAAAGAGTGTGTGAAAAAGAAAATACTTGATTTTGAGGACAAAACTCAAAAGAAAGGGGGGAAAGAAAAGAAAAGAGAGAATGAGGAAAAGAAAGAGAGAAAAATAGAAAATTTGTTTGCAAGTGGAAGTGAGGTAAAGAGAGCTTATTTGACAAGGCAGCCTATATTTCTTCTTTTGTGCAAGGAATCCTGCTTGGAAGCTAATGCTAACTCCTTGCCTAGTGATGTTGTTATTTTGCAGGAATTCAAGGATATGTTTCCCAAAGAAGTGCCTCACGGTTTGCCACCAATGAGGGGGATAGAACACCACATAGACCTCATTCCTAGTGCTTCTCTACCCAATAGGCCAGCCTATAGGAGCAACCCTCAAGAAACAAAGGAGATACAAAATCAAGTGGAGGAGTTGTTGCAAAAAGGATGGGTTAGAGAGAGCTTAAGTCCTTGTGCGGTACCCGTAATTTTGGTGCCTAAAAAGGATGGATCGTGGAGGATGTGCACTGATTGTAGAGCAATCAACAACATCACAATTCGGTATAGACATCCTATCCCTAGACTTGATGATTTGCTTGATGAATTGCATGGTGCTTGCTTCTTTTCTCTTAGTCTTGGACCTTGTCATAGGTCCTCCAATTCCCTTCAATGCCTCTTCTTCCTTGGCTTTGTCTTATAAGCTTGTAACCCCTCCTTAGCTCACATCAAATAGTGTATCAAAGTTTATAAAATAACTATAAATTAATATAAAATACAATTTGAACTTAAATAAAACCCTATTATAATATATCTATTAAATAACATATAGAACAATTGAGACATAGGAATTATTGATAAGATTATTTTTTTTCTAAATCTCAATAATTCAATCTAAGAATTTTAAAAGTTTAAGGTCATTGGAATTTCAAATTTTTACCCATTTTATTATAAAATAAACGGATATATCCCTGAAAAGATTTTTTATATTAAATAAGATCCTAAAAGATCAAATGTGGCATCACACATCAAACAAATCTCTAAAAATTAAAATATGACATCACTTTAGTTCTTTGAGAGATTATTTGATCATATTTTGGTAAAATATGCATTTTGGTCCTTAAAAGAAACCTATTTTATTTGATGCCAAACAACTTTTATGGACTAATGTGATGTCACATTTGACTTTTTGGAGATCTTTTTAATATAAAAAATCTTTCCGAAATTAAATTGATGTCATACAACTCATTTAGGGACCAAAATATATGTTTATTCTTTGTTATATTTTATATTGTAAAATTAATTAATTTCTCAAAACTTTGACAATTAATATTTATTGAAATAATATTTCTGCTACTTGAAATTATTTTAATTATTTTATAATTAAATTTTTAAATTTTTGCTTTAAAATTACTGGTCATCACATGTATTAGTCCAAAAAATGTATTATTAAATAACTCCCTCAATTTCATAACATAATTATGAAACTTATCATTTTGTATAATCGCTTTGATTTTCACTATTTTAAATATTTTGTATTTTTTAAGCGATAAAATATTTATAAAAAGTGAATTTAATAAGATGCAAATACTTACAAGATCAATTTAAAAATTTATACTTATTTTATTTGTCGTATATTATCCTTTCTTTTTTTTTTCCAAATTATTCTCCGAGAAATTTCGTATTGACTACGTAGGCTCATAATAATAATATGACATCCTTAATTATTATAAAATTTAAATAAAAAAATTTTAGAAAACATAATATTTTAAACACAATGATGTGTTTAATAATTAAATTATGAGATTAATTTTGATATATTAATAGTGTAAAAGAGTTTTATACTGTCATCTACTTACATATTTCTATGTGTAAGACTTTAAAGGTAATGGGTGATTGAGTGAACTATCTTTCCTGATATGGTGATATATAATTGAATATCTATTTAAAACTTTTTTACATTAATAGTATATCAAAATTAAATTTTTAAACCCCAAATTCTAAAAGATTAATCTAATCAATATTTATACTTCTTGAATTTTTGTGTAAAACATATACACTTAACACCCTTAAGATATTAAAAATGAATTTAATTTAAATACACTGACAGTATAAAAAGTTTTACACTATCAACCAATAGAAATGGCGGAAAGTGCCAACTCATACAAATAACCACCCATTATAATGAGGGACCCACCATGATTTCTTACTTTCCCTTTTTTCTATTGGTTAATAGTGTAAAATTATTTTATACTATCAGTGCATATCAATTAAACTCATTAAAAAATAACATTTCATCTCATTTATTTATAAAATATACGCTCCATCCCAATCCGCTAAGAATGCATTTGGATTTTTTAAAAAGAAAATTCACTTTTTAAAAAATAATGCGCTTTTATAACCTTTTAAATGTGTTTGATATAACTTTAGAAAAAAGTGTTTGTAGAAAAAAAGAGTTAATTTACCACTTTAAAAAAAAATAGTATTATCTAACTTTTAAAAAATCAGAAATAGAAGCAATTTTTTTATAGAGGGCCTATTTGGTTAAACTTTTAAGAGAAGTACTCATTCAGAATTAGAAGTAGAAGCATAACTTGAAGCAAAAACAGTAAAAATGTTTTTTATGTGGATATATAATTGTACAAGTACTATTTAGCAACATTAGAAATTGCTAGACTATTTGAATATGATAAACATAAAAGTACTTGTTTATGATAAAATTATAATGGTTTAATTAATCTGCAAATCCCTATAGTTTGACCAAATTTTTAATTAGAGCCCTATAGTTTAAAAATTTTCAATCAGATCCCTACATTAAATAAATTTTTGTAATCAAGTCTCTGGAGCATTCTGTCATTACAAAATTATTGGTTAAATTGAATAAAATTTTTACGTTTGAACTTACAAAATTGGGTTAGGACCTATTAAATTATATAAAATTTTAAAAAAAATTGTAATTTTAGATTGCTCTAGGAACCTAATTACAAAAATTTATCTAATGCAGGGACCTAATTAAAAAATTTTAAACTATAGAGACCAAATTAAAAATCGAGTGAAACTATAAAGACCTTTAGAATAATTAAACCTATTATAATTAAGGACATGAAAAGAGAGAGAGAGAGAGAGAGAGTGCAAAGGGAGTGGTATTTTTAAAAAAAATTTAAGGATAATATCATAATAGAGTGAAAAGGTAGTGGTTTCTAAATTCAAAGAAAAAAATTCTCTCTTTTCTACTACTTTTAATATCCCCATATAACATAATAGGAAATAATAACAACAAACTTTTACTATTCACCACCTTGCCCCTAAACTTTTTAGAAAATGACATTTAGGTCCCTATGTCAATAGAATTAGCAGAATAAGGTTTTAAACGAAGCAGAATCACGTAGCAAAACCGTAGAAACCTAAACCTCGGCCGATTTAGCCACGGAGGTATCCATATGTGAAATGACATGGGATGCCCCTAGACTTACCCATAATTACAAAAATGCCATTAGTCTTGAAAAATAGAAATAGAAGGCCCTAAAATTTGCAAAACGTTTAATGTACACTATTAATCGATTTACTCGATTTTATTAAGGTTGTAGAGTTAATTAAAAAGTTAATTAGAGGTTAACTAGAAGTTGATTAGAGGTTAAATTAGAGAAATTAGGACTAACATAGAAACTTATAAAAACCTCACAAAATTCTTCAAAACCGTTTTACCGATTTAAAGGAAATCAGTAAGATTACGGTATTTTAAACTGCCGGAACCGAAGCAACCAAATAATACACCTATAACCCTAAAATGAGTGGCTAAAAAATTAGCCACTCTCACCAAGCATTTGGACGCCTAATGGCTGTCCCAAATGAGGTGATCTTGGCTTCATTCTAGCCATCCATTTTCCTCCAATCAAATGCTAAAGCTCCAACTATCATCATTACATCAAACAAGCTTTTTATTTTTCTTCCTTTCCCTTTTGTGCTATGGTTGCCTCTTTCTTTCCTTCCCTTCTTCATTTTCCTCTTCTTGTCCTACTTCATATTACCTCCTCTCAAGCTCTCATCCACCCTCTTTACCCACAAACCCCCATCTTGATCAAGAATCTCACTTGCTAGAGGTAGAATTCAACCTCTTCTCTGAATTTTCTTGTGAATTGGGGCTGCTATGGACTCATTAGGATGCATGTATTTGATGTTGCTATGAGCCTATATGAAGGTTTATGGCTAGATTGTTGTGTTTTAAATTGAGTTTTCGATGATTATCTAGTGAAGAAAAGCAAACAGAATGGATTAAGTTAAGGAAACCTACTGCGTCCGTACTGGCGGAGTGTACGGCTCTGCCTACCGCCATTTAAAGTTGATGACACCATTTTTATATGAAATTAGACATCTAGGGCTTTCCATACATATATCATATAAGGCCATTGGATTAGTATTGAGAGAGATATGAATTTTTTAATTTCGACCTAGGTTTTTTACTTTGGTTCTGGGCAGACTGGGTTCTTTAGGGTAGAACTCGCCCTATACTACTTGAAATTTAATGAAACTAACTTTGTTAGAAAGCTTACACATATGAGAATGTCCCATAAAAATTTCAAAATTAGATAAGGTTCTATTTTCTTCCAGTGATTCAAACAAGTTGCCCTATGCCCAAACTGGGTCAGAACAGGGCAGTTCAGGAAGGTCAGAATTCGGGGCTTATAACTCGAGCTCTACTAAGTCAAATGGAATAGAACTTTTTGTAAATGAAACTTTGCCCTGTTAGCTTTAATATGGGACCAATTTCGTATCATTTGAATCAGTTTTCGATTTTTAATGGATTTTTACTTTTAAGTGTATAATTCTGGCCAGCTACAGGGCAGGACAGGATAAAACCTAAATAACTTGAGTTATATTTATTAAAATTAGATGGGACTAAAGAGGTTAGAAAATAGACATATAACACTTTAACATATCCAAAATTCAGGTCCAGATGAGTTAAATAGTGATTTTGGCTTGATTTACAAAAATCGAGCAGAATTGATATAATGGGCAGACTTGAGCATAATGGTCCAATTCCTACATATTTGACATGATTGTGATATATAAGGGTCCAATCCCTACATGATTGACATTATTGTGATATGTTTGCTACTCTATGTTGAACTTTTGCTTGATTGGCTTTATTGGTAGTCTAGCACTATTCACAGGGAAGCGGACTCGACTCGTTCTGCTGCCGAATTTCTGGCAAAAATTAGAGATAGTTCTAAATGTTGGTGTGCTAATGTTGTTATGTGACATGTAGAAAATACTAAGCAAGTATTATTACTTGAGAATAAGATACGAAGCCTGTGTGTTTATGATTTTATGATAAAAGATATGATGATGAGTCCATATTCCGAAGGAACGTGACATGGCGATCACGCTCTGATAGGGTATGACAAGGCGATTATACTCCGGAATGTGGCATAAGGATCTCACCCCTAAGGAATGTGACATGGTGATCACATCCCGAGGGAGTATGACATGGCGATCATACTTTGAGATGTGGCAGGATGAATATATTTTAAGGAGTGTGACATGGTGATCACACCTCGATAGGGTATGACATGGCGATCATACTCTAGAATATGGCATGATGACTACATCCTAAGGAATATGACATGGCGATCACACTCTGATGGAGTATGACATGGCGATCATACTCTGGAATGTGCATGACAAGTAAAGAAAGACCAAGAAAGAAAAGAAAATTATGTATATCTGCATAAATTCAAGTACAAGTGAAGGCAGATGCAAATTTCAAGTTTCCAGTATGTTAGTGTTATTATATTTTTAATATGTTATAGTTATTATTTGTAATATGCTTCGTGACTTTTTCGTGTATTGGCTTTCCCAAATGACAAGTGCATGAATAAAATGAATTCTGCTTCGGATAATATATTTTTCGAACTATAAAACTGAATAGTCTAGTTAACATGTTCACATTTTTTCATAATAAACCGAAGCAGCTTGAGATAATAATGATAACACCGTACAAAATTTCTTAGCGAACCCTACTGAGAATTTAAAATTCTCACTCTTCTTTCCATGTTATCTCCAAATAGTTCGAGAAGATTCTAAGACGGCTGAAGTTGCTATCAAGTAAGGTCCGTCAGGTAACAATAACAACTCCAGAATGGGGTACTATGACTTAAGCATAGTATTATACAGAGAAGGACGTTACACTAATCCTACTACTTCTTCTTCTAAAAGAAGCAATTCCTTATCTGTTTTCAAAAAAGCAGAAAACCAAATTTTTTTTCTTATGTATTTTTTGAGAAATACAAATAAACAACATTAAAAATTTTATAAGCAATTTTTTTTTTTGCAAACTTTTGAAAAAAAATACGTTTTTGTGCTAGAATCACAAACAAATGCATCAAAAATTATCTTTTAAAAATTACTTCTATTTTTATTTTTTTAAAAAGCTATGTACTACTAACTTTTTAAAAAGCTGGTAAATTCATATTTTTTTACAATTCTTTTTAATATGTATCCAAACACATGTTTTAAATCTTATAAAAGTATATTTTTGGCTTTTTTTAGCACAACGGAGCATTTATATGAGTTATTTACCAATATAGTGCAAATTTTAAAAAATTTACTAGACTAGTGTAAATCATATTTATCAAGGAAGACTTCCATTAGGGTTTGGACCTAGAATATGATGTGTACAAAAGTCATCACCAGTATGCACAACTTATATTATAAATAATTTTTAAATATAAGTCATACCTTATAATGATAACTTTGATTTTTTTTCCCCATGTCAGTCATATTTATAGAGAACGACTTTGCTTATATTATTATTTTTTAATTGGAAGTCATACACTTCTTATACAACTTTGATTTGTGTTTTTTTTTTTTTTCATTCATGTTTTTTCCCCTTTTACTTAGAACTTGAATCCAATAAAATTTATTAATATCCATGAAGTTCACAAGATAACAACTTCTGTATCTACTTTTTTGCATTTCTAATGGTTTTATTTTTATTTTTTTACTTGGGCTTGATGCTTATAAATACTACCACTGCATACTGTATTTGCTTTGTTCAGTATATTTACATCATATGATCATATTTTTCAGCTATTGTAGTTACTCAATACAAAATGTGTTTAATACAAATGTTAATTACATTGTTTTATTATTGATACTTACCTTTATTGATATAATTTTTTTCTTGTCTTAAAATTCACAGATGTCATTTTATGACCCTCCTCATAGCTCATTTGTAGTTGATACTAGTAATAATTATGAGTATCATGATCCTTACAAGCCTATAAGTCCTAATAACTTCCGTTTTAATGTGAGCAATTACACAACAGAAGACTATGATGCAAAGAATATGGCTCCAGTTGTAAGAGATGATGTAAGTGAATTTAGTGAAAAGAAAGAAGCTAATGATAATAATGATGTAGACATAGAGAAACCTGATAATATAATTTATGGTACCCATCCTTCTTTTTATTTAATATTAATTTGTAGGCAATACATGTTCTTGAATTTCCTAATGATTAAGCAATAACCTTAAATAAGAGTCTGTTGTACAATATGACATATTTTAATTGTTGTTATTATAATTGAAAAAAAAAAACTTTAGACTAGTTTTGTGTAATATATGGATAGATTTAAAAAATATAATGACATTTAGCAGTTTGTATTAGTACTACCAATTCTCTAGTTTCAGTTTCTAGGTTGTTCCTCAAAAAATTAAGGTTATGTTAATTAATGAGAAAATGTTAAATTCCATTGTATTCAATTTCTAAGTAATATATATATATATATATATATTTATAAAAGCAAAGTCGTTCTTTATAAATACGACTTACATGGAAAAAAATAGAAATAAAAAAATCAAAGTCATCACCATGAAAGGCAACTTCTATTTAAAAATTTATGACTAAAATATATTTTTAGTCCCTTTAAATATTTGAATTTTCAGATTTGGTCCTTAAAAAATTTTTCGTTTGATTTTGATCCCTTTTTTTTAAACTTTATTAATATTAGTTCCTGCCGTCAACTTGAGTGTTGTTAAGTGCTAACGTGGCAACCCGAGATTTTGACATGTGTTAATGTTGATTAGATCTCACATTACCATGTAAGCACTTAACAGCACTCAGTTGACAGTAAGGACTAATATTGGTAACGTCTGAAAAATAAGGGACCAAAATTAAGTAAAAATTTTTTTATGGACCAAATCCAGAAAATCAAATATTTAGAAGGACTAAACATATTTAAACCAAAATTTATTTATAATATGAGTCATGTATAGTGGTGACGATTTCTGCATGCACCAAATTTTGGGTCCAAACCTTAATGTAAGTAGGGATGTCAATGGGCGGGGGGCGGGGATAGGCCCAGTCCCCCGATCCCGAGTAACTACCCGCTGTCCCAGCCCATATCAGTGCATACCATTTTCCTTACTCAGCGGTTTCATGGTGCAGTGGATATCCATGGATACCCGTTAAAATTTTAAAAATTTTAAAATTTTAAATTAAATATAAAAATTCTAATATCATAAAATACTTAAAATAATTATAAATAATAATCTAATTTAACAATTCAAATTCTAACAATTTAATATACTTAAAATAAAAATAAACACATAAAATAAATAAAAATAAGTACAATAATCCAATTCTACAATATAAATTCTATCAACTTAAAATACTTAAAATAAAAATAAATACATAATAGTAATCCAATCATTAGTCTAATATATAATAAATACAAATAAATCTAACTTATAAATTTAAACCTTAGTCTAATCAATTTAAATAACAATAATATTAGTTTAACTAAATTAATAATTTAAGAATAAAATAGTAATTTCATGGCGGGTACCCGCGGGTATGGGGATAATGATCCCTTGCTTTAACATCTTGGTATTTAAAATCCCGTCCAAGATTACCATGAGGCAAAATCTTCCCCATACCCGCGTTGGGTATTACCCATGGATATCATGCTTTTGACATCCCTAAATGTAAGTTGTTCTTTATAAATATGACTTACACCTATTTGGTAAATTTTTTAAAAGTTGCACTATATGGGTAAACACCTTGTGAAAATGCATCATTGTGATAAAAATGCCGCACTTTTTTTGAACAAAAGAGCTTAAAAAAGTGTTTTAAAAAAATCCAAACAGCATTGCTAAAAAACTTGGACCGGATTGGTTGGTGTGACCAATGAACTGGCCAGGTAATCGGTTTGACTTGGCGGATTTTCAAAAGAACCGATGACCCAGTGAGCCGCTGGTTTGCATGGTTCAATTATCTTGGCAAAATAAAAAATAAAAAATCAGGTGAGTCGCGTCAACTGCGTTGCAAGGAAGAGGAAGATGTAATGCACTGCCGCTTCAGATCCATAGCAATTGTGATTACCACTCATGCTGCAACCACGGATTTGCCACTCACGCTCAACCTCATCACCATGTTGTGTCGCCGTGCCACGCCACCGCCACATCTCACATTATTTCCATGTTCACAATGAGGAATGTAACATCCCCATATAACGTAATAGGAAATAATAACAACAAACTTTTATTATTCACCACCTTGCCCCTAAACTTTTTAGAAAATGACATTTAGGTCCCTATATCAATAGAATTAGCAAAATAAGGTTTTAAACGAAACAGAATCACGTAGCAAAAACGTAGAAACCTAAACCTCGGCCGATTGGGCCACGGAGGTATCCATATATAAAATGACATGGGATGCCCCTAAACTTACCCATAATTACGAAAATGCCATTAGCCTTAAAAACAGAAACACAAGGCCCTAAAATTTGTAAAACGTTTAATGTACACTATTAATCGATTTACTCGATTTTATTGAGGTTGTAGAGTTAATTAAAAAGTTAATTAGAGGTTAACTAGAAGTTGATTAGAGGTTAAATTAGAGATATTAGGACTAAGATATAAACTTATAAAAACCTCACAAAATTCTTCAAAACCGTTTTACCAATTTAAAGGAAATCGGTAAGATTACGGTATTTTAAACTGTTGGAACCGAACCAATAGAAATTATACTGTGAGAACCCTAGGATGGATGGCTAAGATTTAGCCAAACAACCCACCCAAGTGGCGCCTTGAGCAGCCCTTGATGGTGGAAGCCAAACTAAAATAGATGGAATAATGAAATCTACTAATCACATGCATTCAACATCCAAATATCTCTACCTTTCCTTTCCTTCTCTTCTTATCATTTTCAGCCTCCCCACTACCAGCCTCATTTCCTCACTCTTCTTCATCTTCTTTCACTTCCTCTCATCCCCAAGCTCAAGCCCCAACCATCAACTTCACTCCAAGATCAAGTTCCATCAAGATTTCACACCACCAAGGTAGGAATCTCAACTTTCTCCTTCTTTTCTTTGAATTGGGGCTGCCTAGAGTCCCTTATTCATCCATGATTCTGATGTTGTGATGGGTGGGGATGATGAATTAAGGTTGGTTTAAGGTGTATATGTGAGTTTGAATTGAAGATTGGATGGATTGATTAGAGAAGAACATGAATCCAAGAAGAATTCAAGAAGCTATTAGGGTTTTCCCCTCGATGGTCCGTACGGCGGAGTGTACGGCTCTACCTACAGCTGATTAAATTTGATGAAACTATTTTTATATGAAATTAGACATTCAGGGCTTTCCATACATATAAAATATAAGGCCAATGGATTAGTATAGAATTAGTTATGAATTTTTGAAGTTTAACCTAGAAATCTGGATTCTTACCCGGGCAGCATGAGTTGAGAAGGGTGTAACTCACCCTGCACAATCCAAATTGAGTGAAACTAAAGTTGTTTGAAAGCTAACATATAATATAATATCCCATAAAAATTTCAAAATTTAATTCATTATCATTTGTTCCCAGCACATCAATGAAGTTGGCTTACATTTAAACTGGCCTAGAACAGGGCAGCCCAGTAGGGTAATGTTTCGGGACTCATAACTCGTAATCTACTTAGGCAAATGACATGAAACCTAATTCATTTGAAAGCTTGTTGTGTTAGCTTTAATTTGATATAAAATTTGTAAGATTTCACCTAGTTTTCTATTTTTAATGAATTTTCTTTTATAAGAACCCAAGTCTGGCTAAGAACAGGGCATGCTGAGATAAAACATTTATATCTTGAGTTATACAAATCCAAATGAGATGGGACCAAACTAGACGCATAAGGCTACAACATATCCAAAAATTAGGTTTAAATGAGTTAAATTGAAATAAAGATGGAGTATACAATAACCGGGCAGGATAAGGAAGAATGAACTGAAAGCCCTATTAATGCTTAAGTTGAAACTAAGGAATGAGTCCATGATTTTATATACATATTTGCTGATTTATATTGAATTACAAGTTATACAATTGTGCTGGTTGTTTGGCACTATTTATGGGGAAGCAGACTTGATTCGTTATGCTGTCAAATTTCTGGCAGAAGTTAGTGATAGTTTTAAATGTTGTTGTGTTAATGTTGTTATGCGACATGTACGAATATTAAGCAAGTATTATTATTTGAGAATAAGGTACGAAGCCTATGTATTTATGATTTTATGATAAAAGATATGATGATGAGTCCATATTCCAAAGGAATGTGACATGGCGATCACGCTCTGATAAGGTATGACACGGCGATCATACTCCGGAATGTGGCATAAGGATCCCACCCGTAAGGAATGTGACATGGTGATCACATCCCAAGGGAGTATGACATGGCGATCATACTCTTGGGGAGTATGACATGGCGATCATACTCTTGGACGTGGCAGGATGAATATATTTTAAGGAGTGTGACATGGTGATCACACCCCGATAGGGTATGACATGGTAATCATACTCTGGAATATGGCATAATGACTACATCCTAAGGAATATGACATGGCGATCACACTCCGATGGAGTATGACAAGGCGATCATACTCTAGAATATGCATGACAAGTAAAGAAAGACCAAGAAAGAAAAGAAAATTATATATATCTGCATAAATTCAAGTACAAGTTAAGGCAGACGAAAATTTCAAGTTTCCAGTATGTTAGTGTCATTATATTTTAATATGTTATAGTTATTATTCGTAATATGCTTTATGACTTTTTCGTGTATTGGCTCTCCTAAATGACAAGTGCATGAATAAAACAAATTCTGCTTCGGACAAGGTATTTTTCGAACTATAAAACTGAACAGTCTAGTTAACATGTTCACAATTTTCATAATAAATCGAAGCAGCTGGAGATAATAATGATGACACCGTACAAAATTTATTAGCGAACCCTACTGAGAATTTAAAATTCTCACTGTTGTTTCCGTGTTATCTCCAGATAATTCAAGAAGATTCTAAGATGGTTGAAGTTGCTATCAAGCAAGGTTCGTTAGGTAACAGCAACAACTCTAGAATGGGGTACTATGACTTAAGTATAGTACTGTACAAACGAGGACGTTACAAGGAAGGGTGTGAATGAGAGAAGAACTAAGCAAGTAAGAAGGGGGAGAGAGAGAGAGAGAGAGAGAGTTAAGATTGCAATATGAATTAGAGATTTTGACTTTTTGTTATTAATTTTTAAAATTAGAAAAAAAAAAAAAAACAAACTCTTAAGTGCTAATGGGCTTATGGAAATGGACTGCCATTTGACTTCACCCAAACAAACTTAAGCTCATAGTCGGTAAACTACTTTTATGTTGGATCTTGACTCTCTCTTGAGCGGGAATAAAAAAAAAGAGACAAATTTTTATTTTAGATGTATGCATTTTATAATTTAAATGTACTAATTATTAATTGTATATATGCTTATATATATTTATATAAGTATATATGAGTATACAAATTTTTAAAGTGTATTAAATTGTTAATTATTTATGTTATTTTATTATATTTATATAAATTTTAATATATTTTTATATATTTATTTAATTATATCTAATTTAAATAATTCAACTAATAATTTATTGGTTGAACTAGTGACCCGTTGACTCAATATTTTGGCCAAATTGATCACTAAGTCGAGTTTTATAGCTATACCAAATATTCTCTCAATGGATTGGGATAAATTGATATTTTATATACAAATAAGATAAAATATTATTTGTTAATATTTCGAGGTAGTTGAGTGTACTCTCCTTCGTATTTTTTCACATTCAGGTGCCTGTGCCACTATAGCAGATGTTAAATTTTTAATGTGGTGTTTGATATAAGATAATTTATCTGAATTATTAATAATATTTGACTAAATTATTTGAATCTATAATATTATTCTATTTGGCTGAGTAATATTATTGATAATTTAATTTTTTAAGGTAATATAGATTACCACCAATATAACAATACTTCCATTATTATTATTATTAATATTATTATTGTTAATATTATAATGATTAATTATATATAATAATTATAATTATTATTATAATTAAATATTAATTATTTTTTAATAATAATTATTAATAAAATTAATTATTATAATTATAATTAATAATTATTATTAATTATTAATATTATTATGACTAATAATTAATAATAATAAATTATTTATCATTATTATTATATTAATTTAATACGTAAATTATTTATTAATTTTTTTAATATATTGATAAGTGCATTTTATTTACTTATTTTATATTCTTTTCTATGCTTATTCATAGCTTTAATCTTGTAAATATAATGCTTTTATTTTACTCTTTGTGTTTTGTAGGAAAATAAAGCTTAAAGATGATTTTTGAGCTGAACAAGAGTAAAATGACTCCATTTGGGTAATTCAAGAAAATGCTAAGAATTGAGTGCTAGACAGCATGAGCAGTATGTCTTTCCAAGGGCATAACTTTTTGGTCCGAAGTCAAAATGACATGATTCCACTTGGAAATGAAAGTAGACATTCAGAGCTTTAATTTGACACCAAGATCACTCAAAAAGTCCAACGGACCAGAGAGATTGAAGCTGCCAAAGTTGGGCCTGGCGCTGACCCGTCACTGCATTCAATGCAGTTTTGCTCAATTCAGTTCTCCCTTGATATAAGCCCAAATGGGATGATTCCAGAGCCAAAAATGAAGCCCAAGATGTTAACTTTCCAATGGTGGTCGAATTACTCTCATCCAAGTCCATTTGGTCAATGAAATTTACGTGTGAAGTAGAGCTGCCAGAAAAAATCGAAACTGTCAATTTTGATTAATGAATGGTGGGCCAATTGAGTTCAATTCATTTGTGGGTTTTCATTGTCTGATTATAGGCTGTTAGAAACTTAAGTATTAGAATTATTTCTGATAATCACCATGGCTTTGTGAGAATGTAACCTATGAAGCTAGTTTAATGTGGAGTTACAATTGGAGCAGTTATAATTTGGATGGCTGAGATTATATTTTGACAAGAGACCAGCAGCCAGAAAGAGGGGAGACAGAGGGGCATTTTGGTTCTGGCTAGAGAGAGAAATTTTCGTGGAGAGAGAAGAAGGTTTCAGCCACTCATCCTTAGAAACCTTAGTTACAATATTGGAGTTGGAGAAGTGACATTTTCATCAAGCTTGTAGCTATGGACATCACTTTTTGCTGCTCTTTAGAGATTTAATTGAGGAAAAGAAAAGATATAGGTGCTGAAGATTAGAGTTTGGGTAACTTTGCTTTCTCCCTTTAGTCTGCACATGTTTTTCTTTCTTTCTTAACTCATGTCATATATTCTTCAATTTGTGATATGATTTTCTTTAGAATGTTAGGCTAAGTTATTTTTATGGTTATGGGTGAACTTTGAATCCTAAATTATCATGTAATTAAATTGATTTTCAGAGCTCTATTTTCTTGAGAGTTGATTATATTCTTCTACCCACTTCATGATTATGGTAGTAATGTGACATATTTGGATTGGCCACCCTTATATTTTATGTTATGGCTGATTGCTAGAATTAGGATTATGATGTTCATTATCCTTTATCCATATGTAGTAACTTGTGTGCAAACTTAATGGTCAAGTTTTGATTATATGCAAGGGAGAATATAACCTAAGTCACTTAGTCCTATGTTAGAGACCAAAACTTAGATCAATCTGTCTTTCTAGTTGCAATTGTTAATTGAACTTAGTGGATGTTCCCTATGTCAATTAGTGATTAGAATAGGTTAATGGATGTTCCTTAATCTATTTAAAAGAAGGTAGGTAATAGAATGTTTCATTGCCTAAGATTGGTAACTTTAAAAGGAGAATTGGAGGCTGAAATTGAGAGCTAATTGCATGATATAATTTGGTGGGGAAAAGGGATCCCATAACCAGTTTTAATTGATTTCAACAAAACAGCATCATTTGCTCTTGTTTATTTTTTTTTTATTTTCGTATAATTTTTTTTATATAATTTTTGTTTGAATTATAAAAACAACAAAACCTCCCATTGTGTTTTACTTTGTCTTTTTAGAGTTTATTAGAATCAGAATGTAAAATAAGCTAAATAATTAAATTAATTCAATTCCTCGCGGATCGACCCTTTGCTCATTACTAAACTAATTTTTCCTAAACCAAGCAAAAATTTTTAATTTGGTAATTTAACGACATATCATATATTAAATTATATCATATAAATTATTATTTAAATTATTTATACATATTAAATATTATATTTAATATTATCAATAATTTAAAAAATAATAATTTTTTTAAATAATAATATATATTACTGCTATTTTTAATAGATAATATAACAAACTTGTTATTTAGGCGGATTACTGTCTGTTTTTATTTGTAAGTGACATGATTGGGAATTGGGCTTTTTGTGCAAACCTCCTGCGCATGCAAGAAATTGTGGGGATCAATCAGACTGAAACTCGAGTTGGACAGACTTGCTTCATAGACTCATAGTTGCCAAAGCTGCAGAGAAATGGGGAACAAAGAAAAGGCAAAGGAGCGAAGAGAAAGAAGGCTGCAAGAGATTCGGCATCTGAGGACCATTCCATATTCCGATGACCAGAGGTTCGATTTATATACCTTTTATTTTGTAATTAGCTATTGGTGTTCTTACTAATGATTGTTTAATACTGCCTGCGAATCTTGAGGACCATTTTTATTTTTAAACCATATTTACAATAACAACTCCCACTCGATTGGGCTACTGAATTCATATTACTTTCCACTTTCAATTCTCTTTCAAATTGGCCATATCTCGTCGTATGCCATTTTTTTGTACGTGAACCAAAAATTTTTGGTGTTGGTGACAAGAATCCCCTTAGCTCCAGATTTTATTTCTCCAGTCTTACTTTGGTTTTTTCGTCGTTGGAAAAGCTATTCATAGTCACAACTGTGTATTAAAGCTCATTCTAAGTTTATCACCTTTTTTTTTATTTATTTTTTGAGTTACCTAAACTTGAGTGGATTCATCTAGAGACGTGAATACTATAGTTGTTTAGGTAGCATTATTCTTTTATATTTATTCTGTTTAGGAATTAGTTATAAATTTTCAAACTTCTATTGTTTTTAATTTCTTTCTTTCAGTGCTTGTTTATGCTAATGTCAATATATACACTGCACACATGCCTCCATTTCCATGTACCTTTGAGATAATGAGGGAAAATATTAACTTAAGGGTGTGTTTGGTGCGGTGGTAAAAATGAGGGAAATTTTTCATGAATTAACTTTATGTATAGTTTTACACAAGAAGGTAATACATGAAAATTTCTCCCTAATTATACCCCATACCAAACACACCCTAAAAGTGAATGTCTAATTGTTGCATGGGATAATTGAACAAAAGAATATTGCCAGTTGCCACTTGGGAAGCATGTAACTAATTCTTGTCAGCCTGTATCTTGACTATTATGATTGTTTCATCCTTTAACCATCCACACTTCGACGAATTGCTGAACACTCTTCTCTGTCCCCTGTTCTAATTTTTGTCAATTTGATGTATTTATAGGTGGTGGTCCAAGGAGACTGTTGCTGTGGTTACCGGTGGAAACAGAGGAATCGGGTTAGAGATCTGCAGACAACTTGCTGCTCATGGATTGACCGTTATACTAACATCAAGAGATGCTAGTGCTGGTGTTGAATCAATTAAGGTTTTGAATGGAGGTGGTCTTAACCTGATTAATCATCAACTTGACATTTTAGACCCGTTATCCATCAACCAGTTTGTAGAGTGGTTGCAGGAAAATTTTGGTGGTTTGGATATTCTGGTCAGTTTCTAAAATATGGTTTCTTCCACATTGTCTGATTTAACTGAATAAGTGATTTTTATTGGGATCTATCTAATAGTTTTATCCATTTTGATTGCTTCTGCCTTAGTTTTTCCTTTTCAAATAAATGGGTGTTAGATTGTTTATATTTGATTTTAATGTGCTAAAATGGAGTCAAGCTGTTGGAACTGGGCCCCTAATTAATGGGCCTCAGTTAGAAGAGTATAAAAGAGTATGAAAGAGAGTATTAGAGATGTAGAAGTGGGAGTTGAGAATTTAGAAGTTGAGAGATTGGGAGAGCAAGGGATCTCTCGATTATCCCTAAACATTGAATTCTCACATTCTGGAATAATACACGCTTTCTTTCTGATTCTGATCCAGTTCTATCAACTGCTGTCTAATTGAGGCCATTAATTAGAGGCCCAGTTCCTATCATAAACTCAGAAGATAATTCATTAAATATTTCAAGGAAGTATGTAGAATGTGGTTTAACACTTTTCCTTATTCTATGCACCTAAGCAATATCATTACTTGCAGGTGAACAATGCTGGTGTTAATTTTAATCTTGGGTCTGATAACTCAGTTGAAAATGCCTGTAAGGTTGTTGAAACAAATTATTTTGCCACCAAGAGGATGATTGAAGCAATGATTCCACTGATGAAACCTTCCATTGTTGGTGCTCGTATTGTAAATGTAAGCTCACGTCTAGGTCGACTAAATGGAAGACGTAATGTAAGTAAAATTCTCTTTATAGTGCTTCCTAGAAGAGTATTCTATTCGTATAATAAGTAAAAAATGTTTAAGATTTTGATCTTTTGTTCTTTCAATTGTCAGTACTCTCATGGTTCTTTCATTTTCTTCGTTGGGCTCCTCTGCCTTTTCCAAAGGAAAAATGCAACTCGCTGTCCTCTCATTGGGGCTAAACTAAGCATGTTTTATCACAAAGAAACTTTCATGTTTCGAAATTTAAAAATGCACAGTATTTTTCCTTTTGGCATCACCACTCAAAGTTGCTTTCTGACATAACTTGTTCAATATGGTGATATAGTTGGTGTTATGACAGCTCAACAGATAAGATGGTGATATAACTGGTGTTATGATAGTTCATTATGGTGATATAGTTGGTATTATGACAGTTCCCCATGTGGCTTCTGCTTGATGTAAAACTGATTTTAGGTTTGTTGAGTGGCAGAGAATCAGCAACACAGCTTTGAGGGAGCAACTCAGTGATGTGGAATCCCTTTCAGAGGAACTAATTGGGAGGACTCTATCTACTTTTCTACAACAAGTGGAGGATGGAACTTGGACATCAGGTGGGTGGCCTCAAGTGTATACTGACTACTCGGTGTCGAAACTTGCGGTCAATGCTTATACAAGGCTTATGGCAAGGAAGCTTTCTGAGCGGCCAGAAAGTCAAAAGATTTATATTAACTGCTATTGCCCAGGTTGGGTGAAGACTGCTCTCACTGGTTATGCTGGGAATAACACTGTCGAGGAAGGAGCCGATACTGGAGTATGGCTTGCCCTTCTTTCCGACCAAACAATCACAGGAAATTTTTTTGCCGAGAGACGGGAAATTAACTTCTAACCTGTTGGGAATTATATAAATTAAATTGCTGCCAAAAATTAAAAATCTCTCTTTGGTTGTTTTTGTTCTTTCGGTCAATAGAATTCTGTCTTTGATACTGAAAGCGCAAGTATCGCCTTCTGAGAATGAGATAGTAGTGACGGCGTTTGACGACATGAACATTGCTTTGCTAGCAGCTTCAAGTTTCCTTCAGCATCATGTACATTTTCAGTGGTAAGCTAATTCTTCTGAATATTTGATGCTTCATTAGTAAGAAAAGCATTTTCACTAGTTTCCCACTTAGAAACGTGAATTAGATCTTAAACTTGTTCGATTCGAACTTATGTTATTTCAATTGCACGAACATGCTCGCCAAGACGTTCTAAATTCCATTAATCCTTTCGCATTTATCTACTCGTTTCTGTGCCTAAAATTCATTCCTGTTTTAAGCTGATACAGTCAGGTTTCAAACTCTACCATTTCAATTTCATATCCCTCTTGGTCATTTTGTCATCAATTCTCAATTAGAACTCAACGAAAACAATGTACTAACATGCGTTAACAAGTTCAAAATATAGAATGCCACCATGAAGCACTCATGCACATATCAATCGACTAGGATTTCAACTTGCACCCATGTAGCTTCCATATTCAAGCAGTCAAATTGATGACGAATTGCATGAGTAATTGTATGTTACATTCACACAAAGCAAACAATACAAAACTTACTAATTCAGAGAGTATATAACTAAATCAGTATGTTACTACCATGTACGACTACAATTTTTTGAATGATTCTCTACTGTATTTGTGAATAGGCGTAAATGGTGAGGAATGGCTATAAAACTGAAATAAGTCTCAGAGACATTATTTTCGAAATTGAGGTACTGTCTTAAAGCATGTTTGGGAATAATGTTTTTACAGGATATAATCTCAAAAGCTGTCGAGTTGTTATGGAGAGTAGGGATGTGCATGGATACGGGTTAACCCATGGATCCAAAAAGGCCTGACCCGTATGCAAAAATATCGGTTTGGATTGGGTAATTTAATCTATTTGGGTAAAATTCGATTAACCCGCTCAGCATTTGGTTTAGGTAGTGGGTTTAAAAATTAAACCCGTCACTCATCCTGAATCCCCACTTTTTTTTTTAATAAATAATGATTCATTCACTTATATATTGATGTACAAAAATATAATTATACATATTGACTCTTAGACTTTGTCAATATATTAATATATAGTTAGATTTATTGATTATTGATGTTGTATAATATATAATGTATAATATATTTCATGGTTATGTTTGTCGAATTATCAATTATGTATGTAATTTTTTTTTTAAATATAATTGATTATATTCGAATTTCAAAAGCACAATTTATATATTTCAAAATGTCATAAAATGAGATGTTTCAATTTATTTTTCACCCACCGAAAAAAAAAAAAAAAGAAGACGAAGAAGAAGAAGAAAGCTGACTGCCTACCCAAATACCCGATTCAATCCAACCCAAAAGTGTTAGGGTTGGGTTGGGGTTTAAAAAAGCTAAAACTGACCTAACTCAACCTGAGTTTATTTGATTAGTTGTATTTTTTTCCTCTGAACTTAACCTGTGCACACCCTTACTGCAGAGGTTGCCTAATGAGTTATGCAAGTTTTTTCTCTCAAATTTAATGAAACTTTTTTTTACTAAAGTTATTTCTATGTAGTCCGTTTTGTTTCTCTGGGCCTTTGGGCCTCTTTATTAAAATAGTAAATTTCCAAAGTTATCCTCATCAATTTTTCTACCAAATAAATTAATTCCTAAAATAAAATATCAAATTGATCTTTAACCTTTTAAAATATAAGAGAATTTAGTCTCTTTATCAAGTCTCTCTATTAAACATTACATACTGACCTGTTAAGTAGTTGACGTGATATTATTATTTTCGATTCTATTATCCTAGTCACCTCTATTTATTAAAATAACATTATTTTGGAAAAATTCTTCTTATCTGTATATCAGATCAAAATATAAAATTCAACATATTAGCACTTTGAAAGTTTACTCTTATTAAAAATAAAAAGTATAATGGCTTGAAATGTCACTTTTACTAATGAGTTATGTAAGTGTTTGGTCATTTTATCATAGTGGTAGAAGCACACTATAACTTTAAAAATGACCTCAGTTTGATTTTTGGAAAGAATATTAATTTGGAGGGTAAGTTTGATTATATTCGAACAGGATTAATCTCCTTCTTTGATAATAGGGAGGAGGATATTCTTAAGAAATTAAAAAGAAAACAAATCCAAAGAATGTCAAAATAAATTTCTAAGCTCATCCTTAAAAAGTAAAAGTGTTGAAATTATTATTTCTTAAGAAATTTTTGATAGGATCTGACTTATAAGGGTGTGTTTGGCATGAGGTAAAAATGGAGGGAGAAGAAAATTTTCTTGAATAAACTTTATGTGTAAATTATTACCTTGTACCACACACACTTAAATATCAATCATATTTGTCCTCAATGTTGGAACACATTAATTCCTACTACTACTACTACTACTACTAATAATAATAATAATAATAATAATGCCTACATTTATAAGAGTAATATATATATATACATAAAATAGGGCTTTTTATTTCTCAAGAGAGAGTAATATGTATCCCCAAAGAAAAAAGCGAGTAATATGTATGTTCTATTATTCTTAAAAACAAGCTTAGGTTTTAAATTGTCTAGTAATATGGCTTTGTTTTAAATTGTCGAGTAATATGGCTTTGTTTCATTTTTTTTCACAAAAAAAAATTAAATTTTTAAATAAAAAATTACATTTCATATAAATTACTTATAATTTTTACTCAAAAGCTAAATTTTAGCTATTAAGTGGGATAATAGCTTCTCTAAAAATAATTTTTTTTTGGAAGAAAATTAATTTATTTATTTAAAAAAAAAAAGTTTAATTGGTATGCCTTATAATTTTTCATTGTCAATTAATAGAAATAGAAAAAAGTAAGAAATTATGATGAATCCCTTATTATATATAAATTAATACTTTTTACTATTTCTATAAGATAACAGTATAAAATTATTTTACCTCTGGGTATATTTAAATTAAATTTATAAAAAAAATGCGAAAAACCTGAAGTCATCTCGCTGGTATTTTTGCATGACTTAATTGCCGTAGGATTCTTCTTCTCTCACTACACAACAAAGTAAGGTTTCCCTGGATTCCTTCGTCGTTTCCACTCCACTCAACAAAGTAAGGCTAAAGTCAACGGCTGTTCCTTTGATTCCTTTAGTTCATCTTTCTTATTGCTCTCTATTTCAAGTTGTGTTACTCTAAATGCTGCAAATGAATTATTCGAACAAACACTAAGCCACTGATCCTTCTGTTATTTTAAACTCTTCAATCTTAGGTCTGTGGGAAAGGACAGTGACACTGCAATGGAAGACAAGTACCTCAAGCTGAAACATTTTGGCTCTCTCAGCTGAGTTCCATTTTTTTGTTTTTTCTGCTTTGTTTTCACCGGCAGCCAACATGGATCTTGTACTTGCTGTTGTTGTTATTACTGCAGCTGTCCTTTCTGTACCTTTGGTGAAAACTTTGCACTCAATTTTCTGGGTCCCATGGAAAACGCAGAATCATTTTAAGAAGCAGGGGATAGGTGGTCCTGGCTACCGTCTGATCTATGGGAATTCAGCAGAGATCCGGCGCCTCTACGCAGAAGCTAAATCAGAGCCAATGCCATTTGACCATGACATCTTAAAACGTGTGGTCCCTTTCTACCACAGATGGTCTAGCATGTATGGGAAGACTTTCTTGTACTGGTTCGGGTCTATGCCCCGTTTGGCAATATCCGACCCGGAAATGATTAAGGAGGTGTTGCTGAATAAGGGTGGGCAGTACGGGAAAGTGCCCTACAACCCACAGTCTAAGTTGCTTTTCGGACAGGGACTTGTGGGGTTGGAGGGTGATGAATGGGCATTTCACAGAAGGATCATAAACCTGGCCTTTAACATGGAGCTTGTTAAGGTGACAAATCCTTGTGTTTTGCTGGTCAAAATGAACCTTTCCTTTTTTTTTTTTTTCAAAGTCTGTTGTGTTGTGTTGTGTTTAATAACTTGGGCATTAATGACAGTTTCATGATGAGATCTGTTGCAGGGATGGGTGCCTGATATGGTGGCAAGTGTCACAAAGATGCTGGAGAAATGGGAAGATGAAAGAGGAGGAAGAGATGAATTTGACATAGATGTGCACAGAGAACTCCATGATCTTTCTGCAGAAGTTATCTCAAGGACAGCTTTTGGCAGCAGTTATGAAGAGGGCAAGCATATTTTCAACTTACAGGAGCGGCAAATGCATCTTTTCTCACAAGCAGTTAGAAATGTCTATATTCCTGGATTTAGGTAGCTACGCATTCCCTTCTTAAAACGGAGTATTTTGTTTGGTGTTTGTTTATTATACCCAATACGTATATATTTCAAAATATGCAGTCTGAAAAACTTAGAATTGCTGTGAACTACCATAGGCAAGTTGTTCTACAGCGATGCAGTATGATACATGCCACACCACTATTTGAATGAGTACATAGGGCAATGGTAAATAATTACAAAAGAATAATATCTTTACTATATCAAAACTACCATCTTATGTGCCCATCATTTTCCTTTACTTTCCAACCTTACCTGTCAGCTAAGTTAATAAATAAGAGAAAAGAAACATGCGATGTTTTCAAAATAGACCAACTGCTGGTCATTTCTCGATTTACTTAAGTGAAATAAATTTGATACAATGGTTTATAACTTGTGGATTATTCTATCCTACCCTTCTTTTGTACTAAATATAAGATGAGAAAACAGCTACATGTTCATTTATTTGTTCGTAGCTTTAAATGCTAAAATGTAAATTTGATTTCGGTTTTAGATGTCTCCAAATAAAGTTGATTGCGTACCTGGTATATTTTGTCTTCTTGATTTTAAGGTCCTGAGTTATGCTGATTTTCTTCTGAAGCTTTGATTAAATAATAGATATTTGCCAACCAAGCAGAACAGGGATAGGTGGAGACTAGAGAAAGAAACACGTGAATCAATTCACAAACTGATTGAGACCAAGAGCAATGCAAGTGGAAATGCAAGGAACGTATTAAGTTCATTGATGTCTTCCTACAAGAATGAACTTGGTGGAAAAGTCCAGTTAGGGGAGGAAGAAATTATTGATGAATGTAAAACCATCTACTTTGCTGGAAAGGAAACAACAGCTAATTTGTTAACTTGGACCCTTCTTTTATTAGCAAAACATCAGGAATGGCAAAGTAGGGCACGCGAAGAAGTTCTTCGTGTCACTGGAGACGGACACAATGGACTTCTGGTTGCAGATGATTTAAATAACCTTAAGATTGTAAGTTCAATGTTCATGATCTGACTTGCCTTATCATGTTACATAAGAGAATCAATTGAATGCATCTGTTTGTATCAGAGTCAGAACGATATTTCAAACTTATAGTAAAATTGTTCCATTGAATGCCAATAGGAGCACAGTGATTGGTTTGTCAATACAGATGATTGCTGTCTATTGTCAGTATTCAGCCTATGCTATATAAGGCTTTTAAATTGAATAATTTGCAGAGATGGAGAAAGTTAGGCCATGTATGCAGAACCAAAAAGAAATATAGGATGGAATAATTCTATGATTTTAGTGCAATCTATTAAGAATTGGTAATACGATAGGACCCCAGGTGCAAAATTTGTATATTCTAGATGGAAGTCCTGCAAATTACTGAATGAGGGAAATGGGAAGGAGAGTGTGGGATCCTTACATGCATATCGGAATGATGAGCTGGGAAGAGAAAGAAAGAGTGGAGATTGTGTCTTTCTGTTAGATGTGGGTATATTCCGTGTGAAAAATGTCATTTGTACTCATATTTTATACTTATTTTAAATACAATGAGAGGGAAAGACACACGGATGCGGGTGTTAAAAAAGTAAAAAGTGGTAGATTCACCATTTTGTATCTTTCTCCCTTACAATGTGTCTACAATAAGTTCCCAAAAATGAACACAAATAATATTACTCTTGTATGTAAAGGAATGGGATGTAAGAAGGTAAGGAACTAGTGAGTGGGACTCTGGGAGAGAGGAACCTCTCGAATAGCTCTGTTGTTATTTATTTATTTTTCTTTGTTTTTACACTCACCTCTCGAATAGCAGGGCAGTTTATCAGTCTGTTTCTGCATTGTTTAATTCAATGAACAAACAATCGACTGAGTTCATAGAACGTTCCACTATAGCTAATATACTTGAATACAGAACTTTGTTGTATTTTTATTGATTATTGTTGGTTTACATTTTGCATCAGGTTAGCATGATAATTAATGAAACACTTCGGCTCTACCCACCGGCAGTAATGTTAATGAGGCAAACATCTGAAAATGTGATGCTAGGGAGCCTCAACATTCCTGCCAAGACTCAACTCTTCTTGGCATTGACCGCTGTCCATCATGACAGACACATCTGGGGAGAAGATTGTTACAAGTTTAATCCCATGAGATTTAGTGAGCCTCGGAAACATTTAGCCGCATTCTTTCCTTTTGGGTTAGGTCCTCGAACCTGTGTCGGGCAAAATTTGGCAATCGTTGAGGCAAAGATTGCTCTTGCTATGATCATTCAACGTTATAGTTTTGCAGTATCTATGAGCTATACCCATGCTCCTATACTATATATAACATTGCAGCCTCAATATGGAGCACAAATCCTCTTCCGAAGGATTTAGTTTTGTCTTTTCCCTTTTTGTGCGTCTATAATTTTGAACATGCATGCTGTGAAAGCATTGTATCTATCAATGGGAATGGATTCTTTCATATAAAAAATTTGCATGACCTTGTCTATTTATAATATATTAAATCTGAGACCCATACTATAACATATTGAGAGATTGACACCTTATATGCTTTATAATGCTGCCACATCAGCTTATTGGTGAAGCTGTCCTTCTCTCATTTACTTACGATTACTTTATAAAGCCACGCCCCATTGCCCCTTTCCTTTTCTCCCGTAGTCCCCCCTTCTTCTCCTCTCTTCTTCTTTCTTTCCAAAAAACACACCCCACACCCTTTCCCTTTTCTCATTTCGTTGACATATGCTACAATCGGAGAAGCTCGCTCGCTATGCAATAGGCCATGGCCTTCATGGCATGCACTCCGTTTTCCTTTTGTCAAATAGTTGGCTGCCTATTTCTTCTTGCCCTGTATTTCATCTCCTTGATAACACCATGCTGTCAATGTGAACATAGCCCAATCAATTTTCAGTGGTTGCATTTGATTGATGAGAGGGTTCAAAATTGGGTTCTAGGTCATTGATGAATGCAATTATGCAGTTAGTATTCATTGAAGCATAAACTATTAGCCATTCTCGAATACAAGTGTTCCACATTCTTTAACCAACACCAAATACAGGAAAAACCATTGTAGGTCTCTATCACCAAAGATAATGTGTTTAACTTGATTCGAGAATGAATGTTTTCCTTTCTCCTTGTAGTTCCAAAGCTTTTGAAGTCAGGTGCCAGACACAAGGGTGCAATTCTAAAGTTTTAATGGACGCACCTTGCACCTGGTACTCTTTGAGGCATAGACTATTGGGTGATGGAGTTATGTGAGAGAGCACGACAACACATATAGTGGCCTATAATATCGGTTGGTTCTTTTTTCCTTTTCATCCCTTTGTTCCCATTAGTTTAAAGAATTCAATGTACATTGTTAACTATATCTCGCTTTGTTTTCCCTTTGTATTTTTCTTTTTTCAATAATTTATGGGCATGTATCCTTATCATTTCATTGTTATAGTAGTAATACTGGTTGATGGTATCGTAACTATTTTTTAAACTAAATATGTTCTCATGACATATAGAGTTAGATAAATTGGATAGTATTTCTATTCAGATAGCGATGCTTATATGTGACTACTTTTTCCTCTTTATTTTCGAAGAAGCACTTCTTTCACTTAAAGTTTATCTAAACTAGGTGCCTAATGTGAAATAATTATTATTAATATTCATAATTGCCCAATTATAATTCAGTAACTGATTGAAGGTTATGAAACAAAAAATTTAAAATGGGCAAATAATCCATACAGTCACAAAGACACGTAGCCACTAACGTTAACACAAAATTAAAACAACTTAATGTCTTAAATATAATTTAATAGTAAAATATAACTGTAAATTCAGTAAAAACTAAATTAAATTACCATCGCTACACAAAATAAGCGACTATTCTTTACAAATCTATACGCTTACTCATTTCTCATATCATATAATTTTTCATTTGCAATATGTTACTACAACGAATTACAATTCAAAATTAAAAATTAATATAAGCTTAAAAATATTTTAATAAAAGAACATTTTTATTATATTAATAGTTACAAAATTAAAATTAATTAAAATTATATGATTTGATTTCATTTCTTAATTTTCTATTCAATTATAAACAACACCTAAATTTATATTTCTTTTATTTTATTGTGATCCGTCAATTTGTTTTACATACTTTAAATTACATAATTATATACTATAATGTCTTGCACAAAATTATTCAAAATGTTACATTTTCTAAAATCTAATTTCTAAGAATTGTACAATAGCAAAAGATAAAAAAAAAACTAAAATTTAATATTTATTAAAAACATTAAAAAATATCAACATATTAGTTACATTTAATCAATTGTTTCACATATTTTCTTTTTTTCTCTATTACCTTTCTAAGGAACTCATATGTCACAACTCAACATGACAAAAGAAATTTTACAAAACATTAAAGACCAATCAAATTAATACAAAATAGTATAGGCAACAATTTAGCTCTGTCAACTCTCACCTTACTAATAATTTTCTTTTCTCTTTCATGTTTATATAAGGAATTGGTTTAAATGCAATAGTACTAAAAAATTTGATTTCAAACTTTAGTCCTAGGTTACAAGAGGGAAAAGTTTATATCATAAAGAATTTAAAAGCAACAACTACAAATGACAACTATAGGTTAATAAATAATGCAATGAAAGGATTTTTTTTTTCTTCCTCAAAACTTTTTGTGAAAAAATTAACGATTCCTCTATCAACATTCCACACCATACTTCGAGAGTTTGGCTCATTATAGGCGCTCTCACTTTCAAAAAGAGTGGGTGGAAGAAAAGTATTAATATATTACATCACTAATATTATTAAAAAGTATTTTATAGAAATATATTGTTTTCATAAAAATAAGTAAGGCCAACAAATTTTTACAATTATTTCAGACACCATTGAAAGAGTACTTGCAGAGATGCACTAGAAGATGAAAAACAAGTTTACGTCAACAAGAAGCCAACAATAATACATAGAATGAAGTTTATGCTCGAAGAGAAAATGAAAATAACATTTTTAATATAGCATCAAGAAAATAGTGTATTAATGAAATACAAATGTTACATTCACAACTAACATTTCTATTTGCACTAGCCAATGGTCTACATCACCAAATATCATAACTACTTCTAAGAATTTTAAAATTTATTCAAAAAATGCTAATTTTGATTTATCATACGTATTAACAGTTGCTATCTAAAAGAATAACCGACTAATGAAGTTATTTTCAAAAAACTATACTATCACAAACACTTTTGTTACAAACATGTTTGAACCCAAGCCTTTCTTCAAAAAAATCAAATAGATGACCACCCTTCAAATAGAATTCATATCTTTATTTTCCAAAATTACAAAATCAAAGGGAAACAAATGTCAATCATATTATTGACTTAGTATAAAGTAAACAAAATTTATTACTAACATTTAACTCAAACATAATGCAGAAATCACATTCTTCAACAACAATATCATAGATAACGAGTTCATATTTATATAAAGTTCAAGGAAAAGAAATCATAGCAATAAGACTCTCCAGAATATAATTATAAAAGAAGAGTCAATATTTGAAGAGTGACAATTATAAAAAAAAAAAAAAAAAAAGATAGCTATAAATGGACAATTACAAAGAAAGGCATCAATGGGGGAAAAAAGTATGCACACACATATTATATATCATGTGAAGAGCCAATCTTAATTAGGAATCTTAGAAAAAATAATCCTGAACAAGCAATCCATAATACAAGTACAAAAAATGAGGCAAGTGACAAAAACGATCAAGACAATTGTGCAATTTAATATTTTTGTTCCATTACATAATTATTTGACTTCACATTATTTAGACATTATCTACTAAATTATTTCTACACATAGCATGGGTCTAAATCCAGTTATTTTTCATTTCACTGAAATTTATGGTGATTACATCTTGCAGTTGTGAGATTCTCGTAATGATGAATAATGCATGTATATATCCATTTCAGTCTCGCACATAGTGTGGGTCTAAATCTAGTTATATGTTATTTTCCATCATTGATTAGATTTTTTTGTGGATTTTAGATTTGACCCTACCTTCTTGATCAATGATGATAGCCCATTTTGATATGAGGGATCTTAGTAACGCTTCTTTGTGTTTTGGGCATTGAGATTCACCTTGATAGATCATGCATTATTCTTGGTTTGTCTCAAAGAGGTTATATTGAAAGAATTCTGAACATGTTTAGTATGCAATCTTGTTAGTCTTGTGTTGCACCTATTCAAAAGGGTGAAAGGCTTTTTAATGCCTAGTGCCCTTAGAATGATAAAGAAACAGCAAAAATGGTGAAAGTCCTTTATGATTCCACGGTTGCTAGCCTTATGTATGCTCAAGTTTGTACACATTCTAATATTGCTTTTGTTTTTAGTGTATTTGGGAGATACTTGAGCAAACCTGTGTGGCACATTAACAAGCTGCAAAACGATTTATGAGCTATTTGTGAGGTACCAAAGATTATTTGTTGACTTATAAGAGGTCAGATCATCTTGAGGTGGCAGTTTATTCTGATTCATATTATAGTGGTTGCCCAAATGATTATAAATCTACATCAAGTTATATATTTATGTTAGTAGGATGAGTTGTTTCTTGGAAACAGACACTTACAGTTACCTTAATCATGGAAGTAAAGTATATAGCTTGTTATTAGAGATGGCAAAATGGTCGGACCCGCCGGATTGACCTGCATAACCCGCCCCACTTGACTTGTGGGTTGAAGTGGGGCGAGGCGGGTTTGGCTCATGAGTCACATTTTTTTTTCATCTTTTTTCCCCCTTACACAACATTTAGGCCATTTTTGTTGGTGTTTATGTAATATTGATGAACTTCATAGTTTTTTTTTTTTTTTACTATGTTGTTGATTATATTTATGTTTTGCGGATTATGTTATTGTTTTATTGATTATAAATTTATACTTTGTTGTGGATATGGTTAATTTGTGGAGTGTGAATTTTTTAATGTGTTTGGGTTTAAATATTGGCTTGTGAGCTTTTCTATTATGGCTATTTTGGTTAGAAATGTCATCTTATTCTTATTAAGAATTGTAATTTTTAACTTTTTTAGAATTGAGTAAATGGTTTAATGCTTAATTAGTAAATAGAATGAGTTTCTTTGTATGCATGTTATTTTGTTACATTTAATTAAAAATTTCTATATTTTTTTAAAAAAAATTTAAATGAATTAATTCATATAAAAAATAATTTATTTTATTTCTTTTTTCTTAGCGGGCCAACCTACTAACCTGCCAACCCGTAGCGAGGCGGGGCAGGTTGACACATTCAACCTAAATTACTAATGTGGGTTGGCTTGCTCCGCTCTACTTAATGCTTGACCTGCGGCGGAGCGAGGCGGGTTTGTATGTTTGCCATTACTACTTGTTATGAGGCTACTCATCAAGCAATATGGTTGAAAAATTTTATTAGTGAACTTGGACTTGTGGAGAGTACCTCTAGTCCTTTAACTATATATTGTGATAACTCTAATATTATGTGCTTCTCTCATAATAATAGAAGCTCAAAGCGGTCAAAACATTTTGATGCAAAATACATGTTTATTAGAGAGAAGATCCAAGGGTCTAAAACTTTGTGTTGAGCATATTCTTGCAAAGCTTATGCTGATCCCCTAATCAAAGGCATAGCAGTTAAAGCTTTTGTTGATCATATAACCCGTTTGGATGTAGTGGGGCCTTTTGATGTTTTGAGTAAGTGAGAGTTTGTTTTAGAAATTGTTATGACCTCATTCCTATAATATTTGAGGCATTGAGTAATAATTATTTCTTTGTCATTGTTATTTCTCTTTATCCTGCATAGTTTAATTATTTATTTAATTGTGTAATAGCATATTGTGGAGATATTTTGAACTCAATCTCAATTGTGTTGTTGTGATGAGATTATAAAATCTCATATAGTATCTTGGGTGGATGCTTAACCATTTTTGTTGGGAACTACACTTTGATCATATATTAGCATGCCATTTTGCAGTACTTTCCCATTTATCCATATTTCACAATTTGTTGGGTTATTAGGATATGAGTATCTTATATATATAATGTCATTACTCCTTTGAGTATGATTTTTTGCATTGTTAAGATGCTTGTAATCTCATATTGGACTTCTGATTGATAATGTTGGCTCATGTTTGGCATCTTCTAGTGGCCACATATTGTAAATTAATATGGAGTGTTAATTTCATATAAATATTGCGATTTGATGTATGTTTGTCTAAGTGGTAGAATGTTAGATTATTTTTGTGGACTAACATAAATCATATTGCATTCTAGTTTTAATTGTAGATTAATTAGATGCCAAAAATATTATAAGATTGTATTGTTTAGCCTATTTCTTATATTGTTAATAAGTGGATATGGTTTTGGGCCTTTTGTATGGGTGGTAAGTTTTAGCCCATCTATTTTACTAACACAAGAAGAGGCCCTGCTACTTGCCATGATAGTGTTTTGGGTTGCCCCATTGAGACACAATACAATATTCTGACTGCTTAGCATATGACAAGTTTCTCTCCGTCCTCTTTGTGTTTTCTTTGCAAGGTCAAAAGATGTCTACAATTCTTCAACCTCAACCATTCTAGGCTAATTTGACATATGCTATATTAGAGTTGAATAGATAATTTGAAAGTAGGAATTATTGGTTATTCTATTTGTTGAAATACTAAACTTCCTACAAATCCAACCTTTTTTCCCTCATTCAAATACCATAATTGACACTCTGATTGAATCCCCTTATATTAATCACAGCCCCACCTTAGTGACCCCATAGCACTCAGAAAAAGGGGATTGTCTAAATCGGTGTACAATATCCCCCCACTCTCTACCTCTAACTCAGAAAGTAATTGTGAATGTTATTGAAAGACTTTATGGTTAATTTCTGTTTTTATTTGTTTTTTTTTATGTGAGATGATTTCTCTATTTATGGTACTTCATTTGATAATTTTTTGCTAACTTGTATAAAGTATTGATAGATTTGAGGAGCATTGTTTAGTTTTGAATTGGAAATAATTTCAATTTGTGGAAAGAATGGCATTGTCCTAGAGCATATAGTATCTAAAACAGGCATTAAGGTAGACAAAGTAAAGGTTGAGGTGATAGAGAAGCTACTGCCTCAAATCACGTGAAAGCCACATGAAGCTTTCTTGGACACATATACGCCGTAAAGCATTTTTAGTGGCCATTGTTTTTGTCTTAAGCGCCAATAAAAATAGTCGCAACAATTTTTTTCCGGCAATTAGACTTTAGCCGTTGTATCCAGCGTCGGTAAAGGTTTTCGCGGCAATTCTAAAGACCCTTGTAATGGTTGGGAAAAAAGCCACACTTTTAGCGGCCATTGTAATGGCCACTCAAACCAATTTTCAAAATTGCCTTTACTTGTCAAAAAAAGAAAAATAAATAAACAAGACTTTTTCTAGCAATAATAATTACCAGTAAATGATACACTTATTTGTTAAAAAGAAAAAAAGTATTGAAAAGGGCTTTTGCCATTGGCTACCATTGCCGGTGAACATTGCGATTATTGTCAAGAAATGTTACACTTATTTGTTCGAAAAAGTTGAAGATGACTTTACCCTGACAAGTACTATTGCCAAGAAATGTGCTTATTTGACATCAATAGTGTGGCTAATTTCATTAATAAAAATTTTACTGGCGATAATATTTTGTCCTAAAAAATTCAAATTTATACTATTAATAAAATAGAAGATATTATATAGAAATTTTTACACATGTCAAAGTATGGTAAAATTTACCTGTTTTTATTTTAAAAAATTTCTTATTAAGGAAATAAATTAAGTGTATTTATAATTAAAAATAATCTGTTGGATTACAGTTTTAGTAAAGAAGCATATGAAAAATACTAATAAAAGAGCAAATAAATAACACAGATAAAGGAAATCATTAAATTTGATTTATTTTTGATTTAGTCAAATTTATTTCAATTATGGTTAAAAAAATAAAAAACTTACTATGTTTAAAAATATTAAATATTAAATACGAATTTTCTTAATTAATACTAATTTTCTTTTAAAATTTAAATATATGATATGTGATTAATAGAGTATTGATAGGATATGTGATATATTCGATTAGTGGAGTGTTAGTGGGGTATATATTTTTCCTTTCCCTAGATACAATTAGTTTTAAAAATTTGAATTAACCAATCAGTTTAAACAAGTGATAATGATCAACAAATATAATAAATGCCAAAAAAATTAAATTAACCAATCAATTTTAATGTTGTCCACATTTTTGTATTTTTAACCAATCAATGATTTTTATCTCCTTTTTCATCCCTCCTTTATTTTTTTTCCCACTTCCTTTCACTTTTATATCTATTTTTCATTTTTTTTTCAAAGCCGATAACCCCTTCCTACCTCAAAAGATTAAAAAAAAATAACTTATTATTTTTTACTTGTGCAATATACAGGAATTAAAAATATTAAATTAAATTAGAAATAAATAAAATTTATTTCAAATTAACAAAAATGGGGAGGGGGAGAATTTTTATAGATCTCATTTATGTGTAATTTACACATAAATGACATCCACGTAAATTTTTTCCCATTCTTATTTTTCTACCAAACACACCTTAAATTTGATTTATTCTAATTTTATTATTAATCTTTGTCTGCTTGATGTAGCTTTTTTTTTTTCTTTTTTTTTTTACCCGCTGATTCAAATTGTTTTTTATATTGTAATTTATTACTTCCACATTTTATTCTTTTTAATGTCATTCTCTTTTTGGTCTGGGGCTAATTGGATTCAAGTTTATTTTATTTTGACATGTAGAACTTCCAAATTTATTTACTTTATCTAAGCTCTTAATTGAATTAAATTTTTTAATTTTTGGAATTGAAGTAATATTTTTAACCCATGCAATACACTAGCAATAACATAAACACTAAATTCATTCTAGAAAAGTAAATTAGATTTCATTAAATCAATAATAAGAAAACAACTATTGATCATTAATTTTGCAAGTGTCAACAAAAAAAATACAAAAAGTAAATAATATGAATCAAGTAACTAGTTTCATTTTATGTCCAATAACTAACGTAATTAAATAATCATAAGACAAAATAACAGATAACAGATATTTCATAAATGTTTCTCCAATTCATGGTCATAGTAAAGTCTTTCATAGCAAAATTGCCTAAAAATCATAGTGTATGGCCTGAAATAATAAAATAAAAATAATATGTTATTGAAATATAGCTCATCAATGTGAGTTAAAGAATAGTGAAAAATGCATGCAAATAGCAACACCAAATTTATCAAAACAATTCAAACTTTAAGAAGTCTAGAGGCAATAAAGCAAACATTAAATTAAATTATTAGAGATAGTTAAGCCAAAAGTTGAAGTAAATAGAGGAGAAGGAAAATGAAGAGATCAAGTAAAATTGAACTTAAGTGAAGGAATAAAAAGAGGAATGTAATGAGCAAGATAGAGAAGAAGAGAAGATAGACAAGAAGAGAAGGAGGAGAGCAAAGTATTATAAATCAGAGTACATAAAGCGGAAGTATAGACACAAATGTGATTCAGTTTAAAGCCTATGTCCACATGCAAAGACAACTGCCATATATATATATTCTACAAAATATGACAGAATACAAGAATAATTATCACACTATACTCAAATCCCAAAGTCCAAATACACCCAAATATCTTTAATATTTCCTCATCGATGTATAAACTCAACTCTCTACAAATGCACAAAGAGAATATAAAAGAAACAAAACTTCTCTGAGAAATGCTTGTGATGGGATGTTACAAAATGAAATTATTTTTTGAATTTATAGGCTTTAGCTTTTACTCTTAGTCATCCAATAAGCTATGGAAGAAATTGTTTTTCTCCATACCATGAATTGCTAGTAGCCTAAACTAAAGGAGAAGCTTTGACCTTTTATTTCCAAAAATAACGAGAGAAAGGAAAGCCACATCTTAACAAATCTTCACCTTGGCTTGAACTTTCTTCATGCCACCTTTACCAAATTGCTCACTAGAACTAACTCAAAAGGAACGAACACCAATTATGTCGAGATAGTGCTTGAACTTAGAAACTGGAGTTGGTTTTGTTAGCATGTCTGCTGGATTATCAGAGGTACCAATCTTCTTCACAATAATGGCACTTTGTGAAATAATCTCCCTTAGAAAATGATACCAAACGTCAATGTGTTTGGTCCTTTCATGGTACATTTGATTTCTACTCAAATGTATGGCACTTTGACTATCACAGTATACAACTGTGATGTCTTATTTCAATCCAAGCTATCAACTAAAAATCGAGGCCATATAGCTTCCTTTGCTACCTTCGTTGTTGCCATGTATTCGACTTTTATTATAGATAGTGCAATGTGGATTGCAATATTGCTTTCCAGCTAATCGCACTTTCTAAGAGGGTAAAGATGTACCATATCAAAGACCTTCTTTTATCCAAATCTCCAACATAGTCAGAATCAACATAACCAAAAATACTATCATTGGTATTATGATTCCTATCAAAAATTAGGCCAACATCAATAGAACCTCGTATATATCAAAGTATCCATTTTACAGCTTGCCAATAGATCTTGCCAGGATTTCCCATATTCCTGTTAACAACACTAACTGCGTGTGAAATGTCTAGATAAGTGCAAACCATAGCATACATCATGCTTCCAATTGCACTACAATAAGGAAAACACATCATCTATTCCTTTTCTTGATCATTCTGTGGTGACATTGCAGTTGGGAGTCTGAAATGAGTTGCTAGTGGAGTACTCACATGTTTCGTATTCTGCATCGGAAAATGCTCCAATACTTTATCAATGTATTTCTCCTACGACAAATATGATTTTCCAACATTCCGATCTCTGTGAATTTTTATGCCCAAAATTTTCTTAGCTACTCCCAAATCTTTCATTTCAAATTCACTACTAAGCTGAGACTTTAACTTGTTGATCTCAGATATACTCTTAGAAGCAATGAGCATATCATCAACATAAAGCACAAATAGACAAATGAACCATCTAGTAGCTTCTTGTGGTATACACAACTGTTATAATCACTTCTCGAGTAACCATGACCTAACATAAAAGAATCAAATCTTTTATACCACTGTCGTGAAGATTGCTTCAAGCCATATAATGACTTCTTTAAAAGACAAACATGGTCTTCCTTGCCTTGAACTACAAAACCTTCTGGTTGCTTCGTATAGACCTATTCTTCAAGCTCTCCATGTAGAAAAGTTGTCTTTACATCAAGTTGCTCAAGCTCTAAGTCAAACAATACAACCATGGTGAGTAACACCTAGATGGAGCTATGTTTGACAACTGGAGAGAATACTTCATTGCAGTCTATTCCTTCACTTTGGCTAAACCCTTTTGCAACTAAGCATGCTTTGTAATGGGCTGCTTCAACTCCAGGCGATCCTTCCTTCTTCTTGAAGACCCACTTACAACCAATGACCTTTTGTCCTTTCGGTGGCTTCACCAGCTTCCAAATATGGTTCTTGTAAAGAGACTCCAATTCTTCATTTATAGAAACAATCTATTATGCAGACTCATTACTTGTGATAGCCTCATGGTATGTTATAGGGCCCTGTCTTTCAATATGCTTTGCAACTGATAATGCAAAAGAGACTATGTTTGCGTGAGCATATCTCTGAGGAGGTCTAATTTGCCTTCTTGCTCTATCTCTTACAAGACTGTATTGTTGTTGTGCTGATGGAATCTTCTCTTGCTCTTCTTCATGAATGGGTTGTTTAGAAGTATCTTCATGTACTTCCTGTGGATGTTCAACTTCAAACTCCACTTGCTTGTTGACATTTTGCTCCTTTTCTGCGTCTCTAACCTCCTTTGTTGAATGAAGCATGGTTGATTCATTGAACTTGACATCTTTACTGATTATGAACTTGGGTGATATAAGTTCAGTACACCATAACCTGTAACCTTTCACCCCTTATGCATATCCAAGAAATATACACTTTTGTGCCCTTCGCTTAAGTTTACCATCATTAGTATGAGCATATGCAAGACGATCAAATATTCTTAGATCAGAATGATCAATAGGAGTACCAAACCATACCTCAAATGGAGTTTTACAATCAATTGCAGTAGTAGGAGACTAGTTCACCAAATAACAAGCCATATTAATTGCTTTAGCCTAAAACACTTTTGGCAAGTTGGCATTAGATAGCATGCAGCAAGCTCTCTCCAAAAGAGTTCTATTCATACATTTTGCAACACCATTTTGTTGTGGTGTCTTTTGCATAGTGCGTTGTTTTACGATGCCTCCATTCTTACAAAATTTGTTGAATTGGCCTTCATAGAACTCCAAACCATTGTCTGTTTGAAGACGCTTGATCTTCTTGCCAGTTTGGTTTTTAATGAGCACTTTCCACTTCTTGAAAGCAGGAACATCATTCTTATGCTTTAGAAAATAGACCCAAACTTTCCTTGAGAAATCATTAATGAAAGTGGCACCACCTTTTGATGGAATAGGTGTAGGGCCCCACAAATCAAAGTGAATGTAGTCAACTATGCCCTTAGTCCTGTGAATAGCAGTGCTAAACTTGACTCTAGTCTGCTTCCCGTAGACACAGTGTTCACAAAAGTCAAGTTTCTCAATTTTATCATCACCTAACAAGCCATACTTGCTCAAAATAGGCATTCCAACTTTGCTCATATGCCTCAAATGCATATGCCATAAACGAGTAGTATCTGACTTAGAATTATAAGAGGATGATACAGCTGCAGAACCAACAAATGTGCTTCCTTGAAGTAAGTAGAGACTGTTGACCAATTTTCCTTTGATTACAATGAGAGCACCTCTTGAGACCTTCAAAACTCCACCTTCAGCGGAATTACACCCTTAGGAATCAAGAGTGCCCAAAGAAATGAGATTCTTCTTTAGGTCAAGTATGTGTCGAACCACAATTAATGTTCTCACGACTCTATCATGCATCTTGATTCTTACTGTACCAATACCAGTAACCTTATAGGACATATTGTTGCCAATAAGAACAACACCACCTTCAATTGATTAATAAGTTGTAAACCAGTCTCAATTTGGACACGTGGTAGGAGCATCCAGAATCAATGATCCATGCATCACCAACTAAAGTTGTAGAAATAGAGAGAGACATTGTTGGCAATAGTTGCTACGTTACCTATATCAACCTTTTTCTTTTCTTTGAGCTTTGGACATTCTGCTCTCGAATGCCCTTCTTTCTTACAATAATGACATCTTCCTTTACGATGTCTAGATTCAGATCTAGACTTACCTCTTCTGTAACTACTTGAACCTACCTGCTTTGATCTTCCTCTAGCAAACAAGCTAGCTGCAGGGTCATCGTGTCCATCGTTATCATGCTCCATCTTCTCATGACTCATTAATACAAACTTCACCTCATCAAATCAAGGCGTTCACGCCCATATATGAGTGTTTCCTAGAAGTGCTTGTAGGAAGCAGGTAGAGAACAAAGCAACATCATTGCTTGTTACGCACTAAAGAATGTCTCATATTTTTTAAATCCATAATGAGTGAAGTAAACTCAGTAATATATGTTCCTACAGCCATGCAGACTACAGAGCATGTATAAGTGCTACAATACTCCAAGATGATGCTACTGCTGTTTTCTCCAATAGGACCTCCTATAATATGTCATCTGTGATGGATAATTGAATGGCAGAAAGAGCTTTTTGATTAGCTTCTTCCCATTCAGAGTCCTTCATTGTAGTGGCCTTTTTGTCTTTGCCATCTAGTGTTATCCTTAAATTTTGTTGTCTAAGAACAGCCATCATATGAACCTTCCATATCCCAAAGTTGATGATATTCCCTTATGATTGTGATATGAAGGGTGTGTGAGATTTTATTTCTACTTGGTTTCTTGATGATATAATATGTTAATATGAGTGGTTATGGATAATTTAGCATGCAATTATTTGATTAGGATTGGAAACTTAGTAAAAAAACTTAAAGGATAGCTAAAACAGAACCTGCCCAAAGTGAAATCCCTAGACGTGTTCGTATTGCAAACTGTACAGATTCATCTACAGACATGAAAATGAGATGAATCCGATTTTAAAGAAACTAGACATTTAGAGATTTCCAACCATATAAATTATAAGGTGATTGGATTAGTATTGAGTGAGACATGATTTTTTTTAAATTTACCCTAGATTTCTACCTCTAGATCTAATCGGAGTGTCTTTTGTAGGGCATAACTCACTCTATACAACTTCTAATTGAGTGCAACCAATTTTGTTAGAAAGCTTACACATAGGGCAATATCCCATAAAATTTTCAGAGCCAAATTTGATCCCTGTTACTCCTAATATTTAGCTGAAATTGCCCCATGTCCTAACCAGCCTAGAACAAGGTAGCTCAAGTTAACCAAATTCAAGAGCTCATAACTTGAGCTCTGCTTATTCAAAAAAAATGAAACTTCTTGGAAATTAAAGCTGGTTCAATTGGCTTTAAGATTATATAGGATTCGTATAATTCCAACTAATTTTCTATTTTTAGTGAATTTTTACTTTTTAGTGCGCAAATCTGCCTAGCAACAAGGCAAACTTAACAAAACTTAACAGGATCAAAGAGATTAAAAACTAGACAAACAAAACTTCAACATAGTAAAAATTGAGTATTTAATGAATTAAGTAGAAATTATGGCATAAATTACAAAATCCGGTGGAATTGAATGAGAGTGGTAGAATTACCGAATGAAGGTTTATACACCTTAATACATGTATGAAACTCAATTAAGGTTTGAATGTTACAAAATCTATATTAATGTTGAAAGATCAATACATTATATTGGTTCTGCTATTGTGACTGACTGCCTACTTAAGAAAATACTATTCATGGGAAAACGGATCTGATCCGTTATGCTGCCGAATTTTCGGCAGAAATGTGTGAAAGTTAGGAATGTTTATATGACTATCAGGCAAGTATGAAATGTTTAAAAATAAGGTATGAACCATATGCATCCTTGATCCCATGATTTAAGATATGATGATGATTCCATATTTCTAAGGAGTGTGACATGGCGATCACATCCCGATAGGGTATGACATAGCGATCATACTCTAAAATGTGTATGTCAAGTAAAGAAAGAGATAATAAGAACTTGCAAGAGGATGTACCGAGCTACCATGTGAGGCATGGCAAAGAACCCAGCTAGAGTGGGCTAGAGCAGTATTGTCTAGGGCTTGGGCTATCCCCCGACCGGATTTAAGGGGAATTGATCGATGTGAGGGTCTGGGAAAGTAAACCCATCACTCATGTATAGGTACGAGCTTAGACTTGAAAAGCAGACTATTACCGAGGGATAAGAGAGGCAATTCACCTCCGGAGGACCACGTACTAAAGGCAAGTTGTACCCTAGGGACAGTGATAGGTAATGCATAGGTGTGCCAAGGAAAGGAAGTTAAAGAAAGCTAAAGTGTACATGAGTGCATTTGCATAAATTCAAGTAAAAGTATTTGCATATGCATGTTCTATTTTCTTATTATATTGGAATTGTTATTTTTGAATATACTGCAACTATTATTCAAGTTATGAATTGTAAATTTATTTTGTAATAGTTCTTATGACTCAAGTGTGTGAATAAAATGAATTCTGTTTTGGATAATATGTTTTCAAATTATAAAACTGAAAAAGTTTATTAACATGTTCAACTCTTTCATAATAAATCAAAACAGTTGGAGTTATAAATGATGACATTATGTGTGATTTTTCAAAGAATTCTACTAAGAATTTTTAATTCTAACTATATTTTCGTATTATCTCTAGATACTTCCAGAAACTTCGAACACGGCTAAGGGTTGCTGTCAAATAAGATTCGCTTAGATAATAATAACAACTCCTGAGTGTGGTATTATGACTTAAGCATAATACTATACTTGGGAGGGTGTTTCACAAATCATGATTATTTGGTGAGTTAGGAGGTGTGTTTTCATCCAAATAAGGACGAGGGTTTAGGAGGTGTGTTTTCTTACTCGCATGTAAAATTTATTTATAATTTATTCAATTTAATAATAGCATCGAATGTATACTGTTGATAAATCACTCCATTAAAAAAATTTCATGTAAATTTACTTTCTTCTCACATTACATGGTTGGCAGTTCCAAAAGATTAGTCTAAAAATCCTCATGTAATTATTTCCTTTTTATAATTTATTACATAATATAACAAAATTACTAAAAATGAAAATGTGAAAGAGACAAGAAAATAATAAAAGAGAAAAATTAAATAAATTATATGCTTTTAACTTTTTTTATAGGTTTCCTATTTTAATTGAAATTGAAATTAAGAGTTCCTTTTGATATATTTCTTTTAATTATTTTTTATAAGTAGTTTATCCATGAAATTCACATTTTTATTTTTCATTCATTTGTACGTGAGGACAAATCCTTAAGAAACATATATTGATCATTATTAATCAACATTTTCTTTCTAAAAAGATAAGATGAATATAAGTTTAAATAACTTTTATAAATAATAATTAAGTATGTTGATTAGAAATAAAATAGTTATATATTTGATTGTTTCTTTTCAAAGTTAACGTAAGTTTGTCATGTAAAACGAAGGGAAGCCCTTAAAGGAAAAATAAGGGAAAGCAAATAAAAAGGAGGGTTTAGAGGGTTATCCTACCCTTATTTATGAGTGTAAAATAAATAAGAGAAAGGAAAACAAGGATTTATAATGTATTTTTACAATTTTATTTCTTAAAATAGTAAAATTTAATTAATGTTTTTATAAGATAGGTAAAAGTAACATTTAACATTCTAACATTTTAATGGTGATAAGATAATAAACCCCCCCCCCCAAAAAAAAATTTGAAGGAACCATGAAATGACAATGATGAAGGGTTTTGAGGGGTTAATCAAACCCTCAAAAGTCTTTCTTTCCTAAAAAGTAAAATTGGTGAATAGGTTTAAAACCTCATTAACCTCTCTTTTCATTCTCTTTTTCTTCTAAATTAAACTTGTGAACATAGCCTAGAGGGTAGGCTTGATTTAGTAACTTTAATCATTACATAAATATATAAAATGTAGAAAGAGTTAATTATAGATTCTATGTGTATAGATGAAAAACCTAAGTAATTTGTTGCGAAAAGTAAAGATGAAACATATGACAAAATAGTAAAATATTAAAATTAATTATTATTATTGTTTAGAACTGTCAAAATGGGTCAAATTTACTTGATCAACTCATTTATCCACCAAAATTAGTTAGACTTGACTTAAAAAAATTGACCCATTTAAATTAATTTATTTTTTAGCACAATTTGTTTAACTTGTGAGTTAAACAGATCAATTTATGAGCAAAACAGGCTCACTCATTTATTATTATTATTGTTATTATTATTATTTGGGAAAACAAATAAAAAATTATTTTAACCAAATCAATATTATTAAAATAGTATCCAACAGACCAACATGGGGTTGTAACATCCACCGTTTTTCGCCTAATTATTCGGTTTTAGCGAATAATTGAAAATAAATAGATTTCGGTTAAACCATTATTTAGACTCAATTGATTAACAATTACTTGAGTTTAGATAAGAGAGAATTAAGTTAGAGTATAGGAGATTTCATAAAATTTTATTGAAAACCGATTTACCGATTTAAAAGAAATCGGTAACATTCTGATATTTTAAAGCTGTCAGGCTAGATAGATAAATTTCATTACAACCCATTAACCTACTTTAAGCGGCTGAGTAACTCACTTAAGCTACAAATGGCGCATAAAGATGGCGTAGAAAGTGAAGAATTTGGTGAATTTCAGCCAAGCCTTTTAGACCAATCAAATTGCAAGAAGAAAGCCACCTACACACCACCATGTGATCAAAATTTGAGCTCCTTTTATCACATATTCTGACCTCTCTTGCGCCACTTTTTCTCCTCTCATTCAGGTCTCTTCCTCTCTTCTTCACACACAAAAACTCCAGCCAAAACTCAAGCCAATTCAGCATCCATTCAAGCCAAGCTTCAAAAATCCAGCACAATTACTTGGAACAAAGGTAGGAGTTTAATATTTGCATCAAAACTGTGGGATTGGCTGACTGAGCTTGGATTATTTTCATAATTCTTGATGTGTTAAATGGATGATTATGATGACAAGTGATTGGTTTTGGGCTGTTTGTTTGGTTGAAACCGAATTTGAACCAAGAAAGAATGAAAATAGGAAGAGATGGAGAGCTGGAGGACCCAAAACCCCTCGGCAGTCCGTACGACGGAGTGTACGGCTCCGCCTATAGCTGATCAAATTTAATGAAACCACTTTTAAATGAAACTAGACATCCAGGGCTTTCCATAGATATATCATATAAGGCTTTTGGAGTAGAATTGAGAGAGTTATGAATTTTTGAACTTCGACCTAGGGTTATGACTCTGGCTCCGGGCAGACTAGGTTGTTTAGGGTAGAACTCGACCTATACTACTTGAAAATTAGTGAAACCAACTTTGTTAGAAAGCTTACACATATAAGAATATCCCATAAAAATTTAAGAATTAGATAAGGTCCCAGCTGCTCCCAGTGATCCAAGAAAGTTGTCCTATGTCCAAATCAGGCCAGAACAGGGTAGTTTAGGAAGGTCAGAACTCGGGGCTTATAACTCGAGCCCTAATAAGCTAAATGAAATGGAACTTTTTGCAAATGAAACTTTACCCTGTTAGCTTTAATATGAGTCCAATTTCGTGTAATTTGAGTCAGTTTTCGATTTTTAGTGGATTTTTACTTTTCGTTGCCTGATTCTGGCTAGCCATTGGGCATGCCGGGATAAAATTTGAATATCTTGAGCTATAGATATCAAAATTAGATGGAACCAAAAAGGTTAGAAACTAGACACTTAAGGCTACAACATATCCAAAAATTAGGTTTAAAGGAGTTAAATTGAAATAAAGGTAAGATATACTATAACCGGGTAGAATGAGGCAGACTGATGTCTAAAGCCCTATTGATGCTTGATTGAGACTAATGAATATATATGTCTAATTGTTGATCTATACTGAATTTGCAAATTGTGTAAATGTACTGGTTGGCTGGCACTATTTATGGGGAAGCGGATACGTTCCGTTATGCTGCCGAAATTTCGGTAGAACCCATGCATAAGTTATGAGTTACATATTAATGCATGTGCATTTCAAGAAAGCTAAGAAGGTTATGAAAAAGAATTATATGACTATGAAAGTTCCATGCTACTTGGGCCAGCCCCGGATAAGAAGTTAAGGGAAATAGATCGGTGGGAACGTCGGGGAAAGTAAACTCGACAATTCCTGTATAGGAACAAGCTCGATCCTGAGAAGCAGACTATTACCCAGGAGTCTAAATGGCCAAGAACTCCCAGGGGACCAAGAGATGGAAAAAGGATGAAAGGAAATGAAAAGTTTAAAAAGGAAAGTTCAAGTATGAGTTTGCATGATTACATGACTGCATAAATGCATGATATAGTTATGTCAAGATGTTACAGTTGTCTACTATATTTATTTACTGCTGTTTATTTATTTATTCTGTTTATCCTTCTACGTACCATTATTAGTAATCTATTTTATTTCTTGTGCCGTCTAAAGTAAAATTGACCCTGCACCGGACGGATATTTTCTTGATCTCATTGAAATGGATATCTCAGTTTGAACACATGTTTTGATATTTCAGTAAAAAGCGAGGCAGCGAGAATGTATGTGATGTCGATTAACGGCGTAAGACCTTACTGAGAATTTCTTGAAAATTCTCACCTCGTTTTGTATCTTTCGCACCATTCTCAGACACTGGCGATGGACTCCACCGCGACCCTCTTCATTGAGATTCCCACTTTATAGCTTCACCACGACCCAAAGTTGGATTCACTGTATATAGCCGGCTCGTGTAACTGCCGTCTCTACCTCTTTAGCAATAGGGACTTTAATGTTCCTTTACATCACCCCATCTTCGACCTTGCTAGTCCTTACATTGCCGTCCTACTGCACATGGAGCACCCACCTCCTGCTCCTCCTGCGGCCGGTGACACTTGCCGCGACTACGCCCACTCTGAGTCACCACATGGGTAGTCCCTAATATCCCATTGAGTTCAGAGAGTGACCCCTTAGAGGCCACCGGCTCGTCACCCTCTTCCTCCTCCGGACCCAGCGCAGACTACTCACCGGCCGAGCCTGGCATGGCTAACGGCTATCGGCCGAGTAGCCAGCGGCAGGAGATGTTGCGATATGACCCTCTTTTGGACCGCACGTAGCTCGGGTCATAGACTTGGTATGAGGTTAGCGATGAGTTCTGTAAATGTCCTCTGAGGACCAGGATGTTTTGCTGTCCCGGGCATCATGGTCTTTTTGATATCCAGCCCGCTTATGTATTTTACTTCGAAACTTTGTACATAAACTGAAGCAGAGGCTTCATATATATATATATTTGCACGTACACAGAAATGTTATTGTACTATTCTTGTCTTTGGTGATATTTAGTTAAATTCGTTTCGCTTTTAGTATAGCAGCGTGCTGTTTCGTTTCGATAAAAAAAAATAAAAATAAAAATATAATAGTATGATGATGACTGTTTAAAGAAGAATAAATCAGGGAAGGTAAACAGAGTGTTAATACGGTAACACAATCTACCTAATTTCATAAGCATAACATCAAATTAGTAGGGTGTTACAGGGGTTGGTCAAAGTGGCAAGTATTTTGACCCATTAAATAGGTGTCTCAAGTTTGAACCCTAGAAATGGAAGAAATGCCTTCTGAGAGACCTAAAACCCCCTCTGGACCTTCTGGGTCGAGCCAAATTAGTTGAATTCCTAATAATAGGGCTCAGTGAACCGATGGGCTTCACAAAAACCAAAAAATAGTATCCAACAGGAAAGCAAGAATTTTTTGCTTTAATCAAAACCTAATTTGTAATGGAATCAACTCTAAGAAGGTAACAAAAACCAAAAAGAAATGATAGGGGGCTGCATTTTTGTGACGCACTACATTACGCATACGACCTTTTAAGTGAGTGGGTTTGGCATAAAACGCAAAAGGACAAAAACCGTATAAATATAACATACGAGGTAAAATAGTGAAGGTAAGTGAAAAGTAAAAAATTTGGAATCCAAAAAAAGAAACCTAAACCCCCCATGCCAAACCCTCACTTCCACCCCCATGTCCACACCAAACCCCCACTTCCACCCCCTGTCCAACGAACCACCAAACCATCAAGCGCCCCCTGCCCCCTGCTCAAGAATTTCTTCCTCTTCTATAAGAATTTCTTCATCCTTTTTTAGTAGCTACTCATCATACTCCATCACTATTCTTGTCTCATCGACCACCGATTTCTTTTGAGCTAGTGCCTGGTAGCCATAATGGGAGAGTCCATTCCTCTATCTCAGGTATCATCAAAACACCCTTTGTCTTTACTCATGCACTCATTGGCTACGTTGAACTTTAAATTGGCTTTTGAATTTGAATTTTATTTTTTGGGAGTTTTGTGAATGAAGGTGTTGGAACTATGATGAGTAGCAACTTTGAGTTTTGTTTTAGTGTTGTAGTGTAGGTGTTTGCGGTTATGTTCGTATGAGTTTAGGCTTGCAATGTTGAGTAGGAAAAGAAATCATTATAGAGTAGTACAATTCATGAATTGGAAAGTCTGTTAATGTTTGTGAAAAGCAACCTTGAACTATAGACTTCACCTTTGCAACTTTTGACCTTTAGACCATAAAATCATATTTTAAAGATTTCATAAGACGTTGGTAAATCCTTAGGAAATGCTAATAATTTTGTGCAAAATGCTGGTAACTTTCTCTGGTCTGCTATTTTTATGTTGTCAAAATTGAGAGAAGAAAGTTACCAGCGTATGGTATATACCTACATGCGTTTTGCTAAAAATTACCAGTATTTCCTAAGAATTTTCTAGCATTTACGAAATCTTTAAAATTTGATTTTATGAAGAATAAGATTTAGTCATATGTTAAATTTATTATTCATTTAGGTGCCCATAGTAAATAATTGTTACAAAATTTGACATGGGGAAAAAAAAAATATAGAAATAGCAAACTAGAGAAAGTTACTAGTGTACTACATGTACTTACCAGCGTTTTGCTAAAACTTATTAGCATTTGCAAAGAATTTACCAACGTCTTATGGAACCTTAAAAATGTGTTTTTACGAAGAATAAGATTTAGTAATATGCTAAATTTATCAACTAAGAGCACCTAAATGAATAAATTTAGCATATCACTGAATTTTATTATTTATAAAAACATATTTTGAAGGTTCCATAAGACACCGGCAAATTCTTAGAAAACGCTAGTAAGTTTTAGCAAAATGCTAGTAAGTACATGTAATACGCTAGTAACTTCCTCTAGTTTGCTATTTGTATATATATTTTTTGTTGTTGAATTTTGCAACAATTATTGACTATGGGCACCTAAATGAATAAATTTAATATATCACTAAATCTTATTCTTCATAAAATTAGATTGTAAAGATTTCATAAGATGTTGGTAAATTCTTTGAACTTATTGTAAAATGTTGCTAAGTATATACAATATGCTGGTAACTTTCTTTTCTCTAGTTTGCTAGTTTGCTAGTTTGCTATTTGGTTTTTGTTTGGCCAACTTTTTTTTCAATTAGGTTGAGTTTTGAAACAAGTTTTGGCCCATGTAATTTGTGACTTTTATCTTTAATAGTAGATTATTTTGTGTAGCATTACATAATACATATATTTGGTCTATTTATCCAATCAGCTTGAGTTACTTGACAAATTGTTACAGAGTTGTTTAGAAATTAAGCTATTGTAAAAAAATTTACCATTATATTCCTTGGATTTTCAGGAATTTATAAAGAGCAAGTATCCACAACTTCACTGATTCAAGATTGTATATTCTTATTGAAGGCGGAAGTTCAAATTTTTTCCTTGCTAATTTAGATTTTTTCATTTTTATTTCTTCTAGGCAAGGCATGAAGTACCCTAGTTATAATCCATCCATTTATTCTTTGTTTGTATCTAGTTCTAGTAATTTTTTTTCTTTTCTTTTTTTGTATATGTGAGGATTTTGTAGACTATGTGCTTAATTTTTTTTTATCCTATTGATGAAATAAATATTTTCTCATGGTGGATCTTATTTATTTCATTTTTTTATATTTAAAAGGTCAATCCTTGAGGTCAATGTTTCACTTGTCATAAAAATGACAAGTAACCTCCTTCATTAGCCATCTTTACCAATATATTGAACTTTACCACTTCCATATAGAACACCATCAGTTTATCAATAATGTCAACATGTTCACAAACAGATAAAATTATTCATGGCATCATTACATTGCATGTTTATTGAATTTGGAAACCTGGTATGTAAATCTTGTACAATCAACGGATAGGTTTTTTTTTTTTTTTTATGATGTAATTGCAATGTAGGCAGTGAAAATGATTTGACTATGGTTTTGTCCATGTGATTATATTTTTTGAATATTTTCAACTCAAGCAATCATGTTGATAAGCTCTAATCCATCTTATTTTAGTGATATTGTGGAAGCTACTTTTAAGCCACCAAATGTTCTTCTCATGATTAGATTTGTGTTTTCCATGATTGCTTCATCATGATAATGATGCTTTCTTTTTCAATGAGAATTGGTAGAAACTAGAAAAGAAGTCAAGAAAGAGATGAGATTAGATATTGTTAAATAAATCGCGTACTTATAAAATTTAGGCTCCTATAAAATTTAGGAAACCTTTGTAAAGATAAACCCTATATGATTATATTTATGCTAGCTAAAATATCACGATGTAGGGCAATGGAAGTATGATGATTTAATAGGCTAGCGATAGGGTGTTGAGCAAAGAATAGAAAAACTATGGATTGAAGGTTTTCCAAGGGGTGTGGATTATATGTTAACGAGGGCTTTAAACAATTTGCTTTTAATGGAATTAATTTCTAATATTTGCAAGGAAAATAGTGCAGGACATCTGAGAAAATAACCAAAATGTAGAGATTATTATGTATTAGAAAAGCAGGTTATGTACACAGAAAACTATTTTCCACTTATTAGTTAGATAGTATATGTAAATCTCACCCTTGCATATATATTCTTCTTTTGCATGCAGCAATCCTTTCCTGAAATTGTGTTAGAATAATCAGAGTGTTAGACTAATAGGCATAGATCATGGACACATGTTATAGTTCAAATAATTAATTAAATTTCCTTGGAGGGTACACCTTTTATGTACAATTAAATCTATGGTGTACTTTGTAGGTATCGCAACCTAAATTTCCTGCGATAAAATATTATAAATCAAAATGGGGCAAAAAAATGTAACATACAAAAATTTTTAAAACATTTAATTTATGTTGTTACTCAATTTATTTGCTTTTATTAGAACTGTAAAGTTAATTAGAGGTTAATTAGGAGTTAATTATATGTTAATTAGAGAGATTAGACTTAAGAACAATTAGAATAGAGCTATAGAAAATCTCACAAAGATATTTAGTAAGGTTCTGCCAATTTGAATAAAATTGGCAATGATTCAGTATTTTATATTGCCAGAACAGAATCAATAGAATCTTGCAATGAAAACCCTAGGTTGGGTGGCTGATATTCAGCCACTATCCCTGCCTAAGTGGTGCCATATGTAGTCATAACTAAGGAGGAGAGTTGGTTGAATCTCAACCACTCAAGCAACAACCAATCAAAAATCAAATTCTTACTTACCATGCATTATAACCTTTTGTAATTCCCTTCTAACTCCTTCAATTGGTTGACCCTTTAGCTACCTTCTCTCCATCTTCTCTTCTTCCATTTCGTCTCATTCTTATCCCACCTTCAAGCCTTAACCATTTCCTTCATGAAGGCACCCAATTCTAGCTAGCTATTTTACCTATTTGAGGTAGGATTCAACCTCCATACTTGATTTCTATGGATTGATGGCTATTTGGAATTTTATTTCTATTTATTTATTTATTTGATACTATACTGAGTTTTTTGGGGTGTTTAAGGCTGGATTAGTAGGTATATATTGGGTTTGGAGTCAATACTAAGTGAAAAACCATAAAATTGAATTGAGAAACCCTAAGATGGTCTGTACTACAAAGTGTATGGATTCACCTATAGACATTATAATTTGATGAAACCTATTTTATATCAAACTAGACATTTATAGCTTTCCAACCACCCAAATGAAACAAAACTTAATTGAAATTAAAGTTGGCTCTGTTAGCTTTAAAATGATATAAGGTTCAAGCAAATCCAATAAGATTTCTATTTTTGGTAATTTTTCACATTTCAGACCCCAATTTTGTCTAACACTAGGGCAGATCTAGGTTAAATGTCAATAACTCACTTTATACTTATCAAAACTTAATGGGACTAAAGAGATTAAAAACTAGACACATAATAATTCAACTTATTAAAAATTCAGATTAAAATAAGTTAAATGGGAATTTTGGCCTAAATTACAAAATCGAGCAGAATTGAAGAGTGCAGGCAGAATTGTTAAATTGAAGGGTTGGCTACCTCAATGTATGTATAAGTTGCAATTGAGACTTGAGTGTTGCAAATAGATGAAAATTCTGAAAGGTTAAGGTGCTATATTAGTTCTACTACTATGACTAATTGTCTGTTTTAAATTAGCACTATTCATGGGGAAGCAGATCGATCGTTATGATGCCAAAATTCCAGTAGAAATTGTACACATAATAGGATATCATGTGTAAAAATTCAATCATGATTATATAACTCATAAGAGCTATATGGATTCCACGTTATTTGGGTCATCCCCGAAATAAAATTAAGGGGAATAGATCGGTGGGAAAGTCGGGAAAAGTAAACCCGACAATCCTGTATAAGAATGAGCTTAGTCTTGAGAAGCATAATATTACCCAAGAGTTATATGGCCAAAAACTCCCAGGGGACCAAGTATGGAAACTCATGAAGTATGAACTGAAGTAATGATTAAAGTGAAGTGCATTCTATTTCAATGAAGTCTCATCATTGATGCATGTGTGTAGTTTGCATAACTAGGTTTATTTGCTTGTACCACTACATCTGTTGTGACTGTTTATTGTTTCTATTACATTGTTTAATATTTTGTGTGAAAATCATTCTACCTCTTAGATGAGTTTCTTTATGTATCTTACCTAAAGTAAAATAAGAATTATACACAGGTGACAAACTACCGAATAGAATATTATGACTTAAGCATAATATTACGTTTTAGTAGAACATTATATTTTTGGTATCAGAGTAATTCATCCTAGCAAAGGCCTGAGGACTGGATTGACTATGCTCTACTCATACTCTACATCTATTAGATGATTTCATACATTGAATCTTTGTCTGTATGGATAAGATATAGGAATGTATGTGCATGAAATTGCCTGACCATGTGAGCTGTTAATTCTTAGCACACTGAACTTAGTATTGAGCCTGATTAACTCAATAAATTTTGTTTTGTGTGTTCAGAATTTGATGGCTTTTGGTAGGTGAGGTAGGCCACGAACGGCATCCGCTCAAGAAGATCCTGTTGATTTCTTGGGTACAATGCGAGAAATGGCATATGTAATGCAAGAACAAGTTGCCGCAATACATCAAATGATGGACTAGCTAGGAAGGCAACTTGAGACTGGCCATGACAAGAACCCAAATGGTCTAGCGGTGGATCTAGAATATCTCAAGTTTGTTCAATTTAAGGAGGCAAATCCTCCTAGATTTCGAGGAGCCCTTGACCCAAACAAGGCCGAGGAGTGGGTCAAGGCGATGGAGAAGGTATTCTCTGTCTTAGCCTGTACTGGCCACCAGAAAGTGGCCTTTGCCACTTATATGCTTGAAGGCATACGCACTTTTGTGAATAGTGTAAAGAGGTCATGCTAGAAGAGTCCTGCATTTAAAATTACATGGGACTTGTTTAAAGAAGCCTTTTGTCAGAAGTATTTTCTTGTCTTAGTTTGAAACGGCAAAGAGTTGGAGTTTATGCAACTTTGCCAGGGAAACAGTAATGTATTAGCAGAACCCAAACAAGGTATGGAAGTGTGTCAAATTCGAAAGCGGGTTGAGAAAAGATATTCTCGCTGCTATAGGACCCATGGAGATTAGAGATTTTCCCATTTTGGTGAATAAGTGTCGACTTGTGGAAGACTACAACAAGAAGCTAGTAGCTAGCAAGTCAACTGGTGATAACTTTAAGAAAGGACTAGCACTACAGGGCTCAAAGTTCAGGCCCAGTTTTTAGCAACAGAAGAAGTTTCTAGCAGTGCGCAACAAGGGTAAGCAGCCCCAGAGGCCTTTTAGGAACCAGACCTGCATGCAATGTGGAAAGAATCACGGTATCAACCATGTTTGGTAGGGCAGAATCTTGTTTCAGATATGGTAAGCCAAGACACAAAATTTATGAATGCCCTGCTAAAATCCCACAATCAACCCCCAAGCCTCAACGTCCAGGAAGGGTCTTCACTATGGATGCAAAGGAGGTCGAAAAATCTGAAGATTTAATTCAAGGTGCGTGTGAGGTGAATGACAAGACTCTAACTATACTATATGATTCGGCACTCAAAGATTCTTTTTATTTCCCATAGCCGCATCGATCACAAGCATAATTGCCAATTTCTGAGCTGTCTTACGAATTATTAGTCTTCACCCCTATGAACAAACCTATTAAGACTAGTCAAATATATGTGAATGTCTCTCTTCAAATGGAAAATAGAGCTTTTGTAGCCAATTTAATCTGTCTTCCATTTTCTGGGCTGGATATAATTCTGGGCATGGATTGGCTTTCTGCCAATCGAGTCAAGCTAAATTGTTCAGATAAAACCATTGTGTTTCCTCCTACTTTATGTTCTAGGTCTGCCACCCCTATACATCTTTATTTATGCTCGTTAGTAGTAAACTATTGTGGGGCAAAGAGTCAATGATATGTTCTCTTGTTAACTAAGGTGACAGAGGTTGATCAAAAGTTGAATGATACTCTAATTGTTAGGAATATTTGAACGTGTTCCTTGAGGACATTCCCGAATTTCCTCCGGAACAAGAAATCAAGTTCACCATTGAGTTGGTGTAACATCCCCAATTTTTGTCTAAGCTAATTAGCTCAGTGATCCTGGCTGATTAGAGAGGTTAACAATTAATTGAGGATTAATCGATTAATCTCGAGAGCAAGAGCTTAGTAAATTAAAGGCAAGTCAACAAGATAAGTAAAAGTCAACAATTGAAACATAATGCATTAAAAGTTACAATTAAAAGCCTAATTGCCCAATCCTTATTAATCCATGATTTAGAACATAAAATCAAGATGATCTAACCTAATTAACTAAGAGCATATAAGTATCACATCTTAATCACATTAACCCTCACATCTTCTTACATAATTAATGAGGAAAATCCTTCTCAATTAAAATGTGCTAATGTGTAATTTTAACCAATTGAATTAATTAGCATTTAGATAATTATAACAATTATAAAGATGTAGAAACTTCCCTTTAATTATTATTTGAAAGTTTGGTCAAAGCAAGAGCCATATCCAACCATCCATTTACCTTCTCATCATACACCACTAGATCAAGAGTCCATGTTAGTAGATCCCTTGAGTCATGACAAAAGATCCACTCTTCTCCATCAAGATTGTGACACTTGGAGTGATCACAACCATTCAATGCCAATCCTAGGATAGATCATGCTTTTAACCACTAGAAAAGAAACACTACAAGCCTTTACTCAAGTGCCAAGACTCAAAGGAAACACAATACTCTCTTTTGCCCTAAGGTTTTTCCCACTCCCTAGCTTGTGTAAGAAGCAAAAATCACATCATCTCCCTCCTCATTTGTGCGCCACCTTCAGCCTCTTCTCTCTCCTTATTTCATTTTTTCACTCCTCTCACAAAGACACACACAAAAAACTCTCACCTCTCTCTAAACCTTTCTTTGCTCTTCCTACTCTTCTTCTTGTTCTTCTTGTTTTCCTACCCTAAATCCTCACTTTTCTACTATCATCACCCTCATCTTCCATCACCACCATCACCATCCCTTCAAGGACTACCATTTTTGGTCCTTGGAGAAACAAAGCCACTCATACACAAGCCCCACTATCAAGCTCAAGGAGAAGGAGGCCATCTCCAACCATCTTCATCCTTCAAGCTTTCAAGAGGAACACATTTGGCAAAGTTGACTCTAACCCTCTCTTTTCGTATTTATCAAGCTCTAGAACTCCTAAGCCTCTTCATAGCTAGGTGGTTTTAGGATTTGCCCTGCTGTCTCATGACTACTTTCGCTTCTATGAGCTTCCTTGTCTTGTTGAAAAATGTTGCCTTGAAGTAAGAATATGTGGCATGATGGTTTTATGTATCTTGCTTTATCTTGGTTTAAAATACTGATTTGGTGACTAAAACTTTGAGTATGATGATGAGATAAAACATAAAAATGGTGATTTGAAGTGGTATAGCAACATTTTCACAAGATTGATATGTAAAACTTAAAAACTAGTTAAGCTGGAATTCTGGCAGTCTGTAAAGCGTACAGTATAAATCACTCCAAAAAACTCAAAATGCAACGAAAATAATTTTCTATGAAAGTAGACTCAAAGAGCTTTTCATACATATAAAATATGCTAGATTTGGCCTTAAAACGAGAGAGATATGATTTTTCAAAGTTTGCTGTTCCTGGATGGGTTTCTGTCCGGGCAGTAGGTAATAAAACATGCATAACTCAAGTTATATATAATATTTTTGAGTGGGACCAAGTTTGTTAGAAAGCTAAGACATAGAGGAATACTCACATAAAACAATTTTGTCAGATTCCATGTGAGGAAATCCCAGTGAAGTGCACAAGTCACTGACCCGAAATGAACTTCCAAGTCTAAACAGTCAGAATAAAATGTGTATAACTCAAGCTACAAAATGAATTTTTAAGTGGGGCTTATTTTGTTTAAAAATATACTCAGAGAAGTATAAGCATACCAAAATTCGAAATAAAAGAGTAAAATATGAAATTATGGTGAATTTTTGAAGTTACTGCCCCACCGTAAAAGTAAAAACTGGTTAGGGTAAAAGTTAAAGGTTAAGGAGGAATAAGCTCTAAGACATTAATACCCTTACATTAAGCATTGGAAAGACCCTCATAATTCAACTCAAAAGTTTCAAAAAGGATAATGGATGAAGTTGGCCCTATGCCTAATAAAAGAATTTATACAAGTTAACCCCAATTAAAAGTTTGCACTAAATTTACTGCGCCTAAAGTTCTCATAAAAATTTGCTTGAGAATATGCCTTATGTTTATGTGCAAGCATGATGCTATGATGATGACGAATAATGATGATGATGATGTGATATGATGATGATTATGATAGTGATACGATGATGATAAGAATGATAATGATATGATGACGATATGATAATGAATGATAATGATATGCATATGATATGTTGATGACATGATGCTTAATGCTATACATGAAAGGATTAATAAATATGAACACCTGATCGCGATACGTAACGCCCAGAGGTATTTAATAAATAACCATATTTGGGATGGCGATACGTGAACGCTCTAAATGTAAAAGAATTAATAACTTTCAGATCATGTCTTTAATAAGAAAAAGATTTAACTAAGGCTATGATCCTTCAAAAGGGAAGGACCTAATTTAAGCTCCTCACCCATGACTCACATGAGGCATGGCATGACCCAAATAGTGTGAGATAGGATAGGTCTTACATGAGGCATGGCATGACCCACCTAGTGTAAGTACTGGGAATTCTATGGTGGCGACGGTCACTGATGAGCTTATTACCACTTATGTTTAGTGGGTGAAAAGATAAAGTCAAGTTAAGAAAAGAAAAGGGACTTCCGTCCAAACCCTAGAAAGGGAAGAAGTTAAGAAAAAAAACTTATAGCACAATCATGCATTTTTATATGATTATACTTATGCCCATGTATGATATGATGTAAGTGATTAGAGATTATGTTAAAATTGAATCCGCTTCGGATATTCATGATTTCGAAAATCCAAGAATTGAACCTTATGCATGCTCACTATTTTCATTAACAAACCAAGTGCGGTCGGGACGATGACGATGACACTTTCGTGTCGGGTTCGAGTCCTACTGAGAAATTCCATTTCTTACCCTAGTTATTCTCCTGTATCATCACCAGATCTCGATGGCGCATCCGGTGGAGCAGAGCATGGATCCCCGACACTGTAAGCGGGCGTATGACGTGGGATGTCGACGATTGTCGATGTGGACTTGTCGCCGCCGTAGCTCTGCATCTTCATTCATCTCTTTTGTGACGAACGATGTCGATTTTAGTTTGTATCTAGTATTTGGATCATGGCACGACTATGAGCTCTTTTGATGTAATGTTGATATATATGTATGCATATATATTATGAACCCATATCGATGTAATGATTTTGCTATACAATGCAATGTATTTGTGAATTACTATTCATTTACCTTTCTCTTGTTTTATGATATTGGAGTATGTATTGTATGCAACACGCTCTTTCTTCCGTTCTAGCTTGCTCAAGGCTTTACTTTTCAAAAATGCTGCAAAGCGACGACATATTTCAAAGAAAAATCTTATCGATTTTCTCTCGCAGAACTTAATTTCAAGCAAAGATTAGTTTTCCACGAGCATAAGTAACAACTAATAAAACGCCGTAATACGACTTAAGCGTAGTATGGTTTTATTAGGGCGTTACAGTTGGTATCGGGAACAAGACCAATATCTATGGCCCCATACCGGATGTCACCCATGGAGTTGGCGGAGCTCAAGAAGTAGATTGAAGAACTTCTAGAAAAGGCTTCATTAGGCCAAGTGTGTCACTATGGGGAGCTCCTGTTCTGCTGGTCAAAAAGAAAGATGGAGGCATACGGCTATGTGTAGACTACAGGCAGCTGAACAAGGTGACGATCAAGAATAAATATCCTTTACCGAGGATTAATGACCTCATGGACCAACTGCAAGGGGCAACTGTATTTTCTAAGATCGACTTACGATCCAATTATCATCAAATTCGAGTTTAGGGTGGGGATATTCCCAAGATAGCCTTTCGAACCCACTACAGACACTATGAATACACCATAATGTCATTTGGATTAACAAATGCTCCAGTGGTATTTATGGACTACATGAACCAAGTTTTTCGACCGTACCTAGATAAGTTTGTGATGGTTTTTATCGATGATATACTTCTCTACTCTAAGACCGAAGAGGAGCATGCGAAGCATTTGAGGCTAGTATTGCAAATTATAAGAGAAAAGAAGCTTTATGCAAAGCTATCTAAATGTGAACTCTGGATGAAGGAGGTGAAATTTCTCGAACATGTAGTGTCTTAGGCGGGAATTTCTGTAGACTCTAGCAAAGTGGAGGCAATAGTAAATTGGGAATGACCAACAATAATTATCGAAGTCAAGAGTTTTCTAGGCTTGGTCAGATACTACAGGCGGTTTGTCAAGGACTTTTTCCAGATAGCTGTATCCTTGACGAAGCTGACCAGAAAGAACACTCCATTTGAATGGACACCAGAATGTGAGTAGAGCTTTCAAGAATAAAAAGAAAAACTAATGATAGCCCCAGTGTTGACCTTACCCGACCTGCATAAACCGTTTGAAGTCTATTACGATACCTCCAAGAAAGGATTAGGATGCGTGTTAATGCAGAACAGAAATGTGGTCGCATATACCTCAAGGTAACTGAAACCTCATGAGAAGAACTATCCAACGCATGACCTCAAATTAGCGGCTGTAGTGTTCACCTTGAAGACATGGAGACACCATCTTTATGCAATAAAGTTTGAGGTGTTTTCTGATCATAAGAGCTTAAAATATTTCTTTAATTAGAAGGAATTAAATATGAGATAGCGAAGATGGATAGAATTCCTCAAGGATTATGAGTTTGAGTTGAAATACCATCCTAGTAAGGCCAATGTAGTAGCAGACACCCTGAGTAGAAAGACTCTAAATGTAGCTTGGATGATGATCAAAGAGGCGGAGCTTATAGAAAGTTTCCAAGAATATGCATACTTGAGTGAGATGGTGTTTGCGCAAGATAAAGAAGGAGTATGGCAACATCAAGGAAGAATATGCATACCTGAGGGAGATGGTCTTCAGAATAGAATCTTAGAAGAAGCTCACAAAAGTGAGTTCACCATGCATCCTGGAATCAACAAAATGTATCAAGACCTTAAGAGAATGTTTTGGTGGCCAGGCGTGAAGGCAGATATAGTGAGCTTTTGTGAACAAGTGCTTAACCTGTCAGAAAATAAAGATAGAACATCAAAAACCATCAGGAACGTTGTAGCCCTTAGAGATTCCTGAATGGAAATAGGAAAGTATTTCCATGGGTTTTGTGATGGGGCTACCAAGGATGTCTGCGGGGTACGACACCATATGGGTTATAGTGGATAGACCAACTAAATATGCTCACTTTTTACCTGTCCGAGCAAATTACCACTTTGAAAAACTAGCTCAGTTTTTACCTGTCTGTACATTCAAGAGATTGTGAGGTTGCACGGAATTCCTTTGACCGCGACCTAAGGTTTACCTCACGATTTTGGGGAGCATTTCAAAAAGCATTCGGTACCAAACTCTGTTTGAGCACTACCTATCATCCACAAACAAAGGAGCAAACAAAAAGAACTATCCAAACCTTGGAAGACATGTTGAGGGCATATATAATGGAACAACGAGGAAATTGGGATAGGTACTTGCCACTAGTAGAATTCGCATACAACAACAGTTATCACGCTAGTATTAGCATGGCTCCTTATGAAGCATTATACAGACATAAATTCCAATCTTCATTGTGTTGGCATGAACCGGAGAAAAGAACCTACTAGGGTCGAATCTAGTCAGATAAATCATGGAGCAAATAAGGAAGATCCGAAGCAAGATACTCACAGCCCAGAGCCGTCAGAAAGGCTAAGTAGACGCCAGATTGGAATTCCAAGAGGGAGATCACGTGTTCTTAAAAATCACACCCACAATAGGAATAGGCAAAGCCATTAAGGTCAAAATGTTAAGCCCTTGCTCTATCAATCCTTTCAAATCCTAAAACGAATCGAGCCAATAGCTTATTGAGTCGCTCTACCCCCACACCTATTTAACCTTCACGACATTTTTCATGTTTCCCAACTTGGAAAGTATCACCTTGATCCCCTACACGTCCTAAAACCCAAATCAATACAGCTAAGGGATGATTCAACATTCCACGTACCCCCAGTACGGATAGTAAACAGAAGCATTAAGCAACTCTGAAACAAAATCGTGCAGCTAGTAAAGTTAGTATGGGAAAAGGAAGGTCTAGAGGATTACACTTCAAAAGAATCAGACATGAGGAAAGATTACTTGGAACTATTTTCAGGCACTAAATTTTGAGGACAAAATTTGTTCTTAGGAGGGTAGTAGTATAATGTCCGAAAATTTTTAAAATATTTAATTTATTTTGTTACTCGATTTATTTGCTTTTATTGGATTTGTAAAGATAATTAGAGGTTAATTAAAGGTTAATTAAAAGTTAATTAGATATTAATTAGAAAGATTAGTCTTAAGAACAATTAGAATAGAGCTATAAAAAATCTCACAAAGATATTAGTAAGGTTCTACCGATTTGAAAAGAAAATTGTCAATGATTCATATTTTATATTGCTAGAATCGAATCAATAGAATCTTGCAATGAAAACCCTAGGTTGGTTGGCTAAAATTCAGCCACCATCCCCACCTAAGTGGCTCCATATATAGCCATAACTAAAGGGGATAGTTAGTTGAATCTCAGCCATTAAAGCAACAACCAATCAAAAATCAACTTCTTACTTACCATGCATTATAACCTTTTATAATTCCCTTCTAACTCCTTCAATTGGTTGACCCTTCAGCCACCTTCTCTCCATTTTCTCTTCTTTCATTTCATCTCATTTTCATCCCACTTTCAAACCTTAACCACTTCCTTCATCAAGGCACCCAATTCTAGCTAGCTATTTTACCCATTTGAGGTAAGATTCAACATCCTTACTTGATTTCTATGGATTGATGGCTATTTGGAATTTTATTTCTATTTATTTATTTGATGCTATAATGAGTTTTTTAGGATGTTTAAGGTTGGATTAGTAGGTATATGTTGGGTTTGGAGTGGATACTTAATGAAAAACCATAAAAGGAATCAACTAGAATGGATTGAATTGAGAAACCCTAAAATAGTCTGTACTGCAAAGTGTACGGATTCACCTACAGACATCCAAAATTTGACGAAACCAATTTTATATGAAATTGGACATTTAGAGCTTTCCAACCATACAAATTATAAGGTCATTAGATCTATATTGTGTGAGATATGAATTTTTTAAGTTCACCCTAGATTTCTATCCCTAGCCCTGCGCAGACTGGATTGTGTAGGTCATAACTCGCCTTATACAATGTCAAATTAAGTGAAACTAATTTTTTTAGAAATTTAACATATAAATGTTTATTCCATAAAATTTTAGATTCAAATCTTAAGTAGCTTGGTCCTAGTAATTCGCCAAATTTGCCTTATGTCCTAATTGGGTTGAAACAAGGCAGGCCAATTCAACAAACTTTGAGAGCTTATAACTTGATCTCTGCCCACTCAAATGAAACAAAACTTGTTGAAAATTAAATCTGGCTCCGTTAGCTTTAAAATGATATGAGGTTCAAGCAAATCCAATAAGATTTCTATTTTTAGTAATTTTTCATATTTCAAAACCCAATTCTGTTTAACACCAAGGCAGACCTAGGTTAAACATCAATAACTCACTCTATACTTATCAAAACTTAATGGGACTAAAGAGGTTAAAAACTAGACACATAATACTTCAACATATTAAAAAGTCATATTCAAATAAGTTAAATGGGAATTTTGGCATAAATTACAAAACTGAGCAAAATTGAAGAGTATAGGCAGAATTGTTAAATTGAAGGATTGGCTACCTTAATGTATGTATAAGTTGCAATTGAGACTTGTGTGTTGCAAATAGATGAAAATGCTGAATGTAACGTCCGAGAAATTCTATCATTAATAACCGAGTTGTTCGGTTTTCATCGAATAATTGAGATTAATTAGAATTTGATTAAGCATTCACTTAAAGCCAATTAAGTGTGATTTAGAAGGATTAGGCTTGATGGAATTAGATTAGGGACATAGGAAACCTCACAGAATTTTTCTAAAAATCGGTTTACCGATTTAAGAGAAATCTGTAAGATTTCGGTATTTTAAACTGTCGAAACTAGATCAATAGAACTTATACTATGATTGCCCTAGGATGAATGGCTAGGATTTAGCCAAAATACCCCCATAGGTAGCACCACTTTCAGCCAAAGAGGGTAGCCCAAAACCAAGTTGAATTGACCAACACAAATCTACCAATCATATTCAACTTGCTTTAGAAGTTTTCTTTCTTTTCCTTTTCTGCCCTTGCAATTTCGACTCTTATGTATGCTAACCCCTCTTCATTCTTTTCTCCTCATCTCATCTCATCTCAACTCATATCATCTTCATCTCCCACAAACCTTCAAGCCACAACAAGATTTCTTCAACTCAAGCCACAAATTTAACAAGAATCACACCTAGACAAGGTAGGAATCCAACTCCTCCTCTTATTTTTCTTGATTTGGGGTAATGTGGGGATCTTATTTTCCTCATGATATTAATGTGATTTGGAGTGATGATGATGATTTATGACTGAACTTGCATGTGTGTTGTGATTAGAGTTGGAATTGGTATAAAAGAACTTGAAGAGAAGAGAAAACTCAAGAAGCTGTTAGGATTTTTCCTCAGCGGTCTGTATGGCAGAGTGTACGGCTCTGCCTACAGCCATTTAAATTTCATGAATCCATTTTTATGAGAAATTAGACATTTAGGGCTTTCCATATATATATAATATAAGGCCATTGGATTAGTATAGAGGTAGTCATGAATTTTTGAAGTTTGACCTAGAAATCAGGACTTTCATGTGGGCAGTGTGAGTTGAGAAGGGTGTAACTCACCCTACATAACTCCAAATTGAGTGAATCTAATGTTGTTTGAAAGCTAACATAAGAGGGATCATCCCATAAAAATTTTAGAGTCAGATTCATTGCCAACTATCCCCAGTACATCAATGAATTCACCTTAATTTCAACCCAGGCTGGAACAGGGTAGTCCAGTAGGGTCAAGTTTTAGGGCTTATATCTCGAATTATACTCATTTAAATAATATGCAACTTATTTCGTTTGAAAGCTTGCTCTGTTAGCTTTACAGTGATAAAAATTTCGTATGGTTTCACCCATATTTCTATTTTTGGTGAATTTTCTCTTATAAGAGTGCAATTCTAGTTAGAGACATGTATGAATATTGGATCAATTTTAGTTAATATTGGAACTCGGAACTTAGCAAACAGAGAGCTAGATCGGGTATACTTAATGTTGAACTCGGAACTTAGCAAACAAAGAGCTAGATCGTGTATACTTAATTTTGAACTCGGAACTTAGTGAATAGGAAACTAGATCGGGTATAGTCAATATCAGAAACTTGGAACTTAGGAAACACACTCATAAAAGTCTTGGAAGACCAATTGTGGATTAAAGTTGCAAATCAGGATCACAAGCACATAAAATACTTTGAAATCGAAAGTCAAGGACAAGAATATAAAACCTAAACCCGGAAGTCGAGATTTTTAACATAAACTTGGAAGTTGGTACCAAAATATGAAACCTTATACCCGCATCTCGAAAGTCAAGAACTAGGATGCTTTAAAACTCTTATACCAAAATCCCAAAACTTGACCTAGAAACAATCTTGGAGATCGAACATAACCCCAGAAGTCGGAACTTATATAATATCAGAACTCGGACCAAATTCAATCTCAGAACTCGGTCATAAGCTCAAACTCGGAAACGTCAATAGAAATTAAAAGCTTGCAAGATAGATTAAGACTTAAGATTTTAAACTTACACCTAACAACCTAAGCTTTGCTCATAAGACTTTGTTGTATGTGACCACTAATGAAGATATGATGATGAGTCCATATTCCGAAGAAACGTAACATGGCAATCACGCTCTGATAGGGTATGACATAGTGATCATACTCTGGAATGTGGCATAATGATCCCACCCCTTAAGGAATATGACATGGCGATCATACTCTAGAATGTGGCAGGATAGGAGTGTGACATGGTGATCACACCCCGAGGGAGTATGACATGGCAATCATACTCTGGAATATATATGACAAGTAAAGGAAGATAAAGAAAGAAAAGAAAATTATATATATCTGCATAAATTCAAGTACAAGTAAATGCAGGTGCAGACTTCAAGCTTCCAGTATATTGGTGTTATTATATTTTAATACGTTATAGTTATTATTCATAGTATAAAATGGACTCTACTTCGAACAATATGTTTTCAAACTATAAAATTTAACAGTTTATATGACATGTCCACCTTTTTCATAATAAATTGAAGCAGCTAGAGATAATAATGATGACACGGCATGAAATTTCTTAGTGAATCCTACTGAGAATTTAAAATTCTCACTCCTACTTCCGTATTATCTCGAGATAGTTCAAGAAGTGTCAAAGATGGCTGAAGTTGTTGCCAGATAAGGTCTGCTCTGTAACAATAACAACTCTAGTGTGTAGTATTATGACTTAAGCATAGTACTGTATAAAGGAGGACGTTACACTGAAAGGTTAAAGTGCTATGTTAGTTCTGCTATTGTGAATGATTGTCTATTTTAAACTAGCACTATTCATAGGGAAGCAGGATCCGCTTCATTATAGAATATTATGAGTTAAGCATAATATTACATTTTGGTAGAATGTTACAAAAAAGTCTTGGTACATTCTGAAATAGAGAGGAAAGTTGATGTCAATGAACTTGAGGGTGGTGAGAGTGCTAATTTGTGTAATAGTTGATTTGCATTATTCAAGTTTAATTTTTTATTGGTTTATCAAAAAATTTTATGTGTAATTCTACTAATCTTAGGTAGCTCGCCAATTGATGATTTGTAGGGACACGAAAAGAAGCGGCTTAAGAAAAAAATAAGGGAAAATATGTGTTTAAGTAATAAATAATTTAAATGTGACTAGTAGACTTAAAATAAATCACTGTGTTAGCTGTGTGCTTCTGTTTCGATGTGAATAAAAGGTCTAGAAATCAAATTTGCATTTTAATTCACCATCTCATTATTGATCAGACTTTTTTTGTTCTCTTTCATCCATAGTGATGTTTGAGGATTAATGTATTGTTTGTAATGCATGTGAAATACAGGTTGTGTTTCTTATTCAGTGCTCGGCTAGTCGGTTGGAAGGTTTGCATAGAAAGTTGATAGAAGATCAAGCTAAGGCTATCATGAATATGGGGTTTAGAGGATTGTTGGAGTTTAGATGCAAGTCCCTTAACTATGTGTTATGCCTGGAATTAGTGAATTCTTTTGACTTAAAGTGGCACATAATGGTTATTAAGGGTTTAGATATCCATATTAGGTATCGTGATGTGGCCATAGCATTTGGACTACCGGATAATGGTAATTTTTTCCTACCAATTACACCTTTATGGCATTTTTTTTTCTTTCAGGTTATTATGATGAATTATTGTTATTTGGATGATACAAGAAAAAGAAAGCGAAGACAAAGAGCATAAAAGGCTGCGTCTTCTGCTTGATGTTATGTAATACAACACCTTTGGTGTGTTTATCAAAAGCTTCTTGTGTTATTATTTTGTAATGAACTGAGCATGGTTTGTTCATGTACATACATGGATTTTAATAATGTTTTGACATTGCATAGATCGTATATTTTCATGGTCAATCATTGGCCATGATCAAATCGAGTAGAGAGCTTCCACTAGTTAAATATTGGGATGACGAGAGGGTGGAGTTGCAGATTTAGGAGGAAAAGACATATGCACAGATACAGTGAGTTAGTACTATTTAAATTGAGTCTATGTTTATGTTTATATGTGAAGTTAAAGAGAAATATAATAGTTGGTAAGAGCATCCAACTTGAAGTGGTTGATAAGCGTGTAAGCGGATCAGATTGATCCAATTAGCCCAAAGATCCAAACCAAACCAATGAAATTTGTTCCAATTGGTTCATTTTCAAGGTGGAACCAAGCCTAAGCAATTATTATTGGTTCGGTTTTGGAGTTATAATTTTGAATCCGATTACCGAAACACCTAACCCGATCACACGATCCACCTTTTTTTTCTTCCTTTTTTTTTTCCAGATTTGTAATATTTCAAAGTTTTGCATTTAAGTTTCTAGTAACATAGTCACTTTTTATCTTCTTTGTTAACATTTGTTTAAGAAATTTATGTATTTACAGCATTATTAAGTATATCATATTCAAGCTTTACATTATTGTTAGTTGGTATGAAAATAATTTTTTTCAAAAATACAATTCTTTACTTTTTACTTCAATCTAATGACCTAAACCAAACCAATCCAATCTTAATCTTATTGGTTTGGTTCATATTTGTTGAAAAATAGGCTATCCAAACTAAACCAATCCGATTAAATTTGATCAGTTCGAATTTGCACTCAAACCCAATCCAAGCCAACTTGTTTATTGGTTGTCAGGAAAATGTTTGATCTTGTTATTCATTGTCTTCACTATTATTTAATAGGGAATACTGAACCGTAGCAAGGATGAAGATATTTTTGAGGCATTGCCATTACATACTTAGAAGAATGAGGCATCAGACAAAATACTTGGGTTTGACGGATCAGTGTTTTCATTTATCTATCTATAACAAAATGGGGTATGTTGGTGATGTTATTTGCCAAATTAACCAATTAACTAACTTTTAAATAAATTTGCATATATAGTTTGTCCAGCAGAAGGTGAGGCTGGACCTTAATATGTGGAAGTCAGTAAATGACTATGTTCTAGCTGGTAAGTTTGTTGCTGTCCCTCACATGCTCGAACAACCAATACCAAAACACCAAGTGTCAAAGAAGACGAATGCATTGTGGATAACAAAGAGGATGAATGCATCGTGGCTAGCAAAGAAGATGAAGAGGATGAGGATAGTACAGGCATTGTCGATGACTAGGTTATTGTGACTGATGAAGGAGATGACAGAAAAAGTTTACAAAAATTATATGACTATTGCATTAGGAGGCCAAGTCAGGTGCAGTCACAAAAAAAAGGAAGGAAATGCAGGAGGATCCGATGATCATGGTGTTCTACGTGAGTAGGGATATAGTTTTATCCTTTTTGTAACAAAGTCCACTCAATTACAACCATTTAAACCTAAGGTTCACAATATTTGACTATTTTCTTTTGGTTCTTTTTAGGGCATTGTTTCGGATGGGCGACATTTTTTTAAATCGTTTTGAGGCAGTGACATTAGCTCCTAGAGAGTGGATCAGCAATCATATACTAAATATCAGCGATAACAATGTTTTCCTGCTAATTGTATAATTGCCCCTAAGTGAACCTGATGACCTTATATTCTCTTGTCATGCCCAGCTTGTTTCTTTTGCAAGTTCTGTCTTAAATAAGGACAATGTGCGAATTATGAGGTCTCACTTTTGTTTATCTTCCTATTTCAAGGTGAGTACAACTTACTTACATAAGTTCAATATCAATGTAGGATTTAAAAGTGTATGAAGACTAATGTTGTTATTTTTTTATTATTGCAGGACAAGCTTGCAAAAAGATTTGAAGATTTCAAGAAAAGAGAAATACAGCTGTGGGGTGACATACTAGAAGGATTATCCATTGCTTGAGATTAGCATCGGCACTTGCAATGTGGTATTGAATTTTGATCATTGTCGCATGTTGAGCTTTGTTCGAGAGTTAGGGGGAAATGAAAGGGAAGGTATCAAAAGGGAAGGAAAGGGTTTAAAGGGTTTGCATTCCCCTTGTTTGGAGTGTGAAAATTGTTAAAAGAAGAAAATAGAGGATTTGTAGTATATTTTCACAATTTAATCCTTTACTAAAATAATTAAATATAATTAATATTTCATAATAATAGTAATTTTTTAAATTGATTATAGCCTAGTTCAGCTCCCCACTAAGAACCCCCTAGTTTGGAGGAACTAGAAAATGGAAATGATGGAGAGCATGGTCATGGGCTTTTGCAAATCTTACATTGTTGTTGTAGATCTTTGCACTAACCATGTTTGCTCAACATTGGTGGTGTTATGCTTTTAATAGACACAAAAGGACAATGTATGTGTTGGACTCTCTGCTGCAAGCCATATGGGTGATAAGGCTAAGCTTGACAAGTTGATGGTATGAAAAATTCAATTTACTGCTATCTCATCAACTTCGCTTGTCTGTTGAGATGTATGTTCAGTTTTACTAGTATCTCAAACTTGCAGGCTTGTCAATTTAAGGTGGTGTTGCCCCTGTTGGATCTGACATTTTACCCCAATAGGCTAGATCTAGAAATTGAGAATGTCAAGGTGCCAACATAAAAGAATGGGAAAGTAGTGATTGGCTTTGTCTATGAATTTTACTCTATGATATTCATCCATGCCATTGGCCGAATTGATCTAGCCTTAATTCGTGGTGGCTTCTTGTGTGTTTCTCATAAAGGTTTGATTGTCATGTCTACACCATCATACATGTAGATACGGGATTGTTTTAGATCATATGAAGGAGGTTGTACCATGACTTCCTGGATTGAGATCATTTGTCTATTATCTTGTAGGTATGTTGTGGTTATATTAAATTCCCATAACACTGTGTAAGTTTAAATATATAATGGCCATAGACTGTTGTTGCAAGCATTTGACATGAGCTATTAACTAGTTGGGTCTTCAATGATAGAAATGAGTGAAGAGTAGGCATGTTACAGGCTGCAAAAGTTGATGCACTGCTTTTGATTACCGCTCCGTCCATTCGTGCTAGTGCATCGCACAGCATAGTCTCATCTCCTCTAGTTCAAACTTTGAATGTAGAGCATTTTGGCGCCAACGACGAAGACATGGAGAATACTGAAGTTAATGTGATAGGTTTGTGCATAAATTTACAAACAAAGGCTATTTACGTGGATAATTACGAATTAATCTACTATATTCTAAATTACGTGAAAATGCCAATTGTTGATCTTTAAGGTTGATTTTAACAGGTGTTGTTGACAAAGAAATTGGAGATCAAGGTCATATGGTTGATACCCTAGAGAAGCCAATATCAAATGTTGCAACCAGGGTTAAGACCTTCAAGAAAAAGCGAAAAGCTGGGCCACATGGAAAAACTCCTTGCATGGTAAGGAATTTGAGGCCAAGGCAAAAATAGGTGCACATATGTTTGGGATATAAAAAGTGAATATGGACTTTCATCCTTTTTTGGAGGGTACTTTTGAAGAATGATGGTTTTGTTGTCAAAGCTGGCTAGCCCAAACCTGTTGCAAAGGAAGTTGCTTCAGAAGAAACTTTCAGGTTCAACAAAAGTAGCAAATAATGCAACATGCTTTAGTTCAAGCTAAGGTAACATGCTTCATAAATGTAAATGAAGAGTTTGATGGTCGAAAAACTGAGTGCTTGAATATCATCTAGAGCAAATTCAACAAATCTTTAGCATGTTTTGCTTAAGAATCAGAGATATTGGAGTCTATGTAGAAGAGTTGTATTGGTCAGTCCTACAAATTCAGGCAAATCCAAAAGCTTTGTAGACCCTTCTTAAGGTTTATCAAGAAGGAAGATATTGCACTTGGTGCTAAAGCCCTAGATTTGAGATTAGTGTTTGGTGAAATTGAGGTTGTTTAGGAAAACGTGGGCTTTATCTCTTGGCTTGATCAAGGGAAAGATAGGACTATAACATTTGGAAATTATGTCTGCAGTAGATGTCCTCTTTTGCAACTAAAGCTGGATCCTTAGCTTCTTTGTTAAATTAGAATCCTCCATCTTCTGGAAATCCAACTGCCATCTTTCTAACTCATTAGCTACCTTGTAAGTTATTGGAAATTCCTCCTTTCTTAAAATAGGTCATATGTAGTTCCTGCTTCTTTTTTCGTTATTTTGGTTCATGTAGGATGAACATTATTTATCTTTTTTACTCTATATATATTTACTGAGTCATTGATCCTCTGTGGGAGTGTGTGATTTTATGTAAAATCTAATTTTATGAGAATAAGATTTAGTGATATGTTAGATTTATTCATTTAGGTGCCCTTGACCAATAATTGTTATAATACATATATATATATATAGAGAGAGAGAGAGAGAGACTAGAGAAAGTTACCAATGTTTTGCACAAAATTTACCAGAGTTTTCCAAGAATTTGCCAACGTCATATAAAATTTATAAAATTGATTTTATGAAGAGTAAGATTTATGATATGTTAGATTTATTCATTTAGGTGCCCTTGACTAATAATTGTTACAAAATTTGGCACGTAAAAAAAAAATGATAAAAACAACAAGCTAGAGAAGTTAGTAGCATATTGCATATACTTACCAGTATTTTGCTAAAAGTTACCAGTGTTTCCTAAGAATTTACCATCATCTTATGAACTCTTTAAAACATGATTTTATGAAGAATAAGATTTAGTGATATGTTAGATTTATTCAATTAGGTACCCCTTTGGTCAATATATGCTAAAAAAAATAGAAAAGAAAAAAATGATATAGAAAAGCAAGCAAGAGAAAGTTACTAGCGTACTGCATATGTAACACCCTAATAGTCTCTTATTATGCTTAAGTCATATTATAGAATTATTAGTTGTTACTTTTGCTCGCGAAACTATCTTATTATTTGAAATTACTTTATACTGAAAATAAGGGTAAATTTTTTTTTGAACAATAATGAAATAAATCTTTTGAAACAATAAGAGCCATGAGCACATCATGAACATATAATATCAAACGTTGTTATCTCATACATGTAGTGCAATAAAATAAATAAGACATCATAAAAAACAATAATCTTGAATAAACATAATATTGTAATAGCATTCCATAGCTATCATAGTTAGATATAGTTAATAGTAGCATGACAAGTTCTACATAATAAGTCAGGGGTCCGATATCTACTGTTGGCCCTACAAGACAACATAACCATATACATCATGAAAGGAAAATACCATAAAGAAAATGATAACCCTATAACTACCAACAAAAAAGGCTATCCTCGTTCCCAAAACCACTAGGTGTATCATCTCCATGTCCTCCTCCACAGGCACGCCCACGCCCATGGTTTACAGCATGGGTACAAATGAACCCACATCCTCAAACCGGGGGTGGAGTTGGGCTAGCAGAAGAAGCGAAAGAAAATGGAAGTTAAGCAAATCACCGAGGGGTAAGATGGCTTCGAAGGGTCGGACTCCATATAATAGGTCGAGTAGGATAACTCTGAGGGATCAAACTCCACAAAAATAGTCGGTATCAACTAGGTGTTCGAGTCAGACTCTCCATTGGTAGGGTATCTCGGAGGACGGAAACATGGGCATATGTCATCCATAGTGATGTCATCATACAGATCAAGGGGGCGGAAGAATGGGCTCATAACTGGTGTGTGGAACTAACGACTGTGAAACATGAGACCCTCATAGCTGCCTGAGCAATCAGCACGAATGCATTCAACACCAGGTCGAAGTGCCAATGCATCACCAGAAGCTCAATGAATATCACCATGATGCCAGACGCCGGCATCATTTGAAGACGACGGAAACATAGGAGTGAGAAATATTAGATTTCTCAATAGGATAGTGACTAGACAATTACTGTATCATCATTGTTGTCCCGGTCACTTCAATTTATTTATAAAAATGGTGAGCATGCATAGATTCAATTTTAATGATTTTGAAACATAGTTTCCGAAGTAGTTTACTTTTTGTCTTAATCTTATAAACATGGCATAAGCAACATAAAGATATAGGATAGAACCACATGAACTAAGCATAATATCATTAGTCATGACCATGCATGTAAGGAAATAAAGACGCTTGCACTTTCATGTGACCATATGGACTTGACCAAAGTCTTTCATTAACTTTACTTTCATTTTTAACATGTCCTTAACATTCCTTACTTTCCCTTGGAATAGACTGCTATTAGACATGAGCTTATTCGTGGTCATCAACACATAGTACTAATCTAAAATCAAACTAAGTTGATAAGGGGATTTACATGCCTCTAAGTTGGATGGTCCTCCATTTTGCCCCTTGCCTCCACAATAGAGGGTATTTAAGTCTTAATGGATCACTTTCCTTTAAGAAGGATCATGTCCAAACATTTCTCTCATTCTCATAACATGATACTTGACATTACATCATTCATTTTCAATGCATTGTTTCTCAAGAATAAGCTACATATGCACAAGAAATATTTCTAAGTCCACATTTTTTGCGGAAATCTAGCAGCATAACGGCTAGACCAGAACTTCCCCAAAATTTGCCAAGCATGAAAATTTCAACCAACAATCAAAAGTATCCATTTCATATCACTATATCAAGCATCAACAATTCTCAATCACAAGTAGAATTCTTAATAAGGCTTATCATACATTATGCTTAACAGCATCATACATTCATACCCTAATGAGTGCCCATGGTTGCATTTTCCATTTGCGAAAAGTCTTATGAATCACCATGTGATTCTTCATGCTTACACATGAGCAAACCACATAGTTTAGTATGAACGTGTATTGTAAACTTTTAGTTACTTGATTCTTGAGTGAAGTCACCTTTTGCCTTGGGGATTCATTTCTACCAAATAATTTTATAATATTCTTATGTATACATCTTATGGAGCAGTGTCTTAAAGTTAACAAAGTTTGACACTTATTTTTCTTTTCCTCTTTAAGGTGGCTGAAGCCTAACATGGTGTTTTAGCCCATATTTTGCATTCTGATCTTTTAGTTTCCTTGAGATAGCACACTAGTGATTTCTAGATTCATGGTATATGCTTAGAGGCCCTAATTATACTTTTGTTCAAGATCTCTCTAGTCTCTTGGGTCATGACAACACATAACCACACTCATGAATCGAACAACACCATGTGTTTGCTAGTCATCAAGAAGAAATTTTTATTCCAACAAATTACAAGATTCAATCTTATTTAAATAAAGTAACAAGATTTCACCTTTATGATTATAAAGTTTCATTCTTTAATAAAGTATGAACCTTTGCACTATATTCATGTCTTCAAGATTCAACCTTTATGAAGTAATAATACAAGATGCTAAATTTATGGCTAAAAAGTCTTATTCTTTAATAAATTTGAAACTTTGAATCATATTATACCTTCAAGGTTCCAACTTTATGACTTAAAGTTGCTCTAAGACTTAAAAGATTCATTCTTGAAGAAAGTTAAACACTTTAGTCAATATTTTTAACTCAAGATTCAATCTTTATAAGATAAAGTTGCAAGTTTACATTTTTATGACAAAAAGTTACATTCTTAAAGAAAGTTTGAAACTGTATAAAATGTTGTCTTCAAGATTTAATATTTGTGACATAAAGTGACAAGTTCTTACTTTTTATTGTTGAAAAGCTTTATACCTTAAGAAAGTTTGAACCTTTACATATATTCTTACCTTCAAGAAGAACAAAATGAAACTTTTGGAGAAGCATATACTTTGCACCATTTTTTGTGCTTCAGGAAGTAAACTTTTTAAAGTTTTATGCTCTAGACTATTACCAACAATTATAAAGAACGTGTAAGAAGAGGATCTTTCAACCATAAACTCCTCATAAAGAAAGAAACCAACTTTAAGCATAAACATCACCAAGAAAGCATATTTCCTTTTAAACATCTCACAAAAATATCAAAACACATGCATCATATGAAAAAAACAAAAACTTTTGAAGCATTTAAGAAGAGAAACACACAAGATCTCATGAAACAACTCAAAGAATCAAACTTTACTAAAAATGGAAAGTTTGCTCATGAAGAGCACAAAGTTCTTTCTCAAGTTGTCACTTGAAGTTGTTGGCCATGGTGAGAGCCAAGCTTCAAGCTTTCTTGAGTAACAAAAAGAAGAAATGAAATATCACTACTTAAGGTGATGAATGGCATCTTCTTGAAGGAGAAAATGAAGAAGATGATCGCTCCTCCAAGTGGTGAAGTTGGTGGTTTTGAATGCAGAAGGAGAGAGCTCTTGACTTTTTGTGAAAGTAAAGCTTGTAGTGTGTAGATCTTGTCTTCAAAGACCAAAAGATGTGGTCTTTGAAGGGCTTAGCAGTGAAGGTTTGGTTATGGAGGTGGTGGAGAAAGGAAGAAGAAGTTGAAGAAGAATGAAGAAGGTATAGAGAGAAGTTAGAGGATGAGAGACTTAGAAAGAGAATGAGAATTGAAAAATAAAAGGTGGATATGTATGTGTGTGTGAAAAGAGGTCCTAGCCTTCATGTAGGTAGGAGGGAAGATATTTTCTTGATTTTGTGCTAATTAAGTATTAAGGGGACAAATTGGATGATGGGGGAGACAAAGCATAGTCAACTCTTACAAAAAACAACTTTGTCTCCTGCTTTATACTTTAATAATATCATCAAATACTTTATTGTCTAGTTGACTAAATAACTTGATTAAGCAAGGATTAGTGATTAACTCACAAGAATATGATTAACAAAAATTAAACTTTTAACTAAGTTTAATTATGGATAATTAGTGTTTGATTAAGCCATTAAGAGTTTGACTTGCTTAATTAGAGATTCTCCAATCTTAATTAAGCGTTCTCACAACTTTTCTCTTCAAAATTACCTCATAAACTCTTTAATTAAGCCTTAATCCTTTAATTTCTCATTAAGTGCCTAATTACTTAGGGTTACTGAGGTAATTTAGCATGAAAGAAAATTGAGGATGTTACAGCATATACTTACCAGCTTTTTGGTAAAAGTTACTAGCAACTTATGAAATCATTTAAACTAAATTCTATGAAGCAAAAGAATTGGGGAATTGTTAAATTGCCAATAATAGTTGTCAACTAAGAGCACATAAATGAATAAATTTAACTTTCTCTATATCTTATGCTTCATAAAACTAGTTTTTAAATATTTCATAAGTGGTAAATTTTCAAAGAAGTGCTGATAAATTTGGGGCAAAACACTGGTAACTTATTGGCTAGTTTCCTCCTTGTTTTTTCCCCCCTTCTGAAATTTTTCTAAGATATTGACCAAGGGCACCTAAATGAATAAATTTAACATATTACTAAATCTTATTCTTCATTAAATTAGATTTTAAAAAGTTCAAAAGATGCTAGTAAATTCTTAAGAAATGTTGGTAACTTTTCAGAAAAACGTTGATAAGTATATGCAATACCCTGCTAACTTTCTCTAGTTTGCCTTTTTTATATCTTTTTTTTCTTGTCAAATTTTGTAACAATTATTGACCAATGACACCTAAATGAATAAATTTAATATATCACTAAATCTTATTCTTCATAAAATCAAATTTTAAAGAGTTCATAAGATGCTGATAAATTCTTAAAAAATGCTAGCAACTTTTATCAAAATACTGGTAAGTATAAGCAATATGCTTGTAACTTTCTCTAGGTTGCTATTTTTATATCATTTTTTTTCTTTTCAAATTTTGTAACAAATATTGACCAAGGGGCAACTAAATAAATAAATTTAATATTTTACTAAGCATGCAACCATCATCCTGTACAACCAAAAATTGAACAAAAAAAAAGCTGTTATTGTGAAATCTATTATGCATCTCCAAAACCAACACAATTGACAAATGTGTATCTAATAATCATTATACCTGTACACAAAATAAAAGTTTCATTCTCCCAATCCTGAAAACACTATGTCTTCCAGGTTACCCAAAAGTCTAATATTTTAACAAGGCCAGGGAATTAATTTACCACCATGGCCAAGAGCAAAAGTCTAATATTTTAACACAATAATCATTTCAAAAAATATCATCCTACACTATTAAGCTATGAACATGTGTGAGACCTAAATTGTTGGCATGGATCTCCAGTTATAGGATTGGGTCCTTTGAAGTCCATTGGGACTGGAGTTGTGCTCCTATCAATCAATAGATCTGTGTAGAAAAAATTTTGTGCTACCTGGATGAAATGATATAATTAATAAAAGTAAGCAACCAAAACTGAAAAATGACATCATCATTTACATGCCTATATACATGGGTTGACATCCTGATTAAAGGCTTCAAGTGGTGACATTCATCCATCGAGTTGCATATTGCCCAAATCTGCATCCAAACAACTATCTTCTAAATTGGGCACTGCAACACTTTGATTAAGATCTAGGCCCCTCAAATGTTGCTCAACAACAAAGAACAACAACAATAAATGTTAATAATTATTTTTAAGCTCCATGAATTACATTATATGAGTTTCCAGCAACTTGCAAAACATGTAAGGTTTTTGCAATAAATAAAAATTTTAGACAGAATATAAAAATCTTCACCATCAAAAATACCAGGGTGTTTTATAATTCAAATTAACCCTCAATCCCTTGATCAAACATTAAAAACCAACAATTGCAACATCACTTATTTCTCCACACTTTCCAGGTATTGTATCGTTATAGGTGTTTCTTATAACACACAAATCCACCATCTACTCCCAATTCTTAAAAGCCATAAGGCATTAACACCACTATACCATGGTGCTTTGCAGGTATCTTCCAATAACACAAGCTATTCAAACTTAAATGTCAATATCATCGATGCAAATTTATTAAGCTGTGCTTAACACAAAATTGCAGCCATGGCATAAAACTTTTTCCATAAACCCTAAATTTGAACAAATTTACAAATTTAACATAAGCTTAGTGTGTAAACACACCAGGAAACTTTCATTGTTCAACTCTTTAGTATGTCGAACCTCGAATGACATGCAGAAGTTTTTCCACCATGCTGACTAGTCTCCAAGTCAATAGATTCCTGCATGTTCAGATATCAAATAATGAGATTACCTATTGTCTTTGTTTTTAATATTTTGGGAAACACATAAATTATCGCAAGAAAGTATACACAAAACTCTGCAAACAAAATTTCAACTCTCTGAGTGCCTTGTTTTCTTTATTTTTGGCCAATTTTCTCAACTTGAGACAAATTCCTCTTTGAAGGTGGCTAACCTTTTCATGTCACATGCAAAAGGACTTCGGATCTCGCTCACCTGATTTTCACAATTGTTACCTGTAATATCCCTAATTTTACTTAAGCTAATTACCTCAATGTTACTAACTAATTAGAGAGATTAGTGATTAGTCAAGAATTAATCAACTAATCTCAAGAGTAAAAGCTTAGTAATTAGGGAGAAGTCAACAAGTCAACTAAAAGTCAATAATTAATGAAAAAAGTCAATAATTGAAAAATGGCACACTAAATGAATTAATTAAGGCTTAATCATCAAATCTTTCTAATTAATGATTAAGACCATAATTAAGGTAATATAATCTTATTAATTAAGAACATGACAAATGTTCTATCTTAATCAAATGTGATAAATTAATTCTCACACGCTAAATACATAATTAGTGAAAATCATTCCTTTTAGAGAAAGAAGTCTTAAAAGTGTAATTAATCAAAATTGCTTAAGGAGCAATTAAACTAATCTAATTGGTTAACACTTAGATAATTCTAATAACAATGACAATTCAAAAATCTTTTCCCTTAATCAAGATGAAAATTTCAGCTAGGCAAGCTCATCATCCACCATTCATTTGCCTCTTAATCTTACACAATTAGATCAAGGCTTAATGTGGTTAATTAACTTAAAGATTGATTAACCAAAAGTGGGATAATCCTACACATGGATCACACTTGATTTGGCATTAACCATCAAAGTGGATCAACCCATTAATAGCATGGAATTAGCCATTAACCACCTTAGAAAACACAAAAAGATTTAAACCATGCACTAAGACTCAAGGGTGAAACAACCATTCTTTCACTCCAAGGTCATAAAGCCTATTTCTAAGTGAATGAAGCAAGAAAGCACTTAGCCAAGCCATGTGATTTAGCCCCCAAACAGTCACACACACACACACACACTCATTTGTGCAACTCTCATTCTCTTACTAAAGGCTAGAAGCTCTCACTTCTCTCTAAACTCCACTCTACCTCCTCTGTGTTCTTCCTATTCCTCTTGTTCTTCTTACATTTCCTACTCCAACCAACCTCATTTTCCACCACTATTCTCACAAGCCCTTTGTAACACCCTCCCAAGTATGGTACTATGCTTAAGTCATAATACCTCACCTAGGAGTTGTTATTGTCACTTAATCGAACCTTGTCTAGTAGCAACTTTCAGCCACCTTCAATCTTACTAGTCAACTCCGCCTCGGAGGACGTTCTTCAGAACTTCTGAACTATCTGGAGATAACACGAAAATAAACATAGGAGTGAGAATTATAAATTCTTAGTAGGATTCATTAAATTACCATGTGCTATGTCATCATTATTATCTCCAGCTGCTTCGGTTTATTATGAAAAATGTGAGCATGTCAAATAGACTGTTCAGTTTTATAGTTTGAAAATATATTGTTCGAAGCAGAGTTCATTTTATTCATGCACTTGAGTCACATTGACAATATTTCATATTTAGAGTAATAATCACAATATAAGTAGATAAAACAGTCTCAGCATCAATAAAACATGGGATATAATTATGCAAATACTCATACTTGAATTCATGCAAATGCACTGGTGTTTTTCTTAATTACCTTTACTTGTCATGTATATTCCAGAGTATGATTGCCATGTCATACTCCATTGGAGTGTGATCGCCATGTCAAATTCCTTAGGATATGGTCATTAGGTCATATTCCAAAGTATGATCGCCATGTCATACCCCATCAGGGTGTGATCACCATGTCACACTCCTTAGGATGTGCTTATCATGCCATATTCCAGAGTATGATCACCATGTCATACCCCATCGAGGTGTGATTGCCATGTCACACTCCTTAGGATGTGCTTATCATGCCATATTCCAGACTATGATCGCCATGTCACACTTCTTAGGAATATGGGAACTTCATCATATCTTTTAACTGCCTTCACAAGGAGGGACCCAATTAACTATCTCCAAGTGAAGGGACCCAATCTTATCTTATTTAACTGCCTTCACAAGGAAGGATCTCATAATTACCTCCAGGTGAAGGGATCTACATTTAATATGTTCATGTCATTTCATTCCCATACATAATCATTCATAGACATGTTGAATGCACTCATATGTATGCTTTATCATTTACTTTCATATATCCTTGCATATAGAATTTCATGTTCATATCATGAATATTCATAATAGAAACTATCATAATTTCATTAGTATACTTTATATCCTACTTAAATCATTCTTGCATATATGAATCTTATGAGCATAACACAAATGTTTATCACATTCATATAATTCACATATTTCGCTGAATTTACAAAGATAACGGATCAAGTCCGCTTTCTTGTGAATAGTACCAGTCCACTAGACAGTCATTCATACAGAAAAATCAATGCAAGGTATAGATGCTCCAATAATCAAACAAAGTTTCATAACCTTGATCTTGAATTAGTTTTCTGCCATTTCCTTTTGATTCTACCCAATTTTTGTAACTTAGGCCATAAATTCATTTTAACTTATTTAGACCTGAATTTTGAATATGTCATAGCTCTATGTATCTAGTTTCCAACCCTTTTGGCGCTATCTCATTTTGATTTGTATAACTTAAGTTATTAGTATTTTACCTCAGACTGCCATGTACTTAGCCAAAACCGCATCCTTATAAATGAAAACTCATTATAAATAGAAATCTGGGTGAAATTATACGAAATTTATATCAATTTAAAGCTAACAAAACAAGTTTTCAAATTAAATAAGTTGCATATCATTTGCATGAGTATATTTTGAGATATAAGCCTCGTAACTTGACTGTTCTGGACTACCCTATTCCAGCCCGGTTTGAACTTAGAGTAAATTCATTGATGTGCTGGTAATAATTGGCAATGAATCTGACTTTGAAATTTTATGAGATATTTTCTTATATGTTATCTTCCAAACAACGTTAGTTAATTTAGAGTTGTGTAATGTGAGTTACACCCTTCTTAACTCATATTGCCTAGATGAGAATCTAGATTTCTAGGTCAAACTTCAAAATTTCATAACTAATTCTATACTAATCCAATGGCCTTATATTTTATATGTATGAAAAGCCCTGAATGTTTAATTTCATATAAAAATAGGTTCATCAAATTTAAACTGTTGTATGCAGAGCCATACACTCCGCCGTATGTGTAACATCCCCACTTTCGTAAACAGAACGTAATAGGAACTTTGAATTATTTCTTGTTGGCAGTAATTTTCTCGCGCAGTCAGCTTATGCCATGCATTTATCCTCACACTTGGAATTATAAGGTAGTGTAACACTGTCGTTGAAAATATGGCATGACCATATATTAAAAATGAAGAAATGACAAAAGTGCCCCTATCAACTTTTGTTAATTTCATTCTTGCCCAAAAGTTTTAGAAATTGTACTTTAGCCCCAAGTGGATATTTCCACAATAACCTTAGAACTTTTCATGAAATGACCTTTATGTCCCCACATTTATATGATTGAATAGAATTTAAGGCTTTAAACTGAGCAATCACGCAAGTGAAATCGCAGGTTTTAAATCTCACGACATATGGGGCAATGGTGTGAAATGACATGTGCCTCGACCGCTTGCTCAAAATTACGAAAACGCCATTAGTTATAGAAACAGAAATAAAAAGGTTCAAATTGTGAAATGTCTAACTTACGCCATAATCTATCTATTCGCTTTCAACAGCATGGGCTTACGGCAATTTGAGTTAATTAAATATTAATTAGTGAGTTAAATAGATGTTAATTAGAGGGACGAGGCTTAGAACAATTAAGATAGAGATATAGAAACTCTTAAAGTCATTTAGTAAAGTTTTGGCCGATTTGAAAAAATCAACAAGATTCTGTTTAAAACCGCTAGAACCTAATCAAGAAATTTCACTAGTTTGAGGGATGAAAATCGAGCCACTTCTACTCCTAATGGACGGTGCCAATTGGCCGCTGAGTCAAGAGTGTAACGCCCTAAAAATTTATCGTTATTAACCGAGTTTCGTTTTCATCGAATAATTGGGATTAATTAGGATTCGACATTCACTTAAAGCCGCCAATTGAGTGATTTAGAATGATTAGGTATAATGGAATTAGATTAGAAACCATAGGAAACTTCAGGATTTTTCTAAAATCACATTTAATTTAAAGAAAATCGTAAGATTTCTGGCATTTCAAACTATTAGAACTGACCAAAGAGAATTTTTCTATGAATGCCCTAATCAACGGTTAATATTTAGCCAAATAACTCCTCAAGTGGCTTTTAACAAATTTCTTGATGATGGGAAGTTAAACCAGATTTTATGACCAAGTTGAATCCACCAATCAAGACTAAGTGTATGGCTCCACCCACTGCTGTTTAAATCTGATGAAACCATTTTTAAATTAAACTAGACATCCAGGGCTTTCCATACATATAAAATATAAGGTCATTGGATTAGTATAGAATTAGTTATGAATTTTTGAAGTTAGACCTAGAAATCTGAGTTCTCACCCGGATAGCATAGGTTGAGAAGGGTGTAACTCATCCTATACAACCTCAAATTGAGTACAACTAAAGTTGTTTGAAAGCTAACACATGAAAGAACATCCCATAAAAATTTTAGAATTTAATTTGTTGTCATTTGTTCCCAGTACATCAATGAAGTTGGCATAGGTTTAAATTGGCCTAGAACAGGATAGCCCAGTAGGGTAATGTTTCAAGACTCATAACTCAAAATCTATGTAGGAAAATGACATGAAACTCAACTCATTTTAAATCTTGTTGTGTTAGCTTTATTTTGATATAAAATTCGCATTATTTCATCTAGTTTTCGATTTTTAGTGAATTTTCTTCTATAGGAACCCAATTCTGGCTACAAACAGGACATGCTAAGATAAAATGTTTATATCTTGAGTTATACAACTCAAAATGAGATGGGACCAAAGGGATTAGAAACTAGACATATAAGGCTGTAACATATCCAAAAATGAGATTTAAATGAATTGAATTGAATAAAAATTGGGGCATGCCAAATTCGGGCAGAACAGGGAGGAACATACTGAAACCTTAATGATGCTTGATTTGGAATTATTGAATGATGCTATGAATGTATGTATGTAATTACTGGTCTATTCTGAAATTGCAAGTTTGTATATTTGTACTGGTTGCCTGGCACTATTCATGGGGAAGCGGACTCGATCCGATATGTTGCCGAATTTTCGGCAGGAATTTATGAGAACTTATGCTATGGATGATTATGCTTTGAATATATTTACGTTTACATGTCATATTCATGTACATCACGCATGCAAGTATATATTTAGAACCTGATATGATATATAAAGTATGAGACATACTCATGAATGCACCAAGCGTCTGCATGCATGACAAGATATGAAAAGGGGAAAAGATAATAAGAACTTGCAAGAAAGATGTACCAAGCTACCACGTGAGGCATGGCATAGACTCCACTTAGCTGGGCCGTGAGCGGCATCGCTCTAAGACTTGGGCCACTTCCACCAGATTTAAGGGGAATAGATCGTGAGGGTTGGGGAAAGTAAACCCGCCACTCATGTATAGGTATTTGAGCCTCTGACCAAAAGCAGCTATCATTCTGCAGAGAGCTATTCACTCCTGGGACCAAGTACATGTAATGCAAGGTTAAGTTGCAAGTTAAAGAAGAGATAAGTTAAGTTAAGTGCACTTGCATACATTCAAGTATAAGCATTTATATGTGCATTTTCAATCATCTAGTTAAGTCATAATGCTATTATGACTTTATTGAAGCATATTATACTATCCAGATTTCTATGTCATATATGATATGGCAAGTGGTTGTTAAAATATAACCCACTTCGAGAAAGGTGTTTTCAACTTAAAATTGAACCACTATTTATTTATATGTGCTCATATTTTCATAATAAACTCAAGCAGCCGAATATTTATGATGACACTGTAAGATTGGTTTGAGTTACGCATCGAGAACCTTAGGTTCTCATTGCCTACTTGTATGTTTCTTTTCCGTGAAATATTCCAAATTCCCAAGTTGGAAATCAAGTATGAGGCAAGAGTACAGGCCATTCATTACAAGAATAGTATGCTGAGCAAGACCAAGAGACTATTGGAGCTAGCTAACGACTAGTCAGAAGTAAACGCTATGTATTATGCCAATCACAATTTCCTTTAAAGTGTAATATTTTTTATTAACTATGTATCAGAGACTATTAGTTAGTAATAAAGTGAGCAGTTAAAGGGCCATGCATTATATTTTCCATATTTTAAAGATTTCTGAGCACAGTGACAACCTTTTAATATAACTCCATGACTCGAGCATGACTTATATAATAAAGGGTGTTACAGTATGGATCGCCGTAGGTTCTTCACCTAGACAGCATCCTAATTCTCCACTTTTTCTAGTTTCTCCTTTTAACTTTAATCCCAACTCAAAATTTCATGTGAATCCAACCATATACCATCAAATACATCCAATACATTATCAAATAAATGAAGAAAAGTGAAACTTCATGCAGCCACAGTTCAGAGAAATCAAGAACAGAAATTGAATCCTACCTGTAGATTGAAAGATAGCTTGACTAGATGAAGAGTTTTGATTGGAGGTGCTTGGAGCTTGGAAATGGAAGAGAAATGAAGTGAAAGGGAAGAAAGATGAGAGGGAATGATGGGAGGTCTATAAAGGAGAGAGGGAGGCCAAAAATTTGAAGGAAGTAAGAAAGGATTATATGAATTTGATTTAGAGGCAGTGGGTGGAAGAAGTGGCTCACTTATGAGCCAACCATGCTCACTCTTTGTGGCATGGGTGGCGCCACTTTCATGAGGGAGGTGGCTAAATTCTAACCACTTGAAGTAGGGTTTAGTAGGTTAAATTTGGTTGGTTTGGGTTTTGACAGTTGAAAATACCGAAATTCTACTGATTTCCTTCAAATCGGTAAAACAGTTCTGAAGAATTTTGTAAGGTTTTATATGTTTCTATTTTAATTCTTCTTAATCCTAATCTCTCTAATTAACTTCTAATCAATTCCTAGTTAACCTCTAATTAACTTTACAAACTCAATAAAATCGATTAACAGTGTAAATTAAATGTTTTGCAAATTTAGGGCCTTTTGTTTTCTATGTTTTTTTCATGGCTAATGGCATTTTCGTAATTTTAAACAAGTCTGGGGCATCCCACGTCATTTCACATGTGGATACCTCCGTGGGCCAATTGACCAAGAATTGGGTTTCTACGTTTCTGCTACGTGATTCTGCTTCGTTTAAAACCTTATTATGCTCATTTGATTGATATAAGGACCTAAATATCATTTTCAAAAATATTCAGGGGCAAGGCTGTAAACAATAAAAGTTTGCCCAAGGACTTTTTCATTAACATTATATGGGGATGTTACACCTTTCAAGGACCACCCCCTTTGATCTTTGAAGAACATACTCAAACACACACCTAGATCCATTTTCAAGCTCCAAAGGAGGGAGACCATTTCCAAGCTTTCTACCCTTCAAGCTCCTCACAAAGCTCCTTGTGGTAGTGACTCTATCTCTTCTTCTTTGCATGTTTTCAAGTACTAGAACTTCTAAGTTTCTCATAACTAGGTGTTTCTAAGACTTGCTCTTTGGTCTCATGACCACACTCTTTCTCTATGAAGTTTTTCCCTTGTGTTAAACTATTTTCTTAAAATGTGATTATGCTGTATGAACACTTTTATAAATCAAACTTTATTTAAACTTTAAATACTATTTTATCATTGAAAACCTCAAACTATGAAATCAAAATGAAAGATAAAAATGGTCACTTGAGGAGGAATCTCAATGTTTCTACAAAACAAGCTAAGAAAATGAAATCTGGATATGCTGAAATTCTGGCAATCTATATGGCAAACACAATAACTCATTTTATACAACTCAAAATGCAATGAGACTAATTTTAAAAATGAAAATAGATTCACAGAGCTTTCCATACATATAAAATATGTGAGCATTGGACTTAAGATGAGAGAGATATGAAATTTGTAAATGGGTTGTACCCAGTGGTGTTTCTGTCTGGATAGCCTGCACCAAAATCTTTATAACTCAAGTTATATAAAATATTTTTGAGTGGGGACCAAATTTGTAATAAAGCTAAGACATAAAAAAACAACTCCTAAAATATTTTGTTTAGATTCCTTTATTGGTACTCCCAACAAATTCATGAAGTTACAGTTACCTAGGTAAACATAAAAATTGGACAGTAATATTGTTTAGTACATAACTCAAGTTAAATCTTGAATTTTTTAGTGGGGTTTGTTTTGTTTAAAAGAGGGTTTCGAGAAGTATAATCCTACAAAAAATCAATTTAAAACAATGAAAGATAAAAATTATGGTGAAATTCCTAAGTTACTGCCCATAGTGAAAACATAAATTCGGTTAAGGTAAAGTGAAAAACAAACTTGAAGACCTCAAAGACCCTCAACTTAAAGCATTGAGATTTCATAATTCAAATTGAAAGATTTAAAAGAGAAGTAGCAGGAACTTGCCTTCAAGAATGATAAAAGATTGGCACAAGATGAAAATCTAATTAAAAGCTTGCACCTAAATTACTAAGCTAAGCTCATAAGATTTTGCTTGTGAACTATGTCTTTATGTGCAAGTATGATGATAATGATGATGATGGTGATTATGCTAATTGTGATGATTATGATGTTGTGAGATGCATAATGATGATTGAGAATTGAAATTCTCCATTTGGCAAATTTTGGGGAAGCTTTAGTCTAGCCATTATGCTACTGGATATCTATAAAAATTATGGACTTAGCATAATTTTAGTGTCATATGTATTAATCAAAAGAAGATAGAATTAAGGGTGTGATTCTTTAAAAGGGAAGGTGACCCTCAAAGACATGATAAGAGGATATGATCCTTCAAAAGAGAAGGTGATCCTTAAGCTTTAGTTGATCCTTCGATAATAGCAGGTGAAACCTATTTTCCCCTCTCCCTGCCAAGGTTCCAGGAATTTATGGTTGCGACGGCTATGATATGAGCTTATTATTATTCAAGTTAAGAGGGTGGTAAATAAAATATTTATGATAATATCAAAGTTTAATGAAAGAAAGGGGCTTTGGTCTAACCCAAGAAAAGAAAAGAAAGAAAATGTCAAGATGTTTACGCATGATGTCTCTATTTATATTTCCTCTTTATGTCTATACTAATGTAATTGCCATGATAAGAACATATGTTTAAAATGGAGCCCACTTCGGATAATTATGTTTTCGAAATTCCTAATAATTGGACCACATGCATGCTTATTAATTTTTTTTGCCAAACCCGAAGTGGGCGAGATGATAATGAAGACATTTTGTATTGAGTTAGAGTTCTACTAAGAAATATTATTTCTCACCTTCATTTATTTTTTGTATCATCACTAGATCTTGATGGTGCACCTGGTGGAATGGATCATGGATCCATCAGAGTATGAGTGGTTCTATGATGCGGATGCAAATGCCATCGTGGCAACGGCTACCACGGTTGTCCATAAATACTTCCACCTTGGTCATATGCACGAGGTAGCAGAGCCAGATCTATCGTTAGCCCATGCCATCATTCCCAAGGCACCCCCTGCTCAACCATTAGCTCCTTGGGACTTTTCACAGTCTCTTTTACTGGATATCGAGATGGAGCTTATGTCTCTTGGATTGCCCTCTATGGAAATGCTGTCGAAGCCTGCCATCCCAGTTATCGAGTTAAGTTCGACTGCTACCCTGGTCCTTATGGCAGCCTCACCCTTGATTCCCGAGTACCACTTAGGTGCCAGCCCCATGCATGAGGAGGACCCCTCTAAAAAGGCTTCCACGACTGTGAGTCGCGTTCTAGATGTTGCTGCTACTAGTCGTACCCCGTCGATGGCCAAGTCTAGTTGCACTCCCCGCGTGGTGGTGCTCAGTAGGCACCCGCGCATTATTTGTATGCCCTTCATTCCCCGAGGGCGAGGAATTATGGAACGCAGTCGCTTTGGGTCACGATGCTTGGAGGGCTAAGGGACGAGTTCGTGGACATCCGTTGTTATGACGATGATGGTGTTAGGTTAGTAGTTTGTTCTAGTTTCTGTTTTCCTCATGTATTTTGGATATGTTGGAACTTTGTTGTATCTATGCCGGTATTATGAAGGCCATGGCATAGCCATGCGTCATTATTGCACTTCATTACATTATTTATTATAGTTTGTGAAATGTGAACCTTAAGCTTTGATACATATTAATGCTCTATCTTCTGCCTTTATGCTTTATTTCGATATGATGAGATTTCTTATGTGCCACATTTACTTGACTTTTCTATTCATGCTCGAGACTTAAGTTTTTTAATGCACCAAACGATGTATTTCAGAAAAAAAAAAATCCTATTTTCCACGTAACATATTTTCCAAAGGAGTTTAAGTTTTTCGCAAGTATAAGTAACAACTGATAATCGGACATAATACGGTTTAAGCGTAGTATGGGATTATTAAGATGTTACTTTACCCAAGTTGCTCACAGTCTCTTCACCTCTAGAACTCACACTCAAATTGTGATGTAGCAAAGAAGGCATAGATTGGAAATTAGCCATAAATCCATCAAGTGTACGATGGAGGCCTTTAGTTGCATCATCAGAATTTGCAACAACTTTCGCAACATCATAGAAATGCTTGCATAGCTTGTCAAATGTCTTCATTCTCGGTTTCAATGTAGTCATATCATAACTGCTCATTATGTAAGAGTGCTGCTGTTTAACCTTTTTACTCCATCTTGCCAAAATGTACTTAAGTGGCAATTGCTTAACTCTTTTAAGAGTGAGCACACTACGGGAATGTCTACAAAAAATATCTCGAAACTCAAATAGCAAGTATTGGCCGCTAGTATCATGGTTGTCATGATTAAATATGACCTGACACGTAGCTTCCTTTGCTCGGTCTCCTATGACAACCTCCTCTAACACATGATAAATAGCAGTTATCCCCTCTACACTCTTAAAAGATGCACCACAATTCATTTTCTCTCTGAAATTCTGTTTGAACTCCATGAAACTTTGCATGAGTATACTTAGTTTGGAGTTGCTTTTCAATAGTGGAGTTTGACCTGCAAGGAATTGTAGTGTTCATTGACTGAAAATCAGCTTTGAATTCCTTTTCTGCCTTACTTTTGAGCGCATTGTCATATTGCCTGACAAACTATTACAAACTTCTTGTTGAGTTGACCTAACTATCAAAGAATGCATGTATACTTTCACTTCGTTGCATTGTCGACATCCTTGCCCAAAAATTCTTCTTCAAATAAATTGGAACCCATTTATTCATTTTCTTCAAGCTCAAATTCTTTTACTAAGGAACACCATTTGTCATCAAATTCTTCCTCCGTTATGGTTTCATAAATGGCTTCCTTGAATGTAGACTTTATCTTCTTATATGCTACATATGCTCTAAGCTTCTTCGATCTTTTTCGTTATATGCCATAAGCACCATCTGTGATGAGTATTAGACATAATTTTTTCAATTGCCTTTTGCATAGCCTTACATTGATCAATCACGATGCCACCAGGTGGCTTTCCGGACATGTATCTCACTCGACATTCAAAGAACCAAACAAAGGACTTAATATCTTTTGAAGTGAGTAGACCACAACCTAGTAAACATGTTTGTCCATAGTGATTTACACCAACAAATGTAGCAAACAACATTTTCATACTTATTTGTAAGATATGTTGTGTCAAAAGTCACAACATCTCCAAAGGCTTCATATGTTGCTCTACTCTGAACATCAGCCCAAAACACATTTCTTAAGTGGAACTCGTCATCCAGGTCTATGTCATACACAAAGTTGCCATTTTGTTCCTTCATACTATGGAAGTGGCTTAGCAAGACTTTCGCATCTCCTTCCTTTCCAGTTGCACACCTTTCCTTCTGTATATAATTCCTCATATCTCATTCACTAGAAGGCAAATTCTCATACCCACCCACAACTTTGGCAAGAGATTGAAATGTCTTGTTAATCCTCGCACCTATAGCATCATTCACTTGGATTATCCTCTTCATGTGCAAGCTAATGCTCTTGTTCATGTTGAACTTCCTTGACTTTATAGGACTGAGATCATGACTAACTTTTTTGATGCACCATACTCCACTTGCCCTCTTACTTATTGTAATCTTTGCATAGCATTTTGCACCACTAGTTGAGAATATCTTTATTGTTGATGGTATTTTTAGCACACGACTCCTTTCTTGTGTGCAAGCTAGAACTAAATAATGCAGCTGCCCAACAAGTTCAGTTTTTGAATTTCTTATCTTCCACTAAAAACCCTTTCTACAAGCATACGTCTTGTAAAATGATTTAACATCTTGTTTTGAAGCAAATTCCATTCCTATAGTTGGCTCCAATGTAGAGTTTACATTTAAGCCATGAACATCGTCGTCAGGATCAACATCAACAGGCATTCCCTGGTTGCTTAATTCATCCATCAACCTCAACAATAATGGGTTATCGCACCTACAAAAAAAAGGAACAAAAGGAAAACTAAGCTCAATTGAGAAACCTAACTAACAAAGGAGGAGCTATTGGACATTAAGAGAATAATAGATTGTCAGAAGATTGCATACTATACTATACAAAATAATTTGACTCATAGCTAAGAAATAAGCAGAAAAAAAAAAAAGAAAAAGGTTCCTCAATCATAAACCATGAAATCTCATACTATTTTGGTTCAACTTTTTTTGGGTTTTAATTTTAATCAATCGTAAACCTGAACATGCATATAACTCAATCTCTGTAAATATATTGGACTTGATACTAGTGACACTTGATCAATGGATGAACAAATTGTTTTTTTATCTAGTGAATGCATTAATTACCCACTTTACACAATTCTATTTACAAATTTATATATTTAGGTGCACTTTGTGAATAATTATTTGAAAATTTTGAGGAAGGAAAGAAAATTATACAAATAGCAATCTAGGGAGAAACTTACCGGCATTATCAAAAAAGTTACTGGTGTTTCCTAAATAGTTACTAGTAGCTTATGAATTCATTTAAATTAAATTTGATGATGTATTAGAGGTGGGTAGATGTTAAATTTATTCATTTAGGTGCCTTTGGTCAATAATTGTTAAAAAATGTAAAAGGAAAAAAATCATATAAAATTAGTAAACTAGAGAAAGTTACCAATGTATTGCATATATTTAGCAGCATTTTGTTAAAAGTTACTAGCTTTTCCTAAGACTTTATTAGTGTCTTATGAAATCTTCAAAATATGATTTTATGAAGAATAAAATTTAGTGATATATTAAATTTATTAATTACGGACACCTAAATGAATAAATTTTGCATATCACTAAATTTTATTCTTTATAAAAGTAGATTTTAAAGATATCATAAGACACTGGTAAATTCGTTATAAATGTAGGTAAGTTTTAGTAAAACATTGGTAAGTATATGCACTATATTGGTAACTTTATCTAGTTTGCTATTTTTATATATATATTTTTTTGTAAAATTTTATAATTATTGACTGTAAGCACCTAAATCTATAAATTTAACATATTACTAAATCTTAATTTTCATAAAATTAAATTTTAAAGATTTCATAAAATGCTGGTAAATTCTTAGGAAATGCTAATAATTTTGTCCAAAATGCAAAACACTGGTAACTCTATATAATACGCTAGTATCTTTGCTGAAAATATTGGTAACTTTGCCCAAAATACTGGTAATTTTGCTAAAAATACTACTAACTCTATGTAATATGCTGGTAACTTTGCTGAAAATATCAGTAACTTTGCTAAAAAATGCTGATAACTCTATACAATATGCTAGTAATTTTGCTAAAGATATTGATAACTCTACAATACGTTGGTAATTTTATTGAAAATACTGATAACTCTATATAATATACTAGTAACTTTAACCATAATACTGATAATTTTGTGGAAAACATTAATAATTTTATATAATATACTGATAATTTTTTATTCTTTTCCTCACTTTTTAATATATTTATTCTTTTTAATATACTGCTAATCATCTAAATATATTTATTCTTTTCCTCACTTTTTAATAATGTATAGCAATTTCTATGTTCCCAATCATTTTTCTCGTTAAAAAGAAAACCAAAATATAACGGAAAAAGAGCAAAATCAATTTTGGGCTCTCCAAACTCCGTTTGAAGTCTTTCACAGTGAATCAGCCTACCTTTCTCATTTCCTCTTCTCCTCTGTGCTTAAAGCGGCCCGGCAGCCCCGCGTCCCACTCACTCTTCCTCTGTCTGACCTCGCAAGCCGGTCGACCGCCTGTGTCTTGAAACCGTCCGGATGGCTGTCTCTCTCGTTCGTGGCCAAGTCATCCCGTCGCTGTCTCGCTCTCCTCTCTCTGCCTCGCCTGGGTCGTCCACTGTACGTGATATTTTTGCCATTAAATACGTTGATTTAAATTCAATCTGTTGCTGTGTGTAATTGTGTAAATCTGTTGTTGAGTGTAATCGTCAGTTGCTGCTGTGGCCCTAGTGCTGAGGGGTTAATTGCTCTCTCATTACATATGAGAATCATAGATTACCTTCCCAGAAACTTCAGTTCTTCGGTGTTTGACTCCATTTCTGATTTTCTGTATAACAAAAATGGGTAAATTCCGTTAATCTCCCCCTAATGTATAGGGAAATTCAACTCAACTCCCCTCTATTTGTAAAATTGTCTCGGGAGACCCTCAAGTTTGTTAAAACATTAGACTGTGCAGCCGTGTTAACGACCATCCGTTAGCTATGCAAATGGTAAAAGGAAAAAGAAAATGGGCTTGCCCATTTAGGCTTGCTGATCGGTTTTAAATGGGCCGAGCTGCTATATTACTGGCCCATTTTGCCAGCTAGGCCTGACTTGTTTGACTTGCGGGCCTGAACAGGTAGAGTGTCTCATTTGACATCCCTATTACTGCTTAATAAATTCATCAAACATTTAAGCAATAGAATATTTTTGGCAAAATAGGCTTTTTGACCCCTTACCTTTATTTGATATTTTAATTTATCCCTTATCTTTTATTTTTCTCAATTTAATCTCTTATATTTTAAATCATTTTTCAATTTTATCCCAAATCACTGTTTTGTCACATAACTGACGGAAAATGTTGATGTGACATAAATGGTGCTGAAATGGCACACATGTGGGTTTGATGTGGGATTGTGCCATGGTAGTGTTAACAGTGATTTGGGGCTAAATTGCGAACGATTTGAAACATAGAGAACTAAATTGAGAAAAATAAAAGTTAAGAGATCAAATTGAAAAATCAAGTAAAGGCAAGGGATTGAAAGGTCTATTTTGTCAATATTTTTCAATAATTGAATCATTACCTTTTTTACCATTAAAATTATAAATAGAGTATAACTATGTAATAATTACAAATTACATTCAATATTCAATTTTACATAGATATGCAGATTGTTCCATATTAATCATAAATGTGCTATTTAATTATTATTGATCATATAACTATCTAGATTGTTTTATTGGTGTTTTTCTCTTTTGTTAGTTATTGTTCTTGTAAAGAAGGTATCTTGTCCTCCTATATCTATGTAATCTTCTGTTCTTCATCTTAACGAAACTCTTCTTTTATAAAAATATAAAAACGTGTTGAGGAGTTGAGGACCAATCATACTAAAAGCATATGTTAGTAGGTGTAGGCTAGGCAATAATTGATTATATTTTTTATAGTGCCTAATGCCCATTATCCTCATTACATCAAAATTCTTTTTCCTTGAAATGTGAACTTGTATGCATACGTTGCTTTGAAATTTGATTTAATAATGAAGAATGCGGGCAACAAGGATTGAATTTTTGACCATTGATATAAGCTTGAGTACCTTCTGAAAAAACCAATCATTCTATAAGTTTAAGCTCATAGGATGGTTTGATTTTGACAAATAGTTATGCATCCTTAGGGGCTTCGTTGAAGTTTTAATTCAGTATGTAACTTCTTATGTCTTTGGCTGTCCAACTTGATAAACTTGTGGATACTTTTAGTTATTTATATATGATCTTGATGTGTTTCTACCTTGAACATTGGCTTGTAATGATGTTACACTGCTGTATTTGGACAAGATGGGCTTTTGCCTTGTAGTTTTCTACTTCATTTCTTTGCACTTCCTGTTGCCTGAGGTGACTCTTTGGTTTTTGAAGTGTTTTTGCGGAAAGCAACTGAGAAGTGTTATAGTCTTTCAAGGCAAGGGAGGATGTTCAGCCTTTTTCAATAGAAGAATGAGGTATGGTGCTTTGTTCTCATTTTAATATTAGGCTTATGATAAGTGTTGATGATGAAAGTTGAAAATCACAGGCTTGATGTTTCAATACTTGTTGCAGGTGTAGCAATTTTCTCCCTTTAAAATTTTCGAAAATGTGTTTTCGGCGAAAGCATAAGTTTGCACAGAAGAAGTTTCCACAAATAGACCAATATGGTATAAGAAGCAGTTCAAAGTTTCATAATAAGGTAGATGAATGCTTGTGTACACTGGTATCTGTCAATTTAGGTGATGCATTTTGTTGTGCTTGATGAATGTTTTTATTCTTGACTTTGGAATCATTCAATATTTTGCTTTCCATTATGAAGGAGGTAGGCTTAAAGTTCAGTTCTTGTTGTCTTGAACTCTTGTAAATTGTTTATGTTTAAGTCATGGCAATATCTGTGGAGTTATTTTTCACTTCATAATTATTTGTGATATTCAAATTATTAGGTAAACCATTATGATTATGAATGATATAATTTGATTTTCTTTTGACTTTGTCAAATTGGAGGACTTAGTTGTTTTGTTGTTATTGTTGAGTATGAAATATTCACTTCTATAATTTGAATGATCAATCCATTTAAATTTGTTCGACAGCAACAACAAAACCTTTCCCACTGGGTGTGGTATTCAAATTTCTTCGAAATTGGTCAAATGTATTATGGCAGTGCCTGTTGCTAGAAGTTCATGTTCATATTTTATTCATCTTTCTCATTCCTTTACAAATCTTGTATCATTGATAAGTTGCATTTGTACATTCTTTTAACAGTAGATTCCTTTGAATGCTTGACCAAATAAAAATTGTTTCTATAATTTGTTTATATAAGTTACTTTTGAATGAAATTTGTTATACTTACAGGTATTTGCTCTAATGGACTATAACCTTTCTGACCTAATTGGAAATGGAAGGGGTGAAAAAAAATCTGAAATGGATCAAAAAGTTGAATTAGATGATTTCGACATCTCCTTGATATGTAAGAGATTTCCATCAATTACTTTGGGTAGTGCTCCTCAAGTGGATTTGTATGATGAGACCACATTATATTCTGAAAAGACCGGCATTTTAGCGTCAGAAGATTTTGAACAGTATTTTTCTGATTCTTCAGAGGCAAGTTGGGTGCAAAATACTCTCTCTGAAGCATGGCCTTCTCTGTACGTCAATAATTCTAGTGTAACATCTTCCGCATTAAGTAAAGAAGATTCTCATTCTTGTCCTTTGTCACATCATTCAACGTCACCAATATATGAAGAAAAATTGGATCATCAAGTCACCCAGGAGGATACTCAAAATAAAGTGGGGCAGCAGTCACAATCTAATCTTACACCCAATGAGTTATTTCTTGACAAATCTTTAAGTTGCTTGCCTGGATTGAGTAAGAGGCAGTACCAACAGCTAGACAACTGTGGGTTCCACACGGTGGGTTCCTGAAATTGTGGAATTTGGAAAATTTATAGTTCTTTGGATTTTCAGATTTGAAAAGATGGCTTAAATTCACATTAATCCCACTCTTTACATGTAGTTACGGAAATTGCTGCACCATTTTCCACGATCATATGCTAATCTACAGAATGCACATGCTAACATTGATGATGGGCAGTATCTGATTTTTGTTGGAAAAGTCTTATCTTCGAGGTGACTCTCCTCTATATCATTTGTTGATCACATTTATGCTTTTAACTTTTTCTCTTGGTCATCAGCACTCTAGTTGCTCGCTTAGTCAGTTGAATGAGGGCAAGGATAATATAGTTCTAGCTACTTGACTTTACCATCTCTCAACCTTTGCACATAGTGAAACTGATGCCACTTTTAAATTATATGGTTTATTAATTATTAGAAGTATCGGTGGCGTGAAGCTCATGATCTTTTTATAGGAATTTCCCCCTTAGACATTTTGAGAGATTGGAAAGTTATGTTTCATTGATAGTTTTTTCTTTTGTTTGTTTTTGCTTTTGTAAGGAGGATTTCTTGTCCTCCCATCTTCTTGTATTCTTCTCTGCTTCTCAATAATATTGTTCTTTTATCCAAAAAAAAAAAAAGAAAAAAAATTATTAGAAGTATTGGTATCTTACAAAGCCATTATGCATAATGAAGCAAATTGAAATTTTTGGCTAATGAATAATAATATAAAAGATGAGTCTGACCTGGGTTTATATCTATTTGTCATCATCCAATTTTTTATTGTCTTTTCAGGAGCTTTGGTTGTGCTTGCTTGAGAATATAGATAATGAGTTGAGAATGATTTCCAATCAAGAGTGAAAATGAATTACATGTTACCTTCTATCTTCCCTTTTTTCTGGTACCAAGCAACTGTAAAGTAATTTTCATTCCACATTTTCCATCTTCTTACTATACACTTCTTAACCAACCTTCTTAGGATATACGTAATTACCACTATAGGACTAAAGTTTCAGCTGTAACAGTACCATTACTAAGTCATTACGGTCCTCTTTGAGCTTCTAATGTTGCTAAAATATTGATATTTATCTATGATGCTTACTTATATGCACCAACATAAGCCTGGGAGAACATTGAATAAACTCTTCTCTCTCCATTCCCTTTCTACATGAGTGGTTTATGCTGCTGCTTCATTTAGGAAATCAGTTAAACTTATTTCTTAATCATACTTTGCTACTTGATAGTGTTCAAACTTTTAAACCATTACTTTCATTGCTTCTACCACTATGTTTTTGCATGTGTCCATGTTTATGTGTGCATGTATAAAATTACTTTATCCTAATATAGTTTGAATCAGGTGGTGATTTAATAATTTTATATTGATATGATTTTGTATCTCCTTTGCAGGGGAGTCAAAGCTAATTGTTCATTTTCATTTCTTGAGGTGGTTGTGGGTTGTCAGATTGCAGACAATGAATCAGTTTCTGAGCACATGAATGACAATGCTATTGGTGGGCAAGAGAAGACAATTTACTTGCATCTGAAGAAATTTTTTCGTGGCAAACGCTTCACTTTTAAACCTTTCCTTAAAAGTCTTGAAGGAAAGTATCAGGAGGGGGACATAGCATGTGTTAGTGGCAAGGTGAGTTTGTTTTAGTCCCTGATAGCTACTGGTAATTACAAAACAAAATGGAGGATAAATAGTTCATGTTAATGAATCTGAGCTGATATCAAGGTGATATCAGTCAGTGTCTGCTATGAGAAAATAAGGAGAAACAAGAACAATGACCACGAGAGGTTGAGCTATTCCAGGGGCTCTACTCTCCCAATTCCTAACTAACTGACTAACACCGAAGGATCCTTGCCATATAATGCTTTAAAGGAAGTGGTTTGGGTAGCCATGCTGTAATTAGTGTTGTAACAACTCTGCCCAATTGAGCCATTGCTTGGGTTTGCTGTTGGTAAAGCACCTTAAATAGGTTGCCAAACTCATGTTTACAACTTCTGTTTGCCAATCTGACTGTGGATGATAAGTTGAGCTAAACCTTAGAATGGTGCCAGACTATTTGAATAACTCATGCTAGAATGAAGTGAGGAGCAACCTGTCTCTATCTGAGACTATGGTTGTTGGGAATCCATAGAGCCTAACCACCTCCTTGATGAAAATTCCTGCCACCTCTTTTGCTGTATAGGGGTGGGAAAGGGCTATAAAGTGGGCATACTTGGCAAGGTGATCCACCACCATTACAGTAGTATCAACCCCATGAGCTTTAGGAAGATCCTCAATAAAATCCATAAATAGATCAAACCAAGTGGCAGTATGGTAGTGGCTGCAACAACCCAAGTGTTTGATGTGCGTGTTGAGCTTACTCAAATTACAAAACCGTTTTGCAAGAGCTTGTAGTATAGAATGCAAACCGGGTCATCTCACAAGGATCAAGGTGTAGTTCCACCAAGTTAGTTTATACAAATGGGGAATTGTGAAAACAGAGAGTAAACAAGCAATTTGAATGGGTGATATTCAAGAATTAAACTCAACAGTCCAAGGTTCAATTAGAAATACTGATCTATCATAGAGTACAAATGATGCATCAAATCACAGAATATGTGGTTAACTTGGATTGTACCGAAATCTCTGCATCCAATTCTTCATTTACACTAGGAAATCTCAAAGAGTTCAACTAACAATAATCTATTCAGTTTGAGATCTCAAAACCAACTAGAACTACACTTGCTTGATGCACATTAATGCATTCACCTAGGGCTCAAATATGATCAAATTCGAATTAATCAATCAACAATAATCTAATCACAATCTCAATTGTAAACTTAGAATCAATATTCATCAATTAAGAGATTCAAGATCAAGAGAGAAGAAGAGAAGAGAAAAACAATCATAGGTTTGAATTCACAATGGTATAAAGTCTCAAGATCAAACAACATATATCCCTCGTACATCTTCAGTTCCCCCCATCTCCAATAAGAAGAAATTTTGTTTGATGTCTACTCCTTGCACTTGCTGTCATGACAAAGTGTTTTATCTCTTAACACATCCGCTCATGCAAGAGCACATTAGGCATGAAGCGTGAACAATACATAGGTCTACCTTACTTTGTGCTGGAGTTTAACTTCTATCTAGAAGAATGGGAGGCAACAAGGATCGAACTCTAGACCACTTGATCATAGAGGCTGTAATACTATATTATGAATAATCTCTCTCAAAAGCTTATGGCTTTTATATCTTGACACTTTGTACGAGCCCCTTACAAATTCCTTGTGCCATTCCCAACTTCCACTATGTAAGTGGGGGTGTTCTCCACCTACAACCTCAATCTTTTCACCGTCCTCTTTGATTTGAAGTTAGTAGAAGCACCAAAATCCACTAACACAACAGCCTGTTGTTCACCAATCCTCTACACCTTGGGGAATTGTTAGATGTTAGCCCCAGAAAATGTTCATAGAAAGCTGCATGGTCTTAGCCTCCATTTTCGATTCTACTTCCTCCAACATAGCAACATCTCCAAATTCTCTTCCTCCCCTTCTTCATTTTCCTCCACCATCAAATTCTGATAATGCCTAAATTTACAGGCATGATCAGGCTACCACTTCTTCCCACACTTAAAACACAGTCCTTTCTTACTCCTCTCTTGCAATTCAGCTTGAGATAACTTCCTACTCCGTCGTTTTCCCTTCCTTTCATCCATGCCCCCTTCTACTAGTTTAGAATCGCCCCCTACCTTATTTACTGGACTGGGATTTATTGCAAGGAATGTGTGAAATTGGGCAGCCTCCCTTACTCTAGGGTACATTCCTTTCCTCCAATACCAAGGCATGATCCATTCATTTCTGGTAGAGTCTCTTTCATACAGCTTGAGCTCTAGTTGAAGCTCTTGCAAGAGGGCATTCAAGAATATCCCCTTCAAAATGTCTTTGTCTACCTTCTTCATAGGCCCAAAGATGATATGGGTCTTGTGCCACCCCTGGTTGAAATTGCCTAAGCACTCCTATATAAACTTCCTCTATGTGAGGAATGAGTATGTTCTTCCCACCATTGATACAAATCATGTGCTCTCCCTTCCAAAACCACCATCACCAACTCCAACTTCTCATCCTTTGCTACTCCATTAACCATGAAATATCTCTTCACTCTAATCACCCACTCGTAGGCATCCTCACCTGAAAAATATGAGAATCTCCATTTTCCAAGCCCCCTCATGGTGAAAATATGTGAATCTTCTAGCTTAGCTCCACTGCCTATGTTATGGTGGGGTCATGCTCTATAATGTCATATTTCAAATTTTCAATTTGTATTATATTTATATTGATTGAGTCTGCTTTGCTTGTCTTAATCAATTTCTTATTTGGACTTAGTCAAAGCCTTTTTCTTAAAGTTATGCATGAATATTCTGTTTTACTTTGATTTTAGAATTTTGTAATTTTGTAATTCTGTACATAACTGTTGCCTTTTAATGTAGGTCAGGACTATGCCTACTAAAAATCATTATGAGATGAGAGAATACAATATTGATGTGCTTGAAGATGGAAAAGATTTATCCTTCTGTGTTAAAGAGAGGCCATATCCTATCTACCCTTCGAAAGGGGGTTTGAACCCAATTTTTCTTAGGGACATTATTGCAAGGTTTGTGCTTCCAAATTCTTCTCAGAATCTTATTTGTCAAGTTCATTTTTGGAAATATATTTAAAATTGATTAGAAAATTTATTAATGATAAGGGAAAAGGTACAAATATAAAGGATAAGGTATTTTCACAAAAAGATAGCAAAAGAAAATTTGTAGGTCCTAAAAGATTGAACCATATAACAAGGTATGCAATCTCATTGGAGGCGGAGGTTGTGGTGGACCATATTGAGTTTTGGTCCAAGTTGGTAATTGGTTAATATTAAGTGTGTATTTGGGAAAGCTGTGAGATTAAAATTATTTCAACAATCGCTTATTTGTATAATCGCTTTTTTATATAATCGCTTATATGAGAATTAATTTATGTTTGGATGTTTTAGCTGAAAAGTAATTTTAAGATAATCTGTTTTGTTTGGGTTGTATGAAAAAAGTTGCTTTTATATGGTAAAATTACTAAAAAGGGTATGAAATGATTGTTAACATTATATAATATTTGTTATTTAGGGTCAATTTAGTAAAAATATAGCAATTTTGAAATAATCAGCTTCTGCTTATAATTATAAGCTCCAAAAAATTGCTTATGCTTATAAGCTATTTTTCAGCTTAAAATTATCACCTTTAGATTATAATATATTTTCAATTTTTGAACCAAACATGATTAATTTTTCAAAACAGCTTTTTTCAAAAAAAAAAAAAAAAAAGCTGTTTTACAAGGTACCCAAACATGCTGTAGATCTATGCCATTGAAAATTTAATCTAATGGTTAAGATTGATTGAAATTAAAACTTATATTTATATATTAATAATTGTAAAAAATAATTTTATACATACCTATTTCACCCTCCTCTTCTTCTTCCTCCTCACATCCCAACCTTGACTCTCTTGTCCATGTCCACTATCATAGCCATCGCCACCACTACTGCCGCCTCCTACAGACCCCTTTCCGGCAGCCACCGCCTTTGCCTGCTTCGTCAACCTCCATTACCACCGTATTCATGCAGTGGTGATGCTTTGGGGGTGCTTTCTTCAACACTGATGCCAAATGTCTGAGGCACTTTCTTTATGGTGGGAGGTAGAGGCATGATAGCTTGTAGTGGAGACGATGATGGCAGATGTACGATGCAGACGATGGTGGCGGGGCGGTGGTGCCGGGTAAGGGTGGGACAGGACGGTGGTGCCCATGAAATTACAAATTTTCTGAAGTCCAATATTTTCAGCAATATCATCAAGTATGCTTTGCAACCAGGCAATATGCAGATGACCCCATTCTACATCCTTAAGAATAGCCAACAATTCTTTTACCTGGACTCATTGAAATACATTATTGAGATAGATTGTAACTCTTGGGCCATAATAAAGCATACACACTCAATGTAGCATGAGCACACGACAACCGATTCCAAATGACAAAATTGCTCCTATATACCCATATTTGTCTAGGATAGATCGCAGGATGGGCATGATGGCAGATGCTAGGTTAAAGGGGGAAGGCGGAGAGAGGAGAAGTGTTAGTGAGAAAGAAAAGGGTATAAAAGTAATTTTATTTTACTTTTTATTATAATATTAACTTGACCCAATTTGGTCACAAACTCATGGTGACCACCGCAGAATTTGCCTCTCACTGGATATCTAACTAAGAAAAACTTCTAGAAAGATCATTAGCAGAATGTGACACATAAGCTAAGAAAATAATCTGTTAGGTCCCTTATTATTGATGCTAATGTTGTTATTAATTCACCTAATGATACAAATGTTACCCCTAGTACTAATATTTTACCTTATAAGGAAAAATAGGAAGGGAGTTGCTGATGTAGGAAGGGTGTGTGACAAAAGTAAGGGAGAGGGTATTGTAACTAACTTTGCTGAGCCAGCAAAGTTGGGATATGAGAATGATATCTGAGGGGAGGCATGGAGGGAATTTAGGGAAGGGGAACGTGTGCTGTGGGGGTTATCACCAAAATTGAGAGGATTAAGAGAGTCCAAGGTCTCTAGAATATCTTGTTATCATTTCTTTTCTTTTCCTCAGTTGTGTACACTATACCCAAGAGGGTTGATATCACACTGATATCATCTTCTTGGATTGAATTAATACTATTTCATCTTCCATTTCACTCTTCATTACCAATTTATAACAATTGGCATCAGAGCTTTCGATCTTGGAAGCCCTATGGATGGTATCTACATGTGCTACAGTGGAATCGAGGTTGGAAGGAGTTGAGTGGAGGTTGGAGAGTCTAACCAACATGGAATGACAACAGGAAGAACAAGGAAGGATGCTGATCAATTTGTTGTGACAATGGATATATTGTTGAAAGAGTGAAGCACCACTTACTCGAAGGGAAGGAATTTCCATCGGCAGTTTGAGCATCAATGTCAAACCCGAGAGAGAACGCACTGTATTTTAGAGGTGGAAGGGGAGAACTCGTAATGGCAATCTTGGAGGGATGTTGATCAACACTCAACGAAGCATTGGGAAGATAGCCAACCTCTGAGAAGGGTGGAACTCGGGCGGAAAACTTATTTGCCAATTTTTTTTGGCGAGGACACCTATGGGTGGCTAGACCTAGTTGGGCACTACTTTAGGGTCAATGGGATTGAATATTGTGATAAGCTGGAGTTGGTGTTAGTGGCCATGGAGGGTGATGCTTTGACTTGGTATGTGGTGGGAGGAGCAAGTCTCATTTCTGTTATAGAGGGAGTTCAAAGAGGATCCCATCAAGCGATGTTAACCTGGAGTCGCTCGAAATCCTCTTGGACTACCATTGCGGGTGAAGTAGACCGAGAGAGTGATGCAATATTGAACAGAGTTCGAGTTCGGTGCAAGTTCAAAAAGAGATCTTGATCTTGAAATGCTAATGAGCATTTTCCTTAATGGACTAAAGAGCGAGATTTAGGCTGGTGGGAGCATTCCAACACCTTTCAACCATGATGAACAGAGCGGTGGAGCTGGAAGAAAGGAATCTCATGTGGAAAGAAGGTAGAGTAAATTCGGGAGTTAAGGTGGGTGGAGGCATGGCCAAGGGACCGAACTAGTTTCGGCCTTAGAACTGGGTTGGAAGTAGCCTAGGAGGGTTTTGTGGAGGTGGAATGAACGGGGAGGTAGAAGGCTTAGGTGAATAAAGACCCATTGGTATTAGGAAGCTGTCTCATGAAGAGCTTCAAAAAGGTAGAGTAGGGTATTTTGTTTTGAATGTAGGGACAAATGGGGTCCAGAGCATGTTTGCAAGCTTCATCACCTCCAATTCCTCTTCATGGTGGATGAGGAATAGGAGGAAGGGAAAGAGGAGAACATGGTGAAGGAACAAGGGGAAGAAGAAAGGCTAGAGATGAAAGCCTTGCAACTCTCCCACACCAATTTTTGGGGACTAACTTCAAACTAGTCCTCGAAGGTTTTGGGAAAGATTGGTGTGGAGCTAGTAGTAATATTGGTTGATAGTAGAGCCTCTGCCAAAGTGGTGGAAAAACTGGGGTTGAAGGCGGACAAGACATGTGGATTCAAGGTGGTGGTAGGAAATGAAGGAGTTGAAAAAGGACTAGGGGTGTGTAAGGAGGTTTGTTTGCAGGTGCAGGGTTGGAAAATTATTCAAAATTTCTTTGTTATGGAATTAGGTAAGACTAAGGTTGTATTGGGGATGGATTGGCTGGAGTGCTTGGGAAAGATAAAAGAACACTTTCAATATATGACTATTAGTTAGGAAGAAGAGGGTAGGAACAAGAGGGCACGTGCAGGTGATTGAGAGATCCCTCCTTGTGTAGGTCTCAATCTTCATGGAAGACAACCTTGAAAGCCAAGAGATGATGGAAGGCTATTTTGTAACTCCTGTGGATGTTGAGAACCGTGGGGAAGGAGAACAACAACTAATAGAAGAGGTCTAGATGCTGTTAGAAGAGTTTGCTGATCTATTAGAGTCACTCAGGTTTCCACCAAAAAGGGAGCAAGACCATGCCATTCTCTTGAAGGAAGGAGCTGAAATTCCTCAAATACGCCCATATAGGTACCCCCATTATCAAAAAATGAGATTGAAAAAATTATTGATAAAATGTTGCAACTTGGGTTGAGTAGGCCGATTAGTAGTCTTTTTTCTAGTCCTATGATTTTGGTTATAAAAAATGATAATGGGTGGAGGTTTTGTGTTGATTATATGGTCTTGAATAAGGTGACTGTGCCTGATAAATTGCCTATTCTAGTTATAGATGAGTTGCTTGATGAATTGGGTGATGCAAGGGTCTTTACTAAGCTTGATCTAATGTTTAGTTACCATCAGATTAGGATGAAGGAGAGGGATGTGCCCAAAATAGCTTTTGGGACTCATGAGGGGCACTATGAGTTCCTTGTCATACCTTCTGGGTTTATTGATGCCCTTTCCACTTTCCAAGCCTTAATGAATAAGGTGTTGAGGCCGTATTTAAGAAAGTTTGTTCTCTTTTTTTTTTTGAACAAATAGATCTAGAGCCCTAATCGAGAATAGCACTATGACCATCTCTAGCAATTATTTGAACTTTTGAGAGTTCATGAGCTCTATGTCAACCACAAGAAGTGTTGTTTTGGACAGCCGCAAGTGATGTATTTGGGCCACATTATATCCTGAGATGGGGTGGCTGCTAACCCTAATAAAATCAAGGATATGTTGGAGTGGCCAATTGCTGAGGACGTTTAGGTGCTAAGAAGATTTCTGGGATTGACCAGCTATTACCGATGATTTGTAGAGAAGTATGGGAAGATAACTCGGCCATTGACTTAGCAATTGAAGAAAGACAATTTCAATTAGGGGCTTGAGGCTCAACTAGTTTTTGAAAAGTTGAAAGAGGCAATGGTTTCACTACTTGTTTTGGCTGTTCCATCATTTAACAAGACTTCTGTGTTGGAAACAGTTGCATTCGGCAAGGGAATTGGGCTTGCATTAATGCAAAGGGGCAGGCCTATTGCTTATATGGGTCAAGTATTATCGGAGAGGGCTCAAAAGAAGTTAGTTTATGAACGTGAACTGATGGCAATTGTGTTAGCAATTAAAAAACAGAGACATTATCTTCTTGGCCAGCACTTTATTGTCCATACAGACCAAAGAAGCCTCAAATTTATGATACATCTAATCTAAGAGTTGTGGGAGAAGAACAACGGAAATGGATGACCAAATTTCTATAGTGGCTTTGACTTTGAGATCAAACACAAGGCTAGCAATGAAAATCGAGTGGCTGATGCACTGTCCAAGAGACTACAATTTGTTGTGCTATCCACCATGACCTTCTATGAGTGGGATGATTCGGTGGCTGAGGTGCAAGCTGATGAAAGATTGAGAGGGGTTATGTAAGACTTGTTGAGGGATGTTGACATAAATCCACGGTTTGAACTGAAGCAAGGAGAGTTATATTTGAAGGGGAGATTAGTTGTGATCCCCAAAATTCTCTAGGAAGTTCGTCACTCCAATACTCGGACATTCAGGATTTTATAAGACATATAAAGGATGTCGGTACTGATATATTGGGAGGGAATGAATAAATGGATCCAAGATTACACTCGGGAGTGTGACACCTGGCGTAGAAATAAATACCAAGCACTAACACCAGCTGGTTTGCTTCAGCCACTCTTGATTCCAACCAATACTTGGACTGATTTAATAATGGACTTCATTGGAGGGCTGTGAAAAGCACAAGGGCATGATATTCTGCTGGTAGTTATAGATAGGTTGATTAAGTGCTCTCCCTTCATAGCCTTGACACATCACTACACAGCCAAGGAGGAGGCTTCAGTGTTCATTAAGGAAGTAGTTTGGTTGAATGGGTTTCCTAGCACAATTGTCTCAGATAGGGACAAGGTTTTCATGAGTGTTTTCTGGATTGAATTATTCAGCATGGCAGGAACCAAATTAAGGCATAGTTTAGCCTACCATCCTCAAATGGATGGGCAAAGCAAAGCTGTAAACAAATGCCTTGAAACTTATCTCAAATGTTTTGCTGGAACTAAGCCCAAACAATGGCCAAAATGGCTCTCATGGGGTGAATACAACACCAATTACCGTGGAGCCATCAAGACAACACCCTTCAAGGCTTGTATGGAAGGGAGCCTCCTATACTTTTGCTGGGGGAAAGGGACTCCACAGTGGAAGAGGTTCGGGTGCTCTTAGAAAGAAACCATATGCTGGATGAGCTGAAATCTCAGCTGGAAAGGGCTTAAAACCAGATGAGGTACCGTGCTGATCAGAAAAGAAGAGATGTAGCTTATGAGGGGGAGAGAAGGTTTATTTGAAGATCAAACCCTATCACCTGAGATCATGGCCAAAAGTGTCAACCAGAAACTAAGTCCTAGGTACTATGCCGTTTGAGACTCTGGGGATTGGCCTAGTTGCATATAAATTGCTGTTTATCTCTTTTTTTGTCTTCTTTGTTCATTCTATGAGGAGGTTTTATATTCAGCTTTGCAACTTCTCTTTATAAAATTTGTATTGTAGTGTAAAATCCCATTTTTGGCTGTGTAAGAAAAAGGTTATTATTGAAAATACTCAGCCTTGGCTTCACCCACTGCCCGTCTCCCCTATTCTTTTTCTTTAATGTAGATCTTGGTGGCACCACCTCATGCTCACTCCCTAGTGGCCATGGTCGCTGCTATGCATGAAGACTCAATCCGGAGTCCCCGCAGCTCAAGCCATCCTAGAGCTCAGGCAGCGGAAGCTTAGCCAGGACATTGGTTCCCAAAGCCTGTCCTCCTCAACCTAATCCTTTCCATTGTGCTCCCTCCACACCTTCTTTCCTTCCTTCACTTCCTTCCACCTTGAGAATATTTTCCTCTCCATTTCCCCTTTTTCTCAGTGGGATCCAAGCGACCCATAATTGTCTCTCCCACTCTTTCTATGTTTCCTTCCTCCTTTTGTGGCTCCTCTTCCCCCATATGAAGGTGTTTTAGCCTATGCTCCACCATCAAATTGCCTTTCATCCCTTTCGCTTTTTGAGATATTTTCTTAATAGAATCACAATAGTGAAAATGAAAGAGAAATTTGAGAGAGGATATGTGAGGAAAGATTGAGAGAATTTGTATATTTTGAATTATGATGAGTCATAATGTACAAGTGAGTTCATTTGCTACAATGGAGGGTGAAAATATGGCGGGAAACTTCGTTGCAGGGGTGGGTTAGTTGGTTAGGCTTAAGTAACTAATACAATTGTCACTTAAGGGTATGATTCTCTACAACCTATCTCATACTATGGGCCTATTTGGATAATACTACTTATGACTTTTTTTAAACTTTTTAGAAGTCAAAAATCACATTTTTAACTTTTTGTCCCATTTGGCTATGCAGCTTGCTACTTTTCAAAAAGTTATCTTCAGTTCTCTACTACTCTTTGGAAGTTAAAATATCAAGTTTATCAAAATGCACTTTTTTAAAACACTTAAAATAAGTACTTCTATTATTGTGCATGTAAATACAATAATTTATTCATAAGTTACTTTTCAGAAGTTCCTTTCACATAAGAGTTTTAATAAGTTATTTATCCAAACAAGTTGATAGAAACTTGGTCATTATAGAGCGAAGAGAAGTAGAAATTCTGGTATATTAATAGAACTCAAGCTGATATCAGTGTGATACTAGTATGAGTTTGAAGATATGAATAACAAAGTAAAAGATACATTGAGTATTCGAGAGATCCATCACTCTTCTAAAGCTAATGGCCTTTCAATCCAATTTCTGCCTAGCCTCTCATTTCTTCCCTCCCCTCTATATATTATTTCCCTCACCTTATAACAGAATCACATGGTATCTCCCTCCCCCACTATCTCCTGCTGACTCAGCAGGCAGTTACACAAGATTGAGCCCCTTATTCTCTCTCCTCTCACATACTTAGCAATTACCACTAAGGACCACTTTATAATCTTGGGTGCCTAACAATACTCCCCCCTTGAAAGGTCACCTTGTCCTCAAGGTGATGTAGCTAGAGGGAAACAATAATGCTGAAAAATAAAGGGCTTCCTCCAAGGTCCCAAATCTCGAAAAAGGTTAAAGGAAGTATGCTTGTAGCATAGAAACGTCCACCCGGGTCCCATAAATCTGATCCAAGTCCCTTAACCAGAATTTCTTGGCTTTCTCTAGATAGAAAGGGAACCCTCTCAGAATTTTCTCAACTTGACTCTGATTTTCATCTTCAAGGAGTTTTCGAGATAATACTAGTAGAATTCCAGAACCATTGGGAGCTACATTTTCAGCCTGTTGGACCTTGTCTTCAATAAAGATTTGTTTCTCGAAGAAACTGTATGCATAATAGAAGTGAGATATTGCCAGTGCCTGATCTTGAACACCTGTGTCTTGCAAGAAGTCCTTGAAAACATGCTTAGCATGTTTGACAACAATTTCATTATTACCAGCCCTATTGCTAATATAGTAAACATTGATTCCATGAGCATGAAATGCTTTTGTTAATGTCTGGCCATCCATTGGTGAAACTTCTAACATGCATAAGTCTTGTATAAACTTGGTAAGCACAACATCAATAGGATCGAGACTAACTTCCTTCACATTATCTTCATGAGCTGCTACCTCTATTGGACTCCCAACCAACTTGAATTCAGTGAAGTTGTTTGAATTAACAACTATTTCCTCAACACCCTTTTCTTCAATACACAACATGTTAAAGTTTGGAGATCCCCTATTTTCTTGCCCCACAATGCCCCTTCTTCTTAGCAACAGCCACGGTCCATGGTTGAATGAATTGGGGTGAGCTTTGTTAAACCAACTCACCTCAATTTTCCACAAGACCCAGTTCTGTCGATTTCCATGCGTAAAGATAACTGGAGATGCAATGTCACCCGCAACCCTGTTAGAATGGAGTCCGGGAGAAGGACCACGATGTGGAGACATACTGAGAAAAAATTTAAATGATGGCATGTTTGGGCTCAGTTCTCTTGTCCCAAATCTTCCACCAAAGTCCGGATCTCCCTCCTGAAGAGACTAGGTCTGGCCCAGTAACTACAGAAAATAGGTACCATCACCAAAACTCCAATTCCTCTTCCATTTAATTTGGGCTTGGCTAGTCCCTTCAAAACAAATTCCTACTGCACTATGCCAAATAGTCAACTGCATGATTTGGGCTCGGCCCATCAGATCAAGAACTTCACCCGCTTGTTGAAACCCGATTGCATCTTCACCCTTCTTTTGTTGCGCGCAACAGTTCGCAAGGCAATGTTGCGCAACCACCCTCCTTGTGTGAACCTCCGTCGTCATCACCTTCGCCCTCTCGGCTAGTGCTGCTGTTGCTATACGATACGACAGATTTTTTAGGTGGATGTGGAGCGGCTTTCACGCTGACCCAGGCACTGTGAAACTCCCGCCTTTCAACTTTGTTCTCTAGTGAAGGAGGTTCGTTGGCCGCCTCCCCCGGTTCTAAGTCTGGTGGTAGTGGTTGAACCACACCCACAAGGCAGCTAGAGGAAGCTTGTTCAGCAACCATCATCTCTGCTGACATCTCCGCCGTAGCTGTCGCAGCTACCTCCGAATCCAGTGGTGGCCTTGGGTATACCATCCTTCTCGTAACCTGGAGCACCATCATAACCACGAGTTCCTCTCCCTTCTCAGTCTCTTCCCCCATTTTTTGCTGTCTCTTCGCCACCTAACTTCGGTCCTTCCATCTTCACTGCATATTCTTCATTCAACTCAGGGTGTTGTTGCCCATCTTCTTCCTCTTTCATGATTTTACCCACTATAGTTGCTTCCATCGATTCCCCGATTTTGTCTTCTACCTCGATCTCGGAATCCAAGTTCTGAGAATAGTGACCGAAGGCCACCTCTCCCTCTTCTTTTTTCGTCAATTCCTTCTCATTCGGATTCGAGGTCTGAAAATAGTGATCAACGACCACTTCCTCTGCCTCCACATCTTCACTCTCTTTTTCCTTCATCATCATCTTCATTCTCTTCCTCCTTCTCATCAACCTCTTCTTCCTTTTCCTCCTCATCTTGCTTACTTTCATAAAGAGCACGAACGTTAGGAGACCAGTCTTCCATGGAGGATCTCCGTCTTCTCATCCACCACCGAGCTTCATCATCCTCCCAAATTGGTAGTCGACGTAGCCGGTGCTGTCGTTTTTTCAACATCTTTGCGTTTTCTTTTAGCGTCCGCCATATCCTCTTCATGCGCTCCTCCCAATCTAACTCCATTGCAGTAGCTTTAATGGTTTCTGGCACAGGGGCCCCAAGATTGGAGGCTCTGATACCATTTGATAGAAACCTAGTCATTATAGAGCGAAGAGAAGTAGAAATTTTGGTATATTAATGGAACTCAAGCTGATATCAGTGTGATACCAGTATGAGTTTGAAGATATGAATAACCAAGTCAAAGACACACTGAGTATTCGAGAAACCCAGCACTCTCCCAAAGCCAATGGCCTTCTAATCCAATTTCTGCCTAGCCTCTCATTTCTTCCCTCCCCTCTATATATTATTTCCCTCACCTTATAACAGAATCACATGGTATCTCCTTCCCGCACTCTCTCTTGCTGACTCAGTAGGTAGTTATACAAGATTGAGCTCCTCATTCTCTCTCCTCTCACATACTTAGCAATTACCACTAAAGACCACTTTATAATCTCGGGTACCTAACACAAGCCCCAACTCATTCTAACACTTCTTCCACTATCATCTTAACTAAATTTGAGTTTTGGAGTAATTGGTCAACCACCACTTCCTCCACATCATTTTTTCTTGATTTTTGCAGGGACTTCAAGAGCCAAATCTTCCTTGGTGGATCTCTTCTCTTCCGCCACCCAGCTGCATCTTTCTCCCATATCGGTAGTCGACATGGTCTGGGTCATCTTTTTCTCACCAACCTTTGATTTTTTAAATATTCTGTTTCAGCTCCGGTACCACTTTCACAATCTTTTCCTCCTTCCTCTTGATCTTCCTCAACCCCCTTTTGATTGCATCCAATTTCCTCTCTATCTTCTCCACTCTAGCTTCCATGGTTGCTAGCATAGTCAAACTTCAAAGCTCCTTGGATCGGGAGCTTTGAAGGTAGTTGATGGAGAATTGGTAATTAAACTAGATTTAGACCCGCGCATTGCACGTGTCCAAAATGGATATATATTTTTCAAAAAATAATTTAGTAGATGAAGCTTTAATAATGTAAAGTATAATAACTATGTAATAAAAAGAAAATATTATTTATTTACGATAAAGTAGTTTAGTATATATAAGTAAAACAAAGGTATATGTTCCTTTTAACCATGCATTTTGAATGTAGTGAAATTGTATATATTAAAATGAGCTTCATTCTTTTGACTATCTTTGTCTTTATCCTTTTTGGCGCTCATCTCTTTTTTTGCACTTGTATCGCTTTTTTTTAATTGCGTTGTTTATAGGTTGTGTTTGTTTGGGGGTGCTTCTTCTAAGGCGGATTCTGCTATGCACCTAAATAAGTATGGTGCATAGTGCACCGTTTACAAAAACTTTCCCATTGATAGTGCACCACGCATCGCGCGATCGGACAGTCGAGATTTGATTGGATCATCAATAGACCAATTAGCTATGGGACACTCTAAACACTCCTCATTCTCTTTCTTTCTCCTTCCGCCGTTCCCTTTCATCTTCCTCTCTCCTACCTTTCTTCCTCCTCACGTGATGGCAAGAGAAATTAACACCACAGCACCAGCTGCTTCTCCTTCTCCCTCGTCCACTGCCGTCGACTCTTCCCCCACTCTCTCAAACAACGTTGCAATTGACGACTGGAAGTAGAAGACAACATTGAGATCAAGGCTCTGCATCATTGGAGGTGGCACAGCGGCGTACACTGCCACCATCTATGCCGCGCGCAACATGCTCTGCCTGGTCTTTTTGAAGGCTGGATGGCCAACGACTTGCAGTAGTTTAACGGAACCAGATTGTAAAAAAAAAAAAAAAAAGAAGAATAAGAGGCTTTGCTTTGAAGAACTTGCTTCAAGAAATAGAAGTCATAAAATCGTTGTATCTGGGTTCCACTCACTTTTGGGAATTTTTATTTTATTTTTCTCATAATTTATTGGTATAATGGTTTGAGTTGGAAAGGACGGATTTGTAAGAGAGAGATTTAACAAAGATGTGGATCTCGAAGATGATTTCGATATGGATGATATTAACAAAGAAGAAGAGGAAGAGAAAATTCCCAAGTGGAAGAAGATCCAAATCTTCTACAATTAAAGCCTTTAAATTGGGAAAGCGGGAAGGCTGCCAGAGATGAAGAGGTTGGTGGCGGGGGCAATGACAGTGGGGGCCGTGGGCTGGCGTCGGAGGGCAGGCAGTGGGACGATGAGAGTGGGTAGAGTTGGGTGGTGTTGGTGGCGATGAGGTAGGGAGGGATGGGGATGTGAGGATTGAGGGAATAACTATGTGTAGCTGCACCCATTGAAATGATCTCATAGTCCCTAAATTCAATGACATTGATTCAAGGTACACAATGCTCTTTGACTTGCAAAGAGCATGTAAGTCGTCGCCCAATATGAGCACTATCCAACTGACGCTTCTCCTCACAGCAGAACACGGTGGGGCAAAGTTTTTGTAAATGGTGCACTATGCACCATACTTATTCAGGTGCATAGTAGAATCTGCCTTCTTCTAACGCTTCTCACTAAGATTGACTACTCATTTGGTAATAATGCGTACTTTTTTTTTTTTCTATGATCTCAAATTATTAATAATTTATTCATAAGTTACTTTTCAAAAGTTCCTTTCATATAAAAGTTTTAATAAGCTATTTATCCAAACAAACCCTAACTCATTCTAACACTTCTTCCACTATCATCTTAACTCAATTTGAGTTTTGGAATAATTGGTCAACCACCACCTCCTCCACATCATTTTTTCTTGATTTTTGCATGGACTTCAAGAGCCAAATTGGTGGATCTCTTCTCTTCCACCACCCAGCTGCATCTTTCTCCCATATCGGTAGTCGACATTGTCTGGGTCATCTTTTTCTCACCAACCTTTGATTTTTTAAATATTCTGTTTCAGCTCCGGTACTGCTTTCACAATCTTCTCCTCCTTTCTCTTGATCTTCCTCAACCCCCATCCAATTTCTTCTCTACCTTCTCCACTCTAGCTTCCATGGTTGCTAGCATAGTCAAACTTCAAAGCTCCTTGGATTGGGAGCTTTGAAGCTAGTTGATAGAGAATTGGTAATTAAACTAGATTGAGACCCGCGCATTGCACGGGACTGAAATGGATATATATTTTTCAAAAAATAATTTAGTAGATGAAGCTTTAATAATGTAAAGTCTAATAACTATGTAATAAAAAGAAAATATTATTTATGATAAAGTCGTTGTTTAGTAATATATAAGTAAAACAAAGGTATATGTTCCTTTTAACCATGTATTTTGAGTGTAGTGAAACTGTATATATTAAAATGAGCTTCATTCTTTTGACTACCTTTGTCTTTATCCTTTTTGGCGCTCATCTCTTTTTTTGTACTTGTATTGCTTTTTTTAATTGCATTGTTTATAGGTTGTGTTTGTTTGGAGGTGTTTCTTCCAAGGCTTTTTACTAAGATTGACTATTCATTTGATAATAATGTGTGCTTTTTTTTTTTTCTATCATCTCAAAGTATTGTGAGGAATGTTGACAGAGGGATTATTGATTTCCATCACAAAAGTTGTGAGCAAAAAAAAAAAAATAAAAAAATAAAAAACAGAAAAGAAAAGAAAGAAAAATCCTTTTATTGTAAAACTTTTTCAAATGAACTATTTTTAAATTTCTTATGGTGTAAACTTTTTTCCTCATGTAAAGGAGTTCATGTGTAAATGTATAAGAGAAAAGAAAATAATTCATAAAGTAAGAAGGAATAGAGCTAAATTGTTTTCTACAATATTTTGTATTTTAAATATTATTGTGTACTTTTTTTTAATTCTTAATTTAAAATAAAATAAAAGGGATATAAATTAAGGTACTATTTATAGTTGAATAGAAAATTATGAAATAAAATCTTATAATTTTAATTTTTTAATTATTAATATAATAAAAAGGTTCTTTTATTAAAATATTTTTAGATCTATATTAATTTTTAATTTTGAGTTGTAATTCATTATAGTATCATATTGCAAATGATAAATTATATGATGTGAGAAATAAGTAAGGATATATTTGTAAAGAACAAATTCCTGTTCATCTAATAGTATCATTTAAAAATAATGGCTCTTATTGATTTTCTGGTATGAAGACTTCTCAAGATGCTCCATTTTTTTTGTTGTAATGTAACTAATCTAATTTAATTTTTACTAAATTTGCAGTTATATTTTATCATTAAGTTGGATTTAAGACAATAAATTACTTTTATATCATGTTATTGTTGGTAGCTTAGTGCAGACTTCTATTTTGAAATTTCTATTTTGTAACCTTCTCTTAGTTGTGGATTGAGGAATTAATATCACTTAATGTAAATATTAACAATTATACCATGACAAAAAACATTAACAATTATGAATATGTAATTGAGAAATTATAAATATTAACAATTATCATTTATCGGTAGCACCTGGTTTAGATAAAACTTCAAGTAAAAGAAGTGATTCTTCAATTTATCAAATAGTATTATAACAATAAGATGATAAGATACATGCCAATGAATTATTGGAAAGAAAAACACGAGGAAAAAGAAAGTGTGATGTAGTTACCAATGTATATTATACTGATGGGAACAATAAATATTTACCTGAGGAATGAAAAAGAAAAAAGAACCAAGTGTATGCCACTGCATGTGTTGAATTAGTATTATGGTGTTCTCATGCATGACTCCATCACCCAACAATCTATACCTCAATGAATAGTAAAATCATGTGCAGCCACTAAAACTTTAGAATTGCACCAATATATGTCTCGTGCATGACTTCCAGAACTTTGGAACTGCAAGGAGAAAGGAAAACAATCATTCATGAATCTCCATTCACTATGTGGGGATAAATCATTTTTGCATTCCTTCTATGTATTCATTGCTACATAAGAAAGCAGTAATAATGTAGAAAAAGTTGCTACAGCTTCCTTGATTAATATGATTATATAAGGGGGAAAAGGGTGTGTGTGATGTGGAAAAAATAAAATAAAAGACAAAGTGAAACTACTATACCAACATGACTGCATAAACTAAAAGTGAGTGAAGGACGACATGACACCTTTAACAATAAGCTGATGTGGCAATGTTATAGAATATCTAATGTGTCATTGTCATATTATGCCACAACTTGGGTCTTATAATAGATGGAAACTAGAAGTGTGCATATGATAGGACATTGGGCCTTTTGTCAAGCCTTTGATTAATTAGGAGTTAGTGATTGGGAGTTAGTATAAATAGAAGGGAAAAAGTAGGGGGAAGAGTCTAGGAATTGAGTAATTGAATGAGTCCTGTCCTGGGAGAGTTGAGAGGTCTCTCAAATATTCTCTCTTTCTTGAAATTCTTGAGCCAACACTTGTTTTTTGTAGTCACTGCACCATTTTTATCAGTATGTTACTGAAATGTAGGTCTAATCCAGTGGGGATTCATTCTGCTGTTATAAGGAAATACATAAAAATGGATATCTGCTTAGCATATAGAGGGGCTCAGCACCTCCCAGGTCCAATCCCACTATTTTCCTAACTAACTTTTCCTTCCTTTATCCCCACTTATATCCTAATCACACCCTCACATTTTGTTATATTCTTCATCCCCATTACAACTCACGCATTATGACTCACACACACCGCTCATTCTCTCATTATCTCATACTTAGCCACTGCCCCCAGGGCCCAATTATGACTGGCCTGGTACCTATCAAAAAGCTTTCTTGTTTTAAATAAAATCTTACCCTAGACTAAGTGTTTGTTTCATCAAACAAGGGTTGTCTTTGTATGTCAAATTGAACTAATATGCCTGGCATTTTGACAGGGAAATATCGCCTATGCATTTATTTCTTTTTCTATTTTGCTCTCCAATTTTATCTAAAATTAGATGTATGGGTTATACTAATCTTGTGATCTAAAGAAGTGAAATTGAATGCCTTGTAACAATGTGTTAAATGGATTGATGTTTTATTTGTTCCAGAGCTTTACAAGTGTTACCTGTCAATGTTGATCCAATTCCTGAACATATGACAAAGCAATTTGGACTGTTAAATCTTCATGATGTAAGTGTTTTGTAAGTTTTGGAACTCTTTATTCCATTGGTGAATTATTTGAAGTTTTCCGGTCTGCCATATGAAAATCTGACTATAGGCACCTATGGGCATGTATAGACTTTAGTTACTGTTTGCTTTATATACAACTATCCTTGCAGATGAATTGCGAAAGTTTTGTTGTTTTAGGGATAAAAGAATTTTCTTAAGTGATAGAGAAATAAGTATAGAGAAAGAGGATACAAGCTGTTGAGAGAGAGAGAAGCATATGCTGAATCCTGTGTGTTTCAACTAATTAGAGTTTATCTAATTAATAGTTTAATATATATAGTTAATCTAATTAATAGTTTACTATAGTTTCTTAATTACTATGATGACATGCTTCTTTAAACTATACAATATATACAATAAATGTAGACTATACAATGAATCTAGACTATATAATGGATCTAGACTAATTTACACAATAATACTTTCAACACTCATCGTCAAACCATCAGATGAGGTTTGGCCAAAGTAAATAGTATGGCCTAGGTGGTGGTTGTGATCACCCTTGGGATGAGGTTGGCCAAAAGTTAGCTCCACCAGGGTGGTCTTGACTATTGCTTCAATGTCAAAGTTAGTAACTGAATTAGAATAACAGGGCAGATCACAGGCTTCAAATCACTGAAGAACAAAGAACTAGATAGTTTTTTAGACAAATAACCATAGAAACGTGAAAAGGGAAAGCCGACGTTTTGAATGGGATTGGTCTTGGTTAAACCCAACACTAAGAAGGTGATGCATGAATGCCATGTGTCAACGAGAGAGTGCAAGTGGCAGCACACGGGGCATTTTTTGGTGAGAACACTCCTGCTTCTAGCTTGTTAGTGGTTCCCCGGTTGCTTGGTGGACACCTTTGCCAGTGGGTCATGGTGACAGTTCTTGGATAAGGTACTGTTTATCAAGCTATGGTGAAAAAGGGACATGGGAGACTGCTTGGTTGGTTCTGTTGATCAGCTATAGAACTAGCCTTGAAGAGACTTAGTGTGTGTTGGGATTGGCATTGAAGCTATCCAAAATCATGTTTGATGTCTTGAAAGTAGTATCCATCTTCTTTGGATGACTTTAGCCAAAATCAATTATGGCTCCAAACTTGATTTTAGGCCATTCAATGTGAAAGAAACATTTCGTTGCTTTTGAGTTGAGTTAAATCCTGTTATAGCGTACATAGACATAAATATCCTTTTAACTTAATATTATATTATTATTTAAATATTAGGACAAATTACACAAATCTCCACTGAGGTCCATCGATATTACACCTAGACCCCTCAAAATTTCAGGTCGACACTTAGCTCCCCTTTTATAAGATATTTTTTAAAATTCCAGATTTACCCTGTTCTTCTACCTCCACCACCACCTAAAAACCCAAACCACACTCCCACCACCACCGCCACCGACAGTGATTTGTACAATATTGTCTCTAATCTCATGGCTGTGAAGAAAGAGGACATGGACATGTACAGTTATTTGAGTAAACTTGACACCTTGATGGCTGAATTTGATGCACTTATGCCATTCACTGATAATAAAGACAAACATTCTGAGCAACGTGGCAAGTTCTTCATGGTTCTTGCCCTTCCTGGTCTTCCATCTAAGCTAGACTCTGTTTGCAATCAGATTCTCTCAAGCCCGTCTATTTCCTCTTATGATACTGTCTGCGAATAGCTTTTGCGCTTCTCCATCCCTTAACCTTTTGTTCTAGCCCTAGCTCCTACAGGCTCCACTGCATTGGTTTCCTGAACCTACCGCCAGGGTGGTCGCAGGGGAGGTCATGGTGCTAATCGTTCCCATCCTCATCGTAGTTATTGCAAATACTTTGGCCACATTGAAGAACAATGCAGAACCAATGCCAATCAACAATCTTGGGTCTGTGGATGTTGCTCAGCTTACTCCTACTGACTCATCTGCTGATGTTTCCCTATCAGTTGCAGAGTGTAATGAGTATCTTCAGCTGAAAGCGGTCATGCAATCGACAATAGATAGTATTTTGAACCAATGAAGTGCTTTTCTCCTAAAGGCTGTGAGGACTCTTTAAGTTTTTGGATCAATCTTGTTCCGAACTTGAATATCAATCTAGCTACAGTGCTCTGTGGTTGTGAATCTATGATAATATTTGCTAATAGATGTGTTACATTGCTCTTTATTTTCTGTCTATTTTGTAGTCTTGTAGTGATTTTTGGTTGGAGAGGAATGTCCATATGTTCTATGGTCTGTTTGCTTGAAAAATAAAAACTGGTGATTAGTTTCTGCTTTGTGATTTTTGTCACTTCTGTTTCTTTGTATTTTCATTTAGTTGAAATTCTTTAATGTTAACAATGTAGGCATATTTTGGGATCCACAAACCAAAGGATATAAGTGAAGCTGATTTGGCCCGCAAGAGACTTATATTTGATGAATTTTTTTACCTGCAGGTGAGGATACAATTATATGTTTTGATTTTATTTGTAGTACCATCCATGGATAGTTTTAAACATAGTTATTAAACTTGGACCGTTGGGTCACTGGGTCACTGATTCAACCAGTGGGTTATTGGTTGAATCGGATTTAATTAAATAAATATATAAAAATATAATATAATTCAAATAAACATATAATATATATCATTATTGGCGTATTATAATACATGTTGCATGGCTTAGTGGTAGTGGAGCGGGCCTGCATTGTCTATGGACAGGGTTTGAATTCCGCCAACCACAATGTTTGAGCTCAAATTATTTTTACCTCAAAACCAGCTCAAACCGGGTTGGTTCATATTGGGTTGATTGGTTCATAGCCAGTTCATACCAGGTTTGACTAGTTCAAATGCAAATCCGGTCTAAATGAAAAACTGGACCGATCAAGTGACTAGTTCACCGGTTTCTAGTTCGAACTGGCCAGTCCAATCCAGTTTTGATAACTATGGTTCTAAATTTTCTCCCTTGTTTTCCTACCATTATTGCCTCGGGTTGGTCACAAGATTCAATATGAAAATAATTTATTTCAGTTATCATTTATATGTTACCATTGACCATTGTTCTTGGCATGAGGCCATGTTGCATGGCAGCAGTCAGATCTGGTGATAATAGAATGACTGACTAATGGAGGTGCAGGAAAATTGGTGACAGAGGGTTGATAATACTCTTGGGATGATGTATAGGAGGAAGAGTGCGAATGGGGTGTAGATGGCATTAAAGGCAGCGTTGTTTGATCATGCTTAAGTGTAGTGAATGTACTACGTGTAGGGACAATGTTAGTGTGTTAGTCACAGTAGGATTCTGGTATTCTAAATATCACTTGTGCTGAAATGATCAGTGTTCAGTCAGACTCTGATAATTCTTACAGCTGTACAAGCTGTTATGTATAGTCCAGGTTCAATGTATCTAGGCAACTATTTATTGATGTAATCAATGTTCAGAATTCAATGAAAATACCATTCTAGGATTTACATTTCTTTTCCGGCACAAACTCTCTCTCTCTCTCTCTTCCTCTCTCTCAGTTTCTCTCAGTCTGTCCTCTTCTCTTTCTTTCAATCTCTCAAGCTCTCATGAACCCCTAAGATGGTATCATGAGCTCATCACCACCGATTATGTCAGAAACCTCTTCCACCGTTCCTTCTTCTCCAAATCACGCTCCACAAGGTGTTGTGATCCCTTGTAGTTCTCCGATGCCACCATCTCTTGCTTCGATTTTGGTGGAATTTCACCATCTTCTCAACATCAAACTCAACAAGAATTTTGTTCTATGGCAACAAGTTCTTGTTGTCATCAAAGGTCATCCACTGCACAACTACATCGATCGACTTTCGACTTCTCCAGTGAAGTTTCTGATATTGGAAGATGATCTCCAAGGTCAGGTCTCTAATGCATATCTCGTGGTTGCTCACGTTAATGCCTGACACCATTCTCCCTCATGTTGTTGGATGCTCCCACATTGGCAAGTTAGGGAGAAGGTTCAAGTGCTCTTTTAGTCTCAGTCTGGAGAAAAAGTTCATCAGTTCAAAACAGAGCTTTGAAATGCTATCAAGGCAGGTAGACATGTCTCTGAATTTCTTCTGTGTCAAATGTTTGGTCAATCGCTTGACTTTGGTTGGACATCCGGTCTCTGAGGAAGAGCATATTGAGGTTCTTCTTGGTGGACTTACTCCAAATTCAGACGCATTTGTCACTTCTATCGCCACACTGAATTAGCCTTAGTCAGTTGAAGAAATTGAGGCGCTGTTCGTAGCATCCTTCCAAACTAATGATGAGTAACTATCAACCTAAAATGACCTAAAATTCACTAGCCCTAATTAGGTTAGGTTAGGATCATTATACACAATTTTCTATCAACAGGTAGTAATAACTAATAAGACAGAGAAAACAGAAATTTTGGATTAAAATAACATAAACTCCTACACGGTCATAATCTAAATCATTGTGAATGGAATTTGCTTCAGTTGACCAGTATGTGACGAAATGTTTAGAAAGTCATCTTTGTGATAGAAATATCCAATTGGAATAAAATACATAAGTTTTGAAATTTTGGAGACCAATCTAGTAAATGAATTCAGTAACTTTAGCTGTGTAATGAAGGAGAATAAAATCTAAGAAAATTGCTTTCGTGTGCAAAAGAAAAACAATTTTCACTGCTTAAAATTAGAAGCAGTTCGTTAATTATTGAATAAAATAATACAGTAAGTAAAATGTAAAGTAATAATTAACTAGTGGGGTTTTACACTAGTAGGGTTAGAGGAACACAATGTAGCATCTATTGATCCTCCAATGGCAGTATCTGTTGATCCTCCAATGGTCCAATTTGGTTAACTTTTTCTCTTGCGTCTAATTGACTTCCTTCCCCCCTAATTCCCCTTTTCCTAAATTTCAGCATTTTCCCGCTAGTCAATTCACATGTGGCCTAACTATCTCCCTTCTCGGCCTCCTAGCATACAAATGACTTGAGGCCTATCAATACTGATAGAATTCAAGAGAGAGAGAGAGAGAGAGAGAGAAGGCAAGAGTGAATGTGAAAGTGATGAATAGCATTCTGATCTGAATGAGTGTACAACAATGTTTATATAGTGCTAGATGCTTCAGTTTTGGCGGGAAAGTTAGTTACAGGTTAGTTAAGTACAGCTGGTATGGGAGGAATGACTCTGCTACAATAGAGTCTACACTAAGACCTATTCTAACAGTAGCAGTCTACTGACTACACTATCATGCCCCCTCAATTCCAGTAGGATTTCTTATCTGGCTTCTTTCCTTCTGGTCTTGATACAAATCATGAATCTTCAATTTTCCTTTTAGCCATAGGAACTTTCCTTTGCTGACAGCCGTGGTTAGCAAATCAGCTGGTTGCTCATCAGTGGGAACATGTGCTCTAAGTAGTTTACCTTGCATAACCTTTTCTTTTACAAAGAACAAACTCAGTTCCATATGCTTGGTTCTGGAGTGAAGTACTGGATTGTGGGACAGCATTACAGTGCTCAGGTTGTCACAGTATACTACTGGACGAACTGTTGGATCTTTCAGTTCTTCAAGGAGTGACTGGAGCCACATGAATTCTGCTGTTGCGTCTGCTAGGCTTCGATATTCTGCCTCTGTACTAGAGCAGGCCACCAGAGGCTGTTTCTTGGACCACCAGGAGACTAGGTTAGGCCCAAGGAACACACAAGCTCCTGATGTGGATATTCTATCATCCACATCTGTTGCCCAATCAGGATCACAAAACCCTCTTAAACACAAAGGTTGATTTGAGTTGGAAGGAGTCAAGAGTAGACCATGATGCAGGGAGCTGGAGAATTCTTTTAACTGTTTTCCAATGGCTTTCAAGTGGATTTGACATAAACTGACAAGCTTTATTTACTGAGAAGGAAATCTCTGGTCTTGTCACTGTGGCATACTGTAGGGCTCCAACAACTGATCGGTAAAGTGTGGGGTTTGACATTGAGTCACTACCAAGTTTGGAAAGCTTAAGGCTAGAAACCATAGGTGTTGCAATACCCTTTGCTTTATCGATTTTATTCTTTGTGAGTAAGTCTTTGATGTATTTCTGCTGAGAGAGTAGGAGCGGCCCATCATGCAGTTTATGAACCTCAGTCCCTAGGAAATAGTGCAAGGGACCAAGGTCCTTGAGAGCAAATTCTGCATTCAGCTTGGAGATTAGAGTATTGATGAACTCAGAGGCATTCCCTGTAACGATGATATCGTCTACATAAACAAGAATATATGCTGTAGTAGCTCCTTGAGAGTAAACAAACAAAGAAGAATCACATTTGCTACCAATGAAGCCAAACTTGTGTAGCGCAGCTGCTAGCCTTTCAAACCAGGCCCTGGGAGCCTGTTTGAGCCCATAGAGAGCCTTATGAAGTTTGCAGACTAGAGCTGACCCAGTGGAAAAACCCTTAGGCTGTGTCATATAGACTTCTTCATTAAGAACACCATTGAGGAAGGCATTGTTTACATCTAATTGACGAATAGTCCAACGATTCGTCAAGGCCAAGGTTAGGATTACTCGAATAGTAGTAGGTTTGACCACTGGAGAGAAAGTTTCGGAGTAGTCAAATCCAATTTGTTGATGGAATCCCTTGGCTACCAACCGAGCTTTGATTTTGTGGACTGAGCCATCCTGGTTTTGCTTGACCCGAAAGACCCACTTGCAGCCAATGGGATGCCTCCTTGGGGGAAGGGAAACTACTGACCAAGTGCCATTCCGCTTGAGAGTTTCAAACTCATCTGTCATGGCTTCAAGCCATGGGGGTGAGGCCAAAGGTTCACTTACTGAATTCGGTTCTGAAATGGTGAGTAACGCTTGGGGAGGATGGGGGTTAGCAAGGGTTTTAGAACGGGTGATCATGGAATGTGAAGGTAGGAGTGGTGAGGAAGAAAGGGAAGAAGTAGAGGAGGGAGTGTATTCACTAGGTGAAGTGTTATGAGAGCTAGACGAGGCTGCGAAGGAGGGAGCTGCAGAAGAAGAAGGGATGGGTGAAGTGGGTAAGGTATTGGGAGTAGGCAGCAGAGGGGAACTAATAGGCAAAGGTGAGGAAGAAGTGAGGCTCGGGTTGGAGTGTGGTATAGGTGAGGGAACGGAAGCTAAAGGTGACATACATGTAGGTGGTGAGGGATAGGGATGTAAAACAGTTAGAGGGTAATAGTGAGGGGAGGTGGGATGAGAAGGTGCTGAGGGTGAGTCTTGCTCCTTAAAAGGAAATTTTGTCTCATTAAAGACAACATCTTTGGAAATATAGATTCTGCCATCAGTAGCCAAGCACCTATAACCTTTATGATGAGAGCTGTAACCTAAAAATACACATTCAGCAGAGTGATAGGCGAACTTATGTTTATTATAAGGCCTAAGGAAAGGGTAACAGGCACAACCAAATACCCTAAATGATGAGTAGGCAGGTGGTTTGCGAAATAATGTCTCAAAAGGAGACGGATTATGCAGGGAGGATGGTGGAAGTCTATTGATAATGTGTGTGGCAGTGGCTACTGCTTCATCTCAATAGGAAAGAGGCATGACAGCTTGAGCAAGGAGGGTTAGGGCAATTTCAGTAATGTGGCGATGCTTTCATTCAACAGTGCCGTGTTGGTGATGGGTATAAGGACAGATAAGACGATGAATTATGCCTTGAGATTGAAGATACTTGGAAAAGGGGCGAAATTCCCCTCCCCAGTCGGATTGAACAGATTTAATAGAGACTCCAAGTTGGAGTTCTACCATGGATTTGAATTGTAAGAATGTTGAAAATGCCTCAGACTTTGATTTTAGAAAATAAACCCATGTAAATCTTGAAAAGGCATCAATAAAGGCTATGTAAAAGCGATATCATTGTGATGAAGGAACAGGGGATGGTCCCCACAAGTCAGTATAAATGAGTTCCAGAGGATGATTATAAGAGTTGAGAGAGGGACCAGAGGGTAAGCGATGTGCTTTCCCTAAGGAACAAGCTTCACAGACGTCAAATGGCCTTTTATTTGCAAGAGAAATGTTATAGTGTTGTAAGATCTTGGAAACAACATGCTTAGAAGCATGACCTAACCTATTCTGCCATAATTGGAATACATGTGGCACAGAATTATTTTCAACTACATGAGAGTTTATTACATGTGAGCCTATGGATGTGCTGCTAGGAAATGTAGAAATAGTTACATGACAATTTGGCGGCCTTGGAGAGTTGGAGTTGGAGTGTCCACAGTTAGGTGTAGGAGAGGATGGCTGCAGATGCAGTAGCTTGAAGCTCTGGAACTTGTATAACCCATCCCTGCCTAGAACACCTTGTAGGAGGACCTCCTTAGTGGCCTGTGATTTTACAAAACATGAATAAGGGTGAAATTCAAAGAAAACTTAATTATCTCGCGCAAATTTATTGACACTTACTAGATTTTTGGTGATTGAAGGAACATAGAGTAAATTATTTAGATGTAGGAGATTTGAAGTGGAGGAAATAACATTAGAGCGACCTATGTGAGAAATGGAGAGACCTTGACCATTACCTATATGGAGTTGGTCAGCTCCGTGGTATGAGGATGCATGCATAAGGTTGTTGTAATCAGGAGTGACATGGCTTGAGGCACTTGAATTAGGATACCATGCTGCGTCATTAACAAATTCAGGTGTGGCGACTGAGGCAGAGTGTAAGAACAAAGATGGTGTTGGACTAGGGTTCCTGAAAGGAGCAGGGGCAAATGCTGGAGGACATGGTGAGGGTTGAGGAACCATAGTATGAGGATATGTGGCAGTATAGTGTGCATAGGGATGTGGAGGTGGAGGAGAAGGCTGAAAGTTCTAGTCAAACCGATGCCAGCAGTTAAAGCTTGTATGGCCTGATTTGTGGCATAGTTGACAGACGAGAGAGCTGCGCCCGGAGGAGCGGCCTCGGCCTCGAGATCCACGACCACCAGAGCGGCCGCCACGACCACTGCGACCACCGCGGAAACCATGAAACACTTGTTGCGGTTGTATGGGAGCAGATCCAGGGTGATCAGCAGCGGTAGGCGCATTTTCACTATTTGCCACATGTGCTTGCATCTGCTGAGAACTAGCACTTGAAGAAGCTTTCTCGATTCGAGCCTCCTGCGCCATTAAATGAGCTTCAACTTCAACAATTGAATACAGATCGGAGCGCGTAGTGATGGAGGTGACAAAGGCATCATAATCAGTGGAGAGACCACCAAGGATCACTTCAATGTGTTCTTGCTCAGACACTGTGCATCCAATAGAAACCAATGCATTTACCAACGCCTTGATCCGAAGGAGATATTCTGCAACCGATTGCGCTCCCTTGGAGGTGTTGCGGAGCTCCGTTTTCAGCTGTTGAACATGTGCCTTGGTGTGAGAGGCGAAGTACGTTTGAACCTTTTCCCATACTTGCCAAGTAAAGTCACAGTCAACAACTAGAGTAAGGATTGAATTAGACATGGACGCCATTAACCCTGACAGCATCAATTGATCCTGTTGCTCCCATAGCTTGAATTCTTCCGAGATGTGATTATTCAGTGCATCTTTTGGAGATGCAAATTGAGGAAGCGTCTTCGCAGTTCTATCGAGGAAGTGGCCAAGATTATGACCTTTCACAGCTGCAAGAACCTGACTCCGCCATAGAAGGTAGTTTTTGTCCTCGAGCTTGATTGCTAGAGGATGATTGAAGGTGACGCGATGAGCAGAAGGCAATGAGGATCGAGATCGCACGAGAGGATCTTCATGGCGTGGTGGCGAGCCAGAAGAAGGAGATTGAATTGGTGAATCATTCACAGGATCCATAGCTGTTGAGCTTTTAGGCTCTGGATACCATGATAGAATTCAAGAGAGAGAGAGAGAGAGAGAGAGAGAAGGCAAGAGTGAATCTGAAAGTGATGAATAGTATTCTAATCTGAATGAGTGTACAGCAATGTTTATATAGTGCTAGATGCTTTAGTTTTGGCGGGAAAGTTAGTTACAGGTTAGTTAGGTACAGCTGGCACTGGAGGAATGACTCCTCTACAATAGAGTCTATACTAAGACCTATTCTAACAGTAGCAGTCTACTGACTACACTATCATGCCCCTTCAATTCCAGTAGGGTTTCTTATCTGGCTTCTTTCCTTCTGGTCTTGATACAAATCATGAATCTTTAGTTTTCCTTTTAGCCATAGGAACTTTCCTTTGCTGACAGCCTTGGTTAACAAATCAGCTGGTTGCTCATCAATGGGAACATGTGCTATAAGGAGTTTACCTTGCAAATACTCACCCCAATAGATCCACCTTGTCCTCGAGGTAGGTGTTTAGGGGTTGGAAAATGCCACCAGGATCCCGCTGTTTTATAGTTACTCGGAACCCTGCTGCAGTAATTGAGTCCTTGTTTGTGCACAGTCTAAGTTAGCAACAATTTGTTAGTTATCAGGCCAATCATGAATTGGGCCTCAATTGTAATTACTGAAGTATGAGTAAGAGAGAGAGAGAGAGAGAGAGAGAGAGTGTGGTGGTGTAAATTGTGAGGTAACAGAATGTGAGTGTGTGTGCTGTTAGTGTGGTAACAAAATTTGTGTGTGTGGATATAAAGGAGTGAAATATGGAGAGAATTATTCAGGAAATTAGTGGGAAAAGTATTGGGAGGGTTGTGGCCTTTCTAAGTGCTACATTAGGGAGACTTGGCCTCTCGAAGAGCCAAACCATTTTCTGTTTCAGTCCTTTTGCTGTATTTTCTATTTCCCTTCTACATTCATCATCCGGAGGCTGTTTCCACCTTGGATTCAGCTCAAACAATTCAATATACAAATGTTTTCCAGTTCATTCCTTCTCTATGACTACCAGGTTCCTTATAACTAGTATCAAAGCTCCCGATCTTGGGAGCCCTATGTCGGAAACCATGCAAGCTGCTGCCATGTGGTCTGATTGGGAGAAAAGCATGAAGAGGGTAAAGCAGAATCTAAAGGAAATCAAAAAGCTGGTAAGGAAAAGGTATCCTTGGCAATGTCGACTATTGGTTTGGGAGGATGAGGGAGCTCGATGGTGGAGAAAATGCAGATTCTCCACGGAAGATTGGATTTGTGAAACTCTAATTCTGTGGATCGTTGGGAGTGAGGACTTGCGAACCGCTTCCATGGCAGAACCTGAGTAGTGGAGAGAAGGTGACACCGGAAGAGATGGAGCGGTGTCGTGACATACATGGAGGAAAGGAGTTTGGGCCGCTTTTGAAGAGGCTCATTGAGGAAGCATGTTGGAAGGTGATGGGAATGTTGAGATAGGTCTTCGATGGCGGCAGAAAAGAGCCACTATCAAGGTGTGGCTGCCTCACTAGAGGCGATGGCGGTGGTGCCGGTCGCATCGGTAGATGCCGCTGCTACAGTGGTGATTGCAGTGGGTCACGGGAGGAGGATGATGGTATTGTCGAGGGTTGTTTTTATTAGTATGACGTAGACGGTGATGATGACAACTACGGCGGTGATGACGAAGATGTCCATGTCGACATCTACAAAGGTAGGAGCGAGATTGTCAATCTACATCCACCACCGAAGCCACCTGATTCGGAGGTAGTTGAGATAGTGGTGGCAGAAGAGTCGACAGAGCTGACGTCCATGGCAATCGTGTTCTCAATTTGCCCCAACTGCTACACGAAGCAAGAGAAGGAAGGAAGGGAAGCAGGTAGGGCAAATGTGGACTTGGGCTGTGCAATTGACCTATTGGGCCATACCTAAAGGGATGAAACTAAGAGAAAATTAATTGGGGAGGCAGAAGATGTCTGCCTGAAGTTTTATTTTGAGTTAATGGACCAGGTCCATTTACGTAAAGAGGAATACCAGGGCCTTGAGAGTGAAATTTGGCTAAGAAAAATCCACAGGGATTTTGATTTGTTGAAGACTGCTTTTGGGAAATACCAAGGGCATCTCACTAGCGACAGCAAAAGTTTGCAATTGGGTTTTGGATACCTTTTATTCTGCTGGTGTTCAAGTCATTCCCCAGAGACAGAGAAGGGGAAAATAGCAGAGCTTGGTGGGAAATTTGAAGCAGTGGTAGATGCAGCTGGATGTAACAACTTCAAATGGATGCTTCCATTGGGTAACGGCTAGGAGTTAGCATACTCGGCAGAGTTGCTAGCTGTTGTTGCTCCAGTTATTGGTATTTCAGATTTGGCTTCATCCATCGCATCCTATTTAAATGTTAGGCTGGGAACACTATCAAACTAGTGATGCATATATTACTATTTGTAATGAACTGAAATGGCAATGGGCAGTAGTGTTTCTTCTGAAGATATTTGGGTGGCAAGGGAAGTGTGAAAAGGGCACAGAATTAAGAAAGTTTGCCATTCTTCTTGGATTGTACCATGAGGTTGGTCTTGAGCTGATTCCAAGGGATTATGATATGGATAGCAATACCATGTTACATAGAGGGGAAGTGTATAAGGATAGTATTTTTCTTCTGGTGGACCCAACATTTGGTGAACCTTTAGACAAGGTGAAGAGGCTTCCTTGTTATGTCAGTGATTGCCAAGACAGAAAGACACATGCAGAGAAAGGGTTGCAAGTGGCAAAAGAGAAAGCCAGTATGCTTGAAACTAAACTAGCAAGAGCCCTAGCAAGTGTAAAATCCCTTGAGCAGGTATTTCCTGAAGCACTTCTTCAGCATCTCCTCAACGCCAGGTTGCATTCTTATCTGGAGAATTCTGTCGGGACAAAACAGATGTTCACTTTGAGTACTTGCTACATCAAATGCTGCAATGAGATATTTACAACAGCTGAAAGTGGTTTGAAGGTCTTTGCTGGTACTGATGGCCTTATGTACTCAAGTGTCACAAGAAGAATACAGGAGCCTAAGGGATGTTTAATTGCCCTTGTAACAAAGGGGGTTCCAGAAACTCTGGGGTTGGGAATTCGATTGAATCCATGGGACCCCGGAGGACATTACTACATGGAAAGTCTACTTCTTGCCTTCACTTTCATGATTTGGGCCCTAGGAGGAAGTCTTTCCTCAGCAGTAACATTTTGGTTTTCCGCACCATCACCTTGAGGACAAGGTGATTCTTTTAGGGGGGAGTATTGTTAGGCACCAGGTCAATCATGAATTGGGCCTCAATTGTAATTACTGGAGTATGAGTAAGAGAGAGAGAGAGAGAGAGAATGTGGTGGTGTAAGTTGTGATGTAACAGAATGTGTATTGTGCTGTTCGTGTGGTAATAAAATGTGTGTGAGTAGGATATAAAGGAGGGAAATACGGGGAGAATTATTCAGGACATTAGTGGGAAAAGAATTGGGAGATTTGTGGCCTCTCTAGGTTCTACGTTGTGAGAGACTTGGCCTCTCGAAGAGCCAAACCATTTTCTGTTTCAGTCCTTTTGCTGTTTTTTCTATTTCCCTTGTACATTCATCATCCAGAGGCTGTTTCTACCTTGAATTCAGCTCAAACAATTCAAAATACAAGTGTTTTCCAGTTCATTCCTTCTCTAAGACTACCAGGTTCCATAGACAATTCAAGACCAATCAAGTTGAGATGAGAAGCCAACACGAAGGGATTTTGAATCCTACTTCCAGTCAAAAACATCCCTGCCATACTCCTCAATTCCTCAAATGATTCCCAGCAGCTTCCAAACCCAATAGAACCATCATCAAGTTTTTGTTTCAGAACCCAAACCACTTCTCCTGTACAAGTATCAATTGCTGAATAGATAGTACCATCAGCTCCTTCCCAAATAACTTTTTGAATTTTATACCAACTCACATCACAACTTTCAGCAAAAACAAATCCATCTCTGTTGAGAGTATACCATTAGCTCTCGTATCCTCCCCGGCTCTTTTCCTAGAATGCTTAAATGAAGGTGTTCAGCACTAACAATCGTATTAAACTTGTTACTTGGATCACCTAATTTCATACTTAATTGAATAGCTTCCTCTATTCCCAATTCCTGAGTAATCTTAACTGAATCTTGTACTGCCCTAGACATGGAGTAAATGTTGGCGGCAACAATAAGGCAAGGAACTCCATGGGCATGATAGTGTAGTCAGTAGCATAGACCCTAATGTAGAGGATTTCACTCCTCAGGTGACAGCTGGCACAGTTAGTTGTAACCACGTGTAACAATGTTTCCCGCCTACATTTATATCTCTTAGATTTATGTAAAGCCTGGCGTACATTGACACAAGTCATAATTCAGATTCATCATTTTCAGAACTTCTCAGATTGTCTAGTCCTCTCTCTTTCTCTCATTATCTCTCAAACTCGATTAAACCAGTTAGTTCTTCTTGTCTTGAAACTTTCTCAAGCAAATTTCTAGTTTTCTTCCATGAATGTTCAGTTGAGCTGTCATTCACTCTATTAAACCAGTTAGTTCTCCTTGTCTTGAAACTTTCTCAAGCAAATTTCTAGTTTTCTTCCATGAATGTTCGGTTGAGCTGTCATTCACAAGGACAGCAACATCACATGCTGCCATGTATTGCTGATTTGACAAAAATCTTGGTACTTCCCCTTCTATTGCCAACAAACCTCCATTGCCTGCGTTTCCGAAGTAGCCCCAGCAACCTTCAGCTTCTTTAAGATTCACTTGATTCAGAGGAACATGAGGCTGCTCTTCCTTTTCCCGGATGGCCTTCTGCAGTTCTTGAAACGCAACTCTTATTTGTTGATAACCTCATTTGCTTCAGCCAGAAGCTGAGGCGATTGTTTTAGCCCATAATCAATCAGCACTTCTTCACTCCTCTTCACCACAGATTTTTTGCTCTCAATCTTGATTTCTTGTTATAATTTATTGCTTGCTTTATATATTTTTAGCGTTTTTTGCTTTAACCTGTTGTCTTTTGTCAGCTAGGACGCTTATTCCAAATGCTGGATGGTCTTGGTACACAAATAGAGAAGGATGGATTGCTAGATAAGTATAGAAGACCAGAAAGTAATGCTTTGTGTACAGAGGAATGGTCCCATCTCACCAAGAAGCTTTTGGAGGCCCTTCCATATACTCTTACTTCTAGTCAATTACATGCTGTTTCAGAAATTATTTGGGATCTAAAAAGGCCAGTTCCCATGAATCGGCTATTGCAGGTTTTGATTTTTCTTAGCTTGCTGTTGCTTTATTATCGTATTCATACATTATTAGATCCACTTGTAATTGTTTCCTTTGTCATTTACTTTCTGTCTATTAATGGATTTTAATTTCCTTTTGTCTTTTCAACCTGGGACAAAACTGATTTAGGACAGCAGTGGTGGTCATTATTTCTTTACCCGGTTCCCTAGTTTCCTGTTCTATTTGTGTTGATATGCTCTGATTAGTTAGTTATTTTTGTATTCTCTCTGCAGTTCCGACAATATTTACTTGCTGTACATAGGTGTGTTATTAGGTTTAAGTAAGCCTTTAGATAAATTTGGCTGTGGTATAGGTTGGGATATACCTTCTTCAAGAGACCAAGTGTAAGTCTTGGCATATTTTCTCCATTGAATATTTTTATGGACACTAAATTTCCTCAAACCAACCGTTGAAATGAAAGTCATCACTATATAAAGCAAGTGTGTAAAATTCCGTACAATTTAAAAATGAGTTGATAGTTCATTGTCCCATTTTATTTTGATGTGTAACATGTTTTGAAAAATATAAGTAAATTTCAACTATTAGATTACATATCATTTAATGCTATCACATAATTAAATGGTTATATTGATGAAATTCAATATTTTATAAAATATTATTAAAGGAAATGGAGAAAGCCTAGGGGTATTACAATTACTGGAATATAGTAAATTGAGTGATTTAGAGTGAATGGCTTGAGGGAATAGCCCCCTCAGCCTCTGAATATATGTACATTGGTCATATAATTACAATCTCTTATTGAAAGAGAAACAAATCTGTCCTAGAAAATAGGTAAAGATTGCAATCTGTTATATACATATATTTTCAAATTCCAATTGATATCTACATCATAAATATAAAAGATATATCCGAAAATATGGAGGACTCCAAATCTCAATATAATCTCAACACAATTGTTTGTTTTCCGATATTGTGATGGAAAGTTAAAAGGAAAAGAAAAGAAAAGAAAAGGTGTTTTGGGATTCAGAGAGAGATATGAGTGAAAGTCTTGAGAATTTTATTGTCTGAATAATGAAAAATTACATTGGTCTCGTATATTTATAGAGATGCTGAACCTTCAGCTACATACAAGTGAATCTTAACAAACTGATGTGGCAGGTGATGTATCATTCATAACTAACTGATGTAACAGCTAGCTATTACAGTTGTTCACTAACTAATTGACTGTGTAACTAACATTGGCAAAGCGGGCTGGCCCGCCCCGGCCTGCCAAAAGTGGGACAGGGCGGGGCGAGCCATTTTAGGAGAACGGGTTCAATATCCTAAACTGCCCCGTTTAATGGCGGATTGGCAGGTTGACAGGTTGGTCCACTAAAAAATTAAAAATATAAATAAATTTATTTTAATATTTTTAATGAGTTAAATTATCTTTAAAAATAAAAAATAAAAAATTTACTTAATAAAAAATTTACTTAAACTACATAATTTATATACAAACTTAATCCAAACACAAAATTAATTAATTAGAATGATATAGTTTCATTACTTTATATTTTGATTATAGATATCATGTCCAGTACCATGAATTGCACATCCTGTAATTCCTCTCTAATGTATTCGGTTGGTAGCCTACTCTTATTGCCTACATATTAAGTTCTTTAACTAATAAAAAGTTAGTTTATGAGCAGCAAGACAAAGCATATACAAAGCTTTAAACATGAACACATGTCACGTCTATGTTTAACACAACAATAATGTGATGTTGGTGGCAAAGCTTCGAGGTTCTCTTCCCTTTGTTACGTTTGATCTCATTTTTTTCAAGCCTTGCATTTGATCTTCCCTTTACTATAACCACTCACTTAAATAAGCCTTCAATAATTAAAAAAGAAAAAAAACAAACACATGCCAGCCCACGGGGGTGGGTTAGGCGGGTTCAAAATTTTTGGCAGGTTTTTTACGGGTTTGATGGGCCAACTCGGCGGGTTGAGCTTGTTTTGCCATCTCTATGTGTAACAAGCTATTTGTTAAGGCTACAATCTCTAATATTCCCCTTGCAAACTCAGGGAGAGTTGATTTTTCACATGTTGTGAGAACTTCTATGGCAAAGTGATCAATAGTTTTATATTTGCTGCCCCAATTACTCTAACTGAAAGTTGAATTTCATCACATGGTTGGTGGGTCTATACGTTGGTCATGCTTCAAGCCCAAATGCATCGTGTGAGAGGACAAGTTAGATCTTAAAACCATTCACATGCCTTCAACTAATACCTTAAGCTTTTAGCTACAACAACAAGGCAACAACCAAGTCTTTCCCATTAGGTGGGTCGGCTACATGTATCAAATGACACCATAGTGTCCTACTCTAAATCGCTTTTAAAGACAAAGCATTAAATCTAAATCCTTCTTAATTGTTTTGCCTATATATATATATATATATATTGTCTTCTGTTGAGACATCTTGTATTTATATATATTATTGTGTGTAGATGTATTTTTGCATTTCCATTTATTAGGATAGATTTGATTGACCTTATTTTAGGCTAATTAGTATTAGCTCATAATTATCAAATGTCTATATATATTGTAAATCACTTGTACATCAGATTACAAGATAATAATATTCAGTTTCTCATATTTCGAGTTTTTCTCATATTTCAAGTTGGCATCGGAGCTTCCGATTTGGGAGCTTGACTGCATTCCACTGCCTCCAGCCTTCATTGCTGGACATCTACAACCTTCATTGTTGTGTTAGTCATCCCTCCTCTTTTTCCCATTTTCCCCCTGCTTTTTTTTCTCCTCGGTTTTTGCCGTCCGCCACTGCTACCATTGCCGGCCGACTTTCCGGCGACTTTTCCGACCACTCACCACCACCACTAGATTTGTGGCCCCTAGGCCGGCATGCCCACCAAAGCTCAGCCCCAACCACCGTTGGATGCGCCTCCACGCGCCAATGCCTTCTCCTGCAAGTAGCTCCACGCACCGATACACTCACCGCACGTGATGGCGTATGTAGCTTCTTCTCTGGCCGCCCTTTCACCTCCGACCACCGCCAACTCATTCCGACCTACCTCCAGGCACCTTTTCTCCATGACAAAACTCGAAAACTCCCCACTCTCTCTAGATGTGGTAGCAGTTGCAGCATCACAACCCTTGGAAGCCAAGACTCTCATCAGCTTTTTCAGTGAGCCTTCTAACTCTTGCTCTCTACCCTTGTCTGGTAAGAATTTATTTTCTCACTCTTTTAATGCATCTAGTACTATTCCTAAGGATGTAAGGATAATGGACTTTGGTGCGATTGATCATATGACCTTTGGTTCTCCATATTTTTTTTCTTACCATCCTTCATCGGGTAAACATCATATCACTGTAGCTGATGGCTCTTGTATCTCAGTTACAGGTTTTGGTACTATTGCCCTCCATCTTTCCCTCCACTTAAAAATGTGCTTCATGTTCCCCAACTTTCCCATAACCTTATTTCCATTCATAAACTTACCAAAGATACAAATTGTGCAATAACCTTTTTCCAGTCTCATTGTGTCATTCAGGACCTTGCTACAGAGAAGATGATTGGAGTTGCTAAAGAACATGGAGGGTTGTACTATCTCCTCAATATGCAAGCTGTAGGTGGTTTCAGTCAAAAGTTGTTTTCTTCATGTCACCAGTCAAGTTTAGAGTCTGCCTCTTCTCAAATTTGGTTATACCACAAACGTCTTGGTCATCCTGTCTCAAATTTGGTTATATCACAAGCATCGTGGTCATCCTTCTTTGTCATTACCTAAGTCTATGTTTCCATCTTTATTTTTAAATGAGTCAGTTGAGTCTTTTCATTATGATGTCTGTCAATTTGCAAAACACCATTGTGTGACTTTTCCCTCTAACTCTAACAAAAGTCAAGAACCTTTTGCACTTATTCATTCAGATGTCTGGGGCCTGCCTCTATTCCTAACATCATTGGCAAAAAATGGTTTGTTTCATTCATTGATGATTTCACTAGCGTGACTTGGCTTTTCTCAATGAAAGATAAATTAGAGATTTTTCAATTGTTTGTTCAGTTTTATCATATGATTCAAACACAATTTAGAAAATCTATTAAGCGGTTATGTTCAGATAATGGTAAGGAATATGTAAATCATGACTTTTTTTAAATTTGTTAAACAACATGGTATTATTCATGAACTTACATGTGTTGATACTCCACAACAAAATGGTGTTGCAGAAAGGAAAAATCATCATTTACTTGATGTCACTAGGGCTTTACTTTTTCAAATGTCTGTCCCTAGCTCATATTGGGGTGAAGTTATTTTAACTGCTGCATAATGATTAATAGGAATAGGATACCTTCTAGAATTCTTGGTAATGTAAGTCTTGTGCAACTTATGATGTCTCACTTTCCTTCTGCCCCTGTTATGCAAAGTTTAATGCCTTGAGTCTTTGGTTGTGTGGTTTGTCCATGTGCATCGTCAACATCGTACCAAACTTGATCCTAGAGCTGTCAAATGTGTTTTCTTAGGCTATGCTCCTGGCAAGAAAGGGTACAAATGTTTTCACCCATCAAGTCATCGGTTTTTTGTTTCCATGGATGTCACATTTAATGAAACTAAGTCTTTCTTTGGTTGTCCTCAGCCTCAGGGGGAGTCTCTTTCGGAAGCTGAGTTGTTTATCCCCAAGTCTTTCCTTCCTCTTCTACCCACACAAGAGTTGTCACCTCCCTCTAGTTCCGCATCGAACTTTACCCATGGGTTGTCACCTCCCTCTGGTTCACCATCTAACTCTATCCAAGAGTTAGCATCTTCCTGAGGTACCACTTCGGGTGTATTAGAGGAGAAGGAAAGCTAAAGTGGTCCAACAGCAACTCCAAGAATCTGAACCTATGGTAAGTACTGAAGGTATTAGCGCTCTTGTTCTTGATAATGATCCTTTGAATATTTGTGAGCCTAACCCAGATGATTTGCCTATTGCATTGAGAAAAGAAAAAAGGACTTGCACCAAGTATCCTATTTCTCAATTTGTCTCTTTTAAACACCTTTGCTTGCAGCACCAAAGTTTCATTGTAGCCATTGATTCCATCCAAATCCCAACCTCTGTATAGGAAGCATTAAAAGATGAGAATTGGGTTCAAGCCATGAATGAGGAAATGAGTGCAATAGAAAAGTGGGATGCAGGTGGATATACATAGTGAAATATCGGTCTGATGGTACATTAGACCGATATAAAGCAAGATTAGTTGCAAAGGGGTACACACAGACATATGGAATTGATTACGAGGAGACATTTGCCCCAGTAGCAAAAATGATCACAGTGAGAATCTTGCTCCCTCTTGCTGCTCATTTTTTATGGGACTTACATCAATTTGATGTGAAGAATGCTTTCTTACATGGAGATCTAGAAAAAGAGATTTACATGGAAATTCCACCTGGTTATGAGGTCATTGGTGAAAAGAACAAAGTTTGTAGGCTGAAAAAGGCACTATATGGATTGAAACAGTCCCCCCGTGCCTGGTTTGGAAGGTTCACAAAGACAATGTTATCATTGGGCTACAAATAGAGTCAAGGAGATCACACCCTCTTCTTTAAACATACATTAGGTGGAAAGCTTACTATTCTACTTGTGTATGTTGATGATATTATCGTATGAGGTGATGATTTGATTGAGAAGCAGTTTTTGAGAGAAAAATTAGCAGCTGAGTTTGAGATGAAAGATCTTGGGAAACTAAAATTAGAATTTTGTCTAATATTATTTCTAATCATAAAACTGTAGAGAATACTACTTATAGAAGTATTTAGCTAATAATCTGACTACAATCAAGAGGAATCAGCCTAGAATCTGGAAATTAGGAAACAAATATCTGGGAGTGGGAATCTTCCTAAAATAGGCTAAACTAAAAACGAAAACATAATTACATAATCAAACATATTTACAAAATATTTAGGGCATCAAATCAGGATTACAATCCCTTTTTGATTCCCTAACGACACTCCCCCTTAAGCTGGCTTGAAGATATCTTCCATGGACAGCTTGCTGGTTATGTCATCAAAAGACTTCTTAGGTAGTCCTTTTGTTAGAATGTCTGCAGGCTGTTCTGTAGTAGGAACATAGGAGATGCAGATTTGTCCTCTTTCAATTTTTTCCCTAATGAAGTGCTTGTCCACTTCTACGTGTTTTGTTTTGTCATGTAGAACTGGATTGTGAGCAATGGATATTGCTGATTTATTATCACAATACAGCTTTATAGGAGGAGAATTATAGACTTTCTATTCCTTCAGAAGTTTCTCCACCCACAATGCTTCACGTATCCCATGAGCTATTGCTCTAAATTCAGCTTCTACACTACTCCTTGCTACAACATTCTATTTTTTGCTTCTCCAACTAACTAGGTTCCCTCCAACAAGTGTACAATAGCCTGATGTTGACCTTCTATCCATCATACTTCCACCTCAATCCACATCAGTGTATGCTTCTACTTGTAGGTGTCCATGGGCTTTATATAGTAGTCCTCTTCCGGGAGATCCCTTCAAATATCTTAGGATTCTGTTGACTACTTCAAAATGTTCTGGGCCTGGTGAGTGCATGAATTGACTCACCATACTTACAGCAAAGGCTATGTCTGGACGGGTATGGGATAGGTAGATTAATCTTCCCACCAATCGTTGATATCTCCCTTTGTCCACCAAGTCTTCAGGTTTGGCTGGTTGCAATTTAAGGTTGGGTTCCATGGGTGTCTTAGCTACTTTGCATCAAGCAAACCTGTTTCCTTCAATAGATCAAGAATGTATTTCCTTTGGCTCATAAAAATACCTTCCTTGGATCTAGCAAACTCAATTCCAAGGAAATATTTTAACGGACCAAGCTCCTTGATTTTGAAAACTTTGGCAAGTTTCTCTTTCAAAATTCTGAGCTCCAAGCTATCATCACCTATCAAGATTATGTCGTCTACTTACACAATTAAGATTGCAATTTTGTTTTCGGTTGAGTGTTTATAAAATAGCGTGTGATCATATTGACTTTGTCTATAGTCTAATACTTTCACAACTGTACCAAAACGCTCAAACCAAGCCCTTGGAGATTGTTTTAGCCCATATAAAGAATTTTTAATTTGCACACTTTATTTCTTCCAAGGCTTTCCTCAAGTCCTGGAGGAAGACTCATAAAAACTTCCTCCTCTAGTTCTCCATTTTGAAAGGCATTCTTTACATCTAATTGATGTAGAGGCCAATTAAAATTGACTGCAAGGGATAGCAAAATTCATATGGAGTTGAGCTTAGCAACCGGAGCAAATGTCTCTTGATAGTCTACCCCATAGGTTTGAGTGAATCCTTTTGCTACCAACCTAGCTTTATACCTTTCCACTGTTCCATCTACCTTGCATTTGATAGTGAAGACCCACTTGCACCCTACCGCCTTTTATGATATGGGAGATCAACAATTTCCCAAGTCCCATTCTTCTTAAGAGCGTTGAATTCCTCTAAGACTGCTGATTTCCAATTCGGATCATCTAGTGCTTCCTCAATATTTCTAGGCACAACCAGATTTGTAATTTTAGAGGTAAAAGCCTGATAGTTTTGGGATAGTTTTTCATAGGAAACAAAGTTGGAGATGGGGTGTTTTGTGCTGGCTTTTTGTATTTTCTTTGTGCAGGTTCTAGTTTCTTTCCTAAGGGCTATGGGTAGATCAAAATTTGTAATAGGAGATTCAGTATTACCTTGAAGTTCTTGTACTTCATCTGTTGGACTTTCTTCCAGGGAATTTGATGGGCCTTGTGCAGGGATGATAGTTTGGTTTTTGCTTTGTTTTGAATGCTTTTTTTGGGTACAAACACGAAGTTCTCCTTTTGATGGCAGTATTTCTTTCCCTGTTTGGACACCATCTATGTTTGGCATTAATATTTCCTTATTAGTTTGAGATGCAGAACTAATTGTAGGACTGTTTTTTCTGATTTCAGTGTTCAAAATGGGAGTGGGTAAAAGTTCCTTCAGCAAAACTTGATTATGCAAAAAATTATCTTCACTTTCATTCTCCCCCTGAAGAGAATTTTTCTGAAAGAAGGGTTGTTGTTCTAAAAAATTAATATCCATGCTGACATGCAGCTTTTTTGTTTTAGGATTAAAACATCTATACTCTCTTTGATTTGTGGCATACCCAATAAAAATGCACTTTTCAGCTCTTGGGTCAAGTTTAGATCGAGAACCAGAGTGGATATGTACAAATACAGTTCAGCCAAAAACTTTCAAGGGCAGATTAGAAAACAATCTATATGTTGGAAAAAAAATTTTGAAGTTGTCCAAAGGTGTGTGATAATTTAGCACACGAGTGGGCATTCTGTTTATGAGGTAGGCTGCTGTTAGGACAGCATCTCCCCATAAATATTTTGGAACATTTCCTTCAAACATAATGGCACGGGATACTTCAAGGAGATGCTTGTTTTTCCTTTCAGCAATGCCATTCTGTTGAGGGGTATTTGGACATGTAGATTGATGCCGAATGCCTTTGTTTTGACGAAATTTATTGAAAGTTCTATTAAAATATTCGATCCCATTATCAGTTCTCAAAACATTGATTCTTGTTTCAAATTGGGTCTCAACCATTTGTGAAAACAGTTTAAAGGTATTAAGTACCTTAGATTTTTCATGCATAAGATAAATCCAACACAGCTTGGTGTAGTCATCAATAAATGTTACAAACCACCTTTTCCCAACTTGAGTTGCAATTCTTGAGGGACCCCACACATCACTGTGACTTAGATAAAAAGGTTTGGAAGCATGATAAGGTTGTGAGGAATAAGGAGCACGATGACATTTTGCAAGAACACAACTTTCACATTTAAAAGAAGAAGAATCAATATTTTTAGATAAACTTGGAAACAAATATTTAAGGTATTGAAAACTTGGGTGTCCTAGTCTATTATGCCAAAGCATTGTTTGGTCCCGCACAGGGGTAGAACTTATACCACTAAAATCCTGAGCTACTTTATTCTCGAGTTCATCCTCAAAGTAGTAGAGTCCATCTATCATCCTAGCACTGCCAATCATCTTCCCCGAAGTCCGGTTCTGAAATACACAATGAGTGTCTAAGAACTTCACACGACAATTAGAATTTTTACAAATTTTGCTCATAGATAGAAGGCTGTAGGAAAGTTTAGGTACATGAAGGACATTTTGTAGTGTGGAAAAATAAACTATTTTAGGAAAGATTTTATAGCACAAATAGATCGTATCCCTGGAATTAGGCTGATTTAATTATTTTTCCTTTCTAGTTAGGACATCCCACAAATCATGGGATTTAGCATTTAATTTATTTCCTATTCTATTTTAGGTTTTCTTGTATATATATCACCCATTGATGTAGTATTCAACAAGGAATGAAATCCCTATTTTCTGACATGGTATCAGAGCGGTTCTTTCTTGGGACTGCTTACTCTCTTTCTCCAAAACCTATATGACGTTTACCACACATCTACCAGCCTTCATTGCTGGTTCCTTCCTGTTTAAAGTAGCTCGGCCTTAATTGCCTAGGGAGTGCAGCAAACAATGTCAGAGAGCAAAGATCAGCAGTCTGGAGAATTGCAGAACATTCAAGCTGCATATAGACTGACTGGAAAAAACTACCTTAAATGGTCTCAACTTGTTAGCACCATACTCAAAGGAAAGGGGATGATTAGCCACACCAAAGGTGATGGGCCAAAGAAAGGAGACTCCAAATTCAAAGCATGGGACGAAGAAGACTCCAATATTATGGCGTGGCTGTGGAATTCTATGGTTCCTGAAATTACTGACACATGCATGTTCTTGAATACTGCCAAGGAAATCTGGGATGCAATGTCGCAAACCTATTCCAAGGCCAAGGATGCTGCTCAGGTATACGAGGTCAAGGTGAAAACAATGGCAGCAAAACAGGGAGACAAGACAGTCACTGAGTATGCCAACCAATTGAAGTCCTTGTGGCAGGAACTTGATCATTACAGGGCAATAAAAACCAAATGTTACCATGATGCAGCGATAATAAAAGAATTCATCGAGCGGGGATAGAGTCTATGACTTTCTTGTTGGACTCAACCCAGAATTCGATCTGGTGAGAATACAAATTCTTGGCAAGTCAAAGGTCCTAGATTTTAATGAAGTTGTAGCCATAGTTCGGAGTGAAGAGAGTAGGAGGGAGTTGATGCTTGAACCAAAAATTGGTGAGAGTTCTGCCATGGTGGCTTGTGACAAATCAAATAATCGAAAGGACTAGGGTTTGAACAAGAAAAATCTGGTCAGTGCAAAAAACAAAACCGTGACAACTTATGGTGCACTTACTGTAATAAGCCACGCCATACTCGTGAACAGTGCTGGAAGCTTAATGGAAAACCACCAAGGCGAGAATGGGGTCAACGAGGGGAACAACATAAGAACAACAAGGCCCATGTTGTCAAAGATCACAAGGAGAAACATCATCACAAGAACTAGGCAGCCTCAACCAAGAAGAGATTGAAAGGGTGAGATCACTCATTAACAGCCTTGAGAAACCTTCAGGAACCTGTTCCTTGGCCTATTCAGGTAAGTTTCCTTTTTCAATTGGACTAAGTGCCTCGGGTACAAGCTTTGCCAATTCCTAGATCATAGACTCAGGAGCTACTGATCATATGACCCACACATGCAATAATTTTTTAACCTATTCTCCTTGTTCAAGCAGTAAAAAAATAGCCACTGCTGATGGTTCTTTACTCTATGTGCATAGGAGATGTAAAAATAAGTCCATTAATGACCTTAAAAAATGTTCTTCATGTCCCTAAACTATCCACAAACCTTATCTCTATTCACAAACTCATTCAAGACCTATATTGTACTATGATTTTTCACAACAATTACTGTAATTTTCAAGACAAGGATTCGGGGAGGATGATTGGACGTGCTAGGGAAAAGGATGGTCTCTACTACCTTGAAACACCAAGCCAGAATAGCCTTCCCTATTCCTTTAGTTCCTTTAGTTCAGAACTTCTCTTTCCAAAGATTAAAGAGAAGATTTGGCTCAGCACAACAGGCTTGGACATCCATCTTTAGAATTATTAAAACTTTTTCCTTCCTCCTTATTTAAAGGTCTAAGTGTTGAAGATTTCCATTGTGAAGTGTGTGAGCTTGCAAAACACAAGCGTGTACCTTTTCCCATTAATAATACAAGCAGTTCTGTTCCTTTTTATCTCATTCATAGTGACATTTGGGGTCCATCTACCATTCCTAATGTTTCTGGGGCAAGGTGGTTTGTTTCCTTCATTGATGACTGCACCCGTGTTACTTGGATTTTTTTACTCAAACACAAATCTGATGTTAGCACTGTCCTTCCAAATTTCTGTTCTATGATAAAAAATCAGTTTGGGGTTAGTGTCAAGAAATTTAGATCAGATAATGCAAGAGATTATTTCAATCAAACCCTTAACTTGTTTTTCCAAAAAGAGGGAATTCTACATGAATCATCTTGTGTCAATACTCCACAACAAAACGGAGTGGCAGAAAGGAAAAATGGTGACCTTCTTGAAAAAACCCGAGCCCTTCTATTTCTGAAAAAATGTTCCCAAGTCCTTTTGGGGGGAAGCTATCCTCACTGCCACCCATATCATAAATCATTTGCCCACCCGAGTTTTGGGATTCAAGAGCCCAATGGACATACTCTCCACTTTCTATCCTGCCCTACACACTTCCAACAATCTTGTCCCAAGGATTTTTGGGTGTGTTTCATTTGTTCATATCCATAATCAAAACAGGGGGAAACTTGATCCTAGGGCCCTAAAATATGTTTTTGTGGGGTATTTTGCAACTCAAAAAGGGTATAAGTGCTATCATCCCCCATCAAAAAAATTCTTTGTCTCAATGGATGTCACATTCCATGAGCAGGAGCCTTACTTCACTAAACCTTATCTTCAGGGGGAGAATTCAAGGGAAGATAAGGAGAATTTTCTGCTGGATTTGAGCTTATCACCACTGCCTGAACCTGCCGCTGAACTTGAACCTATCCATACCCCAAAAAATTCTGAACTTGAACCTACACCTGAAAACACTTCTGAACCTTCTCTTCCCAGACCTGAACCTATGCCTGAACCCACTTCTGAACCTGAAAACACTTACAAACTTGGGCTCCAAAATCCACAAACTGACCCTATCCTAAAGAATCTGAGATTTGGCAAAGGCAAGGTGTTCACAAGGAAGAAGATGGCCATCCCAACTCAGCATAAGTCCAAGAATCCAACTCAGAGTCTTTGAATGAGGTAATAATTTCCAACTCTTCATTGCAAGATGAAACTGATATTCATGTGGATAGTGATGACCAAAACCTACCCATAGCCCTTAGAAAAGGAACAAGAGAGTGCACTAAAAGACCAGTATACCCTCTTACAAACTTTATGCCCTTTAATAAGTTCTCACCATCACATAGGAGCTTTCTAGTCAACCTAAACACCATTACCATCCCTACAACCTTATCCGAGGCTTTGTCCAATGAAAAGTGGAAACAAGCTATGAATGAAGAAATGGAGGCATTGGAAAAGAACAAAACATGGGAGTTAGTGAACTCATGAAGTAGGGGAAGAAACCTGTGGGGTGTAAATGGGTGTATACAGTTGAAGTATAAAGTAGATGTAACAGAAAGATACAAAGCAAGGTTAGTAGCCAAGGGCTATACGCAAACTTATGGAATTGACTACTTAGAGACCTTTGCTCCAGTTGCAAAAATGAATACATCGAGTTTTATTGGCATTGGCAGCAAATTATGGTTGGGACATACATTTGATGTAAAAAGCATTCTTGCATGAGACCTAGAGGAAAAGAAATCTACATGGAGGTTCCACTAGCTATGGGAAGAATTTGAATGCCAACATTGTGTGTAAGTTGAAGAAGGCCTTGTATGGTCTTAAACAATCACCACGTGTGGTTTGGGAGATTTGCAAGAGCCATGTTGGCTATGGGATATAGACAAAGCCAAGGGGACCACCACAGATTTATTAAACACTCCTCTTCGGGGAGTAACAAAGACCTCTTGGTGTATGTGGATGACATAATAGTGACGAGGAGATGATGACATGGAGAAACAAATTCTAGGTCAGAATTTGGCTAAGGAATTTGAGATCAAATCATTAGGAAGGCTAAAGTACTTCCTTGGAATTGAGGTTGCCCCACTCTAGACAAGGTATTCTTATCTCCCAGCAAAAATATGTTATAGATTTACTAAAAGAACAGTGTAAAACAGCGCAAACCAGCAAGACTCCCATGGACCGAATGTGAAACTTGGAACAGAAGAAGATCTTGCCGATGGAGCAGAAATGTTTCAGCCTCAGTGGGAAAGTTAATGTATTTATCTCATACGACCAGATGTGATATGCATGAGTGTAATCGACGATTCATGCATAGCCCAAAAGAAGTCCACCTTGAAAGCGGCTTTATCGGATACTTCAATACCTCAAGGGAACACCAGGAAAAGGTATTCTGTTTAAGAGAAATGAAGGTTTAATACTTGAGGTATATCACGATGATCCGGCTATGCCGGATCACCGATTGATAGAAGATCAACCTCTGGTTATTGTACCTTCCTTAAGCGTGAATCTTGTGACATGGAGAAGCAAAAAACAGAATGTGATAGTACGATCTAGTGCAGAGGCGGAATTTCGAGCTATGGCACAAGGTGTGTGTGAACTACTTTGGTTAAAGATCATTCTTGAGGATTTGAAGATCAAGTGGGATGGACCTATGAGACTCTATTGTGACAACAAGTTCCGCAATTAGCATAGCCCATAACCCCGCATAAACATATGACAAACAAAGCACATAGAGGTTGTGGACATTTTATCAAAGAGAAGCTGGAAAGTGGACTCATTTGCACGCCGTATGTAACTACACAAGGTCAACTTGCTGACATACTCACCAAAGGGCTGAGTAGTACACTATTCCATAATATTGTATCCAAGTTGGGAATGGAGAATGCCTATTCACCAGCTTGAGGGGGAGTGTGGAAAAATAAACTATTTTAGGAAAGATTTTATAGCACAGATAGATTGTATCCCTGGAATTAGGCTGATTTAATTATTTTTCCTTTCCAGTTAGGACATCCCACAAATCATGGGATTTAGCATTTAATTTATTTCCTATTTTATTTTAGGTTTTCTTGTATATATATCACCCATTGATGTAGTATTCAACAAGGAATGAAATCCCTATTTTCTGACATGTAGGTCAATGAGTTTGGATAAAGTAATCCTATCTTTTCCTGCAATTGGTGAGAAACTACCATCTGCAATTCTAATCTTTTTATTTCGAGGACATGGACAATAAGTTTTAAATAAGGAAGATAGACTGGTCATGTGGTCAGATGCACCTGAATCAATGATCCATGGTACAAATATATTTGAGGTGCAATTAAGGGAACTAAAATTACTTGTTTGTGCCAACGAGCCACTAGGAGTACCGGATAATGAACTAGATTTCAGCAATCTTATGAGTTGCTCAATGTGGTCCTTGCTCAAAGAGGCCTTTTTAGCGTCATGAGCCGTGGGAGTTAGCCGAGGAGTCTTAGGACCAGATTTGTTTCCTTTTAAGTGCTGGTTTTCCATGAATCTTCCAGCATGTTTCTTGAGTATGACGGGGCTTATTAAAATGGTCACACCAAAGATTTGAAGAGTTCTTCTGGTTTGTGGAACTCTTATGGGCAGTAGCTTCCACTACCAGAGCATTGGTCTCGGGAGGTGTTGTTTCTACCTTGGTTTTTCCCATCATCACATTCCTCTATGTTTCTTCTCTCTGAACTTCAGCAAAGACCTCTCCAAGTGAGGGCAAGGTTGATCTCCCAATGACTCTTGTGCGAACCTCGTCTAACTCTTCATTGAGATCAGCAAGAAATTGAAATATCCTCCCTTCCTCTACTACTTGTTGATGGTGTTTGGCATCCTCGATTGACTTCCATTGGCAGGTGTTGAAAAGATCAAGATCCTGCCATACCTGTTTTAGTGAGTGGAATTATTTGGTCACACTGTCTCCTCCTTGTCGAATCTCTCTTGCTTGCAAGGTCAGTACATAAACTTGGGACTTATTTCCCAAATCTGAGTACATTTCTGTGACACTATCCCATAGTTCTTTGGCTGTGGGATAGCACATATAATTGCAGCTGATATCCTCTTCCATTGAGTTCACCAACCATGTCATCACCGTGGAGTTTTCAGCATCCCACACAGCATATTGTGGGTTAGTGATGGCAGGCTAGAGTCGCTCACTAGTGAGGTATCCTAGCTTTCCCCCTTCACGAATGTATATTTGGACAGATTGAGACCACCTGAGGTAGTTTGCCCCATTGAGGCGAATAGTGGTGATCTGGACAGAATGGGAGTCGCCAAACAGCACCTTTTGTTCAAACTTGAGAGGCATTGAAGAGGTATTATGAGTACTCTCTTTATGCTGCGGTTGTGTGGAGGGGTTTTCAGAGGTATTGGTGGTTGAGGAACTGTCAGCCATAGCAGCAAGCAGAGGCGCATAGGCACAAGGAAAGTGCTCCGATACCAAGTAGAATTTTGTGTAATATTATTTCTAATCATAAAACTGTACAGAATACTACTTATAGAAGTATTCAGCTAATAATCTAACTACAATCAAGAGGAATCAGCCTAGAATCTGGAAATTAGGAAAAAAAAATCTGGGAATGGGAATCTTCCTAAAATAGGCTAAATTAAAAACGGAAACAACATAATTACATAATCAAACATATTTACAAAATATTTTGGGTATCAAATCAGGATTACTATCCCTTTTTGATTCCCTAACGACACTAAAGTACTTCCTTGGAATTAAGGTTGCCTACTCCAAACAAGGTACCTTCATTTCACAAAGGAAATATATCCTAGATCTTCTCAAAGAAATTGGAAAATTTGGTTGCAAGGCTACATGTGTTCCCATTGAGCAAAATCATCGAATAGGAAGTGATGAGGAGAGTCCTAAAGTTAATAAAGGACTATATCAGAGGCTAGTAGGAAGATTGATATACCTAGCACATACTAGACTAGATTTGGCATATGCTATTAGTGTTGTCAATCAATTCATGCACGACCCGAGGGTGAGACATATGCAGGTAGTCGATAGGATCTTGCAGTACCTTAACTCCACATCTGGAAGGGGATTGTTATTTAAAAAGGGTGAAAGTCTATCTATGGAAATATACACTGAAGATGACTATGCCGATTCACTTGTTGATAGAAAATCAACATCAGGTTATTGCATGTTTTTGGGAGGAAATTTGGTGACTTGAAGAAGTAAGAAACAAAACGTAGTTGGTAGATCAAGTGCTGAGGCAAACTTTCGGGCTATGGCACAAGGAGTGTATGAGCTGTTATGGATGAAGATCATACTAGATGACTTGAGAGTAAAGTGTGAAGCTCCTATGAAGATATTTTATGACAACAAATCAGCAATCAGCATTGTTCGTAATCCAGTCCAACATGACAGAACTAAGCACATTGAGATTGACCGACACTTCATCAAGGAAAAGTTGGACAGCGGATTAATAGCCATAGCACATGTTCCTTCAAGGCTCTAGCTAGCAGACGTATTGACTAAAGGGCTTCCGATAGAACGGTTTCAGGAACTTACTTGTAAGTTGGGAATGATAAATCTCCATTCGCTAGCTTAAGGGGGAGTGTTGAGATATCTTGTATTTATGTATATTATTGTGTATAGATGTATATTTGCATTTCCATTTATTAGGACAGATTTGATTGACCTTATTTTAGGCTGATTAGTATTAGGTAATAATTATCAAATGTCTATATATATTGTAAATCACTTGTACATCATATTACAAGATAATAATATTCAGTTTTTCATACTTCAAGTTTTTCTCATTTTTCAAGTTCTTCCCTTATCTCTATTGAGATTATGGTAAGATTTGTTGAGAAGATTTTATCTTCCATATTTATGATGAAGATATCAATTAGGAATATGAAAATATCAATCAGGGCCGACTGTACTTTTATTAGAGATTCTAATTGTGATGTAAATATTTGATAGTGTATATATTCTGATGTGGAGGAGTTTTTACCTCAAGCAATACACCAAAATCATTCTCTTAAGTTGGTATTGAGAGCCAAGTTCTCTTTTGTCTAGCCTTGCTGCCACTGTTCGCTAGGGTTTCATCCTATCTTGTCCAATCGCCACTGTCCGGCTAGACCCACTCACCTCCAATTCTCCAATCACGAAAGTATGGCCAGAATCTATCTTAGAACCTCTAGATCAATTTGCCCACCAAGCGCCAAGCACCACCACAGGAATCACCGCCATGCTTTCGGTCCATTAGATAAGCTCATCGGCACATGAGAGGCACCGGTTGCCATCTTGACCTTCGTTTGCACCGTCGCCAATGTTGTTCGACTCATTGGCCTTTCCTAGTTTCGGTTTTTGGGGGCAGTAGTTTTCAACAACGTTTCCTGGTCATGTTTCTTGTGTGTTCAACCTTTGCTTTCAAGTCGTGTTTCTTGTGCATTCAAAATGTTGTCCTCATCCACTTCAGACACCCCATAAAGTTGAAGACCCCTCCTCTTGTAAGAAAAATCCCTCTAGTAGTGTTCCCATCACATATGCCTTCTCAGGTATTTCCACTATCACATTGGAGAAAATGAAAGGTAAGAATTTTTTAGCAGGTTAGCTTTAGTTGAATTATGGTTCTTATGACAAGTGCTCTTTGACCATATCACAAAATTTGTCCCTAATATTCCCCAAGAAAATAGAAGACGATGGCAAAGGTTTGATTATCAGTTGTGTCACCTGTTATGGCAATTAGTGGAGCCTGCAATCTTGGTTAGTTTGATTATCAATTGTGTTTCCTATTATGGCAGCCAGTGGAGCTTGCATTCTTGGTTAATATAAGGTTTTTTGAAACATGTTTTTCTTATTGAAAGAAGACTCAAAGTATCCAATGCCACATTAATCACATGGCAGCTATGCATTCCCATGCCACACATGATAGCTACACATTCCAATACCACACATGTGAATCACTTGCATAATTTCTAACACTCCCCCTCAAGCTAAAGCTTAAAGCTTGTTACAAACCACCCCTCATAAAACTAGAAAATATAAAATGAACTCCATAGAACACTGATAGGGCAACCCAGGGATGTTGGATACGTCTGGAAAGAACAGAACAAGATAGCTGGAATGACCATCAACATGAACAACTTGTTGGAAAAATTGCATGATTAGGAAGAAGAGAGACTTCATTGGAATAATCATTAGTGGAAATTTCCTAAAAAGCAATATTAGATAGTAAGAACAACATATGGAAGCCTTGAATAGGAAGAGAAAATGTTGGAATAGCTGGAAAATTCATCGGAAGCTGTAGGAGTAGTGATCTGAAGCAGAAAAATGCTGTCGGAAGGATGACGCGGCAGTGATTGGAGTGAAGCACGACCATAAGAAAAATGGAGAGAAAAAAGTGAAGGAGGTGGAAGAAGGTCCACAGTTTTGATGGCCTAAAATTCTAAAATCATACTAAACAATGGAGTTCCAATATTTTATTTAGGAACTTAGCAGTGGAAAAGAATGGGATAGGTCATGGGGGATGGTACCTTTTACGAACCATACATTATTGGTGTGCATAGAAGAAAGGGCAAATGAGGAGATAGACTTAGAGACAATTAGGGAGCAGTGGGAGTGCGCATTTCTAACCAACTAAGCTAAGTTGGCATAGGGAGTGAGGTGAGAGGCTATATGTATGAGAGGGGGTGTATGGAGAAGGTAGGCTAGAATTGGGATTGGATTCTTGGGAGAGACCGAGCCTCTCGAATGGGCGAGCAAGGGCAGAAACACCCCATTGGGAACAAAGGAGGTGGGGTTGCGTGACGGCCGGTTAGGACCCACCCATCGCCGGATCCTGGGTTAGCCATGGAGGTGGATGGGTCGTGTGTCCAGCCGCTACCACTAGACCCACCTAATCCATCGGATTCTGAAGGTAGCACGATGGCCATCGAAACTTCTACGGTGGAGTTGGCGGTGGCGACAGCAGCAGAGCGACATTCACCCAATTGCAGAGGCATGAGCGGAGAGAAGGAAGAAGAGGTGGGTGGGTTTCAAAAGTTAGACTCAACTTATGGTATCATGGGCCAAGCCCAAGTCGGTGGGGAGAGGAATAGAGGGTCTCATAATGGAGACCTTGTTAAGAAGTTATTGGGCCAAGCCTGATTCAAAGAAGAGAAGAATTGGGATGCTTTTGAAGGGAGCTTTGTCTTGCAATTAATGGGTCAGGCCCAAAGGTTTGAAAACATTCCAATCTCTCACTTTTCTGCTGGACGCCTACCCAATTGCATTGCTGGTGAGTTTCATTCTACTGTTGTTATGCGTCAAAACGTTGCATCAGGGAGTGGGGAAAACTTATCAGCTTGGGAGCATCTTTGTATGAGTATCTTGGGGGTACCTCAGCTGAGAATCACTGGTTCAGCCTCTTCCCTTGGGTTGATGCAGTCTCTTCTTTGGAAGTCTAAGGAAAAGCAAATACACAAGGTTGATCATCTTCCAAGAAGGAATCTAATTGACAATCTCACAGTTCTAAGGTTTGCAAATCTAGTCCTTGAGGCACTCTGGATCTGTACTTACATGCATAATATTCAGGACATTTTCATTTCTGTGATTCAAAAGAAATTTAATAAGCAGGGAGAGCTCATAGGTACATTGATTGGCTCTACAGCTGTTTATCACTTTTACACCACTATCCTAATGAAGAATTTGGAGAATACCTCGGGCATTTCATTAATATTGATACTGATCAGGGTATTGGTGACTGGAATCAGATGGTTCGATTGCCTAATGGCATAACTGAATTATTGCCTTTTTTATCAGATATTTTGTTTTTCGCTGAGTGGTTGGCTTGTTATCCAGATCATATTACTAGTAATGACGTTGAGTTTTCTGGGTCACTAACAGAAAGGCAATTTCACATTGGGGGGTTCAGCATAGGATGAATTTTGAGGCTGTGAGATCAGAATCATTAATTATTCATGTCTTTCCCTTCAGTGCAGATAAAAAAAGGTGGAATGACAATCTGACACTGAAACCCATATCTATTGGAAGGGGGCTGCTGAGATTATCCTAGACTGCTGTATTGGGCTGAAGACTTTGGCCCAACGAACCAACCAGAAATTGGGCCCTTGCTATTATGGACCAGATGAAATGATTGAAAAGGCAAGAGCTGCTGCTTATAAATCGCTGCTACCAGAGGAGTCTTTAGTCCAACCAGTATTTCATGACCAGTATTTCATGTTTCATTATGGAAGGAAAGGAAAACAGGGGAAGTCAGGGAAGTAACGTTTGCATCTGATGAAGCCTCTATTCATCAACAGGAAATTGTTTTTAATCCTAATGTCCTTACTGCATTCAAACTGATTGGGTACCCAATGGAAATAGCAGCCAGTGAAGATAATGTGAAGAAAGTTAATCTATACCTTACTGATGTTATGCTTCCCAAGTTTATACAAGACTTATGCACCTTAGAAGTCTTACCTATAGATACCCGGACAGTAACAGAAGTACTTCATACTTATGGAATCAATTCTTGCAATACTAACAAGAAGGATGAAAATGTAGCAACCAGTGGTTCTAGTAGTCTGCTGTTGTTTTCCCAACAATTCCTTCAAGGTGCAGATCATAGTCAAATGCAGAAAGTTCCTAGGGGGTTCACTACCTATCTATCTGGGAAAGGTCTACAATTTCTGGTCGAGGGACTTGGATCAGCTCCTTGGGGCCTGGCACAAGATTACTACCCTACAAGCCTATTTTCTTCGTTCTTTTTCAAGATTTGGGACCCGGGGGGAATCTTTAGCAATATTGTATCGGTTTTTCATATCATCACCTTGAGGACAAGGTGATTCTTTGGGGAGGGAGTATTGTTAGGAACCCACACATTATTAGAGTGCATACAAGAAAGGGAAAATGAGGAAATAGACTTAGAGAGAATTAGGAAGCAGTTGAAGTGTGCATTTGTAACCAACTCTGTTGAGTTGGCATAGGGAGTGAGGTGAGAGGCTATATGTATGAGAGGGGGGTGTGTGGAGAAGGTAGGCTAGAATTGGGACTTGTTTCTTGGGAGAGACTGAGTCTCTCTAATGCTCAGGGACTTCCTTTTTAATTTTATGTTGGCTTTGTATTTTCTTCTTCTTCCTCAAATGATCCACACTGGTTCATCTTGAGGGCGTTAATAATACATTAGTTAGTTTCTTTTATTTTCTGGTTCCTATTTGAGGTCTCTATCAGTACTGCTCTGATATGATGTTAAATTTATAGAAAAATAAAAGAGGAGAGAGTAACTTTAATGGTTGGCTGGATAGTTGCAGTCCTTAGGTTGGATGCTTGTGTGCTTAGGTATAGATACATGCATAGTTTCAAAGATAGATAATTAATGCTAGCTATTTCCTAAGACTATGTTTCCAATGCCACATTAATCACATCGCAGCTACACATTCCAATGGCACACATGTTAATCACATGCATCATTTCTAACAGCTATTCCCTTTTATCCTATGGTACATCTCAGTTATGGGAGGGTGTCTATAGATTCATTCTAAATTGAAGCCTTTTTGATTGATCTGCAATGCTCAATCAGTGAATCAGTATGGAATGTTCTCATCTGACATTATCTTTTGACACTTTCAGGGTGATGTTGGATGTGGGAAAACTGTTGTAGCTTTTCTTGCATGTATGGAGGTTATTGGCTCTGGCTTTCAGGTAGATCACCTCTGTTCTTTTGCATCCTATCTGATAGATTCATGGCTGTACACCATATCATAATTTTGATTGCTGGGTTTGTTTGTTAATGTTAGGTGTTTTATTCATTTTAGAAAATTGTAACATTTAATGCATACTAATGTCAGGCTCTTTTGTCTCATGATTAGGCTGCTTTCATGGTTCCAACTGAGTTGCTTGCAATTCAGCATTATGAACACTTGCTTAGTTTGCTAGAAAACTTGCATGAGGTGAACTGCAAGCCAACTGTTGCTTTACTTACTGGTTCAACCCCACTAAAACAATCACGAATGATTCGCAAGGTATGAATGCTACTTTTTTTTTTTTTTTGCTTTTTTTGTTTTTTGGGGGGGGGGGGGGAGCTGGGGGGATTAAAGTTACCTATGTTGTGAGTCCAGATCTTTTTGTCACCTTTACGAACTCTTATTATTATTATATCTGAGTTATGGTGTTGCAGGGTATCCAGACTGGAGAAATCTCAATTGTCATAGGAACTCACAGTTTGATAGCAGAAAACGTGGAATTTTTAGCCTTACGTATTGCTGTGGTGGATGAGCAGCATCGCTTTGGTGTGATTCAAAGAGGAAGGTTTAACAGTAAGGTGTTTCACTTCTCATTGTTCTGGATTTTAATATGGTTATATTATGTGCACTTCCTTGCACACGTAACAACAGCCACTGTGGACATATAAGAATGTACTAGATAAAAAGGAGTGCATTACAAATTAGTATGAGATATTATCCTTAATCAAATACAAAAGGAAGTGATGGTGTTAATTACAAAGGACATTCCATTCTCCCTGAATGTAACATGGAGATTCTCGTACATGGGCTGATTGTTGATGTGGCTATACTTCAAATCAAGAGGTTTGTAGTAGGAGAGACTAGAGGAGTAGGTCACGGTTCACTGGAATGCTCTGCCACCTCAAGTTCTGGAAGAGCTTCCTGTGGTTGATAGTGATAGGTGTTCAAGGGTCATTGTGGTGGACTATGAGACATAGGCTTGGGTAAGGTAGTCGAGGAGTCTGTGGGTTCCATTGATGGTTTTGGCAAGATTAACATGGGTTGACCAAAATATGGAACCTGTAAGACTTCAGAGACAACATTAGGCTCAACCTATGAGGTGAAATATGGTGTCTTCAAAAAAGGTGACATTAGCATAGATACATCGACGATATGTAACAAGAGAATAACGTCGATGCCCTTTTTGTAGCCTAGAATACCCAAGAACAACACATTTAACAGCCTTAGCAGACAACTTATCTTGACCAAGAGAATGGTCATAAATAAAGCAAGTACACCCAAACATTCGAGGAGGAACCTGATACAATGGACTTTTAGGGTGTATTTGTGAGTTGAGATTTTGCAGGAGAAGGGAGGGAAGAGAAGGATTTGAAGAGTAACCGTGTGTCTATTTTACCTTCCCTCCCTTTCCCTCCAAAACCTGTCATAATTGATATTTTTTATTTATGTATTCCTAATTGATATCTACATCATAAATATGAAGGATAAAATATTCTCAACAAATCTCAACGTAATCTCAACAGCTTCATTGATAGTGTTTTCTCTAGCTAGTTTTTGTTCTTGTATAGAGGATCTCGTCATCCTATCTTTTTGTAAATTTCTATCTTCATCTCAACAAAATTCTTCTTTTATCCAAAAAAATAAAGTAATAGAACAATTAAAATATCGAATTATCTACATGAGATATTATCTACATCTTAACTATGACTTCTGTTTACCAGACTACAATGATTGACTTAAGCTATTTCCAATGCCACTATCTTACATGAACCTGATTAATTATAATTGTTAGTTCCTATATTCTAACAAATGGATTTTCCAACTTGTGTTTGCACTATATGATAAAACTAAACCAACTATTGTAAGACTTCGTATCTATCTCTCATTGAGAAGATTCTTGTCATCAGAGTGCAATCATCAATAAAGGATGGTTTACCGAAAGAGGGTTGGTAAGATAGAAATTGTGGATAATAGAGGGTCATGGGGTTAGTTTCACCAAAGTCAACAATCTACAAATTCTTAGGAGCAGTATGAGAAGCATTAAAGGATTGGGAACATTAATTCATGTCATTCATGTCTAGAGAACAAGATTCGGAAGGCTTGCTAGGTGTGTTAAGTAGAGTCCACAGTTTCTTTAGTTTATTCGTGCCAAGAGCTGGAACTTCATCTTCCATTTTTTAATCTTCTTACATGGATGCAGAATTTAGAGTGGTAACAACAGATGAGAAAGGATACAGTCACTAGTGATGAAGGTTCAATGAAGGAACTGATTCCAGCAACGAAGGCTGGTCTTCGTGGCTGCAAGGAGGGTGCATGGAATTACAAGCAGAGGTCCATGGCCGCACATGGACAGCAGCTGTAGACAAGGGTAAAGGGAGGAGAAGAAACAGCAATTAGGGTTGTGATGCTTAACTTGGTCCACCAATGAAGGTTGGGAGGAAACACTATGAAGGCAACAGAAGGTGTAGAGGCTCCAAAATCGAGAGCTCCGATATCGACTTGAAATAAAATATGAGGAAAAACTAAATATTATTCCCTAATGATAGCAATTATGATACTTTACAACATATAACATCTAATTATTGCCTAATAATTTGTAATTAATTGCCTAGTGATTATTTGTCTAAATTTAAGCAAAATTGCTGATAACATATATATCCTATCCTAGTAAATAAAATAAATAACATATCTGTCTTAATAAACAGAAATGTATTAAAAATCTGTACAAAATCCGTTACAGTAATTTACAATATCTCATATGACATTTTGACATAGCTTATATTTAGAGTTGTGTTATTTGGAAGTGCAAAAATGGATGCATCCGATGCATTATTAACTCTTTTCAGTTACCAACTTTTTAAACTAAAGTTACCAACTTATTCGATCGAGTTACCAACCAGTTACAACATAACATTACAGGATATTTTGCATGCAACTGGTTGGTAATTGTAAGAGATCGGGCTCCAGGAGGGATAAAAGTGTATAAAAGAAAGACATATAGGGGTATTATGGGAAAGGAGGGTCTGAGTCAGAATGTAGAAATGGTGGGGGGAGAGTCAGCAAGTTAGTTATGCTGACTCAGCTTGTGTGTGTGGGAGTGCTGAGTGTTGTTGGTGAGGAAAAGGGAATATTTGTTTGGGTGTGGGGGATGAGAGGGAGGTAGGCAATCATTTGGCTAGGCTGGAGAGTGGGGCTGCTTAGTGTCCTGAAATTGTTCTTCTCCTTTCTTGCATTTCCTTGTATTTTCCTTCTCTACCAAGCTGATATCTCTTGATATCACTTGGGTGTGAATAATACACACATTTTCCAGTTCTGTTGCTTTTCCTTTATCGTTTCTTTCAGTAACCCAATCAAATAAGTTGGTAATTTTAGTTTAAAAAGTTGGCAATTGAGAAAAAAAGTTGATATTTGTATGTTGCAATTGGTTGATAACTCAATCGAAAAAGTTGGTAACTGAAAAAATAAATTTGGTAATGCGTTACAAATGCATCCCAACTGCATGTACAAATAAACTTTCTCTTACATTTAATATTCCCACAAGAGAACTGTTAGGTGGAGGCAAATGAATAGTTGTTATATCTAACATAACCCCCCCCCTTGCAAGAGCCTTTAGGGCTTCAAGGCTCAAGCATGGATAAATGCACAGGTCACTATGCTGAAATTTAACTTCATTTTAGGAGATTTTGTTTTTTTTGTTTTTTTTTTTTTTTGTGGGGGGGAATAAGGATTGAACCCCAAACCGTTTGGTTATAGAGACTCTAATAGCATGTCATAAACCATTTCTCTCCAATGATTAAGTTGTTAGATAGAGGCACATGAATAATTTTTATATCTAGCAGCTCTTTTTCTTTCTACCTTCACTTTTTTACATTATTGTTATGGTCTCCAAACCTTCTCTTTCAGTTATATGGGTCTTCAATTTCTAGCATGGAAGATGCTGTTGCAGATGGGTCCTCAAAGAATGATGCTTATATGGCTCCACATGTTCTTGCCATGTCTGCTACTCCTATCCCAAGGACACTTGCACTCGCTTTATATGGTGATATGTCTCTGACTCAGGTTTGTAATTTTGTCTCCATTATTAGGATTCCCTCCCTCTCCCTGAACAGTGTCCCTTTTTCCTTGAACTGGTTTGAATTTATTTGATGTCAGTAAACAACATTCATGCTTGTTAGAGTGCATTAGGGAACACCGTTCACTGTCATGTGGCTATTCCACATGGCATAGGTTATCAGATACTGTTAAGCGACAGTGAGGCAGTTTGATGAGATTAGTTACAATCTGTTATAACAGATTACAGAGGCATTGCTATTTATATATACTGTACTCTAAACTCTTCTCAGATGAGAGTTCATGTTCTCATCATTGAGAATATTTCAGATATCAGTTTCTCTCATATTCTCTCTTTCATTTTCTTGCACTTTCTCAGTTTCTCTTAGCTAGTAGATTCTACTAGTCCTATATTTCATCTTGGAAAAGTTGTTCATGGTCCTCGCTATCATATCTGGGGTTAGATTTGGGATTTTCATCTTTATATCAGTTTAGAAACTACTGGGGCTATCATTGTAGTCAAATTACTGGTCGGCTAGTTTCTGAGTGATCAGTTAAGGTTTGTCCTTAAAATACTCTGTATTTTATGGATTTTGTTTTTTCTTTTGGGAAGCTATTTTATGGTGCTCTAAACAGAGTTTCTATGGCATGTCATGGTGTGGGGCTGAAAGTCCTGAATTTGGTCTTACTTTTACTTTTACATGCATGTCTTCGTATTAGACTGTCATATCAGTTTTCTGTGATTTTATTATCAGAAGAAAATGGTAAAAAATGAGAAAGGAGCCTTTAGAAAAAATGATAGAAATTTTTTGTTGATTGTATCATTCATCTTTAGTTTGTTTTTGCCAATTGTCTCAATATAGTGTGTACAATTAACTTTTTGTTGCAAATGTTTACATCTTTGCCTTCTTCCATCATAGATAACCGACCTACCTCCAGGAAGAACTCCTGTTCAAACTTATACCATTGAAGGAAATGACAAAGGATTCGAAGATGTGTACAAGGTGACTGTCCTTTTCCATATAATATATTCTCCCTCTCTCTTTCTCTTTGCAGGGACTTTGGCTTTTTTCCTCTATCTGCTTTTTTTTATTTACTTTTGAAGTGATTGACCTTAATTTGATAATTTATGCAATGAAAACTAGGTGATGGGGCTTCAATATACCATTGTCTGACATGAAATCTAGATGAAAGCAGGCAGTTCTTCCACACACAAACACAATTAGATCTTTTTTTTAATGTTGGACTCCTCACTTATTTCAACCTTTTAATGTTAATGATTTTAGTTTTCCTTGAAATGAAAGAGTGAATATTATTTTTTTTGTTCAATAAAAATTGGAGAATTATTTAAATTATATAGACAGTAGTAACGACTACTTGCCTACAAAAAGGCAGAATTCTAGAAAGAAAATTCTGCTCTATTAAGAGGAAACACAAGCACTGAATCTATCCTAATGAAGATATAAATTTGTACAGGAATAAACACTTCTCAATTGGTGTTCTCTTCAATAATACTCAACACAACACCCCCCCTTAAGCTGGTGAGTGGATATCTATCATTCCTAGCTTGCCAGTATGATCTTTGAACTGGTCGATGGATAGTCTCTTAGTTGATACATCTTCAAACTGATATCCGAAGGGACATATGCTGTGGTTACCAGTCCACTATCCAGCTTCTCTTGATAAAGTGTTAATTTATGTCAATGTGTTTAGTTGTATCATGTTAGACGAGTATGTGCAATGCAAATGGCTAATTTATTGTCACATAACAGTTTAATAATGATAGAATTGGTTCTGGATTTGGGCTTGGCCCAATATGTTTGAAAGTAGTCCCCCTCCCACTATTGCCCTAGCCTCCTTCAGCTTTCTCACACAACCATCAATAGGTGACAGTGCAGGGGTGGCCATCAAAGGAACCCCACTGGCTACCAGACGAGCACCCTCTGTGATAGTCTTAACCTCCTTCTCCTCCCCTTCCCCAATGCGTCCGCTGCAAACCTTTATTCCCTTCCCCTTTACTTGTACCCTAAATTGAAGTGGCACTGCCATTGTTGCCAATGGCTCAGCCGCATGGAGACCATCGCCTGTCGCCTTGGACTGCATGTTACCGTCCATCACCTGGGAAGCATCAGCAATTGCCCGGCCCAGTCCTCCGCTGTATGCTTCTTGTGATCCCTCTTGGCCAACCTCCTCGTAGCAAGGCTTGTCGGTGATGCTATTGCTGCAGCCTCTGCTTCTCTCTTCCTTCTCAATCTGCTCCTCTGTTACCAATGCCTCCACCCCTTGTGAAGTGTTAGCAGCACTGCATCTTGCAGGTGGCTCATCCCCGCCTCTTTCGAAGGTCCTGCCTTCTGCTTTCAAAATCTTGTAGATTTCTTGTGTTTGTTTACCTAGGACGCCCTCCTTTGTTTCATAGTCGTTCCTCAACTCAGCTGTGAATCTATCATACCACCCGTAGCCATTGCCAGGAAGTCCTCCGCCACTCTTCCGAAGTTCCCTTTCCTCACCTCTGCTTCTTTGGCAGTGGGTTTCCATGTTGTGCATTGTTGACCATCGGCAAGAATTCTTTCACCTCCCCTTCTAACATCAAGAGTCCTATCTCCATCGTTGTGTGTCATGCATTGCAGATCACATGGATTTCCTAATTGACATAGCAACTCGTTCAAGTTGTTTGCTGTGGCTTCCATGTGCGCTTCTATTCCGTACTTGTCTCCATTAGCAAGGGCTCTGTATAGGCTCCTAGAATCAAGAGCTCTGATACCAGTCGATAGAACTAGTTCAAAAGATTATTTCACTTGGACCCCAAACATGAGTATGGAGTGGAATAAATCAGGAGGGGCCATGGCTTGGATATTGACTTGTTTTGAAAAAGAGCTATGGACATGTTTGCCAAATTGGCATGACTCACAATCTAAGAATGATAGAGATGACAAACTAGGGACCATCTTCTAGAGCTTAGAGACATATGGGTGGTTGAGATGACTATGGAAAAGTAAAGGTGCGATGGCAGAATGAAAGGCAGCAAGAGATAATGGCAAGGTAAGTTGGTACAACCTCTGAGACTCATAATTATGCGTGAAAATGATGGAATTGGTTTAGAGATAGGGAAAGGTATGAAGGAAACAAGAAATCGTGTGCATTACTCAGAGATGTTCCTGACCAATCTAGTCAAAAAACCCCAAACTACAACGGTGGATAGGGAACCTCAAGAGTCTCTTCCAATCTCTCCTCACAAGTCATGAACAAACTCCTAATTGATTTCCTCCATAGGTTAGGAAGGGTTATCAATTGCGGTAATACTAATAAAAGATCTCTCTCTCTCTCTCTCTCTCTCTCTCTCTCTCTCTCTCTCTATAACAATTCCCCAGTAATCTCTTCTATTTTACTATTACAGAAAATCATATACTTATTTTATTTATACCTTATTGATTGCATTTGATTTAATTAAAATAAAAAAATTTCAAAACTTATTTCTATTTTATGTATGTTGTTGCCTAAGTATATTATCTTGAGCCGCACATACATTGTGGTGAGCTAAACTATAAACTTCTATCCTTAACACTCTTGACAGTCCATTGGATCCTCCCCCTTCAACATTGTGTCCTTGCTTCGACTGGACCGTCCCCCATTAGACCCACTCTAGAAGCCCTTGCTTCCACTGCTTTAAAAAATTGTGTCCTCCAGCCACCATAATCGAGGGTCGAGTACTTATGATGTCCACCACTGACTGCAGTGCTGCCATTGCGAGTCCCATCTACCACAACAGGCGAATTTGTACCTCTCCAAATTCCCAATTCTAAGTCTGTCACCTAACTCAGTAGCGGTTGCTGCCACCATTCCTCCTACTTGACCATGGCATCACCCACTAGTCATTGCTCAACGTCCTTCAGTTTCCCCTTTGCTTCTTCTAGTAGCAGGCATGGACGTGGCTGCTTCAATCCATTCCCCTCTATGAATTTGCTGCACCACTCTTAGCCAACGCCCAGGAGTTCTGCATCGTTCCCTTCTTCCTTCTACTCGACAACATCACAACCCAATGGTTTTTGCCCTCCTTTTTTTTCTGTAGTACCCCAAGAACTAGACCCGATCTTGGAAACAACCCTTGTAGTTGCCACATTGTCAGCACAAACCCCTGACCACATGCTTCCATTCCCCACATTGTTTCTAGCATAAATAGAGCTTTTAGTATGTCACCCAATTTTTGAACTACCAACATTTCCCCTTTCTAAAATTCCTGTTTTTCTGATCAATTAGCTGAGCCAGCTCCGTTACATCAGATAGAGTATCAACAAGATGGAGTTTGATTTCTTCCCTTGTCTCAGCTCTTAAGCCCTTCAAGAAGACACCCTTCAAATACTCTTGCTTACTGGCTATTAATGGCCTTGCATATGTCTCAAATAGATCTCAATACTCTTTGACCAACCATTCTTGCCTCAAACCCAGCAGTATCTCAAAGGGATTTTGGATCGTTGAACCTTTTAATTATGGCGTTCCCGAACAGAATCAAGAAGAGTAAGTTAAGGAATGACAAATTTGACAATACCTTCAGCCATGGTTTTGGAACCATTAGCATTGGTGACCATAGGAAGTGAACAAGAAGAGGAAAGACAAGGAAAAAAGACTAATATTACCAGAGATATGATCAAAAGCACCCAAATCCAAAATCAATGGACCAAGGGAGGAATGTCTGAGGCATGCAACTGAATTACCATTGTGAACAACAAAGATAGAGATAGATGACTAGACTGCTTTGTAGGCTAGATAACCATCATAGTCAGTAACAAGAATAGTGGTGGAGAATTCAGATGCCAAAGTACAAGATGCTGGAATTGGACAATCTAACTGGGCAAAATTGGCAATTTGTGGTGGTTGCCCATGTAGCTGAGAGTAACAATCTCAACTATGACAAAATTTGTGGCAAAAGGTACACTATGGACGTTGACCTTTACGACAAGTTTAGTGTCACTTGAAATATGAGAAAACTTGAAAATATATTTTCTTGTGAATCTGATATACAAATGGTTTACAATATATATAGACATTTGATAATTATTACCTAATACTAATCAGCCTAAATTAAGTTCAATCAAATCTATCCTAATAAATAGAAATGCAAAAATACATCTATGCACAATAATATACATAAATACAAGATATCTCAACACTCCCCCTCAAGCTGGTGAATGGATATCTATCATTCCCAGCTTGCAAGTTCCTAAAACGGTTCTGTCAAAAGCCCTTTAGTCAACACATTTGCCAGCTGGAGCCCTGAAGGAACATGTGTTGGGATTATTAATCCGCTGTCCAACTTTTCCTTGATGAAGTGTCGGTCAATCTCAATGTGCTTAGTTCTGTCATGTTGGACTAGATTATGAACAATGCTGATTGCTGATTTGTTGTCACAAAATATCTTCATAGGAGCTTCACACTTTACTCTCAAGTCATCTACTATGATTTTCATCCATAACAGCTCACACACTCCTTGTGCCGTAGCCCGAAACTCTGCCTCAGTACTTGATCTAGCAACCACATACTTCTCCAAGTCACCAAGTTTCCTCCCAAAAGCATGCAATAACCTAATGTTGATCTTCTATGAACAAGCGAATCGGTATAGTCAGCATCAATGTATAACAATCCCCTTCCAGGTGTGGCCTTAAGGTATTGCAAGATCCTATCAACTGCCTGCATGTCTCACCCTCGGGTCATGCATGAATTGACTGACAACACTAACAGAATATGCCAAATTTGGTCTAGTATGTGCTAGGTATATCAGTCTTTCCACCAGCCTCTGATATAGTCCTTTATCAACTTTTGGACTCTCCTCATCACTTCCTATTCGATGATTCTGCTCAATGGAAACACATGTAGCCTTTCAACCAAGTTTTCCAGTTTCTTTGAGAAGATGTAGGATATATTTCCTTTGTGAAATGAAGATACCTTGTTTGGAGTAGGCAACCTCAATTCCAAGCAAGTACTTTAGTTTCCCAAGGTCTTTCATCTCAAATTCAGCTGCTAATTTTTCTCTCAAAAACTGCTTCTTAATCAAATCATTGCCCGATATGATAATATCATCAACATACACAAGTAGAATAGTAAGTTTTCCACTTAGTGTATGTTTAGAGAAGAGGGTGTGATCTCCCTAACTTTGTTTGTAGCCCAATGATAGCATTGTCTTTGTGAATCCTCCAAACCAAGCATGAGGGGACTGTTTTCAATCCATATAGTGCCTTTTTCAGCCAGCAAATTTTGTTCTTTTCACCAGTGACCTCATAACTAGGTGGAGTTTCCATGTAAATCTCTTCTTCCAGATCTCCAAGTAAGAAAGCATTCTTCAAATCAAATTGATGCAACTCCCATCCAAAATGAGCAGCAAGAGAAAGCAAGATTTTCACTGTATTCATTTTCGCTACTGGGGCAAATGTCTCCTCGTAATTAAATCCCATATGTCTGTGTGTACCCCTTTGCAACTAACCACCTGCATCCCACTGGTCTTTTATCTCCCAGTCTCTCAACAATCTCCCATGTTCCATTCTTTTCTAATGCACTCATTTCCTCATTCATGGCTTGAACCCAATTCTCATCCTTTAATGCTTCCTGTACTGAGGTTGGGATTTGTATGGAATCAATGGCTGCAATGAAACTCTGGTGCTGCAAGGATTGGTGTTTAGAAGAGACAAATTGAGAAATAGGATACTTGGTGCAAGTCCTTTTTTCTTTTCTCAATGCAATAGGCAAATCATCTGGGTTAGGCTCACAAGCATTCAAAGGATCATTATCAAGAACAAGAGAGTTAATACCTTCAGTATTTACCATAGGTTCAGATTCTTGGAGTTGCTGTTGGATCACTTTAGGTTTCCTTCTCCTCTGATACACCCAAAGTGGTACCTCGGTGTTTTCTTTAGCTGCTTCAGGTGGTGTAGGAGAAGATGCTAACTCTTGGATAGAGTTAGATGGTGAACCAGAGGGAGATGACAACTCATGGGTAAAGTTAGATGGGAAACCAAAGGGAGGTGACAACTCTTGTGTGGGTAGAAGAGGAAGGAAAGACTTAGGGATAAACGACTCAACTTCCGGAAGAGACTCCCTCTAAAACTGAGGACAACCAAGGAAAGACTTAGTTTCATGAAATGTGACATCCATGGAAACAAAAAACCGATGACTTGATGGGTGAAAACATTTGTACCCTTTCTTGTCATGAGCATAGCCTAAGAAAACACATTTGACAGCTTTAGGATCAAGTTTGGTATGATGTTGACAATGCACATGGACAAAGGCCACACAACCAAAGACTCGACGCTTTAAACTTTGCATAACAGGGCAGAAGGAAAGTGAGACATCGTAAGTTGTACAGGACTTACAATACCAAGAATTCTGGAAGGTATCCTGTTAATCAAATATGCAGCAGTTAAAATAGCTTCACCCCAATATGAGCTAGAGACAGACATTTGAAAATGTAAAGCCCTAGTGACTTCAAGTAAATGACGATTTTTCGTCTCTACAACACTATTTTGTTATGGAGTATCAACACATGTAAGTTCATGAATAATACCATGTTCTTTAACAAAATTTAAAAAATGATAATTCCCATATTCCTTACCATTATCTGAACGCAACTACTTAATAGATTTTCCAAATTGTGTTTGAATCATGATAAAACCGAACAAACAATTGAAAAACCTCTGATTTATCTTTTATTAAGAAAAGCCAAGTCACTCTAGTGAAATCATCAATAAATGAAACAAACCATTTTTTGCTAGTGATGTTAGGAATAGAGGCAGGGCCCCAGACATCTAAATGAATAAGTGCAAAAGGTTCGTGACTTCTATTAGAGTTAGAAAGAAAAGTCACACGATGGTGTTTTGCAAATTGACAGACATCACAATGAAAAGGCTCAACTGACTCATTTAAAAATAAAGATGGAAGCATAGACTTAAGTAATGAGAAAGGAGGATGACCAAGATGCTTATGGTATAACCAAATTTGAGAAGAGGCAAACGCTGAACTTGACTGGTGACATTAAGAGAGCAACTTCTGACTGAAACCACCTGCAGCTTGCATATTGAGGAGATAGTACGTGTTCTTTAGCAACTCTAATCGTCTTCTTGTAGCAAGTTCTTGAATGACACAATGAGACTGGAAAAAGTTTATTGCACAATTTGTATCTTTGGTAAGTTTATGAATGGAGATAAGGTTATCGGAAAGTTGGAGAACATGAAGCACATTTTTTAAGTGGAGGGAAGGATGGAGGGCAATAGTACCAGAACCTGTAACTGAGATACAAGAGCCATCAGCTACAGTGATATGGTGTTTACCTAGTAAAGGACAGTAAGATAAAAAATGTGGGGAACCAAAGGTCATATGATCAGTCGCACCAGGGTCCATTATCCATACATCCTCAGGAATAGCACTAGATTTATTAAAAGTGACAAAATAAATTCTTACCAGTCGAGGGTAGATAGCAAGAGTTAGAAGGCTCACTAAGAGAGCTAATGAGAGTCTTGGCTTCCAAGGATTGTGTTGTTGCAACTGCTACCATGGCTAGAGAGAGTGGGAAGTTTTCAAGTTCTATCATGAAGGGAAAGTGGCCAAAGGTAGGTCGGAATGAGTTGGCGGTGGTCGGAGGCGAAAGGGCGGCCGGAGAAGAAGCTACACGCACCGTCATGCGCGCTGAGTGTGTGGGCGCATTCGGCAGCAACTAGAGCTGACCTTTGGTGGGCAAGCCGGCCTAGGGACCACAAATCTAGTGGTGGTGGTGGGTGGTCGGAAAAGTCTCCAGAAAGTCGGCCGGCGGTGGTAACAGTGGCGGACAGCAAAAAAACCAAGGAGAAAAAATAGCAGAAAAATGGGAAAAAGAGGAGGGATGACTAATACAGCAATGAAGGCTGTAGATGTTCAGCAATGAAGGCTGGGGGCAGCGGAATGTGGTCAGGCTCCCAGATTGGAAGCTCGGATACCAACTTGAAATATGAGAAAACTTGAAAATATATTTTCTTGTGAATCTGATATACAAATGGTTTACAATATGTATAGACATTTGATAATTATTACCTAATACTAATTAGCCTAAATTAAGGTCAATCAAATCTATCCTAATAAATGGAAATGCAAAAGTACATCTATACACAATAATATACATAAATACAAGATATCTCAACAGTGTCCAAAACTGGTAGGAACAACAGTAGAATGGGAAGCCAAAACTAGGGAATTCGCAACAAATGGAAGTGAAGCAAGCACACGTATGAGTTGAGTACTTCAAAGTAGTCGAGCAAAGACATCGTCTATAGATGGAATGGAAGCAGTGGCCAAGAAATGTTGGCAAATAAATCAAATTCAGAAGGCAAACTAGCCAATGAAAAAGGGAATAGGTTGGTGAACTTCGATCGAAGACCCTAGATATGCCCCAAATAGGTTGACTTGGACTGATCTTGTTTCTAATGATTGAGAATGTTAGATATAACATCGTAAAAATGTTGAATATCATTGGTGTGGAGCAGCCGAGCCTTTTCCTACCCAGTGAATTATACTTTCTTGTGTTTCTTATGTATCTCCTGTTTACATTTTGCACCTAATCCCTAAAATGTCAAATTGCACATGAGCTGTACAATATACAGTGTCCTGGTCCACTATTTTTCAAGCATATCTTTCAACCGATTAGATCTCAATGCACCTTCAGATGTATCCTATCTTTATAAGATTAGAACAGTGATTTGTAAACTACATTTTTATTTTGTATGATGTTGACGTTAAAGGTTTTTAATACAACAGATGATGCTGGATGAGTTGGAAGACGGAGGGAAAGTTTATCTTGTCTATCCAATTATTGAACTTTCTGAGCAGCTTCCACAGCTTCGTGCTGCTTCTGCTGATCTTGAAGTTATATCATGCCAGTTTCAAGGATATAATTGTGGTTTATTACATGGAAAAATGAAAAGTGATGAAAAGGAAGAAACACTAAGAAAGTTTAGGACTGGAGAAATGCAGATACTACTTGCCACTCAAGTTATTGAGATTGGTGTTGATGTTCCAGATGCGTCCATGATGGTTGTGATGAATTCTGAGAGGTTCGGGATTGCTCAATTACACCAACTCAGAGGACGAGTTGGACGGGGGACAAGGCAGTCAAAATGTATACTAATAGCATCAACTGCTAGTAGCCTGAATCGTTTGAAAGTACTGGAGCAGTCTTCAGATGGCTTTTATCTCGCCAATATGGACCTTTTATTACGTGGACCTGGTGACTTGCTTGGCAAGAAACAGTCTGGACATCTTCCGGAGTTTCCTATTGCTAGATTGGAAGCTGATGGGAATATCTTACAAGATGCACACCTTGCAGCACTGGTAAATATTATTTTTTTATAGCTCCCTATTTATTTATTTATGAGAGTTACCTGCTCTTTTTGGGTACACGAGTTATCTGCTAATTGTTTTTATGGTAATCTGTTACTTTTTGGGTGTGTTTGGTTAGAGGATAAAAATGGGGAGAAATTTTTCATGGATAAGCTCCAAGTGTAGGTTTACATATGGAGCTTATCCATGAAAGATTTCCCCCAATTTTTATCCCTTAACCAAACACACCCTTGGTGTCATAACTTTCCAATTGGTGGTCAGCTTAAATCTCACACAAAATTTCTGTGGCTTCTATATGCACAATGCCTGCTATTGGACTTTTGAGTATTTCATGACTCCTTAACCCAAAGAGCGACCACGGGAGAGACAGCATACTGGAGAGACAGCATCCTTTCCACTTATGTCTAAAACGCTGGCTTCTAGCTCTTGTTAGAGAAGACATTTATTAATGAGAAATAAATGATTTCACGGCAAAGATAATGTATCCTCACAATAAGAAAGATAAAGAAAACATGTAGGTACTAGGAGATTGGGCCATGTACCAAGGTATGCCAATCTCTATATATCTACCAATGAAACACCTCCAAAATGACCATTTTACATAACACCACAAAGTGGGTAAGAAAGTAACCCGGTCTCATAGGTTGTATAAAGTAAAACAAGTCCTATTAAAAATTCTAGCATTTCTTTCCTGTCAAAGACACCGCAAAAATAGCAAAAATTGATCACTAGCATAGAGGTTTACAATATTGTTTCTTGGGATCGTGATCGTGATCTTAAATTAAATTTTTCCTTTCATTTGGACCTCTTTCTAAATGCCCATGTTTTAGGGCCCAATATTTTTTGTTTCTAACTTTGAATTCCATAATTGGTTTTTTGTATGGCTTAAAAAAAATTTTATATTATTTTAAGGCTGTCTTGAATCATGTTACCAAGGCTTCACAATATTGCCAGAGATGATGAGCTTATGAGAAATTGGTTATATCCGTATAGATTTGCAGGAAAGTAGAGAAGCAAAAAAGAGGCAATTTTACAGGTTCTTTTTTTATTGAAAGTAAGAAAAACTTGAAGTAGGAACAAATAAATTAGGAATCTAGCCTTGGAAACCACTTTTTGACCTAAAATCGTATGATATGACAATTGAAGTCAATGTCCCAAAGCAATTTATACTTGGTAAACTGCATACCGCTAAGCCCAGTGCAAAATCGCATCAAAGCTGACCCTATTAGTGATTAGTTGAAAAGGTCACATCACATGCGAGTGACTGCTTAACACAATAAAAATCACGTTATAAGTAAAACAGATAGGAAACAAGGAAACAAGTACAAGAATAACATAAAGATTGTGTAGCATAATTCATGATGGATCAATTAGACCAGAAAGGGAGGCTACTCTCTAATAATACTAAGTGTTGATTCCCCTAAGCTGACCTGGATAGGATGGCCTTTCAAATCCTAATAATTAATGGTGCTTAGTTCATAATATCATTGCACATATTGTAAACATTAGTTCATTGTATTGTTCCTAATTTCTACCCAGACATTTGTAGCTGCTGTTTAAAGTATAGATTAGGAAATAATATATTGGTCAGATCAGTAAATTTTTTATGGTCCATGGACTGTGCATCTTTCCATCTCCATTGGTGTGATTTGATTCCAAGGCCCAGTGACCACTGCAAAGAATTATGCTAGTTGACTAATTGACAACTGTTGGTGCTATATTCAATATATCTATATCATTTATTACCGTTATTAAATTTCCAATTTTGCAAAACTGATCATTTGCAGAACATTTTAAGTGCTTCCCATGATTTGGAGCAATTTCCTGCACTTAAACTGGAGCTTAGCATGAGACAGCCGCTTTGCCTGCTTGGTGATTGATCGTGTGTGGTTTTCAGAAGTTAGCGTGTTCATTGTGATATTTTAATTAGTTTGACTGGCTTTTCTTTGGTTTTGTGCTTTAGGCAGATGCTTACATCTTTCTTCTTCTTTCTTTCTTTTTTTTTTTTTTTTTCGCGGTTGGAGGGGTTTGTAGTTCGTGACTCGAATCTGGGGTGCAGTTTCACGAGGCTGTGCTATCAGCCACTGAGCCTCGTGCCTCATCCGCAGACGTTTGCATCTTGAAACGCCCGTGTTATCTTTTTACCCTGTTTCGGCCATGATGCTTCCTTGTATTCATTCACTTTGTGCTAACTTTGTAAAATTAGGTTTACAAAGCAATTCACCAAAAGAGAACGAAAATGTAGGAATTAAAGCGAAAAGAGGATATTAGAAAGCATTATCCTTATCTTTTCCATTTTCCTTTTTTTTTTTTTTTTCCTGTTTTGATGATGCCCATGTGACTGCTCATCGAAGTTGGTTTGAATAGTTGCGGATAACGATGGTTTGTTCTTTCTCATTTGAGCGAAATAGACTTTCTGGTTTATTATTATGATTTATTTTTTTAATGTAGTTTCTTATTGTTAACTTTTTACAATTTAGTCCATTATGTTGTTAATTGTCTATTAATGTGTTTACTATTTACCTCTTTTGTTTTTTTTTGGGGTATTCAACTGGGTGTTAGGCACCAAACTAAAAATCAAAACAAAAGCCTAGCCAGCCCAAAGAGGAATAACCATACCTGCAGCATCCTCAAACCGTAATAGATTGAGACTCAAGGATTAAGGTTTACTTTTATTGAATGTAATAATGCCATTTAAAAAGAAAAAGAAATCAATTCTTAAATGATTGGTAAATGTTTTCACTCGATATAATAAAACCATTAAGATATGAAAGATAAACTAATTTCACATTGAAGACTTGCTTTCATTGCATGTAATAACGCGTTTTAAGAAAAAAGAGAAACTAGTTAGTTAATGATTAAGACTTGATGTCCTTTTTGAGAAAGAAAAATTAATTTTTTAAAGTTTAAGATTTATTTTTATTGCATATAATGATGTCAAATAGAAATCAGTTCCTCAATGCTAAACAATTGCTTTCATTTGTCATAATAAGGCCCGTGAAAGAGATTGAGAAACTAGTTCCTTTAAGTGCTATCACTTGCTTCTCTTGGAGGTAATAATGCCATTTAAGAAGAAATAGAAATGAGTTTCAAAATGTTAAGGGTTGCTTATTAAGAAATGAAAAAGAAACTAATTTTTTAATCATTAAGACTTACTTTTGTTGGATGTAATAATGCACTTTGAGGAAAAAAAAAGAAAAAAGAGAGAAATTAGTTCCGTAACAATTAAGACATAATGTACTTTGAAAGATAAATCAATTTATTAAAGGTGAAGATTTAATTTTGTGGGATAACATAATGCCATTTAAGAAGAAATAAAAATAACTTACTCAACAATTAAGACTTTATTGCACCTTAAGTAGAAAGAGAAAAAAATCCTTTAAGGATCGAGGCTTAATAATATTGGATGTAATAATGTCATTAAAGAAGATAATGAAATCAATTTCAAAACGATTAAGTAATGCTTTCATTTGATATAATAAAGCCATTAAGACATGAAAGAAAAAACTAATTTTTTAAGGATTAAGACTTGCTTTTGTCGCATATAATAATGCAGTTTTAGAGAAAAAAAGAAACTAGTTCTTTAACGATTAAGACTTGACGCCCTTTTCGAAGAAACAGATATCAATTTCTTAAGAATTAAGATTTACTTCCATAGGATATAATAATATCATTTAAAAAGAAATAGAAATTAATTTCTTAACGATTAAGGATTGCTTTCTGATACATGTTCAGAAGGGTAATTTGGTCATTCTAACACTAAAAAAAAGCTTGTTTCAAGCAAGTTGATTCTGCCTTGGAGATCAAGCAACCCAAGAGCTTATTTCAAGTTAATTGAAAATCAAGGAATCAAGCTTAATTAAAGTAATTTGAAGAGCAAGCAATCTCATCATATTGGAGATATGTTTAGATTGTATCTAGATTCCTTTTTGATTAGTTTTGTCTTAGTCTAGATTTGTTTAAATTTAAATAGAATTAGTTTATTTTTTAAGATTTAAATCAAATCCGATCTAATGTATAAAGATTAAATTTGATTTAAATAAGTTAGGAATAAATCTTTTAGGATAAAATTATATCTTTAATTTTTAAATTTTAGTTTCAAATCTGATATTTTAAATAGGATTAGATAATTTTTATTTTTAGGATTTATGTATAAATAGGCAAATTGGCCTATAAACAATACAGAATTTATTATATTGTTTATCATGGTTTGACTACCAATACAATTGCAAAGTTTTCCTTACTTTTGTTTCTATGTGATGCAGAATTTTCTACCATTTTCCTGTTATCTACGTTTCCAATGACAGATTTCTTGGGGGTTTAGTAGGGAGGGTTTTTATACTAAATCTTGTATCTATCAAAGTGTGTGCTTGGGGTTTCTGGATCTTTATATCCACGAGGTTCCGCATCAAATTCTTTTTTGGATTAAGACTTGCTTCCAATCAATGGCAAAAGTAACTTAAAGAAAAATGAGAAACTAATTTCTTTTGAATTGAGATTTGATTCCATTCAATGGCAAAAAGAACTTAAAGAAGAAAGAGAAACCAATTCCTTAAGGATTAAGACTTAAGACTTGCTTCCTATCAATGACAAAATGAAAATAAAAGAGAAACCAAATCCTTTTAGATTAAGACTTGCTTCTAATCAATGGCAGAGGAAACATAAAAGAGAATGAAAAATTAGTTCCTTTTGAATTGAGATTTGATTCTATTCAATGGCATAAATAACTTAAAGAAGAAAGAGAAACCAATTCCTTCAGGATTAAGACATGCTTCCAATCAATGGCAAAAAGAACTTAAAGAAGAAAGAGAAACCAATTATTTAAGGATTAAGACTTACTTCTAATAAATGGCAAAAGGAACTTAAAAGAGAACAAGAAACTAATTTATTTTGGATTGAGACTTGATTCCATTTTGATACATGCTCAGGAGTGTAATTTGGTCATTCTAACACTGGAAATGAGTTTATTTCTAGCAAGTTGGTTCTGCCTTGGAGATCAAGCAACCAAAGAGCTTATTTCAAGTTGCTTGGAAATCAAAGAATCAAGCTTAATTAAAGTAACTTAAAGAGCAAGCAATTTGATCATGTTGGAGATATGTTTAGATTGTGTCTAGATTCATTTTTTATTAGTTTTGACTTAGTCTAGATTTGTTTAGATTTAAATAGAATTAGTTTATCCTTTAAGATTTAAATCAAATCTGGTCTAATCTATAAAGATCAAATTTGATTTAAATTAGTTATAAATAAATCTTTTAGGATAGAATCATATCTTTTAATTTTTAAATTTTATTTTCAAATCAGATCTTTTAGATATGATTAAATAATTTCCATTTTTAGGATTTATGTATAAACAATACAGAATTTATCATGGTTTGACTACCAATACGATTGTGAGGTTTTCCTTATTTTTGTTTCTGTGTGATGCAAAATCTTCTATCTTTCCTCTGTTATCTACATTTCTAAGGACAGGTTTCTCGGGAGTTTAGTAGGGAGGGTCTTCATCCTAAATATTGTTTCTATCAAAATGTGTGCCTAGAGTTTCTGGATCTTTATATCCACGAGATTCAATATAACATTCTCCCAAGTACAGTACTATGCTTAAGTCATAGTACCGAGATTAGGTGATGGTAAGCTGTATGACTTCCGATATCCGAATTTACTCCCAAGTGTCGAATAAGGTTGGATGAGTTCCGACATCCTACTTCAACTCCAAGCTCAAATAAAAGGAATGCGGGTTTCGACTCTACACATAATAGAGTACGAGTTCCGATGTTATTTTTCAGAATACAGTGAAAGCGAGTTCTACTTTTAGGCGACGTGGAGAGCAATTTTGTCACAAAAAGAGGGATTCATGGCTAAACCTTACCCACAAAAATGGGGAAGGTTGGCTGAAATTCAGCCTTGTGTTTTTAGGCCAATCAAAACCCTCCAAGCTAACTACCACCTCAAGCTTATATAACTCATTTCTTTCTCTCCTTCAGCCCCATTTCTACGCTGCCTTCTCCCTTGTTCAACTCTCTTTTTCTCTTCTCCACTCACCCAACTCCATCACTCCTTCAAGCTTAATAAGGTTCTAACAATTCAAGTTTCAACACTTAGCTTAAATCACACTCCAAAGAGGTAGGATTCCATCTCTGTTCTTGAATTTTTTGCACTATGGCTGTATGAAAATTTATTCTTCTTCATATATTTGATGATATATTGGATGTATGTGATGGATTATGGTTGGATTAAGTAGAAATCTTGAGTTGGAATTATGGTTAGAAAAGGAAAAACTAGAAAGAATGAAGGATTAGGATGCTGTCTAGTTGAAGAATCTGCGGCAGTCCGGATGGTGGAGTGTATGGCTCTGCCTGTAGCCGGTTAAATCTGATGAAACTATTTTTAGATGAAAGTAGACATTCGGGGCTTTCTAAACATATATAATATGAGGTTACTAGATTAGTATTGAGAGAGATATGAATTTTTTAAGTTTGACCTAGGAATCAGGACTTTCATCCGGGCAGAGTGACTTGAGGAGGGTATAACTCGCCCTACACAACTCCAAATTAAGTGAAACCAACTTTGTTAGAAAGCTTACACATAGGAAACATCCCAATATGAAATTTCGAGTTTTTTATGACCCCAATTGATCCCAGTGGTTCGAGGAAGTTACCCTATGTCCAAACCGAGCCAAAACAGAGTAGTTCAAAAAGATGGAATTTCAGGACTTATAACTCAAGCTATACTAAAGCAAATGGAATGAAACTTGTTGCAAATGAAAGGTTGTCCTATTAGCTTCAATATGGGACTGATTTCGTATGATTTGAGGTTAGCTTCGATTTTTAGTGAATTTTTACTTCCAAGAGTGTAATTCGGGCCAGTGACCGAATAAGCTGAGGCAAAAGTTAAATATCTTGAGTTATATAAATCAAAATAATAAGGGACCAAAGAGGTTAGAAAGTAGACACATAGAACTATGACATATCCAAATTTCAAGTTTAAATGAGTTGAATAGAAGTAAAGGTGGATTATACAAAATTTGGGCAGAATCGAGTAGAATTGGCAGAAATGACCAAATTGATGGTTTTACAAGTATTAGTGAACATATAAGGTTTGAGTTGATGGCTGCAAGTTTTACCTTGATAGATATGCTAGATTGATTATACTACCATGATTGATTTGTCCGTAAGAACTGGCACTATTCATGGGGAAACGAATCTGATCCGTTATGTTGCCGAATTTACGGCAGAAGTCTATGAGACTATGAATGTTTATATGCAAGGATGAATTTAAGTATGATATGAGTTATGAAGTATATGAAAGTAAATGATGAAGCATATGTATGAGTGTATTCAGCATGTCTATGCTTGATTATGCTCGAGAACGAAAAGACATAAGTATACTAAATATGAATCCCTTCACTTGGAAGCAGTTGTACTTTGAATCCCTCCCTGTGAAGGCAATTAAATAAGATAAGATATGAATCCCTTCACTTGGAGGCAGTTGCACTTTGAATCCCTCCCTGTGAAGGCAGCTACCGTCTACCTTGGAGGCACATGGTCAGATGAGATCCCTCTATATTGAAGGCACGTGGTCAGATGAGATCCCTCAATTTTGAGGCACATGACCAAAAGAGATCCCTTCAATTAGAGGCACGTGGCCAGAATGAAATCCCTCTAAGACTAGAGGCACGTGAATCCCCTTGTGGGTGAGTCGGCGTGACGACGGTCACGAGTTGAGCTGACGAGTTCGCTCTAAGGTCAGGCTACCCAAGGGCAGTAAAGGTTAAAAGGCTAAAGACTAAAGACTAAAGTATATGCAGATACCCCGCTCACATGAGGCATGACATCGACCCAACTAGTGTGAGTATAGGGGATAGAACTTACATGAGGCATGGCATGACCCAGCTAGTGTAAGTACCGAATGAAGGTCCCATATTCCTAAGGAACATGACATGGCGATCACGCTCTGATGGGGTATGACATGGCGATCATGCTCTGGAATGTGGCATGTAAAGATTTTATGATGAAAGGAAGATAAAGAAAGAAAAGTAAATTTTATGTATTTGTATAAGTTCAAGTTCAAGTAAAGTTATGTGTAGATGTTATGTCTCTAGTGCATTGATGCTATTGTATTTTATTATATTTCAGTTATTATTCATAATATAATTCATGAATTGATTTTGTATGGGCTCTCCCCAAATGACAAGTATGTGAATAAAATGAACTTTGCTTCGGATAATGTATTTTTCAAACTGTAAAATCAAACAGTTTACATAACATGTTCACCTTTTTCATAATAAGCCGAAGCAAACTGGAGATGACAACGATGACATTATGTATGATAATTAGAGAATCCGACTGAGAATTTATAATTCTCACTCCTATTTCCGTGTTATCTCCAGATAGTTCAAGAAGTTTCCGATGGCGGCTGAAGTTGCTGTCAGATAAGGTCCACCAGGTAATAGTAACAACTCCAGGGTATGGTACTATGACTTAAGTATAGTACTGTACTTGGGAGGATGTTGCACCATTGGACATAATAATCCCCTTTAAGAAAAAAGAGAAATCAATTTTTTAATGATTAAGACTTAATATCCTTTTAGAAGAAAAAGAAACCAATTAATGGAAGTAATAATGACAATGAAGGGTAAATAGAATCTAGTTTCTTAATGATTAACAATTGCTTTCATTCTATGTAATAAAATCCTTAAGAGATGAAAGAGAAATCAAATCCTTAATGATTAAGACTTGCTTTTGTAGAATGTAATAATGCACTTTTAGAGAAAAGAGAAACTAGCTTTTTAGAGATTAAGACTCAATGCCTTTTTAGAAGAAGTAAATACCAATTTCTTAAAAATTAAGACTTACTTCCGTTAGATATAATAATACCTTTTAAGAAGAAACAGAAGTCAATTCATTAACGATTTAGGATTGTTTTCATTCGATGTAATAAAGCCCATAACAGAGATTGAGAAACCAATTCTTTAAGGTTTAAGACCTGTTTCAATTGGACGTAATAATTCCATTTTTAAAGAAATAAAGACTAGTACCTAAACAATTAAGGATTGCTTTCATTCAATATAAAAAAGCTATTAAGAGAAGAAAAAGAAACCAAGTCCTTAAAAATTAAGACTTGCTTTGGATGTAATAATGCCCTTCAAGAAAGAAAAAAGGAACTAGTTCTTTAAGTGTTAAGATGTAATGCCTTTTTAAAATAAAGAGAAATCAATTCAATAAGAATTAAAACTTATTTCCATTGGATATAACAATGTCATTTAATAAGAAATAAAAATCAGTTGCTTAATGATTAAGACTTAATGCCTTTTTAGAGGAAAGAGAGACAAATTCTTTAATGATTAAGATTTACTTCCATTGGATGTAATAATGCCATTTAAGAAGAAATGGAAATTAGTTCATAAATGATTAAGGATTTCTTTCATTCAATGTGTTAAAGCCATTAAGAAAAATGTAGGAGAAAATAGTTCCTACTTCTGTTGGATGTAATATTGTCATTCAAGAGGAAATAGAAATAAGTTTCTTAATGATTAAGGATTGCTTTTATTCGATGTAATAAAGCCCTTAAGGGAAGAAAGAGAAACAAAATCCTTAAAGATTAAGACTTGCTTTCATAGAATGTAATAATGCACTTTTAAGAATTAAGACTTACTTCAGTTGGATGTAATAATGCCATTTAAGAAGAAATAGAAACCAATTCATGAGCGATTAAGGATTGCTTTCATTCGATGTAATAAAGCCAATAAGACAAGAAAGAGAAATAAATTCTTTAAGGATTAAGACTTTTTTTTATTGGATGTAATAATGTCCTTTAAGAAAATAGAGAAACTAGTTCCTTAATGATTAAGATTTAATGCCGTTTATAAGAATGAGAAATCAGTTCATTAAGGATTAAGACATAATTCCATTAGATATAATAATGTCATTTAAGAAGAAACAAAAACCGATTCCTTAATAATTAAAACTTTCTTCCGTTGGATGTACTAATGCACTTAGGGCCCGTTTGGTATGCCTGATAGTATAAGATCTGATAGGATAAAGGCTGATAATATAAGGATTGATTCTATAAGATCTGATAAAAATTTAATACTATGTAATGTTTGACATATCCCTGTATAAGATATTATATTATATAAAATATAACTAGAAAAATAGATTATAATAAATATATTTTTTAAATAGTTATTATAATTATTTTAGCTATTTTTTTATTATATATAAAAATAATTTTATATTAAAATTTATTTATTTATTTATTTATTTATTTTTAATATTTTTTCATAAATAAAAAAAATATGAGAGAGTGAGAGAGAGAGAGAAATAGAGATGGAGTTTTTATACATCAAAATCTAAGCCTACTTAGTATTACATTCCTATATTTAGTTGTGTTTTTTATTATATATAATTAAATTATATTAAATATTATTATTTATATATTTTAATAATAAATTTTTATTCCTATATTTTTATTTTAGTTTGAATAGTTATTTTACAATTTTTTTAAAAAATATTTTATTTATTGTTAAATAATATTATTTTTTATTTATATATTTTTATTTTTTATTATTTATTTAATAATTAATTTTTTTAATAAAATATATTAAAAAATAAAAAAAATGAAAGAACCTTTATATATTAAAAGCTAATCAGACTTAATACGATTTCCCTAGGTTGGATTAAGTTATACAATTATAACATATAAAGGAAGTTTGATGGATAAGTTTATACAATATATTGATTGCACCAATAAAGGATAAGGTCATAATGTATTATATTACCTTTTCCTATTATGCCTAATATGGCATGTCAAACACCCCCTTAAAGAAAAAAGAGAAATTAGCTCCTCCATGATTAAGACTTAATGCCCTTTTAGAATAAAGAGATACAAAAATTTCTTAAGGATTAAGACTTACTTTCATTGGATATAATAGTGCCATTTAAGAAGAAATAGAAGATTTCGTAATATTACTTATTGCTTTCATATGACGTAACAAACCTCGTAAAGGAGATTGAGAAACTAATTCGTTAAAGATTAATACTTGCTTCCACTGGACGTAATAATGCCATTTTTAAAGGAATAGAAACTAGTTCCTAAACAATTAAGGAGTGCTTTCATTCAATATAATAAAGCAACATAAAAGATGAAGAGAAACTAATTCCTTAAGAATTAAGACTTATTTTTGTTCGATATAATAATGCCATTTAAGAAGAAAAAGAAATCAATTTCTTAACGATTTAGGATTGCTTTCATTTGACAAGGAGATTGAGAAACTAATTCCTTAAGGATTAAAAGCCTTGCTTCTATCGGACGTAATAATGCCATTTTTACGGAAATAGAAATCAGTTCCTAATCAATTAAGGATTGCTTTCATTTGATGTAATAATTCCACTAGGAGATGGAAGATAAACTAATTTCTTAAGAATTAAGGCTTGCGTTCATTGGATATAATAATTCCTTTTAAGAAAGAGTTAATCATTTCTCAAAGGACTTGATTTTTTCTTCGATGATTCGATCTTTACTCAAAAGGAGCAATCTTTTTTCCAAAGATTTGTTCTCTTCTCAAAATACTCGATCTTTCCCCAAATGACTCCATCTTTTCTCGAAAGACACGATTTTTGCTCGAAAGACTCAATCTTTTCTCCAAAGATTCAATCCCTTCTCAAAAAATTTGATTTTTTTTCTCCATATACTATTTTTCTCAACAAACTCGATCTTTTCTCCAAAGATTCAATCTTTTCTGAAAAGATTCATTCTTTTCTCAAAAGAGTCAATTTTTCCTTGGAAGATTTGATCCTTTCTCCAAAGACTTGATCTTTGTCCAAAAGACTTAATACTTTCTCAAAAAATTTGATCTTTTCTCTATACACTATTTTTCTCAACAAACTCGATGTTTCCCCAAAAGACTCTATCTTTTCTTGAAAGAGTCAATATTTTCTCAAAAGATTCAATCATTCCTTGAAAGACTCAGTCTTCTCTCAAAAGACTTGATCTTTTTCTCCAACAATTCGATCTTTTCTCAAAGATTGATGCGACTCCAGCAAGTATATCAGATCGTATAAGTAATAAGGTGATGAGAAAAGTATTGCCCCAGAGGATAGATCAAGTATCGAGTAACTAATAGGAATCACTATTTGGACCAAAAGGATTGAATGAGTAAAGAAAACTAAAAATAAAATAAAACAAGAGAACAAAATAGCACTCAAAGATGACTTTAGATCACTGCAATGGATACTAAGGTTACTTGGCTTCACCTAACTATGGACTCAATTACTATGGATCTTAATTATCTAGTTTTTATCTTATTTGATTAATTGTCAGATTTCCTAAACTAATTCCAAGCCTTTCTCAAGCCCAAGTAATTCTCTTTACCCTAAATTAATTGCCTAATCTATTAGTTACAAACAAATTTAGGAAAAGGGTGAAGCTCTATAGATTCCTAAGATGACCACATGAGTCACGTTTGCTAATCTTTAGTTTTCGCTCAACTTATGGTATTTATGATGAGAAGCTTTGTTTACAAACCCTATCTCTTGTTATTGTAAACAAACAAGTGAATTGAATGGTGGCCAATCAATCAAAAGCATTAAGAACAATATAATCATAAACACTTAATAATTAAGATAAAAACATAAATAAAATTAATCCATGAGTAACATCATTACATAGTAGGATCCATCACCCCCTAGAACAAGGTTTAATTCATGATGGAATCAAAAACAACCCAAAGAAAAAGAGAAGAAATGGGAAAACTAACCACCATAGAAACCAAAGCTTGAAACTAGGATTTGGGATGAAGGTGGATCTCTCTATCTTAATATTGAACTCTAGAATCCTTGAATCTTTATGTTAGCTCTCTAGGGTTGCCGCTTTCCCATTGTCTAACTATGTCAGAAGGTGTTAAAAGATGTCAAAAGGTGTTTTAGGACTCTGAACATACGCCTTGCATAGCCCATGGGTCCCTTTCTTTAAAATTTAGCCAAAGCCCAAAAATTCTGCAATCAGGAGCACATTGTAGCGTAACCTGTCAAATCCAAAAATTGTGCATTCTATTCCTTGACCTAGAGTCTGGCAATTTGAGCTGAAATTTTGATAACTTCTGTCTTCTAAATTTAGAGTGACTTTTCACCCTTCAAACATTTGAACTAGAGTTTAGTTCTTCATGAAAGTTATAGATTTTTGTTTTATCTTTCCAATGCCATAAGAATTAGATTAATATCAGTTTTCTAGCTCCAGTTATACTCAAATCATTACAGTATATCAAAGATGTAATTCCAACACCACTGTTCTGACTTCCAGGCTTAATTTGAATCACTAGACATTCGATTCAGCTTATGAGTTCTTCATCAAAGTTGTAGGTCTTCCTCTTACTTTTAATTTCTTTAGAACCACCTCATTTGGATATCTGTAGCACAAGATATTGGTAAAATAGTGATGGAAGGTCAAACTTGATAATATTAGAGGTAGGATGAAGCTTCAATCTTTTTTTGCCTTTTCTCCTAGAAGACTCAGGAACTGAAAAAAGGCGTCCAACAACAAAGTTTGGGATAATCTTCTCTTCTTTCTAAAGAATTTTGTATCATCACAATCTGACTTATATAAAGCTAGATATTGAATTTTTAATGACAAAAGGTCCTAAGTTCATGCAAGATGGGCTCTCTCATGGCTCTAAATTTTGGCTCCTCTATCAAACATGAGTGCTTGTACCTAATAACAATCAGACAAAAATATAAATGAATATCTAAAAATATGATAAAATAACAATCAAACTAGAAAAGAAATTGAATCAAAATAACCAACTAAAAATAACTAAAATATTAAATAAATTCAAGTAACTAAAGCTTAAATCTAAATAAAATAAAATAAAAATAAAAATAACTCACTAAGGGAGTTATTATAGATCTAAACTTTTCTCAAAAGATTTGATCTTTTCTCTTTTCTGAAAAAATTCGATCTTTTCCTAACAAACTTGATCTTTTCTCCAATGATTCAATCTTTTCTCAAAAGATTCTATCTTTCCTCAATAGACTTGGTCATTTTTCTTAAAGTTCGATCTTTTCTCCAAAGATTCGTTCTTTTCTCAAAAGACTTGATCTTCCCCTAAATGACTCAATTTTTTCTCAAAAGTGTAATACCCGGTTTAAAATACAATGCCGGTCCCAAATAATAATAATAATAATAATAAATAAATAAATAAAACATTAGTAATGGAAAATTTTAAAGAAAAAGAAATTCACATTAGGATATAGTGATAGGGGAATGGAATTAAGTTGGGGGTAAGTTTTGAATTAAAAAAAAACAATAAGAAAAGAGAAAAGAAGAGAAGCCTAGGCTACATACACCTTAAGTGATATGAACTACCTTAGCCCCTTCCCTTTCTTCTTTCTCCTTTTTCTTCTAGACTCTTCTCCTCCTTCACGGTACCTCTTTCTTTTTCCCTCTTTCACCCATCAACTTTTCTCTTCCCCTTCCCTGGTTTCATATCTTCTTCTTGGAGTACCACTTTCATCAACATCAACAACCACCTCTCTCCATTACCATCCTCCACTTCTCTTCGTTACCATCCTCCACCTCTCTCCCCGCCACCTTCACCATCATGGAAGCTCCTAGTTCTGTGTTTTCTGCCCCTCTGCGTCTCTCTATCTCTTCGTTGCGGGTGGCCTCCCTTCACCGCGTTCCTTTTTTCCTTGCAACTAGAAACTCCTTGGTAAGCATCTAGCTTTGTGGGTGTTAGTTTTAAGTTTCCATAATTGTTCAAAGAGGCTTGGAACCATGACAACCTATGCTTCTAAATTATTTCTTATATGGGTTGGGTTATCATGATTATTTATTCTTGTGGCTAGTGTGGTACTGAACTTGTGGTAGAAAATTGAGATGGAGAAATAAATTTGTTTAAAGGATAGTTTCTGGCTGTTGTTCTGATTTGATTGAGAGTTGTTACTTAAACAGTTGTGGTTGGGAAATTATAAGAATTGAATTAAATAAAATCTGCATGTTGTATACTTTGATGCCTTCTAATGATTATTATGGCATTCATGTTGGTAGCTTTTGATAAATTCCAAATTTTTGAGTACAATAGGAACGTATAAGTAGATTAATTTTACCGAATTAATTTAGCACTACCCACAAGTTCAATATGTTTTGTGTTATTATGGTATGAATGATTATTTGATTCATTAAATTGTAATTCAAGAAGTCTATGGTTTTCTGTCATAAATCACAAATCACAAATCGATGAATAGGAATATATGTAATTGCCTTAGATTATTTTTTTTAGTCATCCTTTATCCTCATGTTTTGGATGAACTGAGATTTTCCTTGGCTTGAATGTGGTGCAAACATGGCAAATATAAGGTTAAAGCAAGTTTTAATAATAGAAAAAGGAATTTAAATATTGTTTCATCAGGTTGAATAAGGAAGATTGGGAATGGGCTCTAAGCCATAATTTGTGTTTAAATAGGGAATAATCGCTCATTTGTTGATTTCAAATTCTTCAAGATATTGACTCTCAAGTTCGACAGTTCCAAAGGCATAGATTGGATGTCCTCTGTTGTCTGTGAGTGGACAATGCCTCTATGGCATATGGCGTTCTTTATGCAATTAATATTGATTGGGTTCTAGTATATATGGGCAATTTATTTTATATATTTAGTCAATTATGAATATTCTGTTTATAGTTTGATATATTTATCTAGTCATGGATGTCTGTGTAGAATTTGAGGAAATTTTATTAGTATATAATTGGTGAATGTTTCAAAAGTTTTCTGTATGAAAAAAGATTGCAGATTTTATAAATGTTAGGAGAAGCTCTGGAATAGTGTTTAAATTATTAAACTGAATTGTTGAGAACTTTATTTCGAGTTTGGAAACTTTACTTGGGATTTTCATCTTTGGAAACTCTATTGTATATTTATACCCTTATTTTCGAAGTTTTATTAATATCTATTACTTCAGTTTTTATATACTTTGTGGGAGGATTTTTAGTTAAACGGTAGCTAGCGGTTGCTGACACTAGCCTTGGTGCACCTTGGTTCGAACCCAGCTAGCAGGGGTGTTGCTAGCTCGGTGTGTGTGTGTAAGGCCAACGCACACTGCCAACTTAGTCAGATCTGAAGGGATGAACCCTTACTTGAAAGTTTCTCAGAATTGGAAACCTCCCTACTTTGGTATTCACATTTGAGAGACGTATTTTCGAAATTGTAAGGTAATATTAATTCTATTTATTTTTAGAATTATCATTTAAATTATGAAATAATATTTATTCTTTATATACCTGCATGGTTTTATGTTGATTCCATAACTATATTTAGTTTGTGATATAAACTTTTTATTTATGTGCAAATTGTTTTATTTCTAGAGCTAATCCTCATATGTTATATTCTTATTGCCCTTCACTGAGTCGGTTGAACTCACCCTCATCTCCTTTCCTATTTCAGACTCTGGCGCATCACCTGACTTGGTTCTTATAGCTTCTTAGAGTTGCTCCACCATCTACAGGCAGGATCTTGCAATCTAATGATTTATTGTTTTTTTTATAGGATATTTATGTATAGAACTTATGGTTTTTTTTTTTTGGAAATTTGTTTTATTTAGTGAATATGATGTAAATAACGAGTATAAATAGGAAACACGTATATATATATATATATATATATATGTATGAATTACGGGAGAGTCCTCAACTTGTGATAATTGATTGGTGGCTTGGAATAGGTTTGGCTAATACGGGAAGTTAGAAAAATAGGGGAAGTTTTGTCCATTTTCCATAAGAATAGTCATAGTAGGCTTGTTGGAGGTCCGCTACCTCTAAGCGCCGGTCACGACTTCGGGGTGGGTCGTGACAGAAAGACTCAATCTTTTCATGAAAGACTCAGTCTTTTCTCATTGACTCAATCTTTTCTTTGGATCTTTTATCCAAAGATACAATTTTTTCTCTTGATCTTTCCTCAAAAGATTCTATCTTTTCTCCAAAGATTTGATCTTTTCTCAAAAGATTTATTCTTTTGTCATTAGCCTTGATCATTTCTCCTAAAATTCAATCTTTTCTCCAAAGATGGACCTTTTCTCAAAAGACCTAATCTTTTTCTTTTTTTTTTTTTTCCAAAGATTCATTTTTTTTCTCAAAAGACTCGATCTTTCCCCAAATGACTTAATCTTTTCTTGAAAGAGTTGATCTTTTTCCAAAGGTACGATCTTTGCTCTTGATATTTTCTTAAAAGATTTGTTTTTTCAACAATAGAGTAGATCATTTCTCCTAAAATTTGACGTTTTCCTCCAAAGATTTATTCTTTTTGTCAAAACAATCGATTTTTTCTCAAAAGACACAATCTTTCCCCAAATAATTCAAATCTTTTTTGAAAGTGTCGTTCTTTTCTTGAAAGATTCAATCTTCTTCTCCAACGACTCAATCATTTCTTGATTGACTTGATCCTTTCTGAAAAGATTCAATCTTTTCTCAAAGGATTTGTTGTTTCCTCAAAATATTCATTCTTTCCTCAATACATTCAATCATTTCTCCTAAAGTTTGATATTTTCTCTAATGACTCGATCTTTTCTTGAAAGACTCAATATTTTCATGAAAATCAAATCCCTTAGACAAATGCTCTAAGCATGAAAATTAAACCCCTTAAGAAAATTTCTGAAGATCAGATATAAATATTATGTCTTATAAGAAAATGACTTAAGCATTGAATAACCAAAACGCTTAATAAATGATCTAAGTACAAAATACTTATGTAAGTTGTAAACCAAGATATTTGTTTTATATTAAAGCCCACATCAAGAGAAAATGTTCATACAAGAAGCCCAAACTAGGGTAGAGTTTCATTGCAAATAAAAGGGGAGAACAGAACTTGGGCCTTGGGATAGATCTAGCATCATACATGCATATCCAGTGGGGACCATCGGAATGCTTGAAAATGGGAATGTGTAAGAAGTAAGGAAATATTTAAAGGGAACGAAGCATCTCTAATATGCAACAATGAAAGGACACATAGGGATAGAAATGTCCTTTTAATGCTAAGTTGGGGGCATATTAATAATTTCACCCTAATTTCAAATCATTATGTACGGGAAATGAGGCATTACATTGCCACTCGTCCCCTTTTCGTCGAAATGGTGTGACCTGTAGATCAAAGCAAAATAATTTTCATAGGCATTATGACATGTGACGGAATGGTGTATTTACAATGGGAAGTAGTGATTGTAGAAGGATTCTGATATCAATGATGTCCTAGGACATTTGATTTCCAATGTCACCAAATTAGCAAAGCAGAGTTTTGACATCCATTTATATCTTTGTTTTCTTGATAAAACTTGGCTATCCATATGAGTGAAACTCGACATCTAAGGTTATAACCTCGGAACATAGTTAGGGGCACTATTACAGAATAATCTATAGGCCTATCACAAACGAGTTAGATGATAGTGCCTAAGGCCCATGTTGTAACTCCCAGGCCACATATACTCTTACGTTTGTGTAACAGAACCGAGATTTAAGTGACTTATCTTATCATCCCTTCAGAGATCCTCAAGTGGTTAAAGGGAATCTCATATCTAGATGAATCCCACGAAAAGAAGAGTTCAACCGCTTCGATTTAAACGCACAAATCTCTATAGAAAGCCTAGAAAGCCCTTTGAACGAATGATTCAAGTATGCATGCTTACATTCAATACCTTGAGCACTCATTGAATTAAGCATCGAAGTCCCTTATAGATACACCCCATCAACTTGGAGTGAGGATCATAGCAGTTTCGTGTTTCCTAACATACACTGAAGGTTAGGTAATCTCTATTCGAATTTCCTATTTTCGAACAAGAATTGTCTATACAATATATAAAAGGGATTCTTCTCAATAATTGTTTTTGGTCTCTCTTCGTTATATTGAAATCTTTTTTCAAATCCCTAAACATATCTTATATAGTATTTATATAAAAAAAATAGTAAAAACTAAATGTAAATAGTTTTAAAAAGATACAACTTCCTGTCCTGACCACATCCACTATCACTCCCACATTTTTTTCTTTCTTTTATCATTTGCATCCATGTCGTAGACTTGCAGTCATTTCATATTCTCTTATTTCTATATAATTTTCTATGATGATATCATAATTTGGCTTAAATATATTTTTGGTCTCTATAAAATTGGCGAATTTTGGTTTTAGTCCTTAAGAATTTTTTTTATTTATTTTGATCCAAGTATTTCGAAAAGTTTTAGTTTTAATCCCTACCATTAGCCTACTTTCGCTAAAACATGTCATCCTTCCTATGTTCAAGTAGAGACTAAAACCAAAATTTTTGCAAATATTTGGATATAAACCAAAAAATATAAAAAACTTAGGGCTAAAACCACAATTTTTTAAAATGTTTGGATTAAAAGGAAAAAAATTTCTTAGGGACTAAAACCAAAATTCGTTAATTCTATACCAAAAATGTATTTAAGCCTCATGATTTTTATGGTTTTTACTAAAGAACAATATAATATAAAATTATTTGAGATTAATTTTGATGAATTGTCAATATTAAAGAGTTTTGTATTGTTATCTAATCACATGTTTCCATTTGTAAGATTTTTAAGATAATAAGTTGTTAAGCCAAACAATTTTGCCGATATAATAATATATGATTGGATATTTTCGTAAAAACTCTTTTATACTGACAATGTATCATAATAAATTAAGATTATTTTATACTATCAATATATAATAATTAATATTTAATTATACTAATATATAAAAATAAGAAATGTGGCTTCTAGTTGAAGATAATTGTAATTAGATATAACAAATAATTAAACCCTAATATTTATTTTTAACCTTATAATTGAATAATTCATTGCAAAATAGTTTCTTTTAACAATTTTTATATATGGATGAAGTTTTTGTTAATTAGAATTATTACATAATTAATATGAAATAAGATAAAATTATACTATTATATGTAGAATACCCAACGTTAGATGATATAAAAAGAATTTAATTTATATGCATTGTGAATGTAAAATTTTTTTTTTATATGTACATCCAATCATATATTACTATTACAGTTCTGAAAATCAGACCGGACTGGTTGAACCAGGAATTGGCCAGGTGTCTGGTTTGGACATAGCAAAAAAAACTGCCAATCTAAAAGCTACCTTTGAATCACTTGAACCAACTAGAAATCGATAAACAAACGAGCTGGGCCAGATTTTACGGTTGGCCCTCTTTTTCTTTTTTCCCAAAAAAAAAATGCATAGAAGCACTTAAGCTCATCGAGAGAGAAGAAATGAAATTGAAACCACCCACCGACCCCTGCACCATAGTCCTTTGTCCTCTTTCTACCTAGATCCATGTGACCAATAAGACCATCATCTCCTTTACTCATTGAACTAGGGAGCACCATCGATAGGTTTGTGTTGGAGGACATATCCAAATCTAGGCCATGGTTCAATATAGCTAGAGAGGATGCATGTGCAACGGTCCAACGAGAGTGAGAGAAAATGAGGGAAGTGGTGCGACTGTCATCATGAGTTGTGAACTTGTGACAAAGAAGGAGTTGTGGGGGCGAATATCATGGTGAGAAAGAGAAAAAGGGAACATGTATAGATTAGGGTTAGAGTTATTGGGCTACCTAGTGAGATTTAAAATAGAAATGGGGTATAAAAAGGTATGAGCTATGTTGACAAAAAAAAAAAAAAAAGGCATGGGATTGGATGTTTCAAGTGTAATTAATGCTATACAATATTCATCCAAATTTTTTATGGAAAAAAAAAGCACAAATATATATATATATATATATGAATTATTATAATCCGATTTTATTCTGATTGAACCGGTTAAACCAATAAATCTCGGAACTAGTATATTGTCTGATTCGATAATCGGTCTAATTTTTAGAACCTTAATTATCACATCAATAAAAATGTTTATCTCAATTATCCATTATTTTAAAAATCTTATAAATATAAATATTTAATTAGACGAAATTACGTAACAATTAAACTCATAAAAATTTATACTCTGAATAGCTTTTTGTTTTTTCTTTATAAGGGTATAATAAATCTATATCAGATTGAATTCGATCATGGGTACCGAAATTCACAACCTTTGGGAACCCGGCAATTTCTATTTATAAACGTTGCACGTCACTTTCAAATCAAACTGTGTAAATAGCACTACCCTCCTCCCAGTGATCATTCCATAATCGAATTTCTCTGTCTTCGTCTTCTTTCTGATTCTCTCGATCTTCTTCTTTGTGATTCTCTTACTCTTGTTCTCTCGATCTTCTTCTATGTGATTCTCGCCCTTGTTCTCTCGATCTTTCTTCTTTGAGTCTCTGTTCTGCAACTGAAGGCTGGTGAAATGCTTCTCGGGGAGTGGAAACGGGGATGCTAGCAGTTCTCGGTTTTATGGTGTGGAGATGAAGTCCTTGCTTCGAATCTCGTTGTTGGAGGTTTCGACTTCGTATGTGCTCTCTGGTTCGTCTTTCACCTTCTTTCTCAACATTTTCAATCAGAAATAGCTTCAAGAATTAGAAATTTAATTACGAGAATTGCCTTCGTAGAATAAATTTTCCATTTATATGGAATCTTGATTGAGAAGAAAAATGATTGTGATTTTATTTGTCTTGGAGTCCACAACCACAAGTATGTGCATTGGTGTGATAAGTGTTGGGTGCTTCGTATAAGGAGTGTGTTAATTTTGAGTCTTTATGATCATATTCATGAAAATAACGCTTGAACCAGTTGAAAGTTGTTGCGTCTTGTAGGATTTGGTAGCATTAAGACTGTGATGAATGATGATGACAGTAGAATATGGAATTCGAATCTTTCTGCATAACATCTTGACTCTTGTTATCAAGTCTCTGTAAAAATTTGGGTTTTCTTCGTTGTTCTGGTATCCATCCCTCCCATCATGTTTATGTTATGCTTTTCGTGTGAAGCTGTTCCAATCAATGGTCTCACTTCACATGAAGATGTTAATTTGGTCTCAGACAACTCCTCGGGCTTATACAGTCTATTTATCTACTGGTGATGTTTATGTAAATCTGTCATTTATGAACAACTTATATAATTGGAAAAACAAAAACTTTAACTTGGTAGGAATAGTTGATTCAGATGCATCCTTGTTCTGAAGTTATTCGATATGCAGCCATGCGGGGTCAGACTTGAACGTTGAACGTGAACCCAACTGAATGAAGTGATCATGTAGTGGGTATGAGTTACCTGTTATTATTACGATTAGCTTTCCTTTTTCTTATTTTTATTACGAATTTTGAATTGTTCGTGAAATTGCTACTTCTTTCCTAGTTTCTTCCCTTATTATTTTACTTCTCTAGGTGTATGTAGCTTTTGGAGGTTGGGAAGGAAGGCATTATTGCATGTTAGTTTATTTATGTTATATTTGCTTGTAATGATAAAGCTACATTAATCATACCTGAATGTCAGACTGATTATTATTTTCTGAAACACCCTCCAAACACATATGCCATGCTCAATTCATGAGGTTGCTGTATCTGGATATTGCTACAGGTGCTATGAAAGACTTTTAAATAATAAAATATAATATATAACCCTTAAAACTTCATACTTTACTAAATAAAGATTTATAATCGCAAATATTTGATACATATAAAGTAAAGGAATTACAATTTAAGAGAAACTTAAGTACTATTATATATAGGATATGTCTAGACCTGCGATCATCACTTCGTGGATATTGTGAAAACGTGGACACATATACATACACATAGGCATTAATTCAATTTTATGTTTGAAAACATATTTCTCAAAGCGGATTACTTTTAACAATCACTTGACATATGTCATGACAAGAATAATAGCAGTAATAATATAACATTTTAACCATAAATATAATAGCATTTCAGTATAATAAGATACTAAAATATGTATATGCTATTGCACATATTTGACTTATACAAGTGTACTTAATTTTCTTATCTCTTTCCTTAAATTGTAACTTGAACATCTGTATTGGGTTCCCTGGAGGTAAATGGCTTTTGTCACCTCTAGGTAATAGCCTACTTCTCAAGACCGAACTCATTTTTTTATGTGATTGCCGGGTTTACTTTTCCCAACTCTCACACTGGTATATTCTTCTTAAAACTGTGTAGGGTTTGACCCAAGTGCTTCTATTAGATAGTATCGCCCTGGTTCACTATGAGGTAGAGGCTTAGCACATCTCTTTGCAAGTCATTGTTATCTTTTCTCGTTCTTGTACATAACCATGCATGAATATGTTATATATACTTATACACATGTTTCATATCTTACTTTCAATCATTCTTGCATGCAAGATTTCCACGTACATAATACGTACATGATCACTTCTATCGAAAATTTGGTAGCATAACAACTGAAATATGGGGGGGGGGGTCCGAAAATAGACAGTATATTCAATCAACTAGCCAATCATAGCAATCATATTTATTATAGACAACATACCAATATAACATTACTTTGGTATTGGATTGCATAAACATTTATGCCATTAAACTTTTCATAGCTTATGGGACCCTTAATCAAGTTACTTTCAGGTTATCCCACTTCCATTAAATCTATCATGTTCTTCTAAATTGCACAAAAATTTTATTTTAACTCATTTTAACCTAGAAATTTAATAGGTTATAGCCCTGTTAGTCTAAACCTCTTTAGTTTCACTAAATTTTGCGGTGTATAATCTGAGTTATTAAGATTTTACTTAAGGCTACCCTATTTCAGGATAGGTGTAATACCCTACCAATTTAATGTTATGCTTAAGTCATAGCATGAAATTAAGTAGATTGTGTTACCGTGTTGATACTTTGCTTATATTTCATTTATCATATCACATTTTTTTTTTTTTTTGTAAACAGAAGAAATGGCGTGCTATATATAATGAACGTGTTCAACATTGCAGAACGTGACAAAGTTTGATATAACACAACAGAAAAGATAAGAATAAGTAATATACCATTAACTGTATACATGCATATATAGGTCAGAAGCCAATGCTTCAGTTTATGTACAGATTCAAAACAGGATACATAAGTGGGGCCGGTATACCAAAAAGACATAAGGCTCGTGTCAGTCAAAAACGATCCCATGGGGTCCTCAGAGGACATTTCAAACTAGTTGATATACCTACGGCTAAGTCTATGACCCAATGCTGCACACTGCCAAAAGAGGGCCAGGCTGTACAATATCATTTGCGGCTGGGACCTACTCTGTCAGATAGCTGTTGGCCATACTAAGCCCGGCTGGAGAGTAGTCTACACTAGGTCCCGAGGAGGAGGATGATGAGCTGGTGGCCTCAGAAGGGTCGCTCTCGAAGCTGAGCGGAATGTCTAGAACCATCTGCGAGGGTGACTCTAGTGGAGGGTCAGCAGGAGCTGCAGGTGCTGGAGGAGGGTGTGCCACGTGCTACGGGACCGCAAAATATGGAGCGGTAGTGATGAGTTTTTAACCTTAAGCCCCTTGAATTAGGATCTATCTAGGACTTGGACACAAGAAATATGATCAAATCAAAAACAAGTTTGCTTGTGAGAAAATAGGGCTCAGGGCGTCTTGTTAAAGCGGTTTCGTATCTCCAACTCTACAGACCTCGGAATTGAGCAGATTCAAAAGCGAGAAGAAGATAGCGTTACTGAAACTCAATTTAGACTCAAGAATCACCGAAAAACAATACGTATAAGTCGAGTTATGAGCAAGAGATAATTGAGGCCAGTGCAGGAAAATTATTGAAATTGATGAAAAAGAAACAAGATAAGATGGCGCCACAAACCCTAGTTTGATAAGCCAAGAAGGATCGCCACAAGAATTGGAGAATTCTTGATAAGATCAAATAATGAAAGGAAAGAACCTAGCAGAGAAAAACTCACAATTTCTGAAACATCACGTATTCTTGTCTATTGATCTCCAAATGTTTTAATACAAATCAGTTTAAGAGTTTGCCCCAAGACTTAACAAAACTAAAAGCAAAACCCTTAACATAAGCATTCTTGATATGTTCAGGTGGTTAAGGAGACATATTCAGCCTCATGTGCTTGGGTTCTAATCCTACTATAGATAGTTTATATTTTTATCACAACATAACAATAGAAAAATAAAATATACAACTAAAGTCTTGCTAATTGAATTAACTCTTTGGGCTCTTTTCCTCTCATTCAAGTGGGCTATGCATGTGTAAACCCTTAAGCTCATGTGTGTTGGGCTTCATTTGGATATTGAGCTTCAAAATGTGTTTGGGCTTCCAACAAGGAGATAATTACATGTTTGGCAGCGACTTCATGGGCCTTCTTTACTCTAGCTCTTGTCATGGTTCCTCCTAGGCCTTGTGTCCAGGATCTTGGGCTTCTTTTTGGGCTTGAGTGGACTTGGGCTTGGGCCTTTGTGTCTCATCATTCCCTCCTTCTTGAGAAGCATTTGTCCTCAAATCTTGTAAGTCATCACTGCATCATAGAGGGACAAGTCAGCCCACGTTAAAAGTAGCACTCACACCATACTCACAGGTAAATCAATCTTATAGGCATTATCATTGATCTTGGCCAATACTTGGAAAGGTCCATCTCCCCTTGGCATCGGCTTAGACTTAGTTGAGATGGAAATCTTTCCTTCTGAAGGTGTACCCATACCCAGTCACCTGGTTCAAAAGTTACCTTCCTCCTTCCTTTGTTTGCATGTTTAGCATACCACTTCCATTTCTTCTCAATTTGGGCCTTGATCTTCTCATGCAACTTCTTGACATAATCGGCTTTTTCCTGGCGGACTTATCTTTCAATTGAGAAATGTTAGGTAAAGGCAATAAATCCAAAGGAGTCAAAGGATTAAAACCATAAACAATTTCAAATGGTGAAAGGCTGAGTAGTACTATGTCTTGCCTATATAAGCAAACTCAACATGTGGCAAACATTCTTCCCAAGTTCTAAGATTTTCTTAATAATAGCTCTAAGAAGAGTAGAAAGAGTTCTATTTACCACCTACTGTTTGCCCATCAGTTTGGGGATGACATGTAGTTGAAAACAAAAGTTTAGTGCCAATCTTTCCCATGAGTCCTCCAAAAATGACTAAGGAATTTAGAGTCTCGATCACTCACAATACTCCTAGGCAAACCATGTAATCTTACCACCTCTTTGAAGAATAAGTCAGCTACATGACATGCATCATCCACCTTCTTGTAAGGTATAAAGTGAGCCATTTTAGAAACACAGTCAACCACCACAAAAATTGAGTCCTTTCCTCCCTTGGACCGAGGTAAACCTAAAACAAAATCCATAGAAATATCAATCCAAGGGTGTTCAGGGGAATAGGCAATGGAGTGTACAAACGGTGGCATGACCTTAGACTTAGCCTTTTACAAACAAGACACTTATCACACAACTTATGTACATCATGCTTCATGTGAGGCCAGTAGAAATGGTCATGCAAGATGTCATATGTCTTTGCACCCAAAGTGCCCCATTAAACCCCACTTCATGTGCCTCTGAACAAGCATTTCCCTAATTGAACTCTTAGGCACACAAAGTCTCTTATCCTTTATTAAATAACCATCATGCTTAAAATACCCATCAAATGCAGTATGAGAACATGTTTGATAAATATGAGAAAAATCAGCATCATGCTCATATAATTCCTTAATGCACTCAAAACCAAGAAACTTAGTTTCAAGAGTAGACAATAAAGCATACTGCGTGACAAAGCATCGCTACCACATTGGACTTACCTTTCTTGTGCTTGATCATATATGGGAATTGTTCAAGGAATTCCACCCACTTAGCATGCCTTTTATTCAACTTTCCCTGCCCTTTCAAATACTTCAGGATTCATGATCACTATGAATGATAAATTCTTTAAGAGAGGAAGATAATGTTGCCAAGGATTTGCAAAGCCCTAACTAAAGCATACAATTCCTTATCATATGTAGGGTAGTTAAGGGCAGCCCATTCAATTTTCACTAAAATATGCAATGGGATGTCCTTTGCATTAAACAGCTCCTATGCCTACCCCAGATGCATCACACTCCAATTCAAAGGATTTTGCAAAGTTAGGCAAAGCAAATATGGGTGCATGTGTTAATTTCTCTTTTAGGGCAGCAAATGCTTTCTCTTGTTTCTCTCCCCATTTAAATTCCACATGCTTCTTGACTAGCTCATTTAGAGGTGCAGCAATGGTACTAAAATCCTTAACAAATCTCCTATAGAAACTAGCAAGCCCATGGAAACTTCTTATCTCACTCACACTTTTAGGAGTTGGCCATTCTTGGATTGCTTTTATTTTCTCTTTATCTACATGACAAATCCTAAGAACACAACATGGTCCTTACAAAACGTGCACTTTTCCAAATTAGCATACAATCTTTCTTTTCTAAGCACAGACAAAACAGATTTCAAATGATGCAAATGCTCATCCAAATTTTTACTATATACAAGAATATCATCAAAGTACACAACCACAAATTTCCCTAAAAACTCTCTCAAAACATGGTTCATCAATCTCATGAAGGTACTAGGGGCATTTGTCAAACCAAATGGCATTACTTTCCACTCATACAAGCCATACTTGGTTTTAAAAGCTATTTTCCACTCATCACCTTCTCTAATCCTAATCTGATTATATCCACTTTTGAAATCAATCTTAGAGAAATAACAAGAACCATACAGCTCATCAAGAAGATCATGCAACCTGAGAATGGGATGACTGTACTTGATGGTGATGTTGTTGATAGCTCTGCAATCGAACACATCCTCCGACTTCCATCCTTTTTGGGCACTAATATAGCAGTGCAGCCTGAGGGCTCAAGCTCTCCTCAACCCACTGACCTTTGCTAATCAAATTGAATAACTTGCCTTTGAATTTCTGGGTCTCCACAGGGATTACTCCTGTATGCTGGCCTATTAGGCAACTTGACTCCTGGAACCAAATCAATTTGATGTTCAATGCCTCGATGGTGGAAGTCGATGGTATCTCTTGAAATACATCTTGAAAGTCTGCAAAATAGATTCAACACCACTTGGCGGATCAAGGTTAGAAACAAAATTATGAGTAGGTGAAGTGACTTCCTTACTATATAGAATATACATGGATTTTCTTGCCAAAGGACTCTCCTCCTCTCCACTTTTCTATAAGCAGGCATTTTTCCTCTCTTTCTTTTCTCCACTTTCTTTTCTCTCTTTCTTCTCTTTCTTTTCTCTTTAGCTCTGACCACTCTTTTCACCCTCTTTTCATTTTCTTTTCTTTCTTTTCTCTCTTGCTCTCTTTTCTTTCTCATTGTATTTTGATCCTCACAAACCTCTCTAGGGAGACAATGAAACAAGAGTGACCTTACTGGTCATTATGCACAAAGGTGTACTTGTTGGTGTGTCCATCATGGTGAACTTTCTTATCAAATTGCCATGGTCTCCCAAGCAACAAATGACTAGCCTCCATAGGAACTACATCACAAATGATCTTATCCACATACCTTCCAATGGAAAACTCAATTTCTACTTGCTTATCCACCTTCATCTCACCTTGTTCACTTAACCATTGTAACTTATAAGGTCTAGGGTGGGGTTTGGTCTCCAAATTCATCTTTGTCACCATCTAGCACTAGCCACATTTGTGCAACTCCTCCATCTATAATCAAAGAACACAACTTCCCTTGGATAAGGCATCTAGTATGGAAAATGTTCTCTCTTTGGCTTCCTCATCTTCTTTAGCTATCCCTCCTAGCATCCTCCTCACAATGAACAAATCTCCCTCAAAGAACCTCCTCTTCCTCACTCTCTTCCTCACTAGATGGTTGAATGAGAACTCTCACTTGTGATTTTCCATCATCTTTTAACACCATAACTTTCTTAGTAGGACACTTTCGGGAAGCTATGTGTCCTCTACCCAAACACTTAAAACACTTTATATCTCGAGGCCAGGGACTTCTTTGGCCACTTCTTTGCCCTTGTTTTGGGTTGGTTGTGATGCTTTGCCCTTGGGGTCCTACTAGATGAAGTTCCCTCCTTCTTAAACCTATCCTTCCATCTAGAGTTATCATAGTTTGAAGCATTCTTCCTCCACACTTTTCTTTTTAATTGTTGCTCCACTTTCCTTGGCTTGATGAACTAGGTCCTCAATCTCAACATAATTTTGAAGCTCCACCACATCCCTTATTTCTTCATTCAACCCATTAAGAAACCTTGCCATAGTAGACTCCCTTTCCTCCTCAACATTGGCTCGGGATCATGGCTATCTCTAGCTCCTTATAATACTCATCCACACTCCTATTACCTTGGGTAAGTCTTTGTAGCCTATTATGTAACTCCCTGTGGTAATGAGATGGCACATATCTCCTTCTCAAGACTCTTTTCAACTCCTCCCAAGTTTGCAACATAGGCTCTCCATACCTCCTTCTTTCCTTTTGAAATTGATCCCACCACACCAAGGCATAATCTGCTTGAACTCCTAAGGTAGCCAATTTAATTTTTCTCTCTTGATCGGGTATGACAAGAAAAAATTTGTTCTACTTTCATCTCCCACTCTACATAAGCTTCAGGGATCACTTTTACTAAATGGTGGAATGGTAACTCTTACTCCCTCATCTCGGTTTCCTCTTGGTTCTTCCTCATTTTCTCTCCTCCTTCCGGTAAGCCTCCTTCTACCTCCCTCATCATCATGATGTCCTTGATTTTCTAGCCGGTCAATTCTCTCATATAACTCCCTCTGTATGCTCCCTCATCATCCTTTCCATTTGAGTTTTGTAATAGCCTCTACTAACAATCTGTTGTTTCCCTCGGGATGAGGTTGCCATCCTGCTGTTCTTGCCATAATTCAAGTAAAAAGAAAACAATAGTGAAAGCAATAGGACCTCACCACCGTCTCACGTGTTTACACTCTTAAAGATGTATCACTCGTGTTTGTTGCACTCAAAATTGGCTTTTATGTAATGTAACTCTCTTGCCTTTTTCCACTCTTCCTCTAGCTCAAGGTTCTTACTAGATCAAACAATCAATTATCAAGAATCACTTAAGATCGACAAACACATAACAAGAAAGATCAACATGGACTCTATGGAAAACAAATATGAGACAAGACACAAGGCACAACTTAAGAAAATGAAAAGAAAACAAACACAAGTTTAGGATAGCAAAGGTACAAACTTCAACTAAGAAGAACAAAGGAACACAAATTACTACAACCAAAGGAACAAGGATAGCAACTTAGAAACAAGAAATAGACCAAAGAAACTTAGTTAAAAGAAATTTCAAGCCCTCTAAATCTAGAATTTCAAGATAGCTCAAGAACTCAAATTTTTTTTCAAGTTTCCTATGTCAACTTCAGTCACTTCCAGTTTACTCCCCCCTTTTTTTATTTCAACTTCAATTTTGTTATCCTTCTTTTCCCCTTATTTTTTTAAATATGAATGCAGAATTTTATCCTTCAAATCACTAACAATTGTTCAACAAATCCCAGCCACATGTGATATAAATTTCAGCACCAAATTAACCTCCAAACAGACTCAATTCCAATTTGAATTCCTTCAAATTAGGCTTCAAACAAGCAATTAAAATTAGGGTTTTATGAGTACCTACTTGCGACCAATGTAATGCCTCCTTGACCTTCAAGCAATCAAATTCTGTGATCACCCATGCCCCTTTTTCCTCTGAATTCACTTCCACAACTAGCCCTAGTGACTAGCTCGATACCAAATGATGAGTTTTTAACCTTAAGCCCCTTGAATTAGGATCTATCTGGGACTTGGACACAAGAAATATGATCAAATCAAAAACAAGTTTCTTGAGAAAATAGGGCTCCAGGACGTCTTGTTAAAGCGGTTTCGTATCTCACTCTACAGGACCTCGGAATTGAGCGATTCAAAAGCGAGAAGAAAGATAGCGTTCGAAACTCAATTTAGACTCAAGAATCACGAAAAACAATACGTATAAGTCGAGTTATGAGCAAGAGATAATTGAGGCAGTGCAGGAAAATTTTGACAAATTGATGAAAAAGAAACAAGATAAGATAGCCACAAACCTAGTTTGATAAGCCAAGAAGGATCGCCACAAGAATTGGAGAATTCTTGATAAGATCAAATGATGCAAGGAAGAACCTAGCAGGAGAAAACTCACAATTTACGAAACATCGTATTCTTCTGTCTATTGATCTCCAAATGTTTTAATACAAATCGTTTAAGAGTTTGCCCTAAGACTTAACAAAACTAAAAAGCAAAACCCCTTAACATAAGCATTCTTGATATGTTCGGTGGTTAAGGAGACATATTCAGCCTCATGTGCTTGGGTTCTAATCCTACTATAGATAGTTTATATTTTTTTATCACAACATAACAATAGAAAAATAAAATATACAACTAAAGTCTTGCTAATTCAGATTAACTCTTTGGGCTCTTTTCCTCTCATTCCAAGTGGGCTATGCATGTGTAAACCCTTAGACTCATGTGTTGGGCTTCATTTGGATATTGAGCTTCAAAATGTGTTTGGGCTTCCAACAAGGAGATAATTACATGTTTGACAGCTTCATGGGCCTTCTTTACTCTAGCTCTTGTCATGGTTCCTCCTAGGCCTTGTGTCAGATCTTGGGCTTCTTTTTGGGCTTGAGTCTGGACTTGGGCTTGGGCCTTTGTGTCCTCATCAGGTAGGGTCAAAAGCGGGGTGAAATAAAGGAACAACAAAATTCCTATTACTAAAAAGGTAAAGACGGAAATGGCAGGAACCGGCTATGTACAGCGAGTCCACTATGGGATCATGGTGGAGCTGCAGGTCTGAAATCTCAATAAAAAGAGTGGTCGTCGAGTCCATCACCAACATCTGAGAATGATGCGAAAATACAAGCGAGGTAAGAATTTAAGGAAATTTTCAGTAAGGTTCACGTATGGTATTTAACTGATGTCACATTCATTCTCAGTTGCCTCGGTTTTTATTTAATTGTAAAAACATGGGATCAAACTGAACTATCCATATTTAATAAGTTTAAGAAAATGTCTGGTCCGAGGCAAGGTTTAGTTTTACTTAGGATAGTGTAAGAAAAAGAATAAACTATTAATAATGATACATAGAATAATGAGCAAAATAAATGAACATACAGCAGTAGGTAAACATAACAGGCAAACTGTAAACAACTTGTAATGACTATTCAATGTGATCATGCAAAACTCATTCTTGAACTTATCTTCATAAACTTTTTCATTACTTGGTCCCCTGGGAGTTCTTGGCCATTTAGACTCCTGGGTAATAATCTACTTTTTAGGATCGAGCTTGTTCCTGTACAGGAATACCGGGTTTACTTTTCCTGACCTCTCACTGATCTATTCCTCTTAACTTTAATCTGGGGCTGGCTCAAGTATTATGGAGCTTTCATCATAACATAATCTTTATGTTCATCATAACATAACCTTTATAACTTTCTTGAAAATGCACATATATCTGAATGTATATTATAACTAATGAATAGACTTTACCGAAATTTCGGTGGCATACCGGAATGCGTCTGCTTCCCCATGAATAGTGCCAGTACTCAGAACATCAATTTATCAAAGAAATCATGACATTTCATTCATATTTCAAACATCAAATTCATAGGAGCATTAGTTACATTTAAGACAAGGTAACTGCCTCAGCACATTTATTCAACCCGATTTTTGTAAATCAAGCCAAATTTCTATTTAACTCTCATACGGACCTAAATTTTGGATATGTTAAAGTGTTATGTGTCTATTTTCTAGCCTCTTTAGTCCCATCTAATTTTGATAAATATAGCTCAAGTTATTTAAGTTTTATCCCAGTCTGCCTTGTAGCTGGCCAGAATTACACACTTAAAAGTAAAAATCCAATAAAAATCAAAAACTAGTTCAAATCATACGAAATTGGTCTCATATTAAATTTAACAGGACAAGCTTCCATTTTCAAGAAGTTATATTTCATTTGCTTTAGTATAACTTAAGTTATAAGCCCCGAAATTTGACCTTCTTAAACTGCCCTATTTTGGCCTAGTTTAGACATAGGGCAACTTCTTCGAACCACTGGGAGCAAACGGAACCTTATCTAACTCTAAAATTTTTATGGAACATTCTCCTATGTGTAAGATTTCTAACAAAGTTGGTTCCATTCAATTCCAAGTAGTATAGGGTGAGTTTTGCCCTAAACAACCTAGTCTGCCCAGAATCAAACTCAAAAACCTAGGTTAAATTTCCAAAATTCATATCTCTGTAAATACTAATCCAATGGCCCTATATAATATATATATGGAAAGCCCCGAATGTCTAATTTCATATAAAAATAGTTTCATCAAATTTAAACGGTAGTAGACGGAGCCGTACACTCTGTCGTGGGATTTTGGTTTTCCAGCTCCTCACATCTTCCTACTTTCACCCTTTCTTACTTCCTAATCAATTTTAACATCAACAACAGCCAACAAATCAGCCAAAGATCATCATAGTCATTCAATCATCATATCAAAAATTGAGAAAATAAAGCCACAATCAGCCACCTACAACCAAAATAACAAGAACAAAATTAAACCTCTACCTCTTTATATATGATTTTGCTAGATTTTGGAGTTTGGATTGATAAAATCTTGTTGAGTTTGAAGGTTTGACGGAGTTGGGTGAGTGGAGACGAGAAGAAGAGGGTTAAAATCAGAGGAGAGGGAGGCGCAAATCAGCTGAATGAAAAAGGGGAAGAATGTGTTAATAAAGCTTAATGAGGTAGTTGGCTAAGTGGGTTTTGATTGGTTGAATTTTTGTGGGTAAGGTTTAGCCATGTTCTCCTCTTCTTGTGGCCTTTGTGGCGCCACCAAGTGATGAGCAAGTGGCTGAGTAATCAGCCCTAACACAATAAAATTTGGGTGCATAATTCTATTGATTCGGTTCCGACAGTTTAAAATACCGTAATCTTATCGATTTCCTTTAAATCGGTAAATCGGTTTAAGAAAATTTTTATGAAATCTTCTATACTTCTAACCTAATTCCCTCATATCTAAACTCAATTAATTGCTATTTAATTGATCATAAATAATTATTTAGTCGAATTTTAATTAATCTCAATTATTCGATAAAAATCGAACAATTGAACGAAAAACGATAAAAAAAAAATCCAGTGGATGTTACAATAGGCTTGCACACTTAAACTTAGAAAATCATTAAAAATTTAATTTTTATCATTTTGATCCAAAATTTGTACCAAAATGTAGCTATTTGACTTCTCTTTCAATTCCAATAAGTTCAATCCAATTGGATAAGTAGATCTCTATGAGCTCCTCAAGTAGGTTGCTCTGTTTCTACCTGAATAGAGTATAGGTCAATTTCGAGGAATTACTAGGGGAAATCTACTCATGATTTGATTCTAAAATTTTTTGGACATGATCCTCTATGTATTAGCTTTCTAAAAGAATTGATTTACATATGGTAAGTTACACCCCTTACATCACACTTTAGTTAGGACAGAGAGTGAGATCCAACAGTCAACTCCTAAAAATCATAACTATTTCATTTTATGTTCAAGGGTCTATAATTTATATGATTAGATTCATCTTGAAGTCTAATTTCATATAAAATTAGTTTTACTTGAATTTGAGTTCTATGGTTTAAGATATTAGCTTTCCGTACTGATAGCTTCTAGGGTTTCGCTCACAGCTTCTCTGTTTTGCATTTTCTCTTGGTTTCTTGATCTATCCTTCCACCGAAACCAAGTTTCCTACCTCAAATCACTAAAAAGGGGTCATATTACCATCATACAAGATTAAATGGAGGATGACACAAAGAAACCACATCAGCCATAAACCCCTATATGACAACAAAGCTAAGGATTTGAGCTGCCTACCTCAAGATTTTTTAAACTATGGTAGTAAGGAGGCAAAGAACAAATCCTAGCCTTCCTTTCCCTTCATGGCAATAGCCTACATAGAGATGGGGAGACTCTATTTAATGCTTGATTATCAAACTGGTAGAGAGGTTTTGTAGAGAAGGTGAGGATTGATTTTCATAAAAAGAGTAAAGTGTTTTGAGGCCATGAAGGCTCATAGTCATGGTGGTGGTGAGAAGAAAATGAAGATGGAGAAGAAAATGTAGGATGTGTGAACTGGAGGGGGTGGCCGAAATTTTTAAAGGAAAAATGATAAGAATGAGTTTGCTTCTCTCATAAGTTGGTAGGTTGGTTTCATTGATGAATGCCAAAGTGATCTTAATTTTATTTGAGTCTTATTTTGTGTGGCCATTCTTTGGCCACCAATATGAGTATGTGGCTAGTTAAACTAGCAACACATTTCAGGGTTTCTAACTGACATTTATGCTAGCTTGTAGCATAGGTTCCTACCAATTCGGTTCTTGTATTACAAAGCACCGTTGATAGACAATTTTTTTTGGCTAGAAAAACATATCCATTTTCCTATAAAGAAGATTTTGAAAGCCTATTATCTTATAATTAACATTTCATTATTGTTGATTACTCCCCAAATTAGCATTTTCTTACTGCCTATGTGTATATCTATAATGTATCCAAAGAAAATTTTATTATTTGATAGTGCTAGTTATACGTACTAAATTTCGGGATGTTACATTTTCCTTTTATCTTGATAATAATATGTTATTTGGTTATTTGTCTTAAGAATGTGCCGTTCTTTTCATATGATAATGGCCACCGTTTTGCTTGGATTTGAGCATGTTTTATTTTTGGATAACTTTCATTATTGAACTCAATTTGTTTTATTATTATTATAGGTGAATCACATTAAATGTTGCATTTATTCAGAAAAAATTAGCTTATGGATAGATTTGGATTCAGACAATGAAAGCCTTAGGAATTAGGATGGATTCTCAAATTGTTCTCATACAAGAAATAGCTTCAGCATCTTATCTCTATATACAGACCAAATTATAGTGAATTTCAAAATTGTTTTCATATTTTTCTTGGTTTTAATTAATTAGTGGAATGAGTAATTTTACATATATTTGTTGGTTCAGTTTGAAACTGTATATCATGCTTGAATTATGAATGCTTGAACTTATATTAATTGGGAAGAAAGCTTTTGATTTTCTTCTTGCTTTTTCAACTCTAATCAGATGATATGCGTCGGATAAAAAATGAAGTTAAATTTTTTCAGGAGTTATTTGAGTAGAGCTTTGATGTTAGGAAATTTATTATGGGGGAGCAAGGTGCGAAAATAACGGTGGAACCTATTGAGAAATGATAGGTTTTGTGAATACATATTCTTTCACTATAAAATTCCTATGATTTATCCCCATCGGACCCATATTGAACTTCAAAGAGCACTTGATTAGAGGGAGTCAACCACTAACATTGGACTCTTAGCGTTTCTTTGGTATTTTGACATTGTGGTCAAGGTACCTATATTAGTGTTGTTGACTTTTTAGTAACTGTATATTGCCGATCATTCATATCCATTTTAACGTCGTCCCATAAGAGTTACCTTGTGTACATACATACATACATGTGTATAAAATTTGTTTCATGTGTGTTAATAAACTACATTAAGAAATCCTTTATATCTTGTATGCGGCATACGTTTTACAATTTTTTTAGTGTGCAGCAAGCTTGCTCTCTTGAGGGACCTTATGCTGTTAATTGTATGCTATGTGTATTAATCAAATCTAAAAGGACCGAAAGAACTTGAAGGTGCCACCCACTTTTATGATCGATTCCCTATCCTTTATGAATGTCACTTCACCGTTCTTATAGTTATTTTTGTATCTTTAACTTGCAGTAAAATCTTGGCTTAGGATTCCATTTGGAAAGCCTGATTATGGCTCTACTGCAAGCTCCACTGCTTTGTTGAGCATAAATGCAAATGGGGTGTTTAACAACTTCAAAAACCAAGTTAACATAATACAGAATAGAACCAGTTATGTTAACTTGTATAAAATAAACTAGTTTTATGTTAAATTTTGTTTGGTTCGACAACTTTAAAAATTAGTTTTAACATAAGTGTGGTGGGTGGTGATAGACAGTGGCAATTGGTGATAGTAGATGGTAGCAGCTAGTGGTGGCAAACAGTGGTGAATGGTAGCAGCCAACAACCGGGGATGATGGCAAACGATGGCAACCGGCAGCAATGGACAGTGGGAGATAGTGGTGGCGAATAGCAACAAGGGACGATGACAGTTATGATGGCAGCTAGCAGTGGCGGATGGTGATAATAAGCAGTGGTTGGCAGCAGTCGACGGCGACCGGTGGCAGTCAGTAGCAACCAGTGGCAATCAGCAATGACTAGCAATGGCGGATGGTGACTGTAACACCCTCCTAAGTATAGTACTATGTTTAAGTCATAGTACCACACCCTAGAGTTGTTACTGTTACCTGAGCGAACCTTATCTGACAACAACTTCAGCCATTCTCGGAACTTCTTGAACTATCTGGATATAACACGAAAATAGGAGTGAGAATTTTAAATTCTCAGTAGGATTATCTAATTATCATACCTAATGTCATCGTTGTCATCTCTAGTTTGTTTCGGTTTATTATGAAAAAGGTGAACATGTTATACAACTGTTTAATTTTATAGTTCGAAAATATACTGTCCGAAGCAAAATTCCATTTTACTCATACACTTGGCATTTGGGAGAGCCCATACAAAATCAATTTATGAATTATATTATGAATAATAACTGAAACATAATAAAATACAATAGCATCAATACTCTGGAGTCATAACATCTGCGCATGCCTTTACTTGTATTTGAATTTATGCAGATACATAAAATTTACTTTTCTTTCTTTATCTTCTGCTTATCATGCCATATTCCAAAGTATGATCGCCATGTCAAATCCCATCGGGATGTGATTGCTATGTCACATTCCTTAGGAATATGGGACCTTCATTCGATACTTACACTAGCTGGGTCATGCCATGCCTCATGTAAATCCTATCCCCTATACTGACACTAGCTGGGTTGATGCTATGCCTCATGTGAGTGGGGTGCTTGCATATGTTTTAATCTTTAGTCTTTAGTCTTTAGCCTTTACTGCCCTCGGATAGTCTGATCTAGGAGTGAGCTCGTCAGCTCAACTCGTGACCATCATCACACCGACTAACGCACAAAGGGATTCACGTGCCTCTAGTCTTGGAGGGATCTCATTTTGGTCACATGCCTCTAATTAAAGGGATCTCTTCTGGTCACGTGCCTCAAAATTGAGGGATCTCATCTGACCACATGTCTTCAATATAGAGGGATCTCATCTGACCACGTGCCTCCAAGGTAGAGGGATCTCATAGTTTTTGCTGCCTTTACAGGGAGAGATTCAAAGTGCAATTGCCTCCAAGTGAAGGGACCCACATCTTTATCTTTTAACTGCCTTTATACGGAGGGATTCAATGTGCAACTGCCTCCAAGTGAAGGGATTCACATTTCATTTTATTTAACTGCCTTCACAGGGAGGGATTCAAAGTGTAACTACCTCCAAGTGAAAGGATTCACATTTAATACATTTATGTCTTTTCGTTCTCATACACAGTTATGCATAAATATGCTGAATGCACTCATACATATGCTTCATCATTGATTTTCATATATCTCACATCATACTTAAATCATTCTTGCATATAGAATTCCCACAGACATATTCATAATTGTATAGCTGTTCATATCATAAATTTCTTTTAATATAAACATTCCTAGTTTCATAAACTTCTGCCGTAAATTCGGTAGCATAACGGATCAGATTCGTTTCCCCATGAATAGTGCCAGTTCTCACGGACAAATCAGTCATAGCAGTATAATCACTCTAACATATCTATCAATATAAAACTTGCAACCATCAACTCAAGCCTTACATGTTCACTAACACTTGTGAAACCATCAATTTGGTCATTTCTGCCAATTCTATTCAGTTTTGTCTGAATATTGAATAATCCATCTTTACTTCTATTCATCTCATTTAAACCTGAATTTTGGATATGTCATAGCTCTATGGGTCTAGCTTTCAACCTTTTTGGTCCCGTCTCATTTTGATATGTGTAGCTCAAGATATTTAAATTTTGTCTCAGCCTATTTGGTCACTGGTCTGGATTATACTCTTGGAAGTAAAAATTCACTAAAAATCGAAATCAAATCCAAATCATACGAAATTGATCTCATATTAAAGCTAACAGGACAACCTTTCATTTGCAAGAAGTTTCATTCCATTTGCTTTAGTATAGCTCGAGTTAAAGCCCTGAGATTTGACCTTCCTGAACTACCCTATTTTGACCTTGTTTGGACATAGGGTAACTTTCTCGAACCACTAGGAACAATTGGGATCATAACAAACTCGGAATTTCATTATTGGATATTTCCCTATGCGTAAACTTTCTAACAAAGTTGGTTTCACTCAATTTGGAGCTGTATAGGGTGAGTTACACCCTTCTCAAGTCACATTGCCCGGATGAAAGTCCTGATTCCTAGGTTAACATTCAAAAATTCATATCTCTCTCAACACTAGTCCAATGGCCGTATATTATATATGTATGGAAAGCCCTGAATGCCTACTTTCATCTAAAAATAGTTTCATCGGATTTAACTGGCTGTAGGCAGAGCCGTACACTCCACTATCCGGACTACCGTGGGGCTTCTCACTCAGGCAGCATCTCAATCCTCTACTCCTCCTAGTTTTCCTCTTCTAACCTTAATTCTAGCTCAAGATTTCATATTAATCCAACCATAATCCATCATATACATCTAACATATCATCAAATACATGAAGAAGAGTAAAATTTCATGTAGCCACAGTTCAAAGAATTTAAGAACAGAAATGGAATCCTACCTCCTTTAGATATGATCTTGCTGAATTTAAGTTTGGATTGATGGAACCTTGACAAAGCTTAGAGATTTGATGGAGTAGGTTGAGAGGGGAAGAGAAGAAGAGGGCTGGACCAAGAGGGAAAGGGAGGCGCAAGTCAGTCAGAAATGAGAAGGAGAGTTTGACTTAAATACATGAGGGTAGTTGGAATTGTGAGTGTTGATTGGTTGAAATTTTGTGATTTGAATTCAGCCATGTCTCCCTCTTTTGAGGCTAAATTATCCTCCACGTCGTCCCAGAAGTGGAGCTCGCTTCCATTCCATTTAAAGTTGGAACTCGTCTCTATTTTGTGTAAACTCGGAACTCGCATCCATTTTATTTGAGCTTGGCGCTGAAGTCGGATGTAGGAACTCGTCCTACCTTACTTGAGACTTGGAAGTAAATTCGGATATCGGAAATTGGGGTCGGACTAATTTGAAGCTTGGGAATAAAGTAGGAGATCGAAACTCGTGTAATTTCTTTAACACTCGGAGATGAAATCGGATATCGAAAATCATGTCTGGTTTATTCGAAACTTCGAAGCAAAGTCTGATGTCGGGAATCATACAATCACATAATCTCGGAACTCCCAATTCAAACTCGAGAATACCAACAAAATGGAAGGCTCCTTGGATAAATGTGGACATCGGAACTCGTGTACAACTTGGAAATCAACTCAAACGTCTGAACTCGTGTCCGTTATAGTTGAGTTCAACTCTAAGGTCGGATATCGTAACATTTAACCCAGAGGTCGGTACTTGTGACCATCACTATCAACTCGGAGAGCGGAAACCAAGTACAGCTTGTGTTGAAACATTAAGTTGTAAGTCGGAAATGAGGAACACTATGGTTAAGGTCGAAACTCGGGTATTCGGAATCATTCATAATTTGGAAGTTGGCACCAAAATAGAAAACCTTATACCCGAATACCGAAAGTCGGAAATTATGTGCAATATACTTGAAACTCGAAGTCGTAGATTGGAACTCGGAAACCACTCCAGTTGATTTGAAACTAGAACATGAAATCGGAAATCGGAATAATCAAAATTGAAGATTAAGTCAGAAATCGGAAATGAAGTCGAAAATCATGGAAATTTGAAGGTGAAGTCGGGACTCATGGTGGATGTTACAGTGACAGTTGGCAGCAACCAATAAATGGCGGTGGCCGACGACAGTTAACGGTGGCTAGCAGCGAGAGTCAATTGCCAACGGTAATCGGTGGTGGTGGACGATGGCAACGGACGGTTGACAAGGTCAATGGAAAAAAAAAAAGGATTGGTGCTAAGTAAGAGAACGTAATAGAAAGAGATAAAATAGAAGAAAAAATTGGAATAAAATAAAATCAATTTAAAATTGATTTTTTTTAGAACTAGTTTTAGACCCAAATTGGTTCAGATAAAACCTAATTTTAAAATATTTAAGTAATTATCAAACAACATTTATTAAAAATCAAACCTTATTGCACCTAGTTATTCAATTTTTATAATGTGCTAAACACCCCCCAAATAAAGCAGGAAGGTCTTGCTTTCAATTCTGTATTGCTGGGGTGGGTTCATATCTAATATCTTTACATTTTCTTATATCTCTCGAGCTCTTGTTTTGCAAATGCATATTTCCTTTTGAATGTGGACTAATTGCTTTTTGACCCAACTAACTTTTTTTTCTTCATGAAATATCCCTTGTTGTAAAGTTCGGGTTTTTGATTAGTGAGTCTTTGATCATGTTCAACAAGAAAAGACACTCGAGATTCATATGGTGTTTATTGATACTTTTTTTGTTTGATTTTATATATTATAACTTTGATGAGTAAAGTACAGAATATTGACTTATCATGGATATTTAGGAATTTGTGATAGATTTTAGTCCCCTTTCTCATCCTGATTTCTAGGTTAATTATGGGGAAACATGGAGTTAGTAACAGGCTATTTCCATTAGCCCAATTGGTGATGGGTGTAACACCCTACTAATTTAATGTTATACTTAAGTCATAGCATGAAATTAGGTAGTCTGTGTTACCGTGTTAACATTCTGCTTAAATTTCATGATCAGTATCACAAAATAGTCGAAATGGCGCGCTGTCATATAATAGACGTGAATAGCTTTATAAAACGTAATAAAATTTAATATAACATAACAGAAGAGATACGAATAAGTGATATATTATCAACTGTATATATACATATGTAGGTCAGAAGCCAATGCTTCAGTCAATACCTATACATATATATATATATATATATATTAACAGTAGATGAAATAAAGGAACATCAAAATTCCTATTGCTAAAGAAGCAGAGGCAGAACTAGCAGGAGCAGGCTGTGTGCAACGAGTCCAACTTGGAGTCATGGTGAAGCTGCAGGTCTGGGATCTCAATGAAAAGAGTGGGTCTGGGATCTCAATGAAAAGAGTGGCCGTTGAGCCCTTCGCCAACGTCTGAGAATGATGTGGAAATACAACACGGGGTAAGAATTTAAGGAAATTCTCAGTAGAGTTCGTGTATGGCGTTCATCTGACGTCACATTCATTCTCAGTTGCCTCGGTTTTTATTTAATTATAAAAACATGTGTTGAAACTGAAATATCCATTTTAATGAGTTCAAGAAAATGTCTGGTCCGAGGCAAGGTTCAGTTTTACTTTAGACGGCACAAGAAATAAAATAGATTACTAATAATGATACATAGAATGATAAACAGAATAAATAAATAAACAGCAATAAACAAACATAATAGACAACTGTAAACATCTTGACATAACTATTCCATATATTCATGCATTCATGTAATCATGCAGACTTATTCTTGAACCTTCATAAATTTTTTCATTACTTTTCATCATTTTTCCATCTCTTGGTCCCTTGGGAGTTCTTGGCCATTTAGACTCCTGGGTAATAGTCTGCTTTTCAAGATCGAGCTCGTTCCTATACAGGAATGCTGGGTTTACTTTTCCCAACCTTCCCACCGATCTATTCCCCTTAACTTCTTATTCGGGGCTGGCTCAAGTAGCATGGAACTTTCATAGTAACATAATTCTTATCATAACTTTCATAGCTTTTCTTGAAATTACACATGCATTAACATGAAATTCATAACTTATACATGGATTCTACCGAAATTTCGGTAGCATAATGGAACATGTCCGCTTCCCCATGAATAGTGCCAGCACACCAAAACACCAATTTATCACAAAGGTCACAACATTAAACACATATTTCCAACATGGAACTCATAATAACAATAATCTCATTAAGGCAAAGTTTTTGCCTCAGCATAGTCAGCCAACCCGGTTCTTCTAAATCAAGCCATAATTTCTATTTAACTCATTTGGACCTCAATTTTGGGTATGTTGAAGTGCTATGTGTCTATTTTCTAATCTCTTTAGTCCCATCTAATTTTGATATCTATAGCTCAAGATATTTAGGTTTTATCCCGGCCTGCCCAGTGTCTGGCCAGAATCAGACACCTAAAAATAAAAATCCACTAAAAATCGAAAAATGACTCAAATTATATGAAATTGGACTCATATTAAAGCTAACAGGATAAAGTTTCATTTACAAAAATTTTCATTCCATTTGACTTTGTAGGGCTCAAGTTATAAGCCTCGAATTCTGACCTTCCTAAACTGCCCTGTTCTGACCTGATTTGGACATAGGGCAACTTTCTTGGATCACTGGGAGCAAAAGAGACCTTATCTAATTCTGAAATTTTTATGGGACATTCTCCTAGGTGTAAGCTTTCTAACAAAGTTTTATTCATTTTCAAGTAGTATACGGCGAGTTCTACCCTGAATAACCCAATCTGCCCAGAATCAAAGTCAAAAACCTAGGTCAAATCTCAAAAATTCATAACTCTCTCAATACTAATCCAAAAGCCTTATATGATATATGTATGGAAAGCTCTAGATGTCTAGTTTCATATAAAAATGGTTTCATCAAATTTAATTGGCAATAGGCGGAGCCATACACTCCGCCATACAGACTACCGAGGATTTTTGGTTCTCCAGCCCATCAGCTCTTCCTATTTTCATTCTTTCTTACTTCCAATTCGGTTTTAACCAAACAAACAGCCAAAAACTAGCCATATATCATCACAATCATTCATTTAACACATCAAAGATTGTGAAAATAATCCAACCTCAGCCAGCCAAGACCACAGAATTGATGCAAAAATTAAACCTCTACCTTTGTTATATGTGATTTGGCTTGATCTTGGAACTTGGATGATCAAAACCTAGTTGAGTTTGAGAGTTTGATGGAGTTATGTGAGTGAAGGGGAGAAGGAGAGAGCTGGAGCGGAGGAGAGGAGGCACAAAAAAGGGTTGAATGAAGGAGAGCAGTTGTGTTTATAAAAGCATGGAAGTGGTTAGAATGAGAGGTTGTGATTGGTGGAACATGTATGGCTGAAATTCAGCCAAGCTTCTTCATGTATTGTGGCCAAAGTGGCGCCACTCTCTTGCATTAAGTGGCTGAGTTATCAGCCACTCAAGGTAGGGTAAAAGAATTGGAATTCTATTGGTTCGGTTCTGACAGTTTAAAATACCGTAATCTTACCGATTTCCTTTAAATCGGTAAATCGATTTTGTGAAAATTCTTATGAAATCTTCTATACTTCTAACTTAATTAACTTATACCTAATTCAATTAGTTGCTAATTAATTGATCCTAATTAATCATTTAACCGAATTTTAATTAATCTCAATTATTCGATAAAAATCGAACAATTAAACGAAAAACGATAAAAGAATTTCGGTGGATGTTACAATGGGCTTCAAGGAAGAGTATAAAAGCCCAATTCGAGAGACCATTATGGCAACCCTCCAATCAAAAAAATATAGGCAAAGTATAGGGGATTTGAACTTATCCATCCCCTAGCCACCTGAAGCATCGCCCCTAAGGTTGAGGGAAGAGCGCATCGTGGAAGCCGAATCCCATTAAAATAGGAATCCTACACTAACTCCCTTGAGCTCACAGAGTTTATACAACACCTTCTAAGCTAATATTGCCTAGGTAAGTAATCTCACCCAATTTTGATCCAATAACTCTTGACTAACGCTTGACTTGAGCGTTAGAGTTTTTATAGATACACACACCCACTCGATGACAAGAAGAAGAATGGTAGCACTTTTGTTCACCACCCTCTCAGAATCTATAGGTAACCAGACTTCCTTGATCTTACTTCATAATGCTGGCACCATTTATGGGAACAGAAACTATTGTCATTCACTTACCTCCACTCTACAAATGTTTCTCACTAGAAGGATAATGCTAAAAAGAAAGTTGCTTCTATTGCTCCAATTATCGACCAATGCAAAGAAGTGGCTAACGATCAATGTGAAGAGTTGAACAGAGCTATGGTGTTCGGTTTAGGATCGTTGGTGTTTTAGGATTAGGACTAGAACCTCAACCATGTCCAACATGTGTGCACCGTAATCAAAGACTTATGTTAGAGCCGTGTTTGAATGCTCTTACCATGGTGGTTGAGCTAGTGCCTGAAATTCAAGCAATGTATGTTGCAATCCTAAGGTTAGTAAGAGATCAAGCCAGTGGAATAAGGGACCTTGAATGCGTGCATGATTTGGAGGACAAATCGAGGTCTCAGGAGGATTGAACCCAATATTGGGCAATGAATGTTGATTCCCATCCTTCATATTCTAGACATGTTGAGCATTGCTTCGCATCATAGGGTGGAGCCACAACCCTCGACAGAAACTATTTGGACCGGGCACCGAACCATGACTTCATTCAAATTGGACCATTCCAAGTTTGACTTTGATGAGGAAAATGATCAACCATTTTTTGATTATATCATGAGTGTACCTTTCCCAAAGGGGTTTAACCTCCCTTTGGGAATTGAAGGATATGATAAGATCATTGACCCTCAAGAGCATTTGACAAATTTCAATCATCCATGTATACGGTGGTCGTTTCCAATCCCATCAAGTGTAGTGCATTTTCAATTACTTTGCGGAAAGCCATGCTTAAATGGTTTGTGTCATATGCACCAAAGTTTGTCAATTAGTTTTTCGATATATTTGCCTACTTTGGACAAGAATCACATGCCCAACACGTTGACACAGAACTAGGATAACCCCTTCTTACCCCCACATGGACATTGGGTGAGAAATTCAAATAATACTCTCTCGAGTTGCACCATCCCTCTTAGGATTCAGTAGCCACCCAAGAGTTTATGGGGATTCATTTCATGAGGATCCCAAAATAAGCTCCAAGGAAGCATGATGTGGGATTTGATCCATACCTCATTTTTAAATACTGACACTCACTCTTAGAGAGGTAAGCAAGCTCCGTATACACTTAACATTGTACAATGAGTCTAACTTGAGCATCGTAGTGTCTTTGTGGATCCTTGCTGAGGCCATGGAAATCAGAGCAAAGACAATTAGCAGAAACCTCGACTTTGAGGCAAGAACATTTGGTACCCATTATGCGATAAGTAAAACGTGCCTGACCCTGCCATAGTTATATTGGTGAGGAGCCAAAATGCCAATATAGCCAAAGTGCAAGAAACAGCCATGACGTAGTTCTAGACACTATGGAAGGATTGCAGCAAATGGTTTGAAGGCTATAAGCATGGACTCAAAAGATGACAAACCAGCTTGAAGCACTAAATCGAGCTCAATCGATGAAACATGAACATGACCATAGTATTGTAGTCTGTTGTAGTAGGTAATCACGACAGTTGCATTTTGAATTTGATAATGTCTAAATCAAAATGCAGGGGCTAATGTTGATAGGCTAGTTAATGTAAGATATTAACGGATCTATACTAGGAATTTAGAACACCAATCATAATAGGAATTTAGATAAAAATATTGTATACCTTTCTGATCCATATTATCGAAGAACATCGTCTATGAATCCTGTTGCAAAGAGAAAATGTAGGCATATACATATGTCAAGTATAAGAGAACCCACTCTATTTCCTGCTCTTTCAGATGACCACATCGATGGAGCAATGGCCGTCAAGAGTGCCAAGACTAGAGTGGGGATCCTACCCATAATATGAATATATATAGTACCCTAGTTCTATCCATCAAAGACCTGCCTAGGACTAGATTGTGGTACTAGTCCATAACGATCAAAGTCAAATCGTGATCCTATTAATGAAGCAAACTCAATGAAGCAACAACTAGTACCATAGAGAAGCGGCCATAAACTGGATAGTCTTGACCAATTTGAAAGATCATTTAATGTAGTTTAAATAACTAAATTTTGTGTTGCTCGATCAAGTAAGGGAAACTCAATGGTCTCAGTTACTTTGGGCCTCTACACCTTCTAGCATACTCATCATTGAGTCCAAGCCCAATAACATATGGTGAATCACAAATCCATAATGGATGACTTAATAATTACATGGGTTTCCAATTAACAATCAGGCTATCCATTCAATTCATTTTTATTAAACTAAAAAGCCCACCAATCAATGGAAGCCCATACCTAGAAAATTCTAACATTCTCCCACTTGGGCAATATTGATTGGGTTTTATTCAGTTTCTAAAATATTTCAAAAATGACTCTTAGGTTGAACAACTCTGGCCACAAACTACAGCCTGAAAATCATTTCACCATAAATCAGATCACTCTAGTCAACAAGGCTACCAACTAAGAACCATAGGCGAATGATAGACTATAAAGTGTTTAGTTCCCCATGATCACATACCTAATGACCTCATCAACAATGATCAATAACCATGAGTATGCAAGGTGTAGATATACAAATCGTAGCATTACAATAACGTGAGCACTCAAAGTGATCTTCAAAGTGATCCTTAATGCTACTATGTATGGATCCTTATTGTGTCTTCTCAAGAAAACACAATCAATCTCTAGAAAGAGATCACATGTTTCTCAGGAAACACCAATGTCTTTTCAAGAAAACATCATATCTCGAGATATACAAATAGTATCGAACCAATTTTATAACATGCGCATATATTCATCAATAGATTACATAAGACCGATGTAATCAAATGAACAATACAACTCCCACTAAGCAAGTACATCAAAAGGCCTTACAAGACCCATATTCTTAACATGTCTCATAAACATCATGGCTCTAAGTCCTTTAGTTAAGGGGTGTAACAAACACCACCTTAGTGCTAATATACTCATGAGGGCCCTAATCACACAATTCCAATGCAATGACAATCTTATTAACTTTCACTGACCAATCACATTAAAAGACATAAACCACCAAGATTTAAACATATGATTTCAATAAAGGTATCATAGCCCCACTGTTAAATAACATTAACAGCAAAGCCCTAAAATTGGTTTAAATTGAGGAATTCTCTTAAATTAATTTTAAAATAGGAATTTAGAATTTGCAAAAATTTGTCTTTGATCTTATATTCGTTTTTGAATTAGATCTGAACCTTGATAAAGAGGTGCAAGGTTTGTGTTATTTTCTTGAATATCGATACCTTGAGTTGAACCAAGATTGTTTTGTTCTGGTTCTAAATTTGAAATTCTATATGAATTTTGTGTTTGAAATTTTGAGAACGTGATATGATTTGATGTCTTTTCAAACAATAAAAGATTTAAATTACTAGGTTTGGAAAAATCCCTTTTATTTTAATCGAGAATATTTCAAAAGGGAGACAGCCCCTCTTCTCTACTGGTAGTGTTCACTTGTTGCCACTGCCTCCCATCATCGCATCTGGGTCGTCTAAGAACCATAGAGAGAGAGAGCAACAGATGAAAGAATTCTGATAGAATCTCTTATTATTCCAAATGTTCAGGAAGATGACTATATATACAAGTTGAGGTGTGCAGCTCATGTAACCAACTGAAAATAATGTAAATGTAAAACTAACAGAAAACTAACTGTCACAACTAACTAACAAACTTGCGCGCCAAGTAAAATGCCTAATCAGCAGAATGTGGTAGCGATGGTTCTGCAGCGGTGTTGATTGGCATTGATTGCTCTGTTACCCCCCCGCAAGCTGGTGGGTGGTAGATATCCACCAAGTCAAGCTTGGGAAGGAAATTAGCAAAGCTCTTGAAGGTTAAAGCCTTAGTAAAGATGTCAGCACACTGGTTCTGAGAACTGATAGGTAGCAGCCGCATCAGGCCAGCATGAACCTTCTCCCTCACGATGTGGCAGTCAATGTCCAAGTGCTTAGTGCGCTCATGGAACACAGGATTAGCGGCGATGTGGAGAGCACTCTGATTGTCACAGTAAAGTACTGCAGGTTTAGAGCAATGAACTGACAGATCATGAAGGAGGAAGGAAAGCCACTATAATTCACAAGTGGCAGAGCCGAGAGCACGGTATTCAGCCTCGGAGGAGGACCTGGAAACTGTTTGCTGTTTCTTGGCCTTCCATGACACTAGGGAGGAGCCAAGAAAAAAGCAAAAACCAGATATGGAGCATCTAGAGTCGGGACAGCCTCCCCAATCCGCATCACTAAACCCAAATAGTTGGAGAGAGGTGTCTCGAGGGAAGAATAAGCCTCTTCCTGGACTGCCCTTCAAATACCGCAGCACCCGCATGGCAGCCTTGTAATGGATAGTGGTAGGCTGAGCGAGAAATTGGCTCAATTGTTGGGTGGCAAAAGCTATATCAGGGCGAGTGGTGGTGAGATACAAAAGTCTGCCAATGAGACGGCGATAAGCTGCAACGTCAGAGAAGGGACTACTATTGTCTTGATGCAGCCAGTAGGCACAGTCAACTGGAGTGGATGCAGGCTTAGAATTAGTGAGTCCTGAATTTGACAATAACTCCAAGCAGTACTTCCTCTGGGATAGTGAAATGCCCCGCTTGGAGTGAGCAATCTCTAAGCCAAGAAAGTACTTTGCGTGACCAAGATCCTTGATCTTGAAGTTGGTGTCCAAAATCTGTTTCATGTGTGCAAACTCCACCAAACAATCACTTGCTAGAATGATGTCGTCTACATAAATCAAAAGGGCTGTGAAAGATGAAGCAGTGCGCTTAGTGAAGAGTGAAGGATCAGAAGGAGCTTGAGTGTAACCACTGGCGAGGAGGAGACTCGAGAGTTTGGCAAACCATTGGCGACTAGCTTGCTTAAGTCCATATAATGACTTAAGAAGCTTGCACACCTTATTTGGCCCAGGGGAATGAAAACCAAGTGGGAGATGCATATAAACCTCTTCATGCAAATCACCATGAAGAAAGGCATTGTTGACATCTAATTGGTGGAGATGCCATCCCTTGATGGAAGCAACAGCCAGTAGAAGCCGTATGGTAGTCATCTTGGAAACTGAAGAGAAGGTATCGAAATAATCAACACCTTCAACCTGAGTGTACCCTTTTGCCACTAAGCGAGCTTTGTACCGCTCAATAGAACCATCAGCCTTTCTCCTTATCTTGTAAACCCACTTGTTTCCAATAGGTGCAACACCAGAAGGAAGATCAACGATAGTCCATGTCTGTGTTTGCTCTAGAGCAGAAATTTCAGCCTGCATAGCCTTGTTCCAGCACTCAAATTTACAAGCCTCAGCATAGGACTTGGGTTCAGTGTCAGCAGAAATGTTGAGGATAAAAGCCTTGTGTGTATCAGACAAATTGGAATAAGAAATGTACTGACTCATAGGATATGGGGAAGATGAACAAGGAGGATTGGTGCCATGTATGTTGGTGATACCATCTAAGAACCATAGAGAGAGAGAGCAACAAATGAAAGAATTCTGATAGAATCTCTTATTATTCCAAATGTTCAGGAAGATGACTATATATACAAGTTGAGGTGTGCAGCTCATGTAACCAACCGAAAATAACAGAAACAGAAAACTAACAGAAAACTAACTGTCACAACTAACTAACAAACTTGCGCGCCAAGTAAAATGCCTAATCAGCAGAATGTGGCAGCGATGGTTCTGCAGCGGGGTTGATTGGCATTGATTGCTCTGTTAGGTCGTCGTCGTCATGCCTTCACCGTGAAGCACTAGTCGCCACTGCTGTCTTGCGGAGGAGGGAGAGAGAGCCATGGTAGCTAGCACCACCAACTACTGATCGCACTGTAGCGCTCGTCGGTGGTTGTGGTTCCATGCTTTGCCACCAACATTCACACCGTGGCCACCGCTGTGTGGAAGAAGACGTATTCTTCCATGGCTACCTCCGTTAGCAATGCCGCGAGGATGATAGAAAGTTAGCTGCTGCAGAGATAAGGAGGAGGACGTGGCTGGTCTCAGGGCTGGGCTCCATAGCTGCTGTTGGTGATGGCTCTCCATTGGTCCCGCGGTGGTTCTTCCTTCTGCGAGAAAAGGGAGGTGGGGCTCATCTGGTTCTCTTGTTATAGAGAAGACATGCCACAAATGTCGCACAAGAAGGGAAGGTGGCTGGTGCATGGCTTGATTGCTGTAGTTCTGGCACGCAAGAAGGAGTTGCATAAACCCATTGTTGGAACTAGGTTCAAGGCCCGTAGCAGCTAGAAAGAATGAAGAAAGAAGAAGAGGCCACAACCCTTTGTGTTAGCCTAGTGGGCGTAGGTCAAGTGACCTGTTTTGACCGGTTTAGCCCAAATATTTTATTAAAATAATAATAATAATAATAATCTAAAGAAAAGAAAGGAAAGAGAGAAATTAATGAAAATCTTAATTCTTTCTTTTGATAAAATTTATAATCATAAAATATTGGTTTAAAATTCTATAAAAGAATAGAATTTGAAATATTTTGTGATTATTGAAAATTTTGTTTAAATTCTATAAAAATTTTGTGATTATTGTCTATTTGTGATTATTGAGTCTCATTGTTGTGTTGTTAAAAGTGTTTGGAAAATTTGAGTTGAGTTAAAAATTGATTATTTGGGCAATTATTTATCCCTATTGAGAGTTCTGTTAGTTGAGTGAATTTCTACACCACAGTGGGTTACTTGCAAAATTGGCAGAGTTACTTGTTTATTTATTTGGGATACTTTGTCACTTGGTTTGGTTATGAGTTATCTTACCCACAGGTAGTTAGCTCATTAATTGATCCTGATGTGGCATGTTTTGTCACCTTGTTAGTTGTGGATTGATTCACCCACAGGTAGTTAGTTTATTAATTAATTTGGTATGGCATGGTATTTGGGATGACTTTGACAGTAAAATTTTTCTGTTCACATGTGTTGGATTTTTGTAACCGTTGTTTTATATAGTATATTCTCCACCCACAGGTGAGTTTATATTATATGTTGAGTCCCTGTTTATGGTAATACATATTACTATTGATTACCCATGTAAATAATCAAATTATTGGTATTTTTTAGCTTTTGTGAATTTTTTCATGAATAGTACTGACAACCAAATTGAGCTCTTAACTGAAATTATTATAAAAGGAAATTTACCAAGACAAATATTTGATTACCTTTTGGAAATTATTGATATTGTTTTGTAAAACCAATCTTGTGAGAAAATTAAACATTTTCCTTGTTATTGATTTTGATTTTGTAAGCTATGATTTGTCTATGTTTCTATCTTTGGAAAAAATTTATAACTTTAAGACCGTGGTAAAAGGTTAATAGGTTGTGGAAAATCAAAATTGTAGAGTTGGTACGGTAAATTTTCTCGAAAATAAACATGTTAAGGACTTTGAATAAAATGGGATGGTTAAGTAAAGAAATTTTATCATGTGTTAAGTCACATTAACTTAGTTGAGTCCCATTGAAAAAAAACCTTAAAATAGTTGTTTATATCTTAAATAAAATACTTTCCCAAAATAATGTTTAAACTGTTTAAGGGTTATAAATTCAACCTTAATCATACTTTGTATATGTGGTCAAGTCACTGAAAGTTTGTGATCCCACTATCTCAAGAAAAGTTCTGAGGTCGGTTGTTATCCCACGAATGCTGAAGGTTGCAAACCTTGTTGTCATAATCATGGAATGAAGATAGTTTGAATTAAGGATTGCTAAGTTCTCGAGTAGAATGTTGATATTTTTGACATCTTTGTTTGGTAAATGATTGAAGGTAGGAATACTCTACATGAGTTACAATTGGATATGGAGACTTATGGAAGTTTTTGATAGTTTTAAGCCTATTGGTGCAAATGGGTGTTTGAGAGAAAGAATCCAATGAAAGTGTGGAGTAGTTTAAAGTGGGTGTTGTCGTTGAAAGTTTCCTTGAAAAGGACATGACTATTGTTATGTGCGACTGTACAACAGTCGAGGGGGAGAGTGATAGATTTTCAAGTGTGATGATGAAGTTTCACATTAGCTAAGAATGAATGAAGTGAAAACTATATAAGTGGAAAGGTCCATACATTCATTGCTTGAAGGTTTTGGGTCAAGATGTGACGTTAGACTTGCTATTATGGTTTCTCACTTGGCCAAATGCTACAAATCTTCCAAGATTTTGTGTTTCCCCTAATTGCTCCAACGAGTGATATTAAAACCAATTTTTGTTTGAGCTGAATATTCTGAAACAATAGTTGGTTGGTGTTTGCATTTGGCCCTAACCCATGGAACACCTAGCATGGTTCCTCGTGAATACACGAAAAAGTTGTTATTAAGGGAAAGTGTACTAATGTTGGGAGTCACACTTGAGGGGGAGAGTTATAATAATCATGATTAATTTGCATTGTTTTATGCTGGAATTAAGGGGCAACTATGCCTGATATTCAACTTAGTTAAATGAAATTTTATTTATACCACAGTTTTCGCTGCACGGTTTAATATTTTATTTCTCTAGGTAAAATTCTTTTATGAGAAATGTTATGATAATTATTAATTATCATTATTTTTATGGCACTTGATTGTTTATTAAGTGCATAGAGAAGGAGAGCTATCTTATTGTCATAATGTAATTTTAGAGAGTATGAATAAATAATTAAGTATGGCTAGTGAATTAGTTAGCATACTAAATGATGGATTGCAAGGTAGTTTGTTTATTAAGCTAATGGAATAATTTATGAAAATTGCCAAGTGCTCTCAACCTTGGTTTAATTGACCTGTAAACTCTCTGTGTTAATTAAATTATAGTCTAATGCTCATTATTTTGATTTGTATGGTGTATATGTTAAAGTTCATTTCTGTGCAAATTAATGTTCACTATTTGAGTGAAGTGACTTTATGAAGAGTACTTCATAGTGTGTTTCTATGAAAATCATATTTTAGGGAAATTCATCCACAAAAGTTGAAAATAGTTTAATGGACTGAATTGTCATTGCCATTTTGGAGCCCATTTACTGATTTGGATGTTTGTTGTAACACCCTCCTAAGTACAGTACAATGCTTAAGTCATAGTACCACACCCTGGAGTTGTTACGGTTACCTGAACGGACCTTATCTGACAAAGACTTCACGCGCTACTCTGATACCTCTTGAACTTTCTGGAGACAACACGAAAAATAGGAATGAGAATTTTAAATTCTCAGTAGGATTCTCTATAATACACATGGAATGTCATCGTTGTCATCCCCAGTTTACTTCGGTTTATTATGAAAAAGGTGAACATGCTGCACAAACTGTTTAATTATACGTTTCGAAAAGATCTTATCCGAAGCAAAGTTCATTTTAATCATACACTTAGCATTTGGGAGAACCCATAAACTTCATTCAAATATAATACCACGAATAACAACTGTAGCATATTAAAACACACATAACATCAATATGTTGGGAATATAACATCTGCATATAACTTTATTCATACTTAAATTTATGCTTATTCATAAAACTTGCTTTTCTTTCTTCATCTTCCTTTTCATCATAAAATCTTTACATGCCACATTCCAGAGTATGATCGCCATGTCATACCCCATCAGAGTGTGATCGCCATGTCACGTTCCTTAGGAATATGGGACCTTCATTCTTACACTATTTACACTAGCTGGGTCATGCCATGCCTCATGTAAGTTCTGGTGTCTGCATATACTTTAATCTTTAGCCTTTGGTCTTTAGTCTTTTACTTGGCACGCCTAGGCGTTACGCATCGCCGTCCCTAGGGTGCATTTACTGCCCTTGGGTAGCCTGGCCTTGGAGTGAGCTCGTCAGCTTCACCTGTGACCGTCGTCACACCGACTCCCTGCAATGGGACCCACGTGCCTCTAGTCTTGGAGGGATCTCATTCTGGTCACGTGCCTCTAAGTGAAGGGATCGATTCTGGTCACGTGCCTCAAAACTGAGAGATCTCATCTGACCACGTGCCTTCAACATAGAGGGATCTCATCTGACCACGTGCCTCCAAGGTAGAGGGTATCTGCCTTCACAAGGAGGGATTCAAGGTGCAACTGCCTCCAAGTGAAGGGATTCATATCTTTATCTTTAACTGCCTTCACAAGGAGGGATCTCAAGTAACTGCCTCCGAGTGAAGGGATTTACATTTAATATACTCATGTTTATTCATTCTCATACAAGGTCATGCATAGTCACACTGAATGTACCTATACTTCATTTATTTTCATACGTCATTGCATACATGATCTTCACGTACATAGTCATGATATATAAAGGCCCGTAGCCTCTTTGCCATATTCTACCGGCACTCATACATATGCTTTGTCCTTTAATTTCATATACCTCATCTCATACTTATGTCATCCTTGAATAGAGGGCTTCTATATACCCATTCTTACTCTACTTCATTCTTGCTTGTACACATTCCCTAGTTTCCTAGACTTCTGCCGTAAATTCGGCAGCATAACGGATCAGCTCCGTCTCCCCATGAATAGTGCCAGTCTTCATAGACAATTCAATCATAGCCATATAATCAATTTAACGCATATACATCAAGGTCTAACTGGCAATTCTCGACTCATACCTTATATGTTTTTCTGATACCTGTGAAATCACCAATTGGATCACTTTTGCCCATCTATTCAGATCTGCCCGAATTTCATATGATCCACCTTTATTTCTATTCAACTCATTTAAATCTGAAATTTGGATATATCATAGCTCTATGTGTCTACTTTCTAACCTCTTTGGTCCCATATCATTTTGATTCGTAAAACTCAAGATATTCAACTTTTACCTCAGCCTGTCAGCCACTAGCCCGAATTACACTCTTAGAGGTATAAATTCACTAAAAATCGAAACTAAGCTCAAATCACACGAAATTGGTCTCATATTGAAGCTAACAGGACAACCTTTCATTTGCCACAAGTTGCATTCCATTTGCTTAAGTATACCTCGAGTTATAAGTCCTGAAAGTTGACCTTCCTGAACTACTCTGTTTGGGCCTGGTTTGGACATAGAGTAACTTCCTCGAATTACTGGGAACAAGTGGGACCATAACAAACTCCGAATCTTATATTGGGATGTTCCCCTATGTGTAAGCTTTTTAACAAAATTGGTTTCACTCAATTTGGAGTTGTATGGGGTGAGTTATACCCTCCTCAAGTCATCCTGCCCGGATGAAAGCCCTGAACCCTAAGTCAAACTTCAAAAATTCATATCTCTCTCAATACTAATCCAATAACCTTATATGATATATCTATGGAAAGCCCTGAATGTCTACTTTCATCTAAAAATGGTTTCATCGGATTTGACCGATTGTAGGCGGAGCCGTACACCCCGCCGTACGGACTGCCGTGGAATTCTTCATCCAGACAGCATCCTAACCCTTGGTTCCTTCTAACTTTCTTCTTCTAACTTTAATTTCAACTCAATATTTCATATTAATCCTATCATAATCCATCATACACATCCAGCATATCATCAAATAATCATAAAAAGAAATCTTTCATGCATCCTTTGTTTAGAGAAATTAAGATTAGAGATTGAATCCTACCTCTTTGGAGTATGATCTTGCTGAATTTGATTTCTAGATTGATGGAACCTTGACCAAGCTTGGGGATTTGATGGAGTTGGTTGAGAGAGGAAGGGAAGGAGAAGGCTGGAGCAAGAGGAAGGGAAGGAGACGTAAATCAGCTGGGAATGAGAAGGGAAGTCTGACTTAAATACAAGAAAATGTGGTGTTGATTGGCTGAAGATTTGTGGTTGAAGTTCGGCCACGTCTCTCACTTTTGTGGCCAACTTGCTCTCCACGTCGTCCAAAAACTGGGATACGATTTCGTCCCACATGAAATCGGAACTCGTGTCCATTATGGTTGAAGTCGGAACTCGTGACCTTTTTTACATTTTTAGGAGCTGAAGCCTAATGTCGGAACTCATCCCATCTTGTTTGTGACTGAGGAAATCTTATGCAGTTTATTCGAGACTTGGCCTCCAACTCGGAAGTCGGAAGTCATAGAGCTCGAAATCATATAATCTCGGAACTCCTCATTTGAACTCAGGAATGTCAGCGCTGTATATAAAATCGTAGATCGGAACTCGTGAATGACTAGAAACCAATTCAAAGATTCGGACTCATGTCCTTTGTATTTGAGGCATAAGGTCGGAAATCGGGAAAATCTAGCCATTCCAGTATTAAGTCGGAAATCAAGAGTTCTAATAAGGTATGAGGTCGGAAATCGGGTCCATTGCCTTGAGAAATGAAGTCGGGAATAGAATTAAATCGGAAATCGGTATTATGCGAATGGACTCGGAACTCGGAAATAATCACTACATGCGATTTTCGAAGACGAAATCGGAAATTGGAATCGATCACCCTGGGGCAAAGTTGGAGCTCGGAAAGCGGATGTTACATTTATCACCACAATGACTCATTCATAACGTTAGTGGAGCTATTTGTTGATTTTGGGAATGGTTTTGTTGCTTAGACCAATTAGTGCATTAACCTACCCACAAGTGGTTATGTATGAGTTGGTTCAAATAGCATAGAATTTGGGATTAATTTGATAGTGAAAATTCTTCTGCCCACAGATATTGAATTTTCTGAGATTGTTGTGCATCATATATTCTTCGTCCACAGTCGAGTTTGTATTCATGTTTTAAATCTCTGTTATGGTGACAATTGTCACTGATTATTGTCCATTGGATCAACTAAAGGTTGATTGTGTTTATTTTCAACTTCATGTCATATTTTCCCTTAATAAAGTAATTAGACTATAATGTTGTAAACTTTGGCCAGCTTCTTAAAAGGATGGAAATTGTATATAGCAATGATATTTGGGCATGATGGATGTGTAAGTTTATCCATGAAATTATACTTGAATTTGTATTTAAGTGAATTTTCTTCTTGAAGAAAATGTTGATTGTTTTAATGAGTGGGAGCTATGTGGTGTGTTGTGCATTTTGCCCACAGATGATTGTACAATATGCCTAATCTTCCATGAAAAATATAACTTTGCCTAAAATTAATCATATTCTTGTAATTGCATAAGGTTGGTGGGAGCCATTGTTTGGTTCTATTTCTATGCTATATATATAATTTTGAGAATTCTTGATAGTCTAAGTTATGATGGCTATGTTTTGTTGCTATTGATATTATTTAACAGTGGAGCTATGATAGCTTTATTGAAATCACATATTTAAACCTTGGTGGTTTTGTCTTTTAATGTGATTGGTGAGGGAAAGCTGATGAGATTGCAATTGCACTGGAATTGTGTGATTAAGGCCTTCATGAGTATATTAGCACTGAGGTGGTGCTTGTTGACCCCCTAACTAAAGGATTTAGGCCCATGATATTTATGAAACATGTTGAGAATATGGGTCTTGTAAGGCCTTTTGATGTACTTGGTTAGTGGGAGTTGTATTGTTCATTTGATTACATTGGTCTTATGTAATTTATTGATGAATATATGCGCATGTTATAAAATTGGTTTGATACTATTTGTATATCTCGAGATAATTTGTTTTCTTGGGAAGACATTGGTGTTTTGTGAGAAATATATGATCTCCTTCTAGAGATTGATTGTGTTTTCTTGGGTAGACACAATGAGGATCCATACATAGTAGCATTAAGGATCACTTTGAGGATCACTTTGAGCGCTCGCGTTATTGTAATGCTACGATGTGTATATCTACACCTTGCACACTAATGGTTATTGATCATTATTGATGAGGTCATTAGTTATGTGGTCATGGGGAAACTAGGCACTTTATAGTCTATCATTCGCCTATGGTTCTTAGCTGGTAGTCTTGTTAACTGGAGTGATCTGATTCATGGTGAATTGTTTTTCAGGCTGTAGTTTGTGGCCACAATTGTTCAACCTAAGAGCCGTTTTTGAAATATTTTAGAAACTAAATAAAACCCAATCAATATTGCCCAAGTGGGAGAATATTAGATGTAACATCCAAAGAATTTTATCGTTTTTAACCAAGTTGTTCAATTTTTATCGAATAATTGAGGTTAATTAGAATTCGACTAAGTATTTATTTAAAGGTTAATTAATTATTATTTAGAGAGATTAGATGTGAGGGAATTAAATTAGAAACCTAGGAAATTCATTGAATTTTTCCTAAACCGTTGTAGCGATTTAAAAGAAATCGGTAAGATTTCGATATTTTAAGCTGTTAGACTCGAATCAATAGAATTACGCACCCAAATTCTATGATTCTATGGCTAAATATTCAGCCACATACTCATATATGGGTGGCGCAAGGAGAGCCACCAAATGAAGAGGATTAGCTGAAAATTGGCCACATAGCTTACAACCAATTAAAACACAATTCTCCAACTACCTCGTTAAAGCTTTTATAAGATTTTTCTTTCCTTTTCCTTTAGTAGAATTTCGTCCTCCCTCTCCCAACAGGCTTTTCTCCTTCTTCTCTTCATCTTCTTCATCTCTTTCTTTCATTTTCAGCCTTCCTCAAGTCTCTTGTATCCATATCTTTTACTAGAACTCAAGACTAGCTAGTTTTGCATCAAAATAAGGGTAGGATTCCATCTTGTTCTTGATTTCCATAAATTGTGGCTGTATGAAGTTTTAATTTTCTTTATTTCTTTGATGATATATTTGGTGTAGCTGGTGGTGTATGGTTGGTTTAACATGAAACTTTGAGTTAGAATTGAAGTTAGAATGAGAAAGCACAAAGAGCCATAAAATAGAATCTATTAATTTGAGAAACCCTGCGGTGGTCCGTACGGCGGAGTATACGGCTTTGCCTACAGCAGTTTAAATTTAATGAAACTATTTTTATGTAAAACTAGATATCTAGGGCTTTCCAACCATATATATTATAAGGCCATTGGGCTAGTATTGAGGGAGATATGAATTTTGGAAGTTTGACCTAGGTTTTCGAGTTTAATTCTGGGCAGATGAGATTGTTCGGGTAAAACTTGCCCTATACAACTAGGAATTGAGTGAAACCAATTTTGCTAGAAAGCTTACACATAGGAGAACACCCTATCAAAATTTCAGAGTTAGATTCAAGGAAGTCGCCCTAAATCCAAATCGGGCTAAAACAAGGCAGTCTAGAGGGGTCAAATTTCGGAGCTTATAACTCAAGCTCTACTCATGAAAATGAAATGGGACTTGTTGCAAATGAAATCTTGTCATGTTATCTTTAATATGATATACATTTCGTATGATTTGAACTAGTTTTCAATTTTTAGTGGATTTTTACTTTTAAGTGTGTAATCCTAGCCAACTACAGGGTAGGTGATGCGACTCCGGCAAGTATACCAGATCGTACAAGCAATAAAGTGATAAATAAAGTATCGTTCTCACGAGGATAGATCAAATACCGGATAGTCTAAGAGATGACTATTTGGACAAAATAAATTCACAGATACAGAAAATTAAAATAAAATTAAAATTAAATAAATAAGCAAAAGAGTAATGTAGACTGACACTAATGGGGTAGACAAATGCAATGGAATAGATGCTAGGGCTAATTAATTTCACCTATTGTAGACGCATTTACTATGAATGTCCGTTAATCAGTTTCTATCCTAATTGACTCACGGTCGGTTCCCCTTAATTTTTTCCTAGCCTCTCTCGAGGTCAAGCAATACTCTTTATCCTAAACTGATTGCCTAATCTCTTAGTACAAACTAATCTAGGTAAAGGTTAAAGCTCTATGGGTTTCTATGTTGATTGCATGAACCGCGTTTGTCTATCTCTAGTTTTCGCTCAGCTCACGGTGTTTATGTTAAGAGGCTCTATTCATAAACCTTCTCTCGAGTTATTGTAAATCCCCAAATCAATTAATTGGTGATCAAGCAATTAAAAGCATTAAGAACAAACAAAAACACTAGGCAATAGAGATAGAAAACAAGATTAATATTAATCCATGAGTAAACTTGCCATACAAAAAGGGTCCATTAATGCCCTAGCAAAAGAAAACTAGTTCATAACTAAAGAAAAGAAAACAATGAAAGAGTATGAAGGTGAGAAGATAGAAGAAACAAAAGCCATAAAGTATTGAAGCTAGAAACAAGAGATTTGGAAGAATGTGGATCTCTCCATGTTGAACTTGAGCTCTAGAATCCTTGAATCTTCGCCTTCAATCTCTCTAGAAGAAGTCTTCTATCTTGGGAGGGGTTTTTAAGTGTCTAGGGATCCTTTTCCTGACCTTATGTGTTGCCTGTTATAGTCTACGGATCCTTTTCTCAAATTTTGGCCTGAACCAGCAACTTGCTGCAAACAGCATCGCGCTATAGCGCGCCTGCCTGACAGTGCCAACTATTTTTACACATTTCGAAGATCTGTAGCGGTCAGAATAGTTCGAATTTGCCCTTGGTGGTAGAAATAGAGATTGTAGATCTTTGAGTAAGCTTTCCAACGCAATAAGAATCACCTCAATCAGAGTTCTAAAGCTCAAGATATAAGTGAAAGAGTGATAAAAGGTCAGACTTGACAGCATTAAGAACAAGATGAAGCTTCAATCTTGTTTTGCCTTTTTCTCCTAGAAGACTTGAGAACTGGAAAAAGTATCCAACAACAAAGTTGGAGATCTTCTTCTCTTCTTTCCAAAGAATCTTGAATCATCATAATCTGATTTATGGAGAGCTAGATATCGAATTTCCAATGGTCTTGATTTTATGCAAGATAGGCTCTATCATGGCTCCAAATTCCAACTTGAGTGCTTCTACCTAATAACAAGTAGACCAAAAGCATAAATAAGTATCTAAAATATAAGAAAATAATAGAAAATAAAAGTACCACCTATTCTAAACTACTTAATGAAAATAAAACAAAATATTAACTAAACTAAACAACTATGTCCTAAATTAAATAAAAATTAACTAAAAATATAACTCACTACAAGGAGTTATCAGTAGGCCAAGACAGAACTCTAATAACTTCAGTTTCATTTATCAAAATTAGATGGGACTAAAGAGGTTAGAAAATAGACACACAACACTCCAACATATTCAAAATTTAGGTCTAAATGAGTTAAATAGAAATTATGGCTTATTTTACAAAAACTGGGTTGAGTGAAGGTGCTAAGACAGCAACTATACTTTAAATACAACTAATATTTCTATGAGTTTGATGTTGAATTGTGAATGCAATGTTGTGATTTTTCTGAATAATTGATTGTCTAAATACTGGCACTGTTCATGGGGAAGCGGACATGATCCGTCATGCTGCCGAATTTCCAACAGAAATTAATGATAGTTTTGAATGTTGGTATGTTAATATTGTTTTGTGATGTGTATGAATATCATGCAAGTATTATCATTTGAGAATAAGGTATGAAGCCAATGTATTTATGATTCTATGATGAAAGATATGATGATGAGTTCATATTCCGAAGGAACGTGACATGGCGATCACGTTCTGATGGGGTATGACATGGCGATCACGCTCTGATGGGGTATGACATGGCGATCATACTCTTGGACGTGGCAGGATGAACATATTCCTAAGGAGTGCGACATGGTGATCACACCCCTACGAAGTATGATATGGTGATCATACTCTTGAATATATATAACAAGCAAAAGAAGATAAAGGAAGAAAAGAAAATTTGTGTATCTGCATAAATTCAAGTACAAGTAAAGGCATGTGCAGATTTTATGTTTTCAGTATATTGGTGTTATTATATTTTAATACGTTTAAGTTATTATTCATAGTATAATTCATGAATTTATTTTGTATTGGCTCTCCCAAATGACAAGTGTATGAATAAAATGGACTCTGCTTCGAATAATATGTTTTCGAACTATAAAATTAAACAATTTATATAACGTGTCCACCTTTTTCATAATAAATCGAAGCAGCTGGAGATAATAACGATGACACGGTATGAAATTTCTTAGTGAATCCTACTAAGAATTTAAAATTCTCACTCCTGTTTCTGTGTTATCTCCAGATAGTTCAAGAAGTTTCAAAGATGGCTGAAGTTGCTTTCAGATAAGGTCTGCTCAGGTAACAGTAACAACTCCAGAGTGTGGTACTATGACTTAAGTATAGTACTGTATAGTGGAGGATGTTACATTAAAACTTTCTAGGTTTGGACTTCCATTGATTGGTGGACTTTTTAGTTTAATAAAAATGGTTTGAATGGATAGCCTAATTGTTAATTGGAAACCCATGTAATTATTAAGTGATCCATTATGGGTTTGTGATTTACCATGTGTTATTGGGCTTGGACTTAATGATGAGTATGCTGGAGTGTGTAGAGGCTCAAAGTAACATAGGTCTTTGATGGATGGAACTATAATACTATATATATTTATATTATAAGCAGGATCCCTACTCTAGTCTTGGCACTCTTGACGGCCATTACTCCATCGATGTGGTCATCTGAAAGAGAAGGAAGTAGAGTGGGTTCTCCTGTACCTGGCATATGTATGTGCATACATTTTCACTTTGCAACATGATTCATAAATAATGTTCTTCGATCATATGGATCTGACAAATACACAGTATTATTTATCTAAATTTCTATTATGATTGGTGTTCTAAATTCCTAATATAGATCCGTTAAAATCTTACATGTGATATCAGAGCTAGTTAATTTTAAATTGAGGATTTCTCTTAAATTAATTTTAAAATAGGAATTTAGGACACCAATCATAATAGGAATTTAGATAAATAATATTGTATACTTGTCAGATACATATTATCGAAGAATGTCGTCTATGAATTCTGTTGCAAAGAGGAAACATATGCACATGCATACGCCAGGTACAGGAAAATCCACTTTATTTCCTTCTTTTTCAAATGACCACATCGATGGAGCAATGGCTTTTAAGAGTGCCAAGATTAGAGTGGGGATCTTACCCATAATATGAATATATATAATACCCTAGTTTCATCCATCAAAGACCTAGGTTACTTTGGGCCTCTACACCCTCCAGTGTAACATCCACCGGATTTTTTTTATCGCTTTTCGTTCAATTGTTCGGTTTTTATCAAATAATTAAGATTAATTAAAATTTGACTAAATATTTATTTAGGATCAATTAATTAGAAATTAATTGAGTTTAGATATGAGGGAATTAGGTTAGGAGTATAGAAGATTTTATAGAAATTTTCTTGAAACCGATTTACCGATTTAAAGGAAATCGGTAAGATTTCGGTATTTTAAACTGTCAGAACCGAACCAATAGAATTATCTGCCCAAAACCCTATAACCCAATGGCTGAATACTCAGCCATTTAAGCCTCTAAAGGTGGCGTCATCAAGGCCACAAAAGAGGGAGATATGGCTGAACTTTAGCTACAAAATTTCAGCCAATCAAAACTCACAATTCCAACTACCCTCTTCATGTTTAAATCAGATTTTCTCTCTTCCTTATCATGCTGATTGCGCCTCCTTCTCCTCTGATTTCAACCGTCTTCTTCTCTTCCCCACTCACCCAACTCCATGAAACCTTCAAGCTTGACAAGATTCCATCAATCCAAACTCCAAAATCTAGCAAAATCACATATAAAGATGTAGAGGTTTAATTTTGTTCTTGTTATTCTGGTTGTGGTTGGCTGATTGTGGCTTTATTTTCTCAATTCTTGATGTGATAATTGAATGAATATGATGATCTTTGGCTGGTTTGTTGGCTGTTTTTGATGTTAAAATCGATTAGGAAGTAAGAAAGGGTGAAAGTAGGAAGATGTGAGGAGCTGGAAAACCAAAATCCCTCGGCAGTCTGTACAACGGAGTGTACGGCTCCTCCTACAGCCGTTTAAATTTGATGAAACCATTTTTATATGAAACTAGACATTCAGGGCTTTCCATACATATATCATATAAGGCCATTGGATTAGTATTGAGAGAGATATGAATTTTGTAAGTTCGACCTAGGTTTTTGACTTTGATTCTAGGCAGACTAAGTTATTCAGCGCAAAACTTGCCCTATACTACTTGCAATTGAATGAAACTAACTAGTTTAGAGATCTTACACATAAAAGAATATCTCATAAAAATTTTAGAGTTAGATAAGGTCCCGTTTTCTCCCAGTGATTCGAGAAAATTGCCTTGTGTCCAAACCAGGCCAAAATAGGGTAGTTCAGGAAGGTCAAATTTCGGGGCTTATAACTCGAGCCCTACTGAAGCAAATGAAAAGAAATTTGTTGCAAATGAAATCTTGTCCTGTTAGCTTTAATATGAGATAAATGTCATGTAATTTGAACTAGTTTTCGATTTTTAGTGGATTTTTACTCGTAAGTATGTAATTCTGGCCAGCTACAGGGCAGGCCAAGATAAAACTTACATAACTTGAGCTATATTTATCAAAATTAGATGGGACTAAAGAGGTTAGAAAATAGACACATAACACTCTAACATATCCAAAATTGAGGTCCAAATAAGTTAAATAGAAATTGTGGCCTAATTTACAAAAACCGGGTTGAATGCAAGTATTGAGATAGCAACCATGTTTTAATTGCAGTAATTGTGCCATGAATTTGATGTTTGAAATATGAACAAAATGTTATGATTTCTCTGAAAATTGGTTTCCTGAGTACTGACACTATTCATGGGGAAGCGGACTTGATCCGTTATGCTGCCAAAATTTCGGCAGAATTTTATGAACTTATGATAGTTTCTGTTATGAATATTCATGATATGAACATGAAATTCTATATGCAAGGACATATGAAAGTAAATGGTGAAGCATATGTATGAGTGCATTCAGCATGTCTATACATGATTATGTATAAGAATGAAAGGACATGAATATATTAAATATGGATCCCTTCACCTGGAGGCAGTTATGAGATCCCTCCTTGTGAAGGCAGTTAAATAAGATAAGATTGGGTCCCTTCACTTGGAGGCAGTTAATTGGGTCCCTCCCTGTGAAGGCTGTATAAAACTATAAGATCCCTCTACCTTGGAGGCACATGGTCAGATGAGAGCCCTCTACATTGAAGGCAAGTGGTCAGCTGAGATCCCTCTATTCTTGAGGCACGTGACCAAGAGAGATCCCTTCAATTTAGAGGCATGTGGCCAAAATGAGATCCCTCCAAGACTAGAGGCATGTGGATCCCCATGTAGGTTAGTTCTGTGTGGCGATGGTCACGAGTTGAGCTCACTCCTAGATCAGACTACCCAAGGGCAGTAAAGACTAAAGATTAAAACATATGCAAGCGCCCTAGGGACAGCGATATATAGCGCCTAGGTGTGCCAAGCAAAGAAAGCAAAGAAAGTTAAAGAAAAACACCAATGCATTTGCATGAATTCAAGCATGAGTATTTGCATAATTATATCCCATGTTTTATTGATGCGGAGACTGTTCTATCTACTTATGCTGTGATTATTATTCTAAATATGAAATATTGCCCATGTGACTCAAGTGCGTGAATAAAATGAACTCTGCTTCAGACAATATATTTTCAAGCTATAAAATTGAACAGTCTATTTAACATGCTCACATTTTTCATAATAAACCAAAGCAGCTGAGATAATAACGATGATACAGCATATGATAGTTTAATGAATCCTACTAAGAATTTATAATTCTCACTCCTATGTTTATTTCCGTGTTATCTCCAGATAGTTCAAAAGTTCCGAAGAAGGTCCTCCGAGGCAGAGTTGACTAGAAAGATTAAAGGTGGCCGAAGGTTGCTACTAGACAAGGTCCGATTAAGTGACAGTAATAGGTGAGGTATTATGACTTAAGCATAGTACTATATTTGGGAGGGTGTTACATCCAGCATACTCATCATTGAACTCAAGTCCAATAACACATGGTAAATCACAAACCCATAATGGATCACTTAATAATTACATGGGTTTTCAATTAACAATCAGGCAATCCATTCAACCCATTTTTATTAAACTAAAAAGTCCACCAATCAATGGAAGCCCAAACCCAGAAATTCTAATAGTTAAAACCCAACTAAATTATGGAATCATCTAGTTTGAAGAGGACTATATAGAACTATCATATAGGGCTTGAGATTAGGTGTCATACCTAAGCCCAATAAAAGACAAATTCTTATCAAGGGTAAGATAGATAGATAGATAAATAGATTTGATTGATTGATTGATTGTCACATGCCATCATAACTGAGCTCTAAGAAAAGGTTAAACGACAAAAGAGATTAATATATCAAAATTTTATTCTATTGATAATGATTTTGTAGAAATTATTCTTTTAATGAAATTGCTATATTGTGGAATATAAAAGCAAAAGGGGCAAATTACACTAACCCTCTTGAGATCCATTGATACTGGACCCTCCTATATTTTAAATCTACACTCGACTCCCTTCCCTTAACATATTTTTTAAAATTCCAAATTTACCTTTAAAAAATCCCTAGCATCATCTTCTATTACTTCTAGCCACAACTAAAAACCACTGCTCATTATTTATTCCTGCCGCTGCTTTGCCATACAAGCTTTTGATAGGTGCTATGGTAATCGCCACTGTTGCAGTCTCTCCTCCCTTTCAAGGCTGTGTCATTGCTATGCATCTTTCCTATTCGCTACCTCATAAATAAGCAACCATTGCAACCAACAACCACCGCCAAGACCCACCATCATTTCTCTTTGCACGAACCAGCCAAGACCATCACCTCATAGCTGCTCTATCAAAATCGTAACCATCCTCACAACTTTCTAGTTTTGTTTCCTCTCTTCTTCTTTTTTCTTTTTCTGCTTCATTTATAATAAATAACTGGATTCGATTTAGTTGTTCTAAATTTGGTTATTGGCAATAGCTCATGTAATTGAATAGAAATAAAACAAATCTTTAACGGCAAGATAGCTATTTTATGCATTTTTTTTAATTTTTTAAAATATAGAATTTAGGGTTAAGGGACCTTACGATAATAGAATTAAGTAAATTAAGGGAGTTGGATGTTGATTTGAAATGTAGGAGTGTCTAAGTTAGGAGTGTTTGTGATTTGGTTTGAATTGATTTTACCTGAAAAGTCAATCATATCTAAATAATATAGTTTATTGCAGTTTGGATTAGACAAATTTAATTTAAATTTTGAATTCAATCAAATCCAATCCAACTATTATCGAATTGGATTGGATTAGTTTGATGGTTTTTTGAATAAATAAAAATTTAAGTTTAGAATATTATAAAATAAAAGTAACATAAGTCAATGAATTAATAAAAATAAAATAAAAACAACTCATTTAATATGTCCAAAATGTTATTTAAGTTAGAATGATCCACAATTAAAAAAATTATGTAATAAATCAAAATTATTATAAGTAAAAGTATAAATTTAACAATAAAAAAATTGTCTTATATAATATTATTTGGTTTTAATTGGATGGCATTAGCTAACCAAATTTGAAATCCAATCAAATCAAGCAATTTGTAAAAAATAAGAACCAATTAAATCTAAACTTTTTCGGTTTTGATTGGTTTTTGATATGGATTAGATTAGTTGAGTGCTTTTGATTAGGTTGGATTGAATCCTAGTCTAGATGTAATGTTTATGGATCTTGGGGAAGTTGGTTTAATTTGCCCAAACAAAAATTCTCAAGAGTGTAGATGATATAATCATGGAACACTATATTGCGGTCCAGTATTGTTGAAGTTCAGGTGGAAGTGTAATGTAATAAGATTTATTTATTTATGTATTCCACAAAAACTAATAGCAGTATTTGTGGTGCACTCTATAAAATGAGTGCACCACACACCTTGAAGATTTATAACTGATATTTATTTAGAGTATTAATACATATACAATCTACATACCACAAAAATTCTCCCATCTTCATAGATCTCCTTAGCTCGTTGCCAACACAACAAGCTCCACCACGGCCTCAACAGGAACTACTGTTGGTGCACTAAAGCTCCACAATAGTCTCAATGAGAACTATTGTTGGTGCACTAAGCTCCGCAGCGACCTCCATGCAGACCACTACTTGAGATCCACCTTTAGCTACACCATTGTTGTGTCCTCACTCAAACATGTCTGAGATGACATAACTGTCCATGACACATGCCATCTCGGATATGTTGTAGGCCCGATCGATGCTAAAGCTGATCAATAGCCACTCCACCCACGAGGAAATCAACAATGTGCAGGCTAAGCTCATTGACATCGATGCCTACCTCTCCCACCATAGAGCTTGATAAGATGCACAACGCCTATAAGAATCTCCATTCTGATGCCAAGAAGAGGATCGTCAAGATATACGAACGGGGAGGGAAAGAAGATGGTGATGATAGTGGTGGAGCTTCTCAGTGGTGGTAAGGTGAGTGATGGCCGGGGCAGTGGTGGAGTTGTAGAGAAGATTAGTGGTGGTGAAATTAGAAGGCTAGGGAGATGGTGGAGTTGAGGGTCGAACAAAGAAAGTACAATTTTATAGCTCATCATATGTGCTTCATGTATGAATATACCATCGCATCCTACCTATTAAATCAGGTTGGTGCAATGCATAGGCCCAGCGCACCATAGCACAAGCCAAAATTGATGTAATAAATAAAAAACTATTAAAAAATTATTCTAGCATATGGAAGAAAAAGATTAGTGCATTCAATATATTTTCTGTTATTCCTTTTAACTTCAGATAATTGTTTCACTTAAAATAGTTGTATAAAATTAGGTATTTACATTTGATAAAAAAAATTATTTTTTTTTCTGCACAAATAATGTAAAATAAATTTACAATGTCAACAATAGAATTTGAGGAAAATGCCAAATCAATGTGTGTAATTATCCACCACAACAACTACCTAACATAATTTGTCATTTTTCTCTAATTTTATTGTTAACAGTGTAAGCCTATTTTACACTATAAGTGCATAGAAATTAATTGTGATAAAACTATTAAACATATTCATTACTAGTTTATTTTTTTCTTTATACTGATATTACTCTATAAAATGTGAAGTTAGTAATAATGAATTTATCTAGAATCTACTAAAATTATATAAAATAAGATTTCTAAGGGTAATACATTTACTTACATATGCCTTAATAAGGGTGTCCATAGGTTGGGTTGGGTTGGGTTGGGTAGATTTAAGGAGTTGTTTCATTGTAACCTGCTCATTCAAATTGTTTATTGGGCTGGGCTGGGTCAAACTCATAGGTTCGATATATATTAAAAAAAATTTCCTATTAAAATATGTAAAAATATATAATCAAGTACAAGTCTCTTAACAAAAACAATAACAATACTATAAGTCTCAATATACATAAATTTAAAAGTGCATATATAAATTCAAGAAAATGTCTGTAAATCCTAAAAGTTTTTAAAAATTCGTACAAATCCTAAAAGTTTTTAGAAAGCATATATAACTTCTAATAGTTTTTAGAAAAGCATGAATAAGTTCTAAAAGCATAAAAAATTACATGAGCCATTTGAAGCCAATGTCATCATATATAGCATATGGATTGACGCAATCAATGACTTCACCCTCAAATTTTTTCATTATACTCATTGTCATCCAAACGGTCTATTGGATTTTCATCACAATGGTTCGTTAAGTATTCCATTAGCTTCTCATCTCCATTATCTTTGGTTACTTTCTCAATATGACCACCATGCCTACACGTAGATAAGATATATTGACTCATTGCCTTGTAAGCCATAGCATGGCTTTTTTTTTTTTTTTTTTCCTTTTTTTCAGAAAAATCATGACACTTGTAAGTCCAAAACCCAAAAAAAGCACATTGTACCCATAGATAAGGTAACTCTTGTTGGAAGCTAAACATAATGGATCCAAAGAAAAAAAAAAAAAAGAAAAAGCAATCTTTGCACAAGACTTACTTATCTATCCACTATTTCATCTCTAATACCCCTACATACATGTAAAGCATCCCCCTCCAAGATGTTTCTACCAGTGATTATGTTCATTTGGGATAACAACACCAAGACCAAATGAGTTGGATAATGGTAAATCAACATGATCAAAACTAACCTCTACAAAACCAAGCGCCAATTTATGGCATTTAACATATGTTGGCTCGATTCTATTCATATCATTTTGCTTGTCACATGCAATTTGATAAAGCTTTAACAGATGATGAAGCCTTCTAGCCCAACTGCAACAGATTGGGGCACTGAGAATTCTTCCAAATCTTGTTGCATTCCATCTAGATCTCATGCCAAGCTACAAAAAGCTTCTCAATGCTCTCCATGCTTGAGCCTGCTACAAAATTTAGCAAGGTCTTATTCAAGGATTCTTTTGCTACTTGATAAGGATGCTCCAAAATACGTGCAACATGAAAATCTTGAGTCATAAAAGGGTAATTAAACATAATATGTTGGATAGATTCCTCCCCATTTTGGCATAGATAGCATTCTCGCCCAACCTAAATTCCTTTTGATCGAAGGTGTAGCTTTGTAGGAAGAATATCTCTACAAGCTCTCTGTTAGGAACCTGGTACCAACCATGGAGAATAAAAGGGAAATGCTATAGTAATTCATTGGAGATGATGCTATCAGTGTGATATCAATCTCCTCTAGTATAATATTCACACACAAAAGAGATACAATAGTTTCTAGGTAGTTAAGAGACCAAGAACTCTCCTAATTCCAAATCCTTCCAATTCTCAAATTACCCCCTCAGTATCCCTCCTTGTGCCTATATAGCCTTAACCATCTTCCTACTTATGCAGAGTATTTGTCTCTCCTTTCTAGCCTTGCCTAGCTAGCAAGGTTAGTTACAAAATCCTTCACACCCATGCCTTTACAAAACGCCCCCATATATTCAATAGCTCTCTTCCCACTTGCTTCAAAGTAATTTAATTTAAACAACAAATCGTATTCTTCTGAAATGAATTTGTTAATAAAAGCTTTTCTTAAATATTAATTTGCCATCATCATTAAAAAAAGGGAAGATTGTAAGCTCCAATGCCTTTCTAAAACCATTTCATAACTTAAGATGTTTCAAGCTTTAAGATTTCGATAAATACCAAATCAAGCTTTAAGCAAAACTTTTGTCTGTGAACGATTTGTTTAGGTTAAATGTATTCTTTCGTGAGCAAAATCATTTCTCTCATGCATAAACAATTTTTGAACCAAACAAAGTGTCGTAATCCGTAGTACTTCAAATGTACTTATATTGGATCAAACGCTTTGTGATTTATATGATTTCTCACTTAAGAAGCAGACAAAAAGATCAGAAGGATGAGATTATAGCATCAGAAAGGAAAATATGCCACAAGAAGAATCACTGTTCATTCAAAAGGAGACTTAGTACAAAAGGGTGATCATTAGAAACATGTTTCTCACGAAGCATCTCACCTTCACAGCTTCTTCTACACAATTCGTTGATAAATTCAAAATGTCAAAAATGATTTGATAAGATGTAAAAGAAGCCCTGACAAGTCTGAAAAGTTGGTGAACATTTCAATGGCTATTTTTCCTCTTTTATGTCAATTCTACTTGTTGAAGAAAAAATTGCATTTCTCTCTTTTCAGTTATAGACCAATGGATCAAAGAGGCACAAGCCTCAAGATTTACAAGCTTCAATGGTCATATCCTGAAGTTTATATAAAATTGGAAAGTGAAGAAGAAATGGTTAGACTAATTGAATACTTTTCTACGCATAAGAGACCTTCTTCATAAACTTTCTCAACCTTCTGAATCATCAGAAAGTTACTCGTCATAACTTCAACTTGTAAAATCTTCTCTGTTGATTTGTATTAGCTAATATTCTCATTTATAGATTTTAGAGAAGTCATAAACACTTTGTACTTTGTTGATTATACAAGCTTTTAGAGCTTAAGTGTGAGTGTTGCAAACACAAACCACAAACCTTCTCATATTGTAACCAAACCCATTAGTGGTCATTGAGAGCTTGGAGAGGCTAGGATAAATACTACTCGTGCTTAGCTTGGAGAGGCTTGAGAAAGAATACTCACATGGAAAAAGATTGGAGAAGCTTGGAAAAAGAATACTTGATATATACAACTCTCAACAAAGTGTTGGGGACTGGAAATAGGTAAATAGTTGGTTGAACCAATATAAAATTCTACTATATGAATTTTTTTATCCCTTATCTCTTTACTGTTTCACTTCACTAATTTATTAAATCAGTGAGCAATCATTTATTCTACCTGATCAAACTTTCTAATAATAAAAATAATTTTTACTTCTAGCCAAAAAACTTTTGTATTCCAAGTTTAAGACTTGAAAAATTTGTTTCAAAAAGTTTCAGGTCTCAAGCAGATTTGAAGCACAATTCAACCCCCCTTCTTGTGCTACCCTTATCAACAATTGGCATTAGAACCTATAACAACCTACCAAACAATATACTATGCTTAAGCATAATATATTACCCAGCAAGATATTACGTGTAGGTGTCTAATTTATTTCGTATTAATTTGATGTTATTTACTCATAAAGAAATCAGCCGTTTATTTGTTTATTTAATTTAGGGTTTAGGGACAACCTACCAGACAATATACTATGCTTAAGCATAATATATTACCCAGCAAGATATTACGTGTAGGTGTCTAATTTATTTCGTATTAATTTGATGTTATTTACTCATAAAGAAATCAGCCGTTTATTTGTTTATTTAATTTAGACGTATAATAAATGGTAAGTTTCGCGTTATAACAAAAGAAAATTCGCGGAATAAACTGAAATACAGAAACTATACCATATATATATATATATATATAGTTTGTCAAAATAGAGCATCACAAGCACAGGGTACAATAATGAGACTGCTGAAACAAAATGAATCGGCCTAACGCTATGAACTAGAACCCTATCTGGTCCCCATGGGACATTTCATGTGCTAAATATCAATGAGCATCACCCGCTAAGCTAAGCTTATGGCCCAAAAATGCCAAAAGAGGGCCACTTTGTACATCATCTACTGCTATGCTATGGAAGTCACCTAAATGGATTGCGATGAGAAGAACCCATTCGCCATGCCGGCATTGGCCGGGGCATAGCCACTGTCTGGTGTAGAAGATGACGAAGAGGATGAGCTGGTGGCCTCGGACGGGTCCTCTTCCTTAGAGAGAGAGATGGAGGAGACCTGTTGAGGAGGTGATGCGGGTGGTGGTGTTGTTGCTGGTGGAGGTGGGAATGGATGAGCCATATACAAGGGGATAGCGATACATGGTGCAGCCGGGTCAAACGAAGGATGCATAAGTGGGACGGCAAAGTCACAACGGAAAAAGAAATAAAGACAGAAACAGCAACTACCTGATATGTACACTGAGTCTAGGAATGGGTCTAGGCAGATGTGGAGCTCTAGAAACTCAATAAACAGAACAGATGTGGCTGCATTTGCTATGATCTGAGAATGACATGAAAAATAACAGTAGGGTGAGAATTCATGGAAATTCTCAGTAGGAATTCATCTTTTCGCTAATTTGACGTCGCTATCATTCTCAGTTGTTCGATTTTTGGTTGATTAAAAGAAAAAGTTACATCAACAGGATATTCTACTCAATTAGTTAGAGAAATCATAGCTCGAAACACATTTTAGTTTTACTTAAGGAGATAAGGAAAATTAAACAGAGAAATAAATAGCAAGACATATATTTTGACATAATTAAGTGGCAGCTGTAAAGTAAACAAAAGTACACATCTAGCAGATAATAGTGCAATCAACTCAAAGCATGGTAACAAAACTGTGGATAAGCAAAAATGATGAATGCACTTGACTTCAACTCATATCTTTCCTTATTTGGTCCTCTGGGAGTCTATTGGCCATAAAACTGCAAGGCAATAGTGCACTTTTCAGGATCGAGCTCGTTCTTATACAGGGTTGCCGGGTTTACTTTCTCCGACTTCCCCACTGATCTATTTCCCTTAACTTATTTCAGGACTGGCCCAAGTTACATGGAAACCTTTCTCATTCTTATAATTGGTAGCATTTACATATCAATTTTACTTTGAACAATGCATATCTACATTATCCTTTCATATCAAATGCAACTTTTGCCGAAATTTCGGCATCATAACAGATCACGTCCGCCTCCCCATGAATAGTGCCAGGCAACCAGACCATTCAATCAGACAACAACTCCAACATAAAGTATAGTATTCATAACCAGAAAATCATAATATCATTTGCAATATAGAAAGAGGTTTCTACACACTTCAATCAATTCTGCTCGGAATTGAAAAATTCACCAAAATTCCATTTTAATTCACTTAGGTCTATATTTTGGATATGTTATAGTGTTGGTTGTCTAGTTCCAACCCTTTAGGTCCCATTTCATTTTGATGTGTGTAGCTCAAGATAATTAAATTCTATCTTGGCATATTCTATCACTAGCCAGAAATGCACCCTTAAGAGAAAAAATTCATCTAAATTCGAAATCTAAGTGAAATGCACAAAACCTATACCAAATTAAAGATAATAGGACAAGCTTTCATTTCCCATAAGTTGCATCTCATTTGCCTAAGCAGAGCTTGAGATATAAGCTTTGAAAGATTATCATTTTGGACTACCCTGTATAAGTCTGGTTTGGACTTAAGGCAACTTCATTAAATCACTTGGAGCAATTGGGAGAAGATAAAATTCTGAAATTTTTGTGGGTTGTTCTCCTACATGTTATCTTTCAAACAAGACTAATTTCATTTAATTTGAAGGTGTGTGGGACGAGTACATCCCTCTCAACATGCACTACTCAGCAGGAAACCCAGATTTCTAGGTCAAACTTCAAAATTCATAACTCACTCGATACTAATCCAATGACCTTATTATTTATATGTATGGAAATTCCTGAATGTCTAGTTTTATACAAAATTTCATCAAATTTAAACGGCTGTAGGCAGAGCCGTACACTCCGCTATACGGACCGTCATGGGGAAAACCCTAACAGCTTCTTGAATTCTTCCTAAATTTATGTTTTCCTTAAATTAATCCATCAAATCTTCAATTCAAACTCACATATACACCTTAAACCAACCTTAATTCATCATCCCCACCCCTCACAATATCAGAATCATAGATGAACAAGGGACCCTAGGCAACCCCAAATCAAGAAAATAAGGAGAAAGTTGAAATTCCTACCTTGATGGTGTGAAATCTTGATGGAACTTGATCTTGGAGTGAAGTTGATGGTTGGAGCTTGAGCTTGGGGATGAGAAGAAGTAGAAGAAGATGAAGGAAAGTGGGAAAATAAGGCTAGTTTGCATTTATTTGTGGGGAGGCCGAAAATATTCATGGGAGAAGGATGGAATTTATGTGTTTGCTAAAAATGGAATGAAGATAATTGGATGGTGCTTGAGTGATGAGGGTTGCTCCAAGTTTCTTTTCTCCCTCATCAAACAAGTGGCGCCACATTTAGGGGAGAAAGTGGTTGAGTCTTGGCCACTTGATTCAGGGGTTTTCATAGTATAATTTTCTATTGGTTCGGCTCCGACAGTTTAATTTACCGAAATCCTGCCAATTTTCTTTAAATCGGTAAAATAATTTTGCTAAAGTTTCAATGAAATCTCCTATGTTTCAAGTCAAATATTCTAAATTTTAATATTTCTAATTGGTATGCAATTGTCCTTAGAGAATTACTAAAGAAATTCCTAATTAATCTCACTCATTCAATAAACCGAACAAATCTTGCTTATTTGGTAAAATCGAACAAATTGGTTTAAGGTTAACGAAAGTTTTCGGACGTTACAGAACCTGCCTCTAGGGTTGAGCTTCTTGACGGTCGCAGAGGATAAAGATCCAACAGATGGCAAAATAGATCAATCATATTGCCAAAGGACACTCTATCAATTGTCCTCCATATTTCAATGGTGAAGATTATCTATATTGGAAGGATAGAATGGGACTATTCATTGAGTTTACAAGTATTGACATATGGGAGATCATAGAAAATGGTGACTATATACCTACTACTAAAGTACCAGTGCCTCAAGAGGTTGCTGATGCAAATCAACCTCCACCAGTAGTAGTCAAAATCATTCAAAGGAATGAATGGACTGATCAACACAAGGTCAAGGTTCAAATGAATGCTAAGGTAAAGTATCTTTTCACATGTGCCTTGAGCAAAAGTGAATATAACAAAATCATATCGTGTTCATGGCCTCTGTAAAGGGACTGATCAAGTAAAGGAAACCAAGATTAGCATATTAGTTTATCAATACAAGATATTCAAAATGTTAGAACATGAAAATATTGATGAAATGACTACCAAATTTATGCATATCATAAATCAATTAAAAGCCTTGGGAAAGAGATACACAAATGCAAAAATGGTGAGAAAGATTCTGAGAAGTCTTTCTAAGGCTTGGTGCCCCAAGGTGATAGTCATTCCAGAAGCAAAGACTTGAATGTGCTAAGTCTTGATGCTCTCATTGGGTCATCAAAGACTCATGAGATAGATCTAAATAAAGGAGCTCAGGAAACTAATAGAAAAGGCAAGTCCATTGCCTTAAAATCAACTCAAAGAAAGTCGAGCTCCTCCAAAGCCATGAAAGCTATAGAAGAGTCATAAGAAGATGAGAAGGACTCCTCTGAAGATGATGATGATAAAATAGCACATCTAGCAAGGAGGATATCTAAAGCATGGATTAAAAGAAAGAAGAAAGGTGTTGTTCTAAAAAAGGATAAGAAGGGTAAAGCAAAGCTAGATGAAGTCATTTGCTTTGAATACAAAGAACCTAGACATGTCAGATCAGAATGTCGAAGATTAAAGAAAGCTTTGAAGAAGAAGACTGCAAAGAAGGGGGCTATGATGGCCATGTGGGAAGATTTAGATGAAGAGCAATAGAATACAAAATCACAAGAAGAGGAAACGATAGTGGCAAATCTTTGCTTCATGGCTAATATAATTTTAGAAGAAGAAACTGAGGTATCTGATTCTAAACCCAAACTTATATTTGAAAATCTTCAAAAAGCTTATGATGAACTTTTAGCTAATTCTCAATTACTTGCTTCTTATTATGCTTCACTAAGGAAACTTTCAAAAACTATCCTTAGACTTTAAAAAACTCAAGGATGAGAATGAAAAGTTGGGGCATGGAGATACTGAGCTTTCAAATGAAAAAACCTTTCTCCAGAAGGATGTCACTGCCTTAAAGACTGAAATCTCTGAAGTTAGTCAGAGCACATCTTCTGATGTTTCTGAACTATAATAAAACTATCAAGCTTCTGAAGTCAGATCTTGAGAAAATGGTAAATGGCTCAAGAACTTGGATCTTATGCTTGGAAGTCAAAAACCATATTTTGACAAAATAGGGCTTGGATATGAAAAGGAAGATAATAAGAAATCATCTAAAGATTCTCAAAATAAATTTCCTACTTGCATATATTGTTTCAAAAGGGGACATTCTTTTGAAAGATGCTTCTCCAAGAGGAAGGCAAAATAGAAAGTAAAAATCCCAAGAAATCAACTAACACAAAAGGACTCAACAAAATATGGGTACTTAAGGCAAAAATTACTACTGATGCATATGTGTCTTAAATCACAACACCAGAATGAAAAGAAGTGGTATATAGACAATGGACTCTCTAGACACATGACTGGAAATAAATCCTAGTTCAGAAACCTCAAACCCAAAGATGGTGCAGTAGTGAAATTTGCTGATGGTATCAAATCTAGAATCGTGGGCATAGGTAATGTTAGTAAGAATGATTCTGATTTGATTAATGATGTTATGCTTGTAAAAGGACTAACTCACAACCTCTTGAGCATTAATCAATTCTGTGACCAAGGCTACAGAGTTATGTTTGAAACTTCTCAATGTGTTGTTAAAGATTCCACCTCTGATAAAATCATTATTACTGTTAGAATGCGTGATAATACATACGTATTATATCTAGATGACCTTCTAGATCAAAATGTAAATGCTCGGCATCCTTTGTGGATGAAAAGTGGTTGTGGCATAAGAAACTTTGTCATGCTCATATGAGATTAATCTTTGAGATTTCTCGAAAAGAGTTAGTTAAAGGTTTACTAAAGATCAGTTTTGAAAATGACTCAACCGGTGAGTTTTGTCAGAGAGGTAAATAGACCAAAAGTTCTTTCTATAGCAAAAATATAATCTCAACTATTAGACCACTTGAGCTTTTACATTTTGATCTATTTGGACCAACTAGAACTGCCAGTCTAGGAGGTAAGAAATATGGTCTCGTCATTGTAGATGACTTCTCTAGATTCACATGGATATTATTTCTAATCCATAAGGATTAAGCTTGTGAGGCCTTCAAAATTTTTTCAAAAAGAGTTCAAAATGAAAAAGGTTTTTGCATCGTTTCCATCAAATCAGACCACGATGGAGAATTTTAAAATCACTCTTTTGAAAACTTTTGTAATGAAAATACCATTTCTCATAATTTTTCTCCTCCTAGAACTCCTTAACAAAATTGGGTTGTTGAAAGAAAAAATATATCTTGCAAGAAATAGCTAGAACTATGCTAATAGAAAGTGGCTTATCAAAAGGTTTTTGGGCTGAAGTAGTTAATACGGCCTGCTACATACAAAACCGTGTTTTCTTAAGGCTAATACTCAAGAAAACCCCCTATGTATTATAGAAAGGAAGAAAACCCAATATTTCATACTTTCATGTATTTGGATCTAAATGCTTTATACTTAACACTAAGGACAAGCTTTCAAAGTTTGATTCTAAGTCTGATCCAGGAGTCTTTTTGGGATATTCTTTTGTGTCAAAAGTTTACAGGATATTCAACAAGAAGACTTAGACTGTAGAGGAAACAATACATATTACTTTCAAAGAGAAGAAAAATGATGCAGCCCAGAATGTTGCAAATTTGGAAGATAAAATGGAGAATCTGTCTCTAAATGAAAATGCTTAGCAAACTCTGCAAGTAGCTACTAGGGATAATAATGGAGTTTCTGACTTGCCTACACATCAACATGTTACTGATGAGAAGATCCAAAAGATACATCCATCAAGAGAAGATATACTATAGTAAGAGATTTGAGAGCTGTCTCTTAAAATCAAATCATTAGTGAACCTTCTCAAGGGATCAGAACCAGATCTTTTCTCAAAATTGAATCCAACTTGGCTTTGATTTTTGAAATTCAATCAAAAAGTGTAGATGAAGCTTTACAATATCAAAGCCGAGTTGAGGCTATGAAAGAAGAGTTAAATCAATTTGAGAAAAGTAAAGTCTGGAATCTGGTGCCATTACCAAAAGGACATTCTGTGATTGGAACAAAATGGGTATCGAGAAACAAATTTGATGAAGATGGGAATATGATCAGAAACAAAGCAAAATTAGTGGCTCAAGGTTACAACCAATAAGAAGGCATTGATTATGATGAGACATTTGCTCTTGTAGTAAGACTAGAAGTCGTCAGAATGTTGCTTGTCTATGTTGCTTACAAAGGGTTTGTTTTATTCCAAATGGATACAAAATCAGCATTCTTAAATGGTTTCATAACTGAGGAAGTTTATGTCAAACATCCTCTTAGTTTCGAAAATGAAAATCTTCGTCATCATGTTTTTAAACTCTCAAAACAAGCACCTAGAACTTGGTTGAAAGACGTAGCTATTTTCTTTTCAAAAATGGTTTTGAAAGAAGAAAGATTAATATTACTCTGTTCATTCTACATGAGAAAAATGATTTTTTGATTGTACAGATTTATGTTGATGATATTATTTTTGGTGCAACTAATCAAAATTTGTGCAAGAATTTCTCTGAGCTTATGCAGGGAGAATTTGATATGAGCATCATAAGGGAACTAAATTTCTTTTGGAGTTGTAAATCAAGCAACAGAAGGATGGAATCCTCATTTATCAAGATAAATATGCTAAGGATGCCCAAACAGTTTGAAATGGACAAGGCCAAGAACATTCGTACTTTGATGCATCATTCTCAAGTTTTAAAAGCTGATGAAGATGTTGAGAAAGTTTCTGAGAAACTTTACAGAGGTATGATTGGTTCACTACTTTATCTTCCACCTAGTCGACCTGACCTACAATTAAGTGTGGGGATTTGTGCTAGATTCCAATCCAATCTAAATCAATCACACTTAAATGTTATTAAAAGGATTTTGAGATATTGAGTAGGTACTACTAATCTTGGTCTTTGGTACGAGAAAGGTACTGCTTATGATGTTATAGGTTACTATAATGCTGACTGTGCTGGAGATAGAGTTGAAAGGAAATGCACAAGTGGCTGCTATTGCTTTCTTCTAGCAAGAAGCAAAACACAATTGCACTTTCAACTGCTGAAGCTGAATATGTGTCTGCAGCAAATTGCTGTACTCAGATTCTATGGATTAAACATCAACTGGAGGATTTCAATCTGAGGTATACCAAAATCCCTATCTTATGTGATAATACTAGTGCAATTAATCTCACTAAAAATCCCATTCAACATTCTAGATCTAAGCATATACATATCAAGTATCATTTTATAAGAGATCATGTTTAGAAATGAGATATTGAGCTAAGGTTTATAAACACAAAAGGACAGATTGCTGACATTTTACAAAACCCTTAGCTGAAGATTATTTCTATTATATAAAGAACCTTTTGAACATGACTAGTTTCTGAACATACATTTATATTGCATATGTACTTCCCTTCTCTTAAGCTATAGCTTAAAGCTGAGATTATTGCGTCTCAAATGGATTTGCTTTCTGGAGAAAGTTCCTAAATGTCAAAGCTCAGAGACTATTCAAAAAGATCATATCAAGAAAGACTGAAATTTGATTCAGAAAGAAGGAATCAAAATGTTCTGCTCAGAAAATGGATAAAACTTATGGGTTCAAAAAGGTGCAATTAACCAGAAAGATAGGTTGTATCTTAGATCAAAATGGAGTTGTGCAAAAGTTGCAATGACTTTGAAATGTGAGCCTAATTGGTAACATCCCACTTTACCATGTTCCCACGACTGAATATAGCGGGAAAATCAAAAGCCTCTCTTACACTTTAATATGACTGTTTTTACCTCATGACCTTTCAATTGCCTTAACCCTTAACCATATTTTTTTAACCATTTACATCCTTTGACCTCTAGTTGCTATCCTTGACCCTTATCTACCTACTAGCCCTTTACTCTGAAACCGTTCATTTTCATTATGCAAAACTTCACACTCTCACTGTATCTTGTTCCTCACTTCATCTCAAACCATACACTTCACACTCTCACTGTATCTTGTTCCTCCCTTGTTCCATACATTTTTTAAGATGAAGACATGCAAGTCAACTTTCACAAAAACTTCTTTATTAGACTAATAGCCAGAGGAAGGAGTTTCCATCTAGAAAGTTTATCTTCTTTTCCTGAGATGATTGAGAATTTTGAATTTCAAGGATGGAATGCGTTTCTGGGAATTTCAGAAGACACCTACTCAAGGTTGGTACCAACATTCTACAGTACACTCATTCCCACTGATGGAGACAACACATCTCTTAGAAGCATCATTGGAAACTTCGAGATTCAAGTGCTGCCTTCCGATATTGCTAAAATCACCAACTCACAAAATATTGGCATTTTGTGTAGATCAGGTGAATGATGGTGGGAGGAATTAAAAGTTTCTGAAAAAGAGGTTGTTGATGTCCTCACTGGCCAGAGGAGTATGCATATGAGAGACATTCAGACCTTTCATCTTCTTACCCCTGTTAGAGTTGTTTATTTAGTGGTTCACAGGGTGTTGCAAAGAAGTGGTGACACAGAAGTGATGACTAATGTAGACCAAATGGTCCTATTTTGCATTTTGTCAAAAAAAAGGATCAACCTTGTGAGGTTAATCTTAGACTTCATTCTTTCTTCTTTTGATCCTGAAAGAAAGAGGCATTTTACTCTCCTTTGTGGCATGCTTCTTACAAGGATTTTTGAATGAGCTCAACTTCCAATTGGGAGACACAAGTCAAATGACAATAGACCCTTAGCAACAGTCGACACATTCATAAACTTGGGACTGAAGCCAAAAGATCTTGATAAGGAGACTAAAAAGAAGAAGGATAAGAAGAAGAAATATTCTTTTGTCCAAAAGGATGGTGCATAGAGGAAAGGATCTAAGCCTTATGATAAGAAGAAATAGAAGAAGAAACTAGAGAAAAGCCTCTCTCCTATCTCAGAGTAAAGAAGAATTATCAAGAAAAGACTAACCACCTCCTCTAGAGTTGAAGATGAAACATCTACCATTGCTACAAACTCTGTGGGCATTGCTCCCATCAAGCCTGCAACTAGAACCTCAAGACTTTGAGAAAGAAGTATTATAAACAGGGAACCCACCCCTCAAGACCATCATAGAAAACAAAAAGCCTCTAGTGATAATGAGGACGCTGATTATAGGAGAAAAGGGAAAAAGAAGTTGAACAAGGCCTCTAAAGAATCCACTAGAGACATAACTCCCTCACTTTTGGGAAAAGCAATAAGGGAAGCTGTTGAGCACATATTTAGAGAAGAGGCATGGCTACAAGACTAAAGAAATGCAGCCACAGGAATTGATGCTTCTGCTAGTGGTGCTAGATGCTTCTTTGACTCTCTCGACTCCTTTGGCTCTCTTAAAGTGGACCAATAGCTTGTGATAATGGAAAAAACAAATCCACATCTAGAAATGAGAAGGGTTGTTGTACCCTCCGAACATCATGAGCAAATTCTAGAAGAGCTTGAAAGAGAGACTATACTAGAAAGATCAGAGCTGGAAAGAACAATTACTCTGGTGTTAGAATCTGAATCTATAGAAGTTGTATCTGAGACTGCTTCTCTTCCAATTTCAACACCTAATCCAGCACTAGCTCTTTCTACCCATGACATCCTTGCTAACCCATCAACCAGTTAAGGCCACCAGTTTGGCCACAAACTTTCTGGGACCCCATCCATAGCAGAAGATGTTCCTGACCTTTTTCAAACTCAGATTGAATTAATTCAAGAAAATCATATCACTATCATGGCCAATCAAAGTAATCTGGAGAGAAGAATGGTTAGAATGGAACAACTCATGCTACAGATTCTGAAGGCTCTTCAAAAAGGAAAGGACAATCAGTGGTGACTCTTCTATGATCCCATATCCTTACCTTGTTTTCATGATGTCAAAAGGGGAGAAGATTGAAGAAAAGCTTATGCTCAAGGGGAGCACATTTTTAAGGGGGAGTTAGGATTAAAGTTAAAGTTTTTTTAAAACTGTTGCTGCATATTACTCATACTAATATTAGGACTTCATTATTTTGCATTTTAGGAACATATTTTGCTATGTTTAATTTTCAAGTTATCATTCTAAACAATTTATATTAGTCTATATCATTTCAGCTTTACTACAATATCACATTAATGCTCTGATTTAAATTATGCTCCAATCCATTATCCCTATCAGTATATTATTGCTCTGATTTCATATCATTCTGTTTATTATTCATATTCAAAAAATTGTGTGCTATTAAATATTTTGATATCATAGTTATCATTGTTAACTTTATTATTTCAGATAAGTGCTTCTATTACTCTGACTTAGATTATTTACTCTAGTAGTTTATGATGATTCTGTGCTAATAATCTTAATTCTTGAATCATATAGTCCATTAATTATATCTTGTCTCTGATAGATTATGAAATTTGTTCTGTTAATTATAAACTGTATGCATGACAGTTTAAGGGTTCTTAGCTCTGATACTTAAACAATTTGTTCTATTTTTTTTCTAAGTTTGAACTTATATTTCTCTATCCTGGCTCTCATACTTTTTGCTCACATCTTTTTAAGAGAGTTTTATAGCAAAAGTTGTGGCTTTATTATTAGTCTTTGTAATTTTATGCAACTTTTGTTTGGGAAAGGTACTGAAGTTTCTCAATGTCATGATTATTTCCCACTCGCTTCAAAAAGTAATTTAATTCAAACAACAAATCGTATTCTTCTAAAATGAATTTGTTAACAAAAGTTTTTCTTAAATATTGATTTGCCATCATCAAAAAGGGAGAGATTATAAGCTCCAATGCCCTTCTGAAACCGTCTCATAACTTAAGATGTTTCAAGCTTTAAGGTTCTAATGAATACCAACTCAAGCTTTAACTTTTATCTGTGAACAATTTGTTTAAGTTAAACGTATTCTTTCATGTGCAAAATCATTTATCTCGTGCTTAAACAGTTTTTGAACCAAACAAAGTGTCTTAGTCTATAGTACTTCTATTGAATATACTTATATTGGAACAAACATTTTGTGATTTATTTGATTTCTCACTTAAGAAGCAGACGGAAAGTTCAAAAGGATGGGATTATAGCATCAGAAAGGAAAATGTGCCATGAGAAGAATCACTATTCATTTACAAGGATGATTTAGTTCAGAAGGGTGATCATTAGAAACATGTTTCTCACAAAGTATCTTACCTTCAAAGCTTCTTCTACACAATCCATTGATAAATTCAAAATGTCAAATATGATTTGACAAGATGCAAAAGAAGTGCTAACAAATCTGAAAAGTTGGTGAACACTTCAATGGCTATTTTTCCTCTTATGTGTCAATTCTACTTGTTGAAAAAGAAAACTGCATTTCTTTCTTTTCAATCATAGACCAATGGATCAAAGAGGCACAAGCCTCAAGATCTGTAAGCTTCAAAGGTCATATCTTGAAGTCTATATAAAGCTGGAAAATGAACAAGAAATGGTTAATCTAATTGAATATTTTTCTGTGCATAAAAACCTTCTTCATCAACCTTCTAAATCATCAGAAAGTTACTCATCATAACTTTAGCTTGTAAAATCTTCTCTACTGATTTGTATTAGCTAATATTCTCATTTTAAGATTTTAGAGAAGTCACAAACACTTTGTACTTTGTTGATTATACAAGTTTTTAGAGCTTAAGTGTGAGTGTTGCAAACTCAAATCATAAACCTTCTCATATTGTACCCAGACCCATCAGTGGCCACTGAGAGCTTGGAGAGACTTGAGAAAACTACTTTACTTACAAGCTTGGAGAGGATTGAGAAACAATACTCACGTGTAAAGGCTTGGAGAAGCTTGGAAAAAGAATACTTGATATATATAACTCTCAAGAAAGTGTTGAGGACTGGAAGTAGGTAAGTGGTTGGCTGAACCAGTATAAAATTCTATTGTGTGAATTTTTCTATCCCTTATCTCTTTACTGTTTCACTTCACTAATTTATTAAATCAGTGAGCAATCATTTTTTCTACCTAATCAAAATTTTTGATATTAAAAATAATTTATACTTCTAACTAAACAGCTTTCGCATTCAAAGTTTAAGACTTGAGAAATTTGTTTCAAAAAGTTTTTGGTCCCATAGATTTGAAGCATGTAACACCCTCCCAAGTATAATACTATGCTTAAGTCATAGTACCATACCCTAGAGTTGTTACTGTTACCTAAGCGGACCTTATCTGACAGCAACTTCAGTCGTCCTCAGAACTTCTTGAACTATCTGGAAATAACACGGAAATAGGAGTGAGAATTTTAAATTCTCAGTAGGATTCTCTAATTATCATACATAATGTCATTGTTGTCATCTCCAGTTTGCTTCGGTTTATTATGAAAAAGGTGAACATACTATACAAACTATTTAATTTTATAGTTCGAAAAGATACCGTCCGAAGCAAAGTTCCATTTTACTCATACACTTGGCATTAGGGAGAGCCCATATAAAGTCAATTCATGAATTATACTATGAATGATAACTGCAACGTATTGAGATACTATAGCATCAATATACTGGAGATATAACATCTACACATGACTTTACTTATACTTGAAGTTATGCAGATACATAAAATTTACTTTTCTTTCTTTATCTTCCTTTTCATCATAAAATCTTTACATGCCATATTCCAGAGTATGATCACCATTTCATACCCCATCAGAGCGTGATCGCCATGTCACGATCCTTAGGAATATGGGACCTCCATTCGATACTTACACTAGCTGGGTCATGCCATGCCTTATGTAAGCCCTATCCCCTATATTCACACTAGTTGGGTCAATGCCATGCCTCATGTGAGTGGGGTGCTTGCATATATTTTAATCTTTAGTCTTTAGTCTTTAGCCTTTACTGCCCTTCGGTAGCCTGATCTTGGAGTGAGCTCGTCAGCTCAACTCGTGACCGTCGTCACACCGACTCACCCACAAGGGGATTCACGTGCCTCTGGTCTTGGAGGGATCTCATTCTGGCCACGTGCCTCTAATTGAAGGGATCTCTTCTGGTCACGTGCCTCAAAATTGAGGGATTTCATCTAACCACGTGCCTTCAATATAGAGGGATCTCATCTGACCACGTGCCTCTAAGGTAGAGGGTAGCTGCCTTCACAGGGAAGGATTCAAAGTGCAACTGCCTCCAAGTGAAGGGACCTACATCTTTATCTTTTAACTGCCTTCATAGGGAGGGATTCAATGTGCAACTGCCTCCAAGTGAAGGGATTCACATTTAATATATTTATGTCTTTTCATTCTCATGCATAATCAAACATAGACGTGCTGAACGTACTCATACATATGCTTCATCATTTATTTTCATATACTTGTATTCATGCATACACTTCATCATTTATTTTCATATACGTCATAACTCATATCATACTTAAATTCATCTTTGCATATAAACATTTGTAGTTTCATAGACTTTTGCCGTAAATTCGGCAGCATAACGGATCAGATCTGTTTTCCCATGAATAATGTCAGTTCTCATGGACAAATCAGTGATAGTAGTATAATCAATCTAACATATCTATCAATGTAAAACTTGCAACCATCAACTCAAGCCTTATATGTTCACTAATACTTGTGAAACCATCAGTTTGGTCATTTCTGACAAGTCTATTCAGTTCTGCCCGAATTTTGTATAATCCACCTTTACTTTTTTTCAACTCATTTAAACCTGAATTTTGGATATGTCATAGCTCTATGTGTCTAGTTTTCAACCCTTTTAGTCCCATCTCATTTTGATATGTATAGCTCAAGATATTTAAATTTTACCTCAGCCTATTTGGTCACTGGTCTGAATTATACTCTTGGAAGTAAAAATTCACTAAAAATCGAAATCAAATCCAAATCATATGAAATTGGTGTCATATCAAAGCTAATAGGACACCTTTCATTTTCAACAAGTTTCATTTCATTTTGCTTTAGTATAGCTCAAGTTATAAGTCCTGAAATCTGACCTTCCTGAACTACCCTATTTTAGCCTGGTTTGGATATAGGGTAACTTCCTTGAACCACTGGATCAAATGGGATCATAACAAACTCAGAATTTCATTATGGAATATTCTCCTATGTGTAAGCTTTCTAACAAAGTTGGTTTCACTCAATTTGGAATTGCGTAGGGTGAGTTACACCTTCTCAAGTCACTCTGCCCTGATGAAGTTCCTGATTCTTAGGTCAAACTTGAAAATTTCATATCTCTCTCAATACTAATCCAATGGCCTTATATTATATATGTCTGGAAAGCCCTGAATGTCTACTTTTATCTAAAAATAGTTTCATCGGATTTAGCTAGCTAAAGGGGAGCCATACACTCCGCCATCCAGACTGCCGTGGGGTTTCTCACTCAGGTAGCATCTCAATTCTCCACTTCTCCTAGTTTTCCTCTTCTAGCCTTAATTCCAGCTCAAGATTTCATATTAATCCAACCATAATCCATCATATACATCCAACATATCATCGAATATATGAAGAAGAGTAAAATTTCATGCAGCCACAGTTCAAAGAATTTAAAAATAGAAATGGAATCCAACCTCTTTGGAGTGTGATTTTGCTAGGTGTTGAGTTAAGTGTTAAAGCTTGATTTGCTAGAACCTTGTTAAGTTTGAAGGAGTGATGGAGTTGGTTGGGAGAAGAGAAGAAGAAGGCTGGAACAAGAGGGAGAGGGAGGCATAAATCCGCCTCAAATGAGAAGGAGAGTCTGACTTAAATACATGAGGGTAGTTGGAATCATGAGTGTTGATTGGTTAAAATTTTGTGATTGAAGTTCGGCCATGTCTCCTACTTTTGTGGCCAAATTGCTCTCCACGTCGTCCCAAAAGTGGAACTCACTTCCATTCTATCTAAAATCGGAACTCGTCTCGATTTTGTTTAAAGTCGGAACTCGTGCTATTTATTTGCCCTCGGAGATGAAATCAGATATCGAAAAACTTGTCTGGTTTATTCGAAACTTGGAAGCAAAGTCGGATGTCGGAAGTCATACAGCTTACAATCACATAATCTCGGAACTCTCCATTCAAACTCGGGAACACCAACAGAAATGGAAAGCTTCTGGAAATAAACTCGGATATCAGAACTCGAGTATAACTTGGAAATCAACTAAAGATCCGAACTCGTGTCCATTCTAGTTGAGTTCAACTCTAAGGCCGGAACTCGTTACATTCAACTTGGAGGTCGGTACTTGTAACCATGGTGTTAAACTATCAATTCGGAGGTCGTAAACCGTGTACACTTTATTTTGAAATATGAAGTTAGAGGTCGGAACTCGCGTACATCTTGCTAGAAACTTGGAAATAAATTATGAGATCGGAAATCGGGTCCGTTTTCTTTGAAACATAAAGTCGGATATCGGGAATCACGTCCGTGCCGTTTGGACTTGAATGTTAAGTCGGAAGTCGGTAAATTATGCTGAAATTCGAAGACGAACTCGGAAGTCGGAAATTATCCCATTTTATCTGAAATTCGAAGATGAAGTCGGAAACCATGGGACTTGAAGGTGAAGTCGGAACTCGGGACTCGGGGGATGTTACAAAGCACGAGTCAACCACTTCTCGTGCTACCCTTATCAACAATACTCCCCCCTTCAACTAATTTCTCCATCCTTCCTTCTTCAACTCTCACCCATTCCCCTCTCACCCTCAACCACTACCACCACATCACCATAATCTTCTTCCTTTTTTTTTTTAAATCCTTTCTTTTGTTAATTTTCTCAATTTCTATTTTAGTGTAAAGGTGTTCTCTTTGATTGCCCTTGTCTAAATATGTTAAGGTTCAAACCAAGACTTTTGTTTGAGAAGCTTAGAGGGAAGAGGCTCATGTTTGTTAGAGACTTATTAAATAGGAACCAATGGGAATTAATTATTTGTTTGAACCCCATTTTAGTCAGCCAGTGACTCATTGAATACGAACCAGTGGGAATCAATAACCCTGGCATAATTTGTTATACTAGAGTTACTCTATTCTCAGTTCTCATAATCCAAGCAGTGCCAATATGAGGGTTCACTTCCACTTTTACTCCGTCTACTTTAATTCCAAGATTTCAATAAGCTTTCAGATGTATCAATGCTTATGCTACTTTAGACAAATGTCCAGTCCCTTTCAAGTGATAGAGACCCATAAAGTTGTTCCCCAATAAACAAAAACTCTCTCATTGGTGTTTTGAATGGATGCAAAAAATTAAGTTGTCTTAAGTTTTGGGTTCTAGCTTGGTGATGGTGGTTAAGGCAACGGAGGTAGTGGTGGTTGGGCATAAGAGGGTGGAATTGTGGTGATGGTGAGGTGTTCCTATTCTTTTTTGTTTTGTTTTGTTTTTTTTTTTTTTGCACTTGTAATACAGAAGTGGCATTCAATAGAAATTAAAGAAATAATTAAGGGCATAAAAATTATTTCATATATTTTTTATTTTCAATTAATTTTTCTATTATTATTATTAATAGTAGGGGTTGTCTTATTGTGACTTTTAAACAATTAAGAGAGTCCGGTGTAATTTAAAAAATAAGGAGGAGGTAAATATAATATCAATTGGCCTTAAGAGTACGTTTATTATAAGGGAGAACCACTAATTTTGCCTTCAAAAGATCAAAATGATGATAATTTAGTTCTTAAACGATATTTTAGGAATCTGTGATACCTTAATAATAAATTGTATTATTGCTAATGAACTTTATCAATATTAACAAAAGATATTTTAGGGATTAATTTATTAATAAATTAAATTTTTAGGAACTAATTTATCAATATATTAATATTTTAAAGACTAATTTATTAGCGTATTTATCATTGAAATACCATAAAAAAAATCTTTTAAAAGTTAAATTGTTAATATTTTAACTTTTTGAAAGCTAAATTAGTGGTTCTCCGTCGTTATAATTTGCCCAAAATATAAAGATAGATATAGAGAAAAAAAGGTGCATTATAGGATGGATCTGGGTCTATTGTGGACGTGGTGTTGTGGCGATTAGCCACATCTGTACAGTAATTAGCCACACGCTCTGCTGGTTTAACCACAGCAGTACCACTGTGGACCGCAGTTTTTGGGTTCACGCCAAACTTCCCCCAAAAAAGGGGCAGGACCCAAGTGGCCAATCATGATATTCCGGTGCATTATTGCCAGAAGGCTTGAAAATTCAAAGAAGCTGCATTAAATGTATAAGTACATAAAGAAGAGGGCAACAAAAAGAGAGAGATAAGGTGCAGAGAACATGTCTACCGAAATTAATCCTCATCCGTCGGTTCGCGCACAAAGGTAACAGAATATTTCCCTCGGCTTGAACCCACTTTGGATTTGGCAAAGCATATACTTCTGTGTGTCTTGATTTTGCACTGGGAATCAGTTTCATGGGCAATTTCTGTTGGTAACTCTTCTTGCTCATGCTGTTGACCTGATTTCGGGATGTGCAAAATCCCTCTTTTTTGTTTTTTTTTTGGGTATCTAGTTTAAGCAACTTGTCATTATTATTGTTTTTCTTGTTTATTTTATTTCATGTCATCAGGTTTTTGTGTCAACTAATACTAACAAATTTGTACGGAATTTTTCTTTGATCTTTTAAAGATTTTCTATCAAACCCTCATTATTCTTTCATTGCTAATTAACTCTCGGTTGTATATGAATCCGTATTTCACACAAATTAATTTGAGCTTGTGGTTATGTATGCCCTTGACTGTCCTATCTTTCTCAGAGTGTTACGATTTCGTTTTCCAAATCTTTTGCTGTCTGGTATCTTGTGATTTATCTTATGCTCAGTCAACCCAAATCTAGTCTTTCCGAGGCGAAGTCCCACTTAATTGAATTTTTTTGTTTTTCAAATCTTTTGCTGTTTGGTATCTTATGATTACTCTGATGCTCAGTCAACCTAGATCTGCTCTTTCTGAGGCAAACACTAGACTCCCACTCAATTTAGTTTGGTCTCAATGGCGGAACTTTTCATTAAAATTTAAATAGGCAAGTGCTCGAGTCCTGTTTACTTTTGAAGCTGAAAATAAACATAATGATCATCAAATTATTTTTTTGTTTTCCAAGCATCCACCTATTGGTGAAAAGTGAGGGGTAAATCCCATCACGACTCAGAAAGACACCTGTATAAGGCATTACAAATTTCTTTATTGGAAAAACACCATTCCGTATAATTAAAGAAAGACGCAAAGCCTGTATTGGGGGCACTGTTGCCTAAAGAAGCTCCACTAGTGTTTGACTGTCTTAAATCTTTGGAGAATTTTCTACTGACTCATAACTTGGTTTGCCAGGATACTACTCGAATCCCCAGGGCAGTACGTGCTAATACTAGTATTTTGGTCCTGCAGGCTGTGCAGTGCAGGGTTAATAACTATTGAGTGAAAGCAAATAGATAACAATAAACTTGTGCGAAAAAATCATAAGAGGGTGGAGAATAGTGAATAAGATTATCTTGAACTGATGTATTTTTCAACCAAGAAGTGTGGGCAACTTTGTTCAGGGTTATTTCTGTGGCTTATTTTAATATAGGTTGATTGTGTCTTAAAAACCAACCAACCATGATTGATGCATTTATAAATTGGTGTATGCTCTGGTGCATTGCACAAAATATATATTTTGTATATTTTGTGATGAACGGTTAGATTGTAATATATCTTATGATGAAATTGTGAGGTGCATCAATGCACTAATCACCTATGATACATTATAATAATATTTAATTTTAAAAAAATTTAAAAATATAATTAAATATATTTTAAAAATTAATTATCATGACAGTTTAAAATAATTTTATATTGTCAATATAATGAAAAAAATTTATCAATATAATTTTAATTATCATACATTGACAGTATAAAATTACACTGGTAATATAAAATAATTTTACACTATCAATGTAATAAAAAAATTTTATCAGTGTAATTTTAATTATCATACACTAACAGTATAAAATTATACTGGCAATATAAAATAATTTCTGTTTGTCGTGTAATCAATAAAATTTATCAGTATAATTTTACTGATCGCTAGAGTATAATTTTACACTGTCAGTGTATGATAATTAAAATTATATTGATAAAATTTTTTGATTATCTTGACGATATAAAATTATTTTATCTTGTCGATATAATTTTACTGTTGTCAATATATGATAATTAAAATTACACTGATAAAATTTTTTGATTATACTGACAGTATAAAATTATTTTATACTATCAATATAATTTTATATTATCAATATATAATAATTAATTTTTAAAATATATTTAATTATATTTTTAAATTTTCTTAAAATTAAATATTTTTATAATACATCATAAATGATTAATACATTAATACACTTCATAATCTATGACATAATCTTCCCCATTCATCTCAAAAAAATATATAAAATACATATATTTACAAAATTACCATATATCTCACCTTATAAATTTGCTTTTGAACATTCCAGGTGGCTATGACAACGTCTTCTCTTATCTAGTTGTACACGGGAATTGGGGTCGATATTCCTCCACGGATACAACAGATTAATAAATGTGTGTCTTATCATTGTTGCACAGTCTCAGACTCTCGCGTATGTTGTGCCACGTCATTAGACTGGTGTAGGGTCGTTAGCATAAAAATAAATAATAAATAAATAATAAATAATAACAAATAGCAAACTAAGCTTGTCGGACAAAATTAGGTGTTTGACCTTTGTTCGGGTAGAGTCCATAATATGTTTAGAGAAATTTCTGTGTAAGATATGTCGTGAGATTGAAAAATTTTTCTTTAGCTTTCTATCTTGTGCATTTCCACTTTTTATCTCGATAAAATTCTTTTTTAATTTAAAAAATACCAAGCTTAATTTTCACTTATTTAACTCATTTATATCTTATTTATTTTCTTTTTTTTTTATCAAATTTGTTTCTTGAAATGTTTTCGAAATTTATGAATTTAGAATTTAATAGACATATTTATACTAGAAAATGGGGATAGAATAGGAAAAAAAAAAGTTAGACTCTAACAATCGAAGTTAGGTATGTGTTAAATTATACCAAATAAAACAATAATTTACTAAATAATAGAAATATATTAATTATTGTTATTTATCTTTTTGCTTATATAAAATAATTTTTATTGATATATATACACAAACGGAAGCGCATGAATTACTTGCAATCTTTTAATGTTAAACCTATAAAATTTGAGTTTAGCTGATCGTATAACCAAGCTTAAATTTAAGTTCAGACTATTTATTTATTTTAATAAGAAGGTTGATTGAGCATTAAATAATTTAAAATTGAATAACTCACGAGTGGGTTAACTCATTTAACCGTTTACAAGGGAAAAGAATCCTACGAATAAACTATTCTCTTTTTCTTTTCTTATCACTATTTTCTGATTATGGTTATGGTAATCTGTAAGAGATTCTATTTTTGTTTTTTCAAATTCTGCATCTGCAGCACCTTTTCATATGCTATTTTGAGTGCTTTAGGCATCCTATTTTCATGGTACTAAAATACTGCATAAGTCCCCTCTAGTCCCTCCTATGTGACTCTCAAGCACTTTATGATCTCTGTTGTTCAGGTTATTAGGCAAAGTGGCATTGGTTACAGGTGGAGCTTCTGGCATTGGAGAAAGCATCGCACGCCTGTTCCACATCCATGGTGCCAAAATTTGCATAGCTGATCTGCAAGATAACCTTGGAAAGTAGGTCTATGAATCCCTTGGTGGCTAAGATAATCATGTTTGTTTTTTCCATTGTGATGTTACAGTAGAGGATGATGTTAGCCGTGCAGTGGATTTCATCGTGGGCGAATTCGGCACCCTTGACATCATAGTCAACAATGCTGGAATTTCTGGATCGCGCCTTGTCCTGATATCCGCAGTGCTGATTTATCAGAGTTTGAGAAGGTGTTCAATATAAATGTGAAGGAAGTATTCCATGGGATGAAACATGCTGCTCGAATCATGATCCCGCAGAAGAAGGGCTTAATCATTTCTTTATCCAGTGTAACAAGTGCCATAGGGGGCTTAGGACCGCATGCATACACGGGGTCGAAGCATGCTGTGTGGGGGCTCACAAAGAGTGTTTGATACGTCGTTAAACTACCAAATTAAAATCCTTTGCTTGGTTTAGAAAAAATTAGTTTAGTAATGAGTAAAGGATCGATCCATAAGGAATTGAATTAATTTAATTATTTAGCTTATTTTAGATTCTGATTCTAATAAATTCTAAAAAAATAAAGTAACACAAAATGGGGGGTTTGTTGTTTCTATAATTCAAACAAAAATTATATAAAAAAATTACACGAAAATAAAAAAAATAAATAAGAGCAAATGATGTTGTTTTGTTGAAATCAATTAAAATCGGTTATGGGATCCCTTTTTCCCCACCAAATTATATCATGCAATTTGTTCTTAATTTCAGCCTCCAATTCTCCTTCTGTAGTTACCAATCGTAGGCAATGAAACATTCTATTACCTACCTTCTTTTAAATAGATTAAGGAACATCCATTAATCTATTTTAATCATTAATTGACATAGAGAACATCCACTAAGTTCAATTAACAATTGCAACTAGAAGGACAGATTGATCTAAGTTTTGGTCTCTAATATAGGACTAAGTGACTTAGGTTATATTCTCCCTTGCATACAATCAAAACTTGACCATTAAGTTTGCACACAAGTTACTACATATGGATAAAGGATAATGAACATCATAATCCTAAATCTAGCAATCAGCCATAACATGAAATATAAGGGTGGCCAATCCAAACATGTCACATTTCTACCATAATCATGAAGTGAGTAGGAGAATATAATCAACTCTCAAGAAAATAGAGGTCTGAAAATCAATTTAATTACATGATAATTTAGGATTCAAAGTTCACCCATAACCATAAAAATAACTTAGCTTAACATTCTAAAAAAAACAATATCACAAATTAAAGAATACATGATATGAGTTAAGAAAGAAAGAAACATGTGCAAACTAAAGGGTGAAAGCAAAGTTTCCCAAACTCTAATATTCAGCACCTATCTTTTCTTCTTGTCCTCAATTAAATCCCTGAAAAGCAGCAAAAAGTGATGTCCATAGCTACAAGCTTGATGAAAATGTCACTTTTCCAACTCCAATATTGTAACTATGGTTTCTAAGGATGACTGGCTGAAACCTCTTTCTCTCTCCACGAAAATTTCTCTCTCTAGAAAGAGCCAAAATGCTCATCTGTCTCTCCTCCCGCTTGTGGCTGCTGGTCTCTTGTCAAAATGTAATCTCAGCCTTCTAAATTGTAACTGCTTCAAGTGTAACTCCACATTAAGCTTTATAGGTTACATTCTCACAAAGCATTAGTGATTATCAGAAATAATTCTGATAATTAAGTTCTTAACAGCCTATAATCAGACAATGAAAACCCACAAATGAATTGAACTCAACTGGCCCACCATTCATTAATTAAAATTGATAGTTTCGATTTTTTCTAGCAACTTTGCTTCACACGTAAATTTCATTGACCAAATGGACTTGGATGAGAGTAATTCGACCACCATTGGAAAGTTAACATCTTGGGCTTCATTTTTGGCTCTGGAATCATCCCATTTGGACTTATATCAAGGGAGAACTGAATTGAGCAAAACTGCATTGAATGCAGTGACGGGTCAGCATCAGGCCCAACTTTGGCAGCTTCAATCTTTCTGGTCCGTTGGAATTTTTGAGTGATTATGGTGTCAAATTAAAGTTCTAGATATCTACTTTCATTTCCAAGTGGAATCATGTCATTTTGACTTAGGACCAAAAAGTTATGCCCTTGGAAAGACATACTGCTCATGTTGTCCAGCACTCAATTCTTAGCATTTTCTTGAATTAGCTCCAAATTGAGTCATTTTACTCTTGTTCAACTCAAAAATCATCCTTAAGCTTTATTTTCCTACAAAACACAAATAGTAAAATAAAAGCATTATACTTACAAGATTAAAGCTATGAACAAGCATAGAAAAGAATATAAAATAAGTGAATAAAATGCACTTATCAATTTCCCCCACACTTGAACCTTGCTTGTCCTCAAGCAAGACTAAAATAAAACCTAAGCTAATCCACTTTCGTAGGAAATCACGATTGCATTTAGCATATGCAACAAGCCTTTAAACCTCTAGGTGGGCCATAGAGGACGAGTTATAGTCTTGTGAGGGCTTCCAGCGATGATACCCACAAACACCTATTCTTTCCAGCATTTTTCAGAGAACTAGAAATACACAACTTTGAAATCAAACAAGAAAAATGTTATCATTAACCATTCTCAAGATAATGCATCCAATGAACATCATACTCAAGTAAATGAAACAACTAAGCTAATGGTGAAAAAAAAACTATGCAACACTTTAAACAGGCCTCACTCTTTCCATCTCCACAATTCAAGCTTTCAATTTTCATGCAATCATGTCAAGCATCAACTTCTCTTAATTCATGCAAATGTCAAATCATCATCAAAACACCACAATGGAATCAAAAGGTCTTTTCTTTGGTTGTAATGGGGTCAATGGGGGTTGTAATGTATCTTAAGAAATAAAGGGAAAAGGAAATACACAAGAGTTTCTTTGAATTCCTAGAAACAGAGACATGAAAATGATAATCCAAGCATGTTTAAGTCAAAACTCCATAGAACAAACATGAGGGTCAATTTTTTTAGTGTGGACCCTTCCTTCACCTTCTTTACTCTTGTAACACTGTAACATACTTTGAACTTCAATTAAGTTTATTGAACACTATTTTTTTCTTTTCTTCTTTTTTTTTTCATTGCACTAATTGTTGAAAGATAACAAATTCCCCCACACTTCTCATCTTTACCATACTTGAATTACCAATACATTGCACATCAATCAAGTCTCTAACTCTATTCCATCAAAGAAACAAAGGTTAGGACAAAAATTTATATCAAGCTAGGTAAAGAAGATAAGGGTGCCAAAGAAAATAAGACTAAATTCTATGAAGGCTCAAATTGGCTCACTAAGGATTTGTGTTCGCTTTGGAACATCAAAATGTAGGGATCAGGTCCATTTGGCCATGGTGTTAGACAACAAAATGCCTTAATCATTTTCCAAAGTGGCAGAAATCAAATCCAAAAGCACTTCAAAAGAGAATTTTCAGCTCAACAATCAAACAATTAAATCTAATGACTATCCAAGTGTGAATATCAAGAATGCAAGCAAGGTTAAAGTATGCATTATAACTGTACCAAAAGCAAAGTAAGTAATATTTAAAAGAGTCTAACATCATAAAAATGCATTAACAAGAGAATGAAGTCAAATCTAACTCTAAACTTGTCATCTATCAAAGCTATGAATTAAAGCTCAAAATCTCATCATTTTTCTGGAAAGAATGAGAAAAAACCTAAAAGTAGACTTAAAAACAAAATTATGAAAAAAAAAAACAACCAGAAATTTTTTTTTTAAAGTTTGATTTTTTTTTATAAACAAGAAATTATCCTAAACCATTCCCCCCACACTTAATCCTTACATTGTCCTCAATGTAAGACAAAAATCTGAATTAAAGTGAAAGGGAAAAAGAAAAATAACAAACTACAAAATCAAACAAAATAAAAGAGTAAAATGATAAAGAATAAGAGAGATCAAATCTGATTTCCAAAGCTCTCCATCTATTGGGTTGCCTCCCAAAAGCGCTTGGTTTATTGTCCTCAGCCTGACTTTTCCTCAGAAGATCAGAGATGGTCATAAGAAGGCTCTTCCAACTTTATCTCCTCAATCTCATCAAAACTAGAAGATGGTAAATCATAATAAGGCTTCAATCTATGACCATTAACCTTGAATACTTTCCCTGTATCTAAAGCTTTAATTTCAACTGCACCATGGGGAAATATGTTAGTGACAACAAAAGGACCGATCCACCTTGATCTTAACTTACCAGGAAACAGTTTTAGCTTTGAATGAAAAAGAAGAACTTTTTGACCAATGGAAAAATCCTTCCTCAAAATCATCTTGTCATGGAACATCTTTGTCTTCTCCTTATAGATTCTAGCATTATCATATGCATTGTTCCTGATTTCTTTAAGTTCTTGCAATTGTAACTTTCTATGAATTCTAGCTTCATCTAAATTCATGTTACATTACTTAACAGCCCAATAAGCTTTATGTTCAAGCTCCACAGGTAAATGACAAGGTTTGCCATAAAGCAACCTGTATGGAGACATTCCCAAAGGCGTTTTATAGGTTGTCCTATAAGCCCACAATGCATCATCAAGCCTTAAGCTCCAATCCTTTAATTTGGATTCACTGTTTTCTCTAAGATGGATTTCACCTCTCTATTTGACAATTCAGCTTGTCCACTTGTTTGCAGATGATATGCAGTGGAAATTCTATGGACAACATTATACTTCTTCAAGAGAGCTTGAAAAGACCTGTTACAAAAATGAGTACCCCTATCGCTAATAATAGCTTTAGGAGTGCCAAATCTTGCAAAGATATTAGTTCTCACAAAATTACAAATAGTTTTAGCATCATTCAACCTAGTGGCCTTAGCCTCAATCCACTTAGAGACATAGTCAACTGCAAGAAGAATGTAAACATTACCAAAGGAAGAAACAAATGGTCCCATAAAATCAATTCCCCAATCAAAAATTTCAACAAGTATGGGTGATTGGGGCATTTGGTTTTTAGGGCTTAAATTACCAACACATTGGCATCTATCACATGCTTTGCAAAAAAAATATGCATCCTTAAACAAAGAAGGCCAATAAAAACCACATTCAAGCACTTTAAGAGCTGTTCTCTTTGGTCCAAAATGGCCACCACAAGCATAAGCATGACAGAAACTTAAAATTGAGTTAAACTCAGATTCAGGGACACACCTTTTTATTACTTGATCAGAACAATGCTTCCATAGATAAGGATCATTCCAAATATAATACTTGGAGTCACTCTTAATCTTGTCCTTTTGAGCTCGAGTTAAATCCTTTGGTAGCTCCTTTGTGACCTTAAAATTGACAATATCAGCATACCAAGGAACACTGAGATTAATGGCAAAGAGTTGCTCATCAGGGAACTTCTCTTCCAAAGGCAAGGCATCCTTTTCAAGAGCCAAGCGACTAAGATGATTAGCCACCAAGTTTTCACTTCCCTTCTTGTCTTTGATCTCAATGTCAAATTCCTGCAATAAAAGAATCCACCTAATCAATCTAGGCTTTGCATCTTTCTTAGAAAGCAAATACTTAAGTGCTGCATGATCACTATAAACAACAACTTTAGATCCAACCAAATAAGATCTAAACTTCTCCAAAGCAAAGATTACAACAAGAAATTCTTTTTCAGTGGTAGAATAGTTTAGTTGTGCATCATTTAGAGTACGAGAAGCATAACAAATGACATGAGGCAACTTTCCTTTTCGCTGACCCAAAACAGCACTAATAGCAAAATCACTTGCATCACACATAACCTCAAAAGGTAAGTTCCAGTCAGGTGGCTGAATAATGGGAGCTGAAGTGAGAAGCTCTTTAAGCTTGTTGAATGCCATCTTGCACTCTTCATTGAAATCAAACACCACTTCTTTTTGCAGCAACTTGCAGAGAGGATGAGAAATCTGCGAGAAATCCTTGATAAATCTTCTGTAGAAACCTACATGTCCAAGAAAGGAACGAACCTCCCTCACCGAAGTAGGGTATGGTAAGGATTTAACAAGGTCTACTTTAGCTTTATCTACCTCAATTCCTTTAGCTGAAATCACATGTCCCAAAACAATTCCTTGATTAACCATAAAATGGCATTTTTCCCAATTTAAAACAAGATTTGTTTCTAAGCATCTTTCCAAAACAAGAGACAAATTATCAAGGCATTTATCAAAAGAATTACCATAAACAGAGAAATCATCCATAAATACCTCAATAATGCTTTCAATGTAATCAGAAAAGATACTTACCATGCACCTTTGAAAAGTAGAAGGGGCATTACATAAACCAAAGGGCATTCTTCTATAAGCATAGACACCATAAGGACATGTGAATGTGGTCTTTTCTTGATCTTTTGGAGCAATCACAATTTGGTTGTATCCTGAATAACCATCAAGGAAGCAAAAGTGAGAGTGTCCAGCCAATCTTTCCAGCATTTGATCCATGAAAAGAAGAGGAAAATGATCCTTCCTTGTGGTTGAATTAAGCCTCCTATAATCAATACACATTCTCCAACTAGTTTGCACCCTTGTTGGAACCAACTCATTGTCTTCATTCTTGATCACTGTGATGCCAAATTTCTTGGGAACCACTTGCACAGGGCTCACCCATTTTGAATCAGAGATGGCATAGATGATACCAGCATCAAGCAGTTTCTGAATTTCCTTTTTCACAACCTCCATCATGTTAGGATTAAGTCTTCTTTGAGATTCTCTACTTGGCTTTACTCCATCTTCAATTAAGATCCTATGCATACACATAGAAGGGCTAATTCCCTTTATATTCGCAATTGACCATGCAATGGCTGTCTTGTGGTCTCTAAGGACTCTAATAAGCCTTTCTTCTTGGAATGGTGTCAGATTGTTAGTAATGATCACAGGAAGTGTTTCTTTCTCTCCCAAGAATGCATATCTGAGATGACCTGGTAAAGGCTTCAATTCAAGCTCAGGTGCCTTAACAATGGATGGGGAAAGCTTTTCTTTAAGTGTAGGAAGCTCAAGGTATGACACCATGTGTAGAAGAATGGGAGACATGGCTTCCAAGACAGTAACCTCTTCAATGATGTCATCTTGCAATTCTAGCTCCCACTTTGGCTCATTAAGCTTCTTTAACTCAAGATTGCTGACAAGAGCCACTTCCAAGCTATCTTCTTTCCCTAATTCAAATACTTACTGCACTAATAAGTCAATTGCATCAATAACTTCAATGGAACATAAAGAAGATGAATCACAAGGGTATTTCATTGTATCAAACAAACTAAATTTAATGACATGCCCATCAAATTCCATAGAAAGAGTTCCTTCACACACATCAATCTTAGTTCTAGCAGTCATTAAAAATGGTCTCCCAAGCAAAATAGGAGTAGGGTTAAGTGCACCCTCATCCTCCATATCTAGAACATAAAAATCAACGGGAAAAACAAGTTCATTCACTTTCACAAGAACATCTTCAACAACTCATTTAGGATATGCATGAGATCTGTCAGCCAATTGAATTATGATGCAAGTTTCTTCTAATGGACCAAGATTCAAAGATTTGTAAATAGAAAAAGGCATTACACTAATATAAGCACCAAGATCTAACATGCATCTCTCAAAAATTTTATCACCAATGATGCAAGGAATTGTAAATGAACCAGGATCTTTACATTTTGGAGGAAATTTCTTTTGAAAAATAGCAGAAACTTGTTCTCCCATGCAAACCTTTTCATTACCTTTTAACTTCCTCTTGTTTGTGCACAAATCCTTCAAAAATTTGGCATACCTGGGAACTTACTTAATAGCCTCAAGCAAGGGAATATTGATCTGCACCTTCTTGAAAGTGTCCAAAATCTCCTTTTCTTGTTCTTCTTTTTTGGACTTTGCAAGCCTTTGAGGGAAAAGTGGAGGATGCACATAAGTGTCAAGTGTTGAAGATTGGGTGGAATCATGAGTTTCTTTGGTAACCACCACTTCCTATTCTTCATCATTCCTCAATGTTTTGGGTGCTAGATTTGTAAGCTCTTTTCCACTCCTCAAAGTAATGGCACTAGCATTCTGAACATTAGGATTCACTATAGTTTGAGAAGGAAGTTTGTTTGACACTTTAGCCTCCAAATTGCTTAAAGATGTTGCAAGTTGTCCAATCTGATTCTCCATATTCTTCATGCCAGATTGCATTTGAGAAACAGTTTGTTGCAATTGGATTGTATTCGAAGCAAGAGTCTTCATCATCTCCTTCATTTCATCATTAGAACCTTGTTGCTCTTGAGGTCTTTGTTGGAAATGTGCTGGCTTTTGAAAAAAACCAGGTGGTTTGTTAAATATTGCATGAGGTTGTTGACTTCCACCAGAACTAAAACCTTGTTGATTATTCCAACCTCCATATTGAGGGCGTTGTGGCTGCCCTTGAAATCCTCCAATTGCATTTCAATCTTCTTCTTGAAGTGTGGGGCACATATCAATAGGATGCCCAAAATTTGAACAAATTCCGTAAGCCTTCACTTGCTGCACATTACCAACCATGAGTTGTTGCATTAAGGTTGCCAAATTTGAAATTTGTTGAGTGTTGGCAGAAATTTGTTGCTCCAAGGAAGATGATGACATTTCATTGACCCTCCTCATATCTTGTCTAGTGCCAAATTGTTGAGTATTGGCTACCATGTTGGTAATCAAATCTTTTGCTTCTTGAGGAGTCTTGTTCATCAAAGCACCACCACTAGCTGCATCAATCATACTGCTATCCATTGGAGTGAGTCCCTCATAAAAATATTGAATAAGTAGTTGCTCACTAATTTGATGATTAGGACAACTAGCACAGAGACGTTTAAACTTCTCCCAATATTCATGTAATGTTTCCCCATTCATTTGTCTAATACCACAGATTTCCTTCCTTATGTTGGCAGCCTTGGATGCAGGGAAATATCTTTCAAGGAAGCTTCTTTTTAGTTCAACCTAAGAACCAATTGAGCCTGGAGATAAGTAGTAAAGCCAATCTTTTGCAGCACCATCCAAAGAGAATGGAAATGCTCTCAGCTTCACTTGTTCTTCTGAGATGTTTGAAGGTCCCATGGTAGAGCAAACAACTTGAAATTCCTTAAGGTGCTTGTTTGGGTCTTCTCCTGCAAGACCATTAAACTTTGGAAGCAAATGGATCATCCCAAACTTCAACTCAAATCCACCTTCAATGACTGGAAATTCTATGCACAAGGGTTGTTGATCAAGATTAGGAGCAGCAAGCTCCCTCAAGGTTTGATTTCCAGCCATCACCTCTTCTTCTTCTGAAAATTCAGATGTTGAACTTGAAAGGGCAGTGTTGATGGCTTGATCAATTTGGGATGGTGAAAAGCCTAAAGATGATGAGGATGGAGAATGTAGCGATGGTGGTGGTATTGGTGCAAAAATGTGTCTTTTAGCTTCAAAGAAATTGTCAAGTCTTCTATTTCTCTCAATATAAAAATTGTTCTTTGACACGCACCTAAAGAACACCAAGAAAGCAAAACTCCAACAAAATAATTAGACAAATACAAATTTAAGAACAATCTAAGCAAACTTAATGAAACAAAGAAAAACACAAAAACAAACAAGATTAAACCAGAACTTAAAAATACTAAAGAACACTAACAAAATAGAACAGAACCTAAATGAACAAAACAATCCAATTAATGTCAATTCCTCGGCAACGGTGCCAAAATTTGATACGTCGTTAAACTACCAAATTAAAAACCTTTGCTTGGTTTAGGAAAAATTAGTTTAGTAATGAGCAAAGGGTCGATCCACAACGAATTGAATTAATTTAATGATTTAGCTTATTTTAGATTCTGATTCTAATAAACTCTAAAAAGACAAAGTAACACAAAATGGGGGGGGTTGTTGTTTCTATAATTCAAACAAAAATTATATAAAAAAATTACACGAAAATAAAAAAAATAAACAAGAGCAAAGATGCTGTTTTGTTGAAATCAATTAAAACTAGTTATGGGATCCCTTTTCCCCACCAAATTATATCATGCAATTAGTTCTTAATTTCAGCCTCCAATTCTCCTTCTGTAGTTACCAATCTTAGGCAATGAAACATTCTATTACCTACCTTCTTTTAAATAGATTAAGGAACATCCATTAACCTATTTTAATCACTAATTGACATAGGGAACATCCACTAAGTTTAATTAACAATTGCAACTAGAAGGACAGATTGATCTAAGTTTTGGTCTCTAACATAGGACTAAGTGACTTAGGTTATATTCTCCCTTGCATACAATCAAAACTTGACCATTAAGTTTGCACACAAGTTACTACATATGGATAAAGGATAATGAACATCATAATCCTAAATCTAGCAATCAGCCATAACATGAAATATAAGGGTGGCCAATCCAAACATGTCACATTACTACCATAATTATGAAGTGAGTAGGAGAATATAATTAACTCTCAAGAAAATAGAGGTCTGAAAATCAATTTAATTACATGATAATTTAGGGTTCAAAGTTCACCCATAACCATAAAAATAACTTAGCCTAACATTCTAAAGAAAATCATATCACAAATTGAAGAATACATGACATGAGTTAAGAAAGAAAGAAACATGTGCAGACTAAAGGATGAAAGCAAAGTTTCCCAAACTCTAATCTTCAGCACCTATCTCTTCTTGTCCTCAATTAAATCACTGAAGAGCAGCAAAAAGTGATGTCCACAGCTACAAGCTTAATGAAAATGTCACTTCTCCAACTCCAATATTGTAACTATGGTTTCTAAGGATGAGTGGCTGAAACCTCTTTCTCTCTCCATGAAAATTTCTCTCTCTAGCAAGAGCCAAAATGCTTATCTGTCTCTCTTCCCCCTTGTGGCTGCTGGTCTCTTGTCAAAATGTAATCTCAGCCTTCCAAATTGTAATTGCTCCAAGTGTAACTCCATATTAAACTAGCTTCATAGGTTACATTCTCACAAAGCATTGGTGATTATCAGAAATAATTCTCATAATTAAGTTCTTAACAGCCTATAATCAGACAATGAAAACCCACAAATGAATTGAACTCAACTGGCCCACCATTCATTAATTAAAATTGATAGTTTCGGTTTTTTCTAGCAGCTTTGCTTCACACGTAAATTTCATTGACCAAATGGACTTGGATGAGAGTAATTCAATCACCATCGGAAAGTTAACATCTTGGGCTTCATTTTTGGCTCTGGAATCATCCCATTTGGACTTATATCAAGGGAGAACTGAATTGAGCAAAACTGCATTGAATGTAGTGACGGGTCAGCATCAGGCCCAACTTTGGCAGCTTCAATCTTTTTGGCCCGTTAGAATTTTTGAGTGATCTTGGTGTCAAATTAAAGCTCTGGATATCTACTTTCATTTCCAAGTAGAATCATGTCATTTTGACTTCGGACCAAAAAGTTATGCCCTTGGAAAGACATGCTGCTCATGCTGTCCAGCACTCAATTCTTAGCATTTTCTTGAATTAGCTCCAAATTGAGTCATTTTACTCTTGTTCAGCTAAAAAATCATCCTTAAGCTTTATTTTCCTACAAAACACAAATAGTAAAATAAAAGCATTATACTTACAAGATTAAAGCTATGAACAAGCATAGAAAAGAATATAAAATAAGTGAATAAAATGCACTTATCAGTGTTGCAGCTGAATTGGGGGTACATGGAATAAGAGTGAACTGTGTGTCACCGTATGGCATTGCAACAGATTTGGCTTTGGCGCATTTACCTGATGATGAGAGAACCGAGGATGCCATGGCTGGTTTTCATTCTTTTATTGGTAGAAATGCCAACCTACAGGGGGTAGAATTGACCGCTGAAGATGTGGCTAATGCTGTGCTCTTCCTAGCAAGTGATGAAGCAAAGTATATCAGTGGAGAGAATTTGATGATTGATGGAGGCTTCACCAGTGTAAATCACTCACTTCAGGTGTTTAGGTGATGATGAGAGGCTCAAAAATAGGGGTTAGGACATTGCAATGATAGCATATGCAAGAATGGATAGTCAATATGCGAATAATGAATACACCATTCATCCGAGTAATAACTATTAAGTGTGTATCTTATGCATGGACCAAAATTTGTATTTACGGCTCAGCAGAATATGTATCACAATAGACTTCAAAAATGTTCGGTTTAATGCTCTAATGATGAGTATTTTTTTAATTTGCTTTAAATCTTATGTTAATATTGTTTGATTATATTCTTGTTAAAAGAAATCGTCATGTCTAAATTGTTTCCTTTTTTTACCTTATTGAAATTACTCCACTCTTAATATCTAAAGGGATAATTTGATTTTTTTTTACTCAGAAAGATTGAGGAAGTAAATTAGGAAGGTAACGGTCATATGGCTGCATTATTGCCTGGTTATGCAACCAGAGAGAAACATCAAGTAGAACCAGCAACTACGGGTCAAGAAATAGTGACTACATATCAGGAACAGTAACTACGTCAAAATTGATTAGACAAATCCTTTGGACAAAACTTAAGCCAAAATTTTCTATAACGGCTAGTAGACATCAATGGCTCATCATTTATGTATAAAGCCTTGAAGAATGAAGAGGAGAGCATGAATCTCCACCAAGAAAATTGACGGATTGCCTTGCTCTATATCTTATTTATCATAGTTTTTATGCTTTGCACATAAACTTGCTTATCCTTCTTTGAGATAGTTTAAAACTCATTGTAGCTCAACTATAAGAGCATCGCTACCTTGTGTAACACCCTCCCAAGTACAGTACTATGCTTAAGTCATAGTACCACACCCTGGAGTTGTTACGGTTACCTGAACGGACCTTATCTGACAGCAACTTCCGCTGTGCTACTCTGATACCTCTTGAACTTTCTGGAGACAACACGGAAAAATAGGAGTGAGAATCATAAATTCTCAGTAGGATTCTCTATGATACACATGTAATGTCATCGTTGTCATCTCCAGTTTGCTTTGGTTTATTATGGAAAAGGTGAACATGCTGCACAAACTGTTTAATTTTACATTTAAAAAAAAAATGTCTTATCCGAAGCAAAGTTCATTTTTACTCATATACTGGTCATTTGGGGAAGTCTACACAAGATTAATTCATGAATAATACCATGGATAATAACTTCAACATATAAAACGCACATAGCATTAATCTACTGGGAACATAACCTCTGTACATAACTTAACTTGCACTTGAATTCATACATATACATAAAATTTTACTTTTCTTTCATTTGACACACCTAGGCGTTACGTATCGCCGTCCCTAGGGTGCTTGCATCTGTCTACACTTGAGCGTTACGTATCGCCGTCCTCAAGTGCAGCATCATACCACATCCCAGAGTATGATCGCCATGTCATACCCCATCAGAGCGTGATCGCCATGTCACGTTCCTTAGGAATACGGTATCCTCATGCTATATCCCAGAGTATGATCGCCATGTCATACCCGTCGAGGCGTGATCGCCATGTCACGTTCCTTAGGAATATAGACTCATCATCATATCTTTGCATACCACATTCCAGAGTATGATCACCATGTCATACCCCATCGGAGCGTGATCGCCATGTCACGTTCCTTAGGAATGTGGGATCTTCATGCTATATTCCAGAGTATGATCGCCATGTCATACCCCATCAGAGCGTGATCGCCATGTCACGTTCCTTAGGAATATAGGACCTTCATTCGGTACTTACACTAGCTGGGTCATGCCATGCCTCATATAAGTCCTACCACTCATATACTCACACTAGCTGGGTCGATGCCATGCCTGATGTGAGTGGGACATATACTTAAATCTTTGGTCTTTAAGTCTTTACTCTTTAATGTTTACTGCCCTTGGGTAGCCTGGCCTTGGAGTGAGCTTGTCAGCTCAACTTGTGACCATTGTCACACCGACTCACCCACAAGGGGATTCACATCTTTATATTCACATTCTTTCATTCTCATACATATTCAAGCATAGTCATACTGAGTGTACTCATACATATACTTCATTTATTTTCATATATCTCATCTTATACTTATGTCATTCTCAAATATAGGGTTTCTATATACCCATTCATACTCTAATTCTTCCTTACATCTAAGCATTCATAGCTTCTTAGACTTTTGCCGTAAATCCGGCAGCATAACGGATCAGGTCTGTTTCCCCATGAATAGAGCCAGCTCTCACAAACAGTTCAGTCATAGCAACATAAATCAACTTAACACATATATATCAATATCAAACTGGCCATCCTCAACTCAAACTTTATATGTTTCCCTAATACTTGTGAAATCTTCAATTGGGTCACTTTGTGAAACTATCACTTTGGCCATTCTGCTACCTTCTATTCGGTTCTGCCCGAATTTCATATGATCCACTTTTATTTCTATTCAACTCATTTAGATCTGAAATTTGGATATATCATAGCTCTATATGTCTACTTTCTAACCTCTTTGGTCCCATATCATTTTGATCCATATAACTCAAGATATTTAAATCTTACCTCAACTCGTTCAGTCACTAACCCGAGTTACACTCCTGGAAGTATAAACTCACGAAAAATCGAAACTAAGCTCAAATCATGCGAAATTGGTCTCATATTGAAGCTAACAGGACAACCTTTCATTTGCTACAAGTTTCACTCCATTTGCTTAAGTATACCTCGAGTTATAAGTCCTGAAAGTCTACCTTTCTGAACTACTCTGCTTTGGCCTAGATTGGACATAGGATAACTTCCTCGAATCACTGGGAACAATTGGGACCATAACAAACTCGGAATCTTATATTGGGGTGTTCCCCTGTGTGTAAGCTTTCTAACAAAATTAGTTTCACTCGATTTGGAGTTGTATAGGGCGAGTTATACCCTCCTTAAGTCACTCTGCCCGGATGAAAGTCTTGAAGCCTAGGTCAAACTTCAAAAATTCATATCTCTCTCAATACTAATCCAATAACCTTATATGATATATCTATGGAAAGCCCTAAATGTCTAATTTCATCTAAAAATGGTTCCATCGGATTTAACCGGTGGTAGGCGGAGCCGTACACTCCGCCGCACGGACTGCCGTGGAATTCTCACTCAGACAGCATCCCACTTCTCCATTCCTTCTAATTTTCTCCTTCTAATCATAATCCTAACTCAAAATCTCCTATTAATTCAATCATAATTCATCATAATCCATCATAATACAGCCAATAATTCATCAAATACATAAAGGGGAGTACAATCTCATGCAATCATAGTGCAAGGAATTCAAGAATAGAAGTAGAATCCTACCTCTTTGGAGTATGGCTTGAGCTAAGTGCTGAAACTTGAAGGCTGGATAGAGTGGGAGAGTTGAGAAGAGGAAAGAGAGCTGAAGTAAGGAAGGGAAAGCAACGTGAGAAATGAGCTGAAGAGGCAGGAGGAGGATAAATATATATAGACAAAGCTTCGAAGTGGTAGTTAGAATGAGTGGCTTTGATTGGATGAAATTTTGTGGGCAAGGTTCAGCCATGTCTTCTTCTTTTGTGTCAAAATTGCTCTCCACGTCGCCAGAGAAATGAAACTCGCTTCCAGCGTATCTGAACATGATATCGGAATTCGTGCATGGTTAAGTCGGAACTCGGAATAATCATCTTGTTTGTGACTTGAGGAAATCTTGTTTATGTTGAGACTTGGAATCAAGATCGGAGGTCGGAAGACATACAGCTGACAATCAACTGATATCGGAACTCCCAGTTCAAAGTCGGGACTCCTTGTAATAAGATCGTATATCGGAACTCGTGTGTTGTGGAAATCAGCTCAAGGATCCGAACTCGTGTCCATCCCAATGGAGTTCAACACTAAGTCCGGAACTCGTTACATTAAACTCGGAGTTTGGTTCTCGTACCATTGTATTAATCTATAACTTCTGAGATCGGATGAAGCACAAGGTCTGAGGTCGGAATGAGGATGCTTAATATCGGAACTCGGGTGATTCAATCACATTTCCAAACCCAAGTACTTAAACCCGGAAGTCGGTATCTTACATTTGATGATATCGGAAACCGGGTACAATGTCTTTGAGACATGAAGTCGGATACCGGTGAATCACGTTCATGTTGTTCGGACTCGAATGTTAAACTCGAAAGATGTAGAAGTAATTTAGATGAAGTCGGAAGTCGTTGACATAGGTGAGACGAACTCGGAAATCGGAGAATGTATAAGATGAAGTCAGAAATCAGGAGTAGTCAAGACTAGATGAAATCGGAAATCGTATGTCATGAAGTCGGAAATCATATACTTACGTAAGACGAACTCGGAATTCGGAATTTATCCCACTTTGTGTAGAATTCGAAGATGAAGTCGGGAATTGAAATTGATCCGTCCTGAGGGCGAAGTCGGATCTCGGAAATCGGGACGTTACACCTTGTGAGGTTACCCTACTTTGGTTGAGATAGAGGGTTTGGTGGTGTCCTTGTGAGAAAGAAACCGCTTATATACTCTAAAGAAAAAGAGGTTCTATAGTGTCCTTGTGAGAAGCAAACCATTATATACTCTGCTAGCAAATTAGGTAAAGGAAGGTATATCAAAATCCTTATAAGCAAAAATTTGAGAGTAAAGAAAAATCTCAAACAATTGGGGATTAGATGTAGGCCAAATATTGTGGCTGAATCGGTATAAAAATAGCTTATGCAATCTTCTCTTATCTCTTTTTATTTTCTGCACTATTGTGTTTAAGTCAATTTCAAGTTTCTTTCTAAATTTTGCTATTTAATTATTGTAGAATTTAATTTTTTGTTATTGAACCAATTCACCCCCCCTCTTGGTTCCTTCATTTGGTGTCCGAGCGTAATTCTATTTAAGACTTAATCGCTTAAGAAGACAATCTTTATAGGTTCAATGGTAAGAAACTTGATGAACTCAACTATCATTGAAGGACAATCTGTAACATCCTCATATAATGTTATAGTTAATAATAAAAACGTCCTTGGGCAAAATTTTATTATTTATAACTTTGTCCTTGAATATTTTTCAAAATGACATTTAGGTCCCTATATCAATTGAATTAGCAGAATAAGGTTTTAAATGAAGCAGAACCACGTAGCGGAAACGTAGAAACTCATTTCTTGGCCAATTGGGCCACGAAGGTGTCCACATGTAAAATGACGTGGAATGCCCCAGACTTGTTTAAAATTACGAAAATGCCATTAGCAATGGAAAACAGAAAACAGAAGGCCCTAAATTTGCAAAATATTTAAGTTACACCGTTAATCAATTTATTCGATTTTATTGCGTTTGTAAAGTTAATTAAAGGTTAACTAGGAGTTGATTAGAAGTTAATTAGAGAGATTAGGATTAAGAAGAATTAAAATAGACTTATAGAAACTCTTACAAAACTATTTAGTAATGTTTTGTCGGTTTGAAGGAAATCAGTAAAGATTCGGTATTTTAAACCGCCGGAATCAAATCAATAAAATTACATATCAAAAACACTAAGGTTTTGTGGCTAAGAATTCAACCACTTCACCCCTCAAGTGGCATCATTCATACCACAACAACATAAGCATGTTGGCTCACTTATGAGCCAATTGAGGTAGCAACCAATAGGAATCAAAGGAGCCAACTACCACCACCATCAAATCAGATTTTTCCCTCTTTCTCCTCCCATTTTTCATGCTCCCTTCAGCAGCCCTCTTTCTCTCCCTTTATCTTCTTCTTATTCATCTTCTTATCCTCATTTCTTCACACCACTTCCATGCCTTCACCAAACTTTGCTTCCTTTCCACTGCAACCCAAGTTTTGAGGTGGGATTTAATTTTTGTTCTTGATTTCTATGGATTATGGCTATTTGAAATTCTACTTTGCTTCATTCATTTGGTGCTATATTGGATATATTTGATGGTTTATGGTTGGATTATCATGAAATTTTGAGTTGGAATTGAAGTTAGAAGGAGAAAACTAGAAGATGCGGAGAATCAGGATGCTTTCTAAGTAAGAAACCCTACAGCAGTCCGTACTGTGGAGTGTACGGCTTCGCCTATAGCCGTTTAAATTTAATGAAACTATTTTTTTTTTTTAGAAACTAGATATCTAGGGCTTTCCAGCCATATAAATTATAAGGCCATTGGATTAGTATTGAAGGAGATATGTATTTTGGAAGTTTGACCTAGGTTTTTGAGTTTAATTCTGGGCAGATAAGATTGTTCAGGGTAAAACTTGCCCTATACAACTTGAAATTGAGTGAAACAAACTTTGTTAGAAATAGTACATATAGAAGAACACCCCATAAAAATTTCAGAGCTAGATTCGATCCCAATTACTCCCAGTAGTTCAAGGAAGTTGCCCTAAGTCCAAACTGGGCTAAAATAAGGCAGTCCAGAGAGGTCAAATTGTGGAGCTTATAACTCAAGCTCTACTCAAGGAAATGAATGGACTTATTAAAAATGAAAGCTTGTCCTCTTCGCTTTAATATGATATAGATTATGTATGATTTTAACTAGTTTTCGATTTTTAGTGAATTTTTACTTTTAAGTGTGCAATTCTGGCTAGCAACAAGGCAGGCCAAGATAGAATCCTAATAACTTGGGCTATATTTATCCAAATTAAATGGGACCAAAGAGCTTAGAAAATAGACACACAATCCAAAATTTAGGTCTAAATAAATTAAATAGAAATTATGGCTTATTTTACGAAAGCCGGATAGAGTGAAGGTAAATAGGAGCAACTAAAATTCAAGTGCAACTATTATTTCTATGAGATTGATATTGATATGTGAATGCACTATTGTGATTTATCTGGATAGTTGATTGTTTAAGTACTCGCACTATTTATGGGGAAGCGGACTCGATCCGTTATACAGCCAAATTTTTGGCAGAAGTCTATGAAACTATGAGTGTTTATTTTACGAGAAATTTATGATATGAATAGCTATACAATTATGTATACGTTATGGTGATATAAAGATGAATTATTCTTATGAGAGCATGCATATTTGCATATGAATGAAGGAAGAATATATGAGATCCCTTCATTTGGAGGCAGTTATTTGGGTCCCTCTAGGTGAAGGCAGTTAAAAGATAACGATGTGGGTCCCTTCACTCGTAGGCAGTTGCACATTGGGTCCCTCCCTGTGAAGGCAACTAAAACTTTGGGTTCCCTCTATATTGGAGGTAGTTGCCCAACTGAGTCCCTCTAACCTAGAGGCATGTGGGTCTCCTTGCAGATCAGTACTGTGTGATGACGGTCATGAGTTGAGGTCACTCCTAGATCAGGCTATCCAAGGGCAGCAAAGATTAAAGGCAAGGATATATGTATGCAGACATCCTAGGGACGACAATACGTAACGCCTAAGTGGGTCATGTAAAGAAAGCAAAGGAAAAACAAAAGCATATGCATGATTTTATGATAAACGGTGCATACACACGAATAATGTTTGTTATTGTCATCATTATGACATTGCAAGTAGGCTCTTGTTATCAATATTGTTATTATTATTATGAAAAATTCTTGTACTCATGCTTGACTCCTTACTCTATTTAACAAGTGCATGAATAAAATTAACCCTGCTTCGGACCATATGTTTTCAAACGATAAAACGGAACTGTTCATATAACATGTTCACTTTTTTTTAATAAACCGAAGTAGCTGGAGATAATAACGATGACATAGCATGAAATTTCTTAGTGACTCCTACTGAGAATTTAAAATTCTCCCTCCTAATTCCATGTTATCTCCAGATAGCTCAAGAAGTTTCGAATACGGCTAAAGTTGCTATCAGAAAAGGTCCACTCAGGTAATAATAACAACCCTGAGTATGGTACTATGGCTTAAGCATAGTATGGTACGCGGGAGGACGTTACACATGGTATCAAAGCAGTTCGTCCTAATCGAACTCGGGATGGGCTGATTATGCTTCAAAGGAAGCATACTCTGAAAGTTTAGAAAGGCCGTGCTTTATGTCCTTACTTGAAAAGGACATAGATGTTTCTGCATGGCAGCCTTGTTGTGTGCTGTAGTTTCTCTATCCCACTTGACTGCATATTGAGCCTGATTACCTCAATATGAAGCTCGATATATGCAGAGATCTGCAGCATTCAACTGGCTTTCTAGGGATAAGGAATTTTGAGGGCAAAATTCTTTTTAAGCAGGGTAGTGTGTAACATCCCCATATAATGTTATAGTTAATAATGAAAACATCCTTGGGCAAAATTTTATTATTTACAACCTTGCTCCTGAATATTTTTCAAAATGATATTTAGGTCCATATATCAATTGAATTAGCAGAATAAGATTTTAAACGAAGCAGAACTACGTAGCGAAAACGTGGAAACCCAATTCATGGCCAATGGGGTCACGGAGGTGTCCATTTGTGAAATGATGTGGGATGTCCCAGACTTGTTTAAAATTACGAAAATGTCATTAGCCATCGAAAACAGAAAATAGAAGGCCCTAAATTTGCAAAACATTTAAGTTACACCGTTAATCGATTTATTCGATTTTATTGAGTTGGTAAAGTTAATTAAAAGTTAATTAAAGATTAACTAGGAGTTGATTATAAGTTAATTAAAGAGATTAGGATTAAGACAAATTAAAATAGACATATAGAAACTCTTACAAAACTATTTAGTAATGTTTTGCTAGTTTGAAGGAAACCGGTACAGATTCGGTATTTTAAACCGCCGGAATCAAATCAATAAAATTACACATCAAAAACCCTAAGGTTTTATGGCAAAGAATTCAGCCACTTCACCCCTCAAGTGGCATCAGTCATACGACAATAACATAAGCATTGTTAGCTCACTTATGAGCTAATTGAGGTAGCAACCAATAGGAATCAAAGGAGCCAACTACCACCACCATCAAATCAGATTTTTCCTTCTTTCTCCTCCCATTTTTCATGCTCCCTTCAACAGCCCTCTTTCTCTCGCTTTTTCTTCTTCTTCTTCATCTCGTCATCCTCATTTCTTCACCCCACTTCCATGCCTTCACCAAACTTTGCTTTCTTTCCACTACAACCCAAGTTTTGAGGTAGGATTCAACTTTTGTTCTTGATTTCTATCGATTGTGGCTGTTTGAAATTCTACTTTGCTTCATTCATTTGGTGATATATTGGATGTCTTTGATGGTTTATGGTTGGATTATCATGAAATTTTGAGTTGGAATTGAAGTTAGAAGGAGAAAACTAGAAAAAATGAAGAATTAGGATGTTGTCTAGGTAAGAAACCCTATGGCAGTCTATACGGTGGAGTGTACGGCTCTGCCTACAACCATTTAAATTTAATGAAACTATTTTTATATGAAACTAGATATCTAGGGCTTTCCAACCATATAAATTATAAGGTCATTGGATTAGTATTGAGGGAGATATGAATTTTGGAAATTTGACCTAGGTTTTTGAGTTTAATTTTGGGCAAATAAGATTGTTCAGGTTAAAACTTACCCTATACAACTTGGAATTGAGTGAAACTAACTTTGTTAGAAATATTACACATAGAGGAACACCCTGTAAAAATTTTAGAGTTAGATTTGATTCCAATTGCTCCCAGTAGTTCAAGGAAGTTGCCCTAAGTCCAAACCAGGCTAAAACAGGGCAGTCCAGAGGGGTTAAATTGCGGAATTTATAACTCAAGCTATACTCAAGGAAATGAAATGGGACTTATTGCAAATGAAGTCTTGTCCTGTTAGCTTTAATATGATACAAATTTCGTATGATTTCAATTAGTTTTCGATTTTTGATGAATTTTTACTCTTAGATATGCAATTCTAGCTAGCTACAAGACAGGCCGAGATAGAACCCTAATAACTTGGGCTACATTTATCCAAATTAAATGGGACCAAAGAGCTTAGAAAATAGACACACAATCCAAAATTTAGGTCTAAATAAATTAAATAGAAATTATGGCTTATTTTACAAAAATCGGGTAGAGTGAAGGTAAATAGGAGCAACTAAAATTCAAGTGCAACTATTATTTCTATGAGATTGATATTGATATGTGAATGCACTATTGCGATTTATCTGGATAGTTGATTGCTTGAGTAATGACACTATTTATGGGGAAGCGGACTCGATCCGTTATACTGTCGAATTTTCAGCAGAAGTCTATAAAACTGAGCGTTTATTTTACGAGAAATTTATGATATGAACAGGTATATAATTATGAATACATTATGGTGATATGATCATGAATTATTCTTATGAGAGCATGCATGTTCGCATATGAATGAAGGAAGAATATATGAGATCCCTTCACTTGGAGGCAGTTATTTGGGTCCCTCCAGGTGAAGACAGTAAAAAGATAACGATATGGGTCCCTTCACTCAAAGATAGTTGCACATTGGGTCCTTCTCTGTGAAAGTAGCTAAAACTTTTGGGTCCCTCTATGTTGGAGGCAGTTGGTCAACTGAGTCCCTCTAACCTAGAGGCATGTGGGTCCCCTTACAGGTCAGTACTGTGTGACGACAGTCACGAGTTGAGCTCACTCCTAGATCAGGCTACCTAAGGGCAGCAAAGATTAAAGGCAAGGACATATGTATGTAGACATCCTAGGGACGACGATACGTAACGCCTAGGTGTGTCAAGTAAAGAAAGCAAAGGAAAAACAAAAGCATATGCATGATTTTATGATAAAAGGTGCATACACACAAATAATGTTTGTTATTGTCATCATTATGACATTGCAAGTAGGCTCTTTTTATCAATATTATTATTATTATTATTATTAAATATTGTTGTACTTATGCTTGAATCCTTACTCTGTTTAACAAGTGCATGAATAAAATTAACCTTGCTTCGGACCATATGTTTTCAAACAATAAAACGGAACCGTTTGTATAACATGTTCACTTTTTTTTAATAAACCGAATCAGCTGGAGATAATAACGATGACACGGCAAGAAATTTCTTAGTGAATCCTACTTAGAATTTAAAATTCTCACTCCTATTTCCGTGGTATCTCCAGATAGCTCGAGAAGTTTCGAATACGGCTGAAGTTGCTATCAGAAAAAGTCCGCTCAAATAATAATAACAACACATGAGTATGGTATTATGGCTTAAGCATAGTATGGTACCAGGGAGGACGTTAAAAATGGTATCAGAGCAGTTCGTTCTAACCGAACCTGGGATGGGCTGATTATGCTTCCAAAGAGGTAGACTCTGAAAGTTTAGAAAGGTCGTGCTTTAGGTCCTTACTTGAAAAAGACATAGATGTTTGTGATGGCAGCCTTGTTGTGTGTTGTAATTTCTCTATCGCACTTGACTACATATTGAGCTTGATCATCTCAATATGAAGTTTGATGTATGCAGCGATCTGTAGCATTCAACTGGCTTTCTAGGGATAAAGGAATTTTGAGGGCAAAATTCTTTTTAAGTGGGGTAGTGTGTAACATCCCCATATAATGTTATAGTTAATAATGAAAACGTCCTGGGGCAAAATTTTATTATTTACAGCCTTGCTCCTGAACATTTTTCAAAATGATATTTAGGTCCCTATATCAGTTGAATTAGCAGAATAAGGTTTTAAACGAAGCAGAACCATGTAGTAGAAACGTGGAAACCCAATTCTTGGCCAATTGGGCCACGGAGGTGCCCACATGTGAAATGACATGGGATACCCTAGACTTGTTTAAAATTACGAAAATGCCATTAGCCATGGAAAACAGAAAATAAAAGGCCCTAAATTTGCAAAACATTTAAGTTACATTGTTAATCAATTTATTCGATTTATTGAGTTTGTAAAGTTAATTAAAAGTTAACTAGGAGTTGATTATAAGTTAATTAGAGAGATTAGGATTAAGAAGAATTAAAATGGATATATAGAAACTCTTACAAAACTATTTAGTAATGTTTTGCCGGTTTGAAGGAAATCGGTAGAGATTCAGTATTTTTAACCACCAGAACCAAATCAATAAAATTACACATAAAAAACCCTAAGGTTTTGTGGCTAAGAATTCAGCCACTTCACCCTTCAAGTGGCATCATTCATACCACAACAACGTAAGCATTGTTGGCTCACTTATGAGCCAATTGAGGTAGCAACTAATTGGAATCAAATGAGCCAACTACCACCACTATCAAATCAGATTTTTCCTTCTTTCTCCTCCCATTTTTTGTGCTCCCTTCAGCAGCCCTCTTTCTTTCCCTTTTCTTCTTCTTCTTCACCTCCTCATCCTCATTTCTTCACCCCACTTCCATACCTTCACCAAACTTTGCTTCCTTTCCACTGCAAACCAAGTTTTGAGGTAGGATTCAACTTTTGTTCTTGATTTCTATCGATTGTGGCTGCTTGAAATTCTACTTTGCTTCATTCATTTGGTGATATATTGGATGTATTTGATGGCTTATGGTTGGATTATCATGAAATTTTGAGTTGGAATTGAAGTTAGAAGGAGAAAACTAGAAGAAGTGGAGAATCAGGATGCTATCTAGGTAAGAAACCCTACGGCGGAGTGTACGGCTCTGCCTACAGCCGTTTAAATTTAATGAAACTATTTTTATATGAAACTAGATATCTAGGGCTTTCCAAAAATATAAATTATAAGGCCATTGGATTAGTATTGAGGGAGATATGATATTTGGAAGTTTGACCTAGGTTTTTGAGTTTAATTCTGGGCAGATAAGATTGTTCAGGGTAAAACTTGCCCTATATAACTTAGAATTGAGTGAAACTAACTTTGTTAGAAATATTACACATAGGAGAACACTCCATAAAAATTTTAGAGTTAGATTCGATCCCAATCCAGTAGTTCAAGGAAGTTACCCTAAGTCCAAACCGGGCTAAAATAGGATAGTCCAGAGGGGTCAAATTGCGAAGCTTATAACTCAAGTTCTACTCAAGGAAATGAAATGGGACTTATTACAAATGAAAGCATGTCCTGTTAGCTTTAATATGATACTGATTATGCATAATTTCAACTAGTTTTTTATTTTGAGTGAATTTTTACTTTTAGGTGTGCAATTCCAGCCAACTATAGGGCAGGCCGAGATAGAACCCTAATAACTTGGGCTACATTTATCCAAATTAAATGGGACTAAAGAGGTTAGAAAATAGACACACAACACTCCAACATATCCAAAATTTAGGTCTAAATAAATTAAATAGAAATTATGGCTTATTTTAACAAAATCAGGTAGAGTGAAGGTAAATAGGAGCAAGTAAAATTCAAGTGCAACTATTATTTCTATGAGATTGATATTGATATGTGAATGCACTATTGTGATTTATCTGGATAGTTGATTGTCTGAGTACTAGTACTATTCACAGGGAAGCGGACTCGATCCGTTATGCTGCCGAATTTTTGGCAGAAGTCTATGAAACTATGAGTGTTTATTTTACGAGAAATTTATGATATGAATAGCTATACAATTATGAATACGTTATGGTGATATCATGATGAATTATTCTTATGAGAGCATGCATATTTGCATATGAATGAAGGAAGAATATATGAGATCCCTTCACTTAGAGACAGTTATTTGGGTCTCTCCAAGTGAAGGTAGTTAAAAGATAAAGATGTAGGTCCCTTCACTCGGAGGCAGTTGCATTTTGGGTGCCTCCTTATGAAAGCAGCTAAAACTTTTGGCTCCCTCTATGTTAGAGGCAGGTGGCCAACTGAGTCCTTCCGACCTAGAGGCATTTGGCTCATCTTGCAGGTTAGTACTGTGTGATAACGGTCACGAGTTGAGGTCACTCCTAGATCAGGCTACCCAAGGGCAGTAAAGATTAAAGGCAAGGACATATGTATGTAAACATCCTAGGGACGGCAATACGTAACGCCTAGGTGTGTCAAGTAAAGAAAGCAAAGGAAACACAAAAGCATATGCATGATTTTATGATAAACGATGCATACACACAACTAATGTTTGTTATTGTCATCATTATGACATTGCAAGTAGGCTCTTTTTATCAATATTATTACTGTTATTATGAAATATTGTTGTACTCATGCTTGAATCCTTACTTTGTTTAACAAGTGCATGAATAAAATTAACCCTACTTCGGACCATATGTTTTCAAACTATAAAACAGAACTGTTTGTATAACATGCTCACTTTTTTGTAATAAACCGAAGCAGCTGGAGATAATAACGATGACATGGCATGAAATTTCTTAGTGAATCCTACTGAGAATTTAAAATTCTTACTCCTATTTCCATGTTATCTCCAGATAGCTCGAGAAGTTTCAAATACGGTTGAAGTTGCTGTCAGAAAAGGTCCACTCAGGTAATAATAACAACTCCTGAGTATGATACTATGGCTTAAGCATAGTACAGTACCAAGGAGGACATTACACAATCTATCATAAGGCCACCATATTTTGATGGGAGCAGCTACACCTATTAGAAGAAGTGGATGAAGATATTCATTCAATCCATAGACTACAAGCTTTGGCTCATGATCAAGAATGGACCAAGCATTCCAAAGAAAATAGTTGATGGCAAAGAGGTGGAGAAACTAGAAGAGGAATTCAATGATCAAGATATGAAGAAGATAGAACAAAATGCAAAGGTGAAGAACGTCTTCTATTTTGTCATGAACTCGGATGACTTTAGAAAAATCTTACAGTGCCAAACTGCCAAATAAATGTGGGACATATTAGAAGTCACCTATGAAGGTATTAGCCAAGTAAAAAAGACAAAAATTAATATGCTAGTACATGAGTATGAATTATTCATTATGAAAGAGAAGGAAAATATTGATGAAATATTTGAGAAATTCTCAAACGTTGTTAACACACTTGATGCTCTTGGAAAGGTATACAGGGATAGAGAATTGGTAAGAAAAATTCTATGAAGTCTCACTTGTAACATCCCCAATTTCCTATCATGCTAAATTACCTCAGTAACCTTGAGTAATTGGGCACTTAATTAGAAATCATGAGATTAACGAAGTGATTATGGGATAATTATGAGGAGAAAAGTTAAGAGAATGCTTAATTAAAATTAGAGAATCTCCAATTAAGTAAGTCAAACCCTTAATAGCTTAATTAAGCACTAATCACATATAACTAGCTTAATCGAGTTTAATTAAGGATGATTAAGCTTAATCGCAAGATTAATTTTTATTAATCATGATCACATGAGTTAATCACTAATCCTTGCTTAATCATGTTAATTAAGTTATAAAAGTACTTAATCACATCATTAAAATTCAAATTTAGTGAACCAGACAGTAAAGTAAATAGTGATGTCATTAAAGCAAAAAATACTAGACAAAAATGCTTTATGTAAGATTTGACCATGTTTTGTCTCCCCATCATCCCATTTGTACCCTTAATCACCAATTAATACAAAATTAAGAAAATATCTCCACCCTCCATCACAATAAGGCTACAGCCACAACACATACCCACACACATATTCACTTTTCATTTTTCAACTTCTATTAGTCTCTTATTCTCCAACTTCTCTCTACACCTTCTTCATTCTTCTTCCTTTCTCCACCACCATCATAACCAAAAACTCTCACTAAGCCCTTCAAAAACCACATTTTTTGGTCTTTGGAGACAAGATCTATATACTACAAGCTCCATTTTCATCAAAAACTCAAGAGCTCTCTCTTTCTCCTTGCAAACTGCTACCACCATCACCAAAGGAGGAGTCTTCTTCATCTTTTTCTTCTCCTTCAAGACACCACTTTTTGGCTCTAGGTAGTGATCTATACTCTTCTCTTTGTTTATTCAAGAAAGCTTGAAGCTTGGTTCCTACCATGAGTAAGATCTTCAATTGAAAGCTTGAGAAATACCCTTATGCTCTTGATGAGCAAAAGTTTCCCTTTTTAGCAAAATATGCTCATGCTTTTGTTTATGAGTTGTTCTTGATTATTTGAAAGTTCCTTTCTTGAATGCTTCAAAGTTTCTATTTTTCTTTCTTGATACATGAGATCTTGATGTTTCTTGTGAGTTATTGGAAAAAGAATGATGTTCTTAGTGGTGTTTGGGTTAAAAGTTGTTTATTTCCTTATGATGATACTTATGATTAGAAAAGTTGTCATTTTTATCACTTTCTCTTGATTTATAAGACTAAAAATATTCTTGATGCATAAAGCAACCTTAAAAGTGGTGCAAGTTTTGTGCCTCTCTAAAGTTCTATTTTGTCTTTCTTGAAGACAAGACTATGTGTAAAAGTTTAAGCTTTATGGAACACGAAGCTTTCAAATCATGAAAATAAGAACTTATCACTTCATGTCTTAAAAAAAAATAGAATCTTGAGTACAAGACCTTTCATAAAGTCTCAAACTTTAATCAAGAAAGCAACCTGAAGTCATAAAGTTGTAGATTTGCACTTTAATCTTGTAAAGGTTGAACCTTGAGATAAAAATGTTGAGTAAAGTTCTAAGCTTTCTTCAAGAATGTCACTTATTAGTCATAAAAGTGTTGACTTGCAACTTTCAATTTATAAAGTTTGTATCTTGAGTCAAAAGAATGCATAAAGTGTTAACTTTTATAAAGAATAAGACTTTCTAAATCTAAAGCTAATGCCTTGTATCATTATTTCATAAAGAAAGAATCTTTTAGACTTTAAGACAACTTTAAATCATAAAGTTGGAATCTTGATGGTCTTATAACAACAATTAAAAGTGTCAACTTTCTTAAAGAATAAGACTTTTAAATCATAAAACTAGCATCTTGTATCATTTTCCTATAAGGGTTGAATCTTTAAAACAAAAATATAATTTTAGAGGCTTATACTTTCATAAAGGATAAAACTTTATAATCTTAAAGGTGAAATCTAGCTATTCTAATTACTAAAGTTTGAATCTTATAACATGTGAAAATAAAAAGTATCCCTTGATGATGAGTGAACATGGTGTTGTTCGATTCATAAGTATGGTTATGCATTGTCATGACCCAAGGACCGAGGGATCTCAAAATTTTTGGGAACAGAAATATGATTAGGGCCTTTGAGCATACCATGAATCTAGGAATCACTAAATTCACTATCTTAAGGAAAGAAAATAACTACCTAACTTAGTTAATTTGAACAAGTGTTCCATAGGACATGTACACAAGTAAAAAAAGTAATTTTATATAAAGACTAAGTAACTAAATGACTATACACTTTTATTTATCTATGTGGTTCTCTCATGAGTAGACATGAAGAATCATATTATGACTCATAAGACTTTCCATAAAGAATAACACAATTATAAACACCCTTTAGGGTATGAATGTATGATGCCATTAGGCATGATGTATGACAAGTTTGATTGAGCTTGGTCTCATGATTGAATCATTAACATGATGATATGAGATGGATATAATTGGTTGTTGGTTGAAGTTTCCATGTTTGGCATTTTGGGGAAGCTTCAGTCTAGTCATTATGCTGCCAGATTTCCACCAAAATTATGAACTTAGCCATATCATTACATACCCACATGTGTTTTATCAATGATTGCAATGCATGTAAGATGTGGTCATAACAAAAGAAAAGAAAGAATGGGATATGGCCCTTCAATCACTTCGGTAAGGGAAGTAAGAGACGGTAACCCACAAAGACTCAAGAAACCTCTATGGGGGAGCCAAGGGTGAGATGGATGACCCTCCAACTTAGAGGTAACCATTATCAGCTTAGCTTGATTTGGTTTAGTACTACGTGATGATGCTCATGGAATGAGCTCACGTCCAAAAGCAGTCTATTTCAAAGAAAAAGTAAAGAATGTTAAACATGTGCTAAATATGAAATAAAGTTAAAGAATGACTCTGGTCTAATTTAAAAAGCTACATGAATATACATACATCTTCATTCCCTCATTTGTATGGCCATGAATGTTTATATTATACTCTCATGTGTATATGCTCTTATAGTGTAGCTTTAAGCTTCTTTATATCATGTTTATATGAGGAAGATTAAAAGAAACCCACTTCGGGATCCTATGTTTTCAAAACCTTTAAAAATGAAATCTATACATACTCATTGTTTTCATAATTAAATCCGAAGTGGCTGGGATGACAACGATGATATATTAATGGTCTTGTTAAGATCCTACTGAGAAATCTTGTATTTCTCACTCCTCCATTTCCGTGTCATCTTCAAACGAAGTTGATTGCATCCATGGTAGCACTTTTGGTAGTACCTGGCTGGATAAGACGAGGAGCTGTCATGTTACTTCACCTAGCTAAGGAGGATCGAGAGAGTAGCATAGTGTTTTCACTTTCTTAAGAGCCCTAGTTGGGCAGTTTATGTGTAATTAAGAGCATGTAGGAAGTCATGTTACTTAATTTGACCTATTACATATGTGATAATTATTAAGAGTAATGATGACTCTTGATTGTCTATAATTACATTATTGGTTTAAGGTATTGTGTTATGTTATTTCAATTTTGTCATATGTCTTTCTAGTAACTCCAATATGAGGAGCAATGTCCAAAAGTATGTGAGTGAGTAAGTGCTTAAAGGCTCAATTTTTAAGCATGAAGGTTTTACAAAAAAGGAAAAAAATTTACACACTATTTTCGTATATTACGCTAATTTCAATTATAAGAACTTCCGCCAGTTACGGGTAACAACTAGTAATGCCATAAAATGACTTAAGCATAGTATGGTATTATTAGGGTGTTACATCACCAAAGAATAGCAATCAAAAGTGGCTACAATCCAAGAAGGACGTGGCCTCAACTCCCTGTCCTATGATGACTTAAGATGTAACCTCATTACTTATGAAACTACTTTTCTTAACAACTTGCATAATGAAAAGAAGAACAGGGAAGTAGTTGAACTAAAAGCCACTAAAAGCTCCAACCATGAAAAAAGAAAGTTGAGCTCCTCCAAAGCCATGAAAGTTGCAGAAGAATTAGAAGAAGATGAGGAGGACTCCTCTGAAGGCGATGATAATGAAATAGCACATCTGGCAAGGAGGATATCTAAAGCATGGATTAAAAAAAAGAAGAAAGGTGTTGTTCCAAAAAAGGATAAGAAGGGCAAAGCAAAGCTAGATGAAGTTATTTGCTTTGAATGCAAAGAACCTAGACATGTCAGATCAAAATGTCCCAGATTGAAGAAAGCTTTGAAGAAGAAGACTCCAAAGAATAGAGCTATGATGGCCATGTGGGAAGATTTAGATGAAGAGCAAGAGAATACAGAATCACAAGAAGAGGAAGAGATAGTGGCAAATCTTTGCATCATGGCTAATATAATTTTAGAAGAAGAAAATGAGGTATTTGATTCTAAACCTGAACTTACATTTGAAAATATTCAAAAAGCTTATGATGAACTTTTAGATAATTCTCAATTACTTACTTCTCAGTATGCTTCACTAAAGAAAAACTTTCAAAAACTGTCCTTAGACTCTAAAAATTCATGGATGAGAATAAAAGGTTGGCACATGAAAATACTGAGCTTTCAACAAAAAAAAACCGTTCTCCAAAAAGATGTCACTGCCGTAAAGACTGAAATCTTTGAAGTTAGTTAGAACACATCTTCTCATATTTCTAAACTGCAAAAAACTGTCAAGCTTCTCAAGTCAGATCTTGAGAAAATGGTAAATGGCTGCAAGAACTTGGATCTTATGCTTGGAAGTCAAAAACCTTATTTTGACAAAATAGGACTTAGGTATGAAAAGGAAGATAATGAGAAATCATCTAAAGATTTTCAAAATAAATTTCTTGCCTACATATATTGTTTCAAAGGGACACTTTTCTGAAATATGCTTCTCTAGAAGGAAGGCAAAACAAAAAGTAAAAAATCCCAAGAAATCAACCAATATAAAAAGACCCAACAAAATATGGATACTTAAGGTAAAAATTACTATTGATGCATGTGTGTCTTAAATTGCAACACCAGAAGGAAAAGAAGTAGTATATGGATAATGGATGCTCCAGACACATAATTGGAAATAAATACTATTTCAAAAACCTCAAACCTAAAGATGGTGGAGTGGTGAAATTTGCTGATGGTATCAAATTTAGAATCATGGGAATAGGTAATATTGGTAAGAATGATTCCGATTTAATTACTGATGTTATGCTAGTAAAAGAACTAACTCATAACCTCTTGAGCATTAGTCAATTCTATGATCAAGGCTACAAAGTTGTGTTTGAAACTTCTCAATGTGTTTAAAGATTCCACCTTTGATAAAATCATTCTCACAACTAGAAGGTGTGATAATACATACGTATTATATTTAGATGACCTTCTAGATCAAAATGTAAAATGTTTAGCATCCTTTGTGGATGAAAAGTGGTTGTGGCAAAAGGAACTTGGCCATGCTCGCATGAGATTAATCTTTGAGATTTCTCAAAAAGACCTAGCTAAAGGTTTACTAAATATCAGTTTTGACAATGACTCAACCTATGAGTTCTATCAAAGAGATAAATAGACTAAAAGTTCTTTTCACAACAAAAATACAGTCTCAACTACTAGACAACTTGAGCTTTTACATCTTGATCCATTTGGACTAACTAGAACTGCTAGTCTAGGAGGTAAGAAATATGGTCTAGTCATTGTGGATGACTTCTCTAAATTCACATGGGTATTATTTATAATCCATAAAGATGAAGATTGTGAGGCCTTCAAAACTTTTTCAAAAAGAGGCCAAAATGAAAAAAGTTTTTGCATCGCTTCATCATATCAAACCATGGTGGAAAATTTTAAAATCACCCTTTTGAAAACTTTTATAATGAAAATGGCATTTCTCATAATTTTTCTCCTCCTAAAAATCCTCAACAAAATGGGGTTGTTGAAAGAAAAAATATATCCTTGTAAGAAATAGCCAGAACTAGGCTCTTAAAAAGTGGTTTATCAAAAGGTTTTTTGGCATGAAGCAGTTAATATTGCCTGCTACATACAAAACCATGTTTTCTTAAGGCCAATACTCAAGAAAACCCCCTATGAATTATGGAAAGGAAGAAAACTCAACATCTCATACTTTTATGTATTTGGATCTGAATGCTTTATATTTAACACCAAGGACAAGCTTTCAAATAAGTCTTATCTTAGAGTCTTTCTGGGATATTCTTCCGTGTCAAATGCTTATAGAGTATTCAATAAGAAGACTCAGACTATAAAGGAAACCATACATATTACTTTCAAAGAAGAAAAATGATGCAGTTCAAAATGTTGCAGATTTGGAAGATGAAATGGAGAATCTGTCTCTAAATGAAAATGCTCAGCCAACTCTGCAAGTAGCTACTTGGGCTAATAATGGAGTTTCATACTTGCCTATACATCAACATGTTGCTGATGACTTTTCTAAAGATCTAGAAGATACACCCATTAAGAGAAGACGCACTAGAGTAAGAGATTTGAGAGTTGTCTCTCAAAATCAAATCATTGGCAAACCTTCTCAAAGGATAAGAACCAGATCTTCTCTCAGAACTAAATCCAACTTGGATTTTATTTCTAAAATTCAGTTAGAAAGTGTAGATGAAGCTTTACAAGATCAAAGCTAGGTTGAGGCTATGAAAGAAAAGTCAAATCAGTTTGAGAAAAGTAAAGTCTAGAATCTAGTGCCACTACCAAAAGGACATTCTATGATTAGAACAAAATAGGAATTCAGAAATAAGCTTGATGAAGATGGGAATGTGATAAGAAACAAAGCAAGATTAGTGGCTCAATATTACAACCAACAAGAAAGCATTGATTATGATGAGACAATTGCTCTTGTAGCAAGACTAGAAGACATCAGAATGTTACTTGCCTATGCTGCTTATAAAAGGCTTGTTTTATTCCAAATGGATGTAAAATCAGCATTCTTAAATGGTTTCATAACTAAGAAAGTTTATGTCAAACAATCTCCTGGTTTTGAAAATGAAAATCTTCCTCATCATGTTTTTAAACTCTCGAAAGCTTTATATGGTTTGAAATAAGCACCTAGAGTTTGGTTTGAAAGACTTAGCTCTTTTCTTTTTAAAAATGGTTTTGAAAGAGGAAAGATTGACGCTACTCTGTTCATTCTACATGAGAAAAATGATCTTTTGATTGTACAGATTTTTGTTGATGATATCATTTTTGGTGCAACTAATCAAAATTTGTGTAAGAATTTCTCTGAGCTTATACAAGGAGAATTTGAGATGAGCATGATTGGGGAACTAAATTTCTTTTGGGGCTGCAAATCAAGCAACAAAAGGATGGAATCCTTGTTCATCAAGAAAAATATGCTAAGAATGCTCAAATAGTTTGATATGGACAAGGCCAAGAGCATCAGTACTCCAATGCATCCTTCTCAAGTTCTAAAAGCTGATAAAGATGTTGAGAAAGTTTCTAAGAAACTTTACAGAGGTATGATTGGTTCATGACTTTTTCTTATAGCTAGTCGAACAGACCTACAATTAAGTATGGGATTTGGGCTAGATTCCAATCCAATCTAAAACAATCACACTTAAATATTGTTAAAAGGATTTTGAGATACTTAGCAGGTACTACTAATCTTGGTCTTTGGTTCGAGAAAGGTACTGCTTATGATGTCACAGGTTGCTGTGATGTTTGACTTTGCTGGAGATAGAGTTGAAAGGAAAAGCACAAGTGGCTATTGTTGTTTTCTTGGAAAATCTCTAATAACTTGGTCAAGCAAGAAGCAAAACACAAATGCTCTTTCAACTGCTGAAGCTGAATATGTGTCTGCAGCAAATTGTTGTACTCAGATTCTGTGGATTAAACATCAACTGGAGCATTTCAATTTGAGGTACAACAAAATCCCTATCTTGTGTAATAATACTAGTGCAATTAGTCTTACTAAAAATCCCATTTAACATTCTAGATCTAAGCATATACATATCAAGCATCATTTCATAATAGATCATGTTCAAAAGGGAGTTATTGAGCTAAGGTTTATAAATATAGAAGGACAGATTGCTGACATTTTTACAAAACCCTTAGCTGAAGATCATTTCTGTTATATAAAGAACATTTTGAACATGACTAGTTTTTGAACATACATTCATACTGCATATGTACTTCCCTTCTCTTAAGCTATAGCTTAAAGCTGAGATTGCTACATCTCAAATGTATTTGCTTTTTGGAGAAAGTTCCTAAATGTCAAAGAGGCTTTTCAGTAAGATCAATCAAGTACGCTTTGAAAAGAACATATCAAGAAAGACTGAATTTTGATTTAGAAAGAAGGAATAAGAATGTTATAGTCAGAAAATGGATGAAACTTATGGGTTCAGAAAGGTGCAATTAACCAGAAAGATAGCTTGTTTCTCATATCAGAATGGAGCTGCGCAAAAGTTGTAATGACTTTGAAATGTGTGCCTAATTGGTAACATCCCACTCTGCCATGTTCCCACGATTGAATGTAGCGGGAAATCAAAAGCCTCTCTTACACTTTAATATGACCATTTTTACCTCATGACCTTTCAATTGCCTTTCTCCTTAACCATATTTTTCTTAACCATTTACATCCTTTGACCTCTAGTTTCTTTCCTTAACCCTTATCTATCTAATTGCCCTTTACTCTGAAATCGTTCATCTTCATTATGCAAAACTTCACACTCTCATTGTATCTTGTTCCTCACTTCATCTCAAACCGTATACTTCATATTATATTTACTCAAGCCTTAATGTTTACAATTTTAATATGACGCTAAAGAGCAACTCAAGTGTTCCATACATTTTTTAAGATGAAGACATGCAAGTCAACTTTCACAGAAACTTCTTTATTAGACCAATAGCTAGAGGAAGGAGTTTCCATCTAGAAAGTTTCTCTTCTTTTCCTGAGATCATTGAGTTTTTTGAATTTCAAGGATGGAATGAGTTTCTAGGAATTTCAAAAGAGATATACATAGGGGTGGTGCCAGCATTCTATAGTACACTTATTCCCATTGATGGAGGCAACACATCTCTTAGAAGCATCATTGAAATGTTGAGATTCAGGTGCTGCCTTCCGATACTACTCAAATCACCAACTCACAAAAATGATGGCATTTTGTGCAGACCAGGTGAATGATGGTGGGAGAAATTAGAAGTTTCTTAAGAAGAAGTTGTTGATGTCCTCACTGGCCAAAGGAGCATGCATATAAGAGACATTCGAGCCTTTCATCTTCTTACCCCTATGAGAGCTGTTTATTCGATGGTTCAGCACATGGTGTTGCCAAGAGGTGGTGACACAAAAGTGATGACTGATGTAGACCAAATGGTCCTATTTTTCCTTTTGTCAAAAGAAGGATCAACCTTGTGAGGTTAATCTTAGACTTCATTGTTTCTTCTGTTAATGCTGAAAGAAGGGGACATTTTACTCTTCTTTATGGCATGCTTCTTACAAGGATTTTTGAATAAGCTCAACTTCCAATAGGGGGACACAGGTCAGATGACAATAAACCCTTAGCAACAGTCGACGCATTCAAAAACTTGGGGTTGAAGCTAAAAGATCCTAATAAGGAGACTGAAAAGAAGAAGGAGAAGAAGGAGAAAGATTCTTTTGTCCAGAAGGATGGTACACAGAGGAAAGGATCCAAGCCTTCTGATAAGAAGAAACCAGAGAGAAATCTCTATCCCATCTCTGGGGAAAGAAGAATTAGCAAGAAAAGACTAACCACCTCCTCTAGAGCTGAAGATGAAACATCTTCTATTGCTGCAAACTTTATGGACATTGCTCTTGTCAAGCCTACAACCAGAACCTTAAGACTTTAAGAAGGGAGTATTATAAATAGGGAACCCACCCCTCAAGACCGTCATAGAAAACAAACTGAAGCAAAAGCCTCCGGTGATAATGAGGATGCTGATTACAGGAGAAAAAGGAAAAAGAAGATGAACAAGGCCTCTAAAGAATCCACTAAAGACATAACTCCCTCACTTTTGAGAAAAGCAATAAGGGAAGCCGCTGAGCACAGATTTAGAGAAGAGGCATGGCTACAAAAGTAAAGAAACGCAGCTGCAGGAATTGGTGCTTCTACTAGTGGTGCTAGATGCTCCTTTGACTTTCTAGAAGTGGACCAAATAACTTGTGGTTATTGAAAACACAAATCCACATCTAGAAATGAGACAAGTTATTGCACCCTCGGTACATCATGAGAAAATTCCAGAAGAGCTTGAAAGAGAGACTATACTAGAAAGATCAGAGCTGGAAAGAACAATTACTCTGATGTTAGAATCTGAATCTATAGAAGCTGTATTTGAGACTGCATCTCTTCCAATTTCAAAGCCTAATCTAGCACCAGCTCTTCTTGCCCATGACGTCCCTGCTAACCCATCAGCCAGTCAAGGCCACCACTCTAGTCACAAACTTTCTAAGGCCCTATCCATAGCAGAAGATGTTTTAGACCTTATTCAAACTCAGATTGAATTAATTCAAGAAAATCATATCACTATACGGCCAATCAAAGTAATCTAGAGAGAAGAATGGTTAGAATTGAACAACTCATGCTACCGATTCTGAAGGCTCTTCAGAAAGGAAAGACCAACTAGTGATAGCTCTTCTATGATCCCATATCCTCACCTTGTTTTGATGATGTCGAAGGCATAGAAGATTAAAGAAAAGCTTATGCTGAAGGGGAGCATATTTTTAGGGGGAGTTAGGATTAAAGTAAAAGTTTTTTTTTTTAAACTGTTGCTGCATATCACTCATACTAGTATTAAGACTTCATTATTTTGCATTTTAGGAACATATTTTGCTATGTTTAACTTTTAAGTTATCATTCTAAACAATTCATATTAGTCTATATCATTTCAACTTTGCTACAATATCACATTAATGCTTTGATATAAATTATGCTCCAATCCATTATCTTTATCAATATATTATTGCTCTAATATCAAATCATTCTGTTTATTATTCATACTCCAAAAATTTGTGTGCTATTACATACTCTGATATCATAGTTATCATTGTTAACTAATTATTTCTGATAAGTGCTTCTATTACTCTAACTTAAATTATTTACTCTAATAGTTTTATGATGATTCTGAGCTAATAATCTTAATTCTTGAATCATATAATTTGTTAATTATATCTTGTCTCTGATAAATTATGAAATTTGTTCTGTTAATTATAAACTATATGCATGACTGTTTAAGGGTTCTTAGCTCGAATACTTAAATAATTAGTTCAATTTTTTTTCTAAGTTTGAACTTATATTTCTCTATCTTGGCTCTAATACTTTTTGTTCACATCTTTTTAAGAGAGTTTTATAGCAAAAGTTGTGGTTTTATTGGTCTTTGTAATTTTATGCAACTTTTTTTTGAGAAAAGTACTGAAGTTTCTGGATGTCATGACTATTTCCCACTTATTTCAGAAAGTAATTACTTCAAACAACAAATCATATTCTTCTGAAATGAATTTGTTAACAAAAATTTTTCTTAAATATTGATATACCATCATCAAAAGGGGGGAGATTGTAAGCTCCAATAAGCTTCCGAGATCATCTCATAACTTAAGACGTTTCAAACTTTAAGGCTTCAATAAATACCAAATCAACCTTTAACTTTTGTCTGTGAACGATTTGTTTAGGTTAAACGTATTCTTTCTTAAGCAAAATCATTTATCTCATGCTTAAAAAGTTTTTGAACCAAACAAGGTGTCTTAATCCATAGTACTTCTCTTGAATATACTTACATTGGAACAAACGCTTTGTGGTTTATATGATTTCTCACTTAAGAAACAGATAGAAAGTTCAAAACGATGAGATTATAGCATTAGAAAGGAAAATATGCCACGAGAAGAATCACTGTTCATTCAAAGGATGACTTAGTCCAGAAGGGTGATCATCGAAACATGTTTCTCATGAAGCATCTCACCTTCAAAAGCCTCTTCTACACGATTCATTAATAAATTCAAAAAGTTAAATATGATTTGACAAGAAGCAAAAGAATTGCTAACAGGTCTGAAAAGTTGGTGAATACTTTAATAGCTATTTTTCCTCTTCTGTGTCAATTCTCCTTGTTGAAAAAGAAAACTACATTTCTCTCTTTCTAATCATAGACCAGTGGATCAAAGTGGCACAAGGCTCAAGATCTTCAAGCTTTAACGGTCATATCTTGAAGTCTATATAAAGCTGGAAAATGAAGAAGAAATAGTTAGACTGATTGAAAATTTTTCTGTGCATAAAAGACCTTCTTTATCAACTGTCTCAACCTCTAAATCATCAGAAAGTTACTCATTGTAACTTCAGCTTGTAAAACCTTATCTACTGATTTGTATTAACTAATATCTTAGCTTGGAGAGGCTTGAGAAAGAATACTCACGTGTAAAGGCTTGGAGAAGTTTGGAAAAAGAATACTTGATATATACAACTCTTAACAAAGTGTTAGGGATTAAAAGTAGGCAAGTGGTTGGCCGAACCGGTATAAAATTCTGTAGTGTGAATTTTTCTAATCCTTATCTCTTTACTGTTTCACTTACTAATTTATTAAATCAATGAGCAATCATTAATTCTACCTGATCAAACTTTCTGATACTAAAAATAGTTTATACTTCAAAGCACACAGCTTTCATATTCCAAGTTTAAGACTTGACAAATTTGTTTCAAAAAGTTTCAAGTCTCAAATAGATTTGAAGCACGATTCAACCCCTTTCTCATGCTACTCCTATCAATAATACTCACCCCTTCAACCCATTTCTCCATCCTTTCTTCTTCAACTCTCACCCTCAATCACTACCACCACATCACCATAATCTTCTTCCTTCCTTTTTTTTGTTTTTGATCCTTTCTTTTGTCAATTTTGTCAATTTCTATTTTATTGTAAAGGTGTTCTCTTTGATTGCACTTGTGTAAACATGTTAAGGTTCAAAACAAGACTTTTGTTTGAGAAGCTTAGAAGGATGAGCCTCATGTTTATTGTAGACTCATTGAATAGGAACTAATGGGAATTAATTATTTGTTTGAACCCCGTTTTAGTCAGCCAATGACTCATTGAATACGAACTAGTGAGAATCAATAACCCTAGCATAATTTGTTATACTAGAGTGACTCAGTTCTTAGTTCTCAATTCTCACAATCCAAGCAGAGCTAATATAAGATTCACTTCTACTTTTACTCCGTCTACTCTATTTCCAAGATTCCAAGCTTGGAAGCCGGTGTCCCATATAGCTGTGATTCCTATATCCTCTGCTTTCAGATGTATTGTTACTTATGCTGCTCTAGACAAATTTCTAGCCCCTTTCAAGTAATAAAGACCCATAAAATTGTTCCCTAATAAACAAAAATTCTCTCATTGGTGTTTTGTATGGTTGTAAAAAGTTAAGTTGTGTTAATTTTTGGATTCTAGCACTTGTTTATATCCTGGTGATGTGGTGATGGTGGTTAAGGCAATGGAGGTGGTGGTGGTTGGGCATAAAAGAGTGGAATTGTGGTGATGGTGGGGTTTCCCAATTTTATTTTATTTTATTTTTTTTGCATTTGTAGTATAGAAGTGGCATTCAATAGAAATTAAAGAAATAATTAAGGGCATAAAAGTTATTTCATATTTTTCTAATTTTTAATTAATTTTTCTATTATCATTATTAACAGTAGAGGTTGTCTTGTGCTAATTTTAAAACAATTAAGAAAGTCAGGTGTAATTTAAAAAATAAGGAGGAGGTAAATATAATACCAAGTGGCCTTAGGAGAACGTTCATTATAAGGAAGAACCACTAATTTTACCTTCAAAAGATCAAAATGATGATAATTTAGTCCTTAAAAAGTATTTTATGAGTCTATAATACCCTAATAATAAATTCTATTATTCCTAATATACTTTGTCAATATTAACAAAGGATATTTTAGAGATTAATTTATTAACAAATTAATTTTTTAAGAATTAATTTATCAGTACATTAATATTTTAAGGATCAATTTATTAGTGTATTTATCATTGAGATATCATAAAAAAAAATAATATTTTTTAAAAGTTAAATTGTCAATATTTTAATCTTTTGAGAGCTAAATTAGTCATTTTTATTCTATAGCCCAAAATATAAAGATAGATATATAAAACAAAAGGGGCATTTTAGGATGGACCTGGCTCCATCATGGATCTAACGTTGTGGCAATTAGCCACACCTGTATAATAATTAGTCACATTTTTTGCTCGTTTAACCACAACAGTTCCACTGTGGACCGTAGTTTTCGGGTTCACGCCAAACTTCACCAAAAAAACAGTAGGACCCATTATTGCCGTAAGGCTTGAAAATTCAAAGAAGCCGCATTAAGTGCATAAGTACAATCAGAGAAGCAGAGGGCGAGAAGAAGAGACAGAGAAAGTGCAGACATGTCTACCGAAATTGATGCTCATCCTTCGGTTCGCGTACAAAGGTAATAGAATATTTCCATCAGCTTGAACCCACTTTAGACTTGGTAAAGCTTATACTTCTCTGTGTCTTCATTTTTCACTGGGAATCTGTTGTATGGGCAATTTCTGTTGGTAACAATTCTTGCTCATGCTATTGACCTGATTTCGGGATGAGCAAAATCCCTCTTTTTTTTTTTTGGGGGTATCTAGTTTAAGCAACTTGTCATTATTATTGTTTTTCTTGTTTATTTTATTTCATGTCATCAGATTTTTTGTGTCAACTAGTACTAACATTTTGTGGCTCGGAAATGGTGTGCTGGCTGAAGCAGTTAGACTTGCTTTCACTGTTGTAGCTTACCCAGTTACTGCGAATAGAGTGTGTATGTGTTTTTTTTTTTTTTTTTTTTTTTTTTTTTTTTTAATTCCTTGGGGCCATTTTAATTTTTCAAGTTGTTGACCTGATTGTTACAGCTTTTTTCTTTTAACAAATTTGTACCGTTTATTTGGATCCTATCTTGACCTTTTTTCTGCGGGGATCTGCTTTCGCTACCGTTGGTACTCTTCACCTAATTGAGTTTGAAGTCTTTCTTTGATCTTTTAAATATTTTCTATGAAACACTCATTATTCTTTCATTGCTAGTTAACTCTCAGTTGTATATAAATCCCTATTTCACACAAATTGATTTGAGCTTGTGGTTATGTATGCTCTTGACTGTCCTATCTTTGTCAAAGTGTTACGATTTCGTTTTTCAAATCTTTTGCTGTCTGGTATCTTGTGATTCATCTGATGCTCTCAGTCAACCCAGATCTAGTCTTTCCGAGGCAAACTCCCACTTAATTGAGGTTTTTGTTTTTCAAATCTCTTTCTGTTTGGTGTCTTATGATTCCTCCGATGCTCAGTCATCCTAGATCTGCTCTTTCTGACGCAAACCCACTTAATTTAGTTTGGTTTCAATGGCGGAACTTTTCATTAAAATTTGAATAGGCATGTGCTTGAGTCCTGTTTACTTTTGAAGCTGAAATTAAAAATAATTATGATCAAGTTATTTTATTGTTTTCCAACCATCGACCTATTAATGAAAAGCAAGGTGTAAGTCCCATCATGACTCAGAAAGACACCAGTATAAGGCATTACAAATTTCTTTATTGGAAAAACACCATTCCGTACAATTAAAGAAAGAAGCAAAAGGCGAATGCTATGTGAGGTGCATCACGCACTTTATATGATTGATGGTCAGATATGAAGATGTATTGGTGCACCCTCACATCTGATCATCAATCATATAAGATGTGTGTTTATGAGGTGCATCATAGACAAACCCGTATATTCAATAAGACAATCTTACTCAAAAACTGGGGGCACTGCCCCTAATGCCTAAAGAAGCTCCACCAGTGTTTGGACTGTCTTAAATCTCTGGAGAATTTTCTACTGACTTCATAACTTGGTTTTCCAGGATACTACTCAAATTCCCAGGGCAGTGCGTGTTAATATTAGTATTTGGTTCTGCACGTTGTGCAGTGGAGGGTTAATAACTATGAGTAAAAGCAAATAGATAGCAATAAACCTGTGCGAAAAAATCATAAGAGGGTGGAGAATAGTGAATAAGATTATCTTGAACTGATGCATTTTTCAACCAACAAGTGTGGCAGCTTTCTTCAGAGTTATTTCTGTGGCTTCTTTTAATATAGGTTGATAAATGTCTTGGAAACCAGCTAACCATGATTGATGCATTATAACTTTGCTTTTGAACATTCCAGGTGGCTATGACAACCCCTTCTCTTATCTAGTTGTAAAGGGGAACTAGGTTCGATATTCCTCCACGGATATAACAGATTAATAAATGTGTGTCTTATCAATGTTGCACAGTCTCAAGACTCTAGTGTATGTTGTGACATGTCGTTAGATTGGTGTAGGGTCGTTAGCAAAAAAATAAATAATAAATAAATAATAAATAATAACAAATAGCAAACTTAAGCTTGTCGGACAAAATTAGGTGTTTGACGTTTGTTCGTGTAGAGTCCATAATATGTTTAGAGAAATTTCTCTGTAAGATATGGAAGATATGTTGAGAGATTGAAAATTTTTCTTTAGCTTCCTATCTTTTTGTGCATTTCCACTTTTCATCTTGATAAAGTTCTTTTTTAATTTAAAAATATACCAAGCTTAATTTCCACTTATTTAACTCATTTATATCTTATTTATTTTCTGTTTTTTTATCAAATTTTTTGTCTTGAAATTTTTTTGAAATTTTTTTGAAATTTATGAATTTAGAATTTAATAGACATATTTATACTAGAAAATGAGGATAGAATAGGAAAAAAGAAGTTAGACTCTAACAATCGAAGTTAGGTATGTATTAAATTATACCAAATAAAACAATAATTTACTAAATAATAAGAATATATTAATTATTTTTATTTATCTTTTTACTTATATAAAAGAATTTTTATTGATATATATAAACACAAACGGAAACACATGAATTACTTGCAATCTTTTAATGTCAAACCTATAAAATTTGAGTTTAGCTGATCAAATAACCAAGCTTAAATTCAAGTTCAGACTATTTGTTTATTTTGATAAGCAGGTTGATTGAGCATTAAATAATTTAAACTTGAATAACTCACGAATGGCTTAACTCATTTAACCGTTTACAAGGGAAAAGAATCCTACGAATTAACTATTCTCTTTTTCTTTTCTTATCACCGTTTTCTGATTATGGTTATGGTAATCTGTAAGAGATTCTATTTTTGTTTTTTCAAATTCTGCATCTGCAGTACCTTTTCATATGCTGTTTTGAGTGCTTTTCGGCATTCTATTTTCATGTTACTAAAATACTGCATGAGTCCCCTCTAGTCCCTCCTATGTGACTCTTAAGCTCTTTATGATCTCTGCTGTTCAGGTTATTAGGCAAAGTGGCATTGGTTACAGGTGGAGCTTCTGGCATTGGAGAAAGCATCGCACGCCTGTTCCACATCCATGGTGCCAAAATTTGCATAGCTGATCTGCAAGATAACCGTGGAAAGCAGGTCTGTGAATCCCTTGGCGGTGAAGCAAGTTATCTTTGTTTTTTCCATTGTGATGTTACAGTAGAGGATGATGTTAGCCGTGCAGTGGATTTTACCGCGGGCAAATTCGGCACCCTTGACATCATAGTCAACAATGCTGGAATTTCTGGATCGCCTTGCCCTGATATCCGCAATGCGGATTTATCAGAGTTTGAGAAGGTGTTCAATATAAATGTGAAGGGAGTATTCCATGGGATGAAACATGCTGCTCGAATCATGATCCCGCAGAAGAAGGGCTCAATCATTTCTTTATGCAGTGTAACAAGTGCCATAGGGGGCTTAGGACCGCATGCATACACGGGGTCGAAGCATGCTGTGTGGGGGCTCACAAAGAGTGTTGCAGCTGAATTGGGGGTACATGGAATAAGAGTGAACTGTGTGTCACCGTATGGCATCGCAACAGGTTTGGCTTTGGCTCATTTGCCTGAGGATGAGAGAACTGAGGATGCCATGGCCGGTTTTCGTTCTTTTATTGGTAGAAATGCCAACCTGCAGGGGGTAGAATTGACCGCTGATGATGTGGCTAATGCTGTTCTCTTCCTAGCAAGTGATGAAGCAAAGTATATCAGTGGAGAGAATCTGATGATTGATGGAGGCTTCACCAGTGTAAATCACTCACTTCGAGTGTTTAGGTGATGATGAGAGGCTCAAAAAACAGGGGTTAGGACATTGCAACCATAGCATATGCAAGGATGGATAGCAATATGCGAATAGCGAATACACCATTAATCCAAGTAATAACTATTAAGTGTGTATCTTATGCATGGACCAAAATTTGTATTTACAACTCAGCTGAATATGACTTTGAAATAAACGCACATAAAAGATTTGAAACTGCTTTGCTAGTAGTAAAACCACCAGCTCAAGAAAATAAGGAAAGGAGAGAACTCTAAACTCTTCCACAAATTTGAATAGATGCTAGACCTAGATTTGTATTGACATTATCTTGTTGGATTCTTTTTTGGCATGTCTTCGTGACATGTTCAGATTGAAGTGCTCCTGGTTTGTGGCAATGATTCGGAGGGAATGAAATAGTTTTGAAAATATTTTCACCCTAACTAAACTAGAGAAAAAGGGGTTTTATTTTTTATTTTTTGGGGAGGCCCGGGAGGGGGGGGGGTTGGTGTTTAAAAGGAAACTAAGAAACTAATCATAAATCATTTTAGCCTAGGAGTAGGATGCCAGCAAAGTCAGCTTACAGTATGTAGTTAGGGGAATTCTAGAGCGTGCTTTTTTTTTTTTTTTATGATATTTATTCGATACACTCACCCCCAGCAAATTAGGAAGGTGAGTAGTAGTACATTCACAAAAACAAAAATAAAAGATTAAATGAATGATAGTTGTAATCGCCCGCTAGAAACATGTCGACTGCCCCTAAGACTGATTTTTCAAATAGTAACTTTGACTCTTCAAACGATATTTGGTTTATGGTTGGATTGTTATGTTTTCAGTTGAGTTTTGGATGATTATCTAGTAAAGAGAAGCAAACAGAATGTATTAGGTTAAGGAAATCTACGGCGGTTCGTACGGCGGAGTGGTAGGCGGAAATGGATTAGGTTAAGGAAACCTACGGCGGTCCGTACGGCGGAGTATACGACTCTGCCTACCATCATTTAAATTTGATGAAACTATTTTTATATTAAACTAGACATTCAGGGCTTTCCATACATGTATCATATAAGTCTATTTGATTAGTATTGAGAGAGATATGAATTTTTGAAGTTTGACCTAGGTTTTTGAGTTTGATTCTGGGCAGATTAGGTTGTTCAGGGCAAAACTCGCCCTATACTACTTGGAATTGAATGAAACTAACTTTTTTAAAAAGCTTATAATAGGAGAATGTCCCATAAAAATCTCAGAGTTAGATAAGGTCTCGTTTGCTCCCAGTGAACCGAGAAAATTGCCCCATGTCCAAACTAGGCCAAAACAGGATAGTTCGGGAAGGTCAAGTTTCGAGGCTTATAACTTGAGCCCTACTAAGGCAAATGGAATGGAACTTTTTGAAAATGAAAGATTGTCCTGTTAGCTTTAATATGAGACTAATTTCGCATGATTTGAACTAGTTTTCTATTTTTAGTGGATTTTTACTTTTAAGTGTGTAATTCTGCCCAGCTACAGGGCAGACGGGGATAAAACCTAAATAACTTGAGCTACATTTATCAAAATTAGGTGGGATTAAAGAGATTAGAAAATAGACACATAATACTTCAACATATCCAAAATTCAGGTCTAAATGAGTTAAAATGAATTTAAGGCTTTATTTCTAAAAACCGGGCAAAATTGAACATAAGGGTCCAATCCCTACATGATTGACATTATTGTAATATGTTTGCTACTCTATGTTAAACTTTTGCTTGATTGGTTTCACTGGTAGCCTGGCACTATTCACAGAAAAACGGATTTGATCCTTTATGCTGCTGAATTTTCGGTAGAATTGTAAGAAGGTTATGAACACTTGTATGTTATGAATATGTATGTGGAAAACATGTATGCAAGGATATATGAAAGTAAGTGATGAAGCATATGCATTAGTACATTTAGCATGTCTATGCATGATTATGTATGAGAATGAAAGAATATGAACATATAAGATGTGAATCCTTTCACCTGGAGGCAGTTATGAGATCCCTCCTTGTGAAGGCAGTTAAATAAGATAAGACATGGATCCCTTCACTTGGAGGCAGTTGCACATTGAATCCCTCCCTGTGAAGGTAGTATAAAACTATGAGATCCCTCTACCTTGGAGGCACGTGGTCAGATGAGATCTCTCTACATTGAAGGCAAGTGGTCAACCGAGATCCCTCTATTCTTGAGGCACGTGACCAAGAGAGATCCCTTCAATTTAGAGGCACGTGGCCAAAATGAAATCCCTCCAAGACTAGAGGCACGTGAATCCCCTTGCGGGTCAGTACTGTGTGACGAATCAGACTACCCAAGGGTAGTGAGGATTAAAGATTAAAACATATATAAGCACCCTAGGGATGGCGATACGTAACGCCTAGGTGTGCCAAGTAACGAAAGTAAAGAAAGACAGGAGAAGTAACCAATTGCATTAATTGTATGGTTGCACTCATAAATGCATATTATTTAGTTGTTCTTTGATCTGCTATGCTTATACTTTAATTCCTTTTCCTGCTTATTAAGAGACTAATTGTATCTATATGCAAACGTTATCTGCTGCACTTATGTTTAGATTCTTCCTTTGATTAACAAGTGCATGAATAAAATGAATTCTGGTTCGGATAATGCATTTTCGAACTATAAAACTGAAAAGTCTATTAACATGTTCATCTTTTTCATAATAAACCGAAGCAGCTGGAGATAATAACGATGACACAGTATATGATAGTTTAAGGAATCCTACTGAGAATTTATAGTTCTCACTCCTATATTTATTTCCATGTTATCTCCAGATAGTTCAGAAGTTTCGAAGAAGGTCCTCCGAGGAGGAGTTGAGTAGTAAGATTGAAGGTGGCCGAAGGTTGTGGCCAGACAAGGTCCGATTAAGTGACGGTAACAACTCCTAGGCAAGGTATTGTGACTTAAGTATAGTACCATACTTGGGAGGGCGTTACATTAATGGTATCAGAGCAATTCGGTCCTAACCGGACCTGAGGACTGAACTGACTATACTTCCAGTGCACTCTGGAATCCTTAGAAAATGTCATGTGATAAATCTTATCTGCTCAGATAAGATATAGGAAATTAGATATGCATGACTGCCTAACTGTAATTGTTATTAGTTGCTGTCACACTTAACTTATTATTAAGCCTGATCAACTCAATCTTTTGTTGTGTGTGATTAGGAACTAATGGCTTCTAAGGGGCATGGTAGGCCACAAACTGCACCCACTTTATTAGACCCTGCTAATTTCATAGACACTCTACGAGAGATGGCATATGCCATGCGTGAAAAAGCTGCTGCAGCACACCAAATGATGGACCAGCTGGGAAGACAACCTGGAGCCGGTCACGGTGGAAACTCGAATGGCCTAGGATTGAACCTGGAATACCTCAAGTTTGCAGAATTTTGCAAGGCGAACCCACCTAGTTCTAGAGGAGGTTTTCATCTTGAAAAGGTTAACGAGTGGATTAAGACAATGGAGAAGGTCTTTTTTGTTCTGGACTGCACTGACCACCAAAAAGTGGCCTTCACCATTTATATGCTTGAAGCCGACGCAGAATTCTGGTGGAATGGTGTAAAACGGCTATTAGAAGAGTCCCAGACGGAGATCACCTGGGTTGTGTTCAAGGACACTTTTTACCTGAAATACTTTCCTCCATCAATTCGAAATGCCAAGGAGTTGGAATTTATGCAACTTTGCTAGGGAAGCAATAGCATGTCAGAGTACATCGCTAAGTTTGAGGAGTTATGCAAGTTTTCCCCAATCTATCAGCGGAATCCAGATGAGGCATGAAAGTGTGTCAAATTTGAAGGCGGATTGAGGGAGGATATCCTTGCAGCAATAGGCCCTATGGAGATCAGGGATTTCCCTACCTTGGTAAACAAGTGCAGACTTGTGGAAGACTATAATAAGAAATTGGAGATCGCCCAGATTGATGCTCATGGAAAGAGGCCGGCAACAGAAAACCAGGAACTTGAATATGCCTCACGACCAAAGAAGCTGCGTCAATTTAATAGACGTGAGGATAAACAACTATAGGGGCGAAGCGCAGGGCAAGTATGCTCTAAGTATGGAAAGGATCATGGAGGTAGACTTTATTTGGCCGGACAAAATGTTTGTTTCAGGTGTGGGAAGCCAGGTCACATGATCAGAGACTGCTTATATATGCATCAGCCGCCCACCCCTAAACCGCAACAACAAGGACGGGTCTTCACCTCGAATGTTAAAGAGGCGATTTCCCCAAAGAAGTTGAAGTGAAATTAGGAATAACCTAGAGCAAGGATTCACTTTTTACTAACTATGTTATGTTGAATTATATAATTAGGTTTATTGTATTTTCTTGGGCTATGTTTATTCAACTTCACTGTGCTTACATGTGAACTTTTTTTCAAACTTTTACGAAAATCAATAGTTAGTTTTGTGACTAAATTTTGAGGACAAAATTTTTTTAGGAGGGTAGTAATGTAACATCCCCATATAACGTAATAGGAAATAATAAAAACAAATTTTTATTATTCACAATTTTGCCCCTGAAATTTTTTAAAAATGACAATTAGGTCCCTATATCAATAGGATTAGTAGAATAAGGTTTTAAACGAAGCAGAATCACGTAGCAAAAACGTAGAAAACTAAACCTCGGCTGATTGAGCCACGGAGGCATACATATGTGAAATGACATGGGATGCCCCTAGACTTACCCATAATTACGAAAATGCCATTAGCCACAAAAAACAGAAAACAGAATAGCCCTAAATTGGTAGAACGATTAATTTACGTCGTTAATCGATTTATTCAATTTTATAGGATAAGTAGGATTAAATTAGAAGTTAATTAGAGGCTAATTAGAAGCTAATTAAGTGTTAATTAGAAGAATTAAGCTTAGGTTAAGATAGATACATAGGAACTCTTACAAAACTATTCAGTAATGTTTTGCCGGTTTGAAGGAAATCGGTAAGATTACGGTATTTTAAACTGCCGGAACCGAAGCAACTAAATAATACACCTATGACCCTAAAATGAGTGGCTAAAAATTAGCCACTCTCACCAAGCATTTAGACGCCTAATGGCTGTCCCAAATGAGGTGATCTTGGCTTCATTCTAGCAATCCATTTTCCTCCAATCAAATGCTAAAGCTCCAACTATCATCATTACATCAAATGAGTTTTTTTTTCTTCCTTTCCCTTTTTATGCTACGGTTGCCTCTTTCTTTCCTTCCCTTCTTCATTTTCCTCTTCTTGTCCTACTTCATATTACCTCCTCGCAAGCTCTCATCCACCCTCTTTACCTACAAACACCCATCTTGATCAAGAATCTCACTTGCTAGACGTAGGATTCAACCCTTCTCTGAATTTTCTTGTGAATTGGGGCTACTGTGAACTCATTTGGATGCATGTATTTGATGTTATTATGAGTCTATATGAAGGTTTATGGCTGGATTGTTATGTTTTCAGTTGAGTTTTGGATGATTATCTAGTGAAGAGAACCAAACAGAATGGATTAGGTTAAGGAAACCTACGATGGTCCATACGGCGGAGTGGACTGCTCCACCTACCGCCATTTAAATTTGATGAAACTATTTTTATATAAAACTAGACATTCAGGGCTTTCCATACATATATCATACAAGGCTATTGGATTAGTTTTGAGAGAGATATAAATTTTTGAAGTTCGACCTAGGTTTTTGAGTTTGATTCTGGGCAGACTGGGTTGTTTAGGGGAAAACTCGCCCTATACTACTTGGAATTGAATGAAACTAACCTTTTTAGAAAGCTTATACATAGGAGAATGTCCCATAAAAATCTCAAAGTTAGATAAAGTCCTATTTGCTCTTAGTGAACCAAGAAAATTGCCGTATGTCCTAACCGGGCCAAAACAGGACAGTTCAGGAAGGTCAAGTTTCGGGGCTTATAACCCAAGTCCTACTAAGGCAAATGGAATGGAACTTTTTGAAAATAAAAGACGTTAGCTTTAATATGAGACCAATTTCGTATGATTTGAACCAGTTTTCAATTTTTAGTGGATTTTTACTTTTAAGTGCATAATTCTGGCTAGCTACAGGGCAGGCTAGGATAAAATCTAAATAACTTGAGCTACATTTATCAAAATTAGATGGGACCAAAGAAGTTAGAAAATAGACACATAACACTTCAATATATCCAAAATTTAGGTTTAAATGAGTTAAAATAAATTTAAGGCTTCATTTCTAAAAATCGGGCAGAATTGATATAATGGGCAGAATTGAACATAAGGGTCCAATCCCTACATGATTGATATTATTATGGTATATAAGGGTCCAATCCCTACATGATTGACATTATTGTGATATGTTTGCTGCTCTATGTTGAACTTTTGCTTGATTGATTTTACTGGTAGCCTGTCACTATTCACGGTGAAACGGATCTGATCCGTTATGCTGCCGAATTTTCGGTAGAATTGTAAGAAGGTTATGGACACTTGTATGTTATGAATATGTATGTGGAAAACATGTATGCAAGGATATATGAAAGTAAGCGATGAAGCATATGCATGAGTGCATTTAGCATGCCTATACATGATTATGTATGAGAATGAAAGAATATGAATATATAAGATGTGAATCCCTTCACCTGGAGGCAGTTATGAGATCCCTCCTTGTGAAGGCAGTTAAATAAGATAAGACGTGGATCCCTTCACTTGGAGACAGTTGCACATTGAATCCCTTCCTGTGAAGGTAGTATAAACTATGAGATCCTTCTACCTTGGAGGCACGTGGTCAGATGAGATCCCTCTACATTGAAGGCAAGTGGTCAGTCGAGATCCCTCTATTCTTGAGGCACGTGACCAAGAGAGATCCCTTCAATTTAGAGGCACATGGCCAAAATGAGATCCCTCCAAGACTAGAGGCACGTGAATCCCCTTGTGGGTCAGTACTATGTGACAAATCCGACTACCCAAGGGCAGTAAGGACTGAAAGATTAAAACATGTGCAAGCACCCTAGGGATGGCGATACGTAACGCCTTGGTGTGCCAAGTAACGAAAGTAAAGAAAGGCAGGAGAAGTAACCAATTGCATCAATTGTATGGTTACACTTGTAAATGCATATTATTTAGTTGTTCTTTGATCTGCTATGCTTATGCTTTAACTCCTTTCCCTGCTTATTAAGAGACTAATTGTATCTATATGCAGGCGTTAATTATTCTGCTACACTTATGTTTAGATTCTTCCTTTGATTAACAAGTGCATGAATAAAATGAACTCTGCTTTGGATAATACATTTTCAAACTATAAAATTGAAAAGTCTGTTAACATGTTCACCTTTTTCATAATAAATCGAAGTAGCTGGAGATAATAATGGTGACACAGCATAGGGTAGTTTAAGGAATCGTACTGAGAATTTATAGTTCTCACTCCTATGTTTATTTTCGTGTTATCTCCAGATAGTTCAGAAGTTTCGAAGAAGGTCCTCCGAGGTGGAGTTGACTAGTAAGATTGAAGGTGGCTGAAGGTTGTGGCCAGACAAGGTCCGATTAAGTGACAGTAACAACTCCTAGGCAAGGTATTGTGACTTAAGCATAGTACCATATTTGGGAGTATGTTACAAAAAGAGCCATCCATGGCTCCACTCTCCTCTCAGCAGGATGAGTGAAGGGCATTGCATCACATTAGAGTATAGGTGTGGCGGCTATGATCTAGGGTCAGAGACTGAGGGGAGACTTCCAGTTGCTCCAGCGAGTGGCGGAAGAGGAGCAAAAAGAGCAAGCAGTGGCAAAGGAGAAGGATATGGTGAAGGATCGATAGGGAGCATTGCGGTGGACGGGAGAAGAAAGGAAGGTTTATAGAAAGAGAGCAAGAGAGTGAAAATCTTAGGCAAAAATAATTTTTCTTTAATTGTATTTAGAAGTTGTCATGTGGCACTTAGAGTAGTCCATTTAATATAGATAATAGAAAAGAGTGGAAAGTTTCTAGAAATAGAGAAAGAGAGAGAAAAATTTATGCGAGAATAATTTTTCTTTAATACTATTTAGGAGTTGTCATGTGGCACTTAGAGGTAGTCCATTTAGTTATAGATAATAAGTAATAGAGAAGAGAGGAAAATTTTTAGAAAGAGAGGAAGAGAGAAAAATTTTTAAGCATAAATAAATTTTTTTAATTGTAATTAAAAGTTGTCATGTAATACTTAGAGATAGTTTATTTAGTCATAGATAATATATTTACTTCCAAGTTTCGGTTGTAAGGTTTTGGCACAACTTCACCTTCTAATATTTATGATATGTTGTTCATTTGGAAAGGTATGGAATCTCATCATGCTTCCTTTGAAGATAAAGTTGTTTTTATGAGAAATTATAAACAATCTCCATGGACACATGGAACAAACAACCTCTTTAGTCACATGAACAAGTTTCCAACAATTGTTAAATGTTTGCACCCACATGTAGACAAGGTGAAGGATACGATTGTCCCTCACATGTTTTGGACCTTCCAATGGTCCGCATGTAGTCTCCTAATTTTACCAAATTTATCCTCTTTTAATTTCAAATTTTTCCTTTCAACCAATCACATTCTTCTCCTTGAACCATCCTCTTCCAGCCACCACCACTACCACATCCAATCCCCCACCTTCATCACCACCATAAATGACTTCCTCTCACCCCTTAGTATCCATGTTCGTGACAAAGCCACCATCGTGCCTTACTCCATTGCCACCACCAATGCACAACCACCACTCCGCATCATTGCGCAACCACTGCTTCGCCTTAGCTACCACCGTTGCTTTGTGCCACCAGCTCTGTTGCCCGTGTTGCTGATTACCACCGTGACACCTGTAACATCCCACCAAAATAATACAAAGTAAATAATTAAATAGCATAAAAATTCACTTGCTCTAATTAAGTTGAAATAAAATCATTATACCCAAATACTCTATAAACTAGGGGTAATAAAATAACAAATATAGAAATACTATACTAAAACATTAGTAAGAAAGACAAAGGTAAAATATTAAACTTTCTCATAAAATAAGGGCAAAACTATCTAAGAAAATATAAAGTCAAACCCAAGTCAACCAAAAATAAATATTTCCTTATTTTACTAAGCAAGAGTGAAATAAAATTCCTTAAAAATTGTTAACAAAATATACTCTCATTCAGATAAAAATACCCTTAGTGTCATAACCCCCAACCTTTTAATTCAAGTAGCTGAGGGAAAGATCTCTATTAACTAATAGATAGTTGACAGACATGATAGGTAGCCCAAATCATGGCAGGAATATTATAGTAAAATAAAATATAAATAATAGTTATAAAATTGACCAATGCATTGAGCCTATTAGGGATAAAAGTGTCTAAAAATGTAGAAATAGCTCTTGAAAAATTATAATAAATTATTAAGCCCAATTTCAATATACAAAAATGGATTATAATTATTTTAGAATTTATCAATGTGATTTGGTAATTAATTCAAGGCTTATGTAACTAAGAATTAATTATTTAATCAAGAAAACATGAAAATTAATATCATAAAAATTAAAGATAAGGTGAGATACCAATTTGGGCTCACAAAATTATTTGGGCCAAGCCCAGTTGGGCTCTAGAAAAATTGAATAGGCCTAAAGCCCCAAATTCTTGTCACAAGAAAATTAATCAAACTTCAACCAAAAATTATAATGGCACCCAGGCCTAGCTCTACTGGTTCAAGCCTCTGCCTCTAATATGGGGTGCACTCAAGGGGTACGACTTCGAGTCGCAGGGGCAGAGTTGTAACATCCCCATATAACGTAATAGAGAATAATAACAACAAACTTTTGTTATTCACCACCTTGCCCCTAAAATTTTTAGAAAATGACATTTAGGTCCCTATGTCAATAGAATTAGCAGAATAAGGTTTTAAACGAAGTAGACTCATGTAGCGAAAACGTAGAAACCTAAACCTCGGCCGATTGAGCCATGGGGGTATCCATATGTGAAATGACATGAGATGCCCCTAGACTTACCCATAATTACGAAAATGCCATTAGCCTTGAAAAACAGAAACAAAAGGCCCTAAAATTTACAAAACGTTTAATGTACACTACTAATCGATTTACTCGATTTTATTGAGTTTGTAGAGTTAATTAAAAAGTTAATTAGAGGTTAACTAGAAGTTGATTAGAGGTTAAATTAGAGAAATTAGAACTAAGATAGAAACTTATAAAAACCTCACAAAATTCTTCAAAACCGTTTTACCGATTTAAAGAAAATCGGTAAAATTATGGTATTTTAAACTGTCAGAACCGAACCAATAGAATTTTAACTCACTAACCCTACTTTAAGTGGCTGAGAACTCAGCCACTTAACCCCTCAAAGTGGTGCAAACAAGGCCACAAAGCATGAGGAAGGTTGGCTAAAAATCAGCCTTAAATTCTAAACCAATCATATTACAAGGAGCCAACTACCACACCATTAAATCAGATTTTTTTCTTCTTTCTCCACCCAATTTTCGAGCTCCCTCTTCCAGTAGCCTTCCTCTCCTCTTTTCTTCATCCCCTTCGTCTCCTTCTTCCACTTTCAACCTCCCTCAAGCTTCTTGCATCCATATCCTTCACTAGAACTCAAGACTATAGGGGTATAGGGCGTGTTACGATCCATTATCCATGAACCCTAATTTTTGGTGTATTTTGGTTGTAATTCAATCAAGGAGAAATAAAAATCACAAAAGATGGAAGAGATAAGGAATGGAATTGTTGGAGAGCGCCACAATCAAGGATGATTGATAAGCCAAGAGTGATCATCACAAGAGCAATTGGAAACTCTTGATAAGACCTAGGGTTCTAAACAAGAACCAAAGAGACACTTTTCCTGAAAAGTATTCTGATTTCAATTTGCCAAAAGTTTTCTTCCAAAAGGTGTTTACAAGGTTTATAAAATAAACTAAAGTTTAGCAAATGGGTTGCAACACTTAACCCAAGATTAAAATCTAAACTTACTAAGAATGAGTAAAGAGATTAAGCAGCTAAAAACAAGTGACGGACCATATGAAATTATAAGCCCAATTACATTATTACTAACTTAAAATTAACAAGCCCAAAAATATAACTAAGCTTGTTCAGCCACGTGAATGCAATGGACTAGTCTTGAGTTGTTATCTTCTTGAATGGGCTTTGCCTTAAACAAACTTGAAATCATTTGGCCCAAAGCTTTCTTAGCTCTCTTTGATTTGGATCTGGTCATTGGTCCACCAAGTCCTTCCAAAGGATCTCCTCCTTGCCTTTGCTTTTCGTGAGTCTACATTATTTTCCTTGATCACATCATCCCCTCCTTCTTCAAAAGAATTCGTCTTCGAATTTAGCTCCTCATTACTTACATCAAATAAGGACAAGTCAGCAACATTAAAAGTAGCACTTATTCCATGCTCACCAGGTAAGTCGATCTTGTAGGCATTGTCATTTATTCTCTCCAAGACTTGGAAGGGTCCATCACCCCTAGGTTGGAGTTTGGATATTCTTTGAGATGGAAACCTCTCTTTTCTCATGTGTACCCAAACCTAGTCATCGGGTTCAAACACAACCTTCTTTTTTCCGTTATTGGCTTGCTTTGCATAACTCTCCATTTTCTTCTCAACTTGGGCTTTTACTTGCTCATGCAGCTTCTTTACAAAGTCTGCCTTAGCCTGCGCATCTTTATGCTTAAAAACAGAAATGTTAGGCATAGGCAGTAAATCAAGAGGAGTCAAGGGGTTAAATCCATACACTATCTCAAAAGGAGAGCACATAGTAATGCTATGGATAGCCCTATTATATGCAAACTCTACATGAGGCAAACACTCTTCCCATGACTTAATATTTTTCTTGATAATAGCCCTAAGGAGAGTAGTAAGAGTTCTATTAACTACCTCAGTTTGCCCATCAGTTTGGGGGTGACAAATAGTTGAGAATAGCAATTTAGTACAAATCTTACCCCATAGTGTCCTTCAAAAGTGACTTAGGAACTTGGTGTCCCTATCACTCACAATGCTCTTAGGTAATCCATGAAGCTTCACTACCTCTTTGAAAAACAAGTTAGCCATGTGACAAGCATCATCCACCTTCTTGCATGGTATGAAATGAGCCATCTTGGAGAACCTATCCACCACCACAAAAATGGAATCCTTGACATTCTTTGTCCGAGGTAGTCTTAAAACAAAGTCCATAGATAAATCAATCCAAGGAAAATCAGGAATTGGCAAAGGAGTATAGAGTCCATGAGGCATTACCTTTGACTTAGACTTCTTACAAACAATACATTTTTCACAAAATTTATGCACATCATGTTTCATGTGTGGCCAATAAAAATGTTCATGCAGTATGTCTAAAGTCTTTTGGACACCAAAATGCCCCATTAAACCCCCTTCATGCGCCTCTCTCACAAGCAACTCTCTGATGGAACATTTAGGCACACATAACCTTTTCTCTTTAAACAAATAATCCTTATGCCTAAAGTACCCATTTTGGACAGCATGCACACAATTCTTATAAATTTGAGAAAAGTTTGGATCATGTTCATACAATTCCTTTATATGCTCAAAGCCAATGAATTTAGTTTCAAGAGTAGAGAACAGAGCATACCTTCTTGAAAGCGCATCAGCAACCACATTAGCCTTACCTTTCTTATGCTTAATCACGTAGGGAAATTGCTCAAGGAACTCAACCCACTTGGCATGCCTCTTATTCAGCTTACCTTGTCCTTTTAAATACTTCAAGGACTCATGGTCACTATGAATCACAAATTCTTTGGGTAAAAGGTAATGCTGCCATGTTTGTAATGCCCTTACTAATGCATACAACTCTTTATCATATGTGGGATAGTTAAGAATAGCACTATTTAATTTTTCAGTAAAATAAGCAATTGGGTGCCCATCTTGCATCAAAACAGCCCCTATTCCCACACCAGATGCATCACATTCAATCTCAAAAGATTTAGCAAAATTAGGCAATGCAAGTATAGGTGCATGAGTTAATTTATCTTTGAGGGCAGCAAAAGCTTGCTCTTGTTTTTCACCCCATTTAAATCCCACATGCCTTTTAATTACTTCATTCAAAGGTGCAACCAATGTACTAAAATCTTTAACAAACCTTCTATAGAAACTATCTAAACCATGAAAGCTTCTTACCTCACTAACATTCTTAGGAGTTGGCCACTCTTGAATAGCTTTCACCTTCTCTTGATCAACCTGCACTCCTTGTGAGCTAACAACAAAACCAAGAAAAACCACATGATTTGTACAAAAAATACATTTTTCCATGTTGGCATACAATTTCTCATGCCTAAGAGCTTCCAAAACACTCCTCAAATGCACATGATGATCATCATAGGATTTGCTATAAATCAAAATGTCATCAAAATAAACCACAACAAACTTTCCTAAGAATTCCCTTAACACATGATTCATTAATCTCATGAAGGTACTAGGAGCATTTGTTAATCCAAAGGGCATGACCAACCATTCATATAATCCATATTTGGTTTTAAAAGCAGTTTTCCATTTATCCCCTTCTCTAATCCTAATCTGATGATATCCACTTTGAAGATTAATTTTAGAAAACACACTGGCACCATGCAATTCATCCAACAAATCATCTAACCTAGGAATGAGATGTCTATACTTTATCGTGATGTTATTGATGGCTCTAAAATCAGTGCACATCCTCCAAGTTCCATCTTTCTTAGGCACTAGAATGACTGGAACTGCACACGGACTTAAGCTTTCTTGTACCCACCCTTTTTGCATCAAGTCTTCAACTTGCTTTTGAATCTCCTTGGTCTCTTGAGGATTACTCCTATAGGCTGGCCTATTAGGCAATGAAGCTCCTGGAATGAGATCAATTTGATGTTCTATGCCTCGTAGAAGGGTTAGACCGTGAGGTACCTCCTTGGGAAAGACATCTCCAAATTCCTGCAACAAAGAAGAAACTTCACAAGGAAGAGAGTTAGTAGCACCTACTTCATTTAATTTACTTTCTATACTCAAAAGTAAAAGCATTAGCTTTTTCATGAGCATAGCCTTTTTCACCTCTTTTTCTTTAATAAACAGATTTTGCAATTTTTCCTCTATTTTTCCACTCTCTTTTTCCTTTTTCTTTTCACTCTCTTTTTCCTTTCTTTCCTGTTTTCTTTTATCTCTCATTTTGGATTGATCCTCACCAACCTCTCTTGGAGACAAAGGGGCAAGAATAGTCTTGTGCTCTTTATGTACAAATGAAAACTTATTTGTGAACCTATCATACAGAGCTTTCTTATCATACTGCCAAGGCTTACCAAGAAGTAAATGCCAAGCCTCCATAGGCACCACATCACACCAAACTACATCATCATACTTCCCTATGGAGAATTCCGCCTCCACTTGCTTACTTACAGTCATTTCACCATCCTCACTAAGACATTGAAGCTTATATGGCCGTGGGTGTGGTTTAGTCTCCAAATTCAGTTTTGAGACCATCCTTGCACTAGCAACATTAGTGCAGCTCCCTCCAACAATAATTAAAGAACAAACCTTCCCTTGGATGATACACCTTGTGTGGAAAATATTTTCCCTTTGGCTTTCATCCAAATCCGTTGCTTGGCTGCCCAACAACCTCCTCACCATGAACAAATCTCCTTCAGGTGCAATTTCCTCATCATACTCATCTTCACTAGTTGGGGTAGATTCAGATGAGGACTCACTGGTGATTTCTCCATTGTCTTTGAGAAGCATAGTCTTTTTGGTTGGGTATTCGGATGCTATGTGTCCTCTCCCCAAACACTTGAAGCATTTTATCTCACTACTCCTTGTCTTTTTAGAGGTCTTACTGGACTTGAATTGAGTTCTTTGAGATGCAGCCGTGGTGTTGCTAGAAAAGGTACCTCCCTCCTTCTTATTTCTTTCCTTCCAATTTGAAGAATTGAAATTAGAAGAGCTCCTCCTCAATGTACCTTTTCTCTTAAGTTGCTGCTCCACTTTGGTAGCTTGATGTACCAATTCCTCTAACTCCACATAATTTTGTAGCTCAACCACATCCCTAATGTCATTATTTAGCCCATTCAAAAAGCGTGCCATAGTAGCCTCCCTATCTTCATTCACATTGGCTCTAATCAAAGACACCTCCATCTCCTTGTAATATTCATCAACGCTCCTACTACCTTGTGAGAGTCTTTGGAGCTTGTTATGAAGGTCCCTATGATAATAGGAAGGGACAAATCTCCTCCTCATTAACCTCTTCATTTCAACCCAAGTATCCACCAAAGGTTCTTCATATCTAAGTTGCTCTTTTTGCAATTGATCCCACCAAATGAGAGCATAATCTGTGAACTCGATGGCTGCCACCTTCACCTTTTTATCTTTAGTATAGTTGTGGCAAGTGAAAAGTTGCTCAATCTTCATCTCCCACTCTAAGTATGCCTCCAGATCACTTTTCCCTTTAAAAGAGGGAATGTTGAGTTTTACTCCCTCAATTTTGTCCTCCCTAGCATCACCCTCATTATCTCTTCTCCTCCTTCCATCAAGCCTCCTTCTACCTCTATCAGCATCATGATGTCCTTGATTTTCCAACCGCTCAATTCTCACATATAACTCCTCTGTATGCTCCCTCATCATCCTTTCCGTTTGAGCTGTAATGGCCTCCACTAACAATCTGTTGTTTCCTTCAGGAGGAGGGCTAACACTACCACCTGTTCCTGCCATCATTCAAGTAAAAGAAAACAAAAGTGAAAGCAATGGAACCTCACCACACTCCTCACATGTTTACATTCTTAAAGATGCATTACTCGTGTTTGTTGCTCTCTAATAGGCTTTTGTGTAAGGTGCTCTCTTGCCCTTTACCATTCAAGTGCTCTTGTAGGCTCTTAAATGGAATCACAAGTCAATTCAAAGAGAAACTCCAAAAAACACTTATGTCAAATCACAAAACAAACAAGAGGTCAAACAAAAGAAAACTCTAAGACAAAACTTTTAAGATCCATAAGAGACAAGTAAGAAAAACTAAACAAGGACAAGCACACTCAAATCAGAGGCCAAACAAGACAAGAACAAGCTAAAGGTTTGAAGAACAATAAGAAACAAGCCAATGTTTTGACCTTTTTTTTTTTTTTTTTAAATTCTGCATTTTTTTTAATTCTGTTTTTTTTTTTTTTCAATCTGCTCTTAATGATTGTAGATGAATAGACCAACTGGAATCACATCAAAACAAGCACATATTTAACAACTAAACATCAAACTAACAAAGCTTAGAAAGATTAGAATGAAACAATTCCCAAGAACATCAAGAACATATGATGAACATTCTGCACCTTTTTTTTTTTTTAACCCACTGATCCAATGTAATATCAATAAAGACAGAACTGAAAATTAGAAGAACATCAAGAAATTAAGCAAAGTAAAAAGGATGAATCAAACAAGAACCCAAAGAAAACAAATCGTAAATCGCACTAGAATGAGTTTGGAAAAAAAATCGCTGTATCTTGAGCTACAAAATTCGGATTTCAAGGATTCAAAAACGAGATGAAAGTTGAGATTCTGAACTTCAGAAAAGACCCAAGAAACACCAAAATATGATGCGTAAAACTCAAGATATGAACCAAAGAAAACTGACCAATTTTGCAACTCGAAGAAGCTGGCTTTGATTACCAAATGTTATGATCCATTATCCATGAACCCTAACTTCTGGTGTATTCTGGATGTAATTCAATCAAGGAGAAATAAAAATCACAAAAAAAAAAGATGGGAAAGATAAGGAATGGAATTGGTTGGAGAGTGCCACAATCAAGGATGATTGATAAGCCAAGGGTGATCGCCACAAGAGCAATTGGAAACTCTTGATAAGACCTAGGGTTCCAAGCAAGAACCAAAGAGACACTTTTACTAAAAGCATTCTGATTTCAATTTGCCAAAAGTCCCTTCCAAAGTTGTTTACAAGGTTTATAAAATAAACTAGAGTTTAGCAAATGGGCTGCAACACTTAGCCCAAGATTAAAATATAAACTTATTAAAATGAGTAAAAGACTAAATAGCTAAAAACAAGTGACGGACTATATGAAATTACAAGCCCAATTACATCATTACTGACTTAAAATTAACAAGCCCAAAGATATAACTAAGCTTGTTCAGCCACATGAATGTAATGGACTAGTCTTGAGTCGTTTTCTTCTTGAATGGGCTTTGCCTCAAACAAACTTGAAATCATTTGGCCCAAAGCTTCCCTAGCTCTCTTTGATTTGGATCTAGTCATTGGTCCGCCAAGTCCTTCCAAAGGATCTCGTCCTTGCCTTTGCTTTCATAAGTCTACTTTATCTTCCTTGATCACATCAGGAGGGCTGATGGTGGCTCTATTTTCTCTATTCTTGATGTGATGATTGAATGAATATGATGATATTTGGCTAGTTTATTGGCTATTGATGATGTTAAAATCGAATAGGAAGTAAGAAAGGATGAGAATAGAAAGATGTGAGAAGCTGGAAAATCAAAACCCTTCAGTAGTCCGTACGATGGAGCATACGGCTCCGCCTATAGCCGATTAAATTTGATGAAACTAATTTTAAATGAAACTAGACATTTAGGGCTTTCCATACATATATCATATAAGGCCATTGAATTAGTATTGAGTGAGATATGAATTTTGGAAGTTCGACCTAGGTTTTTGACTTTGATCTGTGTAGACTGGGTTATTCAGGATAGAACTCGACCTATACTACTTGGAAATGAATGAAACTAACTTTTTTAGAAAGCTTACACATAGGAGAATGTCTCATAAAAATTTCAGAGTTAGATAAGGTCTCGTTTGCTCCCAGTGTCCCATGAAAGTCGCCCTATGTCCAAACCGGGCCAGAACAGGGCAGTTCAGGAAGGTCAGATTTCGGGGCTTATAACTCAAGCCCTACTGAGTCAAATGGAATGGAACTTTTTGCAAATGAAAGGTTGTTCTGTTAGCTTTAATATGAGACCAATTTCGTATGATTTGAGTCAGTTTTCGATATTTAGTAGATTTTTACTTTTAGGTGTGCAATTCTAGCCAGCTACAGGGTAAGCCGGGATAAAACCTAAATAATTTGAGTTATAGTTATCAAAATTAGATGGGACTAAAGAGGTTAGAAACTAGACACATGAGACTTTAACATATCCAAAAATTCAGGTCTAAATGAACTAAAATGAATTTATGGCCTAAGTTACAAAAATTGGGCAGAATAGGTATAATGGGCAGAATAGACATAAGGATCCAATCCCTACATAATTGACATTATTGTGATATATAAGGGTCCAACCCCTACATGATTGATATTAATGAGACATGTTTGTTACTCTATGTTGAACTTTTGCTTGATTGGTTTTATTGGTAGCCTGGCACTTGATGCGACTCCGGCAAGTATACCGGATCGTACAAGTAATAAAGTGATGAGAAAAGTATCGTTCCCACGAGGATATATCAAATACCGGATAGTTTAAAGGATGACTATTTGGGAGGAATAAGATTATGGATGTAAAGAAAGTTAAAATAAAAAGAAGAATTCAATAAATACAAAAAAAAATAGTAACCAGGACGGATTCAAGAAAGGTTGACCAAATATGATGGAATGAACGCTAGGGCTAACTAACTTCACCTATTGTAGACGCATTACCTATGAATTTCTGTTAATCCATTCTGTCCTAATTGACTCACGGTCGGTTCCCCTTAATTTATTCCTAGCCTCTCTTAAGGTCAAGCAATACTCTTTATCCTAAATTGATTATCTAATCTCTTAGCACAAACTAATCTAGGAAAAGGTTGAAGTTCTATGGGTTCCTATGTTGACCGCATGAACCGCGTTTGTCTATCTCTAGTTTTTGATCAGTTCACAGTGTTTATGTTAAGAAGCTTTGTTTACAAACCCTATCTCTAGTTATTGCAAACCAACGAATCAATTGAATGGTGGCCAATCACTCAAAAGCATTAAGCACAAACAAAAACACTAAGCAATTGAAATGGAAACAAGATTAACATTAATCCATAAAGAAAATTGTCATACAAAAGGGTCCATTAACGCCCTAGCAAGAAAAATTTAGTTCATGTCTAAAGAAAAGAAAACAATAACAGAGAATAAAGACAAGGAAACAGAAAAAAAAAAGAGCCATGGAGAATTCTGGCTAGAAACAAGGAATTCGGGAAAATTTGGATCTCTCCATGTTGATGATTAAGCGTCGAATTCCTTGAATCTTCACCTTCAATCTCTTGGAAGAAGTCTTCTGTCTTGAAGAGGGTGTGTAAGTGTGACCCCTTTATATAGTGTGTATGTCCCTCTTTTAACTCTCAGCTCGTATGGATTATCTGCTACAAACGGGATTGCGCTATAGCGCAAGGGGTTATGCTATAGCGCAAGTCCCAATTCTTGGCTCATTTGCAAAATCCGGTGGCGCGCTATAGTGTGCAGGGTTGCGCTATAGCGCAACAAAAATTTGTTGACAGAGTCTTCGAACACGGCAGCGCGCTATAGCGCAACATGAAACCTTAGGAATTTGACAAAACGGGAGCACGCTATAGTGCAACATGAATGTGGCAATTTCTTCCTTATGCGGCAGTGCGCTGGCTTGTGCTATAGCGCAAGGTGCTGAGTCTGAATTCATGGCTTGGCTTCTTCCAACTTCTTTTGACCCACTTGTACCTACAATAAATCAAATAAACCAAAAATAAGTATCCAAAAGATAAGAAAATAATAGAAAATAAGAATACTATCTAATCTAAACTACTTAACTAAAATAAACAAAATAGCAACAAAGCTAAATAACTACGTCCTAAATTAAATAAAAACTAATTAAAAATATAACTCACCAAAGAGAGTTATCAACACTATTCACGGGGAAGCGGACTCAATCCGTTATGCAGCCGAATTTCCGGCAGAAGTTAGTGATAATTCTAAAGGTTGTTGTGTTAATATTGTTATGTGACGTGTATGAATACTAAGCAAGTATTATTGTTTGAGATTAAGGTACGAAGCCTATGTATTTATGATTTTATGATAAAAGATATGATGATGAGTCCATATTCTGAAGGAACGTGACATGGCGATCACGCTTTGATAGGGTATGACACGGCGATTATACTCCAGAATGTGGCATAAGGATCCCACCCCTGAGGAATATGACATGGTGATCACATCCTGAAGGAGTATGACATGGCGATCATACTCTGGGACGTGGCAGGATGAATATATTTTAAGGAGTGTGATATGGTGATCACACCCCGATGGGGTATGATATGGCGATCATACTCTGGAATATGGCATGATGACTACATCCTAAGGAATGTGACATGGCGATTACGCTCCGATGGAGTATGACATGGCAATCATACTCTGGAATGAGCATGACAAATAAAGAAAGACCAAGAAAGAAAAGAAAATGATGTATATCTGCATAAATTCAAGTACAAGTGAAGGCAGATGCAAATTTCAAGTTTCCAGTATGTTAGTGTTATTAATATGTTATAGTTATTATTCGTAATATGCTTCATGACTTTTTCGTGTATTGGCTCTCCCAAATGACAAGTGCATGAACAAAATGAATTCTGCTTTGGACAATGTATTTTTTGAACTATAAAAATGAACAGTCTAGTTAACATGTTCACATTTTTCATAATAAACCGAAGCAGCTGGAGATAATAATGATGACACCGTACAAAATTTCTTAGTGAATCCTACTGAGAATTTTAAATTCTCACTCTTGTTTCCATGTTATCTTTAGATAGTTCGAGAAGATTCTAAGATGGCTGAAGTTGCTGTCAAGTGAGGTCCGTCAGGTAACAGTAACAACTCCAGAGTGGGGTACTATGACTTAAGCATAGTACTGTACGGAGGAGGACGTTACAAGAGTCCCACTGCCCCCCAAAATATCCCCCTTACCCCGACCCAAAAAAAAAAAAAATAATAATCAAACTAGATTAATTAAATTAATACATGTTCATTTATCTAAACTAGATTAATATTGTAAAACCCTACTTGTTAATTATTAATTTAACAAATTTAATTGTTAGGATTACTTATTCTAATTTCTGAATTAATAACTAACTAGAGTGTGTTACCAACTTGTTTCCTTTATCGTTTACATACGAGAATTTTGTATGCTAATTTCCTCTTTCCTTAATGGATGTTGTGATTACTAAATCCATTGATTTAGTCGTATATTACATCAATCCTTTAACAAATTCTTTAACTGATCTAACCAAAGGTAATTATATGTATGCTATTCATTACAAATCATCCATATGCTCAAAACATAAAGCTAACTAAGACATACATTTACAGCTCTGTGGTCATGCCCAATAATCAAAATATATCAAAAGAATTTTCTATCTACTCTACAGGCATCAAGCATCCGAACGAACTCGAACCTTACTATCCTATCATGTACCTAGAAACACCAAAGAAATATGGTGAGATACTAATCTCAGTAGAGGTGGTGTTCCAAAGAGTCTACCGTGCACCCAAAATCTCCTATGTTTAGACAGGCAGCTTTGATATACATAAATATTGTTATACACAACTAGCATAGACAGCACAACTAAGCCATATTCACATAATTAAAACTTAGAACACACCTAACATGGTATATAGAAAATAATGACATTTATGTACATAAGGCAATCTAAGATATAAGTAAGATAATTAAATGAATGCTTAAGAGATTGAATTAGAACGCATGAGACAGTCATAATATCATGCATGGGAGCAATAATTAGAAATGTATGAGGCAAATCCTCCCTCGGGGCTGATGGACAAGTCGTGCATTAAAGCTAATGGGTCCATACGTCATCAGAACTAATGAACAGGCATGGCAACCACATCTACTAGGATTTGCAATGCATGATAATGCACTTTGCTTTACTTTGCTGGTCCTTTCACTTTCTTGCTCAACAAGAGAGAATCTCTGGTGGCCCTTACTCACCCTACGCCATGATCTAACCTAGAGCTCTTTATTAGAGTGTCCCCTGACTCAGATCCCTCAAACAGCAAGACTGTATCCTGGTTACCACTACGGCCCATAGGCCCTTGCCTTGATGTCCATGGCCATCCTTCTTTCCAACTAAGCCTCAAAATCTAACCATAGCCATCAAACTATGGTTAGGCATCAACTTGGTCATCTTTTCTTTTCATAGCTCCATTTTTATATCATTTCATTTCTTATGCATAAGCATACAATCACTATGCCATGATTTTCACACATATGCTCAAACATAGCATATAACTAATTCATGCAATCATGTCATGTCTTACACACCATGTAGGTGCACCATCACATATATTCTTATTACAAGCACATGAATATGCATGAAGATGTTATATGGGCCAAATATACAAAATAAATCACATACACAAGCCCAAATATAACATATAAGATTATGATAGATCACTACACTAGTTCTTAAAGGTTGAATCTGGGCCAAGCCTTCTCTCTCTATTTCACCTCATATTGTTTCTTTTATCTTTCGCTAATTGGTCCCTTGACTTAATATATTTATTCTAATTCCTCATAACTTGGAAAATTCACTCTTTAGATTCTAAATTATCTTATTTGGCCAAAAGCACATAAAAAAGCTACTAAGAACATGTTCTCATATAAAAGAGCATGAGTCACCTAACCAGCAGAATGTTCAATAAATTCTTAAAAATAGTAATTCACTGCAAAAATTTATGAAAATTTACAAGTTCCTTAAAGTGTCATGTTCAACATATCAAAATTTCAAGTCAAAACTCCGAGAATTAATAGGGTAATAAGATATAAACAATGCAAGTGTTTGAATTTAGCATTCCAGCAGGCCAGTCTCATATTTTTAACTTCACTAAAAATAGTAAATGATTTCATAAAATTCCTCAAATTTACAGAGTTATATCTTAAGATATTATCAACATTATATCCAAAAATCAGGCCAAAATTCACAGATTTAGTCAGGTATAAAAAATAAACAAACGTGGAGGTCATAGTGAAACAAACATAGATTCAATACAAGGCAGGTTCTATCCAAAATTATTAAAAATCGTAACAAGATCTGCTAGGTCAAAAAATTTTACAACAAAAATAATTTTAATATTCCAGCAGAGAATTTCATTAATATAAAACAACCAAAATCAAAGAAAACCATGAGAAGGTTAAGAAGGAGATAAAAGATATAAGAACTCCTACTTGGAGTGATGAAGAAGAGATTGATGGTGATGGAATCCTCCTTGCAAGAACACCCTTAGAAACCCAAAAGCTTGATCACAATACCTCACCGAGTGTTTCATTCACTTAACCTTTCCCTTAATGTTGGAAAAAGGTAATTAGAATCAATCAAGTTTACAAGAAGATATAAATTTGTAACATTCCCAATTTTCTTTGTGCTAATTATCTCAATAACCCTGAGTAATTAGGTAATTAATGAGAAATTAAGGAATAAGAGCTGTATTAAGAGTTAAAAATGGGTAATCAAGGAGTGAAAGATTAAAGGAAAGCTTAATGAAATGAGAAACATGCTAATTAAGGAAATCAAACCCTTAAGAGTTAATTAAGGAAGAGAAGCGTATTAAAGGGACTAATTAATCACTAATTACCAAAAATTTGCCTAATTAAGGTTAATTAAACATAATTACACTAATTAAAGAAATATGAGTTAATCACTAATCCTTAAGTAATTAGGTCACATGAGTAGTAAGAACACTTAATCTCATCATCAAATTCAATTTACAAAGTCAATGAGATAAGGGAACAAAGTGACGTAATCAAAAACAAAAGTAAAAAACAAGAGTGCTTTATTTAAAAAGTAAATAAGCTTTTGTCTAAAGTAAAAATTAAATACTAGTCCTACGAGATCAAATTCGTAAGCTAAAATCTGTTTTGTCCCCTTACATAGGGAGAAAAAGAAAAAGAAAAACCCTAGCCCCATTTGTTAGTGAAAGCTGTGGCCACCCCCTCTCTCTCTTCATTTTAAATTTTATCATCTTCTTCCTTAAGAAAGCTCTCATCTTCTTCTTCCCTAATACTATTCTTCTTCCTCTCAAAGCTCTTACCTTTCCTAAACACTTTTGCAAGAGCTATAACTTTTAGTTCTTGCAATCCTAAACACTAAACCCTCATTTATTATAATAAATTATTAAACCCAACTTCAATATACAAAAATGGATTATAATAATTTTAGAATCTATCAGGGTGATTTGGTAATTAATTCAAGGCTTATGTAATTAAGAATTAATTATTTAATCAAGAAAATATGAAAATTAATATCATAAAAATTTAAGACAAGGTGAGATATCAAGTTGGGCTCACAAAATTAATTGGGCTCTAGAAAAATTGAATAGGCTTTAAGTGCCAAATTCTTGTCACATGAAAAATTAATCAAACGTCAACCAAAAATAATAATCAAACTAGATTAATTGAATTAATACATGTTCATTTATCTGAACTAGATTATTATTGTAAAACCCTACTTGTTAATTATTAATTTAACAAATTTAATTGTTAAGAATACTTGTTCTAATTTCTGATTTAATAACTAACTAGAGCGTGTTACCAACTTGTTTCCTTTATTGTTTACATACGAGAATTTTGCAAGTTAAGGTGTGTTTGTTTGATTTTTTTTTTTTGGCAAAACATCACATTTTTCATTGAAAAAATCAGTTTTCTTATGTTTAATTTTTTTTAAAATTAATCAGGTTCTTAAAAAAATCTGTTTTTAGCTTTTTTATATAAGCTGAAAAGAGTATCTTCTGAAAAAAAAATAGTTTTCAACTTTTTTTGCTATATATAAAAAGCTTCAAAATCACTATTTTTAAAAGTTGAAACAAATGTACCTTTAATTTCCTCTTTCCTTAATAGATGTTGAGATTACTGAATCCATTGATTTAGTTGATTATATTAACTAGTTGTATGTTACATCAATCCTTTAATAAATTCTTTAACAAATCTAACCAAAGGTAATTATATGCATGCTATTCATTACAAATTATCCATATGCTCAAAACATAAAACAAACTAAGACATACATATATAGCTCTGTGGTCATGCCCACTGATCAAAATATATCAAAAGAATTTTCTATACTACTTTACAGGCGTCAATCATCCAAACGAACCCGAACCTTGCTATCCTGTCAAATACTTAGAAACACCAAGAAAATATGGTGAGATACTAGTATCAGTAGGGGTGGTGTTCCAAGGGGTCTACCATGCACCCAAAATCTTCGATGCCTAGTTTGGCCTGTGCCAATTCCCAAGTAGTCATATATGTAACTTTAATTGGGATCATTATATATAAAGTATAGTAGCAAGAAACTACCAAAAAATTATTAAAGAAAACAACACAAAGAAATATTGAAGACTAGTAGAGTTCACAAGTTGTGGAAAAAGATAAGTCTTACACTTGATATTTACATACTGGCATTTCTTTTTGATAAAAAAGAATTAAAAGGTAAAAAAGAACTACAGAAATGGGCACATTCCATGTTGTGAGATGGACAATGTGAAAAGAGGATAGTGGACACTAGAGGAAGACAACGAGCTCTCCTCCTACATTGCTCAACATGTAGGGGTGGAGCTAGACTATTTTGTTGGGAGGGGCCAATACTTAATAATTAACTTTCTGCATAGAATAATATATATTTTTATTTTTTTAATACTTTTCCATAAGTTTAAATAAAAATCACAACATATAAAATAAAATGAATTTAGAGAAACACATACATGCATAATGTAACATCCTCCCAAATATGGTACTATGCTTAAGTCATAATATCTCACCTAGGAGTTGTTACTATCACTTAATCGGACCTTGTCTGGCAGCAATCTTCAGCCACCTTCAATCTTACTAGTCAACTCTGCCTCGGAGGATCTTCTTTGGAACTTCTGAACTATCTAGAGATAACACGGAAATAAATATAGGAGTGAGAATTATAAATTCTCAATAGGATTCATTAAACTACCATATGTTGTGTCATCGTTATTATCTCCAGCTGCTTCGATTTATTATGAAAAATGTGACCATATTAAATAGATTGTTCAACTTTATAATTTGAAAATATATTGTCTGAAGCAGAGTTCATTTTATTCACGCACTTGAGTCACATTGGCAATATTTCATATTTAGAATAATAATCACAGCATAAGTAGATAGAACAGTCTTAGCATCAATAAAACATGGGATATAATTATGCAAATACTCATACTTGAATTCATGCAAATGTACTGGTGTTTTTCTTTAACTTTCTTTGCTTTCTTTTCTTGGCACACCTAGGCGTTACGTATTGCCGTTCCTAGGGTGCTAGCATATGTTTTAATCTTTAGTCTTTACTGCCCTTGGGTAGTCTGATCTAGGAGTGAGCTCAACTTGTGACCGTCGTCACACAGTACCGACCTGCAAGGGGACCCACGTGCCTCTAGGTTGGAGGGACTCAGTTGGCCAACTGCCTCCAACATAAAGGGACCCAAAAGTTTTAGCTACCTTCACAGGGAGGGACCCAATGTGTAACTGCCTCCGAGTGAAGGGACCCACCTCTTTATCTTTTAACTGCCTTCACCTGGGGGAACCTAAATAACTGCCTCCAGGTGAAGGGATCCACATTTAATATGTTCATGTCCTTTCATTCCCATACATAATTATGCATAGACATGTTGAATGCACTCATACATATGCTTCATCATTTACTTTCATATATCCTTGCATACATGATTTTTACATACATATTCTTAACACATAAATACTTATAACCTCCTTACAATTCTACCGAAAATTCGGCAGCATAACAAATCGAGTCCACTTCCCCATGAATAGTGGTAGTACTTCAGAGAAATCATAACACTTCATTCACAATTCAAACATCAAATTCATGGGCACAATTGTTGCATTTAAAACATGGTTGCTCTCTCAACATTTTCATTCAACCTGAATTTTGTAAATCAGACCACAATTTCTATTTAACTCATCTGGACCTAAATTTTGGATATATTAGAGTGTTATGTGTCTATTTTCTAACCTCTTTAGTCCTATCTAATTTTGATAAATGTAGCTCAAGTTATTTAAGTTTTATCTCGGCCTGCCCTGTAGCTGGCCAGAATTACACACTTAGAAGTAAAAATCCATTAAAAATTGAAAACCAACTCAAATCATACAAAATTAGTATCATATTAAATCTAACAGGACAAGCTTTCATTTGTAATAAGTTCCATTTTATTTGCTTTAGTAGAACTTGTGTTATAAGCCCCAAAATTTGACCTTTTGGAACTGTCCTATTTTGGCTCGGTTTAGACATAGAGCAACTTCCTCGAACCACTAGGAGCAAACAGTATCGTATCTAACTCTAAAATTTTTATGGGATATTATCCTGTGTGTAAATTTTTAAAAAGTTAGTTTCATTCAATTCCAAGTTGTATAGGGCAAGTTTTGCCCTAAATAACCCAGTTTGCCTAGAATCAAACTCAAAAACCTAGGTCAAACTTTCAAAATTCATCTCTCTCTCAATACTAATCCAATGGCCTTATATTATGTATTTATGGAAAGCCCTGAATGTCTAGTTTCAGATAAAAATGGTTTCATCAAATTTAAAGGGCTGTAGGCGGAGCCGTACACTCCGCCGTACGGATCGCCATAGGTTCTTCACCTAGACAGCATCCTAATTCTCCACTTCTTCTAGTTTTCTCCTTCTAATTTTAATTCCAACTCAAAATTTTATGTTAATCCAACCATATACCATCAAATACATCCAATACATCATTAAATAGACCACATTTTAGAGAAATCAAGAACAGAAATTGAATCCTACCTCCAATTGATATAGAAACTAGCTAGAATTGAGCTCTTGGTGGAGGAAGTGGATGAGGCTTGGAGTTTTGAGGAAGATGAAGTGAAAATTAGAGCAGGAAGAGTGAGAAATGGACAGCTAAAGAGGGAGCACGAAAAAAAGGGAGTTAGAGGGAATAAATGAGGTTTTGTGAAGCATTGATAGTTGGAAGCTTGTGTTTTGATTGGTTATTGTTTATGTGGTGAGTGTTTGGCCACTTTCCTTCACAAATTGGCCAGCAAATTGGCATCTTATATGGGGGGAGGAGTGGCTAAATCTTGGCCACTCATGTTAGGATTTTTGGTGCATAATTCTACTGATTCGGCTCCAGCAGTTTAAAATACTGAATCTTTATCGATTTCCTTCAAATTGGCAAATCATTATCGAATAGTTTTGTAAGAATTCCTATGCATCTATCTTAATCTTCTCTAAACTTAATCCTTCTAACTAACACTTAATTAAATCCTAATTAATCTCTAATTAATTTCCAACTGACTTTACTTATCCACTAAAATCGAATTAATTGATTAATGGTGTAAATTAAATGTTTTACAAATTTAGGGCCTTCTGTTTTCTGTTTTCTTCATGGCTAATGGCATTTTCGTAATTTTAAACAAGTCTGGGGCATCCCATGTCATTTCACATGTGGACACTTCCGTGGCCCAATTGGCTAAGAATTTAGTTTCTATGTTTTTGCTACGTGGTTCTGCTTCGTTTAAAACTTTATTCTGCTCATTCAATTGATATAAGGACCTAAATATCATTTTTGAAAATATTCAGGGGCAAGGCTGTAAATAATAAAAGTTTGCCCATGGACGTTTTTATTATTTCCTATAACGTTATATGGGGATGTTACACATAATATATACTATCTACTGTAGTATTTTAAACCTCTGCTCTAGTAAAGAATTTATAAGAACTAATCAAGTGAAAAATTTTAGGGGAGGTCAAATAAAAGAAAATTTATAAATAGGCTGAAATTGTTTTTTTTTTTTTGGAAGGGGGGGCAGCACTACCCCCTTAAACTACAAGAGGCTCCGCCCTTGTCAATATGGAACCCGCAACTAGCAGCTCATCCCCAAGAATGTTGGTTTGTGCATGACTCCCTCTATATGTCTTATCTCTTACATAACTTTTGAATTAGTTATGGCAACAATTATACTATTTTAAAAATATGGCTATGCATGATTGGATGGTTGTATAAAAGAGTTTTTCAATAACAATGCATGAAAATTATACACACACACACACACACACACACACATATTATCAATGTAAACTAAAACATACTTAGTCTTATTGATTTTTCTTGTGGTGAACTCATGTACCTTTCTTTAATGTTATTATTTGCATTGCAGCATAAGGGTTGTTATCCTTGTTTATTATTATTTATTTCCTTTTAATGGTTACTTAAATGGATATTTTCAAATGATCACTGATAGCACACTAGCTTCCAGGACGCATTGACAATGATGTTAAAAATCACTGGAACACAAAACTTAAGAAGAAACTATCATGCATGGGTATTCACCATGTCTCACACAAGCCATTTTCACACCTAATGGCTAAAATTGCAACAACATTGGCAACCCCACAAGCTACTCACCTTGCTAAAGCAACACTTGGCTGCTTCAAAGATGAGGTTCTCCATCTTCTTACCAAGAAGCCAAATAACTTCCAAGCTCAATGCTATAGTGCGGTGCTAGGAAATAACATTGGCAGTTACTTGAACTGTAAACAAGAAGAAAAGGTCAACAATTGTAACACCCCAGTATGAGTTACGGTTACCTATCGATACCGAAGCCTAAACAATTCTGAGTCTGAACCCTATGCCTCCTTGAAGGGCTATAGGATTGAGGCATTTTCTTAAGATCAAAAGTCTCGCTAATGGATCCTTAGGCATCAATGAGTTGAAGAGGGATTTTTAACGAATTTTAGGGAATGCATAACCCCTTCGTTTTCAACCTTCAAGTTTATAAAAACACAAGTTTTCGGAGAATTATACTAAAACCCAAAAGTTGGATTCTAATTCTTAAGGATTTTGAATTTTCAAATATTTTTATTGAATCCAAATGGGGGGTATTCCCTTATTTACATTTATGTTTTAAAGTTAATGGAAAGTAAAGTTAAAGGGGACATTAACTTAAAATTAAGAATTAAGAAATGTAAATAGGTCCGTGTAATAAGAAGGAGGGAACCAAGCTTTTGGAGTTGGTAATCGATTACCAAGTATGGTAATCGATTACCAGTTCTGGGTTTGTGGTAATCAATTACTAGCATTGGTAATCGATTACCAGCTCTTTGCCTATGGTAATCCATTACCAGTTCTTCGTGGTAATCGATTACCAGCCCTTGGTAATCGATTACCATAGGTCAATATATAAGCCGAGACGCGTCCTTCCCTTCATTTCGTGATTTTCTTTCTTTCTCTACCTTTAAACTCTCTCCATTCTCTCTAAAACATATCTCCCTTCCTTCTTAAACCCAATCCTTCACATCTTTCCATCAAATTACACCATTCTCATTCATTTAAACTCAATTTCTTTCTTTAATCTCAAATTATACCCTCATTCAAAAATCAACACATTTGGTCTTGGAGCTTAGAAGAGGTGACACCAAGGCTCCTAAAGATTTCTTCTTCCTTTTTCCTTCTAAGAGGTAATCTTCAAACTTCCTTCCTCTTCCTTTCCTATGAATTACGAATTAATTCCTCTATAGTGAGTTCCTGGAGAACCCTAGGTTAGAAGAATTAGCAATTTTCGTATCTGGAAGTAAAGTAGATTAATTCATAGTCTAAGGGACTGACCTTGAATTAAATTGCCATATTATTGATAGTATATACCACTGGAGGACTGGCTTTGGCTATTAGAGTTCATGGGATTAGGAGTTCGCTATTAGCATTAAGTCTGCGAGTAGATAGTTTTCCCCTATCTTAGTTTTAATGTATTTTGTCTATACATATACATATACAAATAATTTGGTATGTCTTGGCAATATAATTTAAATTTTGGTAGCTTATCTATTTCTACTGGTTCACATGAGACAATGACTTGATTTCAAAAAGAAAAAAAATGTGGCAAATGTTTATTACCTTGGTTTCCTATTAAACTTTGGAAATTTTCTTTGTTTTGAAAGGTTTTTGGATAGAAGCTTTGGACTTTTGGTTCATTTTTGATTTTTTAAAGTGTTAAAGCTTTATTTTCTGTGAAGTTACAATTTTATTGTTTTATATAAGGTATATTGGTATGTTTTATAAGAATCTTTATTAAATGTTCTGTATAATGGAAGAGAAAGACTTGGGAAAGTTTAGGCCAGGATCTGTAGACTAACGGCAGTATGCGTTAGCCCTGGGTGCACCTAGGATATTGGATTTCATGGCCACTCAAGGGAGTGGTGCGTGCCTGATATTCGTAACACCCTCCTCAGTACAGTACTATGCTTAAGTCATAGTACTATACCCTGGAGTTGTAACTGTTACCTGAACGGACCTTGTCTGATAGCAACTTCAGCTGTCTTAGGAAACTTCTGAAACTATCTGGAGTCAACACGGAAATAGGTGTGAGAATTATAAATTCCCAATAGGATTCTCTAAGTATTATAAATAATGTCATCGTTGATATCTCCAGTTTGCTTCGGTTTATTATGAAAAAGGTGAACATGCTATGTAGACTGTTTAATTTTTTTTTTTTACAGTTTGAAAAAAATGTTACCCGAAGCAAAGTTCATTTTACTCATACACTTAGCATTTGGGAAAGTCTACACAAAGTTAATTCATGAATACTACCATGGATAATAACTGTAGCATATTAAAACACACATAGCATCAATATGCTGGGATCATAACTTCTGCACTTAACTTTATTTATACTTGAGTTTATGCATATACATAAAGTTTACTTTCCTTTCTTCATCTTTTTTTCCATCATAAAATCTTTACGTGCCACATTCCAGAGTATGATTGCCATGTCATACCCCATCAGAGCGTGATCGCCATGTCACTTTCCTTAGGAATATGGGATCTTCCTTCGGTACTTACACTAGCTGGGTTATGCCATGCCTCATGTAAGTTTTGTCCCCTATACTCACACTAGCTGGATCGATGCCATGCCTCATGTGAGTGGGGTACCTACATAAGCTTTAATCTTTAGTCTTTAGTGTTTAATCTTTTGCTTTTACTCGGCACACCTAGGCGTTACGTATCACCATCCCTAGGGTGCTTTTATTGCCCTTGGGTAGCCTGACCTTGGAATGAGCTCGTCAGCTTCACCCGTGACCATCGTCACACCGACTCACCTGCAAAGGGACCCATTGCCTCTAGGTTAGAGGGACCCAAGTTTTAGCTGCCTTCACAAGGAGGGACCCAATGTGCAACTGCCTCCAGGTGAAGGGACTCATGTCTTTATCATTTATCTGCCTTCACAGGGAGGGACCTCAAATAACTGCCTCCGAGTGAAGGGACCCACATTCAATATATTCACATTCTTTCATTCTCATGCATACACAAGCATAGTCATACTGAATGTACTCGTACATATACTTCATTTATTTTCATATATCATTGCACACATGATCTTCACGTACATATTCATGACATATAAAGGCTCATAGCCTCTTTACCATTCTACCGGCACTCATACATATGCTACATCATTTACCCTCACATACCTCATAACATACTTATGTCATTCTTGAGTATAGAGTTTCCATATACATATTCATACTTTAATCCATCCTTACACATAAACATTCATAGTCTCATAGATTTCTGTCATAAATTCGGCAGCATAACAAATCCGATCCGTCTCCCCATGAATAGTGCCAGTTCTCACAGACAGTTCAATCATAATAATATAATCAATCTATCATATATATATATATATATATATCAATGTAAAACTGGCAATCCTCACTCAAACCTTATATGTGCACTAACACTTGTAAAATCATCAATTTGGCCATTCTGCCAATCTTACTCAGTTTTGTTCAGATTTTGTATAATCCACCTTTATCTCTATTCAACTCATTTAAACCTGAATTTTAGATATGTCATAGCTCTATATGTCTACTTTCTAACCTCTTTGGTCCCATATCATTTTGATTTACAAAACTCAAGGTATTTAACTTTTACCTCAGCCTATTCGGTCACTGGCCCGAATTACACTCCTGGAGATATAAATTCACTAAAAATCGAAACTAAGCTCAAATTATACAAAATTGGTCTCATATTGAAGCTAACAGGATAACCTTTCATTTGCGACAATTTTCATTCCATTTGCTATAGTATAGCTCGAGTTATAAGTCCTGAAATTTGACCTTCCTGAACTACGCTGTTTTGGCCTGGATTGGATATAGGACGACTTCCTTGAATCACTGGGAACAATTGGGACCATAACAAACTTGGAATTTGATATTGGGATGTTCCCCTATGTGTAAACTTTCTAACAAAATTGGTTTCACTGAATTTGGAGTTGTATAGGTGAGTTATACCCTCCTCAATTCACCCTGCCCGGATGAAAGTTCTGATTCCTGGGTCAAACTTCAAAAATTCATATCTCTCCTAATACTAATCCAATAACCTTATATTATATATGTATGGAAAGCCCTGGATGTCTACTTTCATCTAAAAATAGTTTCATCCATTTTAACTTGCTGTAGGTGGAGCCGTACACTCCGACGTACAGACTGTCATGGAATCTTCACCAAGACAACATCCAAATCCATCCATTTCTCCTAGTTTTCTTCTTCTAATTCTAATTCCCACTTGAGATTTCATATTAATCCTATCATAATCCTATCATAATTCCATCATATATATTTAGTATATTATCAAACACATGAAGAAAAGTAAAATTTCATACAATCATATTGCAAAGGATTCAAGAACAGAATAGAATCCTACCTCTTTGGAGTATGATTTTGCTGAATTTGAGTTTGGATTGATGGAACCTTGCCAAAGCTTAGAGATTTGAGAGAGTAGATTGAGAGAGGAAAGGAAGAAGAAGAAGGCTGGAGCAAGGGGAAGGGGAACGTAAATCAGATCCAAAATGGAGAGGAGAGTCTGATTTAAATACATGAGAGTTGTGGTGTTGATTGATTGAAGTTTTGTGGTTGAAGTTCGGCCATGTCTCCCTCTTTTGTGGCCAAATTGCTTTCCACGTTGTCCCTCAAACTGCTCTCCATGTCGTCCCTAAAGTGAGACTCGCTTCCACTCTATCTGAACTCGGAACTCGTCTCTAACATGCTTGAGGTCGAAACTCGTGCCATTTTACTTGAGCTTGGAGCTGAAGCCGGATGTCAGAACTCTTCCATCTTGTTTATGACTTGAGGCAATCTTATGTTTATTTGAAACTTGGAAGTAAAGTCGGATGTCGGAAGTCATACAGCTCACAATCATATAATCTCGGAACTCCCTATTTGAACTCGGGAATGTCAATGCTGGATATAAACTCGAAAATCGGAACTCGTGTATGACTGAAATCAACTCAAAGATTTGAACTCGTCCATTGAGTTCAACTCTAAGGCCGGAACTCGTAACATTAAACTTGGAGTCCGGTACTTGTACCATTGTGTTAGACTATTACTTCTGAGGTCGGAAACCACGTACACTATTTTGAAGCATGAGGTCTGAGGTCGGAACTCGGGAACCTCTATCTAAAACTTGAAGCTACAGTATGAGACCGGAAATCGGGTACCTCGGCTAAAACTTGAAGCTACATTATGAGATCGGAAATCGGATACATTAAGTTGGATATTGGAACTCGAAAGCCACTCACTTAACTCGTAACTAGAACATGAAGTCGGAAATCAGGAATCACTTCATGTTGTTCGGACTTGAAGGTTAAACTCGGAAGTCGTGGAAATAATCCAGATGAAGTCGGAAGTCGTAGACCAATGTGAGACTAACTCGGAAATCGGAAATTATCCATATTATGTGAAATTCGAAGATTAAGTCGGAAATTGGAATTGATCAATGCTGAGGGTGAAGTCGGAACTCAGAAATCGGGATGTTATAATATTCACGGCCACTGAAAGAGTGGTGCGTGCTTGATTACAGGTTTAACACGAAGGAAAGGCCACCTAAGTGTGATTCCTGATGGATTATCCTGGAATAGATGGACTCTGTTTTTGGAAAAGGAAATTTGGATAATATTTGATTAAGATTTCTATTTTGGTTTTGTTATGCAAATTATTATATTGCCTTAATATCTATAAGTTTGTACATTGTCTCATGTGGGTTAGGGACATTCTATATCTCACTGAGTTTCTCAGAACTCACCCGGTGGTTATTATATCCTTTTCAGATACAAGTTCAGGCTTGGGAGCCGACTCTTCTGCTCAGCATCATTAGGTTCTTATCTTGGCAAGCCCTCAATAGTAAGGGCCCTGATTTGGAATTCTATTTCAGTTGTAATCTTAGTATGTAGCTCCATAGTACTACAGGCAGGGTCTGGCTTTGACTTGATTATGTTGATCGGTTGTCTTTCATTTGCTTATACTATGTTGTTGAATTTCTTAAAACGATTTGGTTTTCTAAATAATTCATGTATTTTGGACGAGTATTTGTAATTATATATATATATATATATATATTTCATCACTATACTGTGTGCTGAGGGATGTATTATGAGAATACCTGGATCCCCGATGGAAGCTTTTGTTTGTTTATCTTGTAGGGTAACCTTTTGTATTTGGGAAATATCCTAATTACAAAGGGGACTCTGTCGAAATTTTTATAAAATTTTGTGGCGAAAGGCTTGCGTAGGGACTTGTCTCTATGCGCCGGTCATGGCCCGAGTTTGGGTCGTGACAAAGATGGTATCAGAGCTTTAGGTTTCCCTATGTACTATGGAGCAAGTGTCCTTTGGTAGGATCACAACTATGCAAATGGAAGCGCACCCATTCTCACAGATTGTGGCACTACAAGAGGCCTTTGGGAATGTCATCTTTGATTATACTTTGTCAAACGTTGTTTACTCTTATTTTGGTCACGCTTCTTGTCTTTCCTCTCGCTCTAAATGTTCATTTCGCTAAGTGAGCGTAATCCTCCTAGTACGTGTGGAAGCAATAAGACACAGGGCTTCCATTGTGCGATCTAAATGCGATATCCTTTCTTCTGGCAAGAGAGTCTGAGATGAAGTAGGGTTGGACATTAGGGCATAGTGGATTAGGCAAGTTAGAAAGCCGTTCGAACAGAGGACGTGGGTCGGGTATCCATAAGCCGGCATATGGATGTTGTTAAGGTAGAAAAGATCAAGAGGGCTTGTTAATCCATTAAGCGATAAGCAGGTTTGATCTAGTGGGATTAGATAAAGTATAAGGGCAAGGAAAACCCCCGCCTTAAAGGTTGTTTCCATGGCTAGTGAAAAGAATGCTAGAAATCTTAGAGAGAAGACAGCTTAACAATGATCAAGATACGTAAAGACCTTGTGCTTGGTTTCTTCAAGAATGCAAGTCACATGTTTAGAACCTATAGTGAAGTTTATCCTGTCCTTGTTGCAAGGGGTATAGAGGAGCTTGCTATGCAAAGCTTTCAAGTATTGATTGACCATGCTGACTTCAAGAAAGGAGATCACCTGGGTTACTACAACAAGCAATTGACGGGCTCAGGCCAATGAGTAATTCTCTCATTTTGAAGGATGTAAGATGTTGGGAAGTGATTACCCATTTACCTCAATTGGTCTTGATCATTACCTCAATTGAGTAATATATTGAATGAAGTTTGAAATTGCTATTTGACTTGTGAAATGGATTCGAGCCGAGTATCCCGCACCCGGTGTGGAGATGAAGATGATGTAGAAGGGAATAAGAGGGTCTAATAAGTTGTTGCATGCCAGGTAGATTGGATGGAGTAGGCAAATGAGGAGTAAAACCCCTTCCAATTATATTGGTTAATACCCCGGCTAGTAAGACGGATTAAGTCTTAGGAGGATATCTTATCCTTGATTCACAAGAATTCAATTCAACAGAATGTAGCAGCAAAAGAAGATTGATGGATTGACGGCGACTAATGTTATGCTAGCAGGGCTCACGATTATGGTTCTGGTTATTTTAGGGAGGATGCTATAAAAAGGTTGATAGGTTAAAGGAAGTAGTTAAGAGATACGGCAAGAACAAAACATGAGTAACTTGATGAAAAAGAGAAGGTTAATGGATCGGAGGTAATAGATAAGATGTAAAGAAAGGGCAAAGCATGAGTTAAGGAGACGTTAAAGCTTGAGATTTTGGACTAACCTAAGGTCCGAGGGTAATGAAGTGGAGTCTTATTGGTTACATCAAAGAGAACAATGTTAAGGAAAAGCTGGAAGGTCTAATGTTTAAATGTGGGATCTTTGTTTCAAGTAACGAAAAGAATCTTGAACCCACTTGGGCCTGATAGGAGAAGAGAAAGAAGGATTAGGATAGATATAGACGTTATAGTGCGGTTAACTAGGTGAGTTATAAGGGACCAGTGTAAGGAGCTCTACAAATCCAACTATTGAAGGCAAGTGTAATGCTCAGGTCACTCGATTTTCATGTCATGCCCTGTGTGGTATTAATAAAAGTGTAAGGATTAGCAGAGAAATTCCAAGATCTTTTGATCTTTTGCATATGACTCCATCACCTAGAAAGGAAGAATTAAGAAACATAAGACTATGGTGGAATATCAATGTGTAGGAGATACCTTCTGGTGTGGAATTACTTAACTCTAAATCTTTCAGCGGTGTTAGTAAGTGAGGAGTATGGAAAAGAGATAGGGAATTGCTTTGCTTCAGTGGCAACAAGGTTGGGAAAGATTATCCCATCTTGAATCAGAGAGGTCTTGGGCATTAGTGAATTCCCAAAGGCATGATGAGAATGTAAGGTGGAAGTTGAAGGTCAATCCTTAATGATATGCCAAAGGTTTAAAATCTCTCGGTAGAGTTTTGAGAGATACCTCAGATAGGGGAAAGATAGTAGTTTGATAGCAGAAGAGGAATGTTCTAGGAGATTAGATGATGACTTCCCCATTGATTGGTGGTACAGGAAAGAAAAGGAAGGAATTTACCGTAATTGCATGACTGAGCATAATTAAAGTTGGAATAATTCATTCTAGGCTAAAGCATGGGTGAATAAGTAGAAGAAAAATTCTAAGTGCACTAAGATATAAGTAATAAGGATAGTGAGAGAGGAAGCGAACTAGTTAACTCAAATAGGTAAGTGTTGGAAATTGATCATAGAATTGAAATTTGTAACGGGTTTCAACAAAGGGGAAAGCACATTGGCATGGTTCTTTTGATCAGAATTGATACACCGAGGGGCTATGACAAGGAATATGATTAAAAGCCGATTAATGATCCGAAGGTTGGAAGTTTATGGGAGGAAAGTAGTAATCGGTATTAATGGATGGTTGACGCTTCTGTGATGTTTAAGGGAAGTAGTTAGTTTAGTGATGCCTCACCTCTGGTTAAGGTGGAGAAGATGTTTGAGGACCTTCGATCTAAACTCCATAATGCTTTTCAAATCCTTCTATATAATCTTTCGAAGTAGAAGAACTCTGTCCTTTAATGATAGCAGATATTGGAATCATCGCTTGATACATAGCTTCGACCAGGGGCAATAAGCAGCATTTGGCAAAGGTTTGCACGAAGACCAATGTCTTAGTTCCTTATACTCTGGTATCAAGTATAAGGCCTATGCCCTATCCCATCTTCTAAGGGTGAGCTTAAGGAAGGGTTTAGCAGAGAAGCTTAAGCATATAGAAAATGATATAGGTGTTGTAAATGATGAGCTCAAAAGTTTCAATGAAGGCTGGGATAATTTCTGATTGTTTAAGAATTCGGCGACGAATTCTTTTGAGGGGGGAGATTGTAACACCCCAGTATGAGTTGCGGTTACTTGTTGATACCGAAGCTTGAAAAATTCTGAGTCTGAACCCTATGCCTTCTTGGAGGGCTATAGGATTGAGGCATTTTCTTAAGATCAAAAGTCCCAGTAATGGTTTCTTAGACATTAATGAGTTGAAGAGGGATTTTTAACGAATTTTAGGGAATGGATAACCCCTTCGTTTTCAACCCTCAAGTTTATAAAAACGTAAGTTTTCGGAGAATTGTACTAAAACCCAAAAGTTGGATTCTAATTCTTAAGGATTTTGAATTTTTAGATATTTTTATTGAATTCAAATGGGGGGTATTCCCTTATTTACATTTATGTTTTAAAGTTAGAAATACAAATAAGTTTGTGCAATATCCTGGACCTGGGAAAGGACTGCAGCAGGAGGGAACAAAGTTTTTGGAGTTGGTAATCGATTACAGAGGACTTGTAATCGATTACAATCCTCTCTGTATGCTACGGGTTAAAATTTTTCGTGTGGTAATCGATTACCAATGCTGGTAATCGATTACCACGAACCTAGAAGTAGTAATCAATTACCAGCTCTTTGCCTATGGTAATCGATTACCAGAATTGGTAATCCATTACCAGTTCTTCGTGGTAATCGATTACTAGCCCTTAGTAATCGATTATCACATGTCAATATATAAGCCGAGACGCATTCCTCCCCTTTATTTCGCGATTTTCTTTCTCTCTCTACCCTAAAACTCTCTCCCTTCTCTCTAAAACACATCTCCCTTCCTTCTTGAACCCAATCTTTCACATCTTTCCATCAAATTACACCATTCCTATTCACTTAAACTCAATTTCTTTCTTTAATCTCAAATTATACCCTCAGCCAAAAATCAACAAATTTGGTCTTGGAGCTTGGAGGAGATGACACCAAGGCTCCTAAAGATTTCTTCTTCCTTTTTCCTTCTAAGAGGTAATCTTCAAACCTCCTTCCTCTTCTTTTCCTATGAATTACGAATTAATTCCTCTATAGTGAGTTCCTGGAGAACCCTAGGTTAGAAGAATTAGCAATTTTCATATCTAGAAGTAAAGTAGATTAATCCATAGTCAACGGACTGACCTTCAATTAAATTGCCATATTATTGATAGTATATACCACTAGAGGACTGGCTTTGGCTATTAGAGTTCATGGGATTAGGAGTTCGCTATTGGCGTTAAGTCTGTGAGTAGATAGTTTACCTCTATCTTAGTTTTAATGTATTTTGTCTATACATATAGATATGCAAATAATTTGGTATTCTTGGCAATATAATTTAAATTTTGGTAGATTATCTATTTCTACTGGTTCGCATGAGACAATAACTTGATTTCAAAAAGAAAAAAATGTGGCAAATGTTTATTACCTTGGTTTCCTATTAAACTTTGGAAATTTTCTTTGTTTTGAAAGGTTTTTGGATAGAACCTTTGGACTTTTGGTTCATTTTTTATTTATTAAAGTGTTAAAGTTTTATTTTCTTTGAAGTTACAATTTTATTGTTTTATATAAGGTATATTGGTATGTTTTATAAGAATCTTTATTAAATGTTCTGTATAATGGAAGAGAAAGACTTGAGAAAATCTGGGCCAGGATCTATAGGCTAATGGTTGTATGCATTAGCCCTGGGTACACCTAGGATATTGGATTTCATGGCCACTCAAGGGAGTGCTGCGTGCCTGTTATTCACGGCCATACATAAGTGTGGTGCGTGCCTGATATTCACGGCCACTGAAAGAGTGGTGCATGCCTGATTACGGGTTTCACACGAAGGAAAGGCCAACTAAGTGTGATTCCTGACGGATTATCCTGGAATAGATGGACTCTGTTTTTGGAAAAGGAAATTTGGATAATATTTGATTAAGATTTTTATTTTGGTTTTGTTATACATATTATTGTATTGCCTTAATATCTATAAGTTTGTACATTGTCTCATGTGGGTTAGGGACATTCTATCTCTCATTGAGTTTCTCAAAACTCACCCCGTGGTTATTATATCCTTTTCAGATTCAGGTTCAGGCTTGGGAGCCGACTCTTCTGCTCAGCATCATTAGGTTCTTATCTTGGCGAGCCCTCAATAGTAAGGGCCCTAATTTGTAATTCTATTTCAGTTGTAATCTTAGTATGTAGCTCCATAGTACTACAGGCAGGGTCCGACCTTGACCTGATTATGTTGATTCGGTTGTCTTTCATTTGCTTATACTATGCTATTGAATTTCTTAAAACGATTTGGTTTTCTAAATAATTCAAGTTATGTATTTTGGATGAGTATTTGTAACTATATGCATATTTCATCGCTATACTGTGTGCTGAAGGGGTGTATTCTGAGAATACCTGGATCCTCGATGGAAGATTGTGTTTGTTTATCTTGTAGGGCAACCTTTTGTAATTGGGAAATATCCTAATTACAAAGGGAACTCTGTCGTAATTTTTATAAAATTCTGTGGCGGAAGGCTTGCATAAGGACTTGTCTCTATGCGCCGGTCACGGCTTGAGTTTGGGTCATGACAACAATATTGAGAATATTAAGCTTGGCCTATCATCAAAGGTGATCGAAAGTAAAGGTGGCACTTGCAATGAAGCTGATTACCCGACTAGAATAAAGGATTCTGCAATTGCTACACGACGAGAACTGGTGGTTGCACTAGATTATACGGGGAGGATGGGTGTACCTGCAAGGACTCCGACGCTCAAGTCAGTCAGAGTAAGAGGTAAATGTTCCAAACAAATACGCGTACCTGTTTCAAGGGTGAGAGCCTTTATTTGTAGTAGCGGGTTGATAATGTCTTCCAAGATTCCTGCATAACGGTCTCGGATCGCATATGTTATGCAACTCGGTTTCGTGACGTTACGAAATCTGGAGTAAATGCGTTATAAATGGAGGTGTTTCTTAGTGGAGTAACTTCCAATCGGTTCTGGCTTGGGCCATCAGCGTTTGAGGATCCATTGGGCCCTTTTTGAGCTTTGTCCGTAACAGTGCCCCCAAACCAGTTCGGCATGATAATGTCGGATACCGGGTTTTTGATTCCAAGATCGTTGAACCAAAGCCGGATGCATGAGGAAGGACTCCAATGTTACCTGGCTAGTCTTCGATTATAGCTAGCCATCATCGATGCCTAGACTTGAGATGATTGCTTCTGTCACGAGGTTGTCAAGGGTCATATCTTTATTCCCTGAGATGACATGTGTCATTATGGCGCCTCGTATTATGTGCCATCATGATTCGAATTGATATGAATTTTCAATGTTGTCCTTGTTCTAGGGTGAAATAACACGTTTCTTCCCTTCATGACCTTTGGGTTAGCGACAAGGGACGTGTTCCGTTCTTTAAATTCCAACCCCTTTGTTTCTTCTTCACTTTCACCAAACTCCTTGCTCCGAAGCCTCTAGAGAACCACCGTCTGCGAAGAGCCACCGTTCGTTGCACACCCAAAGGCTTACCTCCATCGAAGAATCCCACATTTTAAAGGTATGTCTCTGATGAATTGGATTTTTATACTATTTTTATCCTTCATACTTGTCTCATTAATCCTCCTTTGTGCTTAATTGGTTGAGTTTAGATCATTTTCTTTTTTTGGATCTTAGTGAAACTTAGTTAATTTTTGCAGCATTTCGATTATTTTGACCTGCTTCAGTGTTTAGATCATATCTTGAGCTCTATACCTCATTTTATTATGCTTCTTGATTTGTAGGAAAAGCTAAGAGATAGAGCTACAATTTCTATGAAGAGGGCAAGGGCTAATTCTGAGATCTTAAAGCCGAAATTGGGCTCGGAACTGAACTGAAGCGTTTGGGCGCGGTTTCTGAGTAGCCTTTAATGATTGGACCATATCTTGGGCTACAGGGACTCAATTGAGCCCATTCCGGTGGCATTGGAAAGCTAACATCCAGGGCTTCATTTTATGTTCAGAGCACTAAGCCAAGAAGAACCGTTATGAGGCCCAAAAACGTGTTGGAAGTCGCTGCTGAGTCTAAGAGAGCCCACTCAACTTGTTTTGGGCACAACTTTCTCTCTAAGCATCCAAATTGGGCAAATGAGCTATCCAAATTTAGCTTAGGAAAAGAGGATTATTTTAATTAAGTAATTAGTGACTTTTAATTAGAGGTATATATAGAAATTCTGATTATGCTTCAGGACCTTTTTGCTCATTTTGTAATTTTTAGTTTTATTGAATAAGAAAACTCTCTCTCTCTCTCTCTCTCTCTCTCTCTCTCTTTATGCTTTCCTCCATTAATGGAGGGTGATCCTCCTCTGATCCAAGGCATCAAGAGAAGCATTCAAGCTCTTGAGGATTGGTGCATCAAGACATGGAAATTCCAATTTCGGTTTCACTCCTCTTCTCTTCTTCTTAATCTCGTAATTGAATTGGAGGTTTTCATTCATGCATGTTGATTAAGAGTCAATCAAATCATGTATAATTCGGTTGATATATGTGATTCGATTGTTCAAGAGTGTGATTCATATTTCGGATCTGAATATGAGATTAGAGCATTGGTTTGGAAGCTAATCCAAAATCAATTCGGTTTTAGAGGTCTCTAAACCGAATTGCTTGAGTGATTAGTTGAATGCATGGAGATTTTCATGTGAATGCTAGGTTTGATTTGAGGTTTCAATTGAATCTAAAATTAATCATCGAATTGGAGTGTGCATGTATATTTGAATCCAATGATTGAGTGTTGATTGCTTTCTTCTTGTGTGTCTTGGATTAGAATTTTAATTCGGTTTAGCCTTTTTGTTTTCTGTTTGCTTTGGAATTCAGTATTGCATTTTAAGTATTTGTTATAAAAACCCCCCTGAATTTTCTGATCAAATAGTGTGTTCATCTTTGGGAAACGATCCGAGTTGGCTACTATACTATAGTCGCTATTCGGTTTAATTTGCTCGTGTTACGACGCGCGAGCCAAATTTTGGCGCCGTTGCCGGGGATGATACATTATGTTTGATCATGTTCATACCTGTGAATATCATGCTAACTCCCTATTTGTGCTTGTGTCCAGAGTCAGTGCATGTGTGATTCTGTGTGCTGTGTTCATGAGTTGCTGTGTTTGTGCATATTATGCATATTCTGCATTTCTGCATTTCTGAGTTTCTGCACTAGGAGTAGTCTGCATTAAGAGTAGTTCTGAATTAGTAGTGTTTCTGAGTCTTTAGTGTTTAATCCTGTTTTGTGTTGTGGTTTTGCATCCATACAGCTCCCCAAATTCTCTGTTGCAGTTTTCTGTTTGTTTTGTTTGATGGTTCTGAGTTGTTAGTTTTAGTGTTAGTGTCCAATTCTATTTTCTTTGTGTGGTCCTACACTCTGCACATTTGGCTTCTATCCTTGCATTCTGGTTTCTCTTCTGCATTCTGCATTCTGCATCCTGCAACTAGGAACCTTCATAAACTAGGCTAGGCAAATTCCTCATCTTCATAACCAGCTCATAGACTAGTTCGTACATAACCTCCATTCTACATTTCCTAGTCTACAGACATTAATAGAGTTTGCATCATAGAATAGTCATTCATATAAGCCTTAGTCTGCATCCATATCAGTAGCATCTTTAGCCTCACCTTGCATAGCATTTCGAGTACCTGTCATAGCACTTTTGGCATCAACCAATAGAACAGTGCCTTTCTTTGCTTCTATAGACCACATTAATCATATTAGGATTGTTGCTAACCTTGGTTGTGAGTGCTGACCCTGTTTTTACAGAATTACACCAAGGGAGCATAAGGGAGCCTAATAGGAGGTACGGAAGTGGATTCTAAGTTGGAGTTTGAAGCCAGGGATTCTTGTCCAAAGTTTTACCATCATCCTGAGCAAAAGTGACCCAAAGGGTCAGGTGACACCTATTTTTGCCATATTCCATCATCTGGTATGACTTTTTCAAGATTTTAGGCTAAAACTTTGAAGTGGCATAACTTTTTGCATATAACTCCGTTTGATGCAAATTATATGTCTATTTCATATAACTTTTTGAGATCTAGCTAGACAAACAGCCAGAGGCGGTTTGGGCCACCAATTTCTCAAAAAGACCTCATTTAGGCCAATTTTTCTTCATTTTTAGGATTTTTATGATTTTTCTAATTCAATTTTCAGGTAGCAAACAAGCTTATTTTGATCTGAGCTTTCTTGTGCTTCATTTGCATCCTAAAACTGATCTGATCCACCTCCCCTTGACCTAGTTTGAGTGCTTGTGCATGCTGGTTCTTGTGTTCTTGCATTTTTAGTGCTTTTCTTGCATTGCAAGTAATTCTGTCTGATCATGCATGACCAGGTCCAATCCTCAAAATTTGTGTGATATTGATCCTGAGATAGATAGAACATTCCATAGGCTCATTAGGAGTCAGGGTAGTGTGCATAGTCTTCATACTAGTCATTTGCATAGTAGTAGCTTGCATAGTGATAGTTTTAGTGAGTTTGCATCTGAATTCACTGATTTGAGTTCTGAGACTGACCAGTTGCTTCCAGAAAACATGGCTAACAATCATGATAGGACTTTGAAAGAGCTGGCAGCACCAGATGTCAACTACCAAGCTCTTGCCATCCAATACCCGGAATTGCATGCGGATTTTGAGCTCAAATCAGGATTGATACACTTGCTTCCTAAGTTCCATGGTCTGGCTGGAGAAGATCCACACAAGCATCTCAAGGAATTCCATGTGGTGTGCTCCACCATGAGGCCACATGGAGTTGATGAAGACCACATTAAATTGAGAGCTTTTCCTTTCTCACTTGATGGAGCTGCAAAGGATTGGCTTTACTATCTGCATCCTGGTTCCATTACATGCTGGCAAGACATGAATAGGCTATTTTTAGAGAAATTCTTTCCTGCTTCAAGAGCTGCTACAATCAGAAAAGATATATGTGGCATAAGGCAGATCCATGGTGAGACCTTACGTGAATATTGGGAGAGATTCAAGAAATTGTGTGCAAGCTGTCCACACCACCAGATTAGTGACCAGCTCCTCATTCAGTATTTTTATGAAGGTCTGATGCTAATGGATAGAAGTATGGTTGATGCTGCTTTTGGAGGAGCTCTGGTAGATAAAACCCCTGCTGCAGCCCGGACTTGATTGCTAACATGGCTGAAAATGCTCAACAATTTGGTACCCGAGCCATAGTGCCTACAAGAGGAGTGAATGAAGTGAATACCTATAATCCGAACCAGCAGAGGATGGAGAACAGAATAGATGAGTTGACAACTTTAGTGAGGCAAATGGCACTTGGTCAGATACAATGACCTCAAAGAATCCATACCACCACTAGCAAGCCTTTGTGGAATTTCTTTGTATACCAAGTCATGCAACAGACCAATGTCCGCATTTCTTTGCAGAAGAAGGCAATGAAACGATTGCTGGAATTTTTCCTGGGAGGCCTTATCAACCTACGTAACCAAGAAAGCAGAGGAATTATGACCCCTTTTCTAAGTCATACAATCCCGGATGGAGAGACCACCCAAACCTGAGGTATGGTAATGCTAATCAATTCCAACAGCAGCAGCAGCCTCAATATCAGTTCAAGCACAATGCTGCAGGACCAAACATGAGACAGCAGTATCCGCAGCAAGCTAAACCAGACCAGCCACAAAGCAAAGAGCTCGTAACCAAGCTTGGTAGAATTGGTGAAGCGGATGGCAACCAGCAGTGTTCGATTTCAGCAAAGAAAGAAGGCCAAAGATCCAGTCTGCAAACACAGATTGGTCAGTTGGCTACAACAGTGAATGAGCTGAAATCCCAAGGTTCTGGCAACCTCCCCTCCCAATCCGTGAGCAATCCAAGGAATGTCAGTTCCATCACTCTGAGAAGTGGCAAGCAACTTAAGGTTCCTGATATTGAACAACCAGATTCTGCAGATTCTACAGAATAACCAAGAATACAAGAAAAATCTGATTCTGCAGAATCAGAGGAAAATTATGCAGAACCAAGCAATAGCAAGCAAGTTGAACAAAGTGAGAAATTGCCACTGCCCTTCCCCAATAGAGTGACACAAAACAAGAAGCGAGCAGAAGCAGAATTGGACAAGGAGATCATGGAGACATTCAGAAAAGTTGAAGTTAATATTCCACTCCTGGATGCAATCAAGCAAATTCCCAAATATGCAAAGTTCCTCAAAGACTTATGCATTCATAGAAGGAGACTGAAAGGAAATGAAAAAGTCAGCATGGGCAGAAATGTATCCGCCATCATCCAACCGAGCATTCCACCTAAATGCAAGGATCCGGGCACTTTTACCATCCCTTGCACCATAGGGAGCAAGCAATTCAATCAAGCCATGCTAGACCTTGGTGCTTCAATCAATGTCATGCCAACATCGGTTTACAAGTCCTTGCACATGGGAGAGCTCAAGCCAACGGGAGTGGTCATTCAACTAGCCAACCGGAGCACAACCCACCCCGAAGGAGTTTTAGAAGATGTTTTGGTGAGAGTAAATGAATTGATATTCCCTACTGATTTTTATGTGTTGAATATGGAGGATGACATGCATATTAATCAACCAACATTGATCTTAGGTAGGCCATTTCTAAAAACTGCAAAAACCAAGATTGATGTGCATTCTGGTACCTTGTTAATGGAATTTGGAGATAGCAAAGTGAATTTTAACTTGTGTGATGCCATGAAATTCCCACCGGAAGAGCATTCTGTTTTTCACTTAGATATCATTGATTCATTGGTTGATAATGTGCATGAACATTTGTTGGATGATTTTCCGTAAATTGTAGGCTTTCAAGATGAATTTCAATGTTACGATTGTGATGGAATTCATGATAAATGTGTTGTTTGTGCCGAGATTGATGCATGCCTCCATGATTCAGATTCAACCATTTAATTATGCTAATTTACATGCTGAAATTTCTGGTTCATTTACATTAATTCCAACTCGATTGTCCAGCTTTTGTAGACTTGAACTCTGCAGTATTGATTTAGTTTCGCAGTTTCAAGTTGTTAACCCGCTATTGAGAGTGCAAATTCTGCTATTCTGCACATTTTGAAACCTCTGTTTGTTGAGAATCCTGTTTACGAAATTTACATTCTGCAGTTTACATTTACTTTCGCAATTTACATTCTGAAATTTCTGTTTCTAAAAATTCCATTTCTGATGCTATTAATTCTGGTTCTGCTCTTGTTGATGATGTCCATTCCAGTTCTATTTCTATCCCAACACTGGTAAACTCAAACTCCATGAATATTGCTGCTAACAAATCTGTTTCAGTTTGCTTAGATTTTGCAGCTACAAATTTTGAAGTTGTAAATTCTGCATTTTGAAAATTCTGGTTTGGTTGCTATTCCTTCTGTTTTAAATTCTGCATATAGTGACTCTATTTGTACAGATTCTGTGGATCCAGTTTCTGATAGTATGGATGAATCCACTGTTTTTCTTGATTCTAATGCCATTGTGCAAGATTCTTCATGTGTTGCAGGTGCTGAAATTAAACAAACAGAACAAATTCCAAGATTAGCACCCTCCATACAAGAGCCACCCACCTTGGAGTTGAAGCCTCTGCCAGAAAACTTGAAGTATGCATTCCTGGCACCCAATAAGCTGCCAGTCATCATAGCCAAGGATTTGCTGACAAAACAAGAGGAGAAGTTGTTAAACATTCTAAGGCAGAACATGAAGGCTTTAGGCTGGACATTGGCGGACATACCTGGGATTAGCCCCTCTACGTGCATGCACGTAATTGATTAGAAGAGGTGTGAAACGGTGAGGCAACCCAGAGAGGCCAGATCCTCTAATCTTGGATGTGGTCAAGAAAGAAGTCGACAAGCTTCTAGTTTGGCATCATTTATCCAATTTCAGACAGCAAGTAGGTGAGCCCGGTGCAAGTTGTCCCCAAGAAGACCGGTATTACAGTAGTGGAGAATTTAGATGGTGAGCTGGTACCCACACGAGTGCGAGCAATTTGGAGAGTCTGCATTGACTATAGGAAGCTGAACCAAGCCACCAGAAAAGACCACTTCCCTCTGCCCTTCATCGATCAGATGCTAGAGAGATTGGCAGGTCAGTCTCACTACTGTTTTCTTGATGGTTTCTCTGGCTATTTTCAGATTCATATTGCACGGAAGATCAAGAGAAGACCACTTTCACCTGTCCATTCGGCACATTTGCATACCGGAGGATGCCCTTTGGCTTATGCAACGCCCCAGGTACATTTCAGAGGTGCATGGTGAGTATATTCTCTGACTTTCTGGAGGACTGTATGGAAGTTTTCATGGATGATTTTACTGTTTACGGCTCTTCTTTTGATGCATGTCTGGATAGCCTGGCTAGAGTTTTAGGTAGATGTGTTGAATCACACCTTGTCTTAAATTTTGAGAAGTGTCATTTTATGGTTAGGCAGGGTGTGGGCTTAGGTCATATTATCTCTGGGGAGGGTATTTCTGTTGATAAATCCAAGATAGATGTCATTGCTTCTTTACCTTACCCCGCATGCGTACGGGAAGTGCGGTCTTTTCTTGGCCATGCAGGTTTCTATAGGCGATTCATCCAGGATTTCAGCAGAATAGCACTCCCATTATCGGACTATTGCAGAAGGAGGTTGACTTCCAGTTCGATGATGAGTGTAGGAGGGCATTTGACCAGCTGAAGCAGCACCTCATCTCTGCCCCGGTGCTTCAACCGCCGAACTGGGAGTATGCATTTGAGCTGATGTGTGACGCTTCTAACTTTGCAGTTGGAGCAGTTCTTTCCGCAGGTCGGGAAGATACCCCATGTTATAGCCTATGCTTCCCGGACCTTGGACTCTGCGTAGGCCAACTATACCACCACTGAGAAGGAGCTTCTAGCCATTGTCTTTGCTTTAGATAAATTCCGTGCTTACCTTTTGGGAACTAAAGTGACTATTTTTTCTGATCATGCAAAGATCAAGTTCTGTTTGAAGAAGCGGATGCTAAGCCTAGGCTCATTAGGTGGATATTCTTTGTTAGAGTTTGATATAGAGATCAAGGACAAAAGTGGAGCCGAGAATCTAGTAACGGATCACCCGAGCGAATCCCGCACTCCTAGAGCCTCTTCCTATCCGTGAGACCTTTCAGGATGAGCGGCTTCTCTGGTGCAAGGTAAGGACCCATGGTATCTGATCTAGTTAATTATCCAGTTCTGTCTTTGAGTTACCTGCTTATTTTAAAAAGCATCAGATAGATAAACTTAGGAGTGAGGCTAAGTACTATATTTAGGATGATCCGTACTTGTGGAGGATGTGTAGTGATCAGGTCATTCGGCGTTGTGTGCATGAGTCTGAGATGCCATCTATTTTACAGTTTTGCCACACTCTTGCCTGCGGTGGCCACTTTGGTCCACAGCCAAGACCGCTAGGAAGATTTTAGATGCAGGTTTTTACTGGCCCACTTTGTTTCGCGATGCCTACACATATTGTAGGAATTGTGAACAATGCCAGAAGACGGGTAGTATTTCCCATAGGAATGAGATGCCTCAGCAGCCCTTATTGTTTTGTGAGATATTTGATGTTTGGGGTATTGACTTTATGGGGCCTTTTCCTGTTTCTTTTGGTTTTGTTTACATATTACTGGCTGTTGATTATGTCTCTAAATGGGTGGAGGCCAAGGCCACCCGGACTGATGATTCTCATGTTGTCATAGATTTTGTCAGATCACAGATATTTTGCAGGTTCGGGGTGCCTAGAGCTATCAACAGTGACCAGGGAAGCCATTTCTGCAACCGGAACATGGCTACCTTGCTAAAGAAGTATGGCGTCACCCATAAGGTCTCAACTCCATACCATCCGCAGACAAATGGACAAGCGGAGGTGTCCAACAGAGAGTTGAAGCAGATCTTGGAGAAAACTGTTCAAATTAACAGGAAGGACTAGAGCAAGAGACTTGAGGATGCTTTATGGGCCTATCGCACTGCCTACAAGACACCTTTGGGGATGTCCCCCTATAGGATTGTCTTTGGTAAGGCATGCCACCTTCTAGTAGAGATCGAGCACAGAGCTTATTGGGCAGTTAAACACTACAACTTGGATCTGGACCAGTCCCGGCTTCATAGAAAGCTCCAGCTTCAGGAGTTGGAGGAGATCCGTTTAGAGGCTTATGAGAATGCCCGCATGTATAAGGAGAAGGCCAAACTCATCCATGATAGGATGTTGTTGAGGAAGGAGTTCTCAGTCGGCCAGAAAGTGCTCCTCTACAACTCCCGCCTCAAGCTTTTCTCTGGTAAGCTTCGTTCCCGGTGGCTTAGTCCTTATATTGTTACTCATATTTTTCCCTATGGTGCTGTGCAGATTGTGGAGCCTGGGACGGACAGAGTTTTTACTGTGAATGGCCACCGTCTGAAGCTGTTTCATGAGGAGCTATCCGTGGACACCATTGAGGAGGTTCGCTTGTTAGCGGCAACCTATGCTTGATAGGGATGTTTTCTTCTTCCCTCTCCTACTTCTTTCTAATTGCCTTGCATTCTATTCTGTTGCATGACATTGAGGGCAATGTCGGGTTGAAGTGTGGGGGGAGGATGATTAGTTTTAGTTTATCTCTCGTGCATTTTTCCAACTATTCTTGCATTTTGGGTTTGTTTTTGTTGCTGAAATAATCTTTGCTCTTGTTCTTCTTTGATGAATTGATGGTTGTTGAGTTAGGACATTAAATATTGAGGTGGATGGAGTTCCAACATGATTTCAGTTTTTCTTTTCCCTCTTGCAATGTGTGAATTGAGTGATTGATCTTGATTTGCTTGGATTGAGTATGATGAATACTACCCTTGTGAGCTTTTGAGCTATGTTTTGGATGGTTGCATTTCATACCATTCCTTTCTTTCTTGTGTGTCAACCCTCATAGTTTATGTCATTCTAGAACTTGCTTTGATTCTTCTTTGAGGCTACATTTTCATATGCATTCATGGACATGATAGAGGCATTTCTTTTCATTTTTACCCACTTGGCCATATAGCCCACCTTGCATTAATTCCCCTGTTAACCCCTTTGAGCCTTGTTGACCTTTCTTTCTTTGATTCTAGCACATTACAAGCCTAAACCCATTTGGAAAACCATGATTCTACCCAACCTTAGGGAATAGGAAGGCATTGGTTTCATTATCATTATTGTGTTGGAGATCAAGTGTGGATGGTTACAAATAAAGCATAAACTGCAAGTGTGGATGGTCACAAATAAAGCATAAATTGCAAGTGTGCAAATAAAAAAAAAAAAAAACAACAACAACAACAAGAAAAAAAAAAAAAGAGAAAAAGAAAGAAAGGGCGAACAAAATGGGAGTGTTCATGAAGGGAATGAATATGTTATGGAATGACTTTGGAAACCCCCCACATTTATGAACTTGGCTTATATCTTGCCAATATTTCTCCTATTGCCTTAGGTTCTACCTTGTCATTTCCCTATTTTTCCTACCCTTACCTTAACCCCATTACAACCATTAATGAAGCCCTCTTGATTTGTGTTGCATATGATTGCAAGTAGTGGAGAAGTAGAAGATTAGCAAGCCTATGGTAATGCATGATCCATTGAGGTGAATTGAGTGAAACATTTCTACCCACACACTTGAGAGTTAGTGAGTTTCATACACTCACCCACCATCTTGTGAGATTCTTCATACTTGATCTTTGCACTTTGAGTGATGTTGCTTGGTTTATACTTTAGAGAGGTGGGGATCATTTGATTTGATTGTTGGAAGATTCTTGATGCCTCACATGCTACTTTGTCCCTAAACTTAGCACTTTTGATGATTCATTGGAGAATAAGTTTTTCCACTTTGGTTTGTAGTTGATTTTGGTATTTTCCTTGTTTAGTTTCCTTTAGGTTGAGTCCTGCATGAGGACATGCAAGGGCTAAGTGTGGGGGAATTTGATGAATTGGATTTTTATACTATTTTTATCCTTCATACTTGTCTCATTAATCCTCCTTTGTGCTTAATTGGTTGAGTTTAGATCATTTTCTTTTTTTGGATCTTAGTGAAACTTAGTTAATTTTTGCAGCATTTCGGTTATTTTGACCTGCTTCAGTGTTTAGATCATATCTTGAGCTCTATACCTCATTTTATTATGCTTCTTGATTTGTAGGAAAGCTAAGAGATAGAGCTACAATTTCTATGAAGAGGGCAAGGGCTAATTCTGAGATCTTAAAGCCGAAATTGGGCAACTGAACTGAAGCATTTGGGCGCGGTTTCTGAGCAGCCTTTAATGATTGGACCATATCTTGGGCTACAGGGACTCAATTGAGCCCATTCCAGTGGCATTGGAAAGCTAACATCCAGGGCTTCATTTTATGTTCAGAGCACTAAGCCAAGAAGAACCGTTATGAGGCCCAAAAATGTGTTGGAAGTCGCTGCTGAGTCTAAGAGAGCCCACTCAACTTGTTTTGGGCACAACTTTCTCTCTAAGCATCCAAATTGGGCAAATGAGCTATCCAAATTTAGCTTAGGAAAAGAGGATTATTTTAATTAAGTAATTAGTGACTTTTAATTAGAGGTATATATAGAAATTCTGATTATGCTTCAGGACCTTTTTGCTCATTTTGTAATTTTTAGTTTTATTGAATAAGAAAACTCTCTCTCTCTCTCTCTCTCTCTCTCTGTTTTACGTTTTCCTCCATTAATGGAGGGGTGATCCTCCTCTGATCCAAGGCATCAAGAGAAGCATTCAAGCTCTTGAGGATTGGTGCATCAAGACATGGAAATTCCAATTTCGGTTTCACTCCTCTTCTCTTCTTCTTAATCTCATAATTGAATTGGAGGTTTTCATTCATGCATGTTGATTAAGAGTCAATCAAATCATGTATAATTCGGTTGATATATGTGATTCGATTGTTCAAGAGTGTGATTCATATTTCGGATCTGAATATGAGATTAGAGCATTGGTTTGGAAGCTAATCCAAAATCAATTCGGTTTTAGAGGTCTCTAAACCGAATTGCTTGAGTGATTAGTTGAATGCATGGAGATTTTCATGTGAATGCTAGGTTTGATTTGAGGTTTCAATTGAATCTAAAATTAATCATCGATTGGAGTGTGCATGTATATTTGAATCCAATGATTGAGTGTTGATTGCTTTCTTCTTGTGTGTCTTGGATTAGAATTTTAATTCGGTTTAGCCTTTTTGTTTTCTGTTTGCTTTGGAATTCAGTATTGCATTTTAAGTGTTTGTTATAAAAACCCCCCTGAATTTTCTGATCAAATAGTGTGTTCATCTTTGGGAAACGATCCGAGTTGGCTACTATACTATAGTTGCTATTCGATTTAATTTGCTCGTGTTACGATGCGCGAGTCAGTCTCCCCTTTGTAGATACTATAATTTTTTAGAATATTTTTGTTGTGTTGGTACTTAAATGTGGCGATTGGTACAAAAACCACTGTACTATTCCATCATTCCATCGTTGAGAGGGGTTACTCCTCTCCAATGTTTATTCTCCTCCGCCCCAATCCGACCATTTTCGTTCCTTTAAAGGGAAAACCACTGTAGGCTTATTTTTCAACTGTTTTCCGAGTTAAAATTCCAATTTTGTTTAACTGTAGAGGTGGTTCTTGTAACACCCTGATAGTCCCATACTATGCTTAAGTCAAATTATGGAATTACTAATTGTTACTTTTACTCGCGGAACTAACAGTACTATTGGAAAATACTTTTGTATGAAAATAGGGGTAATGTTTTTTTTTTTTTTTTGAGCAATAACAATTAAACTATTTTGAAAGCCAAGAGCCATGAGCGCATCGTGAACGCATATAATAAACAACGCTATCTCATATATACCGTGCGAGTAACAATAAGCAGAAGCAACAAGAATAACAATAACATAACATTCATTTCACGGCCATTCATAGCTAATATAATGCTAATAGTGTTACCAAAAGTTATACATATAGATAATAATGGGTCTGATACCTACTGTCAGCCCTACATGTAACACCCTAATAAACCCATACTACGCTTAAGTCGTATTACGGCATTTTATTAGCTGTTACTTATGCTCGTGGAAAACTAAACTTCATTTGAAATTAAATTACGCGAAAAATACGGTAAAATTTTTTTTCTTTTGAAATACGTCGTCACTTTTTGAAAGTAAAGCCTCGCGCGAGAAAGTAGCAACAAACGAACGTATCGCAAAGATTTCAGTATAAATTAAAGGAACAAGGTTAAAATCAAAATACCATGCATTCAATTACTACAACAATCATAAATATAATTAATCTCATAATATCCATACATAAAAGGGAACTCATGGGCATGCCATGGCCCCGAAGTAAAAGATACATAAGTCTGATACAGAATGAAATACAACAGATAAGGAACACAAATAAAAATAGACCCATGTGGACGTCTGCTGGCCTCTCTGCTTTCTCCATGCCTTCGATCAAGTGGGCTCAAGTCCTCGAATGCCTGGTTCCCCTCGCTCCTCGGCCTCGGGGAACGTGAGGAGTGCGGATGATGCGTGGGTGCCGACTGATCACCTCAATGCGACGCATGCGACGACCCGGGGTATGGCTGGCCACAGACGAACATGCCTCGGAGGGGTCCTCTTCGGACTCAGCAGGGTGATACTCAGGGGGCGGTGGCGAAGCGGCCCTAGGTGTGGCCGTCGAGCTCACCTCCATCACAGGGATCTCCGGCAGGGGTGCAAACTCGGCTGCGGGCAAACCCGGCGACATCGGCTCCATCTCGAAGTCGGGTAATGGCTCGGGCGGAAAGTCCCAAGGACCTAGAGGCTGTCCAAGGAGAGCTGAAGAGACGTCTACTGGTCGGGCGGTTTTCTGGCTCCTCTTCAAAAATTCGACCCAGATAAAAATGTGTACGTACTACTGTGGTGGTCGTGGCCACAATAGCGTGTGTATCCCCGTCGTAAGTCCACTCATGGTGGGGAGGGTCCATGCTCCATTCCACGGGGTGAGCCATGAGTATCTGGTGACGAGACGGAAAAACAGCTAGGGTGAGAAATAAGATTTCTCAGTAGGACTCGACCCTGACACGTGGTGTCATCGTCATCGTCCCAGCCACTTCGGTTTTGTTAATAAAAACAGTGAGCATGCATCAAATTCAATTCTTAGATTTTCGAAAACCTGAGTATCCGAAGCGGATTCACCTTTTTAACATACCTTCTAATCATTTGTATCGTAGTAACTATAAGTACAAGTATAATCGTATACAACATGCATGTTCAAGCTAGAAGGTTCTCTTAACTTCTTCTCTTTCTAGGGTTTTGGACCGAAGTCCCTTTTCTTTTCTTAACTTGACTTTATCTTTTCACCCACTAAACATAAGTGGTAATGAGCTCATACCGTGGCCGTCGCCACCATAGAATTTCGGTACTCACACTAGCTGGGTCATGCCATGCCTCATGTAAGACCTATCCCCTATACTCACACTAGCTGGGTCATGCCATGCCTCATGTGAGTCGTGGGTGAGGGGAGCTTAGATTAGATTACCTTCCCTTTTGAAGGATCACTTACTTGAATTAAACTTCTTCTTATTTAAGCATTATGATGCAAAATATTTCTAAGTCCATAATTCTTACAAAATTTCGGAAGATAACTGGCTAGGCAAGCTTCCCAAAATTTTGCCAAACAGAGAAACCAATATCATAGTATCATCAAGCATCATATCATATCATCGTCATCATGATCATAATCATAACATCATCATACCATCATCATCATCATCATCATCATAACATCATGCTTGCACATAAACATAGGCATATTCTCAAGCAACATTTTATGAACTTAGCTTAGTAAATTGGGTGCAAGCTTTTAATTGAGGGTGTCTCTTGTGTAAACTTCTCTTATTTAGCATAATGCCACTTTTTGTCTAATGTCCTTTTAGACACTTTTTAAGTTGAATTATGAGGGTTCTCTAATGCTTAATATAAGGGTATTAATGTTTTAAAGCTTATTTCTCCTTATTCTTTAACTTTTACCATAACCAGTTTTACTTTTACAGTGGGGCAGTAACTTTGAAAATTCACCATAATTTCATCTTTTACTCTTTTATTTCGAATTTTTGTGTGGATATACTTCTCTGAGTCTATTTTTAAACAAAAATAACCCCACTTAAAAATTCATTTTGTAGCTTGAGTTATGCACATTTTATTCTGACTGTTCAGTTTCTAAGTTCACTCCCGGTACAGTGGATTGTTACTGCTCATTATAATTACTCAGAAGGAATCTGAGAAAACTGTTTTATGGGTTTGTTCCTCTATGTCTTAGCTTTCATTAAAACTTGGTCTCACTTAAAAATCATTTTTGTAGCTCGAGTTATACACATTTTAGTGTAGACTGCCCAGACAGAAACCAATCCGAGAACAGTCCACTTTGAAAAATCATATCTCACTCATTTTAACTCCGAATCTTATGTATTTTATATGTACGGAAAGCTCTTTGAGTCTATTTTCATATAAAATTGGTCCCACTAATTTTTGAGTTCTCTGGAAAAAGTTATACCGTTCGGTTTACAGACTGCCAGAAAATCCAGATTTCACGTTTTGATTTTTCTCATGTTTTCTCCAAAACACTCAACCCCACTTTCAAGAAAACATTCTCAAGTTATAAAACACTCATATACCATGAAAGATTAGTGAAAAACTAACATGTTGGAGTTCAAAAATATTGAGTTCAACCATGCTTCATACCAAACCGAAAACATGTTTTCAACAAACCACCATACAAGCAACAACATCTCATTTTATGACAAGAATGGCTATGATGCCCATAATCAATCTTTAAAACCACCTAGCTATGGAGAGCATAGGAGTTCTAAAGCTTGAAAAACAAGAGAGAAAAAGAGTTTAGAGCCACTACCAAGAAGCTTTCTTTGAAGGAATTTGTGATGGAAGAAGGTGATGGTGGTGGTATTCCTCCTCTTGGATCTTGAAAGAGGCTTGGTATGTGATTGTCTTTGATTCTCCAAGAACAAAATAAATGGTGGCTCTTGAAGAGCTTGTGAGTGGGATGAGGAGAGGAAAGGATGAGAGAAGTGGAAGGATTCTAGAGAGAAGTGGGAGAGTTTAGAGAGAAGGAGGAGAATTTTGGAATTGAGGAGAGAGAAGAGGATGAGTGAAATGAAAATGAAGAGAGAAAGAGAGAGGGAAGGAGGCGTACATGGAGGGAGGGAGGGCTGATTTCTCTTGCTTCTCCAACAAGCAAGGGGAGTGGGTGAGTTTAGCTTCTTTTGCAAGCAAGAAGGCTAAGAACTTTGGGGTGAAAGAGGGGGTTGTATTTTCCTTGAGTCTTGGAGGCATTTTAATGTCCAATTTATGTTTTTCTCTAGGGGTTAAAGGGGAGTACCCCTCTTAGGATTTGGTTGCTTGTCTAAGACTCATCCAAGTGTCAAGATCTAATGGTGGATGACAAGGATCCTAGTCTTGGCTTTTGATCTAATGGTGTAGGATTAAAGAGATCGAATTAAGGGTGAGATGTTGCTCCTCCTTGGTATGTCTTTTTAGGGCATATGCATGGAAGAACTTTTATCTCTAAATGTTATTAGAATTATTTAAGTGTAATTTAACTTAATTGGCTTAATTACCCATGAGTTAACTCTTGTCAATTACACTTTTTATGATACCTTGCATTACGGTTAAGCATATGCTTAAATTTGGGTTTTAAATTTTCAAGAGTTGTCTTAAGTGTCTTAATCATTATAAACTTGATTAGTAAGGTTAGGTTGTCTTACTTTTGTTTTGGCACCTTCGAGTAATTAAGGATTAGACGATTAAGGTTTTATTAAAACGCTTAGGACATTATGATTAAATTGTTGGCTAGACTTAATTTACTAAGCTCTTGCTCTCGAGATTAATCGATTAATTCTCAATTAATCGCTAACCCCTCTAATTAGCCGGAAACACCGAGCTAATTAACTTAGGTAAAAATGGGGATGTTACACTACACATGAAACCTACCTAATACATCATAAGAAAAATACATTAGAAATCCCTACTACCCAAGCATGCCATACAATAAGATGATAACCCTATAACTACAACTAAAAAGGGTTATCTTCGTGCTCGGCTCTGTAACATCCACCACGATTTTCGACCTCCGACTTTAACTCAAAGTTTCACATAAAATGTACACAGTTTTCGACCTTTGACCTTATCTCCAAGTTCAAATAAAATGTACACGATTTTTGATCTCTAACTTTAGTTTCAAATAAAACGGACATGATTTCCGATCTCTGAATTTATTTCCAAGTTTCAAATAAGATGGGTACGAGTTCCGAGCTTCGAATTGATCTCCAAGTTCAAATAAAATGGACATGAGTTCCAACTTTAGGCAGAATGGAGATGATTTCTGATTTCAGATAAGATGGAAGTGAGTTCCACTTTTTAGGCAACATGGAGAATAATCTAGCCACAAAAGAGGGAGACATAGCTGAACTTTACCCACAAAATTTCAACCAATCAAAACTCACAAAGCCAACTACCTCTTCAATGCTTAAATCAGATTTTTCTCTCTTACTCCCTGCTGACTTACACCTCCCTCTCCTCTGATTTCAACCTTCTTCTTCTCTTTTCTTCTCCTCTTAACCTACTCCATCAAACCTCCAAGCTTGACAAAGCTCCATCAATCCAAACTCCAAAACTTAGCAAAATCACACACAAAGAGGTAGAGGTTCAATTTTATTCTTGTTATTCTGATTGTGGGTGGCTGATTTTGGATTTATTTTCTCACTTTTTCAGGTGATTAGTGAATGAATATGATGATCTTTGGTTGTTTTTGCATTTAAATTTGATTAAGGAGTAGGAAAGGGTGAGAATAGGAAGATGTGAGGGGTTGGAAGACCAAATTCCCTTGATAGTCCGTACGGCGGAGTGTATGGCTCCTGCTACAGCCAGTTAAATTCAATGAGACTATTTTTATATGAAACTAGACATTCAGGGATTTCCATACATATATAATATAAGGCCATTGGATTAATATTGAGAGAGATATGAATTTTTGAAGTATGACCTAGAAATCAAGACCTTCATCCGAGCAATGTAAGTTGAGAAGGGTGTAACTCACCCTATACAACTCCAAATTGAGTGAAGCCAACTTTGTTAGAAAGCTTACACATAGCAGAACATCCCATAAAAAAATTTCGAGTGATATACAATCCCGTTTGCTCTTAGTAGTTCAAAGAAGTTGCCCTATGTCCAAATCGGGCTAAAACAGGGCAGTTCAAGAAGGTCGAATTTCGGGCTTATAACTTAAGCTCTACTAAAGCAAATGAAATGGAACTTATTGCAACTAAAAACTTGTCCTGTTAGATTTAATATGATACCAATATCATATGATTTGAACTTGTTTTCGATTTTTAGTGGATTTTCACTTTTAGATGTGTAATTCTGGCCAGCCACAGGGTAGGCCGGGATAAAACTTAAATAACTTGAGCTGTACTCATCAAAATTAGATGGGACCAAAGAGGTTAGAAAATAGACATATAACACTTTAACATATCCCAAAATTGAGATCCAAATAAGTTAAATAGAAATTGTGATCAGATTTACAAAAATCGAGTTGAATGAGGCAGTAACCATGTTGTAATTCTAGCAATTGTGCCATGAGTTTGATGTTCGAAATATCACTAAAGTGTTATGATTTCTCTGAAAAATGGGTGTTCTGAGTATTGGTACTATTCATAGAAAAGCAGACATATTCCGTTATGCTGCCAAAATCTCTGTAAACCCTATGCATGAGTTATAATATACATTCAAATCCATGTGCAATTGCAAGAAGTTCATAAAGGTTTTGTTATGATGATATGATGAACCTAAAGTTATAGTATAATGAAAGTTCCATACTACTTGGGCTAGCCTCGGATTAAAGTTAAGGGAAATAGATCGGTGGGAACGTCGGGGAAAGTAAACCCGGCATTCCTATATAGGAATGAGTTCGATCCTGAAAAGCAGACTATTACTCAGGAGTCTAAATGGCCAAGAACTCCTAGGGGACTAAGTAATGGAAAAGTTTATGAAGATATGATCAAGAATGAATTTTGCATGGTCGCATTGAATAGTCATTATATGCTGTTTATAGTTTGTTTATTCTGCTCACTATACTGTATATCACTACTTAATAGTTTATTCTGTTTCTTATGCTGTCTTAAGTAAAACTGAATATTGCCTTGGACCAGATATTTTCTTAAACTTATTAAATATGGATAGTTCAATTTGAACCCATGTTTTTATAGTTAAATAAAAATCGAGGCAACTAAGAATGAATGTGATGTTAGTTAAACACCATACGAGAACCCTACTGAAAATTTCTTTAAATTCTCACATCGCTTTGTATTTTCGCATCATTCTCAGACCCCAGAGATGGACTCGATAGCCACCCTATTTATTGAGATTCCCAACCTGCACCTCCACCATGATCCCATAGTGGATTCGCTGTACATCGCCGGCTCCTGCAATTTCTGTCTCTACCTTTTTAGCAATAGGAATTTTGTTGTTCCCCTTTTTCACCCTACTTTTGATCTTGCCGCTCCATATTTTGCGGTCCCATTGCATATGGCACACCCTCCTCCTGTACCTCCAGCGCCCGCAGCACCTGCCGCATCTACCAGTCCTCCGCCCGAGTCACCTCCACAGGTGGTTCCAGACATTCTACTCAGTTTTGAGAGCGATCCTTCGGAGGCTACCGGCTTATCATCCTCCTCCTCAGGACCTAGTATGGACTACTCCCCAGCCAGGCCCGGTGTAGCCAACGACTATCTGATCGAGTAGGTCCCGGCCGAGAGTTTTACTATATAGATGGCCCTCTTTTGTTAGTGTGCAGCATTAGGTCAGAAACTTAGCCGCATGTATATCGATTAGTCTAAAATGTCCTTTGAGAACCCCATAGGATCATTTTAACGGACACGGGCCTCCTTTTTTAGTATACCGGCCCTACTTAGTATCCTATTTTACATTTGTACTTAAACTGAAGCATCGGCTTCTAACCTATAGATATATATATGTATACAGTTGATGATGTATTTACCTGTCGGTATCTTTTCTGTTGTGTTTTTTTTGAAAATTTTGTTATGTTTCGCTATATTGATCACGTCTGTTATATACAGTGCGCTGCCGCTTCGCTCGTTTTTTAAAAAAAAAAAAAGTCGTGACATGATAAGTAATTAGTAAGCAGAGTATCAACACGATAACACAATCTACTTAATTTCATGCTATGACTTAAGCATAACATTAAATTAGTAAGGTGTTACTTTTTTAGTATAAGAGCAGTTTGTCCTAGCTAAGGCTTGAGGATTAGACTAACTATGCTTCGTGTATATTCTGTATTTTTAGCTGATAATATGCACTAGATCTTGCCTTTACGGTTAAGATATAGATGTGCATGTGTATGAAGTGCCTGATTGTGTGAGCTGTTATTTACTAGCACATTAGACTTAGTATTGAGCCTGATCAACTCAATAACTTTTGTTTTGTGTGCTCTGAACTTAATGGCTTCCGTGAGGCGAGGTAGACCAGCACAGAACATGCTCAAGAGGACCTAGCTGACTTTATGGACACGATATGAGAGATGGCTCATGCGATACGAGAACAGGCCACGGCAGCTCACCAGAGGATGGATCAATTAGGCAGGCGACCTGAGGCAGGTTGTGGAGGAAATCCACATGGCCCAGGAGCTGACTTGGACTACCTTAAATTTACTGAGTTCAGGAAGGCAAACCTGCCCAGCTTTTGAGAGCGTATGACCCTGATAAAGTCGATGAATGGATCAAGGCTATAGAAAACATTTTCTCTATCTTGGATTGTTTGAATCATCAGAAGATAACTTTTACCACCTATATGCTCGAAGCAGACGCAGAGTTTTGGTGGAACGGGGTACAAAGACTATTCGAAGAATCTTAGATGACAGTCATCTGGACGGTGTTTAGAGATGTTTTCTACCAAAAGTACTTTCCTACCTCAGTTAGAAATGCCAAAGAGCTAGAGTTTATGCAACTGCGTCAAGGAAACCGGACGATATCCGAATATATTGTCAAGTTTGAAGAGCTGTGTAAATTTTCTACAATTTACCAGAGGAATCGAGATAAAGCTTGAAAGTGCGTCAAATTCAAAGGGGGGTTACGAGAATATATCTTACCGTAATAGGACCCATGGAGATTAGAGATTTTCCCATGTTGGTAAATAAATGCCGACTTGTGGAAGATTACAACTTGAAACTGGCTGCAGCCAAGGCATCTAGTGGTGGTTTCAAGAAGGGGTTGGCACCGCAGGGCCCTAGATTCAAGCCCAACTTTCAACAACAAAGAAGATTTCAACTAGTGGGCAATAAAGGCAAGCAGCCCCAAAGGCCTTTTCTGAATCTGACTTACACGAAATGCGGTAAGAATCACGGTCATCGATAGTGTTTGGCGGGCCAAAATGTCTGCTATAGATGTGGCAAGCTAGGCCACAAAATTTATGAGTGTCCAACCAGGAATCCACCACAGCTGTCTTGACCTCAACGTCAAGGATGGGTCTTTACGATGAATGCAGAAGAAGCTGACAAGTCTGAAGGACTAATCCAAGGTACCTGTGAAGTGGACGGTGAGACTCTAACGGTACTCTATGATTTGGGTGCCTCACATTCGTTTATTTCTCATAATTGTGTGGCTGTTTTGTAATTACCAATTTCTGAATTGCCTTAAGATCTACTGATTTCTACTCCTACCAATGAACCGGTTAAAACTAGTCAAATATTCATCAATGTTCCTCTTCGAATTGAGGGTAGGACCTTTGCAGCTAATTTGATTTGTCTTCCCCTATCTGGGCTTGACATAATTTTGGGCATGGATTGGCTTTCCGTCAATCGAGTCATGCTCAACTGTTCTGATAAGACGGTGGTATTTTCCTCTGTCTCGTCTTCTGAATCCCAAGCCTCACCACACTTTCATCTGAACTCTTTATTAGTAAACTGTAGTGGGTCGAAGAGTCAAGGATTCATCCTCCTATCAGCCAATGTGATGGAAGTTGAATAGAAACTGGAGGAAATCCCAATTGTAAAGGAATATCCTGATGTTTTTTCAGAAGATATTCCTGAATTCCCTCCTGAGAGAGAGATTGAGTTCACCATCAAGTTAGTTCCAGGTGCGGGACCGATATCTATAGCTCTGTATCAAATGTCGCCCTTAGAGCTAACAGAACTAAAGAGATAGATCAAGAGCTTTTGGAAAAAGGATTCATACAGCCAAGTGCATCGCCATGGGGAGCTCCAGTTTTATTGGTCAAAAAGAAAGATAGGAGCATGCACTTATGCGTGGATTATAGACAGCTGAATAAAGTGACAAATAAGAATAGATATCCACTACCAAGAATCGATGACCTCATGGACCAACTGTAGGGTGCAACGGTATTTTCCAAAATTGACTTGTATTCCGGATATCATCAAATTCGAGTTCGAGAACAAGATATCCCTAAGACAGCCTTTCAAACTCGTTACGGGCACTACAAGTATACCGTGATGTCGTTTGGACTAACAAACACACCAGCAATATTCATGGATTATATGAATCGGATATTTCGCCCATATCTGGACAAGTTTGTAGTGGTTTTCATTGACGACATACTTGTCTATTCGAAGACGGAGCGAGAGCACACGGAACACTTGCGGCTGGTTGTACAAATTTTAAGGGAAAAGAAACTCTATGCTAAGTTATCCAAATGTGAATTTTGGATGAAAGAAGTACAATTTCTTGGCCATGTGGTATCCCATGGAGAAATCTTCGTAGACCCCAGCAAAGTAGAAGCAGTACTAAATTGGGAGAAGCCGACCACAGTCACTGAAGTCAGGAGTTTTTTGGGCTTAGCGGGATATTACAGACGATTCGTTAAGGATTTCTCTCGAATAACCTTGCCCTTGACCAAGCTAACCAGGAAGAATGTTCCATTTGAATGGACATCGGAGTGTGAATAGAGTTTACAAGATTTAAAAAGGAGGTTGACTACAACACCAGTGTTAGCCTTGCCAAACCCTCATGGACCATTCGAGGCCTATTGTGATGCTTCCAAAGAAGGATTAGGATGTGTGTTGATGCAAATCAAAAATGTGGTCGCTTATGACTCCAGACAATTAAAACCACATGAAAGGAATTATCCTACACACGATCTCGAATTAGCAGTAGTAGCATTTGCCTTGAAGATATGGAGACATCACCTATATGGAGTAAGATTCGAGGTCTTTTCTGATCATAAGAGTTGAAAGTACCTTTTTGATCAGAAGGAATTAAATATGAGGTAGCGGAGGTGGATGGAACTTCTTAAGGACTACGAATTTGAATTGAAATACCACCAGGCAAGGCAAATATTGTGGCAGATGCTTTGAGCAAGAAATCATTAACCATAGCCTGGATGATGATTAACGAGACGGAGCTCATTGAGAGCTTCCGAAATCTTAATTTGGGAATCCTCATGACTCCTAGGACCATTTAGTTACACCAAGTTAAGGTAGCCAGTAGCTTTAAGGAGCAGATTCGGCAGGCACAACAGTAGGATACTAGTTTTCAACATACAATCAATCTTGTGCAATCAGGGAAATTAACGGGTTTTGCTTAAGATAAAGAAGGCATATAGCAACACCATGACAAGGTGTGTATGCCCGAGGGGAATGATCTCCAAAAAAGAATCTTGGAAGAAGCACATAAGGGTGAATTCACCGTACATCCAGGCATGAAGTCAAACATGGCAAGCTTTGTGAGCAAATGCTTGGTCTGTCAGAAGGTGAAAGCAGAACATCAGAAACCCTCTGGTATGTTACAACCCTTGGAAATCCCTGAGTGGAAGTGGGAGAGTATCTCCATGGACTTTGTAATGGGATTACCAAGAACACCAACAAGATATGATGCCATGTGGGTTATCATGGATAGATTAACCAAATCTGCTCACTTTGTACCCGTTCAAGCAAATTATTCATTGGAAAAATTGGCGCAACTGTACATTCAAGAGATTATAAGGTTGCATGGGACCCCTTCAACTATTGTCTCTGATCGAGACCCAAGGTTCACTTCACGGTCTTGGGGGGCCTTACAAAAAGCGTTCGGTACTAAGTTGTGCCTAAGCACTGTATATCACCTGTAAACGGATGGTCAAACGGAAAGGACAATTCAAACCTTAGAAGATATGCTACGAGCCTATATAATGGAGCAACATGGGAATTAGGATCGATACTTACCGCTAGCCGAATTTGCATACAACAATAGCTATCACGCTAGTATCGGCATAGCTCCTTACGAAGCGTTGTACGGACGGAAGTGCCAATCTCCACTGTGTTGGTATGAAACAGGAGAATCAACCCTATTGGGGCCTGACTTAGTTGAACAGACCATCGGGCAAATTAAGAAGATTCGAAGTAAGATGCTCGCCGCTCAAAGCCGTCAGAAGAGTTATGCAGATACCAGGAGAAAACCTCTAGAATTTTAAGAAGAAGACCATGTATTTTTGAAGGTTACGCCTATAATAGGGATAGGTAGAGCCATTAAGGTCAAGAAGCTAAGTCCTCACTTTATCGGTCCCTTCCAAATCTTGAAGCGAATCGGATCAGTTGCATTCCGAGTCGCTTTACCTCCACATTTGTCAAACCTTCACAATGTTTTCCATGTTTCTTAACTCAGAAGGTATCAACCTGACCCTACACACTTCCTAAAACTCGAGTCAATACAGTTGAAAGAGGACCTAACTTTCCACGTATCACCGGCACGGCTCGTAGACAGAAGTAGCAGGCAACTTTGAAACAAAATCGTGCAGTTAGTAAAGGTAGCATGGGGAAAGGAAGATGTTGAATACTACACTTGGGAACTGGAATTAGACATGAGGAAAGAGTATCCTGAACTATTCTTAGGTACTAAATTTTGAGGACAAAATTTTTTTTTAGGAGGGTGGTAATGTAACATCCACCACAATTTCCGACCTCCGACCTTATCTCCAAGTTTCAAATAAAATGTACACGATTTCTGACCTCCGATTTTATCTCCAAGTTCAAATAATATGTACACGATTTCCGACCTTCGACTTTATCTCCTAGTGATGTGAGCCAAGGAGGGGTTATGAGCTTACAAGACAAAGCCAAGGAGGAAGACGCATTGAAGGGAATTGGAGGAGCCATGACAAGGTCCAAGACTAAGAGAATGAAGCAAGCTTTGGAAGGCTTAATAATGGAGCTCAAGGAAAAGGAGGATCCATGCACAATGGAGGCAACAATTAAATGGACCACATTCCTTCAACTTGAAAGTGAAATTGAGCCAACATGAAGACATAATTGTGAAGGCCCAAATCTGCATGATCAAAGATGCATTCATGGGCTACAAGTGTCCAATTTAGTAGGTTAAGAATCTTGGACCTTAGTGGAAAATAAATAAGTCCAGTTTTTATTATTTTCTTTGTATTTTCGTATGTATTTTTGGGGGATTTTCTGAAGTGGGTTTTTAATATCTTTTGTGGGTTTTTAATGTCCTTTGAGAGTTACTAAGTTATTATTAGGTTAGTGGACTCCTATGGCTGCACTAGTGGAAAATAAATGTCACATGCATGAATGCATGGTAGTGGTGCAGAATACTAGCTTAGTGGGTCTTAGTGGATATTAAATGCTTAGTGGGAAGTGTAGAAGAGGTTCAATGTTTCAGCCCTCCACTAAGCCTATAAATAGGAGAACTCTTGTATTGCTAAGGCATCTTGAATTTGAATGAAATCTGAGTTTTCTCTATTGTGAGAGCTTCCCTTGAGTTCTTGGGCAAAGAACTAATCTGATCTTATCAAGGCAACTTGTGGCGATCAAAAACCTTCATGACTTATCACTCACCTTCTCATCTTTCTTGAGTGTGGCGTCAATATCCTTCCCTAAAACTGAATTTCAAGGCGATCCGTTTCCAAGTTCCGTATCATTTGGTATCTAGAGCTTTGGCTCCTTGATTTTCAGGTTTGCATTTTCTTTGTCAATTCAAAAAAAAAAAAAAATTTCTATTTTCGTTCTTGTTCATCTTTGTTGATCTCTCATCCATTGTATCCCATTAGTGTCTTTTCATTTTCCATCTCTATTTGTCACCAGTTTTTGGTCTCTATTTTGTTCCTAAACTCAAAAAAAAAAAAAAAAAAAAACTACTACTAGGGTCATTGTGTTTCTGATTAAAAAAAAAAAAAAAGAGAAGGAAAATTTGAAAAAAAAAAAAACAAAAATTCTGGGCAGAATCAGAAAAAAAAAAAGGGGGATTTGTGAATTAAAAGGACTCAAGATTCTTTCTTTGTGAAATCTGAATTCAAAGATACTCCTTTCATTGCTCTTGATCTTTGTTGAAATTCTTGTTCTATCCATTTATGTCTCTTGTTCCATTCATATTTTCTTGTTGGTTTCTTGCTTACTTGATTGTCTACTTGCTGTCTTGAGAAAAATCATTGATAAGGTTCTTTTCTTAAGAGCTTATAAAGGAAGTTGAGTGGTAAAAGGCAAGAGTGAACATTATGCAAAAGCCTATTTGAGTGCAAAACACGAGTGGATAAATTTGAGTGCAAACACGTGAGTAGAGTGGCGAGGTCCTTCTAACATTTCTTTTGTAATTTTCCTTGTCATCTTCTTTTTGTTGCAAGCATGAGTGGGGAAAGATCACCTAATTCCCCTAGGCAAGATCTTAATAGGCTTCAAATGGAGGCACTTACTCAACACTTTGAGAGAATGCTTCAAAGACAACTTGAAGGATTACATGAAAGGATGGACCGACTTGAAGGAGGACAAGTTTCCAACCATGGGGGCAATTCTAATCATGAAGAATCTCATCAAGAAAGTGACCCATTCTATGATTCCCCAAGAGAAAGACGGAGGCATGAAGGGGGAAGAAGACGTGAAAGAGGAGGTAGAGACCATAGACGTGATGATGATCTAGGAGGTATGAAAGTCAAGGTACCTTCCTTCCAAGGGAGGAATAATCCCGAAACATACCTTGAGTGGGAGATGAAAATAGAGCAAATCTTCTCATGTCACAATTACAATGATGCAAAGAAAGTGAAGGTGGCTGCCCTTGAGTTCACCGATTATGCCTTAATTTGGTGGGATCAAGTGCAAAAAGAGAGAAGAAGATATGGAGAACATCCTATCAACACTTAGGATGAAATGAAGACTTTGATGAGAAGGAGATTTGTGCCTTCCCATTACCATAGGGAATTGCACAACAAATTGCAAAGACTTACCCAAGGGACTAGGAGTGTGGATGAGTATTACAAAGAGATGGAGGTGGCTTTGATTAGGGCCAATATTATGGAGGATAGGGAAGCAACCATGGCTCGATTTCTCCATGGCCTAAACCGAGATATTGGAGACATTGTGGAGTTACAACATTATGTGGAGCTTGAAGACTTAGTTCATCAAGCAATGAAAGTGGAGCAACAATTAAAGAGAAAGGGTACTATGAAGAAATCATCTTCTTCAAACTACTCTTTAAGTTGGAAGGACAAGCCAAAGAAGGAGGGTTCTTCTTCTAATTCTAAGGAGGTAGCAAGCACTAAGAAGCCTATTCCTACTACTTCTTCTTCTACTTCTAAGAGTAGGGATATCAAGTGCTTTAGGTGTTTGGGAAAAGGACATATTGCATCCGAATGCCCGAATAAGAAGACTATGGTGGTGAGGGATAATGGGAGCATCTCTAGTGAAGAAATTTCATCTAATTCCTCTTCCTCAAGCGATGAGGAAAATGATGGAGCAGCCTATGCACAAGATGGAGATCTCTTGGTGGTTAGGAGATTATTGGGAAGTCAAGCCAAGGAGCATGAGGAGAACCAAAGAGAAAATATTTTTCATACCCGCTGCCTTATTCAAGGTAAAACATGCTCTATGATCATTAATGGTGGGAATTGCACCAATGTGGCAAGCACTAGGTTGGTCACCAAACTCAACCTAAAGACTACACCACATGCAAGACCATATAAGCTCCAATGGCTAAGTAATAGTGGTGAATTGGTAGTGAATCAGCAAGTGTTGATTAATTTCTCCATTGGCAAATATGAAGATCAAGTTCTTTGTGATATTGTCCCTATGGAGGCAAGCCACATTCTTCTTGGAAGACCTTGGCAGTTTGATAGGCGAGTTCACCATGATGGATTCTCCAACAAGTTCTCTTTTGTTCACAATTCTCGCAAAGTCACACTTGTACCATTATCACCTAGGGAGGTTTGTGAGGATCAAATAAAAATGAGAGAGAAAAGAGAAAAAGAAGAGCGAGAGCTTAAAAAAGAGAAAGAGTGTGTGAAAAAGAAAATACTTGATTTTGAGGACAAAACTCAAAAGAAAGGCGGGAAAGAAAAGAAAAGAGAGAATGAGGAAAAGAAAGAGAGAAAAATAGAAAATTTGTTTGCAAGAGGAAGTGAGGTGAAGAGAGCTTATTTGACAAGGCAGCCTATATTTCTTCTTTTGTGCAAGGAAACCAGCTTGGAATCTAATACTAACTCCTTGCCTAATGATGTTGTTGTTATTTTGCAGGATTTCAAGGATGTGTTTCCCAAGGAAGTGCCTCACGGTTTGCCACCAATGAGGGGGATAGAACACCAAATAAACCTCATTCCTAGTGCTTCTCTACCCAATAGGCCAGCCTATAGGAGCAACCCTCAAGAAACAAAGAAGATACAAAATCAAGTGGAGGAGTTGTTGCAAGAAGGATGGGTTAGGGAGAGCTTAAGTCCTTGTGCTGTACCTGTAATTTTGGTGCCTAAAAAGGATGGATCATGGAGGATGTGCACTGACTGTAGAGCAATCAACAACATCACAATTCGGTATAGACATCCTATCCCTAGACTTGATGATTTGCTTGATGAATTGCATGGTGCTTGCTTCTTTTCTAAAATTGATTTGAAAAGTGGGTACCATCAAATTAGGATAAGGGAAGGGGATGAATGGAAAACTGCTTTCAAAACTAAATAAGGATTGTATGAATGGTTGGTAATGCCTTTTGGGTTAACTAATGCACCAAGCACTTTTATGAGGCTTATGAACCATGTCGTACGAGAATTTCTTGGAAAATTTGTGGTTGTATACTTTGATGATATTTTGGTATATTCCAAGAGTTTTGATGAGCATGTTGCACATCTCCAATCTATCTTGCATGTCCTTAGAAAGGAGAAACTATATGCTAACTTGGAAAAGTGTTCTTTTTGCACTGATCATGTGGTTTTTCTTGGTTTTGTCATAAGTTCTAAAGGAGTGCAGGTTGATGAAGAGAAAGTTAAGGCCATTAGAGATTGGCCAACTCCTCAAACTGTGAGTGAGGTTAGGAGCTTCCATGGATTGGCAAGTTCCTATAGAAGGTTTGTGAAGGATTTTAGCACATTGGCAGCACCCCTAAATGAAATTGTTAAGAAAAATGTGGGTTTTAAATGGGGGGAGAATCAAGAAAATGCATTTCAAGCACTTAAGGACAAACTCACACATGCACCCATTCTTGCTTTGCCTGATTTTTCCAAATCATTTGAAATTGAATGTGATGCATCTAATGTGGGTATTGGGGCTGTTTTACTTCAAGATGGTCATCCCATTGCATATTTTAGTGAGAAATTAAGTGGAGCCACTCTCAACTATTCCACTTATGATAAAGAATTGTATGCACTTGTTAGAGCCTTGCAAACATGGTAGCATTATCTTTTGCCTAAAGAATTTGTCATTCATAGTGATCATGAATCTTTGAAGTATTTGAAAGGGCAAGGAAAGCTCAACAAAAGGCATGCCAAATGGGTTGAATTTCTTGAACAATTTCCTTATGTGATTAAGCATAAGCAAGGAAAGGTAAATGTTGTAGCAGATGCACTTTCAAGAAGGTATAATTTGCTTGCTACACTTGAAACTAAATTGCTTGGCTTTGAACATATCAAGGAATTGTATGTGCATGATAATGAATTTTCCCAATTATATGCTGCATGTGAAAAGAAATCACAAGATGGGTTTGTTAGGCATGACAACTACTTGTTTAAGAATAATAGACTTTGTGTGCCTAAAGGATCCATGCGTGAATTGCTAGTTAGGGAAGCACATGAGGGGGGTTTAATGGGATACTTTGGGGTTCAAAAGACCTTAGAAATGCTGCATGAACATTTTCATTGGCCACATATGAAGCATGATGTGCAGAAATTTTGTGAAAGGTGCATTGTGTGTAGGAAAGCAAAATCTAAGGTATCACCTCGTGGACTTTACACTCCTTTGCCTATTCCTAATTCCCCTTGGACTGACTTGTCTATGGATTTTGTTTTAGGGCTACCATGCACCCAAAAAGGAAAGGACTCCATTTTTGTGGTAGTTGATAGATTCTCCAAGATGGCACACTTCATACCTTGCCACAAAGTGGATGATGCAACTCATGTGGCAGATTTGTTCTTCAAAGAGGTGGTAAGACTTCATGGCATGCCTAGAAGCATTGTTTCAGATCGTGACACCAAATTCTTAAGCCATTTTTGGAGGACCTTATGGAACAAGCTGGGAACAAAGCTTCTTTTCTCCACCACATGCCACCCCCAAACTGATGGCCAAACTGAGGTGGTAAATAGGACTCTTTCTACTCTTCTTAGAGCAATTATTAAGAAGAACATTAAGTCTTGGGAAGAGTGTTTACCCCATGTTGAATTTGCTTATAATAGGGCTGTCCATTCTACTACTCAATTTTCTCCTTTTGAGATTGTTTATGGGTTCAATCCACTAACACCTCTTGATTTGCTTCCTTTACCTAACACTTCTTCTTTAGTTCACAAGGATGGCAAAACAAAGGCAGAATATGTGAAGAAGCTTCATGAGCAAGTTAAAGCTCAAATTGAGAAGAAAATGGAGCAATATGCAAATAGAGCCAACAAAGGGAGAAAAAGAGTTGTCCTTGAACCTGGAGATTGGGTGTGGGTTCATATGAGGAAGGAGAGGTTTCCTGCTCAAAGAAAATCAAAGCTTCAACCAAGAGGAGATGGACCATTCCAAGTGTTGGAAAGAATTAATGACAATGCTTACAAAATTGACTTGCCCGGTGAGTATGGTGTTAGTGCAACATTTAATGTGGCTGATTTGTGTCCTTTTGATGTAGGTGATGAAAATCTAAATTCGAGGGCGAATTCACCTAAAGAAGGAGGGAATGATGTGAGCCAAGGAGGGGTTATGAGCTTACAAGACAAAGCCAAGGAGGAAGACGCATTGAAGGGAATTGGAGGAGCCATGACAAGGTCCAAGACTAAGAGAATGAAGCAAGCTTTGGAAGGCTTAATAATGGAGCTCAAGGAAAAGGAGGATCCATGCACAATGGAGGCAACAATTAAATGGACCACATTCCTTCAACTTGAAAGTGAAATTGAGCCAACATGAAGACATAATTGTGAAGGCCCAAATCTGCATGATCAAAGATGCATTCATGGGCTACAAGTGTCCAATTTAGTAGGTTAAGAATCTTGGACCTTAGTGGAAAATAAATAAGTCCAGTTTTTATTATTTTCTTTGTATTTTCGTATGTATTTTTGGGGGATTTTCTGAAGTGGGTTTTTAATATCTTTTGTGGGTTTTTAATGTCCTTTGAGAGTTACTAAGTTATTATTAGGTTAGTGGACTCCTATGGCTGCACTAGTGGAAAATAAATGTCACATGCATGAATGCATGGTAGTGGTGCAGAATACTAGCTTAGTGGGTCTTAGTGGATATTAAATGCTTAGTGGGAAGTGTAGAAGAGGTTCAATGTTTCAGCCCTCCACTAAGCCTATAAATAGGAGAACTCTTGTATTGCTAAGGCATCTTGAATTTGAATGAAATCTGAGTTTTCTCTATTGTGAGAGCTTCCCTTGAGTTCTTGGGCAAAGAACTAATCTGATCTTATCAAGGCAACTTGTGGCGATCAAAAACCTTCATGACTTATCACTCACCTTCTCATCTTTCTTGAGTGTGGCGTCAATATCCTTCCCTAAAACTGAATTTCAAGGCGATCCGTTTCCAAGTTCCGTATCACCTAGTTTCAAATAAAATGGACATGATGTTTGATCTCCGAATTTATTTCCAAGTTTCAAATAAGATGGGTACGAGTTCCGACCTCCGAATTGATCTCCAAGTTCAAATAAAATGGACATGAGTTCTGACTTTAGGCAGAATGGAGACGAGCTTCAATTTCAGATAAGATGGAAGTGAGTTCCACTTTTTAGGCAACATGGAGAATAATCTAGCCACAAAAGAGGAAGACATGGTTGAACTTTACCCACAAAATTTCAACCAATCAAAACTCACAAAGCCATCTACCTCTTCAATGCTTAAGTCAGATTTTTCTCTTTTACTTCCTACTGACTTATGCCTCCCTCTCCTCTAATTTCAGCTTTCTTCTTCTCTTCTCTTCTCCTTTTAACCTACTTCATCAAACCTCCAAGTTTGACAAAGCTCCATCAATCCAAACTCAAAAACTTAGCAAAATCACACACAAAGAGGTAGAGGTTCAATTTTGTTCTTGTTATTCTAATTGTGGGCAGCTGATTTTGGCTTTATTTTCTCACTTCTTCAGGTGATTAGTGAATGACTATGATGATCTTTGGCTGTTTTTGCGTTTAAATTTGATTAAGGAGTAGGAAAGGGTGAGAATAGGAAGATGTGAGGGGCTAGAAGACCAAATTCCCTAGGCAGTTTGTACGGTGGAGTATACAGCTCCACCTACAGCAAGTTAAATCTGATAAGAATTTTTTTTATATAAAACTAGACATTCAGGGCTTTCCATAGATATATAATAAAAGGCCATTGGGTTAATATTGAGAGAGATATGAATTTTTGAAGTTTGACCTAGAAATCAGGACCTTTATCTGGGCAGTGTGAGTTGAGAAGGGTGTAACTCACCCTATACAACTCCAAATTGAGTGAACCAACTTTGTTAGAAAGCTAACACATATGAGAACATCCCATAAAAAAATTTCAAGTTAGATACGGTCCCATTTGCTCTCAGTAGTTCAAAGAAATTGCCTTATGTTCAAATTGAGCTAAAACAGGGTAGTTCATGAAGGTCAAATTTTAGGGCTTATAACTTGAGCTCTACTAAAGCAAATAAAGTGGAACTTATTGCAACTGAAAGCTTGTCCTGTTAACTTTAATATGATACCAATTTCATATAATTTGAACTTGTTTTCGATGTTTAGTGGATTTTTACTTTTAGGTGTGTAATTTTGGCCAATCACAGGGTAGGCTAGGATAAAACTTAAATAACTTGAGTTGTACTCATCAAAATTAGATGGGACCAAAGAGGTTAGAAAATAGACACATAACACTTTAACATATCCCAAAATTGAGATCCAGATGAGTCAAATAGAAATTGTGACCGGATTTACAAAAATCAGGTTGAATGAGACAGCAACCATGTTGTAATTCCAACAATTGTGCCATGAGTTTGATGTTCGAAATATGACTAAAGTGTTATGATTTCTCTGAAAAATGGGTGTTCTGAGTATTGGCACTATTCATGGAAAAGCAGGCATGTTCTGTTGTGCTGCTAAAATCTCGGTAAAGCCTATGCATGAGTTATAATATACATTCAAATCCATGTGCAATTGCAAGAAGTTCATAAAGGTTATGTTATGATGATATGATAAACCAAAAGGTTATATTATAATGAAAGTTCCATACTACTTGGGCCAGCCCCGGATTAAAGTTAAGGGGAATAGATCGGTGGAAAGGTCAGGGAAAGTAAACCCGGCATTCCTATATAGGAACGAGCTAGATCCTGAAAAGCAGATTATTACCCAGGAGTCTAAATGACCAAGAACTCCTAGGGGACCAAGTAATGGAAAAGTTTATGAAGATAAGATCAAGAATGAATTTTGCATGGTCGCATTGAATAGTCATTATATGCTGTTTACAGTTTGTTTATTCTGCTCACTATACTGTGTATCACTACTTAATAGTTTATTCTATTTCTTATGTTGTCTTAAGTAAAACTGAACCTTGCCTCGGACTAGACGTTTTCTTAAACTTATTAAATATGGATAGTTCAATTTGAACCCATGTTTTTATAATTAAATAAAAACCGAGGCAACTGAGAATAAATGTGACGTCAGTTAAACACCATACGAGAATCCTACTGAGAATTTATTTAAATTCTCACCTCGCTTTGTATTTCCGCATCATTCTCAGACCTTGAAGATGGACTCGACAGCTACCCTATTTATTGAAATTCCCAACCTGCACCTCCACCATGATCCCATAGTGGATTCGCTGTACATCGCCGGCTCCTGCAATTTCCGTCTCTACCTTTGTAGCAATTGGAATTTTGTTGTTCCCCTTTTTAACCCTGCTTTTGATCCTACCGCTCCGTATTTTGCGGTCCTGTTGCATATGGCACAACCTCCTCCTGCACCTCCAGGTTCGCAAAGACTGCCACACCTACAGTCCTCACTTGAGTCACCTTCACAGTTGGTTCCAGACATTCCGTTCAGTTTTGAGAATGATCCTTTGGAGGCTATTGGCTCATCATCCTCCTCCTCAGGACCTAATATGGGCTACTCCCCAGCCGGCCCCGGTGTGGCCAATGGCTATCTGATTGAGTAGGTCCCGGCCGAGAGTTTTACTGTACAGATGGCCTTCTTTGGCAGTGTGCAGCATTGGGTCATAAACTTAGCCGCATGTATATCGGTCAATCTAAAATGTCATTTGAGGACCCCATAGGATCATTTTAATGGACACGGGCCTCCTTTGTTGGTATAGCGGCCCTACTTATATATCCTATTTTACATTTGTACTTAAACTGAAGCATCAGCTTCTAACCTATAGATATATATATGTATACAGTTGATGATGTATTTACCTGTCTGTATCTTTTCTGTTGTGTTTTTTTTTGAAAATTTCGTTACGTTCCACTATATTGATCACGTCTGTTATATACAGCGCACCGCTTCGCCAATTTAAAAAAAAAAAAAAAAAGATGTGACATGATAAGTAATTAGTAAGTAGAGTATCAACACGGTAATACAATCTACTTAATTTCATGCTATGACTTAAGCATAACATTAAATTAGTAGGGTGTTACAGGCTCCATTTGAAATCACCATATCACTCGTCAGGTGGGAGGAAACCATTCCTGAATCCACTTGGAGTAACATCACCACGTCCCCCTCCTCGAGCACACCCACATCCTCGAGGCACAACACGAGTATGAATGAACCCTCAACCGCGAACCAGGGGTGGAGTGTGACGAGGAGCTGTTGAAGAATTAGATGTCAGGCATATCACAGACGGGTAGGAAGGCTTAGATAGGTTCGTCTCCACATGGTAGCTCGGATAAGACGGCTCCAAAGGATCGGAATCCAATGAAACGGTCGGAGTTAGACGAATATCCGAGTCATTCTCATTGTCAGTAGGGTACCTCGGCGGCTGAAAGTAAGGACGGATGCCATCCAAGGTAACCTCGCCAAATGGCTGATGTGGTCAGAAAAATGGGCTTATCACTGGAGTCTGAAATGGACGGTCGTGGAAGATGTAGACCTTCATCGCTGCGCTCGCAGACATCACTGAGGCATTCAGCACTGGGTCAAAGCAGCAACGCCATACTGGGAACTCAATGAAGATCACCATTGTGTCCAACATCAGCATCCTCTAAAGACGACATGGAAATGTAAAAGTGAGAAATACTAAATTTCTTAGTAGGATCTCGACTAGACAAACACTATGTCATCGTCATCGTCCTAGCCACTTCGGGTTTGATTATGAAAATAGTGGACATGTATAGGTTCAATTTTAATGATTTTGAAAACTTAAACCCCGAAGCGAGTTGCTTTTAAACTTAACATCATAACTATATTATCATAACTAAACATACATACTAAAGCATAGAATAAATATTCATAATACAACTGGACAATATAAATATGTGCGAAGACATTCATCATCATAGACTTAACCATGGGTATACTTGACTTTGCTTTCATTTTTAGCACGTGCTTAACATTCTTTACTTTTCCTTTGAAATAGAGGGTCGAAGCACCAACGCCATACTGGGAACTCAATGAAGATCACCATCGTGTCTGACATGTCTAAAGACGACATGGAAACATAGGAGTGAGAAATACTAAATTTCTTAGTAGGATCTCGACTAGACAAACACTATGTCATCATCATCGTCCTAGCCACTTCGGGTTTGATTATGAAAACAGTGGACATGTATAGGTTCAATTTTAATGATTTTGAAAACTTAAACCGCGAAGCGGGTTGCTTTTAAACATAATATCATAACTATATCATCATAACTAAACATACATACTAAAGCATAGAATAAATATTCATAATACAACTGGACAATATAAATACGTGCAAAGACATTCATCATCATAGACTTAACCATGGGTATACTTGACTTTACTTTCATTTTTAGCACGTGCTTAACATTCTTTACTTTTCCTTTGAAATAGACTGCTTTTGGACATGAGCTCATTTCGTGCCCGTCGTCACGCAGTACTAAACCAAATCAGACTAAGCCGATATTGGTTACCCCTAAGTTGGAGGGTCCTCCATGTCACCCTTGCCTCCCTCATAGAGGTTCCTTGAGTCTTTGTGGGCCACCGTCTCTCACTTCCCTTACCGAAGTGATTGAATGGTCATATCCAATTATTTCTTTTCCTATCATTATACTTTACATGCATAATACTTCTTTGACTGGACACATGCAATGATATGACTAAGTCCATAATTTTGACGGAAATCTGGCAGTATAACAGCTAGACCGGAGCTTCCCCCAAAATGCCAATCATAAACTTTCAATCAATAGTTTATCATATCACAATAATCAATCAATTATGAGACAAAGCTTAATCAAACTCATCATTCATCATGTCAAATGGCATCGCACATTCATACCCTAAAAGGGTTAATAGTTGCGCTATTCTTTGCGAAGAATCTTATGAATCATCATTTGACTTCCCGTGGTTACCTATGAGAGAATCACTTAGTTAAAATATATGTATGTAGTCTTTTAGTTACTTAGTTCTCATATGAAATTATTCCTTACTTGAGTTCATGTCTTATGGAACACTTGTTCAAATTAACTAAGTTAAATGATTGTTTCTTTTCCTTGAGATAATGTACTTAGTGATTCCTAGGTTCATGGTATACTCAAAGGCCCTAATCATACTTCTGTTCCCAAGGAGTTCAAGATCCCTCTAATCCGTAGGTCATGACAATGCATAACCATATCATAAACCCAACAATACCATGTTCACTAAACACCAAGGGTGATTTTTAACTTAACCAAGTTACAAAATTTCAAGCTTTTATCACCAACACAACAAGATCTTACCTTAAGTATTATAAAAGTTATTATTCTTTATAAAGTAGTCATAAAGTTTTATTCTTTATGAAAGTTGACACTTTTATTTACTCTAAGACCATCAAGGTCTCAACTTTATGATTTAAAGTTGTCTTAAACTCTAAAAGATTCCTACTTTATGAACTAGGAATATAAACATTAGCTTTAGAGTTATAAAGTCTTGATCTTTATAAAAGTTAACATTTTTATGACTCAATAGTGCTATTTTTGCTTAAAGCTTAGAACTTTACTAATATATTTATCTCAAGATTTCACCTTTGCAAGACTTAGTGTGCAAGCTTATAACTTTATGACTTAAAGTCACCTACTTGATTAAACTTTAAAACTTTATGAAAGGACTTACATCCAAGGATCAATCTTTACAACATAAAGTGACAAAATACCGTTTTTGTAACTCAAAGAGGCTTAATATTCCAAAAAGCTTATACTTTTACATTTAGTCTTGTCCTCAAAACAAAACAAAATAAGACTTTTATGAAGACATCAAACTTGCGCCACTTTTTATGCATCAAGAAGCAAACTTTTTAAAGCTTTAAGCTTTTTGGATGTTCATGGCCTTATCAAATCATGAAAAGTATGTAAAGATGAAACTTTTCTAACCATAAACTCATCATAAGAAAAAGAACAACTTTAAGCAAAATACTATCAAGAACGTTAAGAACATTCAAGAATAATAACATGAACATATTTTACCAAAAATAGAAACATCAAGAACACTTGAAGAAGACCAAGACCATATTTTTCCAAAAGTAGAAATATCAAGAACACTTTAAGAAGAACAAGAATATATTTAACCAAAAATAGAAACTTTTGCTCATAAAGAGCATGAAAGATTTCTCAAGTTTTCACTCAAAGATCTTGGTCATGAGAAGAACCAAGCTTCAAGCTATCTTTAGTAAACAAAATAAAAGAGTGAAGATCACTACCTCTACTCAAAATGGCGCTACAACAAGAGAAGAAGAAGAAGATAATGATGGCTCCTCTTGATGATGATGGTGGCGATTTTGCAAGGAGGAAGGAGAAGCTCGAGTTCTCTTGAAAATGAAGTTTGTAGTGTTTGAATTTCTTCTTCAAAGACCAAAAGATGTGGTTTTTGAAGGGCTAAGTGAAGAAGATTTGGTTATGGAGGTGGAGAATAGAAGAAGAAGATAAAGAAGAAGAAGAGAGTTTAGAGAGAAGTTGGAGATTTTGTTTCAAGAGAGAGAATGAGATTAGTGAAAATGAAAATGGATGGGGGTGGGAGAGAGAGAAAGTGGCATCCCCAACATAAAGGGAAGGAGGGAGATATTTTCTTAATTTTGTGCTAATTAAGGTTTAGGTAGACAAAATGTATGATGGGGGAACAAATCAAGTACTTACTCTTACATAAAACACTTTTCTCTATTGCTTTATACTCTAGTGACATCACTCTTTTACTTTATTTCTAGTTGATTAAATTTGAATTTAATCATGTGATTAAGTGCTCTTGCAACTTAATTAAGATGATTAAGCAAGGATTAGTGATGAACACAAAAACATGATTAACAAAAATTAATCTTGCGATTAAGCTTAATTAACCTTAATTAAACTCGATTAAGCTAATTAAGGGCGATTAGTGCTCAACTAAGCTATAAAGGCTTTGACTTGCTTAATTAGAGATTATCTAATCTCGATTAAGCATTCTCTTGACTTATCTTACCTAAGTTGACTCATAAACTTTTTGTTAATCCCCTTAATTAAGCTTTAATCTCATAATTTCTCATTAAGTACCTAATTAATCACAGTTACTGAGGTAATTTAGTATAACAAGAAATTGAGGATGTTACAGTTCTTCATATGTAGGTTAATTCCGATGGCAAAGAAACAAGCGCTCGTCTTCCCTTCTGCAATTTTGCCAATATACAAATAGGTCGATCCTGAGGTCCAAGGAGTTTCGTCCAAAGTTTACTCGGAATTCCTCAAATCCCTTTGTGAAGAGAATCTGTTGACTCCAGAAGGAGAGTATGAAGAGGAATATATCTCAAAAGCTCCAAGCTCCAATGAGAGAGTTTCCTACCTTAACCTTGAGGGTGGTCCAAGATGGCTATGGATGTACGATGTCCTTATCTCCAAGTTTGGCATTTGTATTCCTTTCACTCATTTTTAGTTTACCATCTTAGAGCGAACTGGAGCCGCCTCATCCCAACTTTATCCTAACAGTTGGGCCATGATTCGAGGATTCGAGATCATATGTGACTACCTCAAAATTCCTCCCTCACTAAAGGTGTTTTTCTTGCTGTTTACTCTCACTCGCCCTAGTGGTAGGTGCATGACTATGGGGTGGCTGTCATTCTATGCTCAACCAAATCGAAAAGTATTCATATTGTACGAGGAATCTTTCCACTACTTCAAACTATTTTATTTCAAAGTATTCGGGGCTCCGAACACAATTCCTTTTTGGGAGAACCTTGAAGGAGAATTAAGGATCAATTACTTCTGGAGTAGACACTTTGAAATTCCTCGAGTAAATAAGGATGAATTATCTTCCAAGGAACGAGTATTGGTTGACTTTCTCTTGGCCAGATTTGGAAAGGAAAATCTGAATCTGAAACTCATAGTCAAAGTCGATTCGCCAACAGCTAGAGCTCACTTAGGTTAGGCTTCAAGTATTGCATATACACTGATATTATATGTATATTAATCTCAGATTCTTATTATGCAGAGAGAATGGCTTCGAAGTCCACCCTGGATGTCCTCTGACACCGCATCTTGAATAAAAGGCCACTTGAGGGTGACATTAGTCAAGGTCCTAAACTTGATGGTCCAAGCAACCCGGGCATAACAATTGTGGAAGCTTCCGTCCCTGGGGTGCAACCGGCAAAACCTATTCCTGAAGTCCAACCTTCAAGGAAACAAAAAGGGAAGAAAATTGCAAAGGAAGTGATCTGAGTTGATATTGAGGATAACGCTACCTCGGAGACTAGTCCAGAAGATAACGTCCTTGTAAGGACTTTCCCTTACACCGACTTTATGGACAAGACACTGATCACCTCTTCCATTTTAGAGCAAATCGGGTCGAATGATGAAGGTAATTGTGAGCAGCAGGCAATGGATGGGTCGAATGCTTTTGAAGTCGGTGACCATTCTCAGATGCGCTAAACCTATTGTTGTTGCCGGTATTCAAGCTTCGAAAGAAGTAAAGGATCTTAGGGAAAGCATCCATCTTCTCAAGGTCGATAAACATGCCCTGAAAGATGAGAGGGAAAAACTGGCATCTGAGGTAGCTGAATTAAAGGAGGCGACTGACAGAAAGACCAAAACCTTGAAGAGAAAGGCTGCCAGTTGGAAGAATCGGCCAAACGGATATCCGAATTGGAAGAAACCAACGCCACAACATCCGAGGAGATAAACAAGTTGAAGGCTGATATGAAGTACATAGAACATCAATGGGAGAAATCAGCTTATGAGATCAAGATAACATCTTGGCGCAATGCCAAGTCATTTGTCTTGGGGCCGATCTTGGTGAAGTCGGCCTAGACAAGCATGTTAAGGATGGCCGAATTGAAATTGCCCCTTTTGCGAAGGATGAAAACGGAGCCGAGGCTGATTAGGGTGAAGATACTACCCCAGAAGTATGAACTCGGAAGTTTTTTTTTCTTTTTGTGTCAGGACTTTTGTAATGACATTCCTCGATCTTCAGGATTTTTGGAATGGTACTTCCGAAATTACGAATTTTACTACTATTCGCTTTAGTTTTATAACTTGAAAGGAATAGCATATTTCAATGAATTTACCAAAGTTACAAGCCTGGCTTTCCGACTACTAGTCTTGCCATAATTTTCAATAACTGGGTTATGATTAGATTCCTAGGTTACAACCTAGATTACATAATATCTGAGGAGTTTTACGATTAGATTCCTAGGTTATGACCTAGATTACATAATGTCCGAGGAGTTTTAATCCTGAACGCGTGTTTTTTCGAGTAAAGGGTGATCAGTCCCTCAGGATTTACACACTGGAAAAATTACTCAAAATACTCAAAACACTTCATTCATAATGTTGAGAAAACCAAGTAGCAGTGTATTGATATACCACTTGGCCCATGAAAGTCTCGCCTTATTAAAACTTTCTCGAGAAAAACCTAGTGGGAAAAAAAAAACCCAAGGTAGAAAAAAGAGTACGACAACTCGTATGGTTTATACATAAAATCTTCTCAAATTCAAACTATGCCATGACCTCGGAACTTGAAAACCAGTCAAGGTAGAAAGTTTATATGCCCTTTTCCTAGGACCTCGACAATCTTGTATGGACCTTCCTAATTTGTTGTGAGTTTCCCATGACCTGGAACAAGTAGTCTGATGTTAGCTCTTTGTAGAACTAAATCTCCTTCCTCAAACTTATGAGGTATTACAAAGGAATTATATCTTTTTGCCACCCACTGTTTGAGAGCCTGCTCCTTAATGTATGCCATCTCTATGGCTTCACTTGATAGGTCGATTTCTTCCCTCATGGATTGGGAACTAGCATTTTGGAATACTACCCTTGGACTAGGTTCACCCACTTCAATTGGGATCATCACATCCACCCCATAAGTAAGCTTAAATGGGGTTTCTTCTGTGGTAGAATGAGGAGTTGTCTGATATGACCATAATACACTACTAAGTTCATCCGCCCATGCTCCTTTTCTATCTCAAGCCTTTTCTTCAACCCTCAAAGTATCACCTTATTTGCCACTTCTACTTGTCCGTTCACCTGTGGATGTTCTACCGACGTGAAATGGTGTTTAACCTTGTAGCTTGAAAGGAAGTCTCGAAATTTTTTATCAGTGAACTACGTTTCGTTATCCATGATTAATGATTCTGGAATTCCAAATCTAATAAAAATGTTCCGCCATATAAACTTCCGAGCTTGTGCAGCTGTAATGGAAGATAATAGCTCTGCTTCAATCCACTTTGTGAAATAATCGATGGCGACAATCAAATACTTTATGTAACATCCCCATTTTCATATAAGCTAATTAGCTTAGTGTCTTCGACTAATTAGAGGGGTTAATAATAATCAACTAATCTCGAGATCAAGGGCTTAGTAAATTAAAGGCAAGTCAACAAGATAATTGAAAGTCAACGATTAATTAGAAAATTCAACAATTGAAGCATAATGCATTAAAAGTTACAATTAAGAGCCTAATTGCCCAATCCTTGTTAATTCATGATTTAGAACATATAATCAAGGTGACCTAACCTTATTAACTAAGTGCATGACAAGCATTACATCTTAATCACACATGACAAATTAACCCTCACACCCTCTATATATAATTAATGAGGAAAATCCTTTTCAACGAAAATGTGTTAAAGTGTAATTAAACCAATTGAATTAAATAGCATTTAGATATTTAACAATTGTGAAAATTTAGAAACTTCCCCTTAATTATTGTTTGAAAGTTTGGTCAAGGCAAGAGCCATATCCAACCATACATTTGCCTTCTCATCATGCACCATTAGATAAAGAGTCTATATTAGTAGTATTCCTTGAGTCAAGACAAGAGATGTACTCCTCTCCATCAAGATTGTGACACTTGGAGTGATCATATTCACCTAAGCCAATTCCAAGAGTGGTTATGCCTTTAACCATTTGAAAAACACTACATGGTCTTTACCCAAGTGCCAAGACTCAAAGGAAACACAACTCCCTCTTTTGCCCCAAGGTTTTCCCCCACTCTCTAGCTTGTTGTAAGAAGCAAAATCACGTCACTCTTCCCCCTCAATTTCATTTTTCATTTCCTCTCTCAAGACACAAACCTCTCTCATCTCTCCAAGTCTTATCCCCACCCTCTTGTTCATCCAACCCTTTTTTCCAAACTCCTTACTACCTCCTACTTCATTTCCATCACCAACCTCACAATCCCTTCAAGGACCACCATTTTTGGTCTTTGGAGAAAGAAGAAAACTCACACACAAGCTCTATTTCCAAGCTTTCAAGGAGGGAGGCTCTCTCCAACCTTCTTCACACTCCAAATTCTTCAAGAAGCTCTCTTTGGTAGTGACTTTAACCCTTTTTTTTCATGTATTTTTCAAGTACTAGAACCCCTAAGCTCTTCATAGCTAGGTGATTTTAGGACTTGCTTCAAGGTCTCATGACCATATCTTATTCTATGAACTTTTCTTGCCTTGTTGAAAATGTTGTCTTAAAATGGGATTATGTGGTATGATGGTTTTTATGTATCTTACTTTATTTTTATTCTAAAATACTGATTTGGTGATTAAAACCTTGAATATGCTGGTGAGATAAAACATAAAAATGGTGATTTGAAGTGGGATAGCAACATCTCCACAAGTTTGAAATGTAAAATATAAAAACTAGTTGAGCTAAAATTCTGGTAGTCTATAATACGTATTGTATAACTCATTCGAAAAAACTCAAAATGTGATGAAACTAATTTTCTATAAAAGTAGACTCAGAGAACTTTTCATACATATAAAATACGTGAACTTTGGCTTTGAAACGTGGGAGATATGAATTTTTGAAGTAGGCTATCTCTAGATGTGTTTATGTCTGGGCAGTCGATACTAAAACATGCATAACTCGAGTTATACAAAATATTTTTGAGCGGGACCAAGTTTTTCTAAAAGCTAAGATATAGGAGAACATCCCCATAAAACATTTTTCTCAGATTCTATGTGAGGACCTCCCAGTGAAGTTGACAAGCCACTGACCCAAGATGAATTTTCAAGTCTGAGCAGTCAGAGCAAAAAGTGTATAACTCAGGCTACAGAAGGAATTGTTGAGTAGGACTTATTTCATTCGAAAATAGACTCAGAAAAGTACAATTGTACCAAAAATCAAGTTAAAAAGATTAAAAAAAAAAAAAGAATTTATGGTGAATTTTTAAAGTTACTACCCTGCAGTAAAAGTAAAAATTGGTTAAGGTAAAATTTCTAGCACTAATGAGAATCTCACTTAAGCACACTAAGACTCTTAATTTAAGGTAATGGAAACTTCATAATTCAACTTAAGAAGGTTTAAAAGAAGTGATAGGCGGTACTTGCCCTATAATTAGTGAAAGAACCGAACGAGATGCCAATCAAATTAAAAAGCTTGCACCTAAGTTACTAAGCTAAGCTCATAACATTTTAATGTGATATATCTATGTCTATGTGCAATATGATAATATGATAATATGATGATGATATGATAATATGATGATATGATGATGGTATGATAATGATGACAATGATTATGTTGCATACGATGTTGATTAATACATATGATGATGTCTTATGATTAGATTCTCTATTTGGCAAAAATCTTGGGAAGCTTCAGTCTAGCTGTTATGCTACCGAAATTTCGTAAAAATTGTGGACTTAGAATAATTTTGCATCATAAGCCTTAATAAGAAGAGATTGAACTAAGGGTGTGATCTTTCAAAAGGGAAGGTGACCCGTAATAAGAAGCTTCCCTCACCCACAACTCACATAAGATATGGCATAGACCTAGCTAGTGTGAGTATAAGGGATAGGGCTTACATGAAGCATGGCATGACCCAGTTAGTATAAGTACAGAAAATTTATGGTGGTGACGGCCATGGTATGAGCTCATTACCACTTATGTTTAGTGGCTGAAATGAAAAAGACCTAAGATAAAAGTTAAGTGAAGAAAAGAAAGAGACTTCGGTTCGACCCAAGTAAAGAATGAAACTCTCAAGATGTTCGCATGATACGAATTGTCATATAAGCTCCTATGTATACCATGATGTCATTATTATAATGAGAATATGTACTTAAAGTTGAATCCGCTTCGGATACTTATATTTTCGAAATCTAAGAATTGAACTTTCTGAATGCTCACTGTTTTCATTTATAAAACCGAAATAGCTGGGACGATGACGATTACACTTTCATGTCAGGTTCAAGTCCTACGGAGAAATCTTATTTCTCACTCTAGTTATTTTCTGTTTTGTCACCAGATACCTATGGCACACCCAATGGAGTGGAGCATGGACCCTTCCCACCATAAGTGGACCTACGATGCTGATGCCCAGGCTATCATGGCTACGACCACCACAGTAGTCCGCACCTACTTTTACCTGGGTCATATACATGAGGGAGAGGAGCCCGATGTTCTGCCAGCCCCAGTAGACATTTCTTCAGCATACCTTGGTTAGCCGCTGGGTCCTTGGGATTTTCCCCCCGAGCCCTTGTCGGATGTTGAGATGGAGCCGATGTCTCTAGACCTGCCTGTAGCCGAGCTCATGCTGCAGCCTGTGATTCCCGTGGTCGACATGAGTTCCACGGCCACTTTAAGGGCCGCAGCCACTCCTTGAGTATCACCCCATTACGTCTGAGGAGGATCCCTCCGAGGAACATTCTTCGGTAGCCAACTGTACTCCAGGTCATCGTGTTTGTCACATCGAGGTGATCAGTAGGCACCCTCGTATCATCCGTACTCCTCACATTCCTTGAGATCGAGGAGTAAGAGGAACCAGGCACTCGAGGACCTGATTTCATTTGTTCGAGGAGCGCGGAAGAGGCAAAGGAACCAGAACATGTCTACTTGGGCCTATTTTATTATTGCTCCTTATCTTATGTATTTCATTTTGTGACGAACCTTGTCATATTTGCTTATGCTTGATATTTTGGGGCTATGGCATGACCATGAGTTTCCTTTTCATGTATTGTTGAATATTATGAGACTTTATATATGGTTGTTTGAGTAAGGTGAATGCATTATATTTCTATTTATCCATTGTCTCCTTATTTTATGACTTAAATTTATGCAACACGCTCGTTTATATCTATCTTCTCGCTCAAGGCTTTACTTTCCAAAACGTTGCAAAGTGACGATGTATTTCAAAAAAAAAAAATTTACCGTATTTTTCACGTAACTTAATTTATAAATAAAGTTTAGTTTTTCGTGAGTATAAGTAACAACTAATAAAATGTCGTAATATGACTTAAGTGTAGTATGGGTTTATTAGGATGTTACACTTTACTTGTCCTGCAGCTAGGGGAAAGGGGCCTAAGAGGTCGATGCCCCATTTAGAGAATGGCCATGGGGACATTATGGTTGATAGCTCATTTGCTAGAGCGACATGTAGGTTGGCATGTTGTTGACACTTCGGGCATTTTCCGAACAACTTCACAGCATCTTTAGTCATCATGGGCCAATAGTAACCTACCCGTAAGATTTTCAAGGCGAGTACCTTTCCTCTGGGGTGATGCCCGCAAGATCCTTCATGAACTTCTTCAAGCACGGGAGTAACCTGTTCTGGGCCAAGACATTTTAGCAAAGGTTGAGATAAGCCTCTCCAATACAATTGCCCTCTAATTATAGTGTAGTATGGAGCTTCCCTGGCTAATTTTTTCGCCCCGATAGAATCACCAAGTAGAACTCCATTTAACAAATATTGCATAATTGGAGTCATCCAACTCAGATTTTCTTCAATCTCCAATACTAAAACAAGGTTTGCTATGGAAGGAGTCTTCAAAGTTTCCTAAATTAGGCTTTTATTATTCCCTCCCGATTTGGTGCTGCCCAATTTAGAAAGAATATCGGCTCAGATATTTTCTGACCTAAGAACATGTCGGATTTTAGATAAATCAACTTTTCCTATTAAATCCTTGACCCTAACCAAATATTTCTGTAGCAATGTGTAACATCCCCAATTTTTGTCTAAGCTAATTAGCTCGGTGTCTCCAGCTAATTAGAGGAGTTAGCGATTAATTGAGAACTAATCGGCTAATCTCGAGAGCAAGGGCTTAGTAAATTAAAGGCAAGTCAACAAGATAAGTAAAAGTCAACAATTGAAACACAATTCATTAAAAGTTACAATTAAAAGCCTAATTGCCCAATCCTTATTAATCCATGATTTAGAACATAAAATCAAGGTGATCTAACTTCATTAACTAAGAGCATATAAGTATCACACCTTAATCACATTAACCCTCACATCTTCTTTACATAACTAATTAGGAAAAGTCCTTTTCATTGAAAATGTGCTAATGTGTAATTAAACCAATTGAATTAATTAGCATTTAGACAATTGTAACAATGGTGAAAATTTATAGAACTTCTCTTTAATTATTGTTTGAAAGTTTGGTCAAAGCAAGAGCCATATCCAACCATCCATTTGCCTTCTCATCATACACCACTAGATCAAGAGTCCATGTTAGTAGATTCCTTGAGTCATGACAAAAGATCTACTCTCCTCCATCAAGATTGTGACACTTGGAGTGATCACAAACATCCAATGCCAATCCTAGGATAGATCATACTTTTAACCACTTGAAAAGAAACACTACAAGTCTTTACCCAAGTGCCAAGACTCAAAGGAAACACAACTCCCTCTTTTGCCCTAAGGTTTTTCCTACTCTCTTACTTGTTATAAGAAGCAAAGTCACCTCACTTTCCCCCCCTCATTTGTGCCACCTTCAGCCCCTTCTCCCTCTTCAATTCATTTTCATTCCCTTTCTCAAGACACACACAAAGCTCTCACCTCTCTCTAAACCTCTCTTTGCTCTTCCTACTCTTCTTCTTATTCTTCTTGTTTTTCCTACTCTAAGTCATCACTTTTCCACCCCCATCACTTATCAAGGATCACATTCTTTGGTCTTTGGTAGAGCAAAACAAACACTTATTTAGCCCCATTTGCTAGCTCAAGAGGAAGGAGGCCATCTCCAACCACTTCATTTTTCAAGCTTCCAAGAGAAACTCATTTGGTAATGACTCTAACCTACTCTTTTCATGTATTTTTCAAGCTCTAAAACTCCTAAGCTTTTTATAGCTAGGTGGTTTTAGGACTTGCTTCAAGGTCTCATGACCAATTCTTGCTCTATGAGTTTTCTTGTCTTGTTGAAAAATGTTGTCTTAAAGTGAGAATATGTGGCATGATGGTTTTATGTATCTTGCTTTATTTTGTTTTAAAATACTGATTTGGTGACTAAAACCTTGAATATAATGATGAGATAAAACATAAAAATGGTGATTTGAAGTGGTATAACAACATCTCTATAAGTTTGATATGTAAAACTTAAAAACTAGTTAAGTTGGAATTCTGGCAGTCTGTAATGCGTGTGGTATAAATCGTTCTACAAAACTCAAAATGTAATAAAACTAATTTCTGTGAAAGTAGACTCAAAGAGCTTTCCACACATATAAAATTCGTGAAATTTGGATTTAAAATGAGGGAGATATGATTTTTCAAAGTTGGCTGTTCCCGGATGGATTTCTGTTTGGGCAGTCTCCACTAAAAACCTCATAACTCGAGCTACAAAAATCATTTTTGAGTGAGACCAAGTTTGTTAGAAAGCTAAGACATAGAGGAACACTCCCATTAAACAGTTTTGTCAGATTTCATGTGAGGAACTCCTAGTGAAGTGGACAAGCCACTGACCCGAGTTGAACTTTCAATTCTAAACAGTCAAAATAAAATGTGCATAACTCAAGCTACAAAATGAATTTTTGAGTGGGGCTTATTTTGTTTAAAAATAGACTCAGAGAAGTATAACCATACCAAAATTCGAAACAAAAGAGTAAAAGATGAAATTATGGTGAATTTTCAAAGTTACTATCCCACTGTAAAAGTAAAAACTAGTTGTGGTGAAAGTCAAAGAATAATGAGAAATAAGTTTTAAGACACTAAAACCTTTACTCAAAGCATTGGAAAAACCCTCATAATTCAACTTAAAGGTTTCAAAAAGAATAATAGATAGAAATGGCCCTATGCCTAATAAGAGAATTTATACAATAGGCGACCTCAATTAAAAGCTTGCACCAAATTTACTAAGCTAAGCTCATAAGACTTTGTGTGATATGTATGCCTCTATGTGTCAATATGATGACAATGATATGATGATGATGATATGATATGATGATGATGGTATGATAATGGTGATGATGATATGATATGATGATTATGATAGTGACATGAGGATTATGATAGTGTTATGATGATGATAAGGATGATAATGATATGATGACGATATTATAATGAATCATGATGATATGAATATGATATGTTGATGATATGATGCTAAATGATATACATGAAAGGATTAATAAATATGAACACCCTAGGGACGGCGATACGTAACACCCAGAGGTAATTCATAAAGGAACCACATTTGGGGACGGCGATACGTAACGCCTAAATGTGGAAAAGAATCAGAATAATTTTGCATCATAAGCCTTAATAAGAAGAGAAAGTAAACTAAGGGTATGATCCTTCAAAAGGAAAGGTGACCAAATTTAAGCTCCCCTCACCCACGACTCACATGAGGCATGGCATGACCCAGCTAGTGTGAGTATAGGGGATAGGGCTTACATAAGGCATGGCATGACCCATCTAGTGTAAGTACCAAAATTCTATGGTGGCGACGGCCACAGTATGAGCTTATTACCACTTATGTTTAGTGGGTGAAAAGATAAAGTCAAGTTAAGAAAAGAAAAGGGACTTCGGTCCAAACCCTAGAAAGGGAAGAAGTTAAGAGAATCTTATAGCATGGACATGCATGTTTTATGTAATTATACTTGTGCTTATGCATATTATGGTATAAATGATTAAAGGATATGTTAAAATTGAATCCGCTTCGGATATTCATGTTTTCAAAAACCTAAGAATGGAACCTTATGAATGCTCACTATTTTCATTAATAAAACCGAAGTGGCTGGGATGATGACGATGACACTTTCGTGTTGGGTTCGAGTCCTACTGAGAAATTCCATTTCTCACCCTAGTTATTCTTCCGTATCGTCACCAGATCTCGATGGCACATCCGATGGAGTGGAGCATAGATCCCCCACACTGTGAGCGGACGTATGACGTGGGATGTCAGACAATGTTGATGTGGACTTGTAGTTGCCGTAGCTTTGCATCTTCATACATTCCTTTTTGTGACGAACGATGTCAGTTTAAGTTTGTATCTAGTATTTGTATCATGGCACGACCATGACCTTCCTTTGATGTAATGATGCTTATATATATATACATACATACATATATATATATATATATATATATATATATATATATATATATATTATGAACCCATATGAATGTACTGGTTAGTTATTTAATGCAATGTATTTATGAATTATTATTTGTTTGCCTTTCTCATGTTTTACGATTTTGGGATATATATATTTTATGCGACATGCTCTTTCTCTAGCTATCTTCTCGCTCAAGGCTTTACTTTTCAAAATGCTGCAAAGCGACAACGTATTTCCAAAAAAAAAAAATCTTAACGTATTTTCCGCGTAACTTAATTTCAAGTGAAGTTTAGTTTTCCACGAGCATAAGTAACAACTAATAAAACGCCGTAATACGACTTAAGTGTAGTATGGGTTTATTAGGGTGTTACACAATGGATCCTTTGCACAGTACATTCTGAATCATTGCAACGTTACAACGGATCCTACCCGGCTATTAAAACTTCATACTCAGCTTGATTGTTGGAGACTGGGAAATCAAATTTAATAGACATCTTAACCATGATTTCACCTTTTTTTCCAAGATAACTCCGACTTCGCATCCTTTTGTGCTTGACGCCCCATCTACATATAACGTCCAAGTTGGATTACTGAGTTCTTCTTCATCCACCATTTCCACAACGAAATCCGCCAAAACTAGCCTGAGGTTCATATCAGATATCAAATTCTGACAGCTCTATTGACCATGTTACCATCCTTCCTGTGAGATCCGGTTTCTGCAACACTTGTCGAATTGGTTGATCCGTTCTAACAATAACTGTGTGAGCTTGAAAATACTATTGAGGGCGACGGGCTATAAAAATAAGAGCCAAAGCTACTTTCTCCAATTTTTGGTACTGCACTTTTGCTTCCTACAAAGTTTTATTGACAAAGTACACCGGGAATTGCTGCTTATCATCTTCTCGAACTAAGACACCAGCTAAGGCTGAGTCACTTACCGAAAGATACAAGTATTATGGCTTACCTATCTCAGGTTTGTACAAAATCGGCGGGCTTGCCAAGTAAGACTTGAATGCTTGGAAGGCCGCTTCACACTCCGATGTCCACTCAAAATTGCTTTCTTTCTTTAATAATGAAAACAAAGGTGAAGCCTTCTGTGCTGAGGCTGTAACACCCTCCTAAGTACAGTACTATGCTTAAGTCATAGTGCCACACTCTGGAGTTGTTCTTTATTACACTGCGGACCTTGTCCGACAAAGAACTTCACTATCTTGAAACTTCTGAAATAATTTGGAGACAACACAGAGAATAGGAGTGAGAATTATAAATTCTCAGTAGGATTCTCTAATTTCAACTCAAAATCTCATGTTAATCCTATCATAATCCATCATAAAACATCCAATAATTTATCAAATACATGAAGAAGAGTACAATTTCATGCAATCATAGTACAAGTAATTCAAGAACAGAAATAGAATCCTATCTCTTTGGAGTATGATTTGAGCTAAGTGCTGAAACTTGAAGTGTTAGAACCTTGCTAAGCTTGAAGGAGTGATGGAGTTACGTGAGTGGAGAAGAGAGAAAGAGCTGAACAAGGGAGAGGGTAACGTAAAGATGAGGCTGAAGGAGAGAAAGAGATGAGTTTATAAGCTTGAGGTGGGAGTTAACTTGGAGGGATTTGATTGGCTTAAAAACACAAGGTTGAATTTCAGCCAACCTTCCCCTCTTTTTGTGACAATTTGCTTTCCACGTCGCCCTCATTTTGTGATAGAATTACTCTCCACATCGCCCTCTTTTTGTGGCAAAATTGCTTTCCATGTCATCCCAGAAGTGGAACATGCTTCGGTTCTACCTGAAATCGGAACTTGCCCCTATCTTGTTTAAAGTTGGAACTCGTGCCATTCTACTTGAGCTTGGAGCTGAAGCCGGATGTCGGAACTCGTCCCATCTTGTTGGCGACTTGAGGAAATCCCTTCTAGTTTATTCGAAACTTGGAAGCAAGGTCGGACGTCGGAAGTCATATAGCTCGCAATCATATGATCTCGGAACTCCCCATTTGAACCCAGGAATATCAATGCTGGGAATAAACTCGGAGATCGAAACTCGTGTATGACTTGGAATTAACTCAAAGATTTGAACTCATGTCCATTGAGTTTAACTCTAAGGCCGGAACTCGTTATGTTAAACTCGGAGTTCGGTACTTGTAACCACTGTGTTAAACTATAACTTCTGAGGTCGGAAACCACGTACATCTCTTTTTTTTTGAAACATGAGGTCTGAGGTCGGAACTCGGGTACCCTGGTTGAAACTTTAAACTACACTATGAGACCGGAAATTGGGTACATTTTCTTTGAAGCATGAAGTCGGATATCAGTAATCACGTCCGTGTTGTGTGTACTTGAAGGTTAAGTCGAACGTCGGTAAATGAGGAATGCTGGTTAAGGTCGGAAGTCAGAAATTGTACAAGACTAACTCGGAACTCAGAAATAACCATCTATCTGACATTTGAAGATGGAGTCGGGAATGGGATTTGATCAAACTTAAAGGTGAAGTCAGAACTCAGAAATCAGGGATGTTACAGAGGCTGCCAAAAATCTAGAAAGGGAGGCTATTTTTCCTATCAAGCGTTGGACCTCTTTCACATCACTCGGGCTTTTCATCTCGATGATGGCCCTGCATTTATCAGGATTTGCTTCAATTCCCCGATAAGTGAGCATAAAAGCCTAGAAACTTCCCTTCTTCAACGACAAAAACACATTTCTGAGGGTTTAACCTCATCCTATACCTTTGTAAACATGCAAACACCGTTTCCAGATCGTGCAGGAGCTCCTCTTCCTTCTTTGTTTTTACCCGCATGTCGTCTATGTAGACTTCCATTAAAACTCCGATGTGCTCAGAAAAAATTTTATTCATCAACCGCTGGTATGTAGCTCCTACATTCTTTAACCTAAAGGGCATTACTTTATAACAGTAATTTCATATGGGGGTGATAAATGCTGTTTTCTCCTCATCCAATGGATGCATGGAAATCTGGTTATAACCTGAGTATGCATTTAAAAAGGAAAGAAATCGGAAACTGGATGTTGTATTTACCAATCCATCAATGCTCAACAAAGGGTAAGAATCCTTTGGGCAAGCTTTGTTGAGGTTGTAAGACCACCGGATTTTATCATTTTTTGTCTAGTTGTTCGATTTTTATCGAATAATTAAGATTAATTAAAATCTGACTAAATATTTATTTAGGGTCAATTAATTAGAAATTAATCAAGATTAGATGTAAGAGAATTAGATCAGAAGCATAGAAGATTTCATAGAAACTTTCTTAAACCGATTTACCGATTTAAAGGAAATCGGTAAGATTTCAGTATTTTAAGCTATCAGAACCGAATCAATAGAATTAATTATATACCCAAATTCTATTATGTCAAGGCTGAATACTCAGCCACTTATCCATCTATTGGTGGCGTAACAAAGGCCATAAAGAGAGGGAGATACGGCTGAAATATAGCCACAAAATTTCAGCCAATGACAACACAAATGACCAACCATTTATTAATTATTTGGATCAGATTTTTCTCCTCTTATTCAAAGCAGAATTCACCCTCTTCCTTTCCCTTCCAGCCTCCTTCATCTCTTCCCCTTTCAACTTACTTCATCAACTGTAACATCCTCCTGAAATGCAGTACTATGCTTAAGTCATAGTACCACACTCTGGAGTTGTCACTGTCACTTAATCGGACCTTGTTTGGCAGCAACCTTCGGCCACCTTCAATATTACTAGTCAACTCTGTCTCGGAGGACCTCCTTCGAAACTTCTGAACTATCTGGAGATAACACGGAAAGAAATATGGAAGTGAGAATTATAAATTCTCAGTAGGATTCATTAACTATCATACATACTGTCATCGTTGTCATCTCTAGTTGCTTCGGTTTATTATGAAAAGGGTGAACATGTTATGTAAACTGTTTAATTTTATAGTTCGAAAATATATTATCGGAAGCAAAGTTCATTTTACTCATACACTTGGTATTTGGGAGAGCCCATACGAAACAAATTTATAAATTATACTATGAATAATAACTACAACATATTAAAATACGATAGCATCAATATACTGGAGACATAATATCTGCACATGCCTTTACTTATACTTGAATTTATGCAGATACATAGAATTTACTTTTCTTTCTTTGTCTTCCTATAATATTTATCTTTATTTTCTTCATTCGACACACCTAGGCGTTACATATCGCCATCCCTAGGGTGTTTGCATCTGCTTACACCATCTGCTTACACTTGAACGTTACGTATCACCGTCCTCAAGTGCAGCATTACTCATCTTCCCTTACTTGTCATACATATTCCAGAGTACGATTGCCATGTCATACTCCATCTGGGTGTGATCACCATGTCACATTCCTTAAGAATCTGTTCTTCCTGCCACGTCCCAGAGTATGATCGCCATGTCATACTCCATCGGGGTGTGATCACCATGTCACATCCCTTAGGGTGTGGAATCGTTATGCCACATGTAACATCCCGAGTTCCGAGTTCCGAGTTCCGACTTCCCCTTCAAGTCCCCATGATTTCCGACTTCATCTTCAAAATTTACATAAAATGGATTATTTTCGACTTCCGAGTAAATTCCGACTTCATCTAGCAATGATTTCCCAACTTCTGACTTAACCTTCGAGTCCACGTGATTCTCGATATCTGAGATTATTCCCAGGAGATTTCATCTCCGTTGGTGTTCATGATTTGAATGGGAGTTCCGAGATTCCATAAGTTCTGATTTCCTAGATCATAAGATAATGTTTTGAATCCCGACCTCCGGTGTTATGCTTAGAATCGATTCAAGTTCGCCTGATGCCTCCGACTTTCGGGTTTAAGTCTTTGGTTTCACATCCGACTTTGCTTTCAAGTTTCGACTAAAACAGCAAGGTTTCCGAGTTCCTATTTAATACAAGCTTCGAATAGATGGGCACGAGTTCCGACTTTAAGGAGAGCACGAGTTCCGATGTCATTTTTAGAGACCATAGAAGTGAGTTCCACTTTTAGGCAACGTGGAGAGCAAATTTGCCACAAAAAAAAGGGAGACATGGTTGAATTTCACCCACACAATTTCAACCAATCAAAACTCACAAAGCTTACCACTGCCTCAAGCTTATATATAACTCATTCTTTCTCTCCTTCAGCCCCATTTTCTATGCTACCTTCTCCCTTGTTCAGCTCTCTTTTTCTCTTCTCCAACTCCATCACTCCTTCAAGCTTGACAAGGTTCTATCAATTCAAGCTTCAACACTTAGCTCAAATCACGCTTCAAAGAGGTAGGACTCCATTCTGTTCTTGAATTCTTTGCTCTATGATTGCATGAAATTTTATTCTACTTCATGAATTTGATGATATATTAAATGTATATGATGGATTATGTTAGGATTAATATGAAATCTTAAGTTGGAATTAGAATTAAAAGAAGAAAACTAGGAGAAGTGGATGGATTAGGATGCTGTCTTGGTGAAGAGTCCACGGTAATCTAGATAGCGGAGTGTATGGCACTGCCTACAACTGGTTAAATCTGATGAAACCATTTTTAGATGAAAGTAGACAATCAGAGCTTTCCATACATATATCATATAAGGTTATTGGATTAGTATTGAGAGAGATATGAATTTTTGAAGTTTGACCTATGTATCAGGACTTTCATCCGGGTAAGGTGACTTGAGAAGGGTGTAACTCACCCTATACAACTCCAAATTGAGTGAAATCAACTTTATTAAAATCAACTTTATTAGAAAGCTTACACATACCGGAACATCCCAATATGAAATTCTGAGTTTGTTATGACCCCAAGTGATCCTAGTGCTTCGAGGAAGTTACCCTATGTCCAAACCGAGCCAAAACAGAGTAGTTCAAAAAGGTGGAATTTCAGGACTTATAACTCGAGCTATACTAAAGCAAATGGAATGAAACTTGTTGCAGTCCTGTTAGCTTTAATATGTCACCAATTTTGTATGATTTGAGCTTAGTTTCGATTTTTAGTGAATTTATACTTCCAGGAGTGTAATTCGGGCTAGTGATTGAATAGGTTGATGCAAGATTTGAATATGTTGAGTTATATGGATCCAAATGATATGGCACCAAAGAGGTTAGAAAGTAGATATATAGAGCTACGACATATCCAAAATTCAGGTTTAAATGAGTTGAATAGAGGTAAAGGTGGATTATGCAAAATTCGGGCAGAACCGAATAGAATTGGCAGAGATGATCAAATTGATGGTTTCATAAGTGTTAGTGAACATATAAAATTTGAGTTGAGAATTACAAGTTTTACATTGATAGATATGTTAGATTGATTATATTGCTATGACTGATTTGTCCGTGAGAGCTGGCACTATTCATGGGAAAACGGACCTGATTTGTTATGCTGCCGAACTTATGGCAGAAGTCTATAAAACTAGGAATGTTTATATGCAAGGATGAATTTAAGTACAATATGAGTTATGAGATATATGAAAATAAATCATGAAGCATATGCAAGTACCCCACTCACATCAGGCATGGCATCGACCTAACTAGTGCGAGTATAGGGGATAGGACTTACATGAGGCATGACATGACCCAGCTAGTGTAAGTATCGAATGAAGGTCCCATATTCCTAAGGAACGTGATATGGCGATCACGCTCTGACAGGGTATGACATGGCGATCATACTCTGGAATGTGGCATGTAAAGGTATGATGATGAGTCCATATTCTTAAGGAACGTGACATGGCGATCATACTTTGGAATGTGGTATGATGCTGCACTTGAGGACGGTGATACGTAACGCTCAAGTGTAGGCAGATGCAAGCACCCTAGGGACGGCGATACGTAACGCCTAGGTATGTCGGATGAAAGAAAAGTAAATTTTATGTATATGTATAAATTCAAGTACAAGTAAAGTCAGGTGTAGATGTTATGTATCCAGTGTAATGATGCTATTGTATTTTAATATGTGTAGTTATTATTCATAGTATAATTCATAAATTAGGGTTGTATGGCCTCTCCCCCAAAAGACAAGTGTATGAGTAAAAATGAACTTTGCTTCGGATAATATATTTTCGAACTATAAACTTAAACTGTCCACAATATATGTTCACCTTTTTCATAATAAACCGAAGCAAACTGGAGATGACAACGATGACATTATGTATAATAATTAGAGAATCCTACTAAGAATTTATAATTCTCACTCCTATTTTCCGTGTTGTCTCCAGAAAGTTCAAGAAGTTTCGAGGACGGTTGAAGTTGCTATCAGATAAGGTCCGCTCAGGTAATAGCTACAACTCCAGGGTGTGGTGCTATGACTTAAGCATAGTACTGTACTTGGGAGGGTGTTACACCACATTCTAGAGTATGATCGCCATGTTATACCCCATTAGAGCGTGATCGTCATGTCATGTTCCTTAGGAGGTACTTATCATGCCATATTCCATAGTACGATTGCCATGTCATACCCCATCAGAGCATGATTGTCATGTCACGTCCCTTGGGAATATGGGACCTTCATTATATCTTTTAACTGCCTTCATAGGGAAAGACCCAATGTGCAACTGCCTCCGAGTGAAAGGATCTCATATATTCTTCCTTCATTCATATGCAAATATGCATGCGCTCATAAGAATGATTCATGATCATGTGATCGTAATATATTTATAATTGTATAGCTGTTCATATCATAAATTTCTTGTAATATAAACATTCATAGTTTCATAGACTTCTACCGAAAATTCAGCAGCATAACAGATCAAGCCCACTTCCCCATGAATAGTGCTAGTTTCAACAGACAGTCAGTCACAGTAAGAGATCAAATATAATGCATTAATCTTTCAAGCACCAACATGGAATTGTAACATTTAGGCTTTACTTCAACTCATATGTGAATTAAGGTGCCAAATCCTTCAACTTTGGGAATCCTACTCATATTCTTCAACTCTACTCGTTTTTAGAAATTAAGCCTTAAATTCATTTTAACTCATTTGGACTTGAATTTCAGATATGTCAAATTGTTATGTGTCTATTTTCTAACCTCTTTAGTCCCATCTAGTTTTGATAAATATAACTCAAGTTATTTACGTTTTAACCCGGCTTGCCCTGTGGCTGGCCAGAATTACACATCTAAAAGTAAAAATATACTAAAAATCGAAAACTAGTCTAAATCATACGAAATTGGTGTCATATCAAAGTTAACAGGACAAGCTTTCATTTGCAATAAGTTTCATTTCATTTGCTTCCATATAGCTCAAGTTATAAGTCCGGAAATTCGACCTTCCTAAACTACCCTATTTTGGCCTAGTTTGGACATAGGGTAACTTCCTCGAACCACTGGGAACAAATGGGATCGTAACAAACTCGGAATTTCATTATGAAATGTTCTTTTATGTGTCAGCTTTCTAACAAAGTTTGTTTCACTCAATTTGGAGTTGTGTAGGATGAGTTACACCCTTTTCAATTCACACTGCCCGGATGAAAGTCCTGATTCCTAGGTCAAACTTCAAATATTTATATCTCTCTCAATACTAATCCAATGGCCTTATATGATATATGTATGAAAAGCCCTAAATGTCTAGTTTCATATAAAAATAGTTTCATTTTTGTTTCAATGGCTATAGGTATAGCCGTACACTCTGCCGTACGGACTGCCGTAGGTTCTCCTAGGTTTTCAGTTCCTGTTTTGCGCTCTATCTTATGTTCCATGCAAGATTCAATCTCAATCCCTCCACATACTTAATAAACCAGCCATAAATCATCATATTCATTCATTAATCACATCAAGAAGTAAGAAAATAAAATCAAAAACAACCATCCACAATCAGAATAACAAGAACTAAATTGAACCTCTACCTCTTTGAAGTGTGATTTTGCTAGGTGTTGAGCTAAGTGTTGAAGTTTGAATTGATAGAACCTTGTGAAGCTTGAAGAAGTGATGGAGTTTGTTGAGAGGAGAAGAGAAGAAGAAGACTGAAATCAGAAGAGAAAGTGGGATAATCAGTATGGGAATAAGAGAGAAAAATCTACTTTAAGCATTAAAGAGGTAGTTGGCTTGGTGTGTTTTGATTGGTTGAAATTTTGTGATTGACGTTCAGCCATATCTCCCTCTTTTATGGCTAAATTATCCTCCACGTCGCCTAAAAGTGGAACTCGCTTCCATTCTATCTGAAATCGGAACTCGTATCTCCTTTTATTTGAACTTGGAGCTAAAGTCGTATGTCGAAACTTGTGCTCGCCTTATGTAAGACTTGGAAATAAATTCAGATATCAGAAATCATGTCCGTTTTATTTGAAGCTTGGGAATAAAGTAGGAGATCAGAACTCATGTAAATTTTGATTGAACTTGGAGATCAACTCAAAGATCTGAACTCATATCCATTCTAGTTGAGTTCAATTCTAAGGTTGAAACTCGTTACATTAAACCCGGAGGTCGGTACTTGTGACCATTCTGTTAAACTATCAACTCGAAGGTCAAAAACCATGTGCACTTTATTTTGAACCATGAAGTCAGAAGTCGGAAATTATGTACAATCCATTTAATTTGAAACTTGAAGTCGGAGTCGGAACTCGGAAACCATTCCATTTTATTTGAAACTTGAAGGTGAAGTCGAAAATTGGAACTTGTGGTGGATGTTACATCAACCTTCAAGCTTTGATAAGATTCCACTCACCTAAACTCAAAATCTAGCAAAATTACATACAAAGAAGGTAGAGATTCATCCTTTTTTGTGTCTTCTTGGTTATGGGGGGCTCTTTGAGGCTTTCATTTTCTCATTTCTTGATGTAGTGTTTGGATGTATATGATGATTATTGGCTGGTTTGATGGCTGTTTTTGTGTTTAAATCAAAGAAAAAGTAAAAAGGGATAAGAATAGGAAGAAGTAAGGGGCTAGGTGATCAAAACCCCACCGCAGTCTGTACATTGGAGTGTACGGCTCTACCTATAGCCATTTAAATTTGATGAAACTATTTTTATGTGAAAATAGACATCTAGGGATTTCCAATCATATAAATTATAAGGCTATTGGATTAGTATTGAGCGAGATATGAATTTTGGAAGTTTGACCTAGGCTTTTGAGTTTGATTTTGGGCAGATGAGGTTGTTTAGACAAAAACTTGCCCTATACAACTTGGAATTAAATGAAACTAACTTTGTTAGAAAGCTTACACACAGGAGAACATCCCCTTAAATTTCAAAGTTAGATATGTCCCGTTTGCTCCCAGTGGTTTGAGGAAGTTGCCCTATGAACAAACCGGGCTAAAACAGGGCAGCTCAAAAAGGTCAAATTTTGAAGCTTATAACTCAAGCTCTACTAAAGCAAATGGAATGGGACTTATTTTAAATGAAAAGTTGTCCTATTATCTTTAATTTGACATAAATTTTGTATGATTTCAATTGGTTTTCGATTTTTAGTGAATTTTTAATTTTAAGTGGGTAATCTGGCCAGTTATAGAGTAGGCCGAGATAGAACCCTAATAACTTGAGCTACATTTATCAAAATTAGATGGGACCAAAGAGGTTAGAAAATAGACACACAACACTCTAACATATCCAAAATTTAGGTCCAAATGAGTTAAATAGAAATTTTGGCCTAATTTACAAAAATCGAGTTGAGTGAAAGTGCTAAGACAGTAATTATGTTTTAAATGCAACTAATATTCCTACGAAATTGATGATTGAATTGTGAATAAAGTGTTATGATTTCTCTGTAAAATTGGTTGTCTGAGTACTGGCACTATTCATGGGGAAGCAGACACATTCCGTTATGCTACCGAAATTTTGGTAAAGCCTATGCATGTGTTATAAGATACATTCAGATACATGTGGATTTTGCAAGAAATTCATAAAGGTTATGTTATGATAAAAGTTCCATAATACTTGGGCCAGCCTCGGATTAAAGTTAAGGGGAATAGATCAGTAGGAAGGTCAGGGAAAGTAAACCTGGCATTCCTATTTAGGAACGAGCTCGATCCTAAGAAGAAGATTATTACCAGGAGTTGAATGGCCAAGAACTCCAAGGGACCAAGTGACAGAAAAGTTTATGATACTAAGTTTAAGAGTATCTGCATGGTTGCATTGCATACTTGTTGTTAGATATTTATAGATTGATTATTATGTTCTTTTGCTGCTATCTATTGATTTATTTTGCTCATTATTCTGTATATTGCCATTTAGTAGTTTATTCTGTTTCTTTTGCTGTCTTAAGTAAAATTGAACCTTGCCTCGGACCAAGTATTTTCTTAAACTTATTAAATGTGGGTAGTTCACTCTGATGCCATTTTTTTATATAATTAAATGAAAATCGAGACAACTCAGAATGAATGCAACGTCAGTTTAATACAGTACTAGAATCCTACTGAGAATTTCTTCAAATTCTCATCTCGCTTTATGTTTCCGCGTCATTCTCATACTCTGGTGATGGATATGATGACCGTACTGTTCATTGAGATTCTTGACATGCAACTCCATTATGACCCCATGTTTGACTCATTGTACATAGTTGGTTCCTGCCACTTCCGTCTCTATCTCTTTAGTAATAGGAATTTTGCTGCTCCTTTATTTTACCTTACATTCAACCCTGCTGTTTCGTATTTCGCGATCCCACTATATGTAGCACACCTTGCTCTTCCTCCAGCACCTGCAGCACCCGTAGCTCCTGCCGGCCCTCCACCAACATCACCTCGGCAGGTGGTCCCAGACATTCCACTTAGTCCTGGGAGTGATCCGTCTGAGGTTACCAGCTCATCCTCTTCCTCTTTGGGATCTAGTGTTGACTACTCCCCAGCTAGGCCTAGTATGGCCAACGGCTACATGACTGAGTAGGCTCCGGTGGCTGGCTACATTGTACAATATGCCTCTCTTTTGGTAGTGTGCAGCATTGGGCCATAGACTTAGCCATATGTTTATCAGCTAGTTTGAAATGTCCTCTGAGGACCTTGTAGGACTATTTTCACTGATACGGGCTTTATGTCTTTTTGGTACACCAGCCCCACTTATGTATCCTCTTTTGAACCTATATATAAATTGAAGTGTTGGCTTTCAACATATATATGTATATATACAGCTGATGAAATATTACCTATCTTTATCTTTTCTGTTATGCTTTTTATTAAATTTTGTTATGTTCCGTGATGCTGATCATATTTATTATATACAACACGCCGCTTCTTCTGTTTATATATATATATATATATATATATATATATATATATTAGAGAAAAAGAGAATATAATATAATGAATACAGCTGTAAACAGAATACTAACACAGTAACGCAATCTACTCAATTTCATGTTATGACTTAAGCATACCATTAAATTGGTAGGGTGTTACAGAGGTCAGTATAATCGATGCACATTCACCACTTCCCATTAGATTTCTTAACCATCAAGACATTTGATAGCCAAGTCGGATAAGTTACTGCCCGAATAAAACCTGCATCCAATAAATCTTGAACCTGTCTTTGAACTTCTGATTCCTTTTCCGAGCTCATTCGTCTTCTCTTCTGAGCCATAGGTCAAACATTAGGAAAAATTGATAATCAATGACTCATGCAATTGGGATTAACCCCTGGCATATTAGTTGCTGTCCAAGCAAATAAACCTACATTCTTCTTCAATAAAATAATGAGATTCTCTCGAAGGGAGATCAAGAGATTTTTGCTAATCCAGGCCGTGTGAAACAATTCTGAGCCTATTTGTACTTCTTCAAATTCTCCTTCGGGCTCTGGTCGTTTAGCGTCCTACCAACCTTGAATATCAAGTTCAATTAACATGACCTTCGACGAGGTCATAGGTCGGGCTTCTTCTTCCTTTGACCTCTTTTTCACAATTTCCAGACTTGCATTATAGCATCTTCGAGCTGTAACCTGATCAGCTCTCACAATAGCTATCTCTTCATTATCAGTGAAAAACTTCATCGTCAAGCAAGCTATAGAAACAATAGCCCCGATTTTATTCAAAGTCGACCTTCCCAAAATGACATTGTATGCCGACGGACAATCCACAACAAGAAAATTGACTTTTACAATTCGAGTATTGGGTCGACTTCCCAGAGTTACATGTAAAGTAATAAATTCATCTAGGTATACCTTTTCCCTAGAAAAATTGACGAGTTCTTCCTTGTAACTCTGAAGGTCAGAATTTTTTAATTCGAGTTTATTAAAGGCATCTCAGAAAATTATGTCGGCTGAGCTTCCGTGATCAATGAAGACCCTTTTAACCTCGACATTCACCATTTTTGCCGAAATAACCATAGGTTCGTCATGTCCAAGGACAATATCCTTGAAGTCGAAATTGGAGAAGACAATTTCTGGAGTGGTTGGTGGCTGGTGGGTCTTTTTCATTTTTGCCGTTGACAAGCTCAACACCTCTTGAAGATGCCTTTTCCGAGCAGATTTAGTCACTCCTCCTCCCACAAATCCTCTAGTGATGACATTGATTGTTCTTGTTATAGGCTTCTCATCTTGGTTGTCATAAGTTCGGATATTGTCTGACTCCCTCTGTGATCGAGGGTTCCTCCTTTCATCGTCCTTCAAAGGTGAAGCCTTTCTTTTCGCGGACTTCATTGTGAGGCAATGTATCTTGCCAACCTCCCCTCTCAAATGAGTTGCTCCACAACGTCTCGGAGATCGTAACAATCTTCTGTCTTGTGCCCAAAGCCATTATGGTATTCACAAAATAAGGACTTGTTAATATTGGCTCTTACCCGAATTGCCTTCAGCTTTGGAAATCTTTCCACCTGTCCTACTTCTCTGTACAGATCAACTAGGGATACATTGAGGGGAGTATAATCATGGAATCTTCTGACCCTCGGTGCCCTTTGTTCTTTCTTCTATCGCTCTTCATATTGCGAACCTGGCTTTTTATCGACTTGGAATCTCGCCGAATTCGCAATGGCTTTCTCTGTTTCCTTGAGGTAAATGTTCCTTTCGGCCCTTAGCTAGATTTCATCCATTGTTTTGGCTAGTCATTTGGATAGAGAATCCTTAAAAGCTCTAGGTCGGAGCCCATTCAAAAGAGTGATAACTGTTGCTTGGGTTTCCACTTCCTCTACCAGCAGTGTTTTGGCATTAAATCTTTCGAGGAAATCTCGGAGTGACTCTCCTTGTCGTTGAAACAGCCCCAAAAGGCTAGTCATTGGCTTGGGTTTAAACCTGCAAGTCATAAAGTGAGCTAAAAAATGAGATTGTAAATCCACGAACTTACAGATAGATCTCGATGGTAGGGAATTAACCACTTCAATGCTGATTTCTTCAATGTAATCGGGAATGCTCGGCATCTTACGAGATCTGAGGCTCCCGCTAATGTCATCCTGGACTTGAAGGTGTCCATGTGCTCTTGTGGATCAGAACTCCCATCATAAGGATCCATATTTGTAGGAGGTTTAAACCCCCTTAGGGAGCTTTACACTCATTATGTATTCTGAGAAGGGCATATCATCATCCTTCTCATCGTGGCTCGGGTAGTGCCTAGGTTAGTTAATGTTTCTTACCCTTGAAGGATGTGATTCGGCATTTTCAATGAGATGGGAATATCCGCTTCTTGATTCTCGAGCGTACTTATACTCTTGATCCCGGGATCGTTCACTGCACCGAAAACTCTGCCCTTCACACAATGTCATGCTAGAGATTGGTACTTATCATCACGGTCCTGAGCTCGATGATGATCTTTCCTCCGATCTTGTTCACCGGCTTCCTTCAATTTGTCAATGTTCTGTTCCAACTCTTGAATACATTCTGCTTGCTCCTTCATCATTGACACGATATCATCGTACAGAATCAGCTCTCGAGGAACCCGCTCTACTTTGGACGCCAAAGGGTTTCTCGATGGTTCCACTGAAGGCGGGTTAGCTCGTTGACGATTCGCAGCTTTGGAAGCAGATTCTGACGTAGTGTGCGCATCTGGTTGGTCGCGGTGTGATGGTCATCTTTCACTTACATGACCGTGTGCCCCTGCTACATCCTGGTGGCGATGAGAAGCCGTGGTAGTTCACGTGTAGTAATTGAGGAAAATGATTTTTTCCAACAAACGGCGCCAATGTTTGGAAGTAAAGGTGGCACTTGCAATGAAGCCGATTACCCGAACTAGAATAAAGGATTCCACAATTGCTACACGATGAGAATGGGTGGCTGCACAAGGTTGTATGGCAAGGATGGGTGTACTTGCAAGGACTCCGACACTCAAGTCAGTCAAAGTAAGAGGTAAATATTCCAATCAAATACGTGTACCTATTTCAAGGGTGAGACCCTTTTTTGTAGTAGCGGGTTGATAACGTCTTCCAAGATTCCTGCGTAACAGTCTCAGATCACGTATGTTACGCAACCCAGTTTCATGACATTACGGAATCTGGAGTAAATGCGTTATAAATGGAGGTGTTTCTCGGTGGAGTAACTTCCAATTGGTTCTGGTGTGGGCCATCCGCATTTGAGGATCTAGTGGGCCCTTTTTGGGCTTAGTCTGTAACAAAAGGCTACCCAAGAACATAAAATGGTATCCTCAAATAAGCTTTGGGAGTCCATTTCAGCTACATCTTCAAGTTTTGCATTGCCTTACAGTGTTTTCCCCATAATGCCAAGGTTTTAATTTAGCAATGGAGGGGATGGATCACCATTTAGCCAGAGTGTATGTACTGGAAGCACATGCACTACCATGGATTAGCAAGGCCAGTTATAAGGAAAACTTGAAGGAAAATATGGTGATGGTGTTGGGACTTCAAGATAAATTGGAAGTGCATCCAATATATTCAACTTGGACAGTGTCTTGTGGGATTTACCAGCAAATGATCTAATTAACCCCTTGGTATAAGAAAAATTACATAGCAAAGAAGGCACGAAGTTCGACTTCTTGGATAATTAAAGAATAAACATCTTATGAAGATGATCGATGATACAATGTAAATAAGAGGTCTTTCTATCAATTTTAGATACACCAAAATGAAAAGCATAGCTCATATTTTCAGAGCTCTGCCAATAATATCTTACATGGAATACTAGATCAAGCAAAATATGATGATCCACTGATGAAAAGGATATGCCAACCAGAATCTGCGAGCATGGTTAAGAAAATAAGGAAAAAGTAAATATTCATTGGGGTGAAATATTAAGAAAAAAGAGAAACACAATAGAACCAATGATCAAATTTTCGAAATTACAACAAACTGTGTTTAGATTCTTTAGAAAGTTACCCCTAAATTTTCTTCAGTACATACTCTTCCTGAACATTCCATGCATCTAAAACTCTGCCATTGCTTTTCAAGCTGTAGATTCTACAGCGGATGACTCCCCTCTATTAGGCATACGAGGAGCCGGCTCCATTAATTCCCCAAAATCCCATTTCTTATCGCCTTGTGCAGTGGAGGCCGAAGTTGTGAAAACATGCAAGTTAGTATTTTCCTTCAATCTAATAGAAATATCATCCAAAAACTGACTTGGCATTTCGTGGAGATAAAGATGCTTGAGAGCTTCCAAATTCTGAATATCATCTGGCACTTTCACCATTTGAGGGCTTGGTCCTAGCCTTAACTCTTGAAGGTTGGCTAGTGCTCCTTTGTCTATCTTTAAGGTCCTTAAACCATTAATCCTTCGTAACCTTAAATCCTTCAATTTCTCAAACCATCCATATTTAAAATGTAGCTCATGGCCTTCATAACAGCTATAAAGATAGAGTTCCAACAATTCTGGCAACCTTTTAAGAATAGGCAATGGATCTTCAGCTAGTCGTGACCAATTCAAGCGTAACCTAACAAGATCTTTAAGCTTTGGAATCCATTCTGGCAATCTCTCTAGACACCCATCTAGGTAAAGACGCTGTAGGTGAAGAGGGGGATCAGCTAATGATTGCAACTCAAGGAATTCATGCTCTTCATCTGTCTTGACTAATAGTGAGCAAAGATGGGGCATGTTCTTTATGGCATTGCAAACATGATTTCCATTGTCTTTGCTTAACTTAATAATGCCCAACCTCCTCATACTCTTGAGATTCTCCATTTCTTTGATAACACCATCTCCATTAGTTGTATCAACCATCATTAGACTCTGCAGAGCTGTCAAAGCCCCTATACCTTCTTTTAGTTTCACGCCTACCCAATCACGCCGTTGCACATAGAAATCGGAGGAATAAGATAGAAGATGCCGCAGCTTAACGAGCCTATTAATTTCTACAGGCAAATCGCGCACTTGGGTATCTTTTAGGTTTAGTGTCTGTAGCTTTTGAAGCTTGCCAATGAACTTGGGAACGGTCTTGATCTTTGTTTTCCTTACACTTAAATACTTTAAGTTCAGTAAGTTCCCTATAGCCTCAGGAAGATGATCAAGAGGCGAATCTTCAAAGTCTAATGTCACCAACAACTTGAAACTAGAGAGCAATGACTTCAACGTGGACTCTGGGAGTTGTTGAATGTCACAAATGATAAATGACCGAACTCGACCATAATTTTGATCCTTTTCAATAACAACACCATTGGCTTTGTGGATTGACAAGCGTCTAGTCCATTCATGAAATCTAAATTGTTGATTTTTCACCACTTGGCAAAAGTTCAGCTCCTCACACTTTCTGACGATAAAGTCATGCATCAAGTCATGGACCCTGCAGCTTCTAACTCTGCCATTGGCATACACATTGGAAACTTTAACCAAACTCCTACGAATGAGTTCAGCCAAGTATTCTTCTGCTGCTTCTTCTAGCATTTGATCTTCATACAGCTCATTTTCCTTTACAAAGCCCTCTGCTATCCACAAACGAATGAGTCTTGTACGCGTGATGGCATAGTTCTCAGGAAAATGACCAAAGTACAAGAGACATAACTTGAGATGGTAAGGAAGATCATAGTAACTTTCTGATAAGACTTGGTAGAAACTTTTAAGATGGGGATCACTTGAGAATTTTGAGCGGAGGCTATCATATACCTTTTGCCATTCAGATACAGTTTTCTTTTTGGTTGAAAGGAGACCGGAAATAGCCACAATAGCAAGTGGAACTCCCTCACACTTCTTAACAAAGCTTTTTGACAATTCATCTAACTCTTTGGGACAACCTTGGGGATCAAATTGAAAAGTCTTCAGATGGAAAAGGTTTAGAGCATCAGTTGGATACAAAGGTTTCAGCTCATGGATAAGAACCGGAGCAGAATGTTGACAAAACTCAGCTACTCCCTTATCCCTTGTAGTTATAATTATTCTACTTTTGTTGCTATCATAGGGTAATGCAAATTCTACGCCTCCCCAAAAATCTATTGCCCATACATCATCAAACACGATCAAATAGCTCGTCCCTTGCAGGTATTCTCTTAGTTTTTCTGTCAAAGTATCCTTGTCCATCACTTTCTCACTAATTTCATTGACAGCATATTTGTTGCCATCGTTCTCGTAAAAGTTTTGTAGTATAGCCTTCAGTAGATTTTCCACCTGGAAGGAACGAGAAACAGTGATCCAAGCACAAGAACCAAAAGATCTATTCTCCTTGTGTTTATTGTATACATTCTTCACAATAGTTGTTTTGCCTTCATAGAAACATTGAGAAGAAAATAATTTTAGAAAATGGTTATGATGTCACATAAACGCTTTATCTATAGACTGTAGAATATATTTCTTTTTCCATAACTTTTATACTCACCCTTTTTGATAATGTGAAATCATGTATATATAATTGAGGATTTAAGTTACATACCTATAAATCATCGTATTCACAAATAAGATAATTGAAATTTTCATTACTAATAGATGCAAGATTTTTTTACCATTTTCATTAAAAAGAGAATTGAAATCCTTAATTATAATTGGAATTTTTTCAAGTTATCTTATTAGTAAAATTGCTGAAAAGATTTTACATTCATTATTAATAAAGATTTCAGTTATCTTAGTAATGAACTAGATTCAACATTAATGTAATTTAAATCTACAATCATAACATGGTTCTCTGGTTGTCAAAATGATGTCAACAAAATTGATATACAAATAATAATACTCTTTTAAATATACATCAAAAAAATAGTTTTTTTTCTCAGTATTATTCATAAGATTGGGATCATTTCTTGTTAATTTGATTTCTTTAACTTGATAATATCATTTTATGAAAGAAAAAGACAAAATAATTTATTGTAATAAGACCTATCATTATGTAATATTAATTTGTCAATTTTATTTTGTGTCTTTCTTTCTTTTTATGTATCACTTTAACTTCTGTTCATATGAAAAAAATTTTGGGAACCAAAATCTTTGTAAAATTTTTTTACTAAAATAACGTCGTATAATTACTTACTTGAATAGATAAATTTCATCAACTAATATTTTATTTAACAAGTATCTTTATAGAATTTAATTTTGATATATTGTCAGTATAAAAAAAAATTTATATTATCATCCAATTATATATTATTATATTAATAAAAAGTGTTTAATTTAACTATTCACTATTTTAAAAGTCTTATAAATAGAAGTCTATAACTAAAAAACAGTGTAAAACTCTTTCAAACTGACAATGTATTAAAATTAATCCCATCTTTATATTCTATTAAAATTCTGATTTTTTTTTTTTAATTGTATCATTGTTCATTCATATGTGGTCAACTCAAATTTTAATGGGCCTTCATGTTTTAATCGACTAAAATAAAAGAATGAGTTGGCAGCATATGAACGGGATGGAGAAGAAAACTATTTTGTCCTAATGTATATATGGTTTTGGAATTGCCTACGGTATTAAGGAATGGACGGGTGTGTGGCCTTTGTTTAATTTTAAAATAATAAATAAATGAAAATAATGCATCAATAAATCTAAAAAGATCCATCTGTTTAATTTCTTGAAATGTACCTTTCTTAATAAAAATTATATATATATAAATTTAAGTAATTAAATGTTAATTATTTTTGCATAAATCAATAAGGGTAATTTTTTTAAAAAAGTAAACATTACATCATAAAAATATTTTTCAAAAAAATTAAATGTACGTCCCGTAAACTTTATCCTATAATATTAAATTGGCCCTACAAAAATTTCTAAACTATTACTACTAAATAAATGTTGAAGGATGCGGGAGTAATGTCATTAACAATGAGTATTGTAGAGGTCATCATATAGCCGAATTCGAAGACCTTCTAGAGTTCACACACGATTGAATGAGTCAGAAAGTCGTGACCATCTCCTCGATCGTGCTAGTTTTATCAAGGTCTCCTAACAAATCTTTGTAAAATAATTTTTTTAATAATCTCTTTAACAATTTAATTAAGTGTGTATTTAGGTGAGTATTAAACGTGTGTTCACGTATATAAATATATATTGAGATGGGATTGAAATTAAAATTAAGGTACAAGTACTCCACAGCATATCTAAGAAAGTATAACTTAAACCCAATATTTATCCTAAAAAGTCCTTTAACGATAAAAGAACAAAAAGAGATTTTTTTTCCCTTCCTAAACTAACGGTATCTGGGGCTTATATTTTTCCTATATAAAGATAATGTATTGAAATCAATAAAAGAAGTCTCTATTTATAAGTAAAAGCTTCTTCCTACAACCGCGTTTCAAAGCTTCTTCTTACAATGTGTGAGGTTCTGGCATGTGCACTAGGTTAGAGAAACATTCTTTCTCTCATGATCACTTCTCCCTCATCTGCCCAACTATTAATTATCAAATAAATTCTTAGATACTTTTACGATTAAAAAAGTTTGGTTTCGAATCATTCATCACTTAATATATTAATTATTATATTAAAAATATGGAGCAAAAACTGACCCACAAAGTTGATATATTAATTGATAAATTATACAAATTAATTTTTTTTCTTATTTTAAGAGCATTTAAAAATTTATCCTATTATTATTAAATTTCTTTGACTTTGCAAAAGCAAGAGCTATTTTTCAACTTTATCATTGAAATCTCATGATTATATCCTCTCTCATTCATACCCATATACTAATTTACTATTGTGTAAATAGAATGGAAAAAAAAAGCCACTTAGCTTGAATTATGCAAGAGGAGTTTCATTGTTAAATATAGGCACAGAAGGAAATCGACGCCGACTTCACGTGTAAATTATTTCATTGCTTTCAGAGTATATCTTTGTTTTCTTTCATCTAATTAAGGCAAAAATTAGCTAGAAACTTGGTTTGTAAAGAATATATAAGTACTTTATTTGTTCAACTATCCTTATAACTTTCCACTATTGATAAAACTATACATTAAAAAACAAACTACATAGTTAAAATCATTTTGTAGCATTTTTAAAATTCAACTATAAAAACAAAAAAGAAAAAGATAATAACACATTACCTAGTCCTCCTTCGCCCACCAATGAGATAACAATGCGTGTAGTTTCCCCATTTAGCAGCCAATCGCTAAGTAATTTCCTGGTATCGTCAACGCCAACCAGTTCATCATCTCTAACAAAATGTGCACCCATTCGAAAGTCATGGCGTGTAGGTGTGGCCATATTCGTAGCACCACTTTCGTCTGATGGATTGAGCCCAAAAGTTTCTTTTTCTTCATAGAGTCTCCGTATTGATGCTCTGATGTTGTCGATGTCAGATGTGATGCCATGGCGGGGTACCACGCTTCTTATGACGAAACCAAACTTGCAGAGAGCGCCAACAACCCCGTGCCTTGATATAGAGAAACATAACTAGTTACTTAACTAATCACAAATGGCAAACTAATTTGTAATTAACTTTAACAATTTTGTAACAAACTAAACAAACTGTAACCAACACCTTTGCATTTGACGACGCATGGGCGCCACTTTGAATACGTAGAGGTCGACGATATCTTCGATGCGGAAAGCAGCTTCTCTCAGTTGCTTCACCCACTCTTTCACGGCGTGGCTGCTGGCGTCTGACATGTCGGCCTTCACGTCTGCATCCTTTAGGTATGCTTGTATCAATAACAGCTCATCGTTGACGTCGTTAACTTTGCCGCGCACATCTCTGAGGAGTGTTACTTCGTCTCTCAGAAATGGAATCAGCTTCCCAATCACACTGCCCACAGCAATTGCTGCCATTGATCTCAGCACGCAAGTTAGAGAGAGAGAGAGAGAGAGAAGATAAGAACAAGAAGAAGAATTGAATGAGGAGCTGTAGGGGAATGAATCTTTGTTTGCTGATATATTATTAGGGCCATACTCTGATGGAGATGGGATCAGCTGGCACTTACGAGGAGATAACATCTGTTTCATGCGGCTCACATTTATTTAGTTTGGCGGATGACATAACTTGATTAGTTGGGTGGTTTGGAGTTAAATTAAATGTGTGGGTCATATTACTGATCAATGACGTACAATTTAAAGCATTTGAAAAAAAAAAAAAAAAAAAAAAAAAACATGAAGAAGAGAGAAACGAGCTGCTTCCCGTTGACGCTGCAAGAGCAAAGATAGACCGGTTCTCGCTTCCACGCTCCCGACGCGGTGAAGCAGATGGCCCACTTCTCGCTTCCTCGCACCCGACGTGGTGAAGGAGATTCAATAAGCAAAGACCACTTCTCGGTTCGTCGCTTAATTTAAAAAGTTGATTTTGTTAATATGTAATTTTTGTAAATAAATTATTTTGTTACAATTATATAAAAAATTACTTTTATATGAACAATTAAAAAGCATGTGAATCCTAAGATCGCTACTTTGTAAGGTTTCAGCTAATTACCACTAGCCCTCTTCAAAAACAATAATACGCTCCGTGGCTGCCACCTAGAACGGTGGCATGATCTCGTGTCCAACACTATTCTGCGGCTTTTTTTAATATAGGTTGATTATATCTTTAAAACCAACTAACCATGATTGATGCATTTATAACTTTGCATTTGAACATTCCAGGTAGAGATATAACAGATTAATAAATGTGAGTCTTACCATTGTTGCACGGTCTGAGACTCTAATGTATATTGTGACACGTCTTCAGATTGGTGTAGGGGCGTTAGCAAAAAAATAAATAATAAATAATAACAAATAGCTAACTTAAGCTTGTTGGACAAAATTAGGTGTTTGACTTTTGCTCAATGTAGAGTACATAATATGTTAAGAGAAATTTCAATTTTAAGTTGAGAGATTAGAAAGTTTTTCTTTATCTTCCTATCTTTTTGTGCATTTTCACTTTTTATCTCGATAAAATTCTTTTTTAATTAAAAAATATACCAAGCTTAATTTCCACTTATTTAATTAACTCATTTATATCTTATTTATTTTCTTTTTTTATCAATTTTTTTTTCTTGAAATGTTTTTGAAATTTATGAATTTAGAATTTAATGGACATATTTATACTAGAAAATGAGAATAAAATAGAGGGGAAAAAAGTTAGACTCTAACAATCGAAGTTAGGTATGTGTAAAATTATACCAAATAAAACAATAATTTACTAAATAATAGAAATATATTAATTATTGTTATTTATCTTTTTTCTTATATAAAATAATTTTTATTGATATATATACACAAACGGAAATGCATGAATTACTTGCAATCTTTTAATGTTAAACCTATAAAATTTGAGTTTAGCTGATCATATAACCAAGCTTAAATTCAAGTTTAGACTATTTGTTTATTTTAATAAGGAGGTTGATTGAGCATTAAATAATTTAAACTTGAATAACTCACGAATGGCTTAACTCATTTAACCATTTAGAAGAGAAATGAATCCTACAAATTAAATATTCTCTTTTTCTTTTTTTCTGATTTTGGTTATGGTAATCGGTAAGAGATTCTATTTTTGTTTTTTCAAATTCTGCATCTGCAACACCTTCATATGCTGTTTTTAGTGCTTTTAGGCATTCTATTTTCACGGTACTAAAATACTGCATGAGTCCCCTCTAGTCCCTACTATGTGACTCTTAAGCTCTCTAAGATCTCTGCTGTTCAGGTTATTCCACACCCATGGTGCCAAAATTTGCATAGCTGATCTGCAAGATAGCCTTGGAAAGCAGGTCTGTGAATCCCTTGGCGGTGAAGCAAATTATGTTTGTTTTTTCCATTGTGATGTTACAGTAGAGGATGATGTTAGCCGTGCAGTGGATTTCACCGCGGGCAAATTCGGCACCCTTGACATCATAGTCAACAATGCTGGAATTTCTGGATCGCCTTGCCTTAATATCCGCAATGCGGATTTATCAGAGTTTGAGAAGGTGTTCAATATAAATGTGAAGGGAGTATTCCATGGGATGAAACATGCTGCTCGAATCATGATCGCGCAGAAGAAGGGCTCAATCATTTCTTTATGCAGTGTAACAAGTGCCATAGGGGGCTTAGGACCGCATGCATACACGGGGTCGAAGCATGCTGTGTGGGGGCTCACAAAGAGTGTTGCAACTGAATTAGGGGTACATGGAATAAGAGTGAACTGTGGGTCACCGTATGGCATTGCAACAGGTTTGGCTTTGGCTCATTTGCCTGAGGATGAGAGAACCGAGGACGCCATGGCTGGTTTCGTTCTTTTATTGGTAGAAATGCCAACTTGCAGGGAGTAGAATTGACCGCTGATGATGTGGCTAATGCTGTGCTCTTCCTAGCAAGTGATGAAGCAAAGTATAACAGTGGAGAGAATCTGATGATTGATGGAGGCTTCACCAGTGTAAATCACTCACTTCGAGTGTTTAGGTGATGATGAGAGGCTCAAAAAACAGGGCTTAGGACGTTGCAACCATAGCATATGCAAGGATGGATAGCAATATGCGAATAGTGAATACACCACTAATCCAAGTAATAACTATTAAGTGTGTATCTTATGCATGGACCAAAATTTGTATTTACAACTCAGCTGAATATGACTTTGAAATAAACGCACATAAAAGATTTGAAACTGCTTTGCTAGTAGTAAAAACCACCAGCTCAAGAAAATAAGGAAAGGAAAGAACTCTAAACTCTTCCACAAATTTGAATAGATGCTAGACCTAGATTCGTATTGACATTATCTTGTTGGATTCTTTTCTGGGCATGTCTTCGTGACATGTTCAGATTGAAGTGCTCCTGGTTTGTGGCAATGATTCGGAGGGAATGAAATAGTTTTGAAAATAGTTTCACCCTAAGTAAACTAGAGAAAAAAGGGTTTTTTTTTTGGGGGGGGGGGGGGGGGGGGGTTGGTGTTTAAAAGGTAACCAAGAAACCAATCATGTATCTTTTTAGCCTACGAGTACGATGCCAGCAAAGTCAGCTTACAGTATGTAGTTAAGGGAATTCCAGAACGCGCTATTTTTCTTTTTTTTATATTTATTCGATACACTCAGCCCAGCAAATTAGGAAGGTCAGTAGGAGTACATTCACAAAAACAAAAGTAAACGATTGATTCAATGATAGTTGTAACAGCCCCTAGAAACTTGCCGACTGCACCTGAGACTGAACGTCAAAATAGTAACTTTGACTCTCCAAATGATATTTGATTTACGCCACAATAATTTTTCTTTAATTGTAATTAGGAGTTGCTTTGTAGCATTTAGAAGTAATACATAGGGATGTCAATTCTACCTGCCCCCACGGGTAATTCCCATGATGGCGTGGGTATGGAGGGAGGATTTTTTTGCCACGGATAATGGGGATGGGAAATTCAGATACCCATTTATTAATGAGGGTGGGGGCGAGGATCATGATTCCCGTACCCGCTTGTATATGATATTAACCCTATTGTTTTAATTTTGTTCTGTCTTCTGACTCTTCTCCTTATTTCTTTCAACCTCCCCTAGCCCCCACCCTGTGGCCATTCAACAATCACTCTTCTTCTCGTACACGCTAACACATACTCTTCTTCTCTTTAACTTCACAGCCATCGGTGAACGCCCTTCCTCGCTTAGCTCTAGCCTCTGCTATCCATTGCTTCTTCCGTCCCTCCTTCGCTGAGCTCCGCCCTCCGCTATCCATTGCTTCGTCCCTCCCTCCTTTGCTGAGTCTGCCGTCCCAGATCGGTGTTTTTCTACTGTCCCTAGATCGTCTGCCATCCCTCGTTGAGCTGCCATCCCAGATCTGCTTATCTGCTGCCTCAACAGTCCGATGACACTCTGCCCTCGTCGGTCCACCGCTCTTCCTTTGCTCATCCGCTGCATTGTCAACACTCTATCTCTGCCTTCCGCAGCCGCTCCTCCCTCCCTCTCAGCCTGCCACTAGTGGCAGGTCGTTTCCCAATGCCCGCCTCTTGTATACTTGTTCAGTTTTTTATATTCATTTTTCTGAGATTTTATTGGTTTTTCTGGGATCATTTTAGTCCATGGGGGAATTTCTTATCTTCCTTGCTTATGTATGGTTATTTCATTGTGGTGATTGAATTCTTCTTAAAACCAAACTGAACTTAAGCATGAACAAACTTATTGCTTTCCTTGGACAAAACAATCTAAAAAGCTAATTGATGAGAACTTTGGTCATGTTTACTGTGAACTGTACATCTCTTGTTTTCTTATAGCTTGCATGGTGAAAATTATTCAGAATATTGTTACTGTGTGTTAGAGAGGAGTGTAGAACAGAAGCTATCTATGAATAGAGAGAAAATATTTGAAACTATGAGGAATTTGAAAAGGGTAACTGAATGAATGAATTGATTCTAATTGATGTATACAGGACTTGGTTAAGACCTTTTAACAAAAAAATTACTGCTGGACACTAAACTCTAACTAAATTCTCAACTAACTAACCAACTCACTTTAGATAACTGTGGCAGCTGTGATTGTGATTGTTGCTGATGTACTCTTATAAGATTTTAATTACATTGTGACAATGTCTTTAACTGTGCTTGTGATTTCTTTGCAGATTGGACTACATCATAATAATGTGAAATCATTTGGTTATGTTTTTTGAATCTCAACTATATTTATAGAAGAAAATTTCTTATAGTGTTTGTCAATAATGGGCAGATGGGATGTGTCATGACCCCACTTAAGCCGTGACCGGTGAATTGGGACACGTCCCTAGCAAGCCTATAATAGACCCTTTTTCTAAAAAAAAAATTGGCCAGAGTCTCCCTTGTATTTAAGATTATTCCCAAATACGGATCCTTCAACTGCACAACAATCCAAATAGACACAATCATTGGGGATCCAGGCATTCTCCGAATGCACCCCACAGCACACAATATAGGAGTTTAAAACACAATCATACTTATGAATATATATATATATATAAGGCTTAATTCATAAACATTAAAACTCAAGTTGGTTATAACTAAATTAACATACTATTACTACAAATTATAAATGACATGGGAAGGACCCTGTTTGTATGTTATTGGAGTATTACTAGAGGTTTTACCAATTTTACTCAATTACAAAAAAAGCATATGAAACCCCACATGAACAAGTGTATGGGTTGCTGGGAATCCAACACTTCTAGCTAACCATAGAAATCTGAGGACGAGCTGGCGCCTATCTAAAAATATGGAAAGAAAGAAAGGGTGAGTCATACAAACTCAATGAGGGATAATATATCTATAACAAGAGTGGGACAAGCCTAAACATACAATTTTAGTAACATAATTTATAAGTGTTTTCAAAAACTCATACGTCATTTTTCAAGTAAAATACTTTGTCTATGTAGTAAAATTACTATAAAAACTTCTGGTAAGACATATCTAATATTTAATCTATCTTTAAAAATCTCTCTATGGCTCATTAGAGTACCTTTCAGTTCAATTGAATATAAACCTCATTATATCAACTCGTATGTATCCTTGCTTATGACTTCAAACACATGATAACTTCAAGGAATTTCCTTAAATTTCAATTTCAGCTAAATATAGTTTCAACTAGTAAATAAGGATATTAAACATAAATGCATAATATAGAAATACTTTCTCAAAATATAGAAGATAAATACTTGTTCAATCTCATGAAAAACTTAGGGGAGGATTCTATTTCAGAAAATAACTGCCTGACTGGGCTTGTTCAACAGCACTGATCTCACGTCTATTGTAACACCTTACCAGGCAAAATACTATACTTAAGTCATAATATATTACCTGATAAGTTATTACCTGTGGATGTCTAAATTTTTTTTTCAACTACCCCTATAGAGTTAACTATTCACTTAATAAATTCCTGTTCTATTGCGGAATAAGTAGTAGACAATCATTGTATCAGAAATAAAGTAAAATAAATAAAACTGCGGAATAGACGGAATTACTGAAATTGCATCATATACGTAGGTACACATACATTTGTTTTCAATGTTGTCAAAAGATACATAAGATAGTACAGGGTAATAAAAATGAGGCTGCTAAGACAAAATAAATCGACCTATCGCTACAATCAGAACTCTATCTGCTCCCTAGGGGACATTTCATGTACCAACCATCTTCTACATATGACATTCACCAAACTACTCCTATGGCCCAAAAATGCCAAAAGAGGGCCATTCTGTACATATCTACTACCACACTGCACAGGCACTCTAGGTGGATTCCGAGGAAAGGAATCCATTCGCCATATTGGCATCAGCAGGGGTATAGTCCATGCTAGGGGTAGAAGACGAGGGAGACGAACTCGCTGCCTCTGACGGATCCTCCTCAGATATAAAGGTAGAGGGGATATGCTCCGATGGTGCGGTTGACGGAGCCATGGGAGTCGTAGCTGCTGTTGGTGCTACTGGTGCTGCTGCCGTTGCTGCTGCTATTGGTGGAGGAGGGAATGGGTGTGCCATGTGGAGAGGGATGGCTATGTAAAGGACGGTAGGGTCAAAAAGCAGATGCATGAGTGGTACAGCAAAGTCTCTTTGGAAGAAGAAACAAAGGCGAAACTGACATCTACCGGATATGTACCTGGAGTCTAAGAATGGATCGAGAAGGATGTGGAGCTCAGGAAACTCAATGAACAGGACGCCGGTTGCCGCGTTCTCCATGATCTGAGAATGACGCGGAAACATACGGTAGGATGAGAAATAGAGATTTCTCAATAGGAATTCCTAAATCTATGCATATCTGTCATCGCTGTCATTCTCAATTGTTTCGGATTTTGGTTAATTAAAAGAAAATGTTACATCAACAAGATACTCTACTAGATTAGTTATAGAAATCATAGCCCGAAACACATCTTAGTTTTACTTAAGGAAATAAAGGAAATTAAACAGAGAAATAAGCAACCAAACTTGTATTTTTGACATAGTTAAGTGATAGCCATAAAGTGAACAAAAGTATATATATATATATATATAATATCCAATGGTGCAATTAACTCAATGCATGATAACAGAAATTGTGAATATGCATAAGAAATAATGTGTAACACCCTAATAAACTCATACTACGCTTAAGTCGTATTACGACGTTTTATTAGTTGTTACTTATGCTCGTGGAAAACTAAACCTCACTTGAAATTAAGTTACGCAGAAAATACGGTAAGATTTTTTTTTTTTTTTGAAATACGTCGTCGCTTTGCAGCGTTTTGGAAAATAAAGCCTTGAGCGAGAAAACATATAAAGAAAGAGCGTGTCGCATAAGATAAATAACCTAATATCATAAAACAAGAGAAAGATAAATAAATAACAATTGACAAATACATTGCATTACATAACTAATCATTACATCCATATGAGTTCATAATATATACATAGATATATGTATATATAAACATTACATCGAGGGGGGGCTCATGGTCGTGCCATGATCCAAATACTAAATACAAACTTAAATTGACATTATTCATCACAAAAAGGAATGTATAAAGATGCAGAGCTATGGCAACTTCAAGTCCAAATCAGCATTGTCTGGCATCCCACGTCATAATTCCGCTCACAGTGTAGGGGATCCATGCTCTAGTCCACCGGATACGCCCTCGAGATCTGGTGATGATACGGAGGAATAACTAGGGTGAGAAATAAAATTTCTCAATAGGACTCGAACCCGACACGGAGGTGTCATCGTCATCGCCCCAGCCACTTCGGTTTTATTAATGAAAACAGTGAGCATTCATAAGGTTTAGTTCTTAGGTTTTCGAAAACATGAATATCCGAAGTGGATTCAATTTTAACATACTCTAATCATTTATATCATAAACATACATGGGCATAAGTATAATTACATAAAACATGCATGGCTATGCTATAAGCTTCTCTTAACTTCTTCCCTTCATGGGTTTGGACCGAAATCCCTTTCTTTTCTTTACTTAACTTTTATCTTAGGTCCTTTTCTTTTCCTTTTCACCCACTAAACATAAGTGGTAATGAGCTCATACCATGGTCGTCGCCACCATAAAATTTCGGTACTTACACTAGCTGGGTCATGCCATGCCTCATGTAAGCCCTATCCCCTATACTCACACTAGCTGGGTCATGCCATGCCTCATGTGAGTCGTGGGTGAGGGGAGCTTACTTCGGGTCACCTTCCTTTTTGAAGGATCACGCCCTTAGTTTACTTTCTCTTCGTATTAAGGCTTATGATGCAAAATTATTCTGATTCTTTTCCATATTTAGGTGTTACGTATCGCCATCCCCAAATGTGGTTCCTTTATCAATCACCTTTAGGCGTTACGTATCACCGTCCCCATGGTGTTCATATTTATTAATCCTTTCATGTATATCGTTAATCATCATATCATCGACATATCATATTCATATCATCATCATCATGATCACCATCATATCATATCATCATCATCATGTCATTGTCATCATATTGACACATAGAGGCATATATATCACACAAAGTCTTATGAGTTTAGCTTAGTAAACTTGGGTACAAGCTTTTAATTGATTTGCTTCATGCAGAAATTCTTTTATTAGGCATAGGGCCAATTTCATCCATTATCCTTTTTGAAACTTATAAGTTGAATTATGAAGGTTTTCCAATACTTAATGTAAGGGTCTTAATATCTTAAAGCTTATTTCTCATTAACCTTTAAAACTTTACCATAACCAGTTTTACTTTTACAGTGGGGCAGTAACTTAAAAAATTCACCATAATTTCACCTTTTACTCTTTTGTTTCGAATTTTGGTATGATTATACTTCTATGTGTCTATTTTTAAACAAAATAAACCCCACTCAAAAATTCTTTTTGTATCTCGAGATATACACATTTTATTCTGACTGTTTAGATTTGAAAGTTCAACTCGGATCAGTGGCTTTTCAACTCCACTAGCAGTTCCTCACATGGAATCTGACAAAACTGTTTTATGGGGATGTTCCTCTATGTCTTAGATTTCTAGAAAACTTGGTCCCACTCAAAAATGTTCTGTATAACTTGAGTTATGCACGTTTTATTACATACTGTTCGAACAGAAATCCATCCGGGAACAGCCAACTTTGAAAAATCATATCTCCCTCATTTTAAATCCAAATTTCACGTATTTTATATGTATAAAAAGCTCTATGAATTATTAGTTTCGTTCCATTTGGAGTATATTGAAAGAGTTATTGGTCGCGCCATACAGACTGCCAGAAGTTTCCAGTTTCCACGGTTCTAGTTTCAAGGAGTTTTCTTGTAAGAACATTTAGTCTTTTCTTCAAGTGATCATTTTTCTCTTCCAAACCACTTTTAATCTTTGAGATCTTGATATTAACTCAATGTTTTAACTTCTAAAAATTTAGTTCAACAATAATAAACATTCCAACCAAAAATTTCATGCCAAAGAGAAGGACACAACACATGAAATCTCATCATACCAACAAGCATGGCCATGAGGCCTTGGAAGCAAGTCCTAAAACCACCTAGCTATTGAGAGCTTAGGAGTTCAAGGGTTTGAAGAACACATAAAAGAGGAAGGTTAGAGTCACTACCACAAGGATTTTCTTGAAAGCTTGTAGGATGGAAATGGTTGGAGATGACCTTCCTCCTCCTTGAGCTTGATGATGGGGCTAAGTGAGTGTTTGTTTTGCTTCCTCAAGAACCAAAGAGGGTGGTCCTTGAAGGGCTTGTGATGGTGATGAAAGGAAAGAGAGTTGGATGAGGTGAGAAAGAGAGAAGAAGAACAAGAAAGGTTGGAAGAACAAAAGAGCTAGGATGAAGTTTAGAGAGAGGTGGGAGCTTGGGCTTGTAGTGAGAGGATGAAAATCACAAATGAGAGAGTGGGAGGGCTAGTTTGGGGCGTAAAAATGGGTGAGGGGGCTGATGGCTTTTGCTTCTCCAGTAAGCAAGAGTGAGTAGGTGAGTTTTACTTCTTTTTCAAGCAAAAGGGCTAGGAACCTTGGGGTAAAAGGGTGGGTTGTATTTCTCTTGGGTCTTGGTGTTTGGGTAAAGACCATTTTGTGTTTTCTCAAGTGGTTAAAAGCATGACCACTCTTGGGATTGACTTGGGTGGATATGATCACTCCAAGTGTCACAATCTTGAGGGAGGAGAGTACATCTCTTGGCTTGACTCAAGGAATACTACTAACATAGGCTCTTGATCTAAGGGTGCATGATGAGAAGGCAAATGGATGGTTGGATTTTGCTCTTGTCCTTGGCCAAGATTTGGTGTATCAATTAAGAGAAATTTTTAAATCTTCAAAGCTATGAGAATTACTTAAGTTGTTAATTCAATTTGATTAGTTAAATTGCTCTTTAACTGATTTCAGTTAATTACATCTTTAAGACATTTTTCCTCTCAAAAGAATTGATCTTATGAATTATGTAATTAGGGTGTAAGAATTAATCTATCTCAATTGGTAAAGTAGAACAATTATCTTGTACTTAATAGTTATGAACTAACGAGGTTCGAATAATTAGGTTTTAATTAAAACACTTAGTGCATTATGATTCAATTATTGACTTGACTCAATTTACTAAGCTCTTGCTCATCGAGATTAGCCGATTAGTCCTCAGTTAATCGTTAACCTCTCTAATTAGCCAGGATCACTGAGCTAATTAGTTTAGACAAAAATTGGGGATGTTACATAATGCACTTGATCTTAACTCATATTTTTCCATACTTGGTCCCCTGGGAGTCTATTGGCCATAAAACTCCTGGGTAATAGTCCGCTTTTCAGGATCGAGCTCGTTTCTATACAAGGCAGCCGGGTTTACTTTCCCCGACTTCCCCACTAATCTATTCCCCTTAACTTTGTTTAGGGGCTGGCCCAAGTCACATGGAAATCCTTCCTCATTCTTGTAAGGGTAGCATTGCTCATCTTACACTTTGACCAATGCATGCATAACTTGTAAATTCATATTAATTGCAATCTTTGCCGAAATTTCGGCAGCATAACGGATCATGTCCGCTTCCCCATGAATAGTGCCAGACAACTAGGAAATTTTAATCAAATAGCAAACCCAATATAGAACATCATAATCATACCAAGAATATAAAAATATCAATAGGTGCAAGTTTTAAAATCTTAAGTATTAATCTATCTTGCAAGCTTTTTAACTTCTATTGATGTTCCCGAGTTCGACTTCCAAGATTGAATTGGATTCGAATTCTGGGGTTATGTTCAATCTCCGAGATTATATAAGTTCCGACTTCCTAGGTTATGTATATAAGGTTAATGTTTTGATTCCCAATCTAGCTCTCTGTTTGCTAAGTTCTGAGTTCCGATATTAACTCAAGTTATTTGTGTTTTATCCTAGACTGCCCTATTTCTAGCCAGAATTGCACTCTTATAAGAGAAAATTCACCAAAAATAGAAATCTGGATGAAAGCATGCGAAATTTATATCAATGTAAAGCTAACAAAGCAAGCTTTCAAATGGAAAAGTTACATATCATTTGAATGAGTATAATTCGAGATATAAGCCCCGAAACTTGACCCTAATGGACTGCCCTGTTTCAGCCTGAATTGAATCTGACTCTGAAATTTTTATGAAATGTTCCCTCATGTGTTAGCTTTCAAACAACACTGGATTCACTCAATTTGAAGTTGTGTAGGGTGAGTTACACCCTTCTCAACTCACACTGCCCGGATGAAAGTCCTGATTTCTAGGTCAAACTTCAAAAATTCATAACTAACTTTATACTGATCCAATGGCCTTATATATGTATGGAAAGCCCTGAATGTCTAGTTTCATATAAAAATAGATTCATGAAATTTAAATGGCTGTAGACAGAGCTATACACTCCGCCGTACGGACTGCCGAGGAAAAACCCTAACAGCTTCTTGAGTTTTCTCTTTTCTTCAAGTTCTTTCATACCAACTCCAATTCTAATCACAAGACACATGCAAATTCAATCATAAACCATCATCATCACTCTAAATCATATCAATATCATGAGGAAAACAAGATCCCCACATAGCCCCAAATCAAGAAAAATAAGAGGAGAAGTTGGATTCCTACCTTGTCTAGTTGAAATTGAGTTGATTTGGTGCCTTAGATGGAAGCAACTCTTGATAAAACTTGAAGAGAGGTTGAAGATGGAGTAGAGAGGAGTGTGAATGGAAGAGAAATGAAGGGGAGTCAGCCCCTTATCTTGGCTGAAATTCACAAGGGCAAAGAAGGAATTGGACACAAACTTGTGGAGCAAGGAGTTGTGTGATTGGTGGATGTGTGTTGGGGTTTCAATTTGATTTTGTGGCTGCCATCCTTGGCTGAAGGTGGTGTCATATATAGGGTTGTTTTGGCTAAATCCTAGCCATTCATCCTAGGGCACTCATAATGTAAGTTCTATTGGTTCGATTCCGATAGTTTAAAATACTGAAATCTTACCAATTTCTCTTAAATCGGTAAACCGGTTTTAGAAAAATTCTGTGAGGTTTCCTATATTCCTAACTAATTTCATCAAGCCTAATCCTTCTAAATCACACTTAATTGGCTTTAGGTGAACGCTTAATCGAATTCTAATTAAATCCAATTATTCGATGAAAACTGAACAACTCGGTTATTAACGATAAAATTTCTCAGACGTTACATTTCTACCCTCCTAAAAAAAAATTTGTCCTCAAAATTTAGTACTTGAGAATAATTCAGGATACTCCCTCCTCATATCGGCTTCTAATTCTCATGTACAGTTTGTTGAGTCTTCGTGTCCTTATGCCACCTTCACTAACTGTACGGCATTGCTCCGAAGGTGTTTGATGCTCCTGTCCACTATCCGTGCTGGGGGTACATGAAAAGTTAAGTCATTCCTTAACTGGATTAATTCAGGTTCCAAGAAATAAGTGGGGTCAGGCTGGTATCTTCTGAGTTAAGAAACATGAAAGACGTCATGAAGATTTGATAGATGTGGAGGTAAGGCGACTCGGTACGCTACTAGCCCGATTCGCTTCAAAATTTGAAAAGGACCTATAAAGCAAGGGCTTAGCTTTCTAATTTTAATGGCTCTGCCTATTCCAGTTGTGGGTGTGATCTTTAGAAACACATGGTCTCCTTTTTGGAACTCCAATGGCTTTCTCCTGACATCCGCGTAGCTCTTCTGACGGCTATGAGCTGCAAGTATTTTGCTACGGATCCTTTTGATTTGCTCTGTAGTTTGTTTGACTAGTTCCGGTCCTAACAGACTCTGTTCTCCTGATTCATACCAACATAGGGGAGATTGACACTTCCGTCCATATAAAGCCTCATACGGAGCCATGTCGATGCTAGCATGGTAACTGTTGTTGTACGCAAACTCGGCTAACGGTAAGTATTGATCCCAGCTTCCACGCTGTTCCAGAATGTATGCTCGCAACATATCTTCCAAGGTTTGAATCGTTCGTTCTGTTTGACCATTCGTTTGCGGATGATATGCGGTACTTAGATATAGTCTAGTACCGAACGCCTTCTGGAGCGCTCCCAAAAACCGTGAGGTGAACCTTGGATCTCGATCTGAAATGATTGTTGAAGGAATACCATGTAGCCGTACCACTTCTTGAATGTATAATTGAGCCAACTTCTCTAAAGGATAATTCGCTCAAATGGGTAAGAAGTGAGTAGACTTGGTTAGCCTATCCACTATGACCCATAGAGCATCATATCCTGAGGGTGTTCTTGGTAATCCCATCACGAAATCCATAGAAATGCTTTCCCATTTCCATTCCGGAATCTCTAAGGGTTGTAGTGTCCCTGCTGGTTTCTGATGCTCTATTTTTACCTTCTGGCAAGTTAGACATTTATTCACGAAATTTGCCACATCTATTTTAAGGCCTGGCCACCAAAACATCTTCTTGAGATCTTGATACATTTTGTTAATGCTAGGATGTATAGTAAACTCGCTTATGGGCTTCCTATCTTCTTCCTGAGGTTATCCTCCTCAGGTATGCATATTCTCCCCTGATATTGCCATATTCCTTCTGCATCCTAAGTAAATCCTGTTAGCTTGCCAGATTGCACTAGTTGTACTGTATGCTGGAAGTCATCATTTCTTTGTTGTGCTTGCTGGATTTGGTATTTAAAATCACTGGTTATCTTAAGTTGGTTTAACTGAATGGCATTAGGGTTCATAGAGATTCCCAAGTTGAGGTCTCGGAAACTCTCTATGAGCTCCGTCTCCTTGATTATCATCCATGCCATAGTTAAAGATTTCCTACATTAACACGCACCCTAATCCTTTCTTAGAAGCATCATAGTAGACTTCGAACGGTCCATGAGGATTCGACAAAGTAAGTATTGGGACTGTCGTTAACTTTTCTTTTAATTCTTGGAAACTCTGCTCACACTCAGTTGTCCATTCGAATGGGGTGTTCTTCCTGGTTAACTTTGTTAGGGGTAGGGCTATTTGAGAGAAGTTCTTAACAAATCTCCTATAATATCCTGCCAACCCTAAGAAGCTCTTGACTTTCGTAACTGTCGTTGGTCGTTCCCAGTTTACTACTGTCTCTACCTTACTAGGGTCCATTGAAATTCCCCTATGGGATACCACATGGCCAAGAAATTTTACTTGTTCCATCCAAAATTCACATTTGGATAGCTTGGCGTAAAGTTTCTTCTCTCTTAGAATTTGCAGAACCAGTCGCAATTATTCTGCGTGGTCTTGCTCCGTTTTTGAGTAAACAAGTATGTCATCAATGAATACCACCACAAATTTGTCAAGATATGGTCAAAATATCCGATTCATGTAATCCATGAATATTGCTGGTGGATTCGTCAACCCGAAGGACATCACAGTGTATTCATAATGTCCATAACAAGTTCGAAACGCCGTCTTCGGAATATCTTCTTCTCGAACTCGAATTTGGTGATATCCAGATCGTAGATCAATCTTGGAAAATATAGTAGCCCCTTGTAGTTGATCCATGAGATCATCAATCCTTGGCAATGGGTACTTATTTTTTATCGTCGCCTTATTCAGCTGCCTGTAATCCACACATAGTCGCATGCCTCTGTCCTTCTTCTTAACTAACAGAACTGGGGCTCCCAATGGTGATGCACTTGGCCTAATAAATTTCTTTTCCAGGAGTTCTTCAATCTGCTTCTTAAGTTCGGTCAACTACAAGGGTGACATTCGGTATGACGCTATAGATATTGGTCCTGCTTCCGGTACCAATTCAATGGCGAACTCAATTTCCCTCTCAGGAGGAGAATCAGGAATGTCTTCAGGGAACACATCGGGATATTCCCTAACAACTGGAATATCATCTAACTTCTGATCAACCTCCGCTACCTTGGTTGATAAGAGAATATACCCTTGACTCTTATCCCCACAGTGGTGTATTGCTAAGGAGCTCAAATAAAGGCTTACAGGGATTACTGATACAGAAGATGAAACAGAGGGAAGCACAATGGATTTATCAGAGCAATTTAACAGCGCCTGGTTAGCAGAGAACCAATCCATACCCAAAATAATGTCAAGTCCAGACAAGGGGAGACAAATAAAATTAGCTGAAAAAGTCCGACCTCCTATCTAAAGGGGGATACTCATGCAAATATGACGGGTCTTAACGGGCTCACTTGTAGGAGTAGAAACTAGCAAATCATAGGGTAATTCAGAAATAGGTAACTGCAAGGCTGACATGCAATCATGAGAAATGAAAGAGTGAGATGCACCTGAATCATATAAAACAGTCAAGGTCTTACCATTCACTTCACACGTATCTTGAATCAAATCTTCCGACTTGTTAACCTCCTGTGCATCTATAGTGAAAACTCTTCCCTAGCGTTGTGGCTTGGGAGTCGGCTGGGGGTTTCTGGCTGGACATTCATAGATTTTGTGGCCTGGTTTGCCATATCCAAAACAGACATTTTGACCTGCCAAGCAGGGGTGGTTGCCATGATTCCTGCCGCACTTGTTGCAAGTCTAGTTTGTAACCTCCTCCCAAGTATGGTACTATGCTTAAGTCATAATACCTCACCTAGGTGTTGTTACTGTCACTTAATCGGACCTTGTCTGCCAGCAACCTTTGGCCACCTTCAATCTTACTAGTCAACTCTGCCTTGAAGGGCCTTCTTCGGAACTTTTGAACTATCTGGAGATAACACGGAAAGAAATATAGGAGTGAGAATTATAAATTCTCAGTAGGATTCATTAACTATCATACATAATGTCATCGTTGTCATCTTCAGTTGCTTCGGTTTATTATGAAAAATGTGAACATGTTATACAAACTGTTTAATTTTATAGTTCGAAAACATACTGTCCAAAGTAAGGTTCATTTTATTCATACACTTGTCATTTGGGTGAGCCAATATAAAGTCAATTCATGAATCATACTATGAATAATAACTGAAACGTATCAAAATACAATAGCACCAATATATTGAAAACATAAGATCTGCATATGCCTTTACTTGTACTTGAATTTATGCAGATTCACATAAATTTGCTTTCCTTCCTTTATCTTCCTTTACTTGTTACATATATTCCAGAGTACGATCGCCATGTCATACTCCATCGGGGTGTGATCACCATGTCACACTTCTTAGGAATATGTAAATCCTGCCACATCCCAGAGTATGATCATCATGTCGTACTCCATCGGGATGTGATCGCCATGTCACATTCCTTAGGGTGTGGGATCATTATGCCACATTCTAGAGTATGATCGCTATGTCATACCCCGTCAGAGCGTGATCACCATGTCACGTTCCTTAGGAATATGGACTCATCATCATATCTTTCATCATAGAATTTTTATATGCCACATTCCAGAGTATGATCGCCATGCCACGTTCCTTAGGAATATGGAACCTTCATCATATCTTTTAATTGCCTTCACAGGGAGGGACCCAATTAACTGCCTCCAAGTGAAAGGATCCAATCTTATCTTATTTAACTGCCTTCACTAGGAGGGACCTCATAACTGTTTCTAGGTGAAGGTATCTATATTTATTATGTTCATATCCTTTCATTCTCATACATAATCACGTATAGACATGCTGAATGCACTCATACATATGCTTCATCATTTACTTTCATATATCCTTGCATCTAGAATTTCATATTCATAACTTAAATCTTCATAACACAAGCTATTATAACTTCATATGATTCTACTGAAAATTCGGCAGCATAACGGAACGTGTCTGCTTCCCCATGAATAGTGCCAGTACTCAGAAAACCAATTGTATAGAGAAATCATAACACTTCATTCACAATCATTAAATTCATGGGCACAATTGTTACATTTAAAATATGGTTGCTGTCTTAACACTTTCATTCAACCTAGTTTTTGTAAATCAAGCCACAATTTCTATTTAACTCATCTGGACCTAAATTTTGGTATGTTAGAGTGTTATGTGTCTATTTTCTAACCTCTTTGGTCCCATCTAATTTTGATAAATATAGCTCAAGTTATTTAAGTTTTATCTCGGCTTGCCCTATAGCTGGCCAAAATTACACACCTAAACGTAAAAATCCACAAAAAATCTAAAACTAGTTCAAATCACACAAAATTGGTATCATATTAAATATAACAGGATAATATTTCATTTGCAATAAGTTCCATTTCATTTGCTTTAGTAGAGCTCGAGTTATAAGCCCCGAAATTTGACCTTCCTGAACTGCCCTGTTTTGGCCCAGTTTGGACATAGGGCAACTTCTTCGAACCACTAGGAGCAAACGGGACCGTATCTAACTTTGAAATTTTTATGAGATTTTCTCCTATGTGTAATCTTTCTAACAAAGTTATTTTCATTCAATTCCAAGTCGTATAAGGCAAGTTTTGCCCTGAACAACCTAGTCTGCCCAGAATCAACCTCAAAAACCTAGGTCAATCTTCCAAAATTCATATATCCCTCAATACTAATCCAATGGCCTTATATTATATATGTATGGAAATCCCTGAATGTCTAGTTTCACATAAAATTAGTTTCATTTTGTTTCAACGGCTGTAGGAGGATCCGTACACTCCGCCGTACGGACCGCCGTAGGTTCTCCTAGGTTTTCAGATTCTGGTTTGCTCTCTATCTTATGTTCCATGCAATATTCAATCCCAATCCAACCTAATACTGCTAAACCACCCAAGAACACTTACATAATCTCAATTAAACATCAAATACATGCATACAATTAAATGAATCAATAGCCACTAGTCACAAGAAATCCATAAAAAAAAATGTGGAATCCTACCTCAAATTGATGTAGAAACTAGCCAGATTTGAGCTCTTGGTGTAGGAAATGGGTGGAGCTTAGAAATTTGAGGAAAAGGAAGTGAGGAAGAAGAAGAATGAAGGGATAGAAGTTGGCATGAAGGAGAAGCACGAAAATGAGAGGGGTTGGAGGGGATTTTAGAGTCTTAAAGCATGACAAATGAGTGGTGATTGGTGGAGGCTTGGATGGTATACATTGAGCCAAGTTTCTCCACTCTTTGGGCAGCCACTTGGTGCCGCTTAGGTGGGGGAAAGGTGGCTGAATTTTAGCCACTCTTTCTAGGGTTTCTAGTGTAGAATTCCATTGTTCCGGTTCTTGTGGTTTAAAATACCGAATCTCTACCGATTTCTTGTAAATCGGCAAAACGGTTTTGAAGAATTTTATGAGGTTTACTATGTTTCTATTTTAATTGTTTCTAATCCAATTCTCTCTAATTAACATCTAATTAACTCCTAATTAACCTTTCATTAATGTCTAATTAATTCTACACATTCAATAAAGACAGATAAATTGATTAATAACGTATATTAAACTTAGCGTAGTTCCAGACATTATACTAAATAATTTCTCATAGTATTTTACATAACAATTAAATTTCCTTTAGCTCTAGTATTTATAATTCATCCCTAATTGCTCTTATTTTTCTAATAAATTGATTAACAACACAAATCAATTGCACTGTTTCTTTGGAATTGTTATCTTTTTGCTTTTTCGTAAATCCTTTAATATTTTCTGTTTGGTTTCCGTAGCTAATGGCATTTTCGTAATTATGGGCAAATCTAGGGGCATCCCACGTCATTTCACATGTGGACACCTTCGTAGCCCAATTGGCCAAGAATTGGGTTTTTACGTTTCCGCTATGTGGTTCTGCTTCGTTTAAAACCTTATTCTGCTAATTCAGTAGATATAAGGACCTAAATGTCATTTTAAAAAATGTTCAGGGGCAAGGCTATAAATAATAAAAATTTGCCTAAGGACGTTTTCATTATTTCCTATAACGTTATATGGGGATGTTACATGGTTCCCAAAAGGCCTCTGAGGTTGCTTGCCTTTGTTGCTCGCAGGCTGAAACTTCTTCTGCCGTTGAAAGTTAGGCTTCAACCTTGTGCCTTGCGGAGCTAACCCCTTCTTAAAGCTACTACCGGTTGACCTAGCAGAAACCAACTTCTTGTTACAATCCTCCACTAGGCGGCACTTGTTCACCAAAGTAGGGAAGTCTCTGATCTCCATTGCCCTATGGTGGTAAGGATGTCTTCTCTCAACCCACCTTCGAACTTCATGCATTTCCATGCTTCGTCGGGGTTCCATTGATAAATGGTGGAAAATTTGCACAACTCCTCAAATTTAGCAATGTATTCCGATACACTACTATTCCCTTGACGGAGGTGCATGAACTCTAACTCCTTAGTATTCCGAACAGAGGTAGGGAAGTACTTCTGATAAAACGCGTCTCTGAATATGTCCCAAGTAATATCTGTTTGGGATCCCTCTAATAATCGGCGTGCACCATTCCACCAGAACTCTGCATCTGCTTCTAGCATATAGGTGGCAAGGGTCACCTTTTGACGATCTGTGCAATCTAATACGGAGAAGACCTTCTCCATAGCTTTAACCCACTCGTCTGCCTTATCTAGGTTAAAGGCTCCCCTGAAGCTGGGTGGGTTGGCCTTCCTAAACTCAGCAAATTTGAGGTATTCCAGATCCACCCCAGGGCCATTATGATTCCCTCCAAGACCTACCTCTGGCTGCCTTCCTAGTTGGCCCATCATTTGAGTTACTGCAGCTGCCTGCTTGCGCATAGCGTGCGCCATTTCTCGTATTGTGTCCAAGAACTCAATAGATTCCTCCTGGGCTAGGGAAGTTCGCGACCTACCTCACCTTCCAGGAGCCATCAAGTTCTGAGCACACAAAACAAGAGTAATTGAGTTGATCAGGCTCAATACTAACTTCGGTGTGCTAGTAAATAATAGCATACGGTTAGGAAATTCTCTCACATGCATCCTATCCATATGGACAAGACTCAATGCATGATAATATCTAAGGAACATAGAGCATATGCGAAGCATAGTCAGTCCAATCCTCAGGCCTTTATTAGGACGAACTGCTCTGATACCAAAAATGTAACACCTTACCAGACAAAATACTATGCTTAAGTCATAATATATTACCTGATAAGTTATTACGTGTGGATGTCTAAAATTTATTTATTTTTTCAACTACCCTTACAGAGTTAACTATTCACTTAATAAATTCCCGTTCTATTGCGGAATAAGTAGTAGACAATCGTTGTATCAGAAATAAAGTAAAATAAATAAAACTGCAAAATAGATGGAATTACTAAAACTGCATCATATATGTAGGTACATATACATTTGTTTTCAAAGTTGTCAAAAGATACATAAGACAATACAGGATAATAAAAATGAGGCCGCTAAGACAAAATAAATCGATCTGTCACTTCAATCAGAACCCTAACCGGTCCCCACGGGACATTTCATGTACCAATCATCTACATATGACATCCACTAAACTACTGCCTATGGCCTAAAAATGCCAAAAGAGGGCCATTCTGTACATAACTCACACTGCCCGGATGAAAGTCCTGATTTCTAGGTCAAACTTCAAAAATTCATAACTAACTCTATACTGATCCAATGGCCTTATATTATATATGTATGGAAAGCCCTGAATGTCTAGTTTCATATAAAAATAGATTCATGAAATTTAAATGGCTGTAGGCAGAGCCATGCACTCTACTATATGGACTGCCGAGGAAAAACCCTAACAGCTTCTTGAGTTTTCTCTTTTCTTCAAGTTCTTTCATACCAACTCCAATTCTAATCACAACACACATGCAAATTCAATCATAAACCATCATCATCACTCCAAATCATATCAATATCATGAGGAAAAGAAGATCCCCACACAGCCCCAAATCAAGAAAAACAAGAGGAGAAGTTGGATTCCTACCTTATCTAGTTGAAATTGAGTTGATTTGGTGCCTTAGATAGAAGCAACTCTTGATGAGACTTGAAGAGAGGTTGAAGACGGAGCAGAGAGGAGTGTAAATGGAAGAGAAATGAAGGGGAGTCAGCCCCTTATCTCTATGGATTTCGTGATGGGTTTACCCCGAACACAAGCTAGATTTGATGCCATATGGGTTGTTGTGGATAGATTGACAAAGTCTGCCCACTTCTTACCTATAAGAGCGAATTATCCTTTGGATAAGCTAGCCCAGCTATACATCCAAGAGATTGTACGACTGCACAGTGTACCTGCAACCATTGTATCTGATAGAGACCCAAGGTTTACCTCTAGGTTCTGGGGAGCCTTGCAAAAGGCATTCGGGACGGGACTTTGTTTAAGTACAGCCTACCACCCCCAGACTGATGGACAATCGGAAAGAACCATACAAACCCTAGAGGATATGTTGAGAGCATTTGTCATGGACCGACCCAGAAGTTAGGACAAACACCTACCCCTCATCGAGCTCGCCTACAACAATAGTTTCCATGCTAGCATTGGGATGGCGCCTTATGAAGCCCTGTATGGTAGAAAGTGTAAATCTCCACTTTGTTGGTATGAAGCGGGTGAGCAAAGCCTCTTAGGACCTGATTTGGTCAGACAAACCACTGAACAAATTAAGAAAATAAGGGAAAGGATTCTCACTGCACAGAGCCGTCAAAAGAGCTATGCAGATAAGAGGAGAAAGCCAATTGAGTTCCAAGAGGGAGAACACGTATTCTTGAAAATCACTCCTACAACAGGTATTGGTAAAGCCCTTAGAGTCAAAAAGTTGAGTCCTCGTTTTCTTGGCCCTTTTCAAATCTTGAAACGAATAGGAGCAGTTGCCTACCAAATAGCATTACCACCCCATTTGTCAAACCTTCACAATGTTTTCCATGTCTCCCAATTAAGAAAGTACAACTCTGACCCCAATCATCTTCTTGAGCCAGAAAGTGTACAATTAAGGGAAGACCTAACCTTCGACCTACCACCTATGAGAATCATAGATAGGAAGGTCAAGCAGCTGAGGAACAAGTCCATGCCCTTGGTAAAAGTGGCATGGGGAAAAGGAAGCTTGGAGGAGCACACGTGGGAGCTCGAGGCAGAGATGCAAAGAGATTATCCCCACCTGTTTTCAGGTAACGAATTTTGAGGGCAAAATTCTTTTCAAGGAGGGGAGAAATGTAACATCCCCATTTTCATCTAGGCTAATTAGCTCGGTGTCTCCGGCTAATTAGAGGGGTTAGCGATTAATTAAAAACTAATCGGCTAATCTCGAGAGCAAGGGCTTAGTAAATTAAAGGCAAGTCAACAAGATAAGAGAAAGTCAACAATTGAAACATAATGCATTAAAAGTTACAATTAAAAGCCTAATTGCCCAATCCTTATTAATTCATGATTTAGAACATAAAATCAAGGTGATCTAGCCTAATTAACTAAGAGCATATGAGTATCACACCTTAATCACATTAACCCTCACATCTTCTTTACATAATTAATAAGGAAAATCCTTTTCATTGAAAATGTGCTAATGTGTAATTAAACCAATTGAATTAATTAGCATTTAGATAATTATAACAATTGTAAAAGTTTAGAAACTTCTCTTTAATTATTGTTTGAAAGTTTGGTCAAAGCAAGAGCCATATCCAACCATCCATTTGCCTTCTCATCATACACCACTAGATCAAGAGTCCATGTTAGTAGATTCCTTAAGTCAAGACAAAAGATCCACTCTCCTCCATCAAGATTGTGACACTGGGAGTAATCATATTCATCCAATGCCAATCCTAAGATAGGTCATGCTTTTAACCACTTGAAAAACACTACAAAGTCTTTACCCAAGTGTTAAGACTCAAAGGAAACACGACTCCCTCTTTTGCCCCAAGGTTTTTCCCACTCTCTTGCTTGTTGTAAGAAGCAAAATCACATCACTCTCTCCCCCTCATTTTTGCGCCATTCAGCCTCTCTGCTCTCCTCCTCACTTCATTTTTCATTTCCTCTCCCAAAGACACAAAGCTCTTTCCTCTCTCTAAGTCCCTTTCCTACTCCCTTGTTCTTCCAATCTTTCTTGTTCTTCTTCCAATCTCTCTACTACTTCTCACCTCATTTCCATCACCACCCTCACCATCCCTTCAAGGACCACCATTTTTGGTCTTTGAAGAAACAAGAGCACTCATACACAAGCCCCATTTCCAAGCATTCAAGTAGGAAGGCTCTCTCCAACCCTCTCCACCTTCAAAATCCTTCAAGAAAGCTCTCTTTGATAGTGACTCTAACCTTTCTTTTTCATGTATTTTTCAAGCTCTAGAACTCCTAAGCTCTTCATAGCTAGGTGGTTTTAGGACTTGCTTCAAGGTCTCATGACCATTTCATGATCTATGAGTTTTTCATGCCCTGTTGAACATATTATTCTAAAATGAGATTATGTGGCATGATGGTTTTATGTATCTTGCTTTATTTTGTTTTAAAATACTGATTTGGTGGCTAAAATCTTGAATATAATGGTGAGATAAAACATAAAAATGGTGATTTGAAGTGGTCTAGTAACATTTCCACAAGTTTGACATGTAAAACACAAAAACGAGTTAAGCTGAAATTCTGGCAGTCTGTAAGACGTACGGTATAATTCGTTCTACAAAACTCAAAATGTAGTGAAACTAATTTTCTGTGAAAATAGACTCAAATAGCTTTCCACACATAAAATTCGTGAAATTTTGATTTAAAATGAGGGAGATATGATTTTTCAAAGTTGGCTGTTCCTGGATGAATTTCTGTTTGGGCAGTCTGCACTAAAAATCTTATAACCAAAGCTACAAAAATTATTTTTGAGTGGGACCAAGTTTTTTAGAAAGATAAGACATAGAGAATCACCCCTATAAACATTTTTATCAGATTCCATGTGAGGAACTCCCAGTGGAGTTGACAAGCCACTGACCTGAGGTGAACTTTCAATTCTGGACAGTCAGAATAAAATGTGCATAACTCCAGTTACAAAATGAATTTTTGAGTGGGGTTTGTTTTGTTTAAAAATAGACTCAGAAAAGTATAACCATACCAAATTCGAAACAAAAGAGTAAAAGATGCAATTATGGTGAATTTTTAAAGTTACTGCCCCACTGTAAAAGTAAAAACTGGTTGCGGTGAAAGTTAAAGAATAATGAGAAATAAGCTTTAAGACACTAAGACCTTTACTCTAAGCATTGGAAAAGCCCTCATAACTCAACTTAAAAATTTCAAAGAGGATAATGGATGAAATTGGCCTTAAGCCTAATAAAAGAGTTTACACAAGAAACAATCTCAATTAAAAGATTGCACCAAATTTATTAAGCTAAGCTCATAAAATTTTGCTTGAGAATATGCCTATGTTTATGTGCAAGCATGATGCTATAATGATGATGAGTGATGATGATGATATGAATATGATATGTTGATGATATGATGCTTAATGATATGTGATATTGGATTTCTCTGTTTGGCAAAATTTTGGGAAGCTTCGGTCTAGCCGTTATGCTGCCGAAATTCTGCGAAAATTGTGGACTTAGAAATATTTTGCATCATAAGCTTTAATAAGAAGAGATTTAATTAAGTGTGTGATCCTTCAAAAGGGAAGGTGACCTGATTTAAGCTCCCCTCACCCACGACTCACATGAGGCATGGCATGACCCAACTAGTGTGAGTATAGGGGATAGGGCTTACATGAGGCATGGCGTGACCCAGCTAGTGTAAGTACCGAAAAGTTATAGTGGTGACGGCCACGGTATGAGCTCATTACCACTTATGTTTAGTGGGTGAAAAGATAAAGTCAAGTTAAGAAAAGAAAAGAGACTTCGGTCCAAAACCCTAGAAGGGGAAGAAGTTAAGAGAATCTTATAGCATGGACATGCATGTTTTATGTAATTACACTTGTGCTTATGTATATTATGATACAAATGATTAGAAGGTATGTTAAAAATTGAATCCACTTCGGATATTCATTTTTTCGAAAATCTAAGAATTGGACCTTATGCATGCTCACTGTTTTCATTTATAAAACCGAAGTGGCTGGGACGATGACGACGACACTTTAGTGTTGGGTTCGAGTCTTACTGAGAAATCTTATTTCTCACTCTAGTTACTTTTCCGTATCGTCACCAGAATCTGATGGCACCTCCGGTGGAGTGGAACATGGATCCTCCACATTGTGAGCAGACGTGTGACTTTGGATGCAAGACGAAGCTGTTTTGGGACTTTTAGCGACCATCACTCTGCACCTTTGCATATTCCTTTTTGAGATGGGCTTTGTTATTTAAATTTGTACTTAGTATCTAGTATTTGGATCACGGCACGACCATGAGCCTCCTTAGATGTAATGCTGATATATATATATATATATATTATGAACCTATGTGGATGTAATGATTAACCATGTATGCAATGTATTTGCGAATTACTATTTACTTACCTTTCTCTTGTTTTATGATATTGGGGTATGTATTTTATGCGACACGCTCTTTCCCTATCTGTCTTCTCATTCCAGGCTTTACTTTCCAAAAACGCTGCAAAGCGACGACGCATTTCAAAAAAAAATTTACCGTATTTTCCGCATAACTTAATTTATAAATGAAGTGTAGTTTTCCACGACCATAAGTAACAACTAATAAAACGCCGTAATACGACTTAAGCGTAGTATGGGTTTGTTAGGGTGTTGCACCATTCATCCTAGGGCACTCATAATGTAAGTTCTATTGGTTCAGTTTCGACAGTTTAAAATATTGAAATCTTACCGATTTCTCTTAAATCAGTAAACCGATTTTAGAAAAATTCTGTGAGGTTTCCTATGTTCCTAATCTAATTCCATCAAGCCTAATCCTTCTAAATCACACTTAATTGGATTTAGGTGAATGCTTAATCGAATTCTAATTAAACCCAATTATTCGATGAAAATCGAACAACTCGGTTATTAACGATAAAATTTCTCGGACGTTACATCTATGCGTGTCTATATCTACCGGATATGTTGGCCGACATGTCGAGCTAACAATCACCCTGCTAGCTGGGTTATACGAGGTGCACCAAGGCTAATGCTGCTGCCATTAGCAAACAGTTCTGTTACAGTTTTCTCCCTTAGAAAGGCACTCACACTTGCTGGGTTTTCGCCATGCCTCAAGTGAGTCCTTGAAAACACATTTCCTTCTAACTCCTTGATAATAACACTTTTCTTTATTCCAAATCATATAGTTTCTTGCTCATAACTTTAATGCATAATAAGGTTCAAGCATAGCGTTTTCCAACTATTCAACTTAAAGTATTTAAATCTCTTTTTCAAATTATTGAAATGTAACTATTTCTTTCTATCAAATAGCTCATAACCTTTGCTTTAAGAACATTACAATTTCTATAAAAGCTTGTCTCACACTTCTATGCTCAAACATACATATACATATACATATGCATAACTAGCATGATTACTTCAAGAATTCTATAATGATCGAGTAAAACACATTGAATCTATTCTTTCATAGAACTTTACTAAAATATAATTTAGACATGTATTTAGGAAATTAAGGATAAGAAGCATGCTATAGATATACTATCACTCACAGTTCAAGTTAGGAAAGGAAGAAGCTCAAGCTTCACAAAGCCTTAGAGCCACAAAGGGATTCCGAAGAGTATCTAACATGACAAATATATGAATTAGACTCTCACAACTTAACTATTCTGAGAATTTACTAGGATTAGCCTTATAGGGCAAAAACCCCCAATTATAGAACCTAATCCCTTCCTCATGAGCTCAAATCTTGATTTCAAAGATAAACTAACTAATCCATGGTATAATAATGAGGTTTAAGCTCAAAAATTACCTTAGAAAGATAAGGAAGGCGGTAGAGCATGGGAACAATGGTAAGTTTCCTTCCACCATGATTTTCTCTCTCTAGAAAAGAGGAGAGAGAGAACTCCAAGTGAGAAGACAAAGTTAGGTGATGAGGATGACATAAGGAAGATGAGTTTGGTGGTAGATTTGAGTGAAATTTGATAAAGGAATTATCATTCCATGGGGGAAGAAGAAGGATAAGAGAGAGAGAGAGAGAGAAAGAGAGAGTTTTGGGAGAAAATGGTGGAGAAGGGTCAAGACCCTTCCTTTATTTCTGTCCAGTGGGCGCCTAGGTGCCGCGACTTGGCAGCCTGGGCGCCCCCTACCTGAAACTCCTTCTTCTACAGCACATCCAACGCCTAGGTGCTGGCTTTGGGTGCCTAGGCGCCTAGTCCTCTTTTTTTTTTTTTTTTCTTCTTCTTCTTCTATCTATACCTCTAAATATCATCATGTCCTTATTTATTTTACTCTCTATTAACTTTAAAATATAAATATAAATAAGGAAATACCCCCTATTTGAATCCAATAAAAATATTGGAAAAATAAAACTCCTTAAGAGTCAAAATTCAGCTTTTGGATTATAGTACAAATTTTTTGGAAACTCGCATTTTCTAAAACTTTTGAGTTAAAAAGGGTTAATGGCTTCCTAAAATTCCTTAAAAGTCACTCTTCAATTCTTTGATATCTAAAAAATAATTACAGGAACTTTTAATCCCCTGAGAATGTTCCAATCATATGGCCCTCCAAGGAGGCATAGGATCCAAACTTAGAGCTTTTGCGGGGTTCGACAGGATGAAGTATCACAATTCATACACTCTTGACTTGGGTGTTACAGGATGCCATCTTATCTCTTCCATTACAAAATCCTCCTACATTGGAGTTTTCTTCTACTGACCTGGTGTGGTCGAAAGTGGAAGGCTGGCATGATAAATTAGATAAAGTTGCTCTAATGCTATTTGCTAGAGTTGATGATTTTGTGAGAGGTGAATCTAATAATAAACAATGTCCGACAAGATTTCATGTCGAAGCAAGGCGTCGATAGCCTCCATCAATACCTTTGAAGCCAAAGGTTGATGGCATACTAGAGTATATTCTATAAGTTGTAAATGTCTTCATTTAGTGTCCATATTGGTAGTTATTCTAAATTCTATAGTTAATAAGACTTATTGCTCATTTGGTATGTTTCTGGTTTGTTCTCTGTCATGGTCTACTATTTGTCTAATTTTGTTGTAGTTTTCTCTGGTGGGACTAAGGTTTAGACTTGGTGGCTACTATTTATGTTATTTGTAATTTTGGTGGTCATTTATGCTTGTTGTTTAGACTAAGCTGTTGTTTTCCTATGCCATTATTGACTCTTTCCTATATGCCTATGAAACCAATTGTGACCTCTAAGAGCTTAGAGTTTCTAAATATATTTTCTATATATTGATAAATTAACAAGCTACGTGTTTTTTTCTCTTAAGCATCTGAAATTCTAAACCTTTATTACAACAAGTGATGAATCTTTGATCATAAGTAGCATGAAGGAAAAAGATAAATTCTCAAGTTATTCAAGTGTATGGGTATCCATGGATATCCGCAGGGGTCTCCAAACACAGGTACCCATGCGGGTATGGGGCGGGAGACGAGGTCTATCCCCTGCCCCTGCCCTGCCGCATTGACACTCCTAATAGTACATTTAGTTATAGATAATAAATTTATGTCTGTGATTTCACAAGTTTATTTTGACCTCATTATTTTTTTATTTAATATTGTCAGTATTTTTGTTTATTTCTTTTAAATAAAGCATATGTTATTCATTAATTATGGAACCGAAATTATCTCCTTGTGTTGAAAGTATTCCAACCTGATAGTAATTTCAAAATTAAATGAGCCATTGAATCATTTATAGATTAAAAATTAGTGAAATCTAGTATGGATCAGAAGAAGGAATTTGACATGCGCGACTTCAAGTTTTGAATTGGACAAATTAAAGTAATGGAAGAAGATTTTTTTGAGTCACAACTATGGCTAGAAATAGCGACACTAGCAACTGGTAGCACCAAAATAACCATCCATGGCTCCGCCCTCCTCTCAACAGGATGAGCGAGGGGCACTACATCACAATATAGTACAGGTGTAGCAACTATGATTTGAGGGCAGAGGCTGAGGGGAGACTTCAGTTGCTCCAGAAAGCAGCAAAGGAGAAGGACAAGTTCAGGGATCAATAAGGAGCATTGAGGTGGACAGGAGAAGAAAGGAAGGTTTATAGAAAGAGAGCAAGAGAGCAAAAATTTTAGGCCAAAATAAATTTTTGTTAATTGTGTTTAGGAGTTGTCATGTGGCACTTAGAGTATTTCTCAGTAGGGATTTCTAACTAAACATACAATTGATGTCATCATTGCCTCAGTCAATTCGATTTATTTAAGAAAATAAGTGAATAAGCATAAATAGAATAAAGGTTCCTTTCAATAATTTTGAAAACATAAACTCGAAGTGGATCCATTTTTATTCAACCACTTGAAACAAGACTCCAAAACATAATAGCAGTGATAACACATTAAAGTATCACTTCATTATCAATATGCAATGCATGCCATGCAAATCTTCTAATGAATGCTTATGCTCTTTATTCTTTTGCCATTAAGGCCATATTTTAGCACATGCTTTTGTTCTTATGTGCCCTTGGATAGACTGTCCTAGGATATAAGCTTATCTCGTGATCATCATCATACAGTACTATCTAAATCAGACTCTGGCTGACAAGGGCTTCTCATGCCTCTTAATTAGAGGGATCTATCTTGACTGTGTGCCTCCAAAGTAGAGGGGTATCTTAGTGGGTCACCTTCCTTTCTACTCGATTATCTTGTCTGTGGATCACCTTCCCTTACTGAAGGGTCACTTTCAGGTCTTAGTTAGAGAATTGTGTGTTACTTGACATATAACATTTTTAACAGTAATCTCATAATTCATGGCACAATTTTTCTCTAATTTCATGCTCTTATGCATTATGATGCAACTTATTAAAACTTTCTAGCAAAAATCTAGTAGCATAATTGTTGTACCGAGAGAAATCCAAAAATTTGAAACACTAATAGACAGCCAGAAAATTCTCAGTCATAACATCAAATCAATAAATACTCATCAATCCATAATTCCAATACGTTCTTTACAACAAATAAAATCATCATCATCACCATAAGTCGTAGATAAGGCAAATCAAGGTGAAACCATCAAGGTTCCAAGAATCAAGAATAGGACACATACCTTGGCTTCTATCTTTGACCTCAATGGCTATAAACAATCATCCAAACTTTTAAATTCCAAGTGGTTCCCCACCATACTTGCTTCACACTTAATTAGAATGCAACATAATGCTTCCACTTAAGAACTCTTGGCTTCAAGATTAGAGCTTTATTTAAAGAAGATTGTTTCAACCTAATTAATGCTTTGATCACAATTAAATTTAAACTCTAAGTCTTTGACTCATGCTAAGGAGATAGTTTAATACCCTTATTATTCTAGTCTTGGTAACATACCTTTTTCTTGATATACACACCATTAAACCAACTCTAAACCTTCTTAAACTTACTCCACATTAATATATATGGTCCAAGGCATTTAAATTCACCATAGTAACTCTAAATGCTCAACTAAAACATGGTTTTGGTCACCCTCCAAGTACAAGGATAAAAATGACTTTGAGTTAGGAAACTTGACTAGTTAACACCCAACTCTCCAATAATTCACCTTAAATCAATTCCAATCATTCAAAGGCATTTTTAAGGTCTATATAACCCAAACAATCAAGCCTAAAATAGTTTTGTTCTCTATTGAGGGATAGGAACTGAAATTCACCCTTCTAGTGGCTTAAAGGAACTAGTTTAGGTCCAAAATTGCTTCTACTTATCCTTTCACCAAGCCAACTACTCAAGGACAATTTTAACCTCCATATATAATTTATTTTTATGGGTAAAATCAGTTTGCTTTCCTTTGGCATGATAATTAAATTTCCATTTCTCTTAGTTGCTACTATAGTATTCTAACTATCTCTTTTGTGACAAATGTAACGTCCAAAAAACCTTATCATTTTTAACCAAGTTGTTCGATTTTTATTGAATAATTGTGATTAATTAGAATTTGATTTAGTATTCACTTAAATCCAATTTAGTGTGATTTAGGAGGATTAGACATGATGGAATTAGATTAGAAATATAGGAAACCCATAGGATTTTTCGAAAATCGTTTTACCGATTTAAAGAAAATCGGTAAGATTTTGGTATTTTAAACTGTCGGAACTGAACTAATAGAACTTATACTTTGAGAACCCTAGGATGGATGGCCAAGATTTAGCCAACACACCCTCACAAGTGGCACCACAAACAGCCATGAAGAGGGCAGCTAAGCCAAGTTGGAATGAGGGTTTGAGGTCCACCAATCATATGATAGTTTCCTTCAAAAGTTTTCAATTCTTTCCCTTCCATCTCGTTTTCTGAGGAGGAGGACTCTTCTGAGGCAGCGAGTTCATCATCATCATCTTCTACACCCAGCGGTGGCTATGCCCTGGCAGATGCCGGCATGGCCAATGGGTACCTTTCCTCGGAATCCATCTAGGGAGTTTACGTAGTGCAGTAGGAGTAGATGTATAGAGTGACCCTTTTTTGGCATTTTTGGGCCATAGGTAGTAGTTTAGTGGATGTTATAGGAGGATGGTTAGTACATGCAATGTCCTGTGGGGACCAGTTAGGGTTCTGATTATAGAGACAGGTCGATTTTATTTTGTTTTAGCGGCCTCATTGTTATACCCTGTACTGTTTATGTACTTTTGAAAAATATAGAGACAGACATCTATGTACATATATATGATGCGGTATTCCGCAAATTTTATTTATTTATTTATTTTATTATATTGTTTTTGTTCGGTGTTTACCCATTAATTATTCTACAACCGAAGGAAATTAAAAAGTGAACAGTTAACTCTTTGCAGGTAATTAACATTGAATAAAAAAAAAAGAAATTTAATTAAACAGTGACACGTAATAACTTATCAAGTAATATATTATAACTTAAACATTGTATTTTGTCTGGTAAGGTGTTACAACAAAGCTCAAGTTAATGATCTTAACAAGTTTGTGTCCATGATTTCACTTATATTTGGGTCAACTAGGTTATTTAAACCTATAGGAACCTCATTCTCACATTAGTTCTTTGGGCCACAAGCCTTGACCCTAAAATCCTATTCTAGTTAGTTTATGCCATAACTTGATTAATTGTCTTCCTAAGAGTTTCACCTCACAAAAACCATTTTAGAATACTCACTTCGGCTAACATAAGCTAAATCTAAGCTTTAAACATACCACTATGTATAGGTTGGTGAACCCTAGAATAGTAACTTGAACCATCAAACACATATTGCTTCACGAATCATAACAAGGAGGTGTTAGAGATCCCTGCCTTTTCCTCCTAGCTCAACAACTCTTCTAGTTCCAAGCTCTAGACCTTCTAGAATCACCACCACAAGAGAGAAATCTCTTGCTCCTCTTTTGCTTCTAGCCGTAACTTGTAAGAGGGAAAGGGAGAGGAGTTTTGTTTCTTGAGTTCATGGAGAAGAGAGGAAATGGGAAGTAAAAGATGGGGGCTTGGGTTTATGTGTGATTGTGGAGATTGATTAAGAGAAAATAATGACGGTTTAGGGGAGCAGCAGTGGTCGAGAGTTTTGAGAGGGTGAGAGGGGTGGTGTGGTGTTGTTATGTTATATATTGAAGGGAGTTTGAGTGTTTGAGTAGTGTTGGTGTTAATGGGTGTCAAAATTCCAGCCTTTAGATTAAGGACAAGACTTCGGACTTGCTCTAAGCCCTTAATTAAAAGGATTGAAGTAATATATATCACTTTATGTCACTCACTTGTACTTTGTGACATGACATGAGTACCCTATTGTACTTTACATTCTTAAATTAAACAGTTACAACTGCTCTAAGAAGCTCTGACAGTAATTCTAAACTGTTTCTAAATATTTTTATCAAAAAATGCAATTTAATTTTTTTAATCTCTGACAGGATTTTAACTGTGCAATTAATTTGTTATTATTTTAATTTATTTCTCCATTTAATTTTATTAACTACATTAAGTAAATAAAGTTTTCTGCTAGTTCTTTATTTGAAATTTGTGGTCTTTAAATTATTTAATTTAAATATATTTTGTCCCCTAGTGATTTACACAATATTATTTATTTAATTTGTAATGCAGAGTTATAAAATGCGACAAAAATAAGGGATTTTACATTACTCCCACCATTTAAAAGATTTTGTCCTCAAAATTCAATACCTGTAAACAGGTTTGGATGTTGCTTCCCCATTTCCGACTCAAGTTCCTACATATGTTCTTCTAGTCTTCGCCTAACCTAGGCCATCTTTACAAATGGTATAACCTTACTCCTGAACTGTTTAACTCCCCAGTCCACAATCTTCACCAGTGCCAAATTGAAAGTTAAGTCTTCCTTTAATTGCACTAATTCAATCTCAAGCAAGTGACTGAGATCATAATGGTATTTTCTAAGTTGAGACACATGAAAAACATTGTGGAGGTTGGATAGATTATGTGGCAAGGCTTTTTGACAGGCAACTAGTCCTATTCATTTCAAGATTTAGTATGGGCTAATGAATCAAGGTGTTAACTTTTTAACTCTAATAGCTGTCCCTATTCCAATTGTAAGAGTGATTTTCAGGAACAAGTGTTCTCCCTCTTGGAATTCTCGGGGCTTTCTTCTACGATCTGTAATACCCTACCAATTTAATGTTATGCTTAAGTCATAGCATGAAATTGGGTAGATTGCGTTACCGTATTAGTACTCCGTCTATAGCTATATTCATTATATTATATTTTCTTTTTCTCTGACATACATATATATATATATATATGACGAATATACCTACGAAACGGTGCGCTATATATAATAAACGTGATCAGTATTGTAGAACGTAACAAAATTTAACAAAAAACACTATTAAAAGGAATAAAGACAGGTAGTATATCATCAGTCGTAAACATACATATGTAAGTTGGAAGCCAACGCTTCAGTTTATATATAGGTTCAAAAGCGGGAAAAATAAAGGAACAACAAAACTCCTATTGCTGAAAAGGTAGAGCGGAAATGGCAGGAGCCAGCTATGCACAACGAGTCCACTATGGGATCATCGTGGAGCTGCAGGTCCGGAATCTCAATAAAAAGAATGGCCGTCGAATCCGTCACCAGCATCTGAGAATGATGCAGAAATGCAAAACGAGGTGAGAATTTAAAGAAATTCCAGTAGGGTTCGCGTATGGTGTTTAACTGACGTCATATTTATTCTCAATTGCCTTGGTTTTTATTTAATTATAGAAACATAGGTTCAAACTAAACTATCCATATTTAACAAGTTTAGGAAAACGTCTGGTCCGAGGCAAGGTTCAATTTTACTTAAGACAGCATAAGAAACAGAATAAACTACTAATAATGATACACAGAATAATGAGCAGAATAAATGAACATACAGCAGTAAGTAAACATAACAGGCAAACCGTAAGCAACTTGTAATGACTAGTTAATGTGATCATGTAAAACTCATTCTTGAACTTATCTTCATAAACTTTTCCATTACTTGGTCCCCTAGGAGTTCTTGGCTATTTAGACTCTTGGGTAATAGTCTGCTTTTCAGGATCGAGCTTGTTCCTATATAGGAATGTCGGGTTTACTTTCCCTGACCTCCCCACCGATCTATTCCCCTTAACCTTAATCCGGGGCTAGCCCAAGTATCATGGAACTTATATCATAACATAATCTTTATGACTTTCTTGAAAATGCACATGTATCTAGATGTATATCATAACTCATGCATAGACTTTACCGAAATTTCGGCGACATAACCGAACGTGTCCGCTTTCCCATGAATAGTGTCAGTACTCAGAATACCAATTTCTTATAGAAGTCATAACATTTCATTCATAATTCAACATTAAATTCATAGGAGTATTAGTTACATTAAGACAGGGTTACTGCCTCAATACAATCACTTAATCTGGTTTTTGTAAATCAAGCCAAAATTTCTATTTAACCCATATGAACCTGAATTTTGGATATGTTAAAGTCTTATGCATATATTTTTTAACCTCTTTAGTCCCATCTAATTTTGATAAATATAGCTCAAGTTATTTAAGTTTTATCCTGGCCTGCCCTGTAGCTAGTTAGAATTACACACTTAACAGTAAAAATCCACTAAAAATCGAAAACTAATTCAAATCATACGAAATTAGTCTCATATTAAATCTAACAGGACAATCTTTCATTTACAAAAAGTTCCATTCCATTTTCCTAAGTAGGGCTCAAGTTATAAACCCTGAAATTTAACCTTTCTAAACTGCCCTATTTTGGCCCGGTTTGGACATAGGGCAACTTTTTCGAACCACTGGGAGCAAACGGGACCTTATCTAACTCTGAAATTTTTATGAAATATTCTCCTATGTGTAAGTTTTCTAAAAAAGTTCATTTCATTTAATTCCAAGTAGTATAGGGCAAGTTTTTCCCTGAACAACCTAGTCTGCCTAGAATCAAACTCAAAAACCTAGGTCGAACTTCCAAAATTCATATCTCTCTCATAATAATCCAATGACCTTATATGATATATGTATGGAAATCCCTGAATATCTAGTTTCATATAAAAATGATTTCATCAAATTTAAATGGCGGTAGGCAGAGCCATACACTCTGCCGTATGGACTACCGAGGGATTTTGGGTTTCCAGCTTCTCACCTCTTCCTACTTTCACCTTTTCTTACTTCCTAACCGATTTTAACTTCAACAACAGCCAACAAACCAGCCAAATATCATCATATTCATTCAATCAACATATCAAGAATTGAGAAATTAAAGTCACCATCAGCCACCCACAACCAGAATAGCAAGAACAAGAATTAAACCTCTACCTCTTTGTGTGTGATTTTGCTTGATTTTGGAGTTTGGATTAATAAAACTTGGTTGAGCTTGAAGGTTTGATGGAGTTGGGTGAGTGGAGAAGAGAAGAAGAGGGCTAGAGCAAGGGAGAAGAGGGCGCAGAATTTGGCTGAAGGAAAAGAAAGGAATATGTTGGTGAAACTTTGAGGTGGTAGTTGAAATCTTGCAATTTGATTGGTCTAAAACATAAGGCTGAATTTCAGCCAACTTTCCTCATTTTTGTGGCCTTTGTGGCGCCACACTTAGGGTGTAAATGGCTGAGTATTCAGCCTTAGGTCATAGGGTTTTGAGCATGTAATTCTATTGGTTTGGTTCCGACAGTTTAAAATACCGTAATCTTACCGATTTCCTTTAAATCGATAAATTGGTTTAAG